>CAMGYJ010000003.1:33156894-35556894 GCA_946122785.1 Linum tenue
GTTGCAGAGCTTTGGTGTACGTGGATATAGCGGCGGCTGCTTATAACTTGACTCGACTCGTGTTAACGCTGTTAATGGCGGGGAGATCATATCGGAGGTCAACGTCGTCGTCGTCGGAGACTCTGTTGAACGCTCCCATCGTGTCCTGGGGCGGCTACGTATTAGACCAGGTAATTAATTAATTTTGATTCTCCGATCTATGCTGTTTGAAAGTTCGTAATTTTTCTCCGCCGGCGGTGAGCCTGCGTCGGCGGGATAAAGTGAGACAAGTTATGGGCTTGTTGTTTATTTCATAGACTCGTACTTGTACTCATTTATCACGCCCGACGCACGTGGCCCAATCCAGTAATATATGTTGGTAAATTCATGACCCACTGGGCTTGATTGGCAAGATCCAGCCCATGTAAATTATTATTAAAAAAAAAAAGAAAAAGCAAAAGTGAAATGGTATCTCGAACTAATGATTGGTTCTAACAATTAAATCGGTTGAAGAGTGCAACTTAGATTTAGTTAATATAACTTTAGCATACAATTTTTCTAACCATTCTGTCCATTAACCTTTGGCCTTAACCAAATTCTTCGGCTGATCTCTATTTCAAATGTAAATAGAAAAAATAGTGCTAGTAAAATGGTATCGAATTAATTATTTGTAACAATTAAATCGTAATACAAAGTCAAGCAGAGAGAGTATCGATGACTGAATTATGTGAAAATTATGTTCTAGTGGAAAATAATTGGCAATTCACTATAACACAATAATCGGTTGTAACAACTGAACTGTGTGTTTTAGATTTAAATGATACTGAGTTCTGTATGTCATTATTCCTCCCAATTTTGTTACTACCTATGTGGACAAATTAGTCGTTTAGATCTCCATTCAACAGAAGCTTCCATTTCACTTGGATGAAATCTCCTCGAAGAGTACTCAAAATTTCGATATCTGAATCTAGAATCAATTAATGTGATGGAATGTTCTTTCTCTAATACTTGACGGTGTATTTTTGGGCAGGTGGGGGTGTACGTGACCTTTGTGGTGACACTAGCAGCTCTGCAACACTGTACACTGGTGATAACAGGGGAGAAAGAGCTGCAGTGGATGAAATGGTGCAACAAGTTCACCAGATTCTGCCTTCAGATTGGCGGTGGCCTCTTCTGCAGCTTCCTAGCTTGCATTCTCATGGCGCTCCTTTCCTTCGTCTCGGGGTTCCACTTGTTCAGACTCTACTCTCCTACCCGCTTCCTCCGCCTCAAGAAGATGAATACTACTCCGTTGGCGGCGGCGTTGTGATGACCGAACACATGCATGAGTATATATATAAGTATGTACACATATCTTTCTTTCCCAATCTATCAATGCGTGTGGAGAAATTTTTTTTTTTTAATTAATGTGAGATCATGAATGAAGTATGTTAAGCTATGGTGAAATTTTTTGGTTGATTTGATGTAAAATATTTGTGAAATGTGCATTGTTGTTGGTATGTAAAAAAGGTGAGTTAGTCGTGACGCGCTAATCTGATATGGCTACAGCCTACATGACCAATCAAAGATGCTAGGTGTGGACGTGTGGTTTCTCAAAAAAAAAAAAAAAAAGATGCTAGGTGTGACTTGGAGAGTTGGAGTGTGGCATTAGTTGAATTAGATGTCGTTTGTTTGCATTATGGACACTTTCGGAGAACGACAAATTCTATTCCTTCAGATTCGGGTAGTAAGTCAAAATCAAATCAATATTTCTTCGAAATTCAAATATTAAGTGAAAATCATACTAATATTCGGTCGGGTTTCAGATAACAGTTTTTCTTTATTCTTTTTATCTAATGTGTTACCACTCTTTAGTATATTCTTATTTTCCAAGATATAACTAGAGAGAGTACATTAGAAAAGAAACAAAGAAATATGGTCAATCGAGGTACACTCACAAAACAATATACTAGTGAAGACACCCTAACCAATCAGGTTCGATTGGATGGTAGGAAAACAATGTATGTCTATTACCCATAACATTTGAATTCATAGTTTATCCATTAAACCGAACAATTAATTTTAAGTCGAATTTTATTCTATTAATGATTAATCCAATCGAGTTAGACTCTTAAGTGAGTCCATGTTGATGGATATTTAGGCCACCCTAAAACCACTTCTCCCGTAGTGGGCTCTGTCCAAAGAAACCAAACGAAAAGTGATAGCCTCATCCAAACCGTTTGGGCCTTGTACGTAAACGAAACTTCTTACGTGCATTGCAATATTGCCCAGGCCCCAATATTATCGTTTACCAACAAGCCCCATAAACGAAGTCTAGGCCCGCCCATTTTGCAACCAAGTGTGCCGGGTATATAAAACCAGCTCAACCCGACCAAAAAGAAAACCATGTGTGAATTGAATTGGATGTCAAGAAAAACTGCTCTTCCTCTCCATATTACATTTGCCTTTTGACTCTCCCCTACAACTTTTATCATTACAAACTGTACAAACAAATGTCTAAGCTCAATATAGAGGACTTGAACCAGCCTAAAAAGGAAGAAAAAGGGGGGAAAATAATAATAATAATTAATAAATTATATATCTCCCATCTAATTGATTAGCTAGCTTAATTATTATGGGCATATGATGTAGTCGTCGGTATGAAGAGTACTACTCCTCGCTTGGCGATGAAGCTGGTATGGTCCGAGCTTGTTGTGGCATGGCGACGGACCAGAAGGAGGCACCAAACCCCGCGGCAGCCGGCTCTCGAGCAACAAGTAGCTCACCCTGTTCTCGATCCTCAACCCTCTCGAGCCCTCCACATGAGCCGCCAACGTTGCTAGCTGAACCAACACGAGGAGGAACAAGATCGCAACCACTGATCTCAAGCACTTGGAATACGACGTCGTCGTCGTCGTTTCAGACGACATGGGCCTCGCGATTTGGTTGGTGGTGATCAGTGATGAATTGACGCGTGAATGAAAGGAAGAAAAAAACCGTGTAGAGGGGGGATTCGATGGTTGAATCCCCCGACTCTAGATGTTGAAGTTGGGGGTACTGTCTTTTGAGTGAAAGGGAGATGTTGCGATAGTCGTCTCGACACTCTTGGATGTTGATGACGGACGTCAAGTGTGTCGAGGAAACACCCACGTAAACGTCGTTTACGATAATACGTGATTGATCTCTGATATTTCAACGAGAAGGATTCGTGACGAGGGGATTAGTCACTGGTTTTGATAAGCTTGTTTTGTTGTTGGGTTGGAGGGGAATTAAAGGTGAGGAGGAGATGGATGGAGGCAAATGTTGTGAGGGAGGGTATATAATGGGTGAGATGAAAGTACGAGATTGCGGTTTTGTTGGATTGCCGACTGTGTTGGATTACAATTAATCAAATTAAAATAGTGGGAATATGAAGGGAGGAGCTTGAGTTTCTTTTTAAAAGACATTATTTATGAAAATGTGGGGACGAAAATATGATTTTCTATTTTACAAATTAAAAAAAGGTACTTTACTTTTTTATGAGAGTGGTAATATAAGACATATGTTTATATTTCTTGTTTTAAGTACTATTTAACGGATTCAAACAAAGAAATTTTCAGCTTAAAGGGTATATAGGAATTGACCGGTTTGAGGAATTTAGAAGGGGGTATTTGGTAGGTGGGATGTTTATATTTGACATATATTGTAGGTGGAAATTAGTCATGGGTTGGAAAACATATAGCATGCCATCTTGGAACATAATTTTCTTTTATATAAATGGAAGCCAACCTTTTTGGTCCCCTCTTCATTTCATATTTGTCTTGATCTTGCATCTTAAATCAACAAACATGATCCATGCATGCAATATGCATGTTAACATATGAACCAAAAACACTTCGTGTTTCATGCTTTATTATTTATAAGTATTTCACGAGACATGGTAATTAAGATCAAATTGTGAGCATGGTATATTTCTATCTAACGTATATTCATATTCTATTTTATGGTTCATATTGTGAACATGGTATACTCCTATCTATCTATCGAAATTCATACTCTATTTTTTTGTACCAAAGCATATCGAGAGGGGCACCTTTTGTATAATTAGACTCTTAATGACCACTTATTATTAACTACTGACATGCACACACTTAAAACCTCCTTGACTTGACTTTCTTTTCAAGATCGATAAGACACTATGTATGCCATGATTTCGCTTTCTTTGTGAAAGTGAGTTTAGAGAATTACATAAGCTCTGTTCATTTAGAAAAAAACCTACCAAATCTTAGTTGTTTTTTACATGAAAAGATGGTTACTTTCTTAACCATGGTGCCATAAAAATGGAACGAAATGACAAGACAAGATAATGAATATCAAAACTAACACATATTTAAAGTCAAAAGAAATTTGTAGACGGGTAATGAACATATGGCCTTACAACGCTATCATTGCGCTTACTCGCACGAGTTATCGGAGTACCATCAGAAACTTCACAAATCAATCTAAGAATATGAATAGCACGTCAAACAACCGAAATTATATATAACTGACTTTTGGTGGGAACATGCAACTAATAAAGGGGAATAATGCAAGCCTAGCTAGTAAATTCAACTCGTGGGTGCCGACGATTACAAAAGTAATCATGGTTATAACTTAGAATGGTTCAAAAATTGGTGCTTTGCAGCCCTTGGTATGCCAGCAGCAAAATGGTCAAAATCTTGGTGATGATAATTAAACAACTAATCCACGCGAATGACACTACTTGGCTTCACTTAATTAATTAAATAATAAAATGTTGGGCGTGGTTAACGTTAAACGCTGTCATTAGTATAGTATGGCCAGAATTTCCCCTCTCCCCGTTATGTTGTTTTCAAAGGAAAGCACTACGAGCTAGTACTACCACCGGTCAAAATCAAAGTACAAACAACAACACCCAACAATAACCAATTTGTCCATAAAGGAAACAAATTAATTAGGCACATTATTTTACCAATTTGGATAAATCTGACACTGCCATATTTGCATGTTGTGTCTCATTGCCTGTGGCTGCAGATTTTCTTTTTGTGTTTCGAATAATTTATATCTATTATTAAGATATATACCGTTACAAATAAAAATGATTTTTGCTCCTGCAGCAGCGACAACGTCCTTAGAAAAGACTGGGATGGATGCTACTATTGGAGAAAGACTACAATATTCCAAACTAGTTGGGGACATTTGAACAATTCCCGTGATTTTTAGCATATGTTTGGCTCATTTTGATTCTTTTCTTCCTTTGTATTGCTAAATGTTTGAACTTTGAACAGAAAGAGGACAATGTAGCTGCTGGGTAGGCAGCTTCATGGAAACTAATTAAAATGGAGTCATGCATGATAAAGAAATATAGTGTTTCGATCGGAACATATTAATAAAGAAACATTTCATTAATTTAAACGTGATGGTTTCAATCTTTAATATATTGGTCGTAATTTGACGTGTCGTCGTCTACATATTATGATCATCCAGTCCATATCTATACACTTATTTCTCCTTCTCTTCGTCGGCATGTTAAAAAAAGTATGTTTTTGTACCCAACAATCCATGCATTTCTCTCTTTTTTTGGTAAGAATCCATACATTTCTCTGACAGCAGCATCTGAGTTTGTAATAAATAAGCATATTGGTGGTTTATATATCTGAATTTGATCAAATTAGTAATGACTGTTTGATAGTAATACCGCACAATATCGTCAAGTGGGATCGAAAAAGTCTCTTATCAGAGTTTAAATCGGCAGGCGTCATTTAGCTGTATGAAACGATTCACGGTTAAAATCACGTTTCAACACAAAATGTCTTACCGTTAATTTTTCCGGTACGAACTCCGTTACGATTTTACTAAGTTTGAGACTAACTAATTCATGACATGTTAGATCAAAGCATTGGTTTGAGAATGATATCTCGTGTTCAAGACTTCCCAACTCTCGATATTAACCGGTCATTCAAACAAGTGATATACTGAACATGTATATACTCAACTTCATGAGTTGACTTTCATTTAATAGGAAATATAATGAAATGGTTAAAATTCGATAACCGACAACGACATCGGCAGCCGTTAACTAAGATTCAAGAAGGCTTTGCAACTATTTAGATTATTTTAATATTGTATAATCACACCGTGTAGATTGAAACTATTGAATCCTACTCCATTAATCATAACATATAAGTACTTACGTATGAAATGAAACTCATGTAGATCGTTTTGTACCAGAATACATGTACCGATATAATTAATTAGTGTGGAGACTAGCTAATTAATCCGAGAGTGATGGAGTTCATGTAACTTAGACATAGTTACGGTATATAATTAAGTATGATGGAATTCGAGCAAACTAAGGATTTCATCATCGCATTCATTAATTAATTTGAGCATATATAATATGGGCTTTGTGCATCCAATGTATGTAAATAATTTGAGGCGAACCGAAAATTCTCCTAATTCAAGGTTGGCTTGTTAAACAATTATCTAGAATTTGATATGAGATTCAAAGGACCAGTTCGAGTTTGACTCGTTTGTCAATGCAGTAGTTCTGGCTGCTTTGTTTGAGGTCGATTCAATAAGTAAGCTTTACAAATTACAAGTCAAACTGTAGTTCAACTCAACAAATGAGCTCACTGAGTTCATAAATGAGCTAAATAAGTTCGACTTAACGAGTCTGTTTACAAGATGATGACTCAGTAAGTAACCAGTTGTATAAAAAAAAGATTGAATAAAAAAATCGAAACTTATGAACAACTTGATTCATTTGCAAGATTAAAATCACATATCATATTCCATGTAACCATCAACAATTTCGTCATCTTGCTTCGGATGGGCTGAGTTGGGCAAAGCAGTTGAATGGGCTTCTTTTGTATGGGCCCGCAGTATGTAAGATTAGACCCTCGGCTTTGACCGAAAATAAGCCCGTTTCTCATGGACCACAGCGCAACAGATTGAACAGAATATTACCCAATAGAGATCGAGTTATCTAAGCCCATTAAGGGAACTTGTGAGTTGTGAGGGAAGTCATAAAACAACTAATCTCGATAATTTTAATGGTTGGAAAACATCATGCATGTATAGAATTTATCACTTTCTTACACACTTTCTCAAACGAAAACCAATTTAATTACGGGTTTGAAGGTTGCATAACCCACCATACTCATGTATTTTAAATGAACTGTTAATATTGAGAGTCTTGAGGACTACAACACGTAACGTCACTATCAAAACTAGCTTTGGCATCATGTCATAAACCAACCGGTCTCGATAACTAGAGTTGTTGGGAGAGCCCATATATGGATCTTAACCACTACCTTACAATCGACCAAATTTTAGCCTAGTAGTATTTGACACAACAACGTGATAAGGTGTTAGGTTTAATTCAGTGTATACATACACACACTCGATCAGTTGTTTGTTTCCCCCTCTTACATCTCATGTAGCCTTCGTAGTTAAAGGTATCTGAGACGTAGGTTTAACAACTTAAATGACGCTCTTCTGATTTTGAGACTTGGGGGAACAAGACTTATGATATCCGATGAAAGGATTTCTCTATCCTCACGACAGTACTCAACTCAACCAGAATTATATTAGTGGATCGATATGACGTGAGAAAATGAAATACCTTAACATGAAAAGACGTACTTTGGAGCGCCTTAATTCACTCGTTGAGGTAAGATAAAGGTGGGGTTTATCACTAGCTAGTACTACATATTAGTTTTAGTGCATGTACTTCATGGCTAATCAAAATCAATTACACATCACTTGAGCTAAATAAGAAAGCATTAGTTTTCAAAAACAACAAGAAAGGACGTTTTGGTTGGTGTGGGACCTTTGTCCCTTTGGTCATATAGAGATTACGTGATGGGAACTTTGCCTAATCGTTGTGTCATTGAACTAAGTAAGCAAGTAAAACCCAAGTACCCAACCAACACAAAACTCTCTTCTTCTTCTTCTTCTCTACATCATAAGAGAAAGAGATATCAAATCATGGAGAAAAAGAATGTTGGAAGTGGGAATGGAGACATTATCTCCGTGGAGTCATCCCCCTGGCTTGCCCCAATTCATATAATAAGTTAACTAACCTAGCTACAAATCAAAAAGTCCTATATATTGTTGTTCTTGTGCTTACAAGCTATAGCTAGCTAGAGTTTACATCATGTTTTCCATGGTGTAATTTGATACTTAATTAGCTAGAGTTTATTATAGATCAGTCACTTTGTTAAAGAGATAACCATGTTAAGTCAAATCATCATCATGTTGCTTTGGCGTGTATGAAAAAAGATGAAGGATCGATGTCTACAACACGACTTATGAGCGGAAAAGTATGTTTGTACTTAATTAATCTGAAAAACATTTGTAGTACATTTGTAGAGTAGAGAAAAGTTATTGGAAGAGGTACAAGAATGAATCAATCTTAGATCATTTCATTGCATATACCTTCAAACGAAAATCAACCTATTAGTGCTTTGAAATTAGTTGATTTAAACACATCTCTTGTTCATTATATTGTTTCTTGTATAATGTAAAGAAATTAACAATATTTAACCTTTTGCTTAATGGATTTGGAATTATGTTTTTTCCTCCTATCGATTCAAGGATTTCTAGGGAGAACAGAGAGAGTCTATCCTCTAATTCGAAGCTACTATCTCCAGATTTGGAGTTTAATTGTTGGTTGTTGCAATCCCTTGCAAAAGGGTACTGCTGAAAGTCAATTACCACTATATCAAATGAACTGAAACAAGTGTGATATGCTTATGTGGAGAGTTACAGTAGATATGTCATTTCTGTTGTTCAATTAGAAATGATAATGTTTATGTTGAGATCTTGCACAAATTCACCGTATATTACTATATTATGCTTCAATAAATGTTACGGATTGAGCTGCTATTAGATTGAAACTAAACAAACTACTATTCATTTGATTATCAAATGCTCTGATGTGTATATTAAGGATTCACATTCATACCTACGAATGATTCAGTTTTTGGAAGAGAAGTCTAACAACGAATCTTTATGATGATTGACCCTTGCACATATAACGTTGGTTTTGTCTTGTGGTTTTTGTTGCGGTTATTCTAGTAGTTGTTCCCTTGGCAAAACTGATCATTTGACAAAGGAATCATACTTGTCGTTCAATGGAACAAGTTTCAATGACTTTCGTGAAATCATCAGTTACAAACATCTTTTTGTTCAACTGTGCATCCACTCATCTCTCCAGAAGAATCAGGACATTCACACAAAGGTCAACTAATTGAGTAAGTTGTTGTTACCACTTGCACTTTCAACCAGATAATGTAAGAAATATCGTTTACTAAATTCGAACCCAACACCGCTAAGTTGGACACTTCATCCAAAACTCATACGATAATATAGTCCATTGGATCAATTTGATTCTAGTGACCCCGGCTTCCGTAAAAACATTAGCGGCAGGATGATCAACCAATCATAAACTTGAAAAAATTTGAAGAAAAAAAAAAGAGAAGAAGAGATTAGTTTCATCACTAGTACACTATGCACGTGCGTTTAAACTTTATAGTCTTAAGGACAAGTCAAGCTGACTGCTGAACTCCTCTTGAACATGGCTCTCTCTATACCCCATAGCCACATACCACGAGTTACGATCACGATCAACCGCGAAGTTCGGCTCTTCATAACATTCCTGCATGGCCTCCATATCTCTGGAGCCACGTGCAGACGAAGAAGACATCTTCGTCCGCACGTGGCTTCTGTTCCATTGATCA
The DNA here is from genome assembly GCA_946122785.1 of Linum tenue. Classification (NCBI taxonomy): domain Eukaryota; kingdom Viridiplantae; phylum Streptophyta; class Magnoliopsida; order Malpighiales; family Linaceae; genus Linum; species Linum tenue. The sequence continues at coordinate 33,166,596 of CAMGYJ010000003.1, forward strand.
GCAGCAGCAGCAGAGTTCGAACCCGCATAAGCGCCCCTCTTGGCTCCGCCGGCAGCATGACGAGCTGCTCGAGCCAGAGCCGCCGCGGTGGACGAGCTGTTGCTGCTGCTGGTCATGATCTCGCGGCTCTTCTTAGCCAGGGTGCGCTCGAGCTTGTGGGCGTTCTGGTGGCCGCCCAGGGCTTGGGAGCTGTAGAACTTCCTCTGGCAGTAGTTGCAGGAGAAGACACGAGGCTCGTGATGAGCCGGAGCAGCTCGTGGGGATGAAGTCGTGGAGGAAGAGGAAGATCGGTAAGGGTCGAGGACGAGGTCGAGGTTCACCACCTGGCCATAGTACTCGTGATCGTGGTGGTCCATCGGGTGGTGGTGGTGGTGGAGGCTCAAGTTTAGGGAGGTGTTTGGTTGGAAGTGATGAGCATCCATTGGGCTAGCTAGCTAGCTAGCTTGTTATATATAAAACTTGTTAGGAATATATGAGAAGTTATATGGAGAAGTTGAAAGAGAGTTGTGTATTTGGAATGGAAGTTTGTGTTGGGACTTGGGAGGTTATGGTGGTATATAATGGAGTAGGGAGAAGAGGGCCACTATTTGGTTTGATGTTCCTACAACCTTATACGTATATAGTTGAGTAGGGAAAGTGAAGGACAAAGTGGGATATATATTGGCAATTTGGCTTGTTGAGATAGATTGAGAGAGGGACATGAGAGAGAGAGAGAGAGAGAGAGAGAGAGAGGATATCAAGTGGGGAATCAAAGAAGCTGTCGCCTCTATTAATGGCAACACTGTTATCCCCTGTCGGTCCATCAAACGTTCCAATGCCTCCTAGCTCCCATTACATTATTTACTCCCTCTTTTTTCTTTCTTTTAATAAGGGCAATTAGGGTGGTGTGAAAATTCAAATCCACTAATAGTTTGGGTCTTAAAAGATTTATGGGTGGGTTTGGATCGACGTTGGATATATCTATGTTATTTTGTGGGTAAATTGATTGATAATATTGAGAGATGTTGGCACTTGAGAATGAGATTTTCTCGATTAGAGAGTTTAGTATGATGTGGAGTAACATATAATTTTTCCGATAACTATAACATGTTGAGAAAAATTCAAATATGAAATGTTATTATATAATTTTGTTTTTGTTTCTGTTAGCTTATTATTAATCATATATATGTACATTACACATGACATGGTCACCTCTCCCAAGTTCCAAAAGCTCTCTTTCCTGAACAATCGATTAAGGAATTCAGATTTTTGTATAGTTTGCATGAAGAATCGAGGAAAGGTCATCAGTAGTCACCTGACTCAAGGGCCGCAAAATGAAAGCCGCCGACAAAATGCACAATTATTGTAATGAACGAACATTGATCCTTTGTGGGCTTACCTTACTTTTGAACTTGATACTATATGTTCCTTGAAATTAATTACAAACCAAAGTTTTGCCATCTACAATTAATTTAGTTCTTTTGTAATTAGTTATGAACATGAATGATATAAGATCGATTCTAAAATCAAGTTCTCTTAATAAATCGAGTTATATATATATCAAATGGTTGTTTTACGTTATTTCAAAGTTTCCGATTATCATAAGATTTTTTGTTCGAACCTCGTGACCCGATCCGTTGATTTAAGCACCCGACGTGGTGGGTACGTCGTACGTTCCAATCTTCAAGTTAACTAATTGATTTTCGGTTGAGAGGGGAGTGTAAGGGAATGAAATACAATCCATTCTAAAATCGGCCTAACAACAATTTGAAGTTATTGAGATCAACTGATTTCCAACACGATTTATTAGGGCATCTAGTTTCTTGACATAGTAGCTAGCAGAGTTTGTCATGATCGGAAGGAAATCTTATTCGAATTCTCGCGACACTCAATATTAACAGTTGATCGTAAGCACACAATATAATTATAAATTTTTGCTAATTTCAAAATGATGGGTTAACTTTCATTTGAGACCACGTATAAAAAAAAACAGTATACAAATCATTCTCCTAACAAGATATACCTACATAGGGTACGTACTAAAATGAAATTGACCAAGAAAGTATTCTTTTTTTTTTCTTTCTCTGATACTATCTTTCACAATAATTTATAATTTGAAGTAGTTGAATAATAGTTAAGGGGCGAACATGACATGAGGGATACAGTGAACAGAAGCGTGGTTGATTAGAAAAAAGGGTCTCCCTCCGATGAACTGATCGATTTGCTTTGCTTGCACCATGGCCAGTGCCTGCTGCTGCTGCTGCTGCTGCTGCCGCCTCTGGCCTGAAGAATCAATCAAATATATGTTCCCATACCAAAACCCACTGGGTAGTGGCAGTCAGATCTCTCATATCCCAAAAGATTTGATATCTTTGCTTTGCAGTACAAATTTAAGTACGTACCCTCTAGTAGTGGAAGATGAGATTATGGGAATTCATTAGGTATGTAAATATGTGTATACAAATGCTTGCCCTAGATGGTGCACCGACGAGCAATTATAAAATAGATTATCAATTAATTAGCAAAATTGTATCTTATATCATCTTTTAGGTGACTATATTAGATCGGATTTGGGGTTCATATGATGATGACTTGATGATCAGTGATGTGCACTAGTCCTGTCCGTCGTTTGATATACAATTCAGTATCGCGGACATATAATTCCATGACGTATACACTAGAACAGGCATACCTATATATGGGTCTTTTTTCTCTCTAACCTGGTATGTTAAATCGAGCCATCTTGTGTTGTTGTAGATCGTTTTCTGATAATATACTTACTATCATCTTTCTTTTACTTTGAATACTCTTTTTCTATGTTGCGATCTGATCAATTTGTTCCTTCGGGCCGGTTCTTCAATCAACAACATCGAGTATGTATGCGCCCTGTTGCACAATCTGCTCGTTTGTTATTATTAGGCTTTTGGAGATCGTTTGTACAAATCATTCACCAGAAAAGAAAACTTATCATCTAACTAGTCATGGAATGCTTTCTTTTCCAGATGTGGTTGCCACCATATAGCACTAGCTCTCTAGCTAAGCTACAACCTCATGTTGAAGTCCTAAAGCTATATATGTACGCTTGCAAGAGAGCAAAAGTTGATGTCATGTCCCAAAGACATGCAATATTTTGTTTAAGGTAAAGACTTGACCATCATAACCCCAATCTTCTCAATATATCACATATGCATGCATTGTATGTTTGTTAAGAAGGGCAAAGAATGAAAAGGAGGGCTAACTCTCCCGACAGTGGGAGAACCATTTCTGTTGAGGCAATTGAATATGGACTCAGAAATGACTGCACTACAAAAGAAATGAAAGAGTAACTTCTCACCACCATAGTATATACATTGTAATGGCATCACATTGGTCTTCCAACAACACTCAACCGTACGTCCACCACCACTACAACTTCCAATGGTCCATCCATCCACCATTTGAGTTTGATGTCATGAAGGAGAAAAATGAAAAGGCAAGCTAAGCAAGCCGGCCAAGTTGCCAAAGTTTTCAGGGCAGTATTGTGTTGGAAATTGCAGAGGCAACACTGAGACTGAGGGTTGGTGGTGGCCGGTGGGGAAAGGAAAAGGAGGAAGAAAAAAGATTGCAGAGATTTGGTTGGTCTCGTGGTAATATGGTGATGAAAAAATATTAACTGAGTGATGAGTTGGAATGTTTAGGTCAAGTTACCATACACGGTCGAAGAAGCTTTTGTGGAAGTATCGATCGGTAAAATTCAATTAAATTTTGTAATAGTTGTTTAATGGTTCGTATGAACTGATTGATATGTTAGATTATTTTGATCATTGATCAGTTTTACTAATAGGTAATGTTTCCTTGTGTGGATTGAATACAAAGGGGTTGCGTTTTGTATGCATGGTAGTATCATGAGCATAAGATTCATTCTTAAGACATTTTTCAACATCTCAAATTAGTACGAGTTGTTAGTGTGTGGTTTATGATCCAAGATTGAACCTCTCCCAACAACTCGAGTTATTGGGATCAACTGGTTCATGACACGACTAGCCATTCTTCCACATAGTATATGAGTCCATAATGATCCAAACATTACCTTTCTAAATTGCAATGATGTCCCCCTAATTCATATGAACTCTTTGATTTAAAAACTTCATGTATGCTAATTCCTCGCAATCATCAAACTCGTTAATTGAACTTTCATTTAAACTGATTTACGTGTGACTAAATTATATAAGATACGTTTTTTTTCCGAATTCGACATCCTTTTCAAAACAATTCCCTCAAAACTCTTGAATTTTTATTTTATTTTATTGTGATGTGTTCTTAATGGCGCCCACAAGGGAGCGGCAGATTGGGGTTGCTGTCCTCCATAATGTTAACTAATGGCTACCCAATATTTTACCCTTTCCACTCTATAAATTATTGAGGCACCGAGGTTTCAGATTAAAAAATACTTGCCTTGCTCCTGACTCCTATGAATCATCTGTTCATCTTCTTCTTCTGCTGCTGCTATGTCTGCTCTGCAAATCACATGCGGGGCTTGAGATATGAAACCTGTTGGACAGCAGACCATAGTTTTTTTACAACTTAATTATAATATCCATTCTGCTCCACTCTGAACAGACACTCTGTGTTTCTGTTCTCAATTAATGTTTACTAGCTCAAGTTATGTATGTTCTTGTTCTGACCCATAAATTGTTCCACACAACAATATCAATCAATATCCACCATGTATCAGTTCCGTAACTTTCTGCAATATTAGTTCGAGTGAATTGTTACCGACTTACCGTGCATGATTTGGATGACTATCATTTCACTAAACACCAGAGTTGAATCAATGGCTACTTCGTCAGTGACAGAAAATATCGATGTCGATGCTCATTATATGGAAGAAGAAGAAAAAACGAGACACTTCTTCCGACACATTCACGTTGTTGCTAGTTGTCCTACATGTTGTACCTTTTGGTTAGAATATTATAGGTTAAATACGTGTATCATAAGAGTAATTTTGATGCAAACTATATCCAATCGTAACAAAGACATGAATCTCCTGCCCATTTAACCATTTGGCTCAGGTAGTTTCCCCCTCGCTACCTTTTTCTATAGGTTCATCTCCCATTAGACCAAATTGATTATTGTCTTAAGGCGACCAATCATGAGACTAATGATGCATTAGGAACGTGATGATGATGGTGGTGGAGGGTTTCAAATACGTCTATCATAAGAGTAATTTTGATGCAAACTATATCCAACGTAACAAAGACATGAATCTCCTGCCCATTTAACCATTTGGCTCAGGTAGTTTCCCCCCTCGCTACCTTTTTCTATAGGTTCATCTCCCATTAGACCAAATTGATTATTGTCTTAAGGCGACCAATCATGAGACTAATGATGCATTAGGAACGTGATGATGATGGTGGTGGAGGGTTTCAAAGATCTTTCAAGTCGGCTATGATTGCGCCGACCGGTGTGTTCTGTTAACGAAAAACACAACACAACATGAACAAAACAACAACAACTTGACAAAACCCATGCATGAATATGAAGAAATGATGATGTGACAATAATTAAGAATCATACGATGATATAGAGGGGGAGGTTAGGTTTATAGCAATCAGCCACCAATGAAGATTCCAATCTACTTGGGTTCGAGGAAACATTAATTCCCTCTCTGATCCATTCCACAGAAAAAACAAGACTAAATCATCAGTCAAATAGAGAAATTAATTATATAAGAGGCCTAGTTTTTGTGTTAGTTGTTCTTTTACATATGTGCTTGTACTTGGACATGACAAATAAAGGAAAGGTATAAAATTCGTTATTTTGCGTTTCTAACAATTTAAGTGTATTTATGATTGAGGATTTACAAACAACAATGCGATAATCCTTGAATAACTTGTAGTGTGTGCGGAAATTAAATCATTTGAACGCAACTAAATGTTCAAATCTGATAAGTGAATATATGACAATCGTGTACAGACGACCTACATCCAAGGGAAATGTGACCGTTCACTCGATCTGATTTAGTTTACAGCATTGCATGAGGGAGAGGTTTGGTATAAGAGAAACTCTAATTAATAATAATCATTGTCGAAAGTCCAATTCATATCATAACTCGAATTATTGATAAAAGTGAGATTGAAGAATAAATCTTATACATCATTCATTCCCCTTCATATATGAATGTAGTCATCAATTTGTTTTAAAATAATTTATATCAATCTATCTTTAGACATTATGATTAAGTGTACCAAATAGCTCTTTCCTGGTTACTTCTCGCCTTCATCACATTCAACCTGACTCAGCAGCAGGACAAGTGTCCATAAGAAGTTTAGAAAGACAATTTGGTTAACTACAAATACTTTAATTTGGACTCCACATGGGATTAAGTGAGTCATTAATTGGCAGGATGCGGCTTAATTTGACTGAACTCCAATTAGTTCAGAATCCAATACTCAGAAGATTTGCCTGTCTCGCCTTGAAAAGTATGTAAATGCATGGTACTCTTTTGTTCTTCTTTTAATGCAAAATAGTGCTTTATCATCATCGCCAATTAAAAAATTCATAATTCAGTAATCCGGCTCGCAAAGTTTATTGTAAAAATTTAATACCATCGTAAGTCTTGAATCAAATGTCGATTGATATTGCTCAATACTTTTCAATAATGACTAATTTTTCGTTATGGGTGATCATATAACGTGAAAACAAAACGAAAAATCAGTGATAAGATGAGCCTTTATTCCATTAAATATAAATGATAGGGATGACAATGGGTCGGGTCGGGGATGGATAGTGCATATTCGTTACCCAACCCAAAGTAGTTCGGATTTTACCCATACCCATATCCACATAAGAAACGGGTAGAAAATCAAAACCATGCCCATACCCGTTCAGGTTTCGGGTATCTACGGTTATCCATGGATAATAGTTTCTCCTTATAACTCTAACCAATATGTTAATTTCTCGCACTACGTAAGACAAAAATTATGACAATATAATTCACTAGAATGCAGAAAATTCATTAAAACAACACAATTTCATGAAAAAAAATTATATTTATATGCTAAATATAAAATATGTTAGAAAAAAATGATGATTTTTCTAGAAAAAATGCATATGCATGTGTATATCGGGCGGGTCGGGTTGGATAGTGAGAAAATCATGCCCACCGATTACCCGCAATATTCGGGTTCAGGTTTTACCCCGTACCCGCTAAAAGTCATTCGAGTTCTGATTTTACCCTACCCAACAAGGTCGGATTCAGGCGGATATCCACGGTTACATATATTTTTGTCCCCATAAAAAAAAAAATTTTTGTCATCCTAATAAATGAGACATCGAAATTTTTAAATGTTTTGTAATGACTATTTCATTATCATTGATGAACACAGAAAGCAAAAAATGATTTGTTATAAAGTTAGCTCTACTTTTCGTGGATATGCATGACAAAATTTAACCTTATACTTAAAGGATAAAACGATTAACTACCGATTCTGCTCATCTCCTGAAATTACTCCGTCCTTTAATTAGAGGACATGGCCCATGGGTTTTTGCTTAGGAATTTTTAGAGAGAACTCGTTGTCAAACCTCTGCCCCATTAATAAATTTTATGGGCCTTGCTGCAGGTCAGGCTCTCCTTGATCGAGGATATTGGTGGATTTTCTTGAGCTAGGTCCGGCCCATCACCAACATCCTTGCTCCAGTTGTAGCACGTACAGTTCGGGCTGCCCAATTTAATCAGATTATGAAAACTAAAACCTAGTATTGAACGAAACAAGCCACTTGAAAGTAGGGATGGCCTGCCTGTTCCCTGAGATTGATCATCGTCGCCTTTCCAGAATCAGTGCCCCTCCTTCTAATGAAGAAATCAGAACCATCATCAATGAGATGAACGGCCTGAAGATCCCTAGAAAAGATGGTTTCCACGCCCTCTTTTTCCAGAAGTGCTGGGACAATGTGGGAAATGACTTCTGCAGATTCATCCAGGACTGTTTTGTGAACCACTGCCGAATCAGCTCCATAAATGAGACTCTGCTGGTGCTCATCCCTAAGAAAGATTCCCCTGTTTCCATGAGTGATTTCAGGCCGATCAGCTTATGCAACGTTGGATATAAAACAGTGGCCAAGTGCCTGGCGAATAGGGTCAAAGGATTGATGCCAAGCCTTGTTAAACCAAATCAAACAAGCTTTGTTCCTAAGCTTAACATTACGGATAATATTCTGATTTTGCAGGAAACGGTTCATACGATGGCCAGAAAAACAGGGAAGAAGGGACTGATGCTCATGAAGATCGATCTTGCAAAAGCATATGATCGAATTGATTGGGCATTCCTGGAGCAAACTCTGAACCTTGCTGGACTCCCTTCCCATTTTGTTTCTATTGTTATGCAATGTGTGTCTTCCACGCATCTGCATGTGCTATGGAATGGGGTGAATCTGAATGCTTTGTGCCTAGCAGAGGACTTCGCCAAGGATGTCCTCTCTCGCCCTACCTGTTCACCCTTTGTGTTGAGCGGCTCAGCCACTGCATCGAGAGTGCTGTTAGGGATAAGAGATGGAAACCTGTGCAGCTGTCACCAGGGGGACCCTCTCTTTCTCACCTGTTTTTTGCAGATGACCTGGTGCTCCTTGCTGAGGCTAGTTCGAGACAGGCTGATGTTGTGATGGACTGCTTAGAAGCTTTCTGCTCAGCCTCAGGAGAGATGATCAGCAAAGAGAAGTCGAGAATCTTCTTCTCCAAGAATGTCAAATGCCCAAACAGGAGGGAGATCTGTCACAGACTGGAAATTCAAGAGACAGCAGACCTGGGAAGGTACCTGGGAGTACCTGTCCTCCATGGAAGAATCTCCAAGAACACGTTCAAATACATATTGGAGAAGATTGACAGAAAACTTTCAGCCTGGAAAGTTAAAAGCCTTTCTCTCGCTGGAAGGGTTACCCTTGCTCTGTCAGTTCTTAATGCAATTCCTTCCTATGCTATACAAACTGTTGAGAGAAGGAAAGATGGAAATTGCGGAATCAGAGGGATTTCATCAAAGGCTTTCCTTTTCCTCTCCTTTTCAAGCGCAACGGTCCCTAGCCAAGAAGCTATTTATACTCCCGTCAGCATCATGTGTTCTGCATCTTTTGTAATCAGTGGGATAGGGCTTTTTACTCAAGAGGGTTAATCAGAACAGAGGTATAGGATCTGTCTGATTAACGGTGTATCGGGTCTGGAATTCGGGATCCGGGGAGCTGTTACTTCTGTCTTTCTTTTTCATTGTTCTTGAGTCGGTTTGTTTTGTTCTTCTTGCTTGATAGGAAAAATCAATAACAAAACAGAGTCTCCTAGAACTCAGTGAAGTACTGAGTCTAGGACGAGGACTGACCCAGTAGTTTGGGGAACCTCGTTAAAATCGCTGGTGTTCTTCTTTTTCGCAGTTGCTCTGTTTTTCCTCTTCCCCTGTTCTTAGCTGATCCTTTGTCCTTCTGTTCTTCGAGTTCTGTTAGAACGAAGAAGAAGATGATGGCTAAGTCAGGGTTCTTGGGCTTACTTACATAGTGGGCTTTTCTTCTTTTCAGATTTATTATTTCTTGGTGTGGGCTTTGGTTGACTTAGCCCATTTCACAAAAACCGAGTCAGTCCTTTTTGTGGAGATTGAACGAGGCTTGTTCAGTTGACTTCCTCGCATTCCTTCTTCTTCTTCCCAATTTCCAAATCCCTAATCTGTTCCTAACGCCATTTCTGGGTAATAAGTGGTATCAGAGCCGGACCTTGAAGAAGTTTACTACTGCCAAGGTTGCGATCAAATGGCGTCGTCCTCGTTTGGTCAAGCTACACTGAATCATCCGCCGATCTTCAACGGCGCAAATTACACAGCTTGGAAGAAGCGTATAAAGCAGTTCATGTGGGGGATCGATGAAGAGCTTTGAATGATTGTTCAAGATGGTCCGATTGAGATGAATCTCGATGAACAGCACTTGTGGTCGGCCGCGCAGAAGAAGAGTGCGCAACTCAATCAACGGGCGATGCATGTGCTTCAATCGGCAATGATTTCAGAAGAGGCAGATCAAGTGGAGAACTGCGAATCTGCTCAAGAGATCTGGCTAGCCCTTCAGAGCACGTATGAAGGTACATCCAATATTCGTGAATCTAGAATTGACTTGCTTGTTCATGAATATGAGGCGTTTACTATGCTGGGGAATGAATCTATACATGAAATGTATTCGAGGTTTACTGTCCTTATCAATAAACTCAAAGGGCTAGGTCGTACATTTCTTCTTAAGGATCTAAATCGGAAAATTCTTCGTTCTCTTCCTAAAGAATGGCTGCCCAAGCGCACTGCCATTGAGGAAGCCCGAAACCTAACTACTCTTCCTATAAATGAATTGATAGGCTCTCTGTTAAGTCATGAAAATGTTATTCCTGCTATTTATAGGTGCCTGTTCCTTTCTCGTCTCTTCATATTCCTTCCGTGTGTTTTTTTTGTGTCTTGTCTTTGCTGGAAGTCATGGCTCCTCCCTTCCTGCGTACTTTCACTGGTACTTTGTTTTTAGACCCTATCCCTGCAAATGCCCATCGCCATGAGTTATTCTTTGCCAACCGTCAGGTTCTTCCTTCTTATCATGTTCAGATTCCTGAACTGGTTGAGGTGGGACTTGATGTCCGCCCTTTTATTCAGAACCTGGGTTGGAATTTCTTACTGAACCATCCATTTTCCACCGTTATCTGTCCAGATGCTGTTCGGTTTTTCTATTCCAATCTTCGGTTTACTCATCTGAGTTCTCGGTTTTTAACCACTCTGGTTTTTGGTCAGCTTCTTACTATTCCAGTGGCTGAAATCGAGCACATTCTTCATATTCCTGCTATAGGGGAAAATCTTGCTGATGAGTCTGAGCTTGCGCTTTTTAATTTTGATATTTCTGAGGAATTCCTCCAGCTCTCTGGTCGTCTCCCTGGTCCAAATCTTTCGATGCCTGTGTCAGCACTTTTGCCCTCTCTTCGAGCCCTGCACTTCTTTATCTCTCGTGTCTTCTTGCCCCGATCTGGTGATCTGCAGTTGATCACTCCTGTGGAGCTATGGATTCTTGTGCACGCTGCTCACGGAATACCGCTCAGCTTTGCCGATCTCTTTTTCGGCTCAGCTATCTCCTTCTGTGATGTTAACATCACTTCACCGCTTCCTTTTGGGCCTCTCATTACCACCCTGCTCTCTCGACTTCATGTCAACCTCAATCCGTTCCGGGTGGTGACTCCCTCGATTTTCCTCACTGCTGATGGCGTCATGGATCTTCTGGAAATAGCAGTTGCGGGGGAGAATGGTGATGATGACATCCTGGTGATCAGTAGTGACTCCGACTCTGAGGAATCTGCTCCTGCTCCTAGTACTAATGGTGATGATGCGCCTGAGCTTGCACCATTTGCAGCAGCTCTACAAGCCCTTTATGGATCGGACTCTGACGACGATGCTGCTTGATCTTAGGGGGAGTTTTGCTACTTGAGGAGAGTAGGTCGTTTGTGCTTCTTGTTTGGTTTGCCTGACCAGGCTGTGCTTCTGATTTTTGGATGGTTTAAAACTTGATTGTTTTGTGGTGGTGGTTTGCCTGACCAGGCTGTGGTCTTGACTTTTGGATGTTTTCGTTAATCGCATGTTGCTTGGATATTTGCTGCTTGTTGTTTGGAAAGGAGTTTGTTTGTTCTTTTTGCAGGATTCATCAGCAACTTGCAATTTCCATCTTTGGGGGAGATTGTTGAGAGAAGGAAAGATGGAAATTGCGGAATCAGAGGGATTTCATCAAAGGCTTTCCTTTTCCTCTCCTTTTCAAGCGCAACGGTCCTCTAGCCAAGAAGCTATTTATACTCCCGTCAGCATCATGTGTTCTGCATCTTTTGTAATCAGTGGGATAGGGCTTTTTACTCAAGAGGGTTAATCAGAACAGAGGTATAGGGTTAGTCTGATTAACGGTGTATCGGGTCTGGAATTCGGGATCCGGGGAGCTGTTACTTCTGTCTTTCTTTTTCATTGTTCTTGAGTCGGTTTGTTTTGTTCTTCTTGCTTGATAGGAAAAATCAATAACAAAACAGAGTCTCCTAGAACTCAGTGAAGTACTGAGTCTAGGACGAGGACTGACCCAGTAGTTTGGGGAACCTCGTTAAAATCGCTGGTGTTCTTCTTTTTCGCAGTTGCTCTGTTTTTCCTCTTCCCCTGTTCTTAGCTGATCCTTTGTCCTTCTGTTCTTCGAGTTCTGTTAGAACGAAGAAGAAGATGATGGCTAAGTCAGGGTTCTTGGGCTTACTTACATAGTGGGCTTTTCTTCTTTTCAGATTTATTATTTCTTGGTGTGGGCTTTGATTGACTTAGCCCATTTCACAAAAACCGAGTCAGTCCTTTTTGTGGAGATTGAACGAGGCTTGTTCAGTTGACTTCCTCGCATTCCTTCTTCTTCTTCCCAATTTCCAAATCCCTAATCTGTTCCTAACGCCATTTCTGGGTAATACAAACTTCTCTGCTCCCTGTATCTGTGTGTGATGAAATTGATCGCAGGATTAGATGGTTTGTGTGGGGTTCCCAGGAAGGAAAAAGGAAGGTCCACCTGGTCTCGTGGGAGAAGATTTGCAGACCGAAGCAGCAAGGAGGATTGAGACTTAAATCTGCCCGAAGTCTCAACCTTGCATACATGGTGAAATTGGCATGGACAATTCTCAACAGCAAGGATGAGCTTTGGGTTAAGGTGATGCAGGGGAAGTACTTTCATCATCGTGAAGGGAGAATCACTGGAATGAAGAAAAGTTTCCATTCCAGCCTTTGGAGAGGCATTCTCAAAGCCTACCCTCTGATGCAAAAAGCTACTGTCTGGAGTATTAGGGATGGGCAAACAACTGAGTTTTGGAACCACCCCTGGATTGATCATGACACAATACTGGAGGAACACTGCCTCAGAACCCTGACTGATGATGAGAAACTTACCTCAGTTGCTGATATGGTGAATGAACAAGGTGAGTGGGATTGGACAAAGCTTAACTCTCTCCTCCCTAATGTTTGGTTGTCTCGCATTGCAGGGATGGAAACTCCAAAACATGGATTGGGGGAGGACACCACTATCTGGGGACTTGAACAAGATGGACGATTCAGGCTGAAGTCGGCCTACCTGCTTGCTGCGAACGAGATTGACATGATGGATGATCAGGGCTGGAAGGAGCTGTGGAAGTGGAGTGGACCAAGCAGAGTGAAACACTTCCTCTGGCTGGTCATGCACAACAGGCTTCTCACCAACCACGAAAGAACGATTAGAAAACTTACAAATGATGGCAGCTGCAAGGCCTGCAACGATGGTTTGGAACCAATTAAGCACATCCTGAGGAATTGCAAAAAAACAGAGGGAGTCAGACATTTCTTCAGAATCGGACAATATGTCCATGATACAAGAAATTTCAAACAATGGATGATGGAGAACCTGAATGATGCTGAGAAAGGATTTGAATTTGGTATCATGTGTTGGATGATTTGGAAGCAAAGAAATGAGGAGACTTTGGATGGGAAAAAGTTCTCCGAAACAGGGCTCATTAGCAAGATTGTCTCCTGGATTCGAGTGTACCAGCAAGCAAAGATTAACGAGGAGAGGAGCATTCTATCACCAAGGAATCAGCTCATCTCCACCCCCATTACTTGGAGGCCACCAAGGGAGAACTGGGTCCAAATCCAAACTGACGGATCTGTTCTTCAAAGTTCAGGGAAGGCGGTGGCGGGAGGGCTCATTCGTGATCATCTTGGCAGGTGTCTTGACGCTTTCATCTGTAACTTAGGGAATTGCACGATCACCATAGCCAAACTTAAAGGCGCTGAAATTGGACTACAAAGAGCGTGGGACAAAGGGCACCGAAAGGTTGAGCTCAACCTCGACTCTATGACGACGATCAGTATCATGAAGAACAACAAAGACACGGATCATCGTTATGGACTCATTGCTGCACGTATTGGAACTCTGCTGGATTTTGAATGGGATGTCAAGGTGTCCCATATATATAGAGAAAGTAATTACACTGCCGATTTCTTGGCAAGCAAGGGCCATTCGGCCAATTTTGGTACACATCCATTCGATGTGTATGATCCTAGTTTTTGTAACTGGTTGATGTATGACTCCATGGCTATCTCCATGGATCGTTCTATTAATGTTATGAATTAGGACACATGACGTCCGTCTTCCTACAAAAAAAAAGTAGGGATGGCAATCAAACCCATGGCCGCGGGTACCCGACCGCCCCCGACCCAGTCAACGCTGGTAATCCCCGCTTTGACCGTGTATGGGTAAAACCCGCAAAAAGTTTGATGGGTATGGGGCGGGTATGGTTTTAGCCTCCCCCGCCCCATACCCATATCCGCCCCACCAAGAGAATTTCTTCACATATACAAAAATATATGGATAAAATTGTAATATATCAATGGTGACGATGATACCTCGAGGAAACAAATAGTAGAAATGCAATTGAGTGACCACCTTAATAAAAACCTAATTCATTTCTCTCAATTCTCCTTTCACTCTTTCACTTTCCCCCTTGTCAACAAGATTATGTTAGTTAATTATTACTTAGTAGATGTATCAGAGTTAGAACATAATAATTTGAAAAATATTATACTCTATATTATGTATTAATAATTGTTTTAGGATCATATTCTTTGAACCGTATTAAGAAAATGATCGCGTTTTGTTGAATTCGTGATATAATAGGTACGTTTAGAGTTGTAGTTAAAACTTTTCATGTAAATTTTAGAATAATAATGTTGGATGTACGGGTATGGGTATTACCCATGGGTACCCGAAACCCACGGGTATGGGGATGGGTTTGCTAAACATTCTCCCGTATGGGTATTGGGCGGGTATGAGTTTGGATATTTGAAGATGGGGATGGGGATGGTTTAGCCAAACCCGCCCCATTGCCATCCCTATTTGAAAGTCACTAGCATGCTCTTCAACGTCACAGAAAGAACACCATATTAAAAAAAAAAAGGTTTGATTACATATATGATTAATACCTCCATTTACCAACCTCCTCACCCAATTCCCCCAATTCCCATAATTTACATCCTCAAAAATGAAAACCACCCCTCCATAATTAAACATTACAAGTCCCCAAATTGCACTGTCACAACGAGAAATTACAACATATCTCTATATATTAAACATCGAAAAATCAAGCGGGAACACCGGCGGCCAGCCTGGCTCTCAAATCCTTCCTCAGAATCTTCCCCGACGGAGCTTTGGGAATGGAGTCCGTGAAGAACACCCTACTGATTCTCTTGTAGAATATGACCTGTTTCGAAATGTACTGTCTGATCTCGTCCTCGCTGATTTTGGAACCGTTCGATCTCACCACGAATGCCACGGGGACCTCTCCTGCGCTCTCATCTTTCATCCTGCCAAAAAAAAAAAAAAAAAACAGCCACCGTCACAATTATCAGTATTTAACGATTTTTTTAAGCACACTTTCACCCATTTCAGAAAGGAACTTACGGGACGACGGCGGCGTCGGAGATGTTGGGATGGGCGAGCAACATGGCTTCTAGCTCCGCCGGAGCAACTTGGAACCCTTTGTACTTGATGAGTTCCTTCAGCCTGTCGACGATGAACAGCTCGCTGTCGTCGTCGATGTAGCCTATGTCGCCGGTGTGTAGCCATCCTTCCTTGTCGATCGTGTTCTCCGTCGCCTCCGGATCGTTCAGGTAGCCTTGAAATAAACCCATAATTCAGATTTGGATCGGAATGAAATAAAAGCCCACTTTATTTGGGCCACAAGCGGCCCAGAACCCGTGTAGTAATCATTCATCCTAAATCGGAAATGTAGCATAAATGGGACCTTGTCATTTATTTAGGTTGGTGTACTAACCCACAAGGAAAACGAAATGGACACCTCAACCAAGCTCTTTCAGAACTAACTTTGAACTTTTTAGCTACATTCATTCAATTCGAGCACAAAAAAACGTACAAAACTTTTTTAGGTTACGCCTTGTGTTGCAACCTCACGACCTCGTATACTGTTTCTAGGGATCTAGCGGACGTGGTCGGCCCAGGTCCATTAGAAAAAAAAAAATAAACAAAGAAAAAAGCCCAAAAAAGGAAAATAGAGTGGACTTATTAGTACCTTTCATGATCTGGCTGCCTCGAATGCAAATCTCGCCGGACTGGTTCCGGGGAAGTGACGCGCCGGTGTCCGGATCGACGATCTTCATCTCGGCGTTCCTCACCACCGTCCCGCAGGCGCCGGACTTTATCTCAAACGGCTCCTTGGCAAATGCCAAGCACATCGACAGCACGGGCCCCGCCTCCGTCATTCCGTATCCCTACAAATCCTCCGGCCAAAACATAAAACCATAGACGTTATTAATCAATAATAAACAATAATTCCACATTGAAACTGATTTATCTGACGTGATGTGAAGTGAAGTGCTATCTACCCACAACATGAACCTCATATGTCCACGTTGATAGCAAACAAAAACATCAATTCATAACTAAAAAAAATGTTATAGAAACTACTTTTATTTCATATATCAATGGTGGACCGAAATAACAAATTTCAGTACGATCCATGGATAATGACTAGTGTACAAACTGTTCTTTTGGATATGTTCACTTTTAGCGTTGACAAAAATAAAGGGGTGACACAATTATATCATTGCTCCATTATTCTCAATTTTTCATATTATGATTTAGCTAAGATATTATCATAAATTTTCAATCATGCTCCATGCTCTACTGTTATGTACAATATTATCATAATTTTTCAATCCATCATTATAACAGCTGAATTTCAGATAATTTGAAAGACCAAGTATAGCACGTCATTATCTTTTTATTATGCTTTTTACTTTTATATTACAAAAATTAAATTGGATAATACTATCATTCATCACAATTTAACTACAATGTTATCATAAATTTTCAATCACGAGTTCGATTTCAGGCACAATTAAAAAAAAAATTAAGGTAAAAATAAAATGCACAATTCGACTTTTCTTTTTTGTTACCTGACCAAGTGTGGCATTGGGCAGCTTCGCCCTGACATCATCCTCGAGCTCCTTCCCCATCGGCGCCGCGCCGGACATCACCATCCTAATCGACGACAAGTCGTACCGATCGATCTCCGGCCACTTCGCGATCGCGAGCACGATCGGCGGCACGAACGGCGCGATGGTCACCCTGTACCTCTGCACCAGCTCCACCAGAGCCCCAATCTCAAATTTCGGCATGATCAGAATCGCCGCCCCGACCCTCAGCCCGCAGAGCATGATCGAATTCAGCGAATAGATGTGGAACAACGGCAAAACGCAGAGGATCACGTCGTCCCGATGGAAATACAGATTCGGATTCTCGCCGTCGACCTGCTGCGCCACGCTCGTCACCAGCCCCCTGTGCGTCAGCATCACGCCCTTCGGCAGCCCCGTCGTCCCCGAAGAATACGGCAGCGCCACCACGTCGTCGGGATTTATCTTCACCGCGGGGAGGATCGGTTCGATTTCCCCCTCCTTCACCAGATCCGAGAATTTGAAAAACAGAGCATCGTCGATCGTGACGATTCTCACTTCC
Organism: Linum tenue; assembly: GCA_946122785.1. NCBI lineage: Eukaryota > Viridiplantae > Streptophyta > Magnoliopsida > Malpighiales > Linaceae > Linum > Linum tenue. Next base: position 33,184,113 of record CAMGYJ010000003.1, read on the forward strand.
GATTTGATTTTTTCGGCGAAATTGGAGTGCGTGATCACGAGCTTGGCCTTCGAGGCGGCGATCTGCTTGGCGATTTCGACCGGGGTGTAGAACGGGTTCGCGGTGGTGACGACGGCGCCGAGGTGCGAGGCGGCGAGGAAGGCGTAGACGAATTCAGGGGAGTTCTGGAGGAGGAGCATGATGACGTCGCCCTGATGGATCCCGAGCTCGTTGTGGAGGCCGGCCGCGACGCGGCGGGCGGTGAGGTCGACGTCGGCGTAGGTGTGGGTGGCTCCGGTGGAGGCGTCGATGAGGCAGGGCTTGTCGGCGAACAGGGCAATGTTCTCGAAGCAGTAGGAATGGAGAGGGAGGTGTTGGGGGATGTAGATGTCCGGGAGCTTGGAGCGGAAGATGAATTGATCGCCGTGGTGGTTGTTTTGAGGCTCCATGTCTACCACCGTCGCCTGAACGGGGAGGAAATGCGGGGATTCAGGCGGCGGCGGAGGGAGGAACAGGGGGAATTGGGTGGGTGTTTGGTAACGGGAGTTTTTGCCTTTGTTTTTTTTTTCTTTCTTTTCCTGGTTTGGGAAAGGAGCGTTGGCGGGAGGTTAAATATACAGGGGGAATGGTTAGGTAATGGTAGAGGGGAACCGGTGGGACACGTCATTCAATATGGAAGTTTTCAGACACATACGATGGCGACATCTCATCGTCGTCGTTCGTCAGAGATCAAATCGGTGAAACTAATTATAGACGTAAATATTTATTTAGATTATGGGAATTTTAAATTTATAAAATTGTATTAACTAAATTTTCATCATCTAATTGAATCAAATTACACGATTCGAATGTAATTTAGAACAAACTAAATCGTTTTTTTTTATATGTGATTTGAGGAAGACAGGCATCAGTTCAATTAATAGTATGGAAAACACCGTATAAATAAGAATGTGATATGAATAATAATGTTGAATTATCTATAAGCGAAGGTATATGTCTTGGTCGTTAACCATAAGTACGATATTACGAATTCACAACGGAGGATGATGAGTGAAAGTAAATATTCATCCGAATTAGGTGTGAGCAGGTTGGAATGAGGGTGGACAAAGGAGCCGAGTTTGATACTATTGGCCAATGACTATATGAAATTCAGGTACCAAATTGTCAAAGTCGTCGTCTCCATTTTTGGGACAAAAATTTAAAATAATCTAAACGTCTTCTTTGGGGAATGGTGATAATATCTTATCAAATAATAATAAAAAGAAATAGTGTTAATATTTTCGTATGGCCTGAATTTTGACCAAAATAAACATCCTGTCCAATCTTTTCGATCTATAATATCCTGTCCCGAACTATTCACCGAAATAAAAAATTTGGCCAAGCCCGATGTTTGACCGTTAACTTGGACGACAACGTGCCACGTCACTGCCAAGTTAGAAGATCTGATAAATATTTAATTTTTTCGTTTTTTATTTTTGGTTTAACTAAGGTATTAGATGATTTTTTTAATTTATAATAATTTAAAATCAGGGAATGTGTGAAAATTGTGAATTATTATAAATATTTTATGTTGACTTGGCAGTGACATGGCGCGTTGACTAACGTTCAACGCGTTTGACCGTCCAAGTTAACGGTCAAAAGTCGGATCTGGCCAAATTGTTTATTTTTGTGTATATTTCGGGCAAGAATGTTATAGATCGAAAAGATTGGCCAAGATATTTATTTTGGTCAAATTTCAGGCCATACGAAAATATTAACCAAAGAAATACAAGGGTAGACCACTTCAGACCAACGGAGGAGACACACTTGGGCCAAATGCAAGTTCAATGAGAAACATACAAATGGGTTTTTTTGTACGTCAAATGTCTTTCTACTCAGTTTTTTTATTTGATTTTGTGAAGTTCCTTTCTATTTTATTTTTTTTGCAGCTTTGTTTCAAGAAATCAACCATAAACCCACATTAAGTATAGTGTTTAGAGTCTTCAAATGGGGTTTTATTGGGGTAGTTAATTCTCTATGATTAAGCATTATTGCTTTCAAGAGATGATATATTCAATCCACCTACTAATTCCAATGACACACTCATATCCATAACCTTAATGGGACAGCTTGGTTTGACCCCAAGGGAGCTGATCACAATCATTTACCTAACACAGATTGCCTGGTCAAATCTCTAGTAGACGGTCAACTAAGACACCAATCCATTTCCTATTTCACCAACTTCTTGTCTGTGCATTTTCCCCATATCCTTCCAAATGATTATATAAGATATCAATTAAATTGTTTATTATTTTGAACCCAACTAACCTTGATCAAGATATAAATTATATTTTCTTCATGTCTTTTCTTTTTAACTTTTGACCCTTTCTTTTTGGATTTTAATGTAAATTGTTAAAAAAATTGGGTTTTTTGGATAAGTTGATTTCATATTTTTAATTAACTTAGAATGGGCCAACTATATGGGATACGTATTGCTATGGTTGTATTTGGCTGACCTCTGTTTTGTTCAGTCTCATTTTGTTTTGTGGTTTTTACTGTCTTAAGAGTTATTTGTTGGGGTTATGTTATTGTTGGGTTTGGAGGGTCTTTTCCCTTTTTTGCTTTTCTTTCTTTTGAGGAATTTTGGTTTCATGTTGTTTTGGCATTATACTTCATGACTAATAAAAGAAATCTTGTCTGTTTTTTTTCTTTATTCAATAAAGCATTGCACTTCTAAAAAAAAACTAAAAGAAATCAAATAATAGCTTGAAGGAGCTTCATTCTGCTCTAAACTTGTGGACCTTTATTAGTGGTTTGAGTAAACTTATTATAGATTACAGGGTGGGCTTAATCTTTTGATATAGCCCAGGCCTTTCAAAATTTTAGGTCCAGCAATTGAGGAATTGATAGTCTCCTTAGATTGCCTTTACTAGTTAGTAGTTGTTGCATAAAAGCCCATTCAGGAACCCCCAAAGAGGCTGCATAGAGGTGGCAATTTCAATCCAATCCATCAATCCATTAAAAATATCCACCTAATCCAATCCATTTAAATCCAATCCATTTGATCCAAATCCAATTGGATTGGTGGATTCATGGATTGGATCCATGGATCATTGGCAAATTACGGTTTAGTACCTATAATTTTTATTTTTTACATTCTGGTATCTAAAATTTAATATTTTATACGAAAAATATCATTGGAAAATTACGTTTTGGTACCTAAATTTTTTTATTGTGACATTTTAGTACCTAAACTTTTACATTTTACATATTGGTCCTTGGTTGAGGATGTCATTTGGATTTCATGGATAATCCACCAATCCACTTGATCCAATCCATGAATCCACCAATCCATTAGATCCAATCCATTTGATCCATGGATCCACCAATCCAATCCATTTGCCACCTATAGCCTGCATGTGAGTTAGGGATGTTCTGTTCAGTAGGTATGTGCAATCGGTTGGTCTGTACCGGATCGCACCGAACCCGTTTGATGTTTGGGTTTGAGCGCACCAAACAAAATATAATAAGGTTCAATCATAGGCCCTATAAATTTTTTAAATATTGATGAAAAATGGACAGAATTGACATTTGGATTGAACCATAGCAGACCGAATGCATTACTGGTCTAGTCTTTGATTCTAAGATGTTTTTTTACTATTGAACCACGATTCTCCTGAGTATGATCCGTTCCAAACCGGACCGATGCACACATTTAATGTTGAGAACCCCAAAAAACCCGAAACCGAAAACCACTTAAATCGAACCCGAACCCAATAACGACTTGCGGGTTCCGGTTACCCAAAACCCGAAAATTCCTTATCGGGTTCGGGTTCGGTTAAATCAAAACCGAAACCCAAAAACCCGAACACCTAAGAATACGGACTGAGTTCTATTTATTGGAGGTTTTTAACCGGAACCCGAAAAACCGATAAGCAAAACCGAACACGAAACCGAAAACCCAAAACCCAAAACGAACCTGAACCCGAAAAACCGAAAATGTATATAATGGGGTCGGTTTCGGGTAAACCCGAAAAACCAAACTCGAATGGACACCCCTAATAATGCCTTTCATCTTACTAAAATTCATTTATTTGCCTAGCTCAAATCCCATTTCATAGGAAAGACTCAAAGTCTCCCTTTAAACACAATCAACTACTGCTAGATACATAAATTTGCAACTGCAGCAAATGCACACCCCCATTCTTCCCCCTTAGGCTTAGAGCATGGAATGCAAAAGTCAAAAATTGCGAATCAATGGTGCGTTCTATCTAAGTAAAGGCACCAAGCAGCAAAAACCAACATGTACTTCCCCCCACCCACAACTCCTCCATTTTAGGCTCAATTCAATTCCTCTAAACCATCTCTCTTCTTCTCCCCATCCATAGCACACAACAACAACAACAACAAAAATGAAGCTCGTGACAAAGGCGCCGTACTCCCGCCATGGGCAGCACCACCGCCGTTTCATCCTCTCCTCCATCGCCTTCATCCTCTTCTTCTGCCTCCTCGCCTCCATCAACGAGGTCCAGTTCGACCACCTCCTCAACCTCGGCCATTGCAACGGCTCCATCATCTCCACCACCACCACCACCAACGCCGCCATCACCAACTCATCCTCTTCCTCCTCAAACGCTACTAATACCGTCGCCGTTGCCGCCGACGATGAGATCCGGATCCTGATCGGCATCCTGACGTTGCCCGACCAGTACCCACGCCGCCACTTCCTCCGCATGGTCTACGGCACCCAACCGGCCCCAAAGGGCGCCAAGATCGACGTCAAATTCGTCTTCTGCAACCTCACCAAGGAAGATCAGACCATCCTCGTCGCCCTCGAGATCATGCGCTTCGACGACATCATCATCCTCAACTGCAAGGAGAACATGAACAACGGCAAGACCTTCACCTACTTCTCCACCCTCCCCGACATCTTCTCCGACAACGGCAACAACAATTCCTCTCAACTAGGTGTGTACTTTTTCAAAATTATACACTATTTCTTCAATGACAAATAAACTAATTTTATGTAGTGAGAGACAATTTGGATCTTACTCGTTTTATCCTATCTGTATGATATATTTTGAGCGGGTACTATCTGTCTTGTAGACGGAGTATGGGCCAGGACAGGCACGGGTACTCTCCCTGTGACCTGATTCACCTTGTTCTCGACGCACTTTATCTGAATTACAAGTAATTTTATTCAAATTACTTTGAAAATATTGTATATAGGTGAGAACCTCAATTTGTCAAGTAATTATAACCATATCTCTATATTGTTATAGTTTGATTCTTGATTTCTTTTTATGATAAAATCAACATTGCTAACGTTTACTCTTTAAATTATATATTCATATGAGTCGATCAATTTCGATTTGCTCTTTATGATAAATAGTTATCATACTTGAACCCCTTATCTGTTACGGACGGGTATATAATTATCGAGATATCTGCCCTAGCCTGCCACATTGTCATTCCTAATTTTGTAGAGATTTTCTATTTTTTTTTTACCAAAACTTATCTTTGTGTCCCGTCACAGAGGCAAAACCATGGCCGCCGTACCACTACGTGATGAAGGGAGACGACGACTCGTACTTCCGATTGGGGAATTTGGTGTCGTCGCTGCGGCCGCTGCCGCGCGACGACCTGTACTACGGGTACGTGATCCCGTGCCCGAGCATGGACCCGTTCGTGGAGTACATGTCGGGCATGGGGTACCTGGTGTCGTGGGACATAGTGGAGTGGATTAAGGAGTCGGAGATTCCGAGGAACCACCTGGACGGGCCCGAGGACAAGGTGTTTGGATCGTGGCTCAAGGAAGGGCGGCGGGGGAGGAACCGGCACAATGCCAAGTGGTCGATGTACAATTTCCCGGTGCCGCCGTCGGGCTGCACGCATGAGTTCTGGCCGGACACGATCGCGGTTCACTTGCTGAAGAACCAACCCAAGTGGATCGAGACCTTGAAGTATTTCAATGCTACCAAGGATCTCAAGCCTTCCAAGCTGTATCATATTCCTTGAGTTATATTCATTTTTGTTCATCACATTTTTTTTGGGGTGGGGGATATTTGGCTAGTTAATTATTTGGCGATACTGAAAGAGTTATTCGATATGTGAAATAAAAAAAAAAAGTAACGACGGAAATTATGGATATGATATTTGATATTTCAGTGGGATGATCACTTTCAATTTCAAATGAAAGTCTAGCCACTCGCTCTGAGAGATTGAGTTGTTGTCATTTTCCATTTGTATAGAGAGAGGGTAAAAAGTGTATTGACTACCCTATTCGTCGAGTTCACTCCTTTCCTTTGGCTGTGGACGGCATGCTATGCTTTGTTCTTGAATTTTGCGAGACTCTTAATGACTTTTCGAACTCCGGCTCGATTTGAATGAAAATTGGGTATATTCATTTGCAGGAAGAAAAAAAAAAAACCAATTGGATTTGAAATAATTCACAATATGATGTGGTTAGATTAAAACATTGGTGTACATTGAGATCGAATATTAGCTTTCGGATCACAAACGTTACAACCACACCATGATATTATTTAATCTCGATAACCATAAAAAAATTTAGTACCACGAGTCAACGACAATAAAAATTCATTACAACAATTTGATTTCATTACATAATTATTTTTTGGTAATGTGTAGAGATTGGACGAGTAAAGTTTCAACAACTTTTGTATCCTCTTATCTTTAGGATTATATATAATTTGTTTGCAGAAGACATAAAGTTGTTGAATTTTGAATGCCATTTATTTGTGTACTATTAGGCCGCTTTGCACCAATTGCACTAAACCGGTCACTTTTATGATGGTAATGTAACTACGGAGCTCCACTTTCCTTCCAAAAGCGGCCACCGGAGTGAAGTCTTTCACGTGGTGGCGAAGATCCAAAAGTCACAGAGATCCACTATCCCATTCCCACGCCACCACCGAGCCGCCGTATACTTCGCCAAATCCAGAAGTTTGCTGTCTGTTCCTTTATGGAAATTGACCAAACGCAGTCAAAAGGCAAGAGGGACATGGCTGGGCTTCTATATTTACACGTTGGGCTTGAATATAATGTGGATCTAGTCTACCTATTGACATTGGCCTTTCAGAGGTGGGCTCAGGAGCTGTGGGCTGTAAAGTGTAAACCCATTTTGGAGAAGGAAATATGCCGTCAAAAGTTAAGCAAAAAGTAATCCTCAAGAGGAAAGAAAGACAAACGAATGAACGATTCATCCAGAAGTGAAATAAATAAGAGAGAAACAACTTGTGTGACTGGAAACATTAAAAAAAAAAAAAAAAAAAGCTCCCTTCAAAATGACGTGAAAGCGACGCCGTTTTACTCCTGAAAAACGCCTGCAAACCGACCGCGATCGTGGCTTCGGATTTCTCATCCCCGCACAGATCTATCTAATCTATCTCCGCTGCTGCAGAAGGAATTTTTTTGCATCAATTTGCCGGCGAAGTTCTCAGAAGGGTGAAAGAAAGCGGTGAATCGAGCAACAATGTCGCACAGCGACACCATCCCCCTCCACTCTTCCTCGCAGTCGGACATCGACGAGATCGAGAATCTAATCAACGCCAGCGTCCAGTCCGGGCCGGCAACAGTTCAACCCGCCCGCCCACCGAGTCCGCCGCGGATCCCCGTCTCGTCCTCTCCGTTTCTTCAATCTAACCTCCCTCCGCCTTCGACAGCGGCAGCGAAGCTTCCCCCTCTCCCGTCGTCCTCCGCGCCGCCTTCTGTGCTTCCCGCCACTGTCCCCGCGCCCGCCGCCCAGCCACCTCACGGGAACTCGGCCGGATCGAACAATTACGCGGCGTCTGGATTCGGCCCGGCTCCGAACACGTTGACGGAGCCCGTATGGGACACGGTGAAGAGAGATCTGTCGAGGATCGTGAGCAATTTGAAGCTGGTGGTGTTTCCGAATCCGTTTAGGGAGGATCCGGGGAAGGCGTTGAGGGATTGGGATCTTTGGGGCCCGTTCTTCTTCATCGTGTTCTTGGGACTCGTCCTCTCTTGGTCCGCCTCTGTGAAGAAGGTCAGCTTTAACTTCCAATTCGTTGTTTTGACTTCGATTTTGAGATTTTGCTTGGTGAGAAAGTTCTTTATCTGCTAGGATTTGAACGAATGAGCTGTAGCCATAGGATTAGGTGTACTGGTATTAGAAATGATACAAATTTCTGATTGCTGTGAGTTCGTGTTTCTTCCTATGTAGCGATCAAATGTATTGCTCTCGTAGCTCCGCTTCCAAAAGCATCATTTGGGGGGTATATTCTGCTTGTATCTAGTTGCTTTGATGGGTTTAGTTTGCTTTTACCCTTTAAACAAGCATCTACTACAATGCTAGTTACTCTGGTGAACTTCTGGAAATGAAAGGGAAGCAGGAAGGAATGAGTTCAAATTGTAGTTAGATCATTTCCTTGTATTTCTTTGGTTGATTTTGTTCCCTACATCTGGTTGGTTATTGGGTGTACGGCGCTTAACTTGATTCGTTCTTAAGTTGTTTCTTGCTAGCTGCCAAGATGATTTGGTGGCTTGGGTATTACAATGTTACGGGCAAAGTTATGTTCTTCAAACCTGGCATGGTAGAAGAAGAGATGTAATGTAATTGGATCTATCCCAACCGAAGTTTTGCACTTATGATCTGAGTTGCAATAACATAAAGGTGCCTTGATTTCCCACTAGAAAAACTGGGGTCAATGTCTATACTGTTACATGTGAGAGTTTTCTGGTGACCGGCTATTGAATGATTGTACTAATCATATTAGTTTTAAATTCATCAGGAAGTGTTCCAGCTTTAAGTGCATTTGTTTTGCTGCAAGGATTGTTGTATTTGTTATGGCAGCCCTAACAAATTTCCATTTTGTTTGCAGTCTGAGGTTTTTGCTGTTGCATTTGCTCTACTTGCAGCTGGTGCTGTCATATTGACTTTGAATGTTCTGCTACTGGTAAGCTCCTCATTCCCTCTTCTTTCTATCCTCTTTGAAATTTGTCACTTTAATTGTGTGGCATTACCCTTTTGAATCTGTACCGGATTCCAAATTCTGGTTTCAGCTTTGTTTTCTCAACTGGTCTGAATCTTGGATACTAAGAGGGGTCTTGAAATCTTTATATTGTCTACAGGGTGGGCACATAATCTTCTTCCAGAGTCTTAGCCTTCTAGGTTACTGTCTCTTCCCTTTGGATGTGGGGGCCCTAATTTGCATGTTGAAGGACAACGTGATCCTGAAGATAGTGGTGGTGTGCGTCACTTTAGCTTGGAGTTCATGGGCTGCCTACCCCTTCATGAGCTCAGCAGTGAACCCGAGGCGAAAGGCCCTCGCACTCTATCCCGTCTTTCTCATGTACGTATCCGTCGGGTTTCTCATCATCGCCATTGATTAAATGCATTGGCAGCTCCCCTGCTACGGGACTCGACGTGAATTGAAATTCAAAACCCCCACAGTATATAGGTTTCCTATTAGGATCGTCATTGGTGCTTTGGTCGACTGAGAATTACTGCATCTCTGTTTTGGCTACTCTTTGCTGCTGACGTTATGAAACTTTGATGTGGCCATTTTGTACTTAAAACTTGTTTACATCATCTTCTTGGGAGCGTTCGATTTTGAGAGTGAAGCTGGAGTCTAGAGTGTTATGGTAAGATCTGGTTGTAGTTTGTTTTCCTTTTCGTATGCTAGTGCTGATAAAGGACATTTCCAAACTGTTTTTACTGTAAACCATCATGTGATATCCATATTCAGTTGATTCTGAGGTTAGATCTGAGGGAGATCTTGGTTTGAAAGTGTATAAGTTTGGAGTCTGGGATTCAATTGCTTTCACTTGCTTTTCTTGTGCTGTTGTTGACCTGTTGTCCAGAGGAATTGGTGGGCTTATAAAGACTGTGGGATAATGGGATTGCATTGGCCCAATACATTGGGAAATTGGGGGTGTTTGGGTTGGTGGTTGAGAGTGGCCAAGTGTTTCAGGCTTTCAGCTGGATGGGAAAGCCTAAGCATTTGACCTAATTTGGTGAGCATTCTAAGTACTTGGTGAATAATGACAACAGTGACATGCGATATAGTTGAACCATAGTTAAAAGGTGAGCGTAGAACCGTAAGTTTATACTGTAAAATTGTGCGTAACCTCCCGATTACAACCAGTCTCTTGTTTACATAAACTCGAGGCTTCAGATAACTATCATCGTCCGCATTTCGAAAGTCTCTACTTAGACATCATACGAGTTGAAGTCACAATCTATAATATAAATCATAACTGGTTAAAAAGTCTACTCCTCGCCACATTAGATGTAGAGAATCAATGAATCATAGTAGTTGAGTACAAGAAGACAGTCTACACTAGACAACAGACTAGAGAGGGGGTCTGAGGTTGCTTTGGATACACTCAAAAGCCTCAGATAATGCAGGCTGCAGCTAATAATGCCAAAACCACATTGCTTGTCAGTGTGGCCAAAGCCCAACCCCAAAAACCTCAATCAACCCATTGGCTGGCTCTGGCGCCATCTGAATCCAAAAATTGGCCTCTGCATGCCACTGCGATTTGAGAAACGTGCACAAAATATTTCTAGGGCACTGGTCCTCCACTCCATGGACAGAACAGAAGAAAGGGTTCACAGTAACGACATCCAAAGAGGATTCCTTTCATCTTTCGTTAATGGCCCCAAGAACAATATTTCTTGTACAGAACAATGGCGATAGAGATAACTCATCTTGAGCCCAGCCACTGCCACAGTAGGATTATTATCTTCTTTCTCTCTCTCACACACATTACTATGTTTTACTCTCTCCCATTTTGCCCCCCCCCCCCCCTATTCTCGACATCGTACCAAAACTAACATATAGCGAGATATTTCACGTTCGAGTCGGACCACCATTGTTATATGTACTCTGTTTTCCTACATACTACTTTTCTATATGGTTGTGATTTATCTACTAGTCTTGGTCTAAATCCTAGTAGACCAATATAGCATTGCAATATCGTGTTCATAGCTTGATTTTTTTTTTTGGTTAATCATTCATATGGCTGAAATTCGAGTCGAAAAAAGTACATGGACGCGAACAGACTCGGGCACAACCAAGTAGATTTGGGTCATTGTTAGAAAATAAGGGTTCGTACCGTTCAATGATTGTTCGATGAATCTTATTACTCAACTCGCTAAAGTTTATATATAATTTAATTGATCAAAGAACTTATGTAATGACTCCAAAATCAATAGGGAAAACCGCTAACTCCTGCAGTACAACTCATTCACATGATTGATTGAGCGTGTGTGAGGAAGGTACCTAATCATTACTTTTGTGAATTGTTATGCTTCACTATTTGGGGTTGGGGGAGTACCATAGAGGATTTGGAATCACATATTTACATATAGAAAGAAGAGGCAGGCAGCTTGGCCGATTGGTAGCCAGAGAAGTGAGTAAGTTAAAAATGGGATAGCTAACACAGGCAGAGTCCAGGGGTCCATTGACAGTTGGTAGAGGAGCAAATCCTTCTGGAATTAGGAAATCAGCCACATCATAGGGTTTCATTTCATAGCCTCCCACTGGCTTCTTTTGCCTCGGTGGCTACCACACCTACACATACGGGCAAAAAAAAAAAAAAAACCCACCCCTCCTCATACCCTAGATCGAGTCGAGATCTCAATTTCAATCTGAATCGTACCGTTTCGTTTAATCTTGACTCGATTCAGTTCCAGGACACTGTTGAATTCTCGTATAACATGAGTAATAACAATGGATACGTGTCTTTGCTTCATTTCTATCTCATTCTCGGCCAATCCATTTTAAGTCAATCGTAATTTTTACTGCAATCTCTGCTATTTTAAGTTCGGGTTCATTCCAATCTCAATTTCGTTGTTCATGTTGTCATCGTCTCCACCTTTGTTTGCACGATACTTCAATTATTTTTCCTGCAGCAAATTACTTAGCCGATGGCAGTGGTCGTTCTCTTGATTTTGGTTCTCCGGTACTTGATAAAATGAGATGGTTCAATGATATCTAAACCTCCCGTTATTATGAGTAATGACTAGGGTGCAGAATTTCACACCCGCAAAAGAAAAAAAAATGTATCCATATGGATCGAACTATCCCGACGTAGCTCTACACCCGAGCTGCGCTTCTCACAACACACTTCTGAATTGCTGTTGGGCAGTCTTCCCGAGTCTTTCTTCTTCTGCCTCAGCTGTCCATCATGGATACAAGACATCAGAGATTAGGTTATCAAGTATCAACTAAGCTCTTATTACAACAACTACTGTTTCTTTTTGACCTCATTCATTGTCGTCAACTCTTCTTCTTGTTCTCTCATTTCATTTCACAGTCTTTCCCTTCACTCTTCTTGTCAGCTCTCTCTATCAGCCTGCTAGCTAGCTAGCTGCACAGGGCAGAGCCAAGTAGCAGAGGCAGAGCAATCCAACCAAACCCACCACCCAGCAGAAGAAGAAGGGGAAGGAAAAAAAAAACGAATCTTTCTCTTCCCCTCCCTCCCGTCCCCCACACTTGCTGGTGAACAAACAAAACCCCAAAAACCTCATCTGCCTTACAGCTGCAAAAGAGATGCAATAATAATAATAATAATGCAGCATTAGAAACAAAACTAGATGCTCGCAAATCTTTTCGTAACAGAACAGAAGAGGGGAGTAGTAGGCCTGCAGATACAGGTGAGGTGGTGGACAAAACGTCCCACCCAAACGACCAAACAAACCACTCTATTGTCCAGTCCACAACACCACACTGCTCTTTCTCTCATACTAGGTGTAAAATCTCGATAGACGCAAGGCTAATGTGTGTATGGTGACACATTTAATACAATTTCGCGTTGTGGGCCTTGTGGGCTGTGGCTAAAGATGACTAGGCGAGTTGGTCTAGATAGCAGATTCCTTTGAGATTAGATGGGTAATTAGCATAAATGGTAACAAACCTTTGCACTTAGTACAAAATGGTCACAAACCTTTAATTTGTAACAATACGGTAACAAAACTTTGAAATTATATAAAATGGTCACCGCTATTTAATTTATGACCGTTTTGTTTTAAGTGCAAAAGTTAATCAAACTTACAAATCTGTCACACTTTTCTAGTATTATAGAAAAAAGAAAATCAGTAAAATCATAATTATAAAAAACCAGAAGTAATCACTTTCTCGAATCAAAATAAAATATAGAGATTGATAGTATATGAATACATCTAATTGACAATAAAAAAAAAAAAAAAACATCTAATTGAACACAACAAACCAATTATTTGATCAAAACACAAGATAAAATATTGAATGAATGGAGGTATATATATCATATATGTTCTTACATAAATCCTAGTTGGCTCCCCAATCCCCACCCTGTTTTGTGCCTTTCTCTTTCCCTCCCTTTTCCCTTCTACTTCTTCTTCCTCCCTTTCCCTTGCCAAACAAAAATATTTCCTCTGCCTCTATAAATTCAGCTCCCAATCCTCTTTCACAAGAACAAACACTCCCCTCTCTCAACAAAAAACTCCATTTTCAAACAAAAAAGAATGAAAGAGTACTGGACTTCCCTCGCTTCCTTGCTCGGCGTCCTAGCCTTCTGCCAGAGCATCGTCAACTCCATCTTCCCGCCAGAGCTCCGATTCGCCATCCTCAAGCTCACCGGCCGCCTCTTCAACCTCTTCTCCTCCTACGTCTACTTCGACATCACCGAGATCGACGGCGTCAACACCAACGAGCTCTACAACGCCGTCCAGCTCTACCTCTCCTCCTCCGTCTCCATCTCCGGCACCCGCCTCTCCCTCACCCGCGCCGTCAACTCCTCCGCCATCACCTTCGGCCTCGCCAACAACGACTCCATCGCCGACTCCTTCAACGGCGCCGCCGTCCTCTGGGAGCACGTCGTCACCCAGCGTCACTCCCAGTCCTTCTCCTGGCGCCCCTTGCCCGACGAGAAGCGCGGATTCACCCTCCGAATCAGTAAGAACGACAAATCCCTAGTCCTCGACTCGTACCTCGATTACATTATGGAGCGGGCGGCGGAGATCCGCCGCAAGAATCAGGATCGGCTGCTGTACACGAATTCCCGCGGCGGATCTCTGGACGCGAGGGGGCATCCGTGGGAGTCGGTCCCGTTCAAGCATCCCAGCACATTCGACACTCTCGCCATGGATCCGGCGAAGAAGCTCGAAATCATGCGAGATCTGAGGGATTTCGCCGAAGGGCAGGAGTTTTACCAGCGGACGGGGAGAGCCTGGAAGCGTGGTTACCTCCTGTACGGTCCCCCGGGGACGGGGAAGTCGAGCATGATCGCCGCCATGGCCAATTTTCTAGGTTACGACATTTACGACCTCGAATTGACGGAGGTCCACAACAATTCCGAGCTCAGGAAGCTGCTGATGAAGACGAGCTCCAAGTCGATTATCGTGATTGAGGACATCGACTGCTCGATTAACCTCGGGAATCGGAAGAAGAGCTGTTCCAGCGCCGGAAACAGGGGAGGCTCGTCGAACTTCTACGAGGCGGCGGCGGAGATGAGAGGAGGAGCTGGAGGCGGCTCCGACGAGGGAGGTAATTCGATTACGTTGTCCGGATTGCTGAATTTCACCGATGGATTGTGGTCGTGCTGCGGCAGCGAGAGGATCTTCGTGTTCACGACGAATCACGTGGAGAAGCTGGATCCGGCTCTGTTGCGGAGCGGGAGGATGGATATGCACATTTTCATGAGCTACTGTTCGTTCCCGGCTTTGAAGATTCTCCTGAAGAATTATCTAGGAGTCGAGGAAGTAGACGCAAAGAATGCCGCCGGCGGCGGTGTTTGGAAGGAGATTGAGGCGGTGATTGATAAGGCGGAGATGACCCCTGCGGATGTGAGCGAGTTGTTGATAAAGAATCGGAGAGACAAGGACAAGGCAGTGGCGGAGTTGCTGGAGATTCTGAAGGAGAGAGCTGCTGCTCGCTGCGGCGGCAGGCGGTATGAGGCGGTGGAGGAGGAGCAGGAGAAGAGGGCGGTGGAGGAGAGCAAGGAAGGAGCAGAAGAAGGGAGTGAGTTCAGTAGTGAGAAGAGTGAAGAAGAAGATGACGAGAAGATCAAATGAGGCCAACAGTGAAATTTTGGGGGGTTTTTACAATTTGTCCTCGTTTGTCAGGGAAAAAATGATTCAGGGACCGAAGTGAGAAGTGAGGAAAAAGTCACGATTCATGCCACAGAGACCTCAGGTAAGTAAAAGAGAGGAGAGGTGTAACGAGGGAATTCGGAGAGGGGAAGGGAACATTTTTAATTGAATGTTTTTTGGGGTTCCCTAAAAATTAATTAATGGAATTGTATAATCTAAAGTATGTTTCTAAACTAATTAATGTGTCATGGACAAAGAAGGATAAGCTCACTAATTATTGGCTAATACCCATGTGGGATTTTTCTTTTAAGTTTTTGCATCTTAATAAGATCATAGCTTCACATCTCCCAGCATTTTTGAACAATGAAGCCATATAGGTTTAATCTTTGCTTATCTATTGGTCTCAAAACTTCACATCTCCCCGTCATCATTTTCAACAATGCATTTGTCATTTAGGACACAAACAATGTCAGATTTGATTAACAGTTGTCGAATTGAGTGACTATAAACAAATTTCCCAAATGTATGACTTGTGATACGAGTTACAAAGACCATAGCTATGAGATCTTGCTCGATGTTTATAGTAATGGGTTAAGTTCAAACCGAGACGTTTAACACAAAATGTAAAAACAAAATGCAAAAACGGAGAAACGCCATACTTTGTTAAAACACTTATTAGAGGGACCTGATTGATAAAATAAAACTAGTACGTGGACTAACAATACTATTAACCCAAGTTCTATCCGGTTCTGAAATCAAATTAGAGTTGGATATGACATGGAGAAGGAGAAGGTAGTGCCTTTCTCTCTTCCTTTTTCCTTTTTGTGGAGACTCGAGAAGAAAATAATATGGAGAGCACTAAAGAAGTAGCAGGAGATTTCTGGCCGCTTGCTTGCATGGGATGGGATTTTGCACATGGAAACTTGGCTGGCTGCCTCACCATCCACATTGCTAACCCCCCTGTAATCAACATGGACAATTTGCCCTTCTTTTCTCCTTTCCTTTTTTTGGTATTTTCATTCTCCTTCTCTCACTTAGATTTTTTTTTCTTTGGACAACTCTAGCCACTAGAATGGATCATAAGTTTGTTTGAAGAGATATACAAAATGAATAGCAGAAGATCTATTATTGAACTACATTAGATGAATGTAAACTTTTTCGATGTTAAGATTGAGTTTCCGTTGCCCTGAATGGTTGTTGCTACCCCCTTGGTTGTTAGGGTCCGAGCTGGTTTTGTTCATTTTGTTATTTTCCATTATCAGATTGATTGAAGGGACTATTCAATGAACACGAAACTCCATTATCAATAATTTTTATTGACAAATCCGGAGCCAATTCATATGTCGATAGAGTTACACATAGTCCACCTCAATGTTTCATATATGTTTAGAGACATCGTCATTTATCTTTCAATCCTACTTATCAAATTAGTTTTTAGTCGTGCTTAAGCCCCACCATGCTTTTCTTTATTTATCTCACCACTAGCTTGGAGGAGTAGATCTGACTTAGTTACAAAATTCTCTCAACTCATAAAACCTAATTAATTTATTGGACTCTAGTGATACGGGTAGTCTCTATTCGTCACCTCGGTCTCTATTCCTCTTCATTTGTTTATCCTTATCTTTGTACGGAGCTAGTAAGACGTAGTGTTAGTGTGTGGTATAAGATTTACTATGGAATCTCTCTTAACAATTCGAGTTTTTGGGATCAACTAGTTTTTGACATGGTATCGGAGCCTTCTGCCTGTGTTCGAATTCCGATGACCCCCATTTGTGAAGCACATGGTATTTTTGTGTTCAGACCGGTACAAATTTCAAGCCCTTGTGAGTTGTGAGTGACTTTCATTTGAGGGGGCGTGTTAGTGTGTGGTATAAGATCCATTATTAAACCTCTTTCAACAACTCGAGTTATTGGAACCAACTTGTTATTGGAAATAACTGGTTCTTGACACGTAGGAGATTAAGGACTAATGAACTTGGACAAGAGTGAGACAATGGTCGTAATATACCATAATATTAATAATAGTTAACTTTTCTTTTAACGACACAATGACGCGTAATTTTTACTTTATGGGGTTACTAAGCATGGAATTAATTAATTACTAATGATGATGGATTGTGATAGTTACCATGATTATTGTTATTGGTAAGTGGATAATTAAGTGGACGTGACAATCCGACGGTGAACCAGGTGAATGATTATGATACCATCATACCAATGTTGAAATAAGTCCTTTAAATTCCAAAAAAGTTAACGAATTAATAAATATTGATCAAACCCAACTAGACATTTTGCATCATGGGTCATGACCTCCTTCATTAATCTAATGTCATTAACAAGTGTTTTACTACCTTATGGTAACAGAATTAAAGTGAGCAGTGAGGCAGTGCAGTGAGGTAGTGACGGAGTCAGAAATCTAAATGATGAGAGCTGACTTCAATAGTGGTGATTGGGGGAAGGGAGCTAAAACCTTTCTACTATTCTATTTACTAAATTTGTTAAAAGTTTTACATGTAATTTTATCGACATTTCACAGTTGTGAGAGGGCTACTCCTCCATTGCAAGTGAGATCTTTGAACGGGTGTGGCAATACTGGGAGGGGAAAAGATCATGGAAGTTGCCCATTACTGACATTGAAATTCAGATTTCTAAATTCAAAGTCTGGCATCATAATCACTCGACTGAAAATACATGCTGACCAAATTGAGATGTGTGAGGTAGACTCCGACGATCCTTTGTTTTTAGAAGAGTGACCTATAGACGCAAATATTCGATGCTACTTGATCACATAAGTAGCGGACAAATCCATGAATTAAGCGGTTGATTCATACTTCCGCTATATGGATGTGTAGGAAATTCTAGGAGGAAAATGACGTGTCATGCCATTGCTCACCTACCACTACTCTTACAATCTTTGTTTCATAACCCTTTATTGAAGCTGAAAAGTAATTAGATACTCATATGAGTTTTCATATAAACAAAAGAAAGTAAGGACTGATATGCAACTTTCATTTGCCTTCAGAGAAAGGTACACACAAATTTTTAAAATGCAACATAAAAAAGGGTCACTTGTCAAAATATAGTAGGCCAAGGGATCTCTAAGGAGCTAGGATTGACACCCAAGTGCTCTTTCCAACTCATTTGTCTGATAAATCAAACAACCCCACAGAACAAAGAAACAAAAAACCATCACAAATGTCGTACTTTTCCTTCATTGCAATTTGCAACATGAGACTTTCTCCCTCTAAAATTGGCTTTTCATTTTCCCTGGTCAATTACATAAACGATGACCGACATCTGGGGTGAGTAATAAATTTATCTCATTTCGTATCACGTTGAACCTATAATATTGAAATCTAGAACCACTAACATAACAATCACTTTATCGATTATTTTATGTGAATTGTCCATGCCATTATTGTCTTAACATCACTAAAATATATAACAGGAAAATCAATATAACCCCTTTGAAGCTACCTAGCAGTGAGGTAAAAGTTAGTTAGATGGAGTCTATAAAGAAGGGGTGAGAAATGTTCAAGTAAATAACAAGTTTGATCTAGATTTAACATGGGTAATCAATCTTAATAATGATATTTTTGTTATCATTTCATGTGAGTCGATACACTAATATGAAGAATCTGAATATAAAATCAAACCCATATCAATAAACAAAGGGAGTGTTATATGAACTCCTCAAACTTCAATGGCAAATGAGCTAAAAATCAAAACTTAGCGACTGTATTTATAATTTGCCCTTATTGTCCTCCCAACATGAAAATCTCTAGCCTCTTTTCAACCTTTTTCAATTCCTTACATTTCTAGATTGGCCCCTACCTCTCCAATCTTATCCATAAGATGTGTCTTTTTGAAGGACAATAGCTTAAAACAAGAGAACATTGATTAATAATTCTATGGTCTCTCCCCACTTTATATAATTAGCAACATACTTTGACATTATTACCTTTTTTTCTCTCCTCTCTTCTAACCACCAATTGATAGGCAAATGTGGTGCTTGAGCTTTATTGGATATTTGTAACCTACAGTTCTAATTTGCCAATAATTAAAGATCTCCATGGTAATTTTGTTACCTAAATTGATGATCCCGTAAGCAAAAACAATGATTGTTTAGTGTACTTAAACATTTTTTTTAGTAGACATTGGGTCCCACATTGTGTGTGATTAAACATTCATGATACCAATGGGTAATGTAATCAAGAGAGACCATTATAAGATAGTGACCAAGAAAATATGAATTGATTATTAGAGATTATGTAACAATAATCTAGTGACTGATGATGATTTTCCCCCTATTTGTAACTTTATGAAAAGTTTGGTGAAAAGGGTTGCTCTCTCTCTCTCTCTCTCTCTCTCTCTCCCAAAAACCACTCTTATTCTATCAATTGTGTCCTTTAACTCCTGAGGCTGAATAAGAGCCAGCCAACAAATGTCACTTATATACATGGGTCCTTTAGATAATTGATATGATTCCCCAATAGCAAAGCAGATTTTGATCACCAATAATTAGGAGGATTATTAGGGAAGACACTTGCTAGTTTAGTGGATCCTTTATCTATATACAATCATGGTACATAGAGTTTTTGTAAACAATATACACATGTATGCAACATGCCAAACAACATGTATACAGAGGTCTAAGGTCCGCGAAACTGACGAGATGATAGGTGCCAAAATCTTATACTCTTCAATATTTCAAGTGGAATTTTGAGGTGAGATATATTACTTATTTCCCTGTAATTAACAACATGCTTGATTAATTTGAGTTCATCATCGACCTAATTAGTTGCCACTTTCTTTTAAGTAGTTGGGAAATGAGATTGTGGCTCATGAGTTAAGAGTAAAATCACAGAGATATGCCGACATCTAGACTCTTAAGAAACTAAGGCAGAAATCGACCTTATTGCATATAGGAACACAATTATGCATGCACGGGAAAAAGAGAAACAAAATTCAATAAAAATGAAAGAGAAAACAAATTCCGGCGACTTCAAAATTTGAAACCTTGTGGTACATCTTTTTGTTTTTTGTTTGTTATCTTTAGTACATTTTTATTGTATACAAAAAATGAACTTTTTTTAGAAAAAGAACAAAGCAGGCAAAATTATTCATGTGCATATGACCAGGCTGGCTGAATATGTGTTAAGGCAAGGAAAAAATGAAAAATATAATAATAAACAAAAATGAGTTTGGTAAAATAATTGTCAAGAATCAGTTGGTATTACTATTACCTATTGATAGATGTCCAACATTTGATCTTGTACATTCATACTAATATGCAAATATAAAATTTAAAACATGTCATTTAAACATACATAGTATTTCAATCAAGATGGCTAAGTGGTTAGCTAACTAAGGTCTTGGCATATCTTGGGTTGGATTCAATGTATTTACCAAATTTTCGTTACTTAGAATTAAGTTGCATAGAGCTCGTAAAAAAATGCACAAATAGATTGCTAGAAAAGACAATTAAAAAAAATTCGACAAAGATTATATATGAATTTTTTATATTGTCTTTTGCAGTAAATCTTACTTGTAAGTTATATACTGAAAAGAAAGACAATAGATGATAAATTATATATGGACACAACACAACCAACATTACATTAGAATGAATCTAGAAATCAAAAGAGGTAAGTGGAAGAAAAATTAAATAGTGAGGGAACACAATCAACTATCTTTAGAATACCAAAATACAATGTGTTAAGAAGGAAAAGACATGCCCTAAAAAAGACAAATGAAACAAAAGAATATAAATTAGTTTTCATGTGGCTAAGACCCAGCCTCTCTGTCTAAGCTAGCTATCTGCCTCATCACCATCCATGCATATGAAGTAATGAAAGCATTATTATATATCACAAAAAATCAACTGATTGCTATAATAATACTAAGGCATTTTTTTTAATATATGTGATGAACTCTTTCATAGGCCTTTTTCCTTCTGGTGTTATATTCTTTTTTTACTAGAACCACCACATTAACATATTTTCTTTTGCCTATATGACTTTCGAGTTTGAATATATGCTTTTTCCTTCCTTCTCATTTTTCATCGGTCCTCAAGTTTCAATTTAAACCACAAAGTAACAATTAGTATAAGTATTAAGGGGAATAGATCAGGTCAGTAACCTTATGGTGAGTAACCATGAGTAACCCGTCCACATCAGCATGACATCAGCATCCTCTCTCTTATGGAAAGCCTTTAATTTTTCCCTCTTTAATCTTTGACGGACGATTTCTCGCTCATTTTAAGTCGAAATTTAATTTTTTTTGCACAGTTAGATCAGATTAATTGTGCTCTTCAAAATGATATCCACTTTAATATATTTTTCGAACAAAAAAAATTGAGTCATTTTTTACCAGCCTATACCATATGGTATTGACTGGTATTGAAATAAAAGCATACCTATGTTTTGAAAAACGTACCATGGTGGTATGAACAAACCAATACTGTAGGATGGTTGAATACATGATAGTAGAAGTATATTAATTGTAATTTACGACTTTTAACATTGTATACCACACAATACCACCCCGTACCAGGGTGGTATTGTATGGTATTGTGTGGTATTTTTTGGTCTTGTAATTTGTTCACCCAGAAATTTGTAGATCCAATAGATCATGATGAACTCGTCCCTTCTGTGCAAACGTTTTCAAAAACGAATTAAAAACGAAGAAGATACCATATGGTATGCAGTTGGTACCGAGAGGCCAGAATTTTTTTTTCCTAAAAAAATATTGAAAATTGATTTCATTTTGTAGAGCACGGTGAACTCGTTCCATCTGTGCAAAAAAAATTAAAATCCGAGTTAAAACGAAAAAGATATGAGTCAATTAAGAAACCTAGTGAAAATAAAAATAGTCTTTAATTCTCCATCCTTAGATCTGGATTTTCTAAATGAAGGGTCCAGATTTGGTTATTGATGGGTGCATAACCCATGGTTATGCACCCTATCTTGAGCCAGTATTGAGCCAGTATTAAGTAGTACAAGTTGGGTGAATAGTAAAATGCTATGTATAAGGTATGTTTGTTGGAATGAGTAACCTAGCTATGGATATAACTCTATTGAGAATTGAGGAGCCAGCCTCCAATTTAACTCATGATTTAAGTTGAATTGGTTTAATTAATTTCTTCTTGAAATATGAATCTTGAATAAGGAAAGTGTCGATATTAACATTTGCATAAACACAAGATAATGAAGCTATATGCAGAGGGATCGACATTTTTATAAGAATAATTCCGAAAGAATAAATATAGTTGGATTAATATATATGCTATACGGAATGAAAAATCACAAGGGCTATTAATGGTCGTAAATTGAGAATTCATTCTTCCCTTTGCTTCCACCAACATCAAATTTTCAACCCAAGACACGAATTTCCAATCGTACGTACGCCACGGAAATTGTTATACCATTGAATGAATGGCCTCAAATTCATGAAGAAAAATAAAATTTCAGCCTAGGAATATATGTGATATAGAGTCTTAGCGCATTACTGTCTACAGTTCTACTCACTGGTTCAAAACAACTAAGTCGTACATGGTTGAAATGATCATTTTAGTAGTTCATCATATATCTATAGATCGATAGATTGGTAAAAATGAAAATTGTGTTAAACATTTTAGTTGTTCATTTGATTTTATGAAAAATTATTAGATCTTACTCGATCCACTTTTTTCGATCCAACTTTAACCTGTTTAGAATAAGTTCATTAGATTATAAAATGGCATTGACAAATGACAATTACACTTTTTTTGTTTAACCTCTTCAGTATCTAGACTCGTTATGTTCTCACCTCATCCTCTTGCAATCAATTTTGTTGATCAAACATTATGATTGATGTTATTCTACACTCTAAAATAGTAACGCGGATGGCGAATATGAATATTCAAATACCAGGCCCAAATGCAAACCTATTTCCATTCCTAGACATGATAAGACAAATGGTAGCATCGTGCAAACAGGTAGCAAAGAAAATGAAAACCCATGCAAACAATTACTATCACTAATATGGCCCCCTAAAATTGAGAGATGTTACTACCACTTGGAGGATTTCAATGGAATGGAAACTCTAGTACTTTTGTTTCATTTCTAGTGGGGATTTCAAAGTAAAAAAAAAAGGACACTTATTGAGCCTTGTTTGTGTGTGAACAAGGTAATTGTTACCTCATTCATGCAAGCTAGGGTCCAGGTTGGTTTGTAACATTACTGGCCATGATTGACTGATGCCTGCATGCAGTGATAAGTAAAAGAAGAAGATGGAGTAACTTGTCTTTTGTTTTTTACTGTGCTAAATCTCTAGCAAGAACATGTGGATCTAGCTTAGTAGCTTAGCTAGAGGATTGGTGATCATCCTCATCACCATCATGTCAAAAAACTTGCTGTAGAGAGGAGCTATTTCAGATTGGGACAGACATTTAGGATTGATTGTACACATAGAAATGATGATGTGTTCCTTTCACCAACATGTTACTATGTCGTGGTGACAACAATGTCTTTCTTTAGTGGTTGTTTAGTGGGATGAGGGGAGTACTGCCGAGAATAATGAATTTGAAGATATATAATTAGCGACAAATGAGTTGAGTTGGGTTGGATTGGTTACTCTACATTCACATCAAAATCAGTGGGTGCACCTGCAATAAAAAAAAGGTAAAATATAAATTGGGTTACATTATAGAGGCGAAAAGTCAACCCAATCCAACAGGTGCTCATGGGCTTACGAATATAATCGCTCCAAATACACACATCATAATATTATCAAAATATTTCCAACAAATATATTTTCATAAAGACTAATGACATCTATAAGTACTCATATTATTAGTATTATATTATTATAAATACTAATAAAATTAATATATTATGGATATTATTAATGTTATTTTAGGTACGGGTATGGTGGAAAGCAGATATGTTTTGGTAAAATCCAATCCCAACCCACCAAATTTAAAAACAGGTAAACATCCATCCAACCAAAAACTCGTCAACATTAGGTTTTACCCATTTCTACCATGTTAGGTAGGATTGGGGATACTCATTAATCTCATGTACCTATCATTAATCAGTTTTCTCATTCACTTATAAATTGGATGAATAAATAAATTATGTGGGTGAATATAAGTGAATGTTAGTGAATAATTAGTAAGTTACTTGAAAATAGAGATGGTGAGACAAATGGTATTGTTCCACGGATGAGAACTTTTTCCAAATTATTATTGTAGCCAGCTAATAGAAGTTGAATAATACATCTTCGCCCGTCCAAAATTCCAAATACCTTTATTTGCTGTTGTCCATTTATGCAAGCAACGTAATGGCAACCCTGGAGATTAAGCTTGCAATATGCTAGAACAATTGAGGCGTGGAACTAACAATAATTAATTACTCATTAATTAGGTAGAAAAATCCTATTGTAGAATTGTTTAATCTTGAACCGGAGAGTGATCGGAGACCATAGTACATATATCTCATCTCCATAGCATTGTGAATTGGTGCGGTTGTGGTTCACTGCATCGATTTGGACGGTTGACTACAATAAAATTTGAGTATAATATAATTAACTAAAAATTACATTAAATACATTTTATGAATAACCATCTGACACATTTTCTATAGTTATAACTAGCTAGCTTCATATACCCAACATAAATGAAAATTACTCAATCATTCACTTAGATTCTATAACATGTTGGAAGCTCTAAATATAATACTAGATTTAACATTTGTCCCTAACAAAACAGGTCACAACTCACAAGTTCTGAAAGATTAAAATTAGGAAATACTCCAAAATCATTTCAATCGTCAATTATATTACTTTCGAAATTTAAGATATCATCGTTCAAATAAAACTTAAACCAAAGACATAAACCACATGCAATGGCATAATCTTGTTCTTAGAAAAATATGCCTAATCGTCTTTATCTTTTTAACTTAATGATCATCAACAAGAACTTGTGAATGGGGATAAGGGACACAATAATAATCCTTCGTCCTTTCTTTTCTACGGCCGCCGTTGTTTGTTGTTAAGATCAAACATCATATATATTAGTCGCGGATCTTGAATCACCGTCGGCCGGACACAAACAAAAATCATGCTGGAGTAGTGAGGGAATTGTCAAGTTGATCCAAATTCCCAATTGTCTTGTAAACTTATTTATATAAAAAATTGCAATATAGGAAAAAGGATAAACATGCATGGAAATTACATTCATGGGGTTGCAAGTGGAAAATCTGATCTGTCACATTATCACTAACGGCCTAAACTCGAACTATGTTTGTGTCATATAAATGAGAGTAACGAGTGTTTCGTTGTTCGACTGGCAAGTTGAAATATAGAGGACAAATGTTTGATTTGGATGCTCGGATGGATAGGTGCTAGAGATGCAGAATTGGAGCTAATTTGATTACGGGGAAGGAAGATCTCGCACCGTTGCTGGCTGGCTTGGGAGCTCGGACGAGGAGGAAGCGCCCCTTTCAATTTGATAATTGTAATAAAATTTTATTTTATTTATTTTATGGTAAAAATGAGTTGGACATTAAAATAGATTAAATTTTATTTTATTTATTATTTCTTAATTGCCACGTCACTAAGTTAATAGTCAACTTTGAGAGTTGACTGCCACATCAGCCAAAGTTAACGGAGTTGGACGGAGAGTGACCAAACGTGAACGATTTCAGTAAATTGAAGTACCACCAATGGATTTAAATATTTCGAGTGACCAAACTTAAACGTTTTTTTTTTTTAATCTCAGCAACCAATCATGCAATTAACCCAAAATTATTAAATAAATAAAAGTGAGTTCTTTGACTTTCTTATTCCACATTCCATAAGGGCTAAACACTGTAAAAGAATGGCCAGCAATTAGTAAAGTGGTGGTCAAGGAGAACAAGTTTACCTTCTCCCTCCCGCAACTAATCTTAACCTGATATTCTTCCTTACTCTACTACTACTACCTTAACCTTCAAGATTAGAATATAATTTAAAAAAAAGAAAGGAAAAAAAAAATGGGGCACTAATGGCCAGCAATAAATGTTGCAGCAGGAGAGTATGCAGTCAAATCCAGTAGTAGTCAGTCCAGTCCAGTCAGGCTCGTGGGCTGAGGGACAGAGTAATGTCTCGGAAAACCTTGAGCCTCTTCTCAACCTTGAACCCCTGAGACTCAACAACCGGCACCGGCGGCGGCTTCCCTTGCCCATCCTTAGTCGACGATGAAGAAACAGGACCCAGAACTGCCGCCAGAATAGCATCCTCAAAATCCTTACTATCCGGCAACCTTGTCCGCTTCAGAGTCTCATGAACTTGATGATTCTGCTTCCCTGAATAGAACGGCGGGGCATCCACATTCCACGATGCCAGCTGCTGTTTCACCATCTTCTTCTGTTGTGGTAATTCGTTGTTGTTGTTGATGTTGTTGTTAGTCACTGTGGTATTGGCCCTGTTGATATTTTCATCGCCGAAATCATCCTGACGAGACGATGATTTGCAAGGCTGGGGCTGCCAAATGGAAGAGGAGCCCAGAAAGGCGTTGAACAATCTGCTCCATTCAGCTACATCCCCTGCCCCGCTGTTCATCATTTCGGATTCCAGGTCCTTGAGCATCTGCTGAGCTCTCTCGTAGGCCTTGAGATGGGAATCGATCCCCCGGGGACCCTCCGACACTCGCCGGAGAGTGTCCTTCGCCTCGTTGATTCGGCCTTGCTTCATCAGGCATATCCCCAGGTTGCACATTTTGTTGCTGTCTGGTGCGATTGCAAGTGCCCTTCTGTATGCGTCCTCTGCTTCTGTGTACTTGTCTTGTTGCATCAATGGCCAACCCAAATTTCCCTGAAAAAAAAAAAACCCGATCAAAATCCAATCTTTCTAATTGTCAAATTCCAATCCAGGTCTGTTTGGTGGAGGGGAAAGAATTGAATACACACGCACCAGTAATCTAGTTGCTTCCTGTTCTACAGAGACCTGAAACTTCTTCCCCTGAGACCTGGCGGTTTTGGTGCGTTTACCATTGAAAGCCATTCCATGTTGGATTAGGCAAAGCTTGTGTCTTAACAAACCGATCTGATCATCCAATCTCCCGCATCTCTGTATTCGATGAGAATTTTACAAAAACCCAATTCAGTAAAAGAAGTACATGGAAGAAACGTCCGTTCAAACGGATTGCAAGAAACCATATATATATGCTTACTTTGTAGAGATCCAAAAGAATGTTGTCGAGAGACTCCTGGGCTTGGTCCGAGCACCGTACTCTCAACGACTTGATGGCTTCAATGGCTTCTTCAGCCCGATTCTGTTGCTTCATCACAATCGCCATATCTTTCAGCGCGCTGTCCACCCTATCCCCTGCATTTATGGCGGCCCAGAACAGGGGAATTGATCTCTCCGGATCCTTCTCCACCAACTGATCACCATTCAACCCACAAAATGGAAACCCGATAAAAAAACAGAGGCTTATCTATACGATTTAACCCCAATACGAAGGAAAAAACCCAGTCAAATGTTTCAATTCGATTCTCACCTGAACGTTTTTAGCTCGCACGTACGGAGTGTCCCCTACTGGGACTTTATGAATGGCGTGAAATGAATCCGAGCGAGTTCTTGATATGGCCAGTGGCTTGGCCGGCGAAGAAGGCGCAGATTTGGTCGGTCGGAAGCCGGGAGGCCCGGTCCACGTATCCTGCATCATTGTTCAAATCTACAGAAAGTGGGAAAGAATTGGCTGTATGGGTCGATTTGCAGCAGATGTGAATGTTGCCTCCGCCTCCAGGTAGATGGCAGAGTGAAGCACCGGAGAGAGAGAACTGGAGGATGAGAGCGGCAGAGAGAGAGTGAGGGAGAGAAACAGAGAGAAAGAGGGCAGAGTAGATATACGGGAGGAAGCAAATGGAGACGATGCTATTGGGGAAGAGGAGTGTAGCAAGAATAAATTTATAAAGTTGTTAATTTTGAACGTTGGATACTAGCCGTTGTATACTAGCCGTTGGAGGGTCTCCGACTCCGAGCGTTTGGCGCTGGCGCTCCTTATTCTTTTGGGCTTATGAGCTCGAGCTCATTGTTTACTAAAATATCAATTTTTTTTTTGGTAATTTTTTGTATCATCATATATGCTTTATTTTATTAGCTATTTTCTGTAAAATCATATATCATTTAATAAATTTTAACTACGGCAAATCATATTATTTCATAGTATCGAAACAGTATATGAAACATAATTTCTTTTTAAAATAGAAAATAAGATATATTTGCTCACATACTCAACGTGTTAAACTTTATATATGACGAGATATATAATTTAACAACTATATGAATTAAAATCATAAGATATAGATTGATTCGTCCATAAGTCGGTAATCGAGTTGGCTCTCTAACCACATATTGAGACATATCATGAGTTCTAAACGAGCCAGCTCACGAGTTTAGCTCAACAAGCCACCGAGTCGAACAAAGCTTAGCTCATATTCGGCTCGTTTATTAACGAGGCGAGTTTCGAACGAGCTTTTCTCGAATCGAACACCGAGCCGCTCGCGAACAACTCCCTTATTGAACTGAAGTCGGTGCTTGTGGAGCAAGATGCAGTGTCAAGAAGGATCACCAATGCTAAACATACCTTATGAATTGATGCATTACTTTTTCGGTGGTTCTCCTGATTCGGTAGACACGTCTTTTGTGATCGAGAAAATTGGGAAGATGTGATGGATCTATGTAACACAACCATTTACTTCGAACTTGAAATAGAGTTTTGCCCTTAAAGTCTTTTTTCTTTCTTTCGATCAACTTGAAACGAATTTTTCTAGTTATTCAATAAATTATTATTGTTGTCGCCACATGCATGCAAATGCCAATATCAAGCTAGGTTTTTTCGAAATAATCACATCATCCTTCAAACCCGAAACAGAAATATTATCTATAGGCAATAACATTTCCAATTGTGTTCGAATTCAGCCAATATAGCTTGCTTGAGTCCCAAGAGTATGAAGGAACTTTCTAAGAAGGGAGACTAATTTTATATAGTGTTGATTTCATCGACGAGATTAATGAAAATCTTGGAAAGCTATGGTGCATCCTATATTTGTACCTATTAGATGGAAATATATTGTAACTAGATTCATCTTTTATCTAAGATGAAAAGTCAAAATCATAATAAACAGACACATTTTAATTTTAGTAATTAACACTAATTGCATGGAGTTATAGGATACATACTAATTCTATCTCATATCACTAACCAAGACAAATATGATTTTCTAGGCACGTTACTTGTTTAACAGCAGATTACAAACCATATAAGTCATAACTCATAAGAACCTAATCAATTTCAGTCCCTCTCACAAGTATAAATTAAAAAAAAAAAATTCAAGAGTCCTTTGACTTTCTTATTCCGAACCGTTCTATGGGCTTACACTGTACATGTGCTTGCGCACTGGGCTTGGTTGCCAGGCCCAACTAACTAAGAAAAAACTCTAATTAAAGGGCTTTGGGCCCATCATCTGACTAAGAAACTAATTACCTCCCCGTCTCAACAGCTTCAGGCTTTTAGTCCACTTCGCTGACAATTTCTTTCCCAAGCCCGAGCTCGATCGCAGAGCAAACCGCGACTTCGCCGGCGATTTCACCGACGACGATGACGACGAGGAAGAAGAACCCCCGCTGCCGGAACCGGAGAAGTCCGAGAAAGAAGGAGAAATCTCCGGGCGAAACTTCGCGTTCCTTGAGAAATACTCCCGGATCCGGCGCCCACCTTCCCGCGGCGATCCCGGCGAAACCCGAGCCCTCACCTGCCGGATCTTCCTCCCGGAGAAGCTCCCGGCGATCCTCAGCTTTCTGTGGGCCCGATTCACGTTCCTCCAGAAAAAACCCCTCGCCATCTCCTTCTGCCCCGCGGTCAATTTCGTCGGGATCCGAATTACCGGAACCCTCTTCAATTTCCCCACCACCAGATCCGAAATCCCGGATCCGAATTTCTTGATCCGATTCGCCAGGAAGCTCCTCTTCCGCACGGAAACCCCGGCGAGGTTCCTCAGGCTGAGCGACGACGCCGACGACAGCCGCGGCGCCGTTGGCGGTAACGATTTCGGCGGGATCCGCGGCTTCCCTGGCTGAATCTCCCAAACGAAAGGAACCCCGCCGCGGGTGATTTGGTCGGAGTCGCCGACGGAGGAGCGCCGGGAGACGATCTTGTTGTAGAAGGATGGGTTTAGTTGGTAGAGTGAGATGATGGTTCTCTTTTCCCTTCTCGATTTGTTGTTGATCAGCTCCATCGCCATTTTTGCTTAGAGCTTTTTCTTCGAATAATAGTAATAAGAATAATAATAATGTTGTTGGGGAGGGAGGGAGTGATTAGCAGAGTGATTAAGAGGGCTAGTAATCCAGATTAATAGGCAGAGAAATCTCTAACTTTCTGGAATTGGTTGTTAACTGTGAAACAGGCAACATTGTGACTGTGTAGATAATATATCCCCTAGAGGAGGAAGTAACAAAGACTTGGGATTGGGGGGAATCCCACTTGTCGTGGATTTCATTGCCTACTTTTAGTATAAAGGTGGAATTTTCATTAATGCTTATAGTATGTTATAGCCACTTATTAATTTGCTTATTTGCATTTGAGGTTAGTTCCTAATTAAGATGTATTAGTAGTTATCTAGTTGGGGAATCAGGATAAGGTAGGATCGAAATCGTAACTCTTTCTATCTATCGCGTGTTTGATGCAGTTTTTTCCGTTCTTGTTGGGAGATGTATTTAAAATGTATAGAGAGAATAAGGAATAATATTAAGGATCGGTAAACCTTTTTCTCCCAAATTATAGAAAGAAATAATTATAAATTATCTATATTATAAGTGTAATGCACAAATTTCTATCCGTTGACGGGAATGACACAAAAAGATTGTAAATTAAAACTAAAAAACTGAATCAACCTCCCTACATTAATCCAATGCAGTTCAATTCAAGCGTTCATTAGTTTGATTAGTGATATGATGTTGACCACGTCAATTGTCTACTCCTAAACATTTGGTCTCCACATGTCGACATTAATTCTTATTCCTGGTATTATTCGGAGACTTTTATTAACACAACACAAAATTGGTAATAGCTACCCACTAGTTCTTATTTGTTTGACCACCACTCGAGTTATTCATATATGGTTAAGAGATGATTTAACAAAAATCTCACCGTTCTACGCCTTTTTTATTATCTCCTTTCAATATTTAACTCCGATCACGACTAACAACAATATAGAACAAGGAATAATACGAAAAATTTGTTAGCTCTTTTGCAACTTTTATTAATATTTATTGTGCAATAACTGGTACAAATAAAACTACAATTATGTTGTGTAATCTCTATAGTACATGTTTTTCTTTTGATGGTTATAAGTTAATTATACATAATTAGATATTGTTGCCCTTGCCATATAAGCATATCTTGGGTACATTACATTAACTATATATAATATTACTACAAAAGGCCATCCATGAATCAACAAGGTCTTCATGACAAGTATGCCTATATAGACATTTTTTACAGGGCTATTATATTATATCATATGAATTTCTTTACAATAAAAGTAATTAATTTGCAGAAATATTTCAAATAAACATTAAAACTCGGGTATGAACCGAATCCGGTTGGGCCGAGCCGACCGGCCAGTCAGATCTTGCCAGAAACACAAACGAGCATGGAATTGATGTTCCATGTCCGACCACCGCCACAACCGCGGCCGTACTCATTGTTGTTACTATTGACGGCCTCCCTCCGGCTCCTGGGGCTGCCGGAGCTGGCGTCGGAGTTCGACGAGAGCCTGGAATATCCGTCGTCGTTGGAGGAAGAACGTGACATCGCCGACGACGAGAAGCTGGAATCGCGCGGGGAAGCTATGGAATCCCCTGCCTGATCATCCCAACTCCTCCTTGTGTTCTTATTGTTATTATTATTATTATTATTATTGTTAACGTTCTCCAAGCTTCTTCTTCCCTGCAAAAAATTGGTTCTATTCACACGTCAATCAATCAAACATTCACCTGGCCATGTTAAAACTTTCCAGAATTAATAGTGGATCCAATAATAGATTTTATACCACACACTAATAATATGTTACTTCAAATTAAGAATTGTAAAAAATTACCGGAATTTGTATTGAAAAAGTTCAACCATTTCATACTGCTAAAACCGCTTATCGATTAATAGAAAGTTTTTCTAATCAAATCACATGTACGTTACAATTTTAAAAACACTGTCTACTAATATGAGTTTGAACATTTGCATATGTAATCACAAAAAGATAATTTTTTTTTGCATAGATACATATGTTTAACAAATGGAAAGACCCTTTCTGTGTCACCGACTGCGAGTCGTATGTTTGATTTTTAGACCTGTCTGATTTCCAGGTGTAATTATCTTTTTGGTGATTCAATATATATAACTATTTTTTGTAAAAAAAAAAACAAATGGAGATTATATCACTGAAATGAATTAATCCCAATAATCGGAGTTATTGGATAAGTTGAACGGGATCTTGTATCACGCACTAACAAAAGCCATGAATTGATTCACGTTAGTACCTGGGTCGTCGTACTCTGACGATGGCCGTACCACCGGCGTCGTCTCGCGCTGCCTTTCCCGACGAGGAACCTCCACAACAACTTCAGCCTGCGAGCATTAGTACTATACCCTCCTCCTCCTCTTCTTCCACCGGCGTTGGCATTGACGTGGTGGTTGATGATGGAGGGTTTAGGGAGGGAGAGGCTGAGGACGGCGGGAGGAGGGCTGATGGGAGGGATGGCTTCCTCTTTGGGAGGGTTCTTAGGTGTCCCCGGCTGAGTCTCCCAATTGAACGGCACCCCTTCGGCGGCGGACCGATAATAAAACACCCGGCTCGAAGGGCAGCGGGCGGCGGCGGCGGCGGAGGAGGTGGAGTCACGTGAGATGACGCGGTTGTAGAACGTCTCGTCGCCTTGGAGGACCGACGTTGACCTCGTTTCGGCCGGGCGGCCACGGTGGTTGATCTCCATTGGATGGGTTTGTTTGTGTTTGTGTGGTGAAAGTTTGAGGAGTGGAATTGGGATTTGCTTGTGTAAAATTGGGATTTGGGGTGGGGGATTTTCTCTCTTTCTCTGGCTTGTTTTGGGTTTGAAATGAATTGGGATTGTGAGAATGTTATAAGAAGGGGAGAAAATTAGTGAAGGAGCTTTAGAGAGAGAGAGAGAGAGAGAGAGAGTTTGGGCTAGTGATGAATTTGGGGTTCATTCATATATGGGGAGGAGGGAGGGGGGGACAAGATCCTTGTTTTCTTGAATGACTCATATGATTGATTGATCATAGAGCTATTTGAGGAAGTTACTAATAATTCAATAGGGCTATATGTCAAAGGAGGGGAAAAGGAGTAAAGTAAAGGAAGGTTTTATTTGGAGTGTGTAATTTGCAAGCATTGAATTTTATTTTTTGGGTGGTATATTGTGTTAGTGTAGCTTGTATTTTCAATGACTTTTATTTGGGGTTGTTCCTTTTGCATTGGCAAGTTAAGGACTTCTTTTTTATTTGTTGCAAATGGGAAATTTTCATTTGAGATAATTATGTGTATATCTTTATCATCATTTTGGTCTTTGGAGTTATATTCCTACGAATATTAATTATTTTGAAGAATTTCAATATTGTATCTCAATAAAATCACAACTTTTGTATGAATTATGTAGGATTTTATTGTAATTATATAGAATATAGAGAGAGAAAAAAAAAAATCTCGCACGATCATAGAATTCAGGTATGTAAAATCGATATTACAAATAAAAATTTCATTAATCTCATTATCTATCAATGAAATCACCACTATGTCAAACACATGAATTTCATTAATCTCTTTTCCCTAGAAAGCTCCTCCACATTCTTGCATCCCAAGCAAACTTGATTGGTTGAATTGGAACATAGTTTTGGGATGGTCATTTGTTGTGGACAAACAATAATATTGTTTTTATGTTTAGGTTTGAGGGGGTGATGTGGTCATTTCCAGCAAACCTAACTTGATTGTGGCGTTTGCATGCATGTGCAAATTTAATTATATTGCCACGTCCTTAAGCCATGCATGCCCAACTTTTCTTTTCAACATAACATTAGGCTTCTACGCGCTACGTACGTGGCCGTTTATCCTTCGTACCATTTGTGATTAGGGCATTTGACGAATCATTAACTAATCAAGGAAGGTCGGCAATTAATTATATACTTTGGCTATGAGAGACGTATATATGGCTCACTTCATGACTAGTTGACTTATTTGGTAAGTTAGAGAGTTGGTGCTGTTAAAAGCCTCACCCTTGTTAGCTTAACCGTACTGAGTGAATTTGATAAGATGCCGAGCTCGTGAAAGTTTAGAAACTTTTGTCAAAATCGCGCAGCAACGATTCAAGTTTGGATAGTTCGAATCAATCTTCAAACAAACATAAAAGTAAAGGATACATGGGGATAGATACTCGTCACAATCAAGTGTGATCGCTTGATTGATAAAAGTCTTGTCAAACTCTTCTGGAATCTTCAACAGAAAAAACTCAAATGGGGTCGTTTGGAAGTTGCGATTGTTAAATAGATGTATTGTTGAGAATGCATGTATAATATTATACATGTATTGTCAAATTTGATGCATTGTAGAATACAACGTTTGGTATGTGTGATTGTGTATGTCGTATAAGCTAAAAGCTGAGACAAAACAATCTCAACTCAACTATCTTAACAATCACAACTAAAAGTTGAGATATAACAATCACTCAAAATGAGTGATAGTTTCTATCTAAAAAAAAAAAAAAACGATGCATTGTAAACAATACATGCATAATGACAATCTCAACAAAACTATCGCAACTTCCAAACGACCCCTAAGAATCTTGTTCTAGCTATGAAATCCACAAATAGCTAAACCAATAAACCATAAACACTCATGCTCCATGGGAAAAAACACACCTCGATGCAAAATTCTTATTCATCAAAACCTCATCTCTAAAATTGACGTTTACAACCCTTTATTATACAGCCCAGGACAAATAAATTAATAAAATCAAAAAAAAAAAACCTAAACCTAAAAAGAAGACCGATCAGCCCGAAACCTGGTCCAAATACCCTGTCGGGTATTTACACACCGGCCAAGAATGCTTCTAGACTGAATACCCGGTTTCCCCTTAAAAATACCCGGTCGGACATTTGCCAATTTGGCCGGGTATTCCCGCCGTGGGGACTCACATCATAATCATGGTGAAGATTAGCAACGATGGAGGCAGCCATGTCAGTTAAGTAAAGAGTACTAGACTGACAATCGAATAGTTCTAATAATGTTGTTTCTCCCCAGCTAGTTAAACTCTGTATCAGCAGCATGATGGGATCGAGAGCCTGAAGCTTGCTTAGGTTTAAGAGAATCGAGTGAATAGATAAAGAGAGATCTCGAGATAACCGCTTTGTGAAAAGCCTGCTTTCCGAGGATCAGAACGCATTTGAATGAACATGAAAAAGTCCGCAAAAGTCATGCTAACCAGATACATATGTTGAGCAAAATATGGACTGAAGTAATGGCAACAAACATTGGAGATGTTAAGAAAAGATACCTCACTCCTGGCTAGTGTCTCTACCAACCTAAAAGCAACCTGTTGAGTTAGATGATTGATCAATCACATCTTCTCCTCAATCTTCTCCATCGCAAAAGACTTGTCTACTGAATTAGGAGAGCCATCCAAGAAGTAGCGAATCACACGGTAAGGTATGGTTTGTTTCGGTGATCCTTTTCGATACTGCACCCTCAAGGTCTTCAATCTTGTGAAGGGAGATACTTCATTCTCCTTTAAGGATGAGTTCAGTTCGGTAAGAGGAGAGTTCTTGTCCGTATCTTCCTGGTAAGGACATAGTATTAGACCACGAGTCGGGTGATCCAAGATACGAACTAGCATAAAAAACTATTACAAACGACTATATCAGCATGACACTAGTTACTTGACCATTGCTTATTTCTTGGCAACTCAAGTTATGTACCTTATTGTAGTTGTCGAAGCAGAGGATGAGCGATTCAGCATTATGCAAACCACTAAATAGCTTTAGGCATGCACGATCAGCTTCTTCTTTCGTATAGCCAAAACCGTTGGTCGAGTTAAACCAAAGAACATGCACGCTTGCGTGATCCAGGGCAGGAAGGTTTAGCACTGGCGACCATTTACGACGAGGATCAGTACCACGGAAACAGAAAGATCTGAGCTTTGGAGCAGAAACTTCCATAGACCAGATAGATGAACCATGTGCCTCTCGAATTTCCAGGTGCACGAGCTCCACTCCTGACACTTTCAAGTTCCTCGAGATGCAACCCTGTAGCTTTAAGTATTTCAAACCAGGGAAGTTAGCAAAAGTATTGGGACCAAGGCAGCAGTCAAACAGTTCCAGAGCTGTCAGGGACATAAATCCTGAAGTTGGTGCCAATACAAGATTCATCCTCGTCAGCTTAAGCGTCTTGAGTGAATCGTGGTGATGATTCGCAACGATGGAGGCAGCCATATCAGTGAAGTCAATGGTAGAAGGACTGACAATTGACAAACGATGAAGATGACTGCCACCACCATTACCAAGGGATTGGGAGGCAGCATATTTCATAACACTATCAAACATTTCGAATTTTTCTGATAATGTCGCTCCCCAACGACAGTAGTCGAAGTTCACCTCTGCCACAGCAACATGGTGGGATCGGAGAGACAGAAGCTTGCTTATGTGTTCCTTGAAAGAAAACGTTGACGAATTGCGGTACTTTCTCCAGATGTTTAGGATGGGAACATCTTTCCACAAACACCTCCACCTCCTTGCCAGGATGCTGGTCTCGACGATGGACAAGGTGTCGAGGAAGGAGAGAATGTGATGCAGAATGTTGTCCGGTAGATCGCTTAATCTGTCAACATCTCCAGCTGCTGCCGCCATAATAAACCCCTCTCCTCACTTCTCTTCCAGGAACTGTACACCACAGGTTAATTTCTTGGCATTCAGATCACTAGAACTGAATCATCTACAGGATTCTTAAAGGTTTGCAGACTAGATCAGCATTCAAAACTCAGGGAAGATTACTAGGTCAGGGATCAATAGCAGAATCTAGGGTTCAACAAAAACTCTGAAATTGACACGACCTAAACTCAATCTTCCAAAGAATTTTGGATTATAAGCATGCAACGGAAGGCAGGAACAGAGCCGATTGATATCGATTCGCCAATTCATCGGTTCAAAGTAAGGTGCGAAATAGATAGGAAGAACAGATGGACCGCACAAAATGAAGCCAGCAGGAGTAAAGAAGGAACGGAGATCTCACCAGCGGAGGAGTAAGCTGCGATGGCAGTAAATAGCGAGCCGAGGAGGCGACTGACAATGGCAGATTGGCAGCTGCGGCGGCGAACGCAGGGCGAGAGTGAAGTTGAGAGGTCGGGGAGAGTAGAAATTATCAGTTGCATGGAAGGAATTTTTTTTTTAATTAGCATAAATGGTCACAAACCTTTGCACTTAGTACAAAACAGTCACAAATCTTTAATTTGTAACCATTTGATAACAAAACTTTTTTACTTAAAACAAAACGGTCACAAATTAAGCAGTGTGACCATTTCATACCAGTTCAAACTTTTGTTACCGTGTCGTTGCAAATTAGACTTTTGGTGACCTTTTTGTACAAATTAAGTTCAAAAGTTTGAACGCTCAATCACCGTTACAATTCACTCTAGTTGTATGGTGGTTTTGTTAATGTATGTGAATGATATTATGTTGTTTAGGATGACAATGAGAGAACTCAATGGCTCACAAACGGGTTCCAGACTGCTTTTTAGTTGAAAAAACTATGTCTACTTTCTTACTTTCTTGGTATCGAAATTGAAAGGTCAACTGAGGGCATTCTTATTCGGCAAAGCAAATATGTCGATGCACACATGACCTGCATCTTATATGTCGTTCAAGTGGTTAGTGTCATATACTTAACGAACAAACTACCCGACCTCAAAACATGACCAACATTTAATTTGTAACGATTCGGTAACAAACCTTTGCACTTAAAACAAAACGGTCATAAATTAAATAGCGGTGACCATTTTATACAATTTCAAAGTTTTGTTACCGTATTGTTACAAATAAAAGGTTTGTGACCATTTTTTACTAAGTGCAAAGATTTGTTACCATTTATGCTAATTACCAGCTTTTTTTCTTAT
Source organism: Linum tenue (assembly GCA_946122785.1). Classification (NCBI taxonomy): domain Eukaryota; kingdom Viridiplantae; phylum Streptophyta; class Magnoliopsida; order Malpighiales; family Linaceae; genus Linum; species Linum tenue. The sequence continues at coordinate 33,222,325 of CAMGYJ010000003.1, forward strand.
TTATAAATGGATGCAATTCACATAGGCGTGGAAAGATTTGATCCGAACCGTAGACCGTTAAGTATGGTCTGTATCATATGATGTTTAGAACTCTTGATCTGGTCTAGTCTAGATCGCGGTTTGTTCCCAAACCCTGGACCCAGCCGACTTCTCAATACGTGTTAGTAGTCGACTCGATTACTCTCCCAACTCTCACAATGATATCCAAGTCTCAATCTAAATTTCGAGAATCTCGTCCCCACCTTCATTCACAACCACATTTCACCAGAGAGTAGAGACGATCGTGTCTTCATATGACATAGGTAAATGTTTATAATGTTATGGTGCAAGTATGGATGCTTTACCTTTGTATTTTTATTATTTATTGAGATTTATGGTGTCAAAATTATTCATGCATGTTGAAAATTATGTTTTAACGCATAAAAATTATTTTTTCTTGGCTATTGGTTCAATCTTTTGCGTGGTTGAATAATCAAATTGTTCATTTTTCGTTTAGTGTGGTCTATCTGGACCAGACCGCACAGGTGTGGTTTGGTCTGGGCCGTATAGTTTGCGGTCTGGTCTGTGGTCTATATTCCAGTCTCTCGGTCTGGACCGTAAATCGTATAAATGGTCCGATTTGGACTAGACCGCATCGTTTCCCAGCCCTAAATTCACAACGGGTCGGGGTCTGAAAATTCTCATACAAAATTCAAATCCAAGGTTGTTAAACCAGTATCCGACCGCAGTTCAACCAAAACTGATAATCTAAATAGTTGGAATACACTTCGGTTTGACAGTTCTAGAATAAATCAAAATTGGGTTATCTAATTAAAACCGGATGGTCTGACCAGTCAAAATCGGGTTTGAAGATGAGGATTGATAATTTTGTAATATTTTTTTTGCAAAAATAATTTGGTGATATGAATGTATATTAGTGACATTGTTTTAATATATGTCAAATATATGCATAATCTATTTGGTATTAGAGGTTTCCTCACATATCATGTTAAAACCTATTTGACCTGGTTGAACCTGATCCAACCATTAAACCTCAAACCACTTGTCAAACCGGCTTGATGGCTTAAAGCGGTTTGACAACCTTGTTCAATGCAGTAACATAGAATCATTAATATGAATAAAATGAAAATCAAGGGGTAGACAATGACCCCTACATTCTATGTAGTACACACACTTATTACCTTCTCTATAAACATGGGAAAAAACAACCTCTCAGTCAAGCCTGATCAAGGTCTAGAGGCAGTGAATTATAGCATTATGCTAATGATCTGTGTGTGCACTAGAATTGAGAAGCTAGAGAGCACATCACGAGTCTAGTTCGACATGGAGTCGTCTGTAACCGAGATCCCAAACTAGTTGAAGACCTTCTACAAAACCTCTCAACTGTGTTAGGGTGACCGAACAAATCTCCTAGTTAATAGAGAACGCTAAAATGCTACCAATGCAATGTCCTAAATGATCTTTAAGGAGGCCCCCTACAGCAGTAGAGCCTACATCATGGATGACAGGGCCATATGAGTTGAGAGTTACCCACTTGGGAGGAGGCAACTTCAAGGAGATCAGCTCCCCCGTTCTTGTGAGAAGATTCGGATGGTGGACGGTTCGATCCCTTTCCATGGCAGTCCTCTCCTCACGACATTTATCCAAACCAAAATGTGTTGTAGGAAAGCTCCCACTGGTATGACCTTGTTTGCGAAAACTCGTTCATTTATGGTCCTCCATAAGGGCCTGCATGTAATGCCAAACTGAAGGCTAGTGTGATATGTCCAAAGATTCTTTAGAAGCCAATCTTGCAGTTGCATTTATAAAATTGCTGGCATTCATAAGGCTGGATCAAATACATCCAAGTTAACTTGACAAAAGAGCAATATCGCAACACAAGTAAGATTGTTTCTCGAGTTGAATTGCACTTGGTTTACAGGTTTTAGTTGGTCAGGTGGCATCGACCCCCTGTTCGCGTTTGTGAGTAGTCTCTACCGAGCTGCTAGCCACAAGAAAATGCTAAACTCTAGCCGGCTCTCTCCACCTCAAAATGGTGAGTCAATAAGAGTCGTGTTCATAGCTCTCCTAGCCAACGACAAGGTCATAGGTCAACCGGACGCTAAATCTACCGTCCTGTTCGGGACGCCAGTTTCAACATCTATGCCAGAGTCTGCTAGGCGATGGATAGTGTCCAAAACCGGTGAACAACATTCAAAAGAATAGGCCAAATCTGTGATGGATAGTCTTCAAAATCGGTGAATAATAGCATTCAACAGAATCGGCAAAAATTTGTGATGGATAGCCTTCAAAACTAGTGGAAAATAGCATTCCCCAAAATCAACCAAAATCAGTGATGGATAGCCTTCAAAATAGTGAATAATAGCATTCCAGAGAATCGGCAAAAAATGCGATGGATAGCCTTCAAAACAAGTGAAAAATAGCATTCCCCAAAATTGGCCAAAATCTGTGATGGATAGTCTTGAAAACCGGTGAAAATAGCATTCCAAAAAATGGTCTAAAATCTATGATGGATAGCCTTCAAAACCGTTGAAATATAGCATTCCCAAAATGGGACAAAATTTGTGATGGATAGCATTCAACACTAGTGAAAAATTGCATTAAAAAATATACCAAAATCTGTGATGGATAGCCTTCAAAACTAGTGAAAATAGCATTCCCAAAAATCGGCCAAAATCTGTGATTGATAGCCTTCATAACCAGTGAAAATAGCATTCCCAAAAACCGGTTAAAATTTGTGATGAATAACCTTCAAAACCTGTGAAATATAGCATTCCAAAAAATCGGCCAAAATCTGTGATGGATAGCCTTCAACACTAGTGAAAAATTAAATTCACAAAAGTCAGCTAAAATCTGTGACGGATAGCCTTCAAAACCAGTGAAAATAGCATTCCCAAAAATCGGTCAAAATCTGTGATAGATAGTATTCAAAATCGGTGAAAATAGTATTCCCAAAAACCGGCCAAAATCTCTAATGGATATCCTTCAAAACCGGTGAAAAATGTTCTTTTAAAAATAGTCCAAAATCTATGATAAATAGCCGTAAAAATTGGTGAATGATAACATTCAAAAGAATCAGCCAAAATCTATGATTGATAGCCTTCAAAACTGGAGAAAAATAGCAATCCCCAAAATTGGTCAAAATCTTTGATGGGTAGCCTTCAAAACCGCCAGAAAAAGTGGTGTATAGCCTTCAAAACCGATGAAAAATAGCATTCCCAAAAATTGGCCAAAATCTGTGACGGATAGCCTTCAAAACTGTTGAAAATAGCATTCCCAAGAATAGGCCAAAATCTTTGATGGATAGCCTTCAAAACCGGTGAAAATAGCATTCCGAAAAATTGCCGAAATTTGTGATGGATAACCTTCAAAATCGGTGAAAATAGCATTCCCAAGAATCGGCCAAAATTTGTGATGGATAGTCTTTTCAAAACAGGTAAAAATAGCATTCCCAACAAATGGTCAAAATTTGCGATGTATAACATTCAAAATCGGTAAAAATAGCTTTCCCAAAAATAAGCCAAAATCTATAATGGATATCGTTCAAAATTAGGGATGGCAAAAATATCCGCAACCGTGGATATCCGCCCGAATCCGACATAATCGGGTAGGGTAAAACCCGAACTCGAAGGACTTTTAGTGGGTAAGGGTAAAACCCGAACCCGAATATTGCGGGTAATGGGTGGGCATGGTTTTCTCACTATCCAACCCGAACCCGCCCGATTATACACATGCATATGTATTTTGTCTAGAAATAATCAATATTTTTGTCTAACATATTTTATGTTTGCCATATAAATATAATATTTTTTGGAATTGTGTTGTGTAATTAATTTTGTTCATTCTAGTGAATAATTGTCGTACTTTTCGTCTTACGTAACGTGAGAATAAGTGTGAATATTAATATATTGGTTGAAGTTATAAAGAGAAACCATTACCCATGGATAACCGTGGATACCCGAAACCCGAGCGGGTATGGGCACGGTTTGATTTTCTACCCGTTTCTTATGTGGGTATGGGTAAAACCCAAACTACTTTGGGTAGGGTAACGGATATGCACTATCCGTCCCCGACCCGACCCATTGCAATCCCTATTCAAAATCAGTGAAAAATAGCATTAAAAAAAATTGGCCAAAATATGTGATGGATAGCCTACAATAAGGTGAAAATAGCATTCCCAAAAAACGATCAAAATCTGTGATGGAGAGCCTTTAAAACCGGTGAAAATAGCTTTCCCAAAAATTGGCCAAAATCTATGATGGATAGCCTTAAAACCGATGAAAAATAGCATTTCCAAAAATCGGTACCGGATAGCTTTCTAAACTAGTGAAAATTTGAATTTCCAAAAATCGGACAAAATCTATGATGGATAGCCTTCAAAACCAGTGAAAATAGAATTCCAAAAAATCGGCCAATAAATGTGATGGATAGCCTTCAAAATAGGTGAAAAACAACATTCCTCAAAACTGGCCAAAATCTGTGATGGATAGCCTTCAAAACTGGTGAAAATAGCTTTCACAAGAATCTAACAAAATCTGAGATGGACATCCTATTCAAAACAAGTGAAAATAGCATTCCCAAAAATAGGTCAAAATCTGTGATGGATAGCCTTCAAAATCAGTGAAATAGCTTTCCCAAAATAAACCAAAATCTGTAATGGATAGCCTTCAAAGTAGGTCAAAAATAGCATACCAAAAACTCGGCCAAAATCTATGATGGAGAGCCTTCAAAATCGGGGAAAATAGATTTCCCAGAAATTGGCCAAAATCTGTGATGGATAGCCTTAAAAAATGGTGTAGAATAGCATCCAAAAGAATCGGAAAAATCTGTGATGGATAGCCTTCAAAACAGGTGAAAATAGCATGCCAAAAAATTGGGGAAAATCAGTGATGTATAACCTTCAAAATCGGTGAAAATAGCATTCCAAAAAATTTGCCAAGATCTGTTATGGATAGCCTTCAAAATGGTGTATAATAGCATTAAAAAGAATCGGCAAAAATCTGTAATGGATAGCCTTCAAAAGCTATGAAAATAGCCCAAAATATTAACCAAAATCTGTGCTGGATAGCCTACAAAAATTGTGTATAATAGCATTTCAAAAGAATCGGCGAAAACATGTGATGGATAGCCTTCAAAACCGATAAAAATTGCATTCCAAAAAATCGGGCAGAATCTGTGATGGCTAGACTTTAAAACCGGTGTATAATAGGATTTAAAAGAATCGGCCAAAATATGTGATTGATAGCTTTCAAAACAGGTGAAAATAGGATTCCCAAAAATTGGTCGAATTCAGTGATGGATAGTCTTCAAAACCGGTGAAAATAGCATTCCCATCGGCAAAAATCTATGATCGATAGCCTTCAAAACAGGTGAAAATAGTGTTCCTAAAAATAGGCCAAAATTTGTGATGTATAGCTTTACAAAATGGTGTATAATAGCATTCAAAAGAATCGGTCAAAATATGTGATGGATAGCCTTCCAAATTGGTGAAAATAGCATTCCCAAAATCGGCCAAAATCTGTTATGGATAGCCTTAAAACCGGTGAAAATAGCATTCACCAAAATAGAATAAAATTAGACAATATAAATGATGGATAGGTTTCAAAACAGGTGAAAATAGCATTCCAAAAAACCAACCAAAATCTTTGATGGATAGCCTTCAAAAATGGCCAAAATATGTGATGAATAGCCTTCAAAACCGGTGAAATTAGCGTTCTAAAAAATCGGCCAAAATCTTTGATGGATAGCCTAAAAAACCGGTGAAAATAGCATTCCCAAAATACGATAAAAAGGATAAAATATGTGATGGATAGGTTTCAAAACTGGTGAAAATAGCATTCCAAAAAACCGACGAAAATCTTTGATGGTTAGCCTTCAAAAATGGTGTATAATAGCATTCAAAAGAATCAGACAAAATCTGTGATTGATAGCCTTCAAAACCGGTGAAAATAACATTCTCAAAAATTGGTAAAAATCACTGATGGATAGCCTTCAAAACCAATGAAAAATAGAATTCCGAAAAATGGTAAAAAAATGTGATGGATAGCCTTCAAAACCGCTGAAAAATAGCATTCCCCAAAATAGGCCAAAGTTTGTGATGGATAGCCTTCATTACCGGTGAAAATAACATTCCCAAAAATTGACAAAAATCTGAAACGAATAACCTTCAAAATCGGTGAAGATAGCATTCCAAAAAATCGGTAAAAAATGTGATGGATAGTCTTCAAAACGGTGAAAAATAGCATTCACCAAAATAGGCCAAAATCTGTGTTGGATAGCCTTCAAAGTCGGTTAAAATAGCATTCCCAAAAATTGGCAAAAATCTGTAATGGATAGCCTTCAAAACTGGTGAGAATAGCATTCCTAAAAATCGGTCAAAATATGTGATGGCTAGCCTTCAAAACCAGTGAAAAATGGCCTTCCCCAAAATTGGCAAAAAATGTGATGAATAACCTTCAAACCCGTGAAAATAGCATTCCCAAAAATCGGCCAAAATATGTTATGGATTAGTTTCCAACCGGTGAAAATAGCATTTCAAAAAACCGGCCAAAATATGTGATGAATGGCCTTCAACAATGGTGTATAATAGCTTCCAAAATAATCGGCCAAAATATGTGATGAATAGCATTCAAAACCGATGAAAATCTCATTCACAAGAATCGGCCAAAATCTGTGATGAATAGCCTTAAAAATCGGTGAAAATAGCATTCCAAAAAACCGGTAAAAAATGTGTTGGATAGCCTTCAAAACCAATAAAAAATAGCATCCCAAAACTTGGCCAAAATCTGTGATGGATAGCCTTCAAAATAGGTGAAAATAGCATTCCCAAAAATTGAAAAAAATCTGTGAGCGATAGCCTTCAAAACTGGTGAAGATGGCATTCTCAAAAATCGGCAAAAAAAGTGATGGAAAGCCTTCAAAACCAGTGAAAATGGCATTCTCCAAAATTGGCCAAAATCTGTGATAGATAGTCTTCAAAACTCGTGAAAATAGCATTCTCAAGAATTGACCAAAATCTGTGATGGATAGCCTTCAAAACTAGTGAAAATAGCATTCCCAAAAATAGGCCAAAATATGTGATGGATAGGTTTCAAACCGGTGAAAATAGAATTCCGAAAAACCTCCAAAATATGTGATGGATGGCCTTCAAAACGGGTGAAATAGCATTCCAAACAATCGGCCAAAATCTCTAATGGATAACCTTAAAAAATGGTGTTTAATAGCATTCAAAAGAGTTGTCCAAAATCTGTGATGGATAGCCTTCAAAATTGGTGAAAATAGAATTCCCAAAAATCGACAAAAATCTGTGATGGATAGCCTTCAAAACCTGTGAAAATAGCATTCCCAAAAATAGGCCAAAAAGATGTTCGACAGCCTTCAAAATCAGTGAAAAACTGCATTCCCCAAAATTGACCAAAATCGGTGATAGATAGCCTTCAAAATTAGTGAAAATAGCATTCCCAACTATGTACCAAAATCTAGGATGGATAGCCTTCAAAATCGATGAAAATAGCATTCCCAAAAATAGGACATAATTTGTGATGGATAGGTTTCAAAACTAGTGAAAATAGTATTCTAAAAAACCGGCCAAATTTTTTGATAGACAACCTTAAAAAATGATGGATAATAGCATTCAAAAGAGTCGGCCAAAATCTGTGATGGATAGCCTATAAAACCAGTGAAAATAGCATTACCAAAAATCGATCAAAATACGTGATGGATAGCCTTCAAAACTGTTGAAAAATAGAATACAAATAAATTGGTAAAAAATGTGATAGATAGCCTTCAAAACCTGTGAAAAATAGCATTCCCCAAAATTGTCCAAATTCTGTGACGGATAGACTTCAAAACTAGTGAAAATAGCATTCCCTTAAATGAGCAAAAATATGTAATAGATAACATTCGAAACCGGTGAAGATAGCATTCCCAAACATCGGCCAAAAAATGTGATGGATAGGCGACAACCATCAAAACAGGTGAAAAATAACATTCCTAAAACTCGGGCAAAAATCTGATGGATAGCCTTCAAAACCGATGAAAAATAGAATTCCCAAAAATTAGCAAAAATCTGTGATGAAGAGCCTTCAAAAACGGTGAAGACACTATTCTCAAAAATCGGCCAAAAATGTGATGGATAACCTTCAAAACCGGTGAAAAATGCAATTCCCAAAAATTGGCCAAAACCAGTTATAGATTGCTTTCACATCAGGTGAAAATATCAATCCCAAGAATCAGACAAAATCTATGATGGATAGCCTTAAGATTATTCTTAGGCCGAATCAATGATCTGTAGCACTCAAAATCCAAGTAAAACGGCCATTCGAAAAAAATCGCCCAAACATTTAAGAAAATGTCATCTGAAAACAAATTCCCCCTAATTGTTGCTTAATGTACATAATCGCCGGCGAAGAATAGGATCGATTAACTTCACCATCAGTGGTAAATAGTCTCAGGCCGAATCTGTGATCCGCAGCCTTCAAAATCGAAAGAAAATTACATTTCGGAAAAATTGCCCGAAATCTGTGATGGGACCCGTTTGGAATATGTCAAAAATTAACATGGAATAAATCCACCCAAATCGGTGATTAATGGGCTTAATCGTTGTTGAGAAATAGTCTTTCGAAAATCCAAGTAAAATAGTCTTTCGAAAAAAAGATCGCCAAAAATTATGAAAATGCCTTCCGAAAAATAATTCCCCCAAATTGTTGCTTAATTGACTTAATCGTCGGCGGAGAATAGGATCCATAGATTTCACTATCGGTGGAGATTAACCTCGGGCCTAATTCATGATTCGTAGTCTTCAAAATCGAAAGAAAATCGCATTTCGAAAATCGCATGAAATTTATGATGGTACCCCTTTGGAATCTGCCAAAAATTGACATAGAATGAATCCTCCCAAATCGGTGCTTAATGGACTTAATCATTGTTGAAGAATAGTATCAGGCCGAATATGTGATCTGTAGCCTTCAAAATCCTAGTAAAATTGCACCTAAAAAAATAAACTAAAAATTTACGAAAATGCCATCTGAAAACAAATTCCTCCTAATTGTTGCTTAATGGACTTAATCGTCGACAAAGAATAAGATCCATAGACTTCACCATCAGTGGTGAATAGTATCGGGATGAATCAGTGATCCGTAGCCAACAAAATCGAAAGAAAATCGCATTTTGGGAAAATCGATTGAAATCTGTGATGGTACCCATTTAGAATCAGCCAAAAAGTACCCAGAATAAATACGTCCAAATCGGTGCTTAATGGACTTAATCATCATTGAGGAATAGTATTAGGGAATCTGTGATCTCTAGCCTCCAAAATCCAAGTAAAATGGCCCTTCGAAAAAAAATCGACAAAAAAAATATGAAAATGCCATACGAAAACAAATTTCCCCAAATTGTTGCTTAGTGAACTTAATCATCGGCAGAGATTAGGATCCATAGACCTCACCATCAGTGGAGAATAGCCTTGCCTCGAATCTGTGATCCATAGCCTTCAAAATAGAAAGAAAATCGCATTTCGGGAAAATCAAACGAAATCTGTGATGGTACCCCTTTGGAATCAGTCAAAAATTTACCCGGAATAAATACGCCAAAATCAGTGCTTAATGGACTTCATCATCGTTGAAGAATAGTCTTAGACCGAATCTATGATCTGTAGCTCTCAAAATCCAAGTAAAATGCCCCCCAAAAATTTACGAAAATGTAATCCGAAAATAAATTCCACCCAAATTGTTGCTTAATGAACTTAATCGTCGATAGAGAATAGGATCCATAGACTTCACCGTCGGTAAAGAATAGCCTCGGGCCGAATCTGTGATCTGTAGCTTTCACAACTGAATAAAAATCGCATTTCAGGAAAATCGCTAGAAATATGTGATGGTTCCCCTCTAGAATCTATCAAAGTTGACCAGGAATAAATCCGCCCAAAACTTTACGAGATTGCCATCCGAATATAAATTCCCCAAATTGTTACTTAATGGACTTAATCGTTGGCGAAGAATAAGATTCACAGACTTCACCATCGATAGAGAATAACCTCGGACCAAATCGATCTTGTTATGATTCAGCCCCTCACTTTAGATCCTGACATCGCGACAGAATGTTGCACAGATTACAGACCTCGCAGAACAGAGGAATGTTGATACATTCGAAATCATCCAACAGCGGCTCCAAGTAAAGTTACAAGAGTGTGAGGCAAACCGTCGAGAGGTTCAGGTGATGCACGAGGAGGGGCTGAATCATAACAAAATCGATGCAACAATTTCCTACAATTGAAACGAAAGAGGTGGGATTGATATCCCTCGTACGTTCTACAACGCTGTCGAGGGAAATGTAGGATGATCGTACTTACTACTAAATATAAACACACAATACAGAACAAATCCTGACCCAATAGCCCAAGAAAAAAAGCAAATTAAAAGGCCAGGAAAATTAAGAACTTCACTGAGAGAGAGACCATCGTCACGTTTGTCCAGGAGGAAGGAGGAACCCTAGCTAGGGTTTTCAGTACTTCTTCGTCTGGGTATTTATAGGCGAGGAGTGATATATAGGGGATAGGACGGTGATTACTAAGGACAAATTGGGTATGACAAAAAAATTATTAATTACCTTTTTAACAAATTACATTTTCGGAAGTTACAAAAATATATTAATTACAATTTTTTCTCTCTTTCTCTCATTTCCACAATTTCCTGTCAGATCTCTTTTCTTCTTTTTTTCTCACTCTTTCCTTGTTTTCGTTCACCCAAACTACTACCGCTGAAACAATAAAATATATCAATCCATTAAAAGAATATACCAATGCATAAAACATCAATACCATTTGAGAAATAAAAACACTACCATTTCACAAAACACCAATATCATTGCAGATTTATCAATATCAGTACCTGCAAATCAATACCATTACATGATAACCAATACCAATGCAAAAAAAAAAAAGAGAAAATAATAACAATGTGAAAAACACTACCACTACAGAAAAAGAAAACTACCATTTCACTAAAAAGCAATACACTTACATGATAATCAATACAAATGCAGAAAAACAATACCAAAGCGAAACAACACTACCATTATGAAAAATTACTACCAATGCGGAAAAAACAATACCAATGCAAAAAAACACTATCACTACAAAAAAATCACTACCAATGCGAAAAAACACTACCACTCCGAAAAAATCACTACCAATGCGAAAAAAACACTACCACTACGGAAAAATCACTACAAATGCGAAAAATCAGATCTAGGGTTTTTATTCATCCTACCTTTTCCCGCCACAGTCATCTCCCAGAGAGAGAGAGAGAGCGAAGGAGAGAGAGAGAGAGGGAGAGAGAGAGAGAGAGAGAGAGAGAGAGAGAGAGAGAGAGAGAGAGAGAGAGAGAGAGAGAGAGAGAGAGCAACGGTGGGCGAGGGTAGCCGCCGACAGTGGGAGGTCGGCCGAGGGTGGTCGGCTTTGGGAGGACGGCCGCCACCAGCGGAGGAAGGGAACCACCAACAGGAGAGGCGTTGACGGCGATAGTGAATGGGGTTGGAGTAGGGTTTAGATATATAATATGTAGAAATTAATTTTTTAAAGGATAAAAATCAGGTGTGGTATTTTTTTTATTCTCAAAATTACCCTTAATCTAATCTTCACCGTCAGATTAAAATTAGGATGAAATAGAGATAATAAATGGTGTAGATTTTAGTAGCCACGGTGATTACTCTATTTTGAGTAATCACCCTAACGCATTCCTGATATATAGCTCGCTGTGCCCGTGTATCGGTCGTGGGAGGGCCCGGTCAACTTTGCGACAACCCAATTTTTTTTTATAAGGATGATATAAATTTTATTAATGAAAACTGGAGAAAAAACTACTAACAATACAACAAACACATAGAAACGACAAACTCCAGAGAGTCCCAAGCAGCTCACGCCACCCCCTTCCGAAGACCAAACACTAGAAGGGAAACGAAAACGAAGACAAGAAAGGAAGAGGACCCAACAGAGGGTAAGAAAAACAGACCAAGCCCAGAACCCAGGAACAAGATCCGAATCAGAAACAGCAGAGCCATCACAAATAGGGTTATGCCCATTGCAGCGTGAAGTCAATAGGTGTGGGTTAGGTGGAAAGGGTATTGAAACCTTGGGTACCAGAAAATAATTAAATGTAAGAAAAGTTTTAGGTTTGATGGAGGTTACATCACAGATTTCAAGCGATTTTTCCGAAATGCGATTTTCTTTCGATTTTGGAGGCTACAAAACACGGATTCAGCACGAGGCTATTCTCCACTGATAATAAACTCTATTGATCCTATTCTCTACCGGTGATTAAGTCCATTAAGCACCGAATTTGGCCAATTAAATTTGGGATGACATTTTCGTAAATTTTTGGGCGATTTTTTTCGAAAGGACATTTTCCTTGGATTTTGAAGGCTACAGATCACGGATTCGGCCTGAGGCTATTCTTCAACGATGATTAAGTCCATTAAGAACAGATTTGGGCGGATTTCTTCCGGGTCAATTTTTGGCAGATCCCAAAGGGGTACCATCACAGATTTGGGGCGATTTTTCAAAAATGCGATTTTCTTTCGATTTTGGAGGGTACAGAAGACGGATTCAGCCCGAGGCTATTCTTCACAGATAATGAAGTCTATTGATCCTATTCTCCACCGATGATTAAGTCTGTTAAGCATCGAATTTGGCCAATTAAATTTGGAATGGCATTTTTGTAATTTTTTTGTCGATTTTTTTCGAAAGGTCATTTTCCTTGGATTTTGAAGGCTACAGATCACGGATTCGGCCTGAGGCTATTCTTCAACGATGATTAAGTCCATTAAGCACCGATTTAGGCGGATTTCTTCCGGGTCAATTTTTGGCAGATCCCAAAGGGGTACCATCACAGATTTTGGGCGATTTTTCGGAAATGCGATTTTCTTTCGATTTTGGAGGCTACAGAACACGGATTCGGCCCGAGGCTATTCTCCACCGATAATGAAGTCTATTAATCCTATTCTCCACCGATGATTAAGTCTGTTAAGCACCGAATTTGGCAAATTAAATTTGTGATGGCATTTTCGTAATTTTTTGTGCTATTTTTTCGAAAGGCCATTTTCCTTGGATATTGAAGGCTACAGATCACGGATTTGGCCTCAGGCTATTCTTCAACGATGATTAAGTCCATTAAGCACCAATTTGGGCGGATTTCTTCTGGGTCAATTTTTGGCAGATCCCAAAGGGGTACCATCACAGATTTTGGGCGATTTTTCGGAACTGCGATTTTCTTTCGATTTTGGAGGCTACAGATTACGGATTCGGCTCGAGGCTATTCTCCACCGATAATAAATTCTATTGATCCTATTCTGCGCCGATGATTAAGTCAATTAAGCACCAAATTGGGCCAATATATTTTGGGATGACATTTTCGTAATTATTTGAGTAATTTTTTTTGAAGGGCCATTTTCCTTGGATTTTGAAGGATAAAGAGGGTGGATTCGGCCTGAGGCTACTCCTCAACGACGATTAAGTCCATCCTGGGCCAATTTGGGCGGATTTCTTCCGGGTCCATTTTTGGCAGATCCCAAAGGGGTACCATCACAGTTTTCGGGCGATTTTTCCGAAATGCCATTTTCTTTCGATTTTGGAGGCTACAGATCACGGATTTGGCTCGAGGCTATTCTCCACCGATAATAAAGTCTATTGATCCTATTATGCGCCGATGATTAAGTCAATTAAGCACCGAATTGGGCCAATATATTTTGGGATGGCATTTTCGTAATTATTTGAGCAATTTTGTTCGAAGTGCCATTTTCCTTGGATTTTGAAGGATAAAGAGTTTGGATTCGGCCTGAGGCTATTCTTCAACAAAGATTAAGTCCATTCAGGGCCAATTTGGGCTGATTTCTTCCGGGTCCATTTTTGGCAGATCCCAAAGGGGTACAATCACTGATTTCGGGCAATTTTTCCGAAATGCCATTTTCTTTCGATTTTGGAGGCTAGAGATCACAGATTCGGCTCGAGGCTATTCTCCACAGATAATAAAGTCTATTGATCCTATTCTGCGCCGATGATTAAGTCAATTAAGCACCGAATTGAGCCAATATATTTTGGGTGGCATTTTCGTAATTATTTGAGCAATTTTAATCGAAGGGCCATTTTCCTTGGATTTTGAAGGATAAAGAGGGTGGATTCGGCCAGAGGCTACTCTTCAACGACGATTAAGTCCATCCAGGGCCAATTTGTGCGGATTTCTTCCGGGTCCATTTTTGGCAGATCCCAAAGGGGTACCATCACAGTTTTCGGGCGATTTTTCCGAAATGCCATTTTCTTTCGATTTTGGCTACAGATCACGGATTTGGCTCGAGGCTATTCTCTACCGATAATAAAGTCTATTGATCCTATTATGCGCCGATGATTAAGTCAATTAAGCACCGAATTGGGCCAATATATTTTGGGATGGCATTTTCGTAATTATTTGAGCAATTTTTTTCGAAGTGCCATTTTCCTTGGATTTTGAAGGATAAAGAGTTTGGATTCGGCCTGAGGCTATTCTTCAACAAAGATTAAGTCCATTCAGGGCCAATTTGGGCTGATTTCTTCCGGGTCCATTTTTGGCAGATCCCAAAGGGGTACAATCACTGATTTCGGGCAATTTTTCCGAAATGCCATTTTCTTTCGATTTTGGAGGCTAGAGATCACAGATTCGGCTCGAGGCTATTCTCCACAGATAATAAAGTCTATTGATCCTATTCTGCGCCGATGATTAAGTCAATTAAGCACCGAATTGAGCCAATATATTTTGGGTGGCATTTTCGTAATTATTTGAGCAATTTTTATCGAAGGGCCATTTTCCTTGGATTTTGAAGGATAAAGAGGGTGGATTCGGCCAGAGGCTACTCTTCAACGACGATTAAGTCCATCCAGGGCCAATTTGTGCGGATTTCTTCCGGGTCCATTTTTGGCAGATCCCAAAGGGGTACCATCACAGTTTTCGGGCGATTTTTCCGAAATGCCATTTTCTTTCGATTTTGGAGGCTACAGATCACGGATTTGGCTCGAGGCTATTCTCCACCGATAATAAAGTCTATTGATCCTATTATGCGCCGATGATTAAGTCAATTAAGCACCGAATTGGGCCAATATATTTTGGGATGGCATTTTCGTAATTATTTGAGCAATTTTTTTCGAAGTGCCATTTTCCTTGGATTTTGAAGGATAAAGAGTTTGGATTCGGCCTGAGGCTATTCTTCAACAAAGATTAAGTCCATTCAGGGCCAATTTGGGCTGATTTCTTCCGGGTCCATTTTTGGCAGATCCCAAAGGGGTACAATCACTGATTTCGGGCAATTTTTCCGAAATGCCATTTTCTTTCGATTTTGGAGGCTAGAGATCACAGATTCGGCTCGAGGCTATTCTCCACAGATAATAAAGTCTATTGATCCTATTCTGCGCCGATGATTAAGTCAATTAAGCACCGAATTGAGCCAATATATTTTGGGTGGCATTTTCGTAATTATTTGAGCAATTTTTATCGAAGGGCCATTTTCCTTGGATTTTGAAGGATAAAGAGGGTGGATTCGGCCAGAGGCTACTCTTCAACGACGATTAAGTCCATCTAGGGCCAATTTGTGCGGATTTCTTCCGGGTCCATTTTTGGCAGATCCCATCACAGATTTCGGGCAATTTTTTCGAAATGCCATTTTCTTTCGATTTTGGAGGCTACAAATCACGGATTTTGCTCGAGGCTATTCTCCACCGATAATAAAGTCTATTGATCCTATTTTGCGCCGATGATTAAGTCAATTAAACACCGAATTGGACCAATATATTTTGGGTGGCATTTTCGTAATTATTTGAGCAATTTTTTTCGAAGGGTCATTTTCCTTGGATTTTGAAGGATAAAGAGGGTGGATTCGGCCTGAGGCTACTCTTCAACGACGATTAAGTCCATCCAAGGCCAATTTGGAGGGATTTCTTCCGGGACCAATTTTGGCAGATCCCAAAGGGGTGTACCATCACAGATTTCCGGCGATTTTTCCGAAAAGCCATTTTCTTTCGATTTTGGAGGCTACAGATCACGGATTCGGCTCGAGGCTATTCTCCACCGATAATAAAGTCTATTGATCCTATTATGCGCCGATGATTAAGTCAATTAAGCACCGAATTGAGCCAATATATTTTGGGTGGCATTTTCGTAATTATTTGAGCAATTTTTATCGAAGGGCCATTTTCCTTGGATTTTGAAGGATAAAGAGGGTGGATTCGGCCTGAGGCTACTCTTCAACGACGATTAAGTCCATCCAGGGCCAATTTGTGCGGATTTCTTCCGGGTCCATTTTTGGCAGATCCCAAAGGGGTACAATCACTGATTTCGGGCAATTTTTCCGAAATGCCATTTTCTTTCGATTTTGGAGGCTACAGAACACGGATTCAGCCCGAGTCTATTCTCCACTGATAATGAAGTATATTGTTCCTATTCTCCACCGATGATTAAGTCCATTAAGCACCGAATTTGGCCAATTAAATTTGGGATGGCATTTTCGTAATTTTTTGGGCGATTTTTTTCTAAAGGCCATTTTCCTTGGATTTTGAAGGCTACAGATCACAGATTCGGCCTGAGGCTATTCTTCAATGATGATTAAGTCCATTAAGCACCGATTTGGACGGATTTCTTCCGAGTCAATTTTTGGCAGATCCCAAAGGGGTACCATCACAGATTTTGGGCGATTTTTCCGAAATGCGATTTTCTTTCGATTTTGGAGGCTACAGAACACGTATTCAGCCCGAGGCTATTATCCACTGATAATGAAGTCTATTGATCCTATTCTCCCCCGATGATTAAGTCCATTAAACACCGAATTTGGCCAATTAAATTTGGGATGACGTTTTCGTAATTTTTTGGGTTATTTTTTTGGAAAGACCATTTTTCTTGGATTTTGAAGGCTACAGTTCACGGATTCGTCCTGAGGCTATTCTTCTACTATGATTAAGTCCATTAAGCACCCATTTGGGGGGATTTTATCCTGGTCAATTTTTGGCAGATCCCATAGGGGTACCACCACAGATTTTGGGCGATTTTTCTGAAATGCAATTTTCTTTCGATTTTGGAAGCTACAGAACACGGATTCAGCCCGAGGCTTTTCTCTACATATAATGAAGTCTATTGATCCTATTCTCCACCGATGATTAAGTCTGTTAAGCACCGAATTTGGCCAATTAAATTTGTGATGACATTTTCGTAATTTTTTGGGCGATTTTTTTCGAAAGGTCATTTTCCTTAGATTTTGAACGCTATTGTTCACGGGTTCGGCCTGAGGCTATTCTTCAACGATGATTAATTCCATTAAGCACCGATTTGGTCAGATTTCTTCCGGTTCAATTTTTGGCAGATCCCAAAGGGGTATCATCACAGATTTTCGGCGATTTTTCCGAAATGCGATTTTCTTTCAATTTTGGAGGCTACAGAACACGGATTCAGCCCGAGTCTATTCTCCACTGATAATGAAGTCTATTGATCCTATTCTCCACCGATGATTAAGTCCATTAAGCACCGAATTTGGCTAATTAAATTTGGGATGGCATTTTCGTAATTTTTTGGGCGATTTTTTTTCTAAAGGCCATTTTCCTTGGATTTTGAAGGCTACAGATCACAGATTCGGCCTGAGGCTATTCTTCAATGTTGATTAAGTCCATTAAGCACCGATTTAAGCGGATTTCTTCCGGGTCAATTTTTGGCAGATCCCAAAGCGGTACCATCACAGATTTTGGGCGATTTTTCCGAAATGCGATTTTCTTTCGATTTTGGAGGCTACAGAATAAAGATTCAGCCCGAGTATATTCTCCCCCGATGACTAAGTTCATTAAACACCTAATTTGGCCAATTAAATTTGGGATGACATTTTCGTAATTTTTTGGGTTATTTTTTTGGAAAGACCATTTTTCTTGGATTTTGAAGGCTACAGTTCACGGATTCGTCCTGAGGCTATTCTTCAACGATGATTAAGTCCATTAAGCACCCATTTAGGCGGATTTATTCCTGGTCAATTTTTGGCAGATCCCATAGGTGTACCACCACAGATTTTGAGCGATTTTTCCGAAATGCAATTTTCTTTCGATTTTGGAAGCTACAGAACACGGATTCAGCCCGAGGCTTTTCTCTGTATATAATGAAGTCTATTGATCCTATTCTCCACCGATAATTAAGTCTGTTAAGCACCGAATTTGGCCAATTAAATTTGATATGACATTTTCGTAATTTTTTGGGCGATTTTTTTACAGTTCAAAATCTAAGGAAAATGACCTTCTGAAAAAAATCGCCCAAAAAATTACGAAAATGTCATCTCAAATTTAATTGGCCATATTCGGGTTCGGCCTGAGGCTATTCTTCAACGATGATTAATTCCATTAAGCACCGATTTGGGCGGATTTCTTCCGGGTCAATTTTTGGCAGATCCCAAAGGGGTACCATCACAGATTTTAGGCGATTTTTCCGAAATGCAATTTTCTTTCGATTTTGGAGGCTACAGAACACGGATTCAGCCCGAGTCTATTCTCCACTGATAATGAAGTATATTGTTCCTATTCTCCACCGATGATTAAGTCCATTAAGCACCGAATTTGGCCAATTAAATTTGGGATGGCATTTTCGTAATTTTTTGGGCGATTTTTTTCTTAAGGCCATTTTCCTTGGATTTTGAAGGCTACAGATCACAGATTCGGCCTGAGGCTATTCTTCAATGATGATTAAGTCCATTAAGCACCGATTTGGGCGGATTTCTTCCGAGTCAATTTTTGGCAGATCCCAAAGGGGTACCATCACAGATTTTGGGCAATTTTTCCGAAATGCGATTTTCTTTCGATTTTGGAGGCTACAGAACACGGATTCAGCCCGAGGCTATTATCCACTGATAATGAAGTCTATTGATCCTATTCTCCCCCGATGGTTAAGTCCATTAAACACCGAATTTGGCCAATTAAATTTGGGATGACATTTTTCGTAATTTTTTGGGTTAT
This sequence comes from Linum tenue, assembly GCA_946122785.1. Taxonomy (NCBI): domain Eukaryota; kingdom Viridiplantae; phylum Streptophyta; class Magnoliopsida; order Malpighiales; family Linaceae; genus Linum; species Linum tenue. The sequence continues at coordinate 33,241,319 of CAMGYJ010000003.1, forward strand.
TTTTTTGGAAAGACCATTTTTCTTGGATTTTGAAGGCTACAGTTCACGGATTCGTCCTGAGGCTATTCTTCTATGATGATTAAGTCCATTAAGCACCCATTTGGGGGGATTTATTCCTGGTCAATTTTTGGCAGATCCCATAGGGGTACCACCACAGATTTTGGGGCGATTTTTCTGAAATGCAATTTTTTTTCGATTTTGGAAGCTACAGAACACGGATTCAGCCCGAGGCTTTTCTCTACATATAATGAAGTCTATTGATCCTATTCTCCACCGATGATTAAGTCTGTTAAGCACCGAATTTGGCCAATTAAATTTGTGATGACATTTTCGTAATTTTTTGGGCGATTTTTTTCGAAAGGTCATTTTCCTTATATTTTGAACGCTACAGTTCACGGGTTCAGCCTAAGGCTATTCTTCAACGATGAATAATTCCATTAAGCACTGATTTAGGTGGATTTCTTCCGGGTCAATTTTTGGCAGATCCCAAATGGGTACCATCACAGATTTTAGGCGATTTTTCCGAAATGCGATTTTCTTTCGATTTTGGAGGCTACAGAACACAGATTCAGCCCGAGTCTATTCTCCACTGATAATGAAGTATATTGATCCTATTCTCCACCGATGATTAAGTCCATTAAGCACCGAATTTGGCCAATTAAATTTGGGATGGCATTTTCGTAATTTTTTGGGCGATTTTTTTCTAAAGGCTATTTTCCTTGGATTTTGAAGGCTACAGATCACAGATTCGGTCTGAGGCTATTCTTCAATGATTATTAAGTCCATTAAGCACCGATTTGGCCGGATTTCTTCCTAGTCAATTTTTGGCAGATCCCAAAGGGGTACCATCACATATTTTGGGCGATTTTTCCGAAATGCAATTTTTTTTTCGATTTTGGAGGCTAAAAAATAAAGATTCAGCACGAGGATATTCTCCCCCGATGACTAAGTCCATTAAACATCGAATTTGGCCAATTAAATTTCGGATGGCATTTTCGTAATTTTTTGGGCGATATTTTTTCTAAAGGCTATTTTCCTTGGATTTTGAAGGCTACAGATCACATATTCGGCCTGAGGCTATTCTTCAATGATGATTAAGTCCATTAAGCACCGATTTGGGCGGATTTCTTCCTAGTCAATTTTTGGCAGATCCCAAAGGGGTACCATCACATATTTTGGGCGATTTTTCCGAAATGCGATTTTCTTTCGATTTTGGAGGCTACAGAACACTGATTCAGCCCGAGTCTATTCTCCACTGATAATGAAGTATATTGATCCTATTCTCCACCGATGATTAAGTCCATTAAGCACCGAATTTGGCCAATTAAATTTGGGATGACATTTTCGTAATTTTTTGGGCGATTTTTTTCTAAAGGCTATTTTCCTTGGATTTTGAAGGCTACAGATCACAGATTCGGCCTGAGGCTATTCTTCAATGATGATTAAGTCCATTAAGCACCGATTTGGGCGGATTTCTTCCTAGTCAATTTTTGGCAGATCCCAAAGGGGGTACCATCACATATTTTGGGCGATTTTTCCGAAATGCTATTTTCTTTCGATTTTGGAGGCTACAGAACACAAATTCAGCCCGAGTCTATTCTCCACTGATAATGAAGTATATTGATCCTATTCTCCACCGATGATTAAGTCCATTAAGCACCGAATTTGGCCAATTAAATTTGGGATGGCATTTTCGTAATTTTTTGGGCGATTTTTTTCTAAAGGCTATTTTCCTTGGATTTTGAAGGCTACAGATCACAGATTCGGTCTGAGGCTATTCTTCAATGATTATTAAGTCCATTAAGCACCGATTTGGCCGGATTTCTTCCTAGTCAATTTTTGGCAGATCCCAAAGGGGTACCATCACATATTTTGGGCGATTTTTCCGAAATGCGATTTTTTTTTCGATTTTGGAGGCTACAAAATAAAGATTCAGCACGAGGATATTCTCCCCCGATGATTAAGTCCATTAAACATCGAATTTGGCCAATTAAATTTGGGATGACATTTTCATAATTTTTTGTGTTATTTTTTTCGAAAGGCCATTTTCCTTGGATTTTGAAGGCTACAGATCACGGATTTGACCTGAGGCTATTCTTCAACAATGATTAAGTCCATTAAGCACTTATTTAGGTGGATTTCTTCCGGGTCAATTTTTGGAAGATCGCAAAGGGGTACCATCACAGATTTTGGGCGATTTTTCCGAAATGCTATTTTCTTTCGATTTTGGAGGCTACAGAACACAGATTCAGCCCGAGGCTATTCTCCACTGATAATGAAGTCTATTGATCCTATTCTCCCCCGATGATTAAGTCCATTAAACACCGAATTTGGCCAGTTAAATTTGGGATGGCATTTTCGTAATTTTTTGGGCGATTTTTTTCGAAAGACCATTTTCCTTGAATTTTGAAGGCTACAGATCACGGATTTGGCCTGAGGCTATTCTTCAACGATGATTAAGTCCATTAAGCACTGATTTAGGTGGATTTCTTCCGGGTCAATTTTTGGAGGATCCCAAAGGGGTACCATCACAGATTTTGGGCGATTTTTCCGAAATGCCATTTTCTGTCGATTTTGGAGGCTACAGAACACGGATTCAGCCCGAGGCTATTCTCCACTGATAATGAAGTCTATTGATCCTATTCTCCCCCGATGATTAAGTCCATTAAACACCGAATTTGGCCAATTAAATTTGGGATGGCATTTTCATAATTTTTTGGGTGATTTTTTTCGAAAGGCCATTTTTCTTGGATTTTGAAGGCTACAGTTCACGGATTCATTCTGAGGCTATTTTCAACGATGATTAAGTCCATTAAGCACCCATTTGGGCGGATTTTTTCCTGGTCAATTTTTGGCAGATCCCAAAGGGTACCACCACATATTTTGGGCGATTTTTCCGAAATGCAATTTTCTTTCGATTTTGGAGGCTACAGAACACGGATTCAGCCCTAGGCTATTCTCCACAGATAATGAAGTCTATTGATCCTATTCACCACCGATGATTAAGTTTGTTAAGCACCGAATTTGGCCAATTAAATTTGGGATGTCATTTTCTTAAGTTTTTGGGGCGATTTTTTCAGAAGGCCATTTTCCTTGTATTTTGAAGGCTACAGATCATGGATTCAGCCTGAGGCTATTCTTCAACGATTATTAAGACCATTAAGCACCGATTTGGGGGGATTTCTTCCAGATCAATTTTTGGCAGATCCCAAAGGGGTACCATCACAGATTTCAGGCGATTTTTCCGAAATGCGATTTTCTTTCGATTTTGGAGGCTACAGAACACGGATTCAGCCCGAGGCTATTCTCCACTTATAATGAAGTCTATTGATCCTAATCTCACCGATGATTAAGTCCATTAAGCATCGAATTTGGCCAATTAAATTTGAGACGACATTTTCGTAATTCTTTGGGCGACTTTTTTCGAAAGGCCATTTTCCTTGGATTTCGAAGGATACAGATCACGGATTTTAAAGCCTATAGTATCAGGCCGAATCTGTGATTTGTAGCCTTTAAAATCCAAGTAAAATGGCCCTTCGAAAAAAAATTGATGAATAAATTACGAAAATGCCATCCAAAAACAAATTCCCACAAATTGTTACTTAATGGACTTAATCGTCGACGGAGATTAGGATCCATATACCTCACCGTCAGTGGAGAATAGCCTCGGACTGAATCCGTGATCCGTAAACTTCAAAATCAAAAGAAATTCGAATTTCACCAAAATCTCCCGAAATCTGTGATGGTATCCCTTTGGAATTAGCCAAAAATTGACATGGAATAAATCCGCCAAACTCGATGCTTAATGAACTTAGTCATCGTTGAAGAATAGTATTAGGCCGAATCTGTGATCTGTAGCCTTCAAAATCTAAGTAAAATGGCTATTCGAAAAACAATTGACCAAAAAATAACTAAAATGCCATCCGAAACCAAATTCGCCCAAATTCACCATCAATGGAGAATAGCCTAGGGCTGAATCTGTGATTCGTAGCCTTCAAAATAGAAAGAAATCGCATTTCGGGAAAATCGCCCGAAATCTGTGATGGTACCCATTTGGAATCTGCCAAAAATTAACATGTAATAAATCCGCCCAAATTAGTGCTTAATGAACTTAATCATCGTTCAAGATTAGTCTTAGACTGAATTTGTGATCTGTAGTCTTCAAAATCCAAGTAAAATGGCCCTTAGAAAAAAAAACGACCAAAAATCACAAAAATGCCATTTGAAAATAAATTCCCCAAAATTGTTGCTTAATGGACTTAATCGTCGTCGGAGAATAGGATCCATAGACTCTACCGTCGGTGGAGAATAGCCTCGGGCCGAATCCGTGATCCATAACCTTCAAAATCGAAAGAAAATCGCATTTTGGGAAAATCGACAGAAATTTGTGATGGTACCCCTTTGGAATCTGCCAAAAATTGGCTAGGAATAAATCCGTCCAAATCGGGCTTAACGGACTTAATCATCGTTGGAGAATAGTCAAAGTCCGAATCTGTGATTTGTAGCCTTCAAAATCCAAGTAAAATGGTCCTTCAAAAAATATTCGCCTAAAAATTTACGAAAATTCCATCCGCAAACAATTTCCCACTAATTGTTGCTTAATGGACTTAATCGTCGGCGGAGAATAGGATCCATAAACTTCACTGTTGGTGGAGAATAGCCTCGGGACGAATCCGTAATCCATAGCCTGATAGCCTTCAAAACCTATGAAAAATAGAATTCCAAAATCGATCTAAAATTGTAGAGAAAAAAGTGAGCGAAATATATAATGATTAGCCTTCAAAACCGGTCAAAATATGTGAAGAATAGCTTTCAGAATTGGCCACGAACAGTCGATAATTAATTTGTCAAAATTCGTGATGAATAACTTTCAAAATAAGCCAATTATGGCAGTTAAAAAATCATCAAAAATCTGTTATGAACAGCTTTCAAAATTGGCAAAGAATAGCTGATAAAAAATCAATCAAAATATGTGATGAATAATTTTCAAAATCAATCAAGAATAACCAATAAAAATTTGATCAAAATCTGTGATGAATAACCTTTAAAATCATTCAAGTATTGAGGATATAAAATTATCCAAAATTTGAAAATGATAGCCTTCAAATTTCTGGCTGAAGTGACCAAAAAAAAGTCTGTCAGGCATACGCACCACCAAGCTACAGGCAGTCAGAATAAAGTCCTATACTGGTTGGCCAGAATGGTTATTGGCTCGTTGGTGAAGCTACACTGGAATTTTGCTCCTTGGTTTCGGCCGTCTTTGCATGTATCAGTTTGTCCAGGATTGGTGGCTCCAATAGAGTTGGGTCAAGGCAACGATCTGAAGCACCAACGATTACCTGATTCGCAAACAATCCACAGACAACAAATGTCAGAAAGATCGCCCTACCTACAGCTTATTTTTCTGTTCTGTCTCCCTCACATCGACGATGCTTCCTTACTCCTTGACCAGCCCTGATCATTTAATAAGTCGTCGCTGAATAGGTTAAAGAGAATGAGTGGATAGATTAAAGGGAGATCAAGATTGCTACTTTCAAGGATGAAAACGCATTCGAATGGAAATAAAGAAGATTGTAAAATCAATCTATCTAGATACAAAAGTTATACTGTCTAGTGTCTACTTACGAACGTCATTGATATGTACAGCAACCATACATGAAACGTAGAAGAGATTGATCAATCACATCTACTTCATCTGCTCGAGCACAAAAGACTTGCCCAACGAGTGAGGAGAGCCATGGAAAAAGTATTGACTCACTTGATACGGTATGCTTGGTGCTGATGATCCTTTTCGATAGTGCACCTTCAGTGTCTTCAGTCTAGTGAAGGGGGAGGCTTCAGGCTCCATTAAGGACACCATTTCGGTGAGGGGAAAGTTCTGTTGCATGCCATCCTCCTGGTAAGGAAACACCATCAACCCATAAGGCCATAACCGAGGCGATCTAACAAACATACAGTTATTCCAGTAACGTACCTCATCATCGTAGACCTCGAAGCCGACATTGAGAGATTTAACATTATGCAAACCACGCAGCAGGTCTATGCAAGCGCGATTGGCCTTCTCCGTTAAGATATCACCGTCATTGAAGTGAAGAATGCTATACCAGTGCAGACAGATGTTTGCGTGATCCAGGACAGGGAGGTTTAACTTGGGGAAGTCTTTAAAATGCATTTTCGTCCAGCTATAATCAAAAGATTTGAGCTTTGGAGCAAAAACTTCGACTGTCTTGGTCGTACCATTACACCTTGTGCTTTCCATTTCCAGGTCTACTAGTTGGGGTCCCGAAACTACTAAGTTAACTAACGATGAGCAATCACGTAGCTTTAAGTAGTTCAAGCAAGGGAAATCAGCAAAAGGATCAATGTACCAAAGTGTGCATCTATGCAGTCGCAGAGTAGTCAGCAACTTGAAGCCCGAAGTCATTGGAGACTCAAGATCCGACCCGTACAATCTAAGATACCTCAGAGATTCATGATGGCGATATTTAGTGATGGAGGCAGCCATGGCCTCGAAGCTAGAATAAGGATTACCTAGTCTTTCAAATGTTAGATGATGAAGATGACCACCAGTACCATTGGAGCCAGCATATTGCATGACTCTATCGAAGACTTCCATATCTGGTTCTCCATTCTGTACTGGGCACCAAAAGTAATCAAAGGTAACTTTTTCCAGAATAGCATGACCGGATCGGAGAGACAGAAGTTTGCTAACGTGTTCACTGAAATCCAGCTTCGAATAATGACGCTTTCTCTTGAAATGAAGGGCCGGAACATCTTTCCACACGCACCTCCACCTCCTGGACAGAATGCTTGTTTGAACCATTGACACAGTGTCGAGGAAGGAGAGAATGTGATGCTGAATGCCGTCCGGAAGATCACTCAGTCTGTCCATTCCTTCATCAACATCCTTCCTCCTTTTGATTCTTCTCTTGTACACCTTTAAGCTTCCATCTGCTGGCGCCATAGTCACTCTCCTAACTTCTCTCTTCCAAGAACTACAGTCTACACACCACAAGAAATGGAATCATATGTGTTATTCGCACGCATACATATGTGGATATGCACTAATAACCCTATACTACTCGCCTCAAAAGAAAACAAGGGCTGTTCATCTGTTAATTTCTTGGCATTCAACTATCAGAAGAACTGTTTGAGACTCTAGGGTTAAGCAGAATCTCTAAAGTTGAGTATAACTGTACGCTAGACCTGATCCTAATCGCTTTCAACAAAGTTTGTGCCTTTCAATCGCCCACTAAGTAGGACATGAACAAACCCAGAGAATTAGATTGCTATCGATTCGTATTCATCAACTGGTCACTAAAAGGAGATGAAATTTCACAGGGCGACAGGATGAACAGAACAGACCAACAATCTGAATGGAAGAGGGAGGAAAGACGGAAGCGAGGTCTTACTACTGGTTCTCGAACGAAGGAGACTGGGACGACGACTCACGAATCACGATCTCTCTCGCCAGCGAAAGCCCAGGAAACAACCAAGGTTAGGGACTTAGGGGGGAACCGGAGTAGATAGTGAATCGTTTTTTTGAATTTTGAATGAACACAAGCCTTTATACTACTGCTTAGACGTGAAAATGGAGAGGGAAAGTGGAAATCCATCAAAATATGGGACGGGGCAGAACAGGGGTTAATTACACTAATGGCCATTGAACTTTTTGGTTACTGAAAAACCAGTCACTGAACTTTTTAGTCTGTGATGATTTACTCCTATAGTAGTATAATAATACCATATCCCCTACGTGCTGCACCTGATAAGTGATAAGAGGTAAGGTGGCAAAGAGAAAAAGATAGAAAGTAGGGTTCATACATCCTAAAGTTAAGATTTAAAGATAGCAGCTAAAAGTTGGACCCAATTTTGTTTGATCGAGAAATTGGTCGCTGATGATGGAGCCACTAACAAGAACAAGTAATAACCGTGCTCGAATCGAACTAGAGAGTAGATACCAAACTGAAGCTACTAGCACGAACAAGTGATGCAATGCTCGGAACTCGAGATCAATTGATCACTGATCATGAGTTTGTTTGCCTTGCTTGCAAAAACTCGTTATTGCAGCCTTGCCCTTGAGCCTTGAAGACCACACAATTGTTAAATCCTTCAAATAGCAAGATGACACACAACATAGTCCAGGAGATTCACGATAACAGGAAGAAAAATAAAGTACAACTATCCTTAAATACAATAAACTTTCTTACAAGGTTGATAGGATTTAAGAGGGAAAACTTTCTGGCTGTAGCGACCCCAAGAAAAAAAGTCTCAGTCATAAGCACCACCAAGCTACAGGCAGGCAGAATGAATTCCTAATACTGGTTGATCACAATGGTTATTGGCTTGTTGGTGAAGCTACACTGGAATTTTGCTCCTTGGTTTCGGCCGTCTTTGCATGTATCAGTTTGTCCAGGATCGGTGGCTCCAATGGAGTAGGGTCAAGGCAACGATCTGAAGCACCAACGATTACCTGATTCCCAAACAATCCACAGCCATCAACTTAGCATTATAAAGAGTTTCTACTCCGTTTCCTTCAACATCTTTTCTATATATACCACATGAATGAACATTGCAGATTTCCAACTCAAGGTAGATTCTTAGTTATACCTCATCAAGCAAGAAGTCAATGGCAGCTTCGTCTTCAGCTAGCTCCTTTAGAGGAGTCCTTAGGAACTGGATGTCCAACTGAATTTGCTGAAATCCACTCCGGTTTAGAGTCTGGAGGCGAACGAATTCTTGCAAGCTCTTGAGACCCAGTTTTATAATGGTAGTCACAACTGACTCCTGCAAGTTTGCATTGGAACCCATTCCTCATTATATTACATACATGATAAGAAGTGACAGACTCGACTTCCCACCAAACAGTTTGAGAGAATCAGATACGTACCCGTGTAAACTCGACTTTCGTGAAGATTTCAACTTTCTGCTTAAACAATTTTGCTAGGTGGGTTTCCAAAAGCTGGCTCCTGGCTCGTTGTGTATTTGAACGTCGCAGTTTATCGTCTCGTAATGAATTACTTAGAGAGGAAGTAGTACTTCCGTTGCTCTCAGATCGACGATGCTTCCTTACTCCTTGAGATAGAATCTGCTTAACCTCACTCCCTACTGCTTCCAACTACCAAGGGAAATTATTTGGGGGGGGGGGGGGGGGGGGGGGGGGAAATACAGGTCGTTAATCTTGGGATACTCTGCATGCATATATGGACACGAAAAGATGAAAACATTCAGTAATGTGAACAAACCTCTTGCAGGAATAGATCAACGAACATGTGAACTTCTCGTGGCTCCTTGTGCTGCAAGGTGGAGCAGATAAAAGCCACGATTTCAGTAACAGTCCTTCATCATATAACACATCCAAAGCAATGGGTATCATCATACTAACCTTGATCCAGTTTGGAGTTGTGAACCTTTTCCTTAAAAGCACTGATATTCTATGTGTCCTCATATTTATATACTGAAAGAGCCAAAGAGTCCCAGTAAATTGGCCAGCAAGCACAAGAGCAATACATGTACCCAAAAGAAGACAGAGATGGCATCATTGAGATACTATTATCACAATGAAATCTTTCAATTTGAAGAGTCACCAATCACGTTAAGTATAATATGTGCAAGTTGAAACAGTCTTTAACTCCACAAGCAGTTTCAAGGAAGAAGCAAGTAAACAATGTGTGGTAGTGAAAAACAATAGGCTACGGGATTTTCATAAACAGCAAAATGCTTTTACTGGCCACATGAAACACGCATGATCAAGCAACTAAAGTACTAAACATGGTTTGAATACGCTAGATATGAAGTAGCATGCCAACTACTCATACCTGGTGCAGAAACTTCTCGCTGGCTGATTGAAACACTCGACTTATTTCAGTGGGATGAAAGACAAGTCCATGTTCATACCCCCGAGCTCCACTACTAGAGAAAGAAGCAGCAATTTCCTGAGAGATCAAACATGTAAGGCTGAGTCAGCTCCAGAGAGATTCCTCATGAATCCACTTATATTACCCAGAAGCTGCAGTGAAAATCACACATGAAACTGGTACGGTTCTTGCCTCAGTAATTCTTGGGATTGCAGTTTGTTCGACAAAAACACAGAGCTGAGCCAAAACCAGGACAAGACCGGAAGAAATTTTTTCAGACTGCAACCCCTCACTCAGACTTTGATCTTGAGGACTTGACTTAATTCTTCCCGAAAGCAAAAGAAACCGAGTATCCAATGCCTCAAAGAACTGTTGGAACCCTGCTTGAACCCAATCAGTTATCAGCTCCCTTAGTTTGACTAGCAGATCTAAGTTGTCCTCTAGAAGTTGACGGAAGCCCTGGAATAAAAATGTTCAGACAAGAGCTACATAAGCATGAATTGATCTAAACAGGAAAACCATAACAAGTATGGACAGCAAAATTTGAAAATGAGTCGGCCTAAATAACATGATTAATATAAACTGCTAATAGCAGAAAATCAAAACTATACATACAACGCAAAACAATGAATTGCGTATGCCAGCAAGGACAAGGTTCAATGAAGTGCACAAAAACTTACACTTATAAATCTAAGACCTGACCAACAAGATTCAATGCTGCCCGTGAAAAGATAAAAGAATTGAAGAGACAACACTAAATACCCTCATGACAGTCTAGGAATGAATTTGAATTATATACATCAACTTAAGAATTCCTGCATGCATTGCCAATTGAAAATCTTTAAAGTTCTCATAGTACCAGTAAAAGGTCCATGCTTCCCTTGAGTAATGAATTTTTCCCAGCTTCCAAAGCAACCTGCAACTGCTCTTCTGCCACATTGTTTTGTTGGGGATGGACTTTCATCATAGCACCTGCCATTTCATTAAAAATCTAAGTCTGTGCAACAATCTGAGAAATATAGGTACTTGAGAAATAAAGACTCATGAGATTCGGGATTCTGGCCCTAACAACTTCTTGTAACAAAGCCATCGGCATATACACTGGTATCCATTAGAGAGCTGAGACTGATATCTTCCCATTCGTCCAAGACTTTAGATCCTAACAACAATCTACCATGATTTGGTAAAGATAGATTAAGGTTTTTCAACTGTAGCAGTTACCTGAGACATCGTCGAGAAGATGAGAAAACATGCTTGAAACATACTGTTTGATAGCACTTTGGGATACCTGAACCATGTATACACATTCAGCAGATGAAGAGTGAAAATGCAAAGCCCAAGTGAGAAACGGGGAACGAACTTGGCACAAGTAGACAGTACTGCTTAGTTCAAAACATATAGTTACCTTAAAACAGTAGTCATGCAGCAAAGCCTCAGGCAGTACATGATCAATCAGAAGGACATCGTCCCATATAATTCCTGCAGTTGTTAGGCATCTATTAGAAACAAAGCACACAAGGAATGCGAACAAAAACATTGAGGCCAACTAGCTTCAGGATAAAAGAGGGACAACTGATAATCAGGTTGATGTATACCTCAAGCAATATAACATATGAAGTTCTTTTCCTATCAACCTGTAAATCTACAGTCAGCTAAATTTGTCATGAGATGACTTTTGCTTCCTCTCTCTTTTTATTTTGCTTACATGTTTCTCACATGACCATTGACCATTCTTTTTCATTTTTTACACTTCAGAGTCCACTTTAACTTTTCCATATCACCAGTTCATCACCACACGCATAGACTAAAATAGACGCCAAACGAAGAGACTTTTGAAAAGAAAGCATCAGAAACTGCAACAATAAAAACAGGTAGTAGGACAGAAACGAGAGTATATAAATCCTAAAGTAGGGACTACCTTTCTACTGAGAAAAAGAAAAAACAAGGGAAAGGCAAGAAATACAAATTCTCGGAGATATCATACTTACGAAGAACACGTAGAAAAGTTGCAGTTGAAACTCTTTTCTTCATGTGTTGCTCAGTTATTAGAAAGTGCCTAAAACAACGGAAAAAGATCATTGCAAGAAAATCATAATGCACTTAAAGAGAATAGTAATAACTTGATGAAACCATGGCCAACAAACTAACGAATAGAAGATGATAAAGACTTAGAGCCTCACTTGGTAATCAAGTCCTCAGAAAGTTTAATCAGTTGAGATTCTGAGTCAGGAAATATAACGCGATATGCTCGAACAGTCTCCACAAACTCGTGAACAGAAGCCTAGTCATATCACAAGTATATAGCAGCAAAGTAAATGAATCATATTGGCAATGAAGTACTAAAAAAGGAGTATGCAGCTAGTAATCTGAGAGTGTAAAGTAGAAAAGCACCCACGTTTTCTATAATTAAGAGCCACAAAAAGAGTAGACCCCTTTGCAACAGAGAGAAGAAATCAAGTACAGCACATGTTATGGCGGTTCAAAACAAAGGTCAGTACCCAGGACCCACAACTAAGTATATCTGTATTAACTTCCACTTCATACACACAAGAAGAGGAAAAAATGTCCAAAAGGACACAAGTACTTAATGGGTTTCGGAAGGCAATAGCATGAAAAAGAAAACAAACACAGAGGTTGTAATAATGCAAATTCACAAACAACTCATCTAATTTCACCATCTAGGTGTTAGATCACAATCACGGTAAGGAATTTTGATTGTTTTCTTGAAATTAACTGCTAGATGTACAGATGTGCTTTTCCCTACTTACATCATGTGCTACAGCAAAACCCAGCTGCAGATCATTCTCTTGTTCATCATTGGACTCTTCCAATGCATCAGCTACGTCCCCAATCTTAACCTGAAGACCCCCCAGAGATTGTTCCAGCTTTTCAAATAGTCTCACCTTCAAACCATCCACCTGCTCAAAAAGTGGGCTATTCTTCATCGATGCACATTAATCTTTGAAAGAGACTTGATTTTTTACATGCAGAGTGCAGATATCATGAAGGTGGATATAGCACAGCCTAGGAATACTCCCCTCACAAGAACACTGATGCGCCTATCTAAAAGGAACATTATTCAAATATCGGCAAAGAACACGAACCGGAAAATCCAACTGTTTCAATAGAACTGCTGCTTCAGCCCTCGTCTGTATGGATTCAGAATCTGAGAATAGCTTTCCCTGACAATGAGAATTGAGAACACATCAAATGATGTAGCATTAGCTAGAATTCCAATTGTCATGCTTCATATAGATTAAGAAGTCTGATGTCAGGGCAAGTGATTTTTAAGTCCGAAGATATAAATCAGCATATATGTGCAACCCACTCACAGACTTTACAACAGAATGTGAATCACATATATTTGTCTTCCGATAGAATTCCTACTCTCATGCAGCAGAAGTTGACAAAACCAGAGGAAATTGCAACGATGATAATATGATTTCACGGCTTAGGATACACAAAGTGACCGAACCTGTAAGTTTTTGGTAATAGTCATAACAGCTTCTTCGGATGCTCTCTTACAGTCCTGGAAAGAAGATTCCCCATATGCCTGGTAATAAAGCACACAATAGTTGTCAAAAAAGGAATACTGGGTTCAACGGGGAAAAGGAACGCCGAAGAGCTGGATATGAATTATTAAGAACAAAAGTGAAACAAGCACTGAATGCTAAATGCTGGTAAAATCACCCTGTGCACGAGAATGGGGTACCTTAAATATTGGCATTGCTCCAGTGTAGAACCTGACTGCATCAGCATATGCCTCTGCTTTAATACACTTCCCAAGCCTAGCAGGTAGATCATATATGAACTGCTCTTTTCCACAGAAGAACAACTCTGTGTGACTCATACATGGCCACAAACCAACTCATAAATTACACACAATCAAGATGCTTACATCTGTACCACAAATTTTAATTATAGAAGTATGTTACGACAACTTAAAAACAGAACTTGCCTAATAGAGGAACTCTTCACTAATTATAAACCGTTCCATTAGCTTTTTTGTCTCATCCATGACCTGGATATACAATTCAGACACTTGACTTGAGGATCCATGTTTTTTGTACTTTATATTGATGCAGAATAGAACCTACGACTCCCGTGCACTAGGTTAACTACAGAGTGACCTAGCAATAATGCAAGTAAAGATCAGGGAACAGGCCACTCCTTGCATCTAATTCTCCTGGCAAAGTTAGGAAATCCCTGACAGACAATCTACCTTCAAATAGTAATAACTTCCTTGAATGTGGAATAACATTGAATACCTGGACTTTACGGAGAAGATTACGAGTGCGGTGCAATTTCTCTATATGCTCTCTCTTTCCGAAAAGAGAATTGTTCACTCCATCACTTCTAGATTGCACTGACATGATCTACAATGATCGGTAATGCAACTGTTCAGAAATATCCCATTCGCCATTGGTATGTAAATAATAACTTCTACCGACCTTGTCAAGGAGCTGCTCCATGTTTGCTTCCATCCCCACAATGTTGCTCTTCATCCTGTGTAATTTCCACCCATATGTAAGGTTCCTAACAAAGTGGGGTGCATAAACCCCCCATCAAACCAAGTCAAAGCACGGTCTGGTTATGTGAACACATACCTCTTGATTGCATCAGTGGCACTGATAAACTTGTTGTAATTCTCGTAGACTAACATTTGCAAATCAGTGTCTAGGTTCTTAATTTCAGCAGCCATTTCGACATGCTTTTGCAGAAGCCCTTCTAAGTTAGCCCTTTGCACCTATAATCAATCATACCCAATCTCTCAGAAAACATTTCCACCTCCACTCCCAACCAAACTAGCAACTCCCAATCACGTCTGTTACACAAGTACACATCGAGTCGCAATAACCCAAACTTCAAAGCTTCCCGTCATCAATCGACAATTCACTAGTACCAACATTTCCCAACACTAACAAACTGGAATTAATTATAGAGGAAGATCTATGTACCAGGAGATTCATGTACTGGTCCGCATCAAACGAATCCGTGTTGATGGCGTCCAGGGAAGCACCTTTCGGCAGACTGCCCCCAGCCACTGAAGGATCCGGAGCGTAGAAGCTCGACAACAGATCTCTCATTCTTTTCGCTTTGTCGTCCAACGGAGCGTCTTCTATCGCCATTCTTCTTCTTACAGCCCGAACTCCTCTTCAACTATCTCGTCTAGCTCTCACCAAATACCCCGGCAATTCTGTCTATCCAAACTCCTAGACAATGCGAAACCTTAGAATTCGTCCAGATCAAAAGAAATTTGCTGCGACATCTACCCTATCCATCAATTATCGGTGCAAAACTAAGGTGAAAGGAAGTAACGGAGATCTTACCGTCGACGAGCGTTGAAGGGACTGACAGTGGTACTTCTTCCTCCTAGCAGTACCAATACTCGATCGCCTTCTTTCGCTCTCCTCGAAGGTGAACGTTTCCCTAATCGTCGCCGATGGGAGGCAGGAACACTTCTCTGTCCGATCCGGCTGGTACCGACTTTGTGAAGAGAAAGAGGAAAGACGAGCGGCAATTGAAGGAGAGAGGGCAAGAACTCTGGAGATACAGGAGAGGGATGCTGGAAATTGAGGGGAAAATGATAAAAAGAAATCGCGGAAAAGCCTGGAACAAGCTCGGAGAAGAGAGCGAAATTGACGAGATATCGTGATATAACGAAAAAAAGCGATATGTTAAAGGTATTTTCGGGGTAGCCTGATATATTGAGCTCGCCTGAAAAAGTGATCGGGAAAATAGCCCGGAGACCAGAAATACAGGCACTGGTACCTGAACTGAACAATACACAGAAAGTACACGATATGATCCAAAAGAAGCACAATAATATGTTTAGCGGGATACAATGTTATCCAGATCATGAGAGCTTAGTGACAGACATTGTTGATGGTCATTCTTGCAACCATTAATATGTACAGCATAGATGCAACTACTCATATGCTCAAATCTCCTCAAGGAAACACAATCAGGCCAGAGCTCAGAACGATATAATACGTCGACTAGCATAGCTCGCTGTTACAAACACAAGTATGTTCTAGTAGTACCCAAGTCTTGTGCCAACATAAGGTAAGTAATTACCTCGTCAACGTTGTAGAGGTAGAGGAAAAAACATACATTTGTTTTTTTTTTAATTAATTTATTTTATATATGTAGTGACTACTATTAAGCATACAAACTTAACCATATCGTGCTTTACTTCCTATTTTGTTTTGGAATCGGAAAAAGCCATTCAACCCAAATTATTAATACTAGTATAAGCCCGCTCGCTATCGCTTCGCTTGTGAGCGACAACATGATATTTTGTAGAGCAATAATTTAAATAATGTTGATATGAAAGTAGAAGGATTCCATTTCATTCTTAACCTTTCTTTCCATGGGTTTGTCATATACAACACCATGTGGTCGACTAAGCGATAAACTTTCAGAAGGTTTGAGGAGGATCAACTCGCGTTGACCGGGCCGATATTGTCCAGTTTTTACTCTTTTTGCTTTGTTTTTATTAAGTTTATCTTGAATTCTCCTTTTTGTGGATTTTCAGGGCTGATCGCAGTTTGTGGAGGTTCAATTCGCGTTGACCATGCTGAATTAGGTTGAATGTCATGGGGTTTGGGTTCAATTAGCATTCTCAATCAAAAAGAAAAAAAATTAACAAACACTAAAGCGGATGAAACTCGCTCTAGAGCCAAAACTCGGCAACAATAGGTTCAACACTAAATGAGATAAACTCACTCCAAACTAAAAAATCTCGACATTGAGTTTAACTTGCTTTGACTTGGTCGAACCAAGTTTTTAAAGAATTCACACTCGACCAAATATGTCAATTATATAAAAGCGGATAAAACTCACTTTCAATACAAATCTCGTCAGCACCGAGTCTGGGTTCAATTCTCATTCCAACAAAAACGAAAAAGAGAAGTAAAATAACATTAAAGCAGGCAAGCCTCGTTCTCTATCCAAAACTCGTGAACACGGTGTTCAACTCGCTTTGACCGGATCGATATAAGTTTTTAACAAATGCACACTCTACCTAACCTGTTAATTACAATAGCGGATAAAACTCTATCTCGGTAGAAAATTCGTCGATACCATGGGTTTGAGTTTAATTTTCATTCTTAACATAAAGGAAAAAAATAAATTTAAAAATACTACAGTTGGGTTAAAGTCGCTTTGACCTAGCCGAAATAGGATGGACACTCATGTGTTTAGGTTCAATTCTCATGTTCAACAAAAAAATAATAAGAAAACACTAAAGTAAACGAAACTCGGTCCCGATACAAAATTCTTCAACACAGAGTAAATATGGTACAGATTTTAGATAGCGGCTTTGGAAGATACTGGAGGGATACAACTTAGGATTTCACCGACAATGTTTCAAAAGTGGGTTGTAAATTGGCGGGTGAAAGCGAAGATTGTACAGACGATATATGGTATGAATATTCGGTAGTGGTTGTGGCAAACAGTGGAAGGGGACAACTTAGGTTTCCGCCAACAGTGTTTCGAGAGGGCTGCGAATTGGTGGGCGAAGGCGATGATTTGGTAAAAATGCCATAGACTATGAATAATTGATGTGAACTCAACAGACAATAGTTAAACATAGAGGATGTAAAATGAGAGAGTTAGGTGGAAAAAAAGACATTTGGGAGAGATTTGAGTAAATTGACATTAAATTGGGAAAACCTAATGTGACAAAAGCTAAAACAAATGGTATGACATGGGAGAGTGAAGTAATAGGAGGTTCTCCAAATTTTAGAGGTTTAGGAGAAGGATATGTGAGTAAATAAAACCAAACAAATTAAGGTTGTCCACGTCCACTTGTAGGAGTTGGAAGGCCAATAGTAATATATTATATTATATAGGTATATATTATATTATATTAATATATTAATTGTACATCATGGACGGAGGCCCTTTTTCTCCCAAGACCTAGTCGTCGCCGCTGCTTTTCAGTCGTTACAGCCCTCCCTCCCTCTCCATCCAACATGACGGAGGAGGAGGAGCACCGCGATTGGTCGCAGCTTCCCGGCGAGCTCGTCGACCCAATCATGCGCCGGATAACCAAGCTACGTGACTTCATCGTCTTCCAATCCATCTGCAAGCCGTGGAGACATGTCGTACTGGACCAAGACCAAAACTCTCCAAAGTTGTGCCAAACCCTGCCGTGGCAAATCTGGCCGTGCAAAAGATACCCCACCGTCGGGAAGCCATGTAAAGAAGGCGGTAACTGCCACGGATTCATCGACGTGGCCGAAAACAGCAAGCCCCGGCTACACATGAACTTCGGCCCGAACACAAAACGTCACGGCTCGGCCCTTGGATGGCTCCTCCTAGAAGAAGGACGACATTGGTCCCGGCCGCCGCGGTGGAGATCTCGTCTTCTGTACTTGCTGAACCCTTTGACCGGAAATATGATCCTTGTTGTGAACACTACGTTCAATACTGAACGCGAGCTGAGGCGATTCGCAATGTCAGCCGAGCCGACGGCGGCAAAGGGCTGCGTCGTGGCCGCCACCTATTACGTTACTAAGCACTACGAGAAATGCGGCTTAGTGTCGTGGAAGCTCGGATCGTCGTTGTCGCGTACGTTGATCCCCTTCAACTCCTTTGTGGATGATCCAACGTTCCTCGAGGCGACGTGGGAGATTGCGTTCTAGAGGGACAACGACGTCGTTCTCGTCTTCTGTCCCGCCGACGGTAGGGTTTTGTCCTACGATCTTGCTGCTGCTGACGGGCCGGTGCTTTCGTGGGCTTTCCTGCCTAAGGATTTTATTATTCCGAGGCCTTATCACGACCGTCACAAGTACTGCTTGGTGGTGAGTCCGGAGGGAGGAGGAGAGTTAATGCTCTTGAGCGACACGAAGGAGTGTACAACCACGATAAAATCTGGCCTAGGCATGGTTTGAGGGTCAGATTTTGTGTTCACAAGATGGATGAAGATGAAAAGAGATGGACTGAATCTAAATCCACCGATGGTGATGATTGTGCTTTTTTCATGGATTCGTGGAATGTTTTTTGTGTGTCCGTCAAAGATCATCCAGAGTGCAGGAATTATTGTGTTTACTATGGTCGGGGTGATGTGTTTGACCTCAATCGCGAGTTGGTGATTCTTCCTCCGGACGCTTATTATTCCAGCTATCGATTTCAGTGGATTTTTCCGTCGAACTATTTATTAGCTGCGGGGGAGGATCATAATTAAATTAGAAAGAATACTGCGAATCCTTGCTTTTAGAGGGAGGCCGATTGATGCTCCTCTCGAGCCGGGCGTGTAGTGAATCCCGAGTATACAGGATTTTGACGCGTTTATATTATTTTGGGATATTGGTATTCATTTTTACTATGATTAGTTTTAATTATTAGTCAATACATTATCTTAGAATATGATTTGATCATTGGTGTATCATTGTGATTCCTACTTAGTAGAATGTTTTTTGTGTGTCTGTCAAAGATCATCCGGAGTGCAGAAATTTTTGCGTTTACTATGGTCGGGTGATGTGTTCGACCTCAATTGTGAGTCGGTTATTCTTCCTCCGGACGCTTATTATTCCAGCTATCGATTACAATGGATTTTACCGTCGAACTATCTATTTGCTTTTGGGGATCATAAATTGGAAAGATTACTACGAGCCCCTGCTTCTAGAGGGAGGCCGGTTGATGCTCTTGTCGAGCAGGGCGTGAAGTGAATCCCGAATGTACCGTTTCTATTATTTTGGCATATTGTTATTCGTTTTTGCGACGATTAGTTTTTATTATTAGTTTATACATTGTCTTAGAATATGATTCGATTATTGATGTATCATTGTGAATTCCTATTTAGTAGAATTGGTGGAGTAAGGACGAAGTTAGGATTTCGATATACGTATAGTGAATTAGGTTGTCAAACAGAAATTAACCAAATGAATGCCACCTTATTCTAATAGAAAAGAGATTAACCATCTTCCAGTAGGCTTCGTAGCTAGTTCCTATTCCATGTTGTAATCGGAAATACAAAAACACTTATAATATATAATACGCAAGACGATCTCATATTACCCCCAAGTCCTAATTAACCAGCCACCGGTGCAATTTACAGCTTCCCTCCCGCTTCGGACTATCTGTCTCTCTCTCTCTCTCTCTCTCTCTCTCTCGCCGGCATGACGGAGAATGAGCAACGGGATTGGCCACAGATCCCCGGCGAGCTCCTCGAAGCCATCAGTCGCCGCTTCACCGACCCACGAGACGCCCTCCGTTTCCAATCCGCGGTTTGCAGGCCGTGGAAAGAAGCCGTCAAAACGCCGTACCGCGGACCCCTGCCGCTGCTCGCCTTGTCGTGCAAACACATGAAGAGCACGCCCAATTGCCGCGGCTGCCGCAACACCGGCTGCCATCGCTTCGTCGACGTGGCGACGGCGGCGGGGGAAAAAAACATCATACACATCAATCTAGCCAATCAAGACGACGGCACCAACGTTCACTGTCACGGCTCGGCGTTCGGATGGCTACTCCTGGAGGAACGGCCGCGGAAGCCTAAGCCGTCGGTCGGTCTACACTTTTTGAACCCTTTTACGAGAAAGAAGATCCCTCTTCCGGCGGAAACACAGCAGGGCGGCTACCTCATTGATTCACAAAAAAAGCCCCGCGAAGTCAGGAGGTTTGCAATGTCGGCTGATCCTTCCTCCACGGAGGAACCCGTCACGGTAGTATTATGCTATCGCGAAAAAGTCAGTGATAAGGTATTTTGGGATTTCGACTACGGCCTAGCAATTTGCAAGCTGGGAGGCCGAGGGCGAGGAGGGATCGATCAACGGTGGACGTTGGTCACCTTTAACCCGTTTGAGGGTAAGCGGTGTAATTTGGGGCGGTCGTCGGTTGTGTTTTGGAGGGACAAGGTGCACGTGCTGTATTCTCCGGCCGGTGGAAGGGTTTTGGCCATTGATCTTGATGGGAAAGGCGGCGACGACGAGTCTGTAGAAAGCAATGAACAGCAAACTGACGACCTTTTATTGAATTGGAAGAAAGATACATATAGGAGTTGATGCTAACCACAATTCCTGGTTGCTCTCAACGTTCACAATCCAAGAATCACGCTAACAACACTTAATCAACTAACTAATCAGCTAAGAACTCTCAACTGATCAAACCACTACTGACAGGACTGAAATGCAACTCAACTCAGCAACAATGACTAATACTAAAATAAACCAAACGCTGTCGTACAGCTTATTACTCAGAGACCTCGAATTTGAACTTCTCCTTGGCGCGCTGCTGCTAATCCGAATCCAGTTCGGATTAGGATTCCTTCTCTACATATCCTCCCCTGAACTGAAGCACCCCAGGCACCAGCTTCAGTTCACTGCTGTCTTCATCCATTCACAACTTCAGAGAGATCATAGATTCCCAGTTCCTGCCTCAATCTGCAGAATGATTCCAGAGACAAAGCCTTGGTCATAATGTCAGCAACTTGATCCTTTGTACCACACTGCTTCAGTTCCACCACTTCATCTCGAACCAAATCCCTTAGAAAGTGAAACCTTACATCGATATGCTTGCTCCTGCCATGGAGAACTGGATTTTTGGATAACTTTATGGTCGAGCTGTTGTCACACAAGATAGCAGTGGCCTCACTCACACTTGACTCCCAACCAATCTCAGACAGAACCCTCCTTAGCCAGACTCCTTGAGCAGCACAGTAGGCTGCTGCAACAAACTCTGCTTCTGTAGTACTTAGAGTCACCACAGGTTGTTTTTTGGATGCCCAGGAAACAGCACCTCCAGCTAGAAAGAAGACATACCCACTGGTACTCTTCCTATCATCTGAATCTCCAGCATAATCACTGTCTGTGTATCCCAACAGACAGTCTTCCTCATCCTGTCTTCTGTACCAAATTCCATGGCTCAGGGTTCCCTTCAAGTATCTGAGTACCCTCTTTGCAGCCAGCATATGCTGCTTAGTAGGTGCTTCCATGTACCTGCTCAACAAGCAAACAACAAACATGAGATCTGGTCTAGTTGCAGTGAGATATAACAGGCTTCCAATGAGCTGCTTGTACTCAGTTGCATCCACCAGGCCTCCATCTCCAGCTCTCGACAGTTTTGCTCCAGGAACAATAGGATTATGTACAAAGTTGCATTCAGCAAGGTTAAATCTGGCTAGAACTTCTTTGGCATACTTCTGTTGACATATAAAAATGCCATCCTCCCTTTGAATCACTTCTACTCCCAGAAAATACTTCATTCTGCCCAGATCAGTCATCTCAAATTCAGCCTCCATGGTATGCTTAAATTCAGTCACCAGTTCAGCATTAGTACCTGTGTATAACACATCATCAACATAGATGCTCACGAGCAACACCCCCTGATCAGATTTCTTGATGAACAATGTAGCTTCATGTGGACATTTCTGGAAGCCAGTTGCAAGGAAGTGAGCTTCTATTCTGCTGTACCAAGCCCTGGGAGCCTGCTTCAAGCCATACAAGGCTTTCTTGAGTTTGTAAACTTTATCTTCCTCCCCAGCAACCACAAATCCTTGTGGTTGCTCAACATATACATCTTCACTGAGTTCTCCATGCAAGAAAGCACTTTTGACATCAAGTTGCCAGACTGGAATGCCATGATGTGCAGCAAAGGCTAGAAGACACCTAATGGTGTCCCATCTGGCTACTGGAGCAAAGACCTCATTGTAGTCTATCCCAAACTTCTGAGCATATCCCTTAACCACCAATCTCGCTTTATGCTTATCAAGACTACCTGTCTCAGTGAATTTAGTCTTGTAAATCCACTTCAGGCCAATAGGAATTACACCTGCAGGAAGAACAGTGAGTTCCCAGGTATTGTTCTTGTTGATTGACTTCATCTCCAACTTCATTGCCTCATTCCAAACTGCATCTCGAGAGGCTTCCTCAAAGGTTTGAGGATCATCTGTGATTGTAGTCATAGCTAGCCACTCTGATTCTTCTTCTGCACAACTGCACTCATAGATTGAGAGGTGGCTAGGTGGCTTCCTTGTTCTGGGACCCAACTCAGTGCTTCTAGGCAATCCCAGCACATCAGTTGGACCTTCCTCATCATCCCTATCTGTAGAATTAAGACCAGTAGGAGGTGTAGGTGTTACTGGACTGTCTGGTTCTTCTTCAGTCACTTCTTCAGGAACTGCTGGTGCTGAAATTTGAGGTCCTTCTTCTCCATCAGAGTCAACATAATCATCATCACTCCCTTCCCATATTAAACTTGTTAGGACTGGTTGGATGTCGGATTTCCACTTCCAGCCCTTACTTTCATCAAAGACAACATCTCTACTCACCAGAATTTGCTTTGTTTCTGGATTGTACAGCCTGTATGCCTTTGATTCTGCAGAAATGCCTAGAAAATGACATGGAATGCTCTTATCATCAAGCTTCTTCCTGAATTTATCAGGAATGTGTGCATAAGCCACACAACCAAATACCCAGAAATGAGATACAGATGGAGAAGCACCAGTCCACAGCTCCTGAGGTGTTTTCCCAGCATTTGCCACTGTGGGACTTCTATTAAGGACATGAGTTGTCCAGTTAACTGCTTCTGGCCAGAAAGCAGCTGGTACCTGAGTGTCTTTCAACATGCATCTTACCATATTCATGGTTGTTCTATTCTTTCTCTCAGCCACCCCATTCTGCTGGGGAGTCAAGGCAGCTGTAAGTTGCCTTTTGATGCCAGATTCAGCACATAAAGACTGGAATTCATTCAGTAAAAATTCTCCTCCCCTATCTGTTCTAAGACAAAGAATAGATAGATCTGTTTCCTTCTCAACCCCAACCACAAATTTCTTAAACCATTCCAATGCTTCAGATTTAGCAGCTAGAAAGTAGACCCATAACTTCCTACTGAAGTCATCAATCAAGGTAAAGATGTACCTTTTCCCTCCATTTGAGGTTGGTGTTATAGGACCACATAAATCTGCATGGATGAGTTGAAGCTTCTTCGTTGCCCTCCATTGACTTTGTTTAGGAAATGCTTGTCTGGATTGCTTCCCAATCTGACAGGTAGAACAAACTCCCACTGTTCCTTTCAGTTCTGGAATACCTGTGATAAAGCCCTTCTGTTGCACCTGCATCAGTCCTTGTGGATTCAAATGGCCAAACCTTCTGTGCCAAAGAGTGAGAGAGGTGTCCTTGGCACTTCCAGTTTGCAGGCAGTAAGCTTCAGTCCTGTTTGATTCATCCTTCAGCACAAACATCCTGTTGGATCTCATGGAGGTTTCCAACAGAAAACCCTTGTCCTCATGATAGATTCTGCAGACATTCCTCTTTACCATGAATTCTAAACCCTTCTCCTGCAGCTGCCCCATACTTAACAGATTTGTTTTCAAACCAGGTACATAGAACACATTATGAATCACCAGAGAGATCCCTCCTAGCTGTAATCTTATCTTTCCTTGGCCTGCCACATCCAGCCTGGTGTCATTTCCCAGTCTCACTTTTCCAGCCTTGGTTTCTTCTATTGATTCAAACCATCTCCTGTCTCCAGTCATATGGTTGCTGCAACCAGAATCCAGGAACCACCAGCTGTGCATTCCTTCTGCTAGAGGTTCTTCCAGGAAAGCCATCAACAGAACATCATCAGGAAGAGCATTATGATCATTGGATTTGGCCTGAGAATAGTAAGCCTGTTGATTTGTGTACCAATCAGGGCACTCATTTCGATAGTGCCCCAATTTGTGACACTTGAAGCATTC
Source organism: Linum tenue (assembly GCA_946122785.1). Classification (NCBI taxonomy): domain Eukaryota; kingdom Viridiplantae; phylum Streptophyta; class Magnoliopsida; order Malpighiales; family Linaceae; genus Linum; species Linum tenue. The sequence goes on from CAMGYJ010000003.1 coordinate 33,265,859, forward strand.
AACCTGCTCCCTATTCCAGCCTCTTCCTCCCCTTCCTCTTCCCCTTCCTTGAAAGCCTCCAGCCCTGCCAGCTCCTCTACCTCCCCTAGCCCCTCCATCATAACTCATTCTAAGGGCCTGATCTTCTTCCTGGAGAGATTTCCTGTGAAACTTCTGCTCATGAACCAACAATGAGCTCTGTAGAGCATCAACAGAGAGGGTTTCTATGTCTTTGGATTCCTCAATTGAGCAGACAACATAGTTAAACCTCTCAGTTAATGTTCTCAGAATCTTCTCAACTATCTTACCATCAGTCATATCTTCTCCACAGTTCCTCATATCATTTGCCACAACCATAACCCTACTGAAATAAGCAGCAACAGACTCACCCTCTTTCATCTCAAGAACTTCAAAAGTTCTTCTCAAAGCCTGCAACTGAGCCTTCTGAACACGAGCACTGCCCTGGTATTTGGTCCTCATAGCATCCCAGAGCTGTTTTGAGGTAGCCTTGTTGGTGATTGTCTTCAAGATGGATTTATCTATGGAGCTGAACAAGTAGTTCTTGGCTTTTAAGTCTTTAAGCCTGAGATCCTCCAAGTTCTTAGACTCCACAGCAGACAACTGAGCCCCAGCAGCTGGCTCAGGAATGCCTTCACTAACAACCACCCAGTACTCTTTTGATCGAAGGAGATTCTCCATGAGAAGACTCCAGTGATCAAAGTCCCCATCGAATTTTGGCAATCCCACTTGTGCAAAACCAGCATTGTCACTCATGTTTGCTGAGAAAACAAGAAACTCTCTATTCCCAGAAATACCACACACCCTTGAAAGGATTTCTCACTAATATACTCTCGTGTTTCCCACACCCAGATCCTGCTCTTACACTCGATTTCACTCACACTCAATCACTCAACCTTTGCTTGAAAGCAACAATGGTTACAGCCTGCTAATGCTCTGATACCAAATGTAGAAAGCAATGAACAGCAAACTGACGACCTTTTATTGAATTGGAAGAAAGATACATATAGGAGTTGATGCTAACCACAATTCCTGGTTGCTCTCAACGTTCACAATCCAAGAATCACGCTAACAACACTTAATCAACTAACTAATCAGCTAAGAACTCTCAACTGATCAAACCACTACTGACAGGACTGAAATGCAACTCAACTCAGCAACAATGACTAATACTAAAATAAACCAAACGCTGTCGTACAGCTTATTACTCAGAGACCTCGAATTTGAACTTCTCCTTGGCGCGCTGCTGCTAATCCGAATCCAGTTCGGATTAGGATTCCTTCTCTACAGAGTCGTCCATGTTTTCGTTTGCTTTTCTTCCGGCCGGTGGAAGGGTTTTGGGATACCACTCCTGCTTAGTGGTAAGTCCAGAGGGAGAGTTGATGCTGTTGAATTTTTCAGCTGGGAGCAACAGGTTCGATATTTATAAGATGAATGAAGATGAGAAGACGTGGGATGAGGTCGAGACGATAGGTGATTATGCTCTGTTTTACGAATCGCGGAGTGCTGTCTATGTGTCTGTCAAAGATCATCCGGCGTATAGAAAGAATTGTGTTTATTTTGGGCGGGATGTCTACGATCTAGGCATCAGGCTGCTCGGTGATTGTCAAGACATTAGTCAAGCTGGACATTGGATTTTCACTCTTCTTTTTTGACATGGGTTATGTGGGGGGTTTGGGTTTTCCGATTTGATCCTCATGTTGTTCATGTGATGTATAGATAGTTATTTGACATTGCATATGCAATTACACAAGTAAATACGAATATGGAACTGTTGCAAATGTGAAAGCAAAGTAGTGAGTCCATAAATATATCAATTTCATAATTGAAATTGTTCAACTTAGTTTTAGAAGTGCTCTAGTTTCACAAGTGACATGAGAAGGTTGAGCAGTTTGTGATGATGATGGGGTGAACTGTGTTAATTAGTATACATAGGAGGTTGAGATACATCTTATGAGTCATAATGTGTCTATCTAGCCCGATCCAAAGACGTTCTGTGACCTAGCTTTTTGCAAGCTGGGAGGAGGGGATGGTGATCAATTCTAGCGTTCTTGTCGATGATTGCCGTCCTAATGTGGGAGTTCTTGCCAACGCCAATAGGGATGTTTCACTTGGAAGCCAAGAACCTCTTTTCCGCGTCAGTCTCATAATAGTAAGCACCCATAAGTAATGTATCCTCGATGATAGCACCTTTTGATATGTAGGATCGGAGCCCAACCACAAAATGATAGAGTTTGTAGTTCTTAATGGCACGTCCTTCCCCAGCAACAATGTCTGTGACATCAACAATAAGAATTTTGGACCGAGATAAGTACTGAAGTTGCGTGTAGATTGGAGAAGAACGATCGTATATAGAAGCTGAAATATGAAATTGGTTTCTTTGTTATATATTCCAAGATGTGCATTGTAGAAAGTCTCGATCATACCAATGTCATATGCATCATCATCTTCAGCCATTGGTCAAGGATGGTAGAGAATTGGAGGTAAAATTGTCTGATAGAGGTAAAATTGTCTGATGAATAGCTCATTTATGAAATTGTTCATCCTTGCCTCATCATCTTTTTGCTTGGACCAACATGAAATGTTAGTTTTCCATAAGGATTGCTAGACTTGCGATATTACAAAGGAACTTTTGCTAGGCATACTAGGCAAATTTGGTGTCATATATGCATATAATGTCCGCCCATCTATGAAATTAAGGGAAGTATCTTATAACAAAATTTGGTGTCAAGGATGGTAGAGAATTGGGGGTGAAATTGTCTGATGGAGGTATGTGAACATAAAGACAATAGGTTACTATTCCTTTTTCCTTTCACCTTTGCTAATTTCATTTGTTGTGTGATATATTTAGGGTATACATGGATTCGTTTGAACGATCTTATAGATGAGCTATTGACTTAGAAGTTTGTTTGCGGTCTAACTTTGCCTCGTTTGACGAAGAGGTGTGTACCCTTCCCCTCAATATTGTTATGCTATTTCTATGTTTTCTCTTCCATCTAGATCTCCTCCCAAGAAGGAAAACAAAGAAATGTGATTGTACATTTTTCAAGTTCTAATCAACTCATATTGATAGTACCCTATATAATCTCAATCTAGCTCTTCTTCCATCATTATCCATCCTTCCCATGTGCACAACTACCCATTTCTTCATTCTCATCGCAGTAGTTTAGACTTTAGAGTAACCAACCAACTTGTTCCTCTTCAAGTTTAAAAGAAGAAATGATAACATCTATGTCAACTTTATGTACTTTGGTTGATGTGAAACACACATAAAAATGCAATGAATAGCTCATTTATGAAATTATTCATCCTTGCCTCATCATCTTTTTGCTTGGACCAACATGAAATGTTAGTTTTCCATAAGGATGGCCAGACCTGAGATATTAGAAATGAACTTTTGCTAGGCATACTAGACAAATTTGGTGTCATATATGCATATAATATCCGTCCATTTATAAAATTAGGGGAAGTATCTTATAACAAAATTTAGTTTTCACCAATATCTCACAAAAAAATATTGTGCAAAATAAACAATGAATTCATTTCTATTCGGATTGCTAACTATAGTATCAATATGTTACTTTGAGCTAACTGCGATACTAATATATTTCTTTGTGAAGCCTATTATATATATATATATATATGCAAAGAATCATTAGCTTGGAAACCATTTGAGTTTCACAATTTATGACACATCTAAATTTCACAATTTACGCATGTACTTTATCTTTCTCGCTCCATCTATTAAAGCATGTTGGTCATTTTGGCATTGGTCCAACAAAATTATATATGTACGTGGTAGAATGTCTCGTGATTCTTGGATGGTTAATTAATGAACATCTTGTGATAATTTGAATAGTACCAGGGATTATTATGGCATTATGAAAACTAAGTAAATTTATTTTATTTTTTATTTTCCTTTTCTAGTCGCCTCTCTCTCTCAACTAAGGTTGTCAACCCGCGGGTTGACCCGGACCCGGTCGAGCTAGTGGGTCAAGGGTTAAAGGGTCAACCGTTTTAGCCCGGTTTGGCCCGGAAATATAGAAAGAGTCATTATATTGTACTTATCCTCATAAATTATATCAAATCTTGTCTAACATATGAGTTATAACATATAATATTACACCAAAATAACATATCGTACTTAGATCCAACATATAGTGAAAATTCACACACACTTATATAACATAAATATTCAAATGTTCAACTTAGTATTCCAAAGATTGAGTTAGGCGAAAAGAAAAATTGGAAAATAGGCGCATTTCGCAAACTAAAGAAAAAAATGACACAATTTGACCTCCAACCCGGTACCTTATAGTGGTCGGCCCGGCGGGTGCGTGCAACCCGTTTTTCTTACTGGGTCAGGGTCAAATTGGGTCGACCCGTGGGTCAACCCGCGGGTTGACAACCTTGCTCTCAACACACAAATCCCCCCTTTTTCTTATTTTTTTCTTGCAATTTTTTTTTTTTACATAAGGGTCACATATATTGTTTTTTTACTTTTTTTATAATTAGGTATTATTTAAAGTATTCAAACCTGAAACCTCCATATTTAAAACTCTTTCAGAACAAATCTTTGTTCCTTTTTTTTTATGAGGCTTCTTTATATTTTTAACTAGACAATTAAAAATTACAAAGTAACATCTCAAAATATACAAAGTAGAAGGAAAAAATATATAACTACAAAAAGTAACATCTCAAAGTACACATTCAACTGTTAATATTGGAGGTCATGAAGATTTGAACACACGACCACTTGGTCAAACCAGCTCTAATATCATGTGAAAAACCAATTGGTCCAATAACTCAAGTTGTTGGGAGAAGGTTATGATGGATCTTATACCACACTCTAACAGAAACAAATAGCCACTTTTTTTGCAGTTGTCTAGATGATTCCATTTGGTCGTGGGACTTGCTTCAGAGTTGTATCTCATACACTATTCATGGACAACCTATTGCTACAACATCTTATCCAAATGAGTGGTTCAAGCAGGGGATGCTACCTTTGGTTTGTTGGTTTAAAGCATTTTGAATGGTGGTCGATTGGCTTCAAGCTACTACGAAGATTGATAGAGTTCAAGCGGATCGATGGATGATGTTTTACTCCAACTCTATTTATGATAAATAGTACTTTTGCTTGCATGTTATGTGTTCTCCCATCTCTTTGTTGTATCCTTTCGGTTCGGTGGAGTTTCTGATCTTTGTTTATGCTTGGATTCTCTCTCCAAGTTTTGCACTTAACGCTATCGGACCATCTCTTTTCTCTGCAGGTCCAGATTCGGTGATATGGCAGCCGGCAGACAAGTTCAGCGTGCATTCCATGTACATCTGTCTTGCAAAGGAAAGGTACCCGGAATCATAGGACTATCCGTTTAAGATGATTTGGCAGGCTTGGATCCCGTCAAAGGTCTACACTTTTTTGTGGATTGTTCATCAACGGAAGATACTCACTCATGACTCCCTAAAGAAAAGAGGCTGATGCTTTGCCAACATGTGTGTCATGTGCACGGCTAGTGAAGAAGACGCAAACCACCTGTTTCTACATTGCAGCTTCGCTACTAGGGTGTGGTCTATCTTCTGTGCCTTCGTCCATTCAAACCGAGGTCCTGGAAACATAACACAGGTGATCGACAATTGGCCTAGAAGGAAGCCAGCAAACCTGAAAGAGTGGTGCACCTTGGTTCTTATTCATGCCTTCTGTTGGATTTTATAGAAGGAAAGAAATTCGTAGGACTTTTGATGGAGTGGCCAGCACAGAGTTCGTCGTCGCTTTCAAGATCGGCAACTTAATCGCGCAATGGTTGACAACAGCTGGTAAAGTGGATATAGGTGTTGTCAACATTATAAAAAAAAAATACATTAGTTAATAGTGAGTAGAAACCTACTATGTTGGTCATTATATGGTTTCATTATGTGGCTACCTAGTCCGATCCATACTATACTTGGCCTTCTAATAGGATGATCATGCTTAGGAAAATACTGGAGGGGTACAAGTTACTTGTACAATTTTTTAGTCGTCAACATCACCGATGACTGCACTTGCAACTTCTTATGAATGGGTCAAGTTCCGGATGAATTCTTTTTTTAGAGATGAGGCAAACAACTAGACTAACTATAAACTAGTCGAGCAATAGTCGAATCATCAACCAAAGTTGGGTTTCTGTTCAACCAATTGCTGACATGGATATCGATCAACCTGTAGTTAGCTCCTAGAGGGGCAACAGGTTTTGCCCTCTTCCTTGGTCAGTGGGTAAAGTCGGGTTCCGGCTCCAACTCTCAAGATAACTCCTAGAACACTCCTACTCGCATCAGGATCAAGACATATATGAGAGTTCCTGGAATCCAAAATAGTTCTTGGAGAAATTATCAGCGAAGTCCTTGCATTTCGTCCGCTATTCTCAAACCGTCTAACGGACAATGCCCGGGATGAAAACTTATCCCCGGATATAGGATCGGAGCCAAGATTTTAGTCTCAAGGGGAGGGATTTATTTAGTATACCAACAAAAAAAAATTCTAATTTTAGTATTTTTATTATCATAACAACACAACATATTATTTGAGTATTTGAGATCATCAAAGTCACTTTAAACTATAATTACTACATAGTATGTTCAAAAGAAATGAGTAAATTACGAACAAAAAATTAATCATGCATTTGAATATGTATCACATTTTTCAATATTTTTGTAAATGGAAAATGAATGTATGTCAATATTATGATTTGAAAAAACAATTCATTATATAACCAAAGAACCCTTGAACATAAATATTCGATATTTGAATAATTTTTTTATAAAAAAGTATAGAGATTGTATACAAAATATCCAACGGTAACATGATGAAAATTTTTATTGGTCAAATCCATATGAAAAGCGCAATTAAAAAATGGAAAAAATAATTAATTAAGCATTTCAATATGTGGCATATTTTTTATATTTTCATAAATGAAAAATTAATGTCTATCAGCATTATAATATGAAAAACAATTAATCATATAATCATACCTACCTTTAAGTTTAATATGTGCAAAAAGAACACAGAATTCAAAATGAAAATAAAATAAATAAAAATAAATTATTTGCTATCTAGAGTAGGATAGATTCGATCGGCTGACTTTGTGGTGGGAGAAGACCAGCTCCGCCAATAGATCACTTCTAGTATCTTGTATTATAATTGCGCATAATGTACTTATTAATGACATATAGTTTATACGTAATATCCATATTCTTTATAGATTTTATGCATAACTTCTGAATTCTCGAGGAAGTCGGGACCCCCTGAGCCCCCACCTAGCTTTGCCCATTCTCGGAGAGTTTTGACAACGAAAACCCCAATCTCTTGTCTCAAATTTTTGCCTGACATTGTGTAGGGAGGAGTAGAAGCTAACGGCGACGGTGGCGCACTTTGAGAGCTCCGATCGCCGCAGTAGCCATTTTTGTTATGCTCAGATGATTTTGCGGAGCTCTAGCTTGAACTTCCCTATGAAGTTAAAGGGGAGTTTCTTATAACAAAATTTAGTTTTCACCAATATCTCATAAGAAATTTAGCAATGAATTCATTTATAATTGGATTGCTAACTATAGTATCAAATATCAATATATGTTACTTTTGAGTGATACACCAATATATTTCTTTGTGAAGCATATTATATATATGCAAAGAATCATTAGCTTTACGTGAAAAACTTTTGAGTTTCACAATCTATGACACATCTAAATTTCAGAATTTACGCATGTACTTTATGTTTCTCACTCCATCTAATAAAGTATGTTGGTCATTTTGGCGTTGATCAGAACCAAACTATCGAGTAAGAGTGGAAGCATGAGGTTTGCTTTGCTACCATCAAGTAAACGACATGTGTGTGATAGAAACATCTCACGACTCTAGGGTGTTTGGTCAAGTGAATAATCCTTTCAAATTTTTAGATCAAGGTTTATAAATTAAATTGTCAAATTAAGAAACCTTTTAAGTTAATTAGTGTTTACACCAAAAATAATTTTCATTAATTATTGTTTGTGTGAACAACTTGGCCAATTTAAGTAGTTGATCCATGTGTACATGGATGGTCCAATTTATCAAGTCGGGCCGTAGGATTAATGGATGGTAGTGTCCAATATCATGGATACCATCCAAATCTCATTATGGATGGTAGTGTCCAACATTATGGATACTATCCAAATCCCATTATGGATGGTAATGTTCAACATTATAGATACCATCCGAACCCTATGATTAGTAATGGCAATGGGGCAGGTCCGGGGCGGGTTTCTTGGTACCCAGACCTGCCCCGTGGCAGGGCGGGTCCAGGTCAGGTAATTGATCACGGGTCGCGGGTCGGGGCAGGTCGACTCAATGGGTATGCAATTTATTTGAAAAATATTAGAAATATTCGTTATTTTTATTATAAAACTAAGAAAATAAACAATATTATGACAATTGTAGTTAAATTATTGGAGAAATTGAGGTTTTCACTAATTTACAACTTTATTATAGCTAAAATATGATGCGATAAAAGTAAAATTCAAAGTAATTTGACTAAGATTTCATGTAATTTAGACAAGAACGAGTCGAGAATGGGGCGGGTCAGGGCAGGTCGGGTCGATGAGACTACCCATGCCCGCCCCGTCCCGCCTACGGGGCGAACCCGCCCCAAAACAGGTCAAACAGGTCGGGTAAAACGGGTCAGGTCGAAATTGCCATCCCTACCTATGATGGATGGTACCATCCAAGATTAGGGACACCATCCCAAATATGATGGACACCATCCAAACTCAAAGTGGATGGTGTCATCCAACAACATGGATACCATCCATGTTATTTGGTGTATGGTGACCATCTAATTGTTCATCCATGGTACATAGGATTGATTGTCCAAGGACATGATGATGTGTCGAAGTTGGTTACCAGAAGCAACAACTGATTTGCAAAGTACGCTCGGAGGAGTTACTGGATGCTACGTGGAGGTGATTTAGAGGAAGAGAGAGAAAGAAGGCGGTTAGAGGACGAGACACAACAAAACTTGCAGCAAGACTCTGGAGAAGGGACAAACAAATCAAATCACAACAACTCTCGTCAAAATTCATCTTTTCTCTAGAACAATAACAATAACAGTAGCAGTAGCGCCAGGGACCCTCCAACGAGGCTTCTCTGTTAGTTGTAGTAAGTAGTTGCGGAGCTCTCAAGGAATCTCCATAGGAGTAGAGGTAAAAGTAGCCAGCTCCTTTGATGTATGCATCGAACACCCTCGTTCGAACAGTGTTTGAAGAGGTGTGAACTGAGTAATATTGTTTTCTATTTTCTTGAAGTCAGGGTGCATTGATCACGCGAAATTCCACCTGAAACAAATTGGCACACCTGGTGGGACAATGTGTGTGTGTTCGATATGGCTCCGCCACGAAGGATTCAGGATGGTGATCCTCCACAAAGTTCTGTGGAGGAGGGGCAGTTGGTCAACGTTGAAATTGACCAAGCAGGAGGAAACAATGCTGGACCAGAGGTGCCACCAATGGTGCCTAATGCAGATCCAAGTGAAGCAGCACCATCAATTCGCCAAATGGTGGAGGAGACTCGCCAATTGGTGGTTGGGATGAATAGAAACTAGGGTTAATACCACTAGGAAACCCGAACTATTAACTTTGTGTCATTTGTATCCTAAAGTATTCGATATGACAATTGTGTCCCAAACTATTTTTCCGTTATGGTTGACTGCGTTGACCGTTAGTTTTAAATAGAAAGTCTAATAAGCGCTGATGTGGCATCTGACGTGGAAATTAAAAGGATAAAATAACAAAAAATGGAAATTAAAAGAAAAATTAAAAAAGTGGAAATTTCGTTCGCTTTCCCAGATTGGCTCTTCACCTTTTCCCCGTAACCCTTCTGTATTCCGCCGAAAGAGAGAGAAAGAATTAGATAGGGGAAATCAGAGCATAAGCTTGTGCTTCAATGTCGATTCACCGGAAGAAGTAGCCGATCGTCTACTTGCTACAGGCGAATTCACTCAAGAGCAGACGCCTTCCCTCAAACCACGCCAGTCGACCATCCACCCGCTGCCGCTGCTGAGTTCGTAGGGTGAGCTTTGAGATTGCTACCCACAGCAAGCCTTTCCGGTGGCGTGGCTCCGATTATTGATGAAATGCTTCAATGAGGATGGAGACGAGTGAACCCAACCAACAAAGAAAGTTCTCTCTCTCAAATCACGCCGTTCGCTTCCGATCTTTCTCTCTCCGTCTCCACGCTTACGGAGAAGTTCCCCTGTTTCCTTTCCCCGATTCCGATCGGCATTCGTCCTCCGCCTAATCAGATTCCGGCGATAATGGCTGAAGCAAACGCTAATCCCGCAACTCCTGCTCCATTGGTTCGTAATCTCCACTTACTAAACCCTTGTTTTTGTTTTCCCCAATTTCATGTTCGATTCAGAGGTTCTTCTCAGGCGGAAACTCGGTCGAGGGACTTGCAACCTTTCAATTAGGGCTTAGAACGAAGCGGGGTCCTTATGATCGCTTCATTATCGGAGTTCGGAAGTCCGTGCGTGGATAGCTCAGGTGAATCTTCAGCGTCGGATGTTTGATTTTTATTTTTTGTTTTCAATTTGTGTTGTGTAGACGAAAGAGGAGGAGGCGAGGGCGGCGGTGAGAGTGGCGGAGAGGAAGACGAGAATGTCGCCGCCGTTTCCTTTTTCCTCGGCGGAATTTGATTAGAAGAAGAAGAGGAAAGCTTATGAGGGTTTATTTTTTATTTTTTATACTACTCTCTATTATTATTTATTTTTTAATTAAAAATATGAGGTGTCATTGACGTGGCATCTATGTGGCTGCCACGTCAACAAAAGTCAATGTTAATGTTGACTTCCGTTTGGTCAACCGTTATCTATAACGGTCAACGAAATCGTCAGGACATAAATGACACACAACTATCATACATTGTGACACAAATGTCATATCGAATACTTTAGGACACAAATGGCACAAAGTTAATAGTTCGGGTTTCCCAGTGATATTAGCCCTAGAAACTACCAGCAGGTAATTCTTCATCTTGCTTCTTTGGATGAGCGCACTGATGGTTTGAGTTCACGTACTGATAGACGATTTGCTCAATTATTTGAGTTGGTAAACAAAAATACGAATGATTTGGTTGAGTTTAGGAAATTGTTGAACAGACCAGTTTTACAGACCAAGGCTTTGTCTTCGGATGGTCGAGACATTCCAAATCTTGAAAGTGAAAACGTTAACCTACCATCCAATGGTGGTGGTCGAGGTGAGCAACCACGCCCGGTGAACCCTACACCACCAGGGGCAACCACCGTACCAACACCTCACAGGGTGAATGTCGGCGAGAGTCACGCCACTTCATCTCACATCCATGTTGAGCAACCGCCACCTGTGCAAGGTGTTGCTCGGCAAAAAATTCCAGAAGCCAAACATACATGGCTCCTGTTAATGTTGGGATGAGTTTAGGTCCAAACAATGTTGACCTGATACCACCACGTGTGTACCTCTCTTTATCTTAAACCTTTTCAGTTTCTCTTCAGCTTGATTTCGGGAACTCAACCATCTAATTGCAACCCCGTTCCCGTTCTGTTCACGTCCCATCTTCCTCCCGATTCCATTGTCGCCATCCCCTTGTTGTCGTCCACCCGACGCCGGCAAATTCAGCCACCGTATATTTATTATCTCCTGCATTGTCCACATTCCATCAGTCCGCTTTCCCGAGAAATCATAGTGGGATCCTAAACCCTATTATGTCATTCTAAGTTGTAAGAGACGACAACCTAAGGTTCAGCCGCTAATTATAACGGAGGGGCATATTTGATGATGGATTTATACTACAAGGGATGTTTGATAATAAAAATAGTACAAGGGCATATTTGATAAAAGTGCATAGTATAGGGGCATATTATACTTATAACCCATAAAAATATACCAACTAATATTACGAAGTCATATCGCTTCCATGACATTTGATAAAATATTTTTGAGTAAGATCTTGAATAAAAGCAAATTATGCAAAATATAACAGAGAAGCGATTCACAAGCGATTCCTTAGTGCCGAGGCAAAACAGGATGAAAATTCGAAGTATATAATTTTTCTTTTTGTAGATAGATAACATGCTTCTTTCTGGAGTAAGTCAGCAAAAACGAATGAGGTTCGTTTAGTGGTAATACCACTATTTATGGTGCGGAATGTATCAGGTTCGAATGCCTTTAATAGTACCTAAACAACAAAAAAAGCAAATAAAGGATATGCTTCCTTACAATCATTTCAGCATCAACTTACACCATTCAATGACTTCTCTTAGCACAACAACTCTCAGCTAGATTCCTCTCCCTTTCAGACCATACCGGTTGCATGGGGGTTAGAATTCAGCTGGTTTTGATACGCAATGCAAGACAGTCTAGAAAGTTCTGGAGTATTTCCTGATCTCGTACATGATGGAGGATATGGAGATGAGATCTTTGTTGAGAGCCGATCCGCCAGTGATTCTCTTGATGGAATCGGATAGCCTAGTGTAGTAAAGGAGGAGTTGGGTCAGTGCAGCCCTCAGGATCTCCATCCCGCACAAGAAGTTGCTGAATGACGTGATGACGTCTTTGTGCATCAGCTCGATCGCGGCTTTCCACCGACTGGCGAAGTCTTTGACGAGTGGTTCGACTTCTGAGGTAGTTAGGGGCTTATCTTGATTGGAATTTGGGTCCTCCGCTGAGAAAAAAAGTTCATAAAAACAATTAGCAATAAAGAGATGATTGTTGAAGGGAATGTTAATATTTGTACTTGCATATGGTTGAAATGCTCACAAGCTCGAGTCTTGACGAACTTGATTAGGTCCCCAAAATGCTCCATAAGGAGCTCCTCCTGCAAGGAGAGATATGTAAGAAGAAAGCTAAAGCCGAGAAAGCACTTTGACATTGAGGTAGGGCACAACCAAAGACGTTATGGAGTGCATGATTCTTCCAGGTTTAAGCTTCTTCCTAAAAGTGCAGTTTCATTGTTCCCTTAAATAGATGATGATGTACCATGCACCAGCAATACTTTAACCGACTTATTTCCCTTGCACAAAATATTGTATGTCTGTGAATCATGCTTACCACGAACAATGCCGTATTGCTCTTCAGCAGTTCCTCAAAATGCATTTGAATTTTCCCGCCTTCAGGGCCTGCTTCCTGCAATTCATTAAGGGCAAAGTAAACAAGAATTAAAATATGAACTTTCCTTCACACTGAAATCGCAAACTATGTTAAGTTCGTTTTTTTAACAAGTACAACACGGATTCATCATTCATACCTTGACTACAGCAATCGTCATGTCGTAATTGTTTATAAGGAACACAATCTGTTGTTTTGGTTTTGTGAATGTTTTAGCAAGCTTGATAATCAAGTCATCAATAGCCATTCTGAGCCTTTCCATATTCAATTCAAGCTGCATATATATAAAAGGTCTTAGAGGCTGTAAGCACTTATCCCGAAAATTGGAAGAGGAGGAAGAAAGCAATAATCTGACCTGCCCATCTCCATATTCGACGTTGAGATGAATAAGAGAAGCAGTGAATTCAGCATAGCGCCTCATGACATAATGAGGATGGATATCATCTTCCCACAATGTCTTTATATTAGCATTCCTCAAGCTACTAAGGTGCATGTCGAACACGAGCTTGAAACGGGGCCACAATGCTATATTAACCTGCCCATCTCAAATATATTATGGGCATGTTTGTTTCATATAAACAATAAGCTTGTTTAAAAACTGAAACATACGCACTTCATCAATCTAATGTTTTAGAACAACTCTTCAGGGTGGACGTCACAATTTACTAAAATCTACAAGCCACTTCACTGATAGCACTTCGTTTCCAACTGGTGCTCAAATAAAGATAACTAACCTTGTCAAGATATGAGTCCAAACAGGGAATTCGGCGCCGAGACATAGTTAGCTGAAAAATAAAACAAAAAGGATTCAGCAGTAGAAGAATGAGATTCATTGCCAATTCAAACTGGTAGTCATCAGCAGAAAGGCTTGCAGGGACCGTCACCTGATGTTGATGTATGATACGAATCATTAGCATTAGGCCCATTGCATCATAACTGTTTGGCAGTATTGAATTGAAGTGCTCATCAATCGCAGCAAGGGGACCTAAGAAATCCAGAGAGACAAAATCAACAGTTGCATTGTGCTATGCATATTTAGGCAGCATCGATAATTATATGCAGGCATCCAATATCTTTCTCTGTTACCAGCAAATATTTCATTAAACATGGACTCTTCCCCAAAGAAGTTATCACAGAAAAGATACCTGCACGACGAGGAGAAAATCAAAATCCATACACTGCCAGCAAGGGAAAATGAGAAGGAACAAGTATCTGAAAGTTATTCCATCATACTCTGAAGTGGCTGTATCCAGTAGCAGCTTGTGTAAGCTCCTGAAGAGGACCTCATAAGGATACTTCTGGGAACTGGCTTCAGCTATATGTGGAATCAATGCTGGCTGCTCAATTTCCTGTAAAAGTAATTGAAGTCAGGGAAGGTTTCAAATTTTGATACCAAGAAGGAGGCTCAAGCAAAACCACATTATGCACCAATAAATATAAGAAGTTTCAGTACAGACTAACAGGATAAGCCAGACAAGGTTGACATGTAAATAATGTTCTCCAATCTCTGCCATGCATACACTTGCTTTTATGCTATCAAAGGAGTGATGCATGAGTTCAAAAAATGAAGTATCTATAATAATGCCACGAATCTTTAGGAATAAGTCTGGGAACCCAGTATAGAAATAAAGTAGCTTAAGAGAGAGTTGGTATGGAAAGAAAACTAGGGAGAAGTATCTTTACCTTCAAGATGCTAATCCTATCTCCCACAGCAAAAACAGCAGATCGATTCTTCAGCGGCTCTCTGGCTCTCGAAAACAAGCCAGTACTTCTGGTCTCCACACCAATCAAATCACTCGAAGTTGCTATATCTAACTGTAGTTTCTCCAGCGCTTGAATGTATGCACGGAAACATGCACTTAGAACCTGAAAAACGCAAAGCTCGGGAATAGAACTTAGGACCTTGCTTCCCCGACTGCAATTATACTGGTACAGGTACCATGATCCTATAAAATATACGAGACAGATTAGACCACCTTGTTCATTGTGTCAATGTACGCAGCGCGAACTTCAGTGTACACCTCCTTGCCATGCTCTTTTAAAAAGGAAATGACATACCTAAAATTTGAGTCAAATGCTTATAAGACACTGATACAGAAGCGGCAGCAAGACATCAATTGACGCAAATAGTTCACTGAAGTGGATGATTTCTACCACAAAGTACCACCATTTTAAGGATCAAAATGAGAGAACATAATTAATCATGCCCTATAATTCATTAGAGGCGTCAAACCAAAGCCAGAGATGTAACTCACTTGTACTTTGAAAGAACACTTTGTTGAAGGATCTGGATATTCGTTTTAGGTTTTCTCAGAGCTTGAAGCTTCTGAACAATGAAATCAAAAACCTGGAGAAAGAGATAAGCATCAGTTAGCAACGTTAATTCTCCAACGAATCCTGTTGAAGGACAACAAGGTGTACACACAATGACACACCCATTACCTTGGACACTGCTTTCTGCCTCAGCTTGTCAAGCTCAGGCTGTACATCCTTCAGAGCTTTAGAAGTTTTAATCAAAGAATCGGACTCAACGAAAATCAACTTCTTACTAAGCATCTCGAGAGTTCTCAAATACTCATCATTGACCTGCATAAAAATCCCACTGCAAGTATGTCAGAACATATAAAGACATGACTTACAACGTACATTAAAAATTATGCATTATTATGCAGACAAACACAGAAACCAGCATCAGATTGCAACTTTTACAGTATAACAGATTTCTTAGATATTTAAAAGACACACGTAAAACAATTTGCTAAAAGATGCTGCCTGTTTCTAGGAAAGAATTCAGTAATAAGGAAATTCTCACGAGATCCAGAAAAGAAAGAACATCTTTAAATCAAGAAGCTACAAATACCTCTCCGTCAATAATCACATCAACCATTCTGGGTGGGACTATAATGTCTTCGACAAATTTTTCTAGCTTTGATTCAGCAACCTGTTCATCAAGAAAGCAGAAAACAAAGATTATATAGCTTAATCTCTTTGACCAACTAAAGAAATGGTCACTCCAATAGTAATGAAGGACTTCCAATAGAACATGTCCTATGAAACGAATACCTTCCGGTTTTTCAGCCTTAGACCCATGTCCATAGACTTCTCTTGAAGAATTTTTATGTCCGAACCAATAGAACCAATCTCAGTCTACCAAAAACAAGAACAAATTTCACAGATGATCAGGAAAAACTCAACACCATAACTTGTTCTCTAGTTCCATCGCTACCTAAGAATCTAAACTGAAGCCAGAAGTATAGCAAAAGAAAATAGTCCAACCAACATACCTGGAACCCACTGAGGAGGGTCTCCATCTGTGACAAGATGCTGTCGCAGTCACGAATTTGTTCATGGAGAGACACCAAATTGTCACTTTCTTTTATATAATCCTGCAAGTTTATAATAACATATATCACTACATCCCTTGAAGAATCCATGACTGCCCACCAAGCAAAAGAAATGAGGGAAGAATGAACGAACCTGAATCGAATCCAATTCAACCTGCCGCAAATTGTTCTCAACTCCTTTTGTATACTCCCTCAGCTTTGTACCCTTGGACAAAATATTCTCAACCACCTAGGAGACCGGAGAAAATAAAAAGAATCGAACTTAGATGTTTATCAGTTATCACCAAAATGTGAAGACCATCCATCATATATCTTCTCAACCTGCAACTACCCAACAACTCTGGATACTTGACAAGAACGATGTTTCAGACCATAGATCATACAGAGACCAGATGCATTTACAGTGAAGTAACTTACATCATCGCCTTTGCACTCTTCCAGCTCCTGCTCCAGCCCTTCAAGCGATATTTCATCACTAAAGCAAAACCAGCCACATTCGAAACCAATTCCCCCTGATTTCCAAACTAAGTAACAAAAAGCAAGAAACGAAAGTGAATCAATCAGTCACCTGCTGGCATCGTCATCCAGAGCAGTCAAATCACCTACGAACGCGCCCAAATCAAACACGCTTCTCCCGCTATCAGCTCCATCCCCGGGAGTCTGCCAATTCGACAAGCAAAAAGAGTAAGAATCGCAACTACGAGCTCAACGATCCATAATTATTCTATTTCCCCAGTGATTCGTCCAGAAGGAGTCTTACCTGCGGCTTCGCAACGGCAATTTCCTTCATTGATGCGAGTCACCAAAAATCCCCGCACAATGCGCCGAGCACCGGACTAGTAGACTAAAGATCAAGCTCCTCCTTCAGACTTACAATGGCGGTATGAGAGATTTGGAATCCCAGCTAGGCGCTATGGATGAAACAGCAAAAATGGAGAAGGCGCATCGGTAGATTTGGAACCGCGGGAGGGAGGGAGATGGGGAAAAATGGAGATCTCAGTTAGCTTCGTCGTCAGTCGTCACACTTACTCGTCAGCGAGGAACAAACGATGCCGTTTTAACAGTTACAACGAGACTGTGGCTAGCAATGGCCTCTTGTCAATCCCGATTAGTTGGGCCGCGGGCCTTTTTGGGCCTAAGCTTCCGTAATTTATTTTTCCTTTTCCGTTAAGTAAAATTATTTTTCTCGTGATAGCAATTAGTTAGTTAAGGGCTTTCTGTTTAAAACGATTTAGCTGTAATGTGAAACAAGGAAATGTGATCAAATTAACATAAGTCATCTGATTACCATTAACAAAGGGGTAACTTAATACACATAACGACATTAGAATGGAGGAGAGATATACTTCCTGCCTAACTAACAAACTTCATTTACTCATAGGGGGTTACACATTAAGTTAAACAACTACAGCCTTAATCTAGATCTTAAAAATTACAGCATACAATGGTTAAATAAGAATTATATAACATTCCGACGGCTCGCTTCCTTCTTCGTTCTTCCTCATTTGAACATGGTATCTCAGTCCCCGGATAACAATCAAGGTGGCTGGTGATTGGAATTAGGAATAAGCTTTCGGAGGCCCTCTCATGATTCATCCTTCTTCAACCTAAGCTTTTCTACATAAAGAGAGTACCAGAAATGAAGGTCAGGGGGTACATTCATTGCGTTGATCACTTTATCTTGATCTAGTTTAACTGGATAGAACAGAAAAGGGAGATGTAAGGTACCTCAGTTGGGGACGGAGTGATGGATTCCCTGTCGAGAAAATACGAGAATCGCCATTTTCAAATCGTGGATCGAGAGAAAGAAATAGAAGTGTTGCATTTTGTTTAATGGAAGTGAAAGGAAATGAAAATTGGGGGTGAGGGGGTTGTGGAATTTACCTTGGCGGCCTGTCGGACTTAGGAAGATGTTTAGACATGAGGGATGCCTGCAGTTAGAATCGACAAATCATTTAAAGATTCTTGATGTCTAGTCTTCATGGGCAGCAAAAGATGCTTAGCGCAAGCTTAGAAGTGAAAGGAATTGTCCCACATTTTTTAACAGCAAGGTGGGTACCATAGATCCATAATTTTGTATCAGGCGTAGACGAAAAGAAGATTGATACCTGCTCTTGGATTATGCTCCTGGCCTCAACAAGTTGAGCTTCGAGCTCAAGTTCTCTCTCAGTAGCTTCTGACGTAACTTCTGCTTCCTTCTGTGCATCTTGCAATTCGACCATGCGCTCCTTCAAAAGCAAAGGCAAACAGACATCAATATCTTCCAGCTGCAACACCCACATAACAAAATTGACGATAAATTCAAATTACAAAATGGTAGAAACCTTTATGGATGCCATCTTATTTCGAAGGCTTTCTTCTATGTGATCCCTAGCCATGTGCAAAGGCATATCAAACAGATCCTGAAAAACCTTTCAATTATATCAACAGCTGTGATTGACAACAAACTCTAAAAGAACCCATTGTTAAAAAGCTACCATACCGTCCTTCCTCCCAAAGGAGACTGTGTAGGGTCAACTTCAGGTCGGTCATTGACTGGCAAAGACTGCTTGGACGGACCGTTTGGAGCATTGATGAAATCACGCATGTCAGTCTGCATGCAATCCACAACCATAGATTTAGCAAACTGATGCACGCACTTACTAGTAACTAGAAAGCAAGTTCATCTCAAACAGGGCACAATGGGTGATAGTGAGAGCGGCCTCGAGTTATATAAAACTGCTGGAAAAATGATTCTTTCACCAGTCTACCCAAGATTCACTCTTTAGGCTCATGGGCCATCCAAAGTTGCAAGCTTACATAACTTATGATCCATTTATACAAATATGGTGTGGGAGTGATGAGACTTGTGGTCATAGAACCTAGCACAATATCGGTAAGAAATGGAGATAAAAAATGAACCTGCATTGACCGTAACAATGCCCTCAGGTCATTATTCTCATTCATCAGTTCCTGGTTTTTAGCCTCATATGCATCAACCTGAAAACGCATTTGGTTAATTAAACCATTAAAACTACCAAAGTAGCTCAAGAAACACTCAACGTAAGTCACTCTGCATACAATTTTCTTATAGAAGTCAGTATCAGTCTTCTTTCCATTCCAAGTACCTCGCTGCCGCCCTTCTTTCTGTTAGAGACATCATACAGGTTATATAACATAACAAAGCATCTCACTTGGATAAGAAGGAAAACAGTATGGAGTGCACAATGATCAAGTTGCAACCTGAAGCAAATTCATAATCTCCATGCCAGACCTTGATTCCTTCTTTTTCTCCATCAGAACTTGATTTAGCTTCTCCTACAGGGCAGAAGAATCATTCAGTTCCGCTGGGTATAACCTCAAATCTTACAAACAAAAATCACCTCTTCGCTCTTTTCGATCTAGACCTATTTACAGAAGAAGAACCAACCTGTAGCTTTATGTACTCCTTTTCTCTCTTCTTCATTTCATGAATTTGTTGAGTCCTCACTTGCTGCAATAGCATCCGGGTACAACCAAAATTGTCTTCTGTCAGGTCTGTAATTTCTACCAGTAACCCAAAAATAGAAGACAGAAAATGAAGTAAGCCTCAAGTCCCTAACCTGATTACCAATCACCATCCTTTGAAACTCATCTCTTTCCTGCTGAAGTTTTTCAATCTGGGCCTTGAATGCTGCTGCAGCCTTAGCATCCTGCATCCATTACCCTCCATGTATCAAATACTTGATCAACCAATCACGCTGACAAGCTAAGCCTCCACGAAAGATAATAAATAAATAAATAACCAATTTTCTAACCGTTCTGGTAATTGTAGCAATTTCCCTTTCCTTCACTTGTAGCTGTGCCTCAAGCCTCTCAACCTTTGCTTCCAATCTTGATATATCCGACGACAGCCTAACAACCCAAGTAATACACATTTTAAAAAGTTTCACTGAAGTTTTTCCCCGAATCTGAATTGCAATCAAACAACCAACTAATAAATCAATAGAATCCTCACTAATTCCGCAATGGCATATCCACAATCAAGTTGTGATCTACAAAACAAAGAAAGAAAGCTGAATTCACCTCTGTCTCTGATCATTAGCAGACTCTCTGAACTCAATATCTCGCTGCCTCTGCTGGAGCAGAAAGTAAATGCAATTGCACGTCCGAGCAATCGAAACCTAAAACCAGGCGAAACCCAATTCTCTTTCAAATCCGACTGACCACAAACCAGCAGCAAACCGAAGCAAACAAACAAGTAGCTCGCTCAACCAACCGGATCAGTAGCGAAGAGATCAAGGGAGGCAGGAAAGCCGAACGTAACGAGCGTCTGGTTCAAGTACTTGGCGCAGTGTTCCAAATTCCCAGTATCAGCAAACCTGCTTTCCCTACAAACCATACACAAACCGCCACAATAATCACAAGGTATAAACGTCGCGCCATTTCCCTACAGCTGGACTCCCCATTCAAAAGAGCGAGGTAAGAGAAAGCTCACCCGCCCGAGAAGGAGAACGAAGCAGAAGCCTGAGGCGGAGAAAGAGAGAGTTAGACGAGAAGCTTCAGCAATCGAGTAAAGTAAAGGGAGAGTGAAGGAAATGAGAGATCGTACTCCTAGATCCAAGCCGGAGTCGGCCATTGCCGCCATTGTTGTTGGAGAGAGGTAGAGAACGTGGGGAATGGGGGATGTTTTTTCTGTTACGGATTGTTTGGAGAAGGAGAAGAGCATGTCCGGCGATAGATCTGCCCGTCTATCTGCCTGACAAAAAGCTGAGCGATTGAATCAGATTGGGGGAAAAATAAATGGAAAATCGTTTATTTTTGGCACCACCGCACCGATGCAAATAAATCCTCTAATTTAAAATTGCCTCCAGAGAGTTCGGGCCGCGATTTGGCCCAATAAGACTGTATTTTAACAACCTTCAACAAGGCCGTTAGAAAGGTCCAGTTCTACTCGCGTCCATTATCATGGGCTGGAACAGGCTTCACTTGAACCAAAATAGTGTGGTTAGTCCGTTTAATTCACGTACGTAGTAACAATTATTTTGCTAAATTGTTATAACTATCATTAGTTTGGAGATAAACTAAAGTGTACGATACATATTGTATACTAGTCACGGGCCCGGCCAGTTGGCCGGATTGCCAATCTCGTAAACAATTGTAACAATTTGTATGCGAGATATGCGTTTCTTTGGTTGTATGAGAAATTATAACTTATTCAAGTACGTCGAAACATTCAAATTGTTTGGTAGTATAAGATAATACAAATTATTAAAATAATTCAACCATTCAAAAGGAGCAACATAATAGTATTTTCCGACACTCTAACCGATTAATTGACCAAAATGCTTTTATGAAAAATGAAAGACAAAACTCCATGAAAGAGAAATTACTCCTAAAAACATTTTCAAAACACCTTTCTATCTACTCATCACCGTTATAAATTACGTACTATATGTTTTCTTTTTTACTTGTTCGCATTGCCTCCTTCATGAGCAACATCATCATCTCCACCAGTAGTAATATCTTTGTCTCCATTAGTGATACATTGATCTCCATTATCAATTGCCTCTTGCTTCTTTTCTTGCATTTCAATTCTCTCTTCCTTTTTCTCCTGCATTTCTTTGAGCATACAAATATATTGGTAAAATATTTAGTTATTTACAAATACACATAATCTTTTTCATTATTGTTCTCTTGCATTAGCATTATGAATTTAAATTATGGACATTCCAAAGCACAACATATGATGCGGTTTTATCGAATCGTAAGTCTTTAATATATGCTGGAGTAAAAGTTGTAGCCGGATACAATTGCTTGCATGTTAGTACGATATGAACCAAAGTTCCACTGGAATTTTAAGATATAAATGACATGCTTTTGTGTATAAATTAAAGAATATGGCTAAGTGTAATTTTTTTTTTTTGCCCGAGGCTAAGTGTAATTTATGCATGGATTAAAAATTGAAGGCATATATTTATGAAGGTATTAAAAGCGAAGGCTTATACACTTGATTATACAACCAAGTATACAATTGCATGCATACTTGCGAAAAAAAAGTTCCACTTGAGTTTAAGTTATATAATTAGATGCATGTCTCTAGATATTAAAGAATACAACTAAGTATCATTGCATGGTTCAAAAATTGATAGGTTTAAAAACTAAAGGTATATACACAGTACACTTGAAAATATACTTATAATTTACCCTTGATAGCTGTTTAATTAGTGGATAATAGAAAAAATTAATTGCATAACAAAATCAATATATGTGAAGTTTGACATGGTATGCATGTTAATTAAATAATAATAAGATGATGCATATTCCAAATATACTCTAAATCCAACAGAGAGTACCACAATCAAAACAAATTTCAATTTATGATAAAAAATAAATTTCAATTTTTTGGAAAGTAAATGAATTATGAACATCATAGCAAAGCAAACTGCGATAGGAAATTGTCCCTAACGAATGTGAAATCCAAACTTTCGTGATAAGAAAATAATTTAATTTGAGGTAGGAAGACCTTTTTCATCAATATGAGTACCTATTATAATCTCCACTTTAATAAACCATGTGTATATATAGTCTCTTGATAATAATCATTGTGTCATTGCAAATATATTTACTTTGATCCATATTTCTCAATAAAATTTCAGGGCATCCAACTCCCTTCTTCAATTGAATATGATATCATTCACTCAATACTTTCTAAATTTCCCTCCTAAAAGATTGCACGTTAGACACTTGATAGTGGATAAGAATTGCGGCAAACAAATTCCTTACTTTATATCCAGAACCCTGAAAGGAAACTTCTTCCAAGATGTCACTCCACTCATCATCCGGCAATAACCCAAGAACATTACATGGTTATTGAAATGAATCATAAACTACACCATTAACTGTTCTAATTTCTTCATAAGAATGACAATTTTTGACTACATGCGAAGATAAATTCTTTCTTTGTCTGATGGAGGACACTTATATAATCTTCCAATACACACTTTGTTCTTCCTCATTAACCACCTTCTCAATTATTGGTCCAAATGAAACATTGAGAGAACTCCACAAAGTATATTTGACACATGACATACACAACACTTAAGATGAACTACATCTAACATCAAACTTAACAAATTCTTCAGCATGCTTCACCTGATGTTATGTAGCGACAATCTAGAAATGCTTTAATCTCATCAATATAAACAAAAGTTATGAAAGAATTTCCTTGGTTTTGGGGTTGTTTTCCATTACCACCTATTAAGATTTCAGAGTCGCCATTGCTTTGTCTTCATAATTGTCAATATATATAAACAAATACTTGATAGCCCTTAAATAAAATAGTAAATTAATCGTATAACTCGAAATGTTCAATTAACGTAATAATAAAGTAAAAAAAATCTATTGAAATATGAAAGCGTTATATATTGGCTATTTAAATTTGATTTCACCGTATTTCGATCTATATTTCCAAAAGGTAAGTTTATGGAATTTTGGTGAACATTTTATTCTCTTGGCGTAGTGAGTTACATGTCTAAATTAATAATATGTAGAAAAATCATAATGAATAAGCACACAAGCCTTACACGCTCTGCAAAAATTTCAGAAAACCATTTTCCCTAACTAAACTATAACAATACAGTAGCAAAAATATTGATAATAAAATGCTCCTAATCCTAGCCATGATAATATGGTTAATCATATAGCAGCTTGATATCCTATGAGAATATAGTAAATACTTTGTTACAATGATAATATGAAGAACAACTAATGAAAAATAGTTCCTGAGAAAAAACAAACTGACACGAGAAGACCCCATTATAATTTGCTTTGAAGTATTTACTTATGGGCATATTCAAAACCTATGGAGAGCTACTTTCGAAGAGGAAGGTTCACTTCGCCATATTTGTAACACAATGAAAATTTTGGTTGGCGTTAAAAATTATATGCACCTTTGATTAACTAACCACCCTTAATCTTGAAAAGTTAATTAGCTACCTATCATATTCTTATTTTCATACCAAAATATATAGTCATCATGATAAATCTATTTAACATTCAACAATTTTTAAATGCCCTTAATTGACTAACCATCCTATTCAATATTCATATGCATATTTCTCTTTTTTTCCCTCCCTACGTATAACATAGCTTTAGTTGATTCATGCGTGTAACATAGCCACAACCACAGGCCTAAAATTTATAATAACAATTAACAATAATTAGCCGCTTGCTTGGCCGCCTGCTTGGAATAAGTAGAGGACCTAAAGTCCCATATCCTAACAATACATATAGTGCCCTTCAATTATTTTCGTGTCCCAAGTATGCAAGGAAAAGAAGAATGGGCCTGGCCCAATTTATTCAATAAATGCACAAGTAATTTACCAAAATCTCCTGCCGTGGATTGCGCAGAGAGCTAGGAAAGGGGAACTAAGGGGGTTCCGGCCAGGAACCTCCATATAGTATTGTTAGGAAGTATAACAATGATTTTATAGATAACTTACCCGTATAGTGGCGGATCCAGGGGTGGCCACCCAGTGTCACGACCCAGCCCTTCTCTGAATCCGGAGCTAGTATAGCCATTATGAGTTTATCGATTTTAGCCATTCGGCTCAGTGTTATTTTATAATAAGATTGTGTATAATTAGGAAAATGGATAAGATGAACATATTCAACTCTAAATTTAGCCTGAAAATTCTAGCTTCAATGATTCTCATCTAAAGAAAAACAAACAATGAAACCTAAAATTCTAAAACGTAAAAGACTAAAAGAAATATGAGGTTTGTTCGCTTAAGAAATTACTAGAGCACCTGGTGAAAGTAGAATTTGATACACAATATATATATTGATTAGTCAATTGATTTGTCTAATGTTGACATTGCTCATTTCAACAACTACTATGTAGAGAACCTTTTCAATAATGGAAATAGGTGAAAAATTATTTGCGCAACAAAATGAGCGATGAATTTCTCGCCAATTGGTTAACTATTTTATCTTAAAGAAAGTATGCTATTTGTATGGATGTAGACTCCATTATTGATGAATTCACTATATTAAAATTTAAAAGATCGAGGTGTATAATTGATATTGTAAAAAAAAAAGCTATAATTTTTTTATAATATTTAATTTTTCAATGAAATACGGCCCAATTCTCTATTGTGTCCTGGATCCGCCGCCGTAGCTATCATATCTTACTACTTGCTAGTGGTTAGTAGTAGCTCGATTTGGAATGGAATTACCATGTTCGAAGAGTAGGTACAAGTGTGAGTTTCCATCCTGGGGTTAAATCGTGATTGATATGAAGAGACTGAGAGAGGGGAATGTAGGTGGAAAAGATGGGGCTCCAAATTCCTAGGGAAGTACAGTACACTGTACACCCAATTGGTGGTTTCAACCAATAACCATGCAAAGCCTGACAAACCATTTGCCAGTTTACATACCTAAAAGAAAGCCACTTCCCCAACTTGCATTCTCAACTAGTACTCTCAAATAGCAGGCTCCCCACTTCCCCTTCTACAGGCCAGTGTCAAGAACTGCGGTCCAATAATTTCCCACCTCTCCTCGTGAAGGCTACAACATATTATAACCAGGCAATATATAATACTTGTGATATCTAGAGGAGGTGTATGGTAGGGCTGGAAAATTTGGTTTGGTTTTCCGATTTAAACCCAAATCGTACAAATAAGAATATCATATCAATGTCAGATTTTTGGTTTCGTATAGGTTTGTAATTTAACGATTTTGGTCTCACCTGAAGCCGAAAACCGATAAGAAACCGCGCGAGTTCAAAACTTCCTCTAACCGAAACTATTATAAATATTTCGGGTGTTTCGTTTTTGAAAGAACTATTAAAGGCTTAACGAGTTCGATTTCGATTTTGAGGACAAAAAAGTCTATATCGGGTTTCGGTTCGGTTAACCAAACCAAACTGACACCCCAAGTACTGGATAGCTCATTCCATGCAAAGGTGCACGAAGAAAGACGATGAACAACATATTATTAAGAATGCGACCGCGTTAAGGTTTGCTTAATTAGAAAATGATTATATTGATGTTATGAATGTAGAGATTCAAACATATCACTGTGGGTTAAGATCAGTCTCAAATATCATGTCACAAACTATTGTGGGGGGCAAAAAAGACTAATTATTTATGAGTCTTTAGCAAGTTATCAATGAGCCCCTAGAGTTAAGCCGGAAGAGTACTCCAACGTTCTTCGACCAACTTTAAAGGTCTTTTAATTAAGAGTACGTGTGAGCCAGCCAGGTCTGACACCGTTGCGCCCCCTCACAGAATCTGTTACAGTTTTACAACCACAGCCTCTTGCTTCCAGACGTGGAAGCTGTTAGTGTGTGATAATATGATCCACGATTGAACCTCTTCCAACAACTCGAGTTATTGGGATCAATTGGTTCTTGACAGAAACGAGCTAGACGACGGGCGGAAGTAAGGCAAAAACCACAGTGTCCAAATCTCTCTCTCTCACTCTTTGTTACGGTTATAGATTGTGATCGTGACCCGCACTACGTACGGTCCCGGCTTGCTTTCACTTTACATGCATTATTATTGTTGGATATATTACCCGGCCGGCCAGGCCGGTGGTGGTGGTGGAGCGGGACGAAGCTCGCGCCTTACAGCCATGGAAATGCAGCGCGATATCTTTTTCGGTGGTGGGTGATTCTACTATGAACTATTATGAACGTATAATTTGAGCCACATAAAAGGTTGGAGGGGAAAAGCGTGGAGAGAGCTAGCACAGCCAAACATGGTCTGTTTGTTTGGTAGGGAAACGGCAAAACAATAAACTCAATAAGTCTGGATCGAGAAGGATATGTACGTGTTGGGGTTTTCCAATTTTCACCACAGAAAAAAGGGGAATGATTAGTGGGGATCGATGTGTCGTTTTGGTAGATAGAGTTGAGAGAGAGAGAGAGAGAGAGAGAGTTGGAGTTGGTAGTTGGGAAAGTTATGGTGGAATGAAAAATGCATGCCCAAATAATGTTGTTTGGTACCTGTATTCCCCATTTTGTCCATTGCATTGATCAAGTGTATATATTATAAGGGTTATAAATTGCCACGTGTGTGTTGGAAGAGATTATTAAATTATTTCTGAAAAAATATATATATTTTTTGTTTTGTTAAAAGAAGTATAATTTTTTCTGCATGTGCGTGTAAACTGAAGTGGAGTTTTAGCTAGGTTAACTTGTTAATTAATTGATTGATGTTGTGTTGTACATCTTGAACAATATAGTACTATTCCCTATTCCTAAAATCATACACTACTTCACATGACTTTCCATACACAGGCAAAGCTTCTTCCTCTTGCTAGATGAAGCTTGGAAGCGAAATTAATAACAATGATGAGATTTTGTGGGTTTTCTGATATATAATTCGTCTTTCATCACTCGCCTCCTAATAAATGAAAGCATATAAAGAATGTTTTATATAAGTGGTGAATTTTGACGTCCAAAACGACTATCCAATGATCGATCAACAAATGACAAGAAGAAAACAAGGGAGAAAAAAAAAAGAGTACTTAAGCTAACCTAGTTACCTTCTAATTGGGTTGTGTTTTTAATCAATGACCACCTTCTAATATTTGCATGAAGGAAATTAAGAATGATTTATCTTGTGATGTTTTACTAATCAGACCAAAAAGGAGAATGGAAGGATGACTTGGATATAAAATTTCAATTTCAATATACAAACTTTTAAGAGACCAGTCTTAAATCCTTAAAAGTGAGACTAACACACATATATAATTACTTACTTCTTATTATATCACTCTCCTTGCTTCACTCAGAATCGAAAGACCACCAACTCTTTAATTTCCTTCTTTATAATTAGTATTGAAACTAGGGATCCTTGGTCCTCACCTTCGTTTTAATCTCTCTCTCCATATCCTTAGAAAAATTGTTTGGGTCTGCGTGACAAATTTGATCTTAACTTTACTTATTAAATCTTAACCAAATCCCATACGCGATTGGAAGGGGTTTTCTTGTTTAATCAGCCAGCGTGAAGGACTGAGTGGTTATTAATTGTCGCTTGCCTACTACTTCATTTGTTTATTGCATAGTCTGCGTTCCTGCCGGCCGCCGCGACCCCCCAAACTTGAACTTGACCATTTTGCCCGTATTTGGCTTACTGATATATGTAGTCAAACGCATAGACAATTTTTTATTGAGACTTCTGATTGGTTTCCGTTTTGGTCTTGAAAATGTGGGAGGAGTTACGGTGCTTAATTGTACAAGAGTTAGCACCGTCCTAATCAAGGGTTAGTAGTGATTTAGCTTAGATGTTGTATTGATTTTATAATAATCCGTAGTGATTTCGTTGTTTTTAGTAGCGTTTTTTGCTAGTTATCACGGTGCTAACCCCCTATAAGGGTTAGCACCTAATCCCATCCCTGAAAATGTGTATGAAATTAGTAAATGGTATATGATTCATAATTGAGTCTCTTTAATTCGAAAAGAATTGAAGACTGATGAAGTAATGAGATATCGATGCTGCTGTAGTGTTGCCGAAACTGAACTGCTGCTGCCCATCTTAAAGTTGGACACGAACTTTCAAC
The DNA here is from genome assembly GCA_946122785.1 of Linum tenue. Taxonomy (NCBI): domain Eukaryota; kingdom Viridiplantae; phylum Streptophyta; class Magnoliopsida; order Malpighiales; family Linaceae; genus Linum; species Linum tenue. The sequence continues at coordinate 33,294,868 of CAMGYJ010000003.1, forward strand.
GTTTAATAACCTATGCATGCAATAGTGATATCTCCGACCATTAACTCGCGTTGACATTTTGGGCCAATGATCCAGTCTTTGAGTTCAGACTGCTCCATGCTCATTAAGTTTTCGGTGGGAATAATTATAGATCAGTTGTGGGTGTGTAGTTAGCAGAGCAAGAAATGGCATTTATGGCATTTTTCAGTGGTTCTGTAGCCATCCACGTCTTTGCATGGGAGAGGAGTAAAGGCCACCAATACCATTGTTTTTCATTGGGGAACCGATTAGGCAATCTCATCGATGTAATTGTGTGTAAATTCAGTTTAACCGAACTAGTTTTGGTCCATCTTTTAGCTAGGGACGGCCGATTGGCCGAAGCCGGCGGGCCGCCATCCAAAAATATTTGTTACTAGATTTTCCATTTGTGCTATTGTTCAACATAATTTGTTATTTTATAATAATATACATATGGGTTTGCTTGCATATGGTATCATCGTTACATTTCCATCATTTTGTGTTATAGAGCATTTGGAAATACTTACTAAGTGACATCATTATCGACCGAATGCAATAATTAGATACATCGAACAAAAATACTTGTGTACGTTCTCTTATAATTTAAGGATCTCTAAATTGATGTTATCTTACTTCTAAAGGTAAGACCATATATATATTTTTTTCGGGTTTGAAGGTAATTGGATAAGTACAAGAGAAGTAAAAATGTGAAGAATTTAGACCAAACTCTGAATGGCTGTGCTAATAAATACAATCTGATTAGCTCATATACCATGCTAACATTCCCGTATATGCAAATGAAAACTTGAATAATCAGTTTTGAATATAAAATACATTACTAAGAGTCAATCAAACGAAGATCTAAACAGAGGGCATTCACAGAACACCCTCTGATGGGGGGCAATTGTTGGGCGTGTGACTCGGACCTAGCCGTGCAAGGTAAGACGCGCCGACGTAAGCCCAGACGCGAGAGCCTAAGGCGCGCCACAGCATGTGCGCGGGTGAAAAGAATCAACGCGCGAAGACCCTGAACCCCTCACAAGCTGCGCGCGGGTGAGAAGCATCAAGGCGCGGAGATTCTGGGCGCGTCGCAAGCCACGCGCGTGCTGAGAGAGCCAAGCGAGTACTAAGCCACAGAGCCGCAAGGAGTCCCCCTCACACTCCCCGAGGGCCAGCCACGTAGGGATCCGAGAGATAGTCGTAGGTACACCTCTGACATGTCCTAGGTAGAGGGATGGCCTAAATCCCTGACATGTCAGTGGTCATGTCAAGGTCAAAGTACCATCATGTAATCCACCCACTCACCCACCACCATGTAGCCTATAAATATGGCATTTACTCCGGTGGGTGAGGGGATCGCATTTTGGGCATTCTATCTCTACAAACATCACATTCTCTCTCTAAAACACCAATTCTCTCAACCTTCCAGACCTTTGTTCTATGTCATATAGTTGATTTTCCATTGCTTACTCTCCTTGACCCACTTCCTTTCCCGAACCTCACTCCTACACTCAGTTAGGTTCAAACAATTGGCGCCCACCGTGGGGCCAAGAAGAAACGCAAAAGAAAATCAACCAATGGCAGAACGCAACCACGACTCACCTGACGAAGCGACGCCCATCAAGGCGATGACCGACCCGAGGGCGTTCGCAGAAGCCAGCAACCTCAATGCGGTGCTCATCGAGGAAGAGGAGCCCGAGCTGACAGCCAAAGAAATGAGGGAGCTGATGGCGAAGCAAAACAGTGTCATAGCTGACATGCAAAAACAAATGAGCCAAGTCATCGCGCTCATGATGAGCAAGGAGGCCGCGACGAAAGTGGACGCGACGGCAGTCGCGCCACAACAAGCCCTGGGAGAAGCGTCGGGGACCGCCCAACCACCACAACACGCGCAAACGGAACTCCCCGCGTGCGAAACGCGAGGAGCCGAGCCGCCGGGGCGGGCGGACCTCAGTTTCTTGGAGCAACACTTGTCTCCGCAATACCGACCCAACCCACCTAGAAGGGTTCTCCACCAGCCGTTGAGCGCGGAAATTATGGCGGAGCATCTAAGCGGAGCGCCACCCACCCTCCCAACATACAACGGCACGACCGACCCCGAAGACCATGTGAGCACCTTCTGCCTACGGATGCAACTCCAAACCAACTCCAACGCGGCACTGTGCCGAACCTTCCCATCAACATTCTCTGGGATATGCCTCGACTGGTACAACAGACTCCCGAACGGAATCATCCGCTCATTCGAAGAGTTCATACTCCTGTTCACAACAAAGTTCGCGTCCCAAAAGAGGCGTCCTCTGCATCTCAAGGCGCTGATAGATATCAGGCAGAAGGAGGGAGAGAGCCTGAGGGCTTTCTACGCTAGATGGTCCAGGGTGGCAATGGCCGTCCGCGACCTTACCCCCGAAACCGCCGCCCATCACCTTATGGAGGCCACTAGCAACATGGAGCTCAAGCGGGCGCTAGCAAAAAGGCCCGTAACCCTGTCCACGAAATTGGAGATGAAAATCGAGAAGGCAATCACGTTGGAAGAGACTCTCGGGGCGGGATCTGTCAGGCGCTTCGAACCAGCAAAGTTGCCACGCGAAGAACAGGGGCGTCGGCAACCTCCGGCCCCGATCCCACGAGACCAATTGGTGCAGCTGCACAGTGGTCCAAAAAGACATCCCCCTCCCCCGCAAGAGCAAACTCAGCGCGGGCGATCGCCAGACAGACGCGCGTCCAACACCTACACGCCACTTAACGACTCCGTGAGAAACGTTTTCCACGTTCTCCGCGAGAAGGGCTACAAGCTCAATTGGCCTGCTCCGTTGAAGTCCCTACCTCACACGCGCGATCCAAAAAAGCATTGTGACTTCCACAGAGCAACAGGCCACTGGACAGAGGACTGCCGAGAGCTACGGTACGAAATCGAGGGCCTCATACGGCGAGGATTGTTAACCGAGTTCACTCATGTCAAGGAAGAACGAGTTGAGGGCCCCCAGAACCCGCCGCCTCCTCCACATGCCGACTACAACGACGCCGCTGGCGCGTACGTGGTACGCAAAGAAATAGGGGTGGTGACGGTAGAAGGAGATCGCCCCAAGAAGAAAACCAAGCGAGAGCGCGCAACGGAATGCGCGGCTGTAGACGCACGGGCGAAGTTCAACCTGAGCTTCAACGATGCGGAGTTCCCAAGAGGGGTCCCATCAGAAGATCCACTCATCGTCACCGCGCTGGTTGCCGGATGCAAAATCCACCGTTTGCTGATAGACGGAGGTAGCGCAGCTGACATCCTCTTCCAAAGCACCATCGACAAAATGGACATCGACCCGCGCTTAATCAAGGGCGCGCAAGGCAATCTGGTCGGGTTCTCCAGAACGAGAGTCCCGGTAATTGGAGTGGTCACCCTCCCAGTAGTAATCGGAGACCAAGAGCCGCGCATCTCCAAGCAAGTGGAATTCACAATTGTCGATTGCAAATCGGCGCACAATGGCATCCTTGGCCGACCGTTCCTTGCGAAATTCATGGCCCTCCCATCAATGTGCCACCAGAAGCTCAAATTTCCCACCCAAACAGGGGTCGGAGAGGCGCGAGGAACGACATGGGAAGAGCGCGATGAGGTGCGCCAGACCAACATCGTCGACACAAGAGCGGAAGAGCCCCGCCCGGAGTCCATGGATTCCGACTTCGAAGTCGCGCTGGACCCTGCCGAGCCGACTAAGAAGATACGCATCTCCACTCACGTCAGCAGTGACGCGATCGAACCACTCGTGGCATTGCTGAAGGAGTACAAGGAGCTGTTCGTCTGGTGCACAGAAGACATGCCAGGAGTGCCCAGAGAAATAGCTCAACATTGCCTTGCGGTCCCAATCAACGCGGAACCAAGGCAACAAGGGCGAAGGACATTCACTGGTGACAAACTGAAGGCCATAGAAGAAGAGGTAGCGCGCCTACTAGCAGCAGGATTGATCCGCCCCGTGAAATATCCAAAGTGGCTAGCAAACGTGGTCTTGGTTAAAAAATCATCGGGGGCCTGGCGGATGTGCGTCGACTACACCACGATCAATAAAGTATGCCCGGGAGGCCCTTATCCCCTACCGTGCATCGACCAACTGATCGACGCGACCGCCGACCACGAGACATTATCCTTCCTCGACATGTTCTCGGGATACCACCAAATCCCAATGTCAATTGAAGACGAAGAAAAAACGGCGTTCATGACGCCGTTCGGAAACTTTTGCTTCGTCGGGATGCCGTTCGGATTGAAGAATGCAGGCGCGACGTACCAAAGAATGATTGATGCCGTGTTCTCCCGACAGATCGGGCGGAACATCGAGGCATATGTGGATGACCTCATCGTCAAAACAAAGGCAAGCAACTCACACCTGGAAGATCTGCGCGAGACATTTGAAGCCCTCCGCCGGCACAACCTTCGCCTCAACCCACTCAAGTGCGTTTTCGGAGCGGAAGCAGGGAAATTCCTTGGGTTCATGATAACGAAGCGCGATATAGAGGTTGACCCAAACAAATCTCCGCAGTCCAACAACTTCGAGCGCCAAGGAACGCATTGGAAATTCAATCCCTGAACGGCAAGATAGCGGCACTGGAAAGGTTCATTCCAAGGTCTGCCGACAAATGTGCTCCCTTCTTCAAGACACTCAAGAATGGGGCACGTTTCACATGGTCCACGGAATGCGAAGCAGCATTCCAAGAACTAAAGGCGTATCTTGTATCCCCCCTGTACTGACTGCCCCCAAGGTTAATGAAAAACGTTTCTTGTATCTCGCTGTGTCAACAAGGGCTGTGAGCGCAGTGCTGATATCTAGAAGGGATGGCAAGACCGAGCAACCGGTGTATTACACCTCGCGCACCCTCGTCAGCGCGGAAACAAGATACTCCCCGATCGAGAAGGCTGCCTTGGCGCTAGTAAGCGCGTCACAAAAATTGCGCCCGTACTTCCAAGCGCACCAAATCACCGTCCTGAAAAACCTTCCACTTAAAAAGATCCTGACCTCGATGGAAGTCTCGGGGCGCATGGTCAAATGGGCGGTCGAGCTTTCGGAATACGATATTCAATACGCACCAAGACCAGCAATAAAGGCCCAAATCTTAGCGGATTTCATCGCCGAAGGGGTAACCCTCGAAACAACGCCGGAGGGTGTTTGGGAAGTTTACGTCGATGGAGCGGCGAGCAAGCATGGCGCTGGAGCAGGGGTTGTGGTGCGCACACCTGCTGGCGTGGTACATGAAATCGCAATTAGGTTCAGGGCGTTGAAGACAAATAACGCCGCTGAATATGAGGCCATCTTGGCGGGGATGACGGCCGCCCACGACTTGGGCGCCAGAACGATACGGGTACTCTCCGACTCCTCCCTGGCAGTCAATCAGCTGAACGGGGCGTTCGACGCAAAGGAAGACACGCTGGCGCATTACATGGAGCGCGTTAAGATGAGGGCCCCCCGCCTTCGAAGCGGTAACGTATGCGCAGATACCAAGGGAAGAGAACGCGTACGCCAACGCATTATCCAAGTTGGCAACGGCTACTGACTTCGAATCCACGCGCCTCGTGTCTGTCCAGAAAGAAGAGGAAGAAACTCGCCTGGAGGTAGCAATCAATACGACCCAGCTCACGTCAAACGAAGACTGGAGACACCCAATTATGAAATACCTACAAGAGGGCACAGTGCCAGAAGACTCTAAGCAAGCATGGACTCTAAGGCAAAAGGCGGCTCGTTGCACACTTATTGAAGGAGAATTATACCGAAGATCGTACTCGGGCGTCTACCTCAAATGCATCGGGCAAGAAGAGGCGCGCGACTTAGTGCGTGAACTACATGAGGGGCTGTGTGCAATGCATGCTGGGCCACGCAACATGGAGCGCACCATCCTATTGCATGGATACAACTGGCCGCGAATTAAGAAGGACACGAAGAGCCACGCAGACCAGTGCCACAAATGTCAAGTCAACGCGCGCCAGCATCACTTGCCAGCCATCGAACTTCAGGGCAACTTGAGCCCATGGCCTTTCGCACAGTGGGGGGTGGATCTCTTGGGCCCCTTTCCAACGGCAAAAGGGAAACGCAAATACATCATCGTAGCAGTAGACTACTTCACCAAGTGGATCGAAGCCGAAGCACTGACATCCATAACAGCGCACCAGGTAATGCGCTTCCTACGCAACAACATCTTGTCGCGCTTCGGAGTCCCGAACGCACTCATTTTCGACCATGGGAAGCAATTCGACTGCGCTGAAGTGATAGACTTCTGTGACGAAGTGGGAACCATCGCAAGATTCGCATCGGTGGCTTACCCCCAGGCCAACGGCCAAGCGGAATCCTCCAACAAAGCGATCTTGCACGGCCTGCACACCCGTCTGAACGATGCAAAGGGTAATTGGGCTGACGAGCTCCACACGGTGCTATGGGCGCACCGCACCACGTACAAGGTGGCAACAGGCGAAACCCCCTTCGCTCTTACATACGGCACCGACGCGGTGATCCCCATTGAGACAACAGCTCCGACCTATCGGATCACAGGGTACAACGAAGAAGCGAACGATGAAGCGCGCTTGTTGGAACTAGAGTTATCCCAGGAAAGGCGCGAGTTGGCCGCCATCAGGCTAGCCGCAATGAAAGAGCAGGTAGCAAAGTACCACAACGCGAAGCTGGTTCCACACAAATTAATCCTGGGAGATCAAGTGCTACGGCGGAACTTTCGTCCTGACCCAAGACACGGGAAGCTTGCCTCGGCATGGGAAGGCCCATACCTAATCCGCGAAGTGGTCGGCGCCAACACATTCAAGCTCAGCGAGTTGGGGGGCAACAAAATTCCAAGAACATGGAATGCGCAAAATCTTAGGAAATACCACCAAGCAACTTAACGTGTATCCCATTTGCAATAGCGCACTCGCGCATGAAATAAAAGGACATGGTTCGCAAAGAACAAAAAATAGCAATAGTCCAGCACTATTCGCGCCCATTCAGTTCGCAAAGAACAAAAAATAGCAATAGTCCAGCACTATTCGCGCCCATTCAGTTCGCAAAGAACAAAAAATAGCAATAGTCCAGCACTATTCGCGCCCATTCAGTTCGCAAAGAACAAATAATAGCAATAGTCCAGCACTATTCGCGCCCATTCAGTTCGCAAAGAACAAAAAATAGCAATAGTCCAGCACTATTCGCGCCCATTCAGTTCGCAAAGAACAAAAAATAACAATAGTCCAGCACTATTCGCGCTCATTCAGTTCGCAAAGAACAAAAAATAGCAACAGTCCAGCACTATTCGCGCCCATTCAGTTCGCAAAGAACAAAAAATAGCAACAGTCCAGCACTATTCGCGCCCATTCGGTTCGCAAAGAACAAAAAATAGCAATAGTCCAGCACTATTCGCGCCCATTCGGTTCGCAAAGAACAAAAAATAGCAATAGTCCAGCACTATTCGCGCCCATTCAGTTCGCAAAGAACAAAAATTTTGCGGAGAACAAACAGTTTTGCGGAACAGCACTATCCGCGCCCAGGCAGTTTGCGAAAATCAAAATACATATATAGCAATAGTAAAGAGCGAGAGCGAAAGACAAACGACAGAAAAGCGACAGATACACGCATAGCGCCATAAAAAACTATAAAAAAAACGACAATCGATAACATGCCCAACGCCCCTACACTTGTCCTCCTTCATCAGTCTGGGACTGCGCTACGGCAGTCTGCTCATCATCACCCCTTGTGCCACCGGAGCCCTCCTTACCCGCGTCTTCCTCATCCGCGCTCTCTCCCTCCTCCTCATCATCCTCGGGCTCTGACTCGGACAAGGATTTCTTCTGACCAATCCACATTTTGACATGCTCGACCATCGCGCGGATGTCCCAGCTGATTCCGGGGTTCTCAGGCCGGACTTTCTTCCCAACCGCGATTACAGCCTTTGTCATGGCGTCCGCCAAAATCCTCCCAAAAGGCGGGGACGACTTATACTGACAAATTGCCGTAGCCTGAGCTGCGCGGACGGCCTCAGCCTTTGCCACATTGTGGAGTTGGACCAAATCATCCTTCTCCTTTTGGAAGTCCTCGCGGACCTCCCTCAGCTTCCCTTCATAATCCTCCGCCAGCATCCTCCTTTCCTCAGCGAACTGGGCTTGCAGTTGCTCCCTAATGGCGTCGCGCTCCTCTGCCCGGACACGCTCCTTCGCAGCCTCCACAGCAGTCTCGAGCCTACTTTGTCATACGCCGAGCTCAGTCAAGGCCTTGTTGGCCTCGTTGGTGGCCACTTTCGCGCGACTCTCCGCGCCGGCGAGTTTCCCTTCCAGCTGCACAATCCTGGACTCGTCCGTCTTCAGTCTCGCGCGGGTAGATGCACGATCCTGCTGAGCGCGGAAAGTTGCCAGCAAACCCTGTACAAGCAGCACTTTACAACTTAGCAAAAAACCCCTTTTCCACAAGGTAAAGAAAGGTTATGCTCCAAAATGAAATATCCTTACCGCCCAATGGATTTGAGCCAAGTCCACAAGCGGATCCGACTTCTCGAAACGAGGTGGAATGCTGAGCACGGGTCCAACCGCCCGCAAAGCAGCCTGCGCCGTTTGACTGTTGCACGCCGCGCCAGTGTGAATCCTCACGTCGCGGTAGTAGTCAACACCCGGGGTACCCCCAACATATCGGGAAGGCTCCGTTGCACAGTAGCACCAGAAGAGCTAGGAGCCACCCGCCTCTCCGGTCGGGGGGAGTCACCCACTCGCGTTTCGGGGTCGACAATGACCAGAGGCTGCTGGCATGCCTCCTGCGCGGGAACCTCTCGCTCCCGCGGCTCAACAACCCGCGCAGTCTTCTTCGGGTTTTCATCAGTCATCTCCCTCTCCGACTCCTTCCTCTTCCCGCCACTCACGGGGGCACTGCTGGGCTGCCCCCGGTCCTTCCTCTTGGCGCTGGTGGCTGGCGCGTTGCTGCTCTGCGCTCCCACTTTCTTCTTATTCTTCTCCTTACGCGAGGGGTGGGGGGCCTTCACGACGTTGTCCACTGACATCATGCTCACGAGGTCGGAGAAATCGACACCTGCACCAAAATATCGTAAGAAACCGGTTAAATATGACAGAATACAAAGGGAAAGAAAAATAACTAACCATCGGCAAAAAGCTCTTGCAAGACGGCCTCGCGCACTCCGCGCGTGTAAAGATTCATCTTCTGATCCAGGCACGCTGCATATTCTTAGTCAAGCCCATTATACGCGCCGACGTGGGACTCATAACCAAGGATGCTACCCTTTTTCCACTCAGTGGGCTCATCCACGTGCTCACTCACCCACTCCCCCGGCGTCGGCTTGACGTAGAAGAAGCGTTCAAACCACGTCTTCTTCAGTTTGGGAGAGCCGTACACGAACCCATCAGGCCTATTATCGCGCCGCTTTATGGATAAACAGTCGCTCTTGATGCTGGGCTCCTTGATCTTATAAATTTTGCGGAACAGCCCGTACGTGGGCTGGATGTTAAGCCGCTTACAGGCGAGGCGCAGGCAGGAGACATGCATAATGATGGATGGGGAGAGGCGCCCAACCGAGCAGTTGAGCCGCCTGTATAAGGCGCACAACAATGGGTCGATGGGAAACTGGAAGCCCATCACCCAGTACTCGCTGTACACCCCAAACCACCCTGGGGGGCAATTGCCCACCATACTGCTAACAGAGGGCACCGCGTACTCCCAATGCGGAGGCAAACCTAATCCGCGCACGATATTCTCGACGTCTTCGCGCGAGTATATGGAAGCGTGGTCGGGTCCCCGCAACAAGTTGTCGTGCGGAGCCGGCTGGTCGCCCCACATCTCCGCCCAATCGAGGACGGTGTAGACCGCGCTCACACAGCGAGGGCCAAGGCGACTCATCGCCTCGCTTATGCGCACCACGTCAACGGGCTCCGCAATAATCGGCGCCGACTGCGTGTCAGAATCCTCGCGCTCGGTCGCATCCGCAGTACCAGCACCCTCCGCGACCCCAGACCTCCCATCGCGGTCGCGTCGGATGATCAAAACGCCCCGGGGCTGCGTGGTCGGCCTCTCGCTCCCAGACGCAACAACATCTTCATCTGCCTCCCCGAGGACGAAATCAGGATCCGAGTCGACTCTGGCCGACGGCGTTGTCGGAGCTCCGCCGCCACCAGACCCACCGCCATACTCGCCGCCGGAATTCGCCAATTCCAGCGACGGATCAGAAGAAACATGTGAAAGGGGGGGAAGATTACCTTCTTCGTCTTGTACGATCTCAATCTCGCCGACGTTGGTGTTGGTGTTTTCCATGATAGCAATATGAAGTAGAGAAGAACGGCGACTGAAGATTTAAGATTGTAAAAGAAGGAGAGAAATCTCGGCGATAGACCAGAGCAAGAGAGGAAAGAGGCAGAGCTCAGATGTGCAGAATGAGTCAGGATGAATCCCACCCCCCACAACGGGTCGATACTTATAGTTGTTAGAGGTAAGTCGAAGGGTTAAAGTAACCTCAAAAATCGCAACCGTCAGACGTTTCGAATTTCGAAATCTGCCCGCCCAAACGGACAAACCAGGATAGGACACGTGGACACCTATTAGAAGTAGGTACTAGTCGCTGACGTAACAAGTTCCGCACAACGCCTGGGGGGCATGGCACACCCGCGAGGAAAGAGAAAAATCTCACAAATCCAAGCACGCGCAGCCCGTCAAGAAAAATCTCACAAAGATCGCGCACACGCGCACCAAGAGATTCAGAATCCCGACTCCAAAGGTCGTGATCAACCAAGGATCGCGCTCAATCAAGCAACTACAACAGGACCTCTCGCGCGGCTACGGAACGGCAAGGCGCACGCGAAGAGCAATCGCAATCCCGGAAATCACGCCCAATCAGATGTCGCGCCATCGACCATTCGCGCCCAGGCCTGAGTCAATCAAACGAAGATCTAAACAGAGGGTATTCACAGAACACCCTCTGATGGGGGGCAATTGTTGGGCGTGTGACTCGGACCTAGCCGTGCAAGGTAAGACGCGCCGACGTAAGCCCAGACGCGAGAGCCTAAGGCGCGCCACAGCATGTGCGCGGGTGGAAAGAATCAACGCGCGAAGACCCTGAACCCCTCACAAGCTGCGCGCGGGTGAGAAGCATCAAGGCGCGGAGATTCTGGGCGCGTCGCAAGCCACGCGCGTGCTGAGAGAGCCAAGCGAGTACTAAGCCACAGAGCCGCAAGGAGTCCCCCTCACACTCCCCGAGGGCCAGCCACGTTGGGATCCGAGAGATAGTCGTAGGTAGGGCTGCAAATGAGCCAAGCCGCTCGCGAGCAACTCGGCGTTCGAATCGGAAAAAACTCGTTCGACACTCGACTCGTTATTTAACAAGCCGGCTCGCGAGCCAACTCGTTAGTTAACGAGCCAAGCCTGAGCTAGACCATGCTCAGCTTGATAAGCTCGCGAGCTAGCTTGATTCGGTGGCTTGTCGAGCTAAGCTCGCGAGCTGCCTTGTTTTGAGCTTGTGGAAGGATGAATTACTCTTTTAAACATGAACATTGTCTTCTAATACAGATGTGTATGAAATTTAGATGTTATTTATAGTTTCTAGTGTTCCTTCTATCATTTAAATTCTTTATGTTTATACATTTTTCCAGCAAAAATGATTTTAAATCGAGCTCATCTTGAGCCGAGCTTGTACTCAGCTTGACAAGCTATGTTAATGAGCATTTATCGAGCTCTACCGAGTCGAGCTCGAGCTAGATTATTCTTATTCAAGCCGAGCTCGAGCTCGAGCTGGATTATCAAAATTCGAGTTCGAGCCGAGCTCGAGCTGAAAAATTAATAAACGAGCCGAGCTCAAGCTAAGCAAAAACTCGACTCGACTCGGCTCGTTTGCAGCCCTAGTCGTAGGTACACCTCTGACATGTCCTAGGTAGAGGGATGGCCTAAATCCCTGACATGTCAGTGGTCATGTCAAGGTCAAAGTACCATCATGTAATCCACCCACTCACCCACCACCATGTAGCCTATAAATATGGCATTTACTCCGGTGGGTGAGGGGATCGCATTTTGGGCATTCTATCTCTACAAACATCACATTCTCTCTCTAAAACACCAATTCTCTCAACCTTCCAGACCTTTGTTCTATGTCATATAGTTGATTTTCCATTGCTTACTCTCCTTGACCCACTTCCTTTCCCGAACCTCACTCCTACACTCAGTTAGGTTCAAACAGGTATAATATGCCTATCTACTATGACTTTTTATCAAACATGCCCCTCTATTATTTTTTACATCAAACACGCCCCTGTAATTTGAAAAAATTATCAAACATGCCCTTAAGTTGAAATTTCCATTGAAAATATCGTCAATCATGGTTGAACCGAGATTTAAACGACCTGACATCGATAAATGGGAGGGGAAATGTTAGTTTTGACCCTTGTTTTATTTCTCTAGGTCTCGTCAAAGTGAAATTATTAGAATTATTTGGCTATACAAAAGAACAAAAAGAACTCTAAAGTGAAATTATTAGGGATATTTTAGATATTTGGGTCGCCCAAACCAAAGTTCGGTCTTGGTTAACGATTTTTTGATGGAAATTTTAACAAAAGGGCATGTTTGATAAGTTTGCCAAAGTACAAGAGCATGTTCGATGTAAAAAATAGTAGAGGGACATATTTGATAAAACGTCATAATAGAGGGGCATATTATACCTATAACCCTAATTCAATATCATAAAGAAAACCTAATTCAATATCATAAAGAAAAGTGAATTGTACAATATTACAATTTTGAGTGTTTGTGTGCTATTTAATAATTTGGGATTTACCTTAGTCCTTTATATATGTCACGACCTTAACTAATTGTCATATAGTAGTTATCTATTTTCCATCAACGTCTCTAACTAGAAGACATTAAGCGACATCAAAATGCCGGTTCTCAAAGAGTCCATTGGAGGGAATTGTTGGAACGTGGCGTCCCCCAAATGGGTTAGTATACCTACTCAACTTAAGCCCGACCTAGTCGGAGTTTGGTCGAACCCAACATACCTAGCTAGCCATCCTTTTCAAGTAGCTCTCAATGTGATTTAAGCTTGATCTCAAAGATTAAAGTTAGTGATTAGTATTTTACTATTTTATCACTAGAGTTAAACTTTTTGTAAACTATTTGTCAAATGTGATAGACAAGTCAGTAGTCTCGTTCGTAAAAGATGAACAAAAGTCGCGTATATAGTACTTGTGCATATATCTTCGATGTATTGTACCAGTCTTGTGAAATGGTAGATATTACCTCAAATATATATTCAAGTTGATGGTGTATTCCTATGTGCTAATATGTTATCAAGATTGCTTGTTAGGGAAACTCAGAAAGATGTATCACTATATGCATGCATACATTTCAAAGAATCATATATGTGTCATATAACAAAACGAGTCAAGTGTTCAAAATAAACTTATCTCTTACCTAATTTGCAACAAATCATAAGATATCCCGACAAATTGATAAAATTAGATAAAAAAAAAACTCTGAATTCGTTGCGGTTAATCACTCATAAACTATCTACTACAAATAAGCTGATTAAGCTCTATAACACAAGAAATTGTTGATAGTCAGTCACCAAATTTCTTTCGTCACCCTTTCTAGGACAGCAATACATACAAAAGGCATTTCCGTGCGATTATTCCCGGCAAACAAACAGACAACCAAGGGCATATCGGGGAAACCAGCCAAAAGTCTTTTTCGCATTTTCAATTAGTTTTTGCGGGAAACTCCACTAACTAAAAAAAAAATTAAAAATTCATAACCCAGCCAGCCAGCCATCCAGGCCCAACCAGAGAATCTAACCATGGTTACCGCCTCGTTGTTAGGTGAGAGCGAGCGAGCCTGACCAAGACACCAGGTCGAGTTTGGTGAGCGTTGAGAATTTTATTTTATTTATTTATTTCCCTTTTTCTTTTCTTCCACCTTCCTTCCTCCGCCTTATTAAGAGCCCAACCTTTCACTCCCAATCTCGGCAGGAAAGAAATTTTTTTGGTACCAAACAAAACCGACTTGAACTAATCAAAAGATTTCTCTCCTCCCCTGAATCGCCGGACACCAACTCCCACCCACCAAGCTTCAGCGAATTCAGGAATTATCGGTAATTAGAATGGACTCGTCCTCGTCGTCGGGATCTCAATCGGCGATCGATCTGATGGCGGCAATTATCCGGAAGAAGTTCGCCGACCCGTCCAACGCTTCGTCGGAGTCGGGAGGTGCGGCGGCGGAGGTGACCTCGCTGATCCTCGACAACAGGGAGTTTGTCATGATCCTGACGACTACGGTGGCCGTGCTGATCGGGTGCGTGGTGGTGCTGGTGTGGAGAAGATCCAGCTCCCCGAAGCGGAGCTACCAGCCGCCGACGCCGTTGGTTGTCAAGAAGAAGGAGGAGGATGTGGTGGTTGATGATGGGAAGAAGAAGATCACTGTGTTCTACGGTACTCAGACTGGTACTGCTGAAGGATTCGCCAAGGTTGGTTTCGTTTCGGTTTTCCCCCCTTTCTCTCACACACACACACACACATCTCAGCTCGCAATGGGAGCTCTCTGGTTTTTATCGATTGGGTTTGTATTGATTTGAATTGAATTGGGTATTTTTTTTTTGTTGCAGGCTCTGGCCGAGGAGGCGAAGGCGCGGTATGAGAAGGCTGTATTCAAAGTTGTTGACATGGTGGGTTGAACCAACCAGAGAATTTTTACCGATTTCATTCTGACTGTTTTGTTCTGAATTGCCGAGTTGTGTGGTGGTGTTGAATTTTGTGGCCTCTGGTTTTGTTACAGGATGATTATGCCGGGGATGACGATGAGTACGAGGAGAAGTTCAAGAAGGAGTCCATCGCTTTCTTCTTCCTCGCTACGTGAGTGAATAGTCTGACTCTGCCACTTTCTAAAGCTTCCATCTTCTATTTAAATTTCTGGTTTTGTAACATGGGTTGCTTGGTGGTTGGGTGGGCAGGTATGGAGATGGTGAGCCGACTGATAATGCAGCAAGGTTCTACAAGTGGTTTACTGAGGTAAAATTTCAGCTGGATCGAGTGAAATCGGCCATTGAATTCAGTCTATGGGTGGAATGTAAATTGACTGACTGCATGCAACAGGGTAAAGAAGCCAGAGGAGAATGGCTCAAGATGAATTATGGAGTGTTCGGTCTTGGCAATAAGCAATATGAACACTTTAATAAGGTATTGAAGAGTGTTTTGAGATGGGTGCCTTTCAGAATTTGTTTTGATGCCTGTTTATTACGGGGATGAACTCTGACTAAATTTATGTATTTGTTGGTTGATACTATAGATTGCTAAGGAGGTGGATGATCTTCTGGCTGAACAAGGTACAGTTCTTTATTCCCTTGAAGTTTGGTATAGAAATGGAGTTCCTTTTTATAGTTAAATGATGGGGGAACTAGAACATTTAGTAGTTAATGGAATCTGGTACACAATATGATATATATAGTGCTGTTTAGCTAATTGGGTGCTTCTCGTGGACTGAACCGTTTAATGAAGCTTGTAATGAGAACTAAAGTTAGGTTATGGAAGATTGATATCATGCGACTGATGGTGGTAACTCTTTGCATTGTCCAGGTGGCAAGCGCATTGCTCCTGTGGGTCTAGGAGATGATGATCAATGCATGGAAGACGACTTTTCTGCTTGGTGAGTGAGCTTACTTAGTAGTCTTCATTATTGCGCCAAGAACTATTTCCAGATGGTAAAATTCTGATATGCCTTCTTCTCTTGATGGCAGGAAAGAGTTGGTATGGCCAGAGCTCGATGGTTTGCTTCTTGATGAGGATGATCAATCATCTGCAACCACCCCGTATACTGCTGCGGTGTTGGAATACCGGGTTGTGTTCTATGACTCCACTGATGCACCAGTAGAAGACAAAAGCTGGAGTGGTGCCAATGGCCACACTGTCTATGATGCTCAACATCCATGCAGGTTCATACATTGATGTTTCGCTGCCTTTGCTTTTACGTTTTTGCTGTGTGTAGTTTCTCAGTCTAACATAAACATCTACTGAATCACAGGTCTAATGTTGCTGTGAGGAAAGAGCTTCACACTCCTCTTTCTGACCGATCTTGCACACATTTGGAATTCGACATTGCTGGCACTGGACTCTCGTAAGTCGATGGTGTTTTTAAAGATGTAATATATGTGTTCTGTTTTAAACATCACACAAACGCTCATCACTGAGTTTGTTTCTCAGATATGAAACTGGGGATCATGTTGGTGTGTACTCTGAGAATGTCGAGGAGGTTGTAGAAGAGGCACTGCAGTTGTTAGGTTTGTCGCCCGACACATACTTCTCCGTCCACTCCAATAAAGAGGACGGGACACCACTCAGTGGAAGCTCATTGCCAACACCATTTCCACCATGCACCTTGAGAACAGCTCTGACTCGATATGCCGATCTTTTGAATGCTCCCAAAAAGGTTAGAATACTTCTACTATTCTTTCATGTTTCTGCTATTTTTCCAAGCTGATTGGAGCTCTTCTCTAAGAAATTGTTCATCTTCCATTTCCAGTCTGCTTTGCTTGCTTTAGCAGCTCATGCTACTGATCCTACTGAAGCCGATAGATTGAGATATCTCGCTTCACCTGCTGGCAAGGTGCTGATTTCTTACACAAGACTTTAGTTGATTTTATCACTTGTATTGGTGGTTTAATAGGTAAGTTAACAGTCATTCTCTTTTCTTTTAACATTCTACAGGATGAATATGCAAAATGGGTAGTTGCCGAACAGAGAAGTATCCTTGAGGTCATGGCTGCATTTCCCTCTGCAAAGCCTCCCCTTGGTGTTTTCTTTGCTGGAGTTGCTCCTCGCTTGCAGCCTCGATTTTATTCTATCTCTTCATCTCCAAGGTGAGCATAGTTTTACCCTTTTCTTTTCCCCCTCAATTATCTATTTTTCTTTTCTAGACTATTTAAACTTTTCATCTACTGATCATCAACAATTGATTTCTAACAGGATGGCACCATCTAGAATCCACGTGACTTGTGCTCTGGTGCTTGAGAAAACTCCAGGGGGACGGGTGCACAAGGGAGTGTGCTCAACTTGGATGAGGGTATGTACTATTTTCTATCGTGTGTTTGCGCAGCTTGCTGTTCTAATTTTCTGACTGGATGCCAGTGGATAGAGAGGCAAATGGTAATGGTTCACCTTTGATCCTACAGAATGCTGCTCCTATGGAGAAGAGTCAAGACTGCAGTTGGGCCCCCATTTTCATTCGGCAATCGAATTTCAGACTTCCTGCAGATACTAAAGTTCCCATCATAATGATTGGTCCTGGGACTGGACTGGCTCCTTTCCGGGGCTTCCTGCAGGAAAGACTAGCACTCAAAGAATCCGGAGCAGAACTTGGGCCCTCAATCTTCTTCTTTGGTTGCAGAAACCGTAAGACGGTAAGCTGCTGTTTCCATGGATTCTGGTGCATGGGTTTTGTTATGATTTTTCATGGTCTCACGATCTCACGGTTTTAAATTCAGGATTTCATCTACGAGGATGAACTCAACAACTTCGTCGAAGCCGGTGCACTCTCTGAGCTGAATGTTGCCTTCTCGAGGGAAGGAGCTACCAAAGAGTATGTGCAGCACAAAATGATGCAGAAGGTAAATCCTCTCTTTTGTGGCTTCTGTGCAATGATCACCATCTTTCTGTTCTTGTTGGTACCGGTTGCATAAAAGCATTGTCTCACCTCATCATCTTTCTGGTCCAGGCTTCGGAGATCTGGAACCTGATCTCTCAGGGCGCCTATGTTTACGTATGTGGTGATGCTAAAGGCATGGCTAGAGACGTTCACCGAACTCTCCACACCATTGCAATTGAGCAGGTATGAATGATTCTGTGATTTCTGGGTTATACATGGTTTCTGACAATCAAAATCATCATATCCTAAAAATACATGGAATTCTTGGTTACCCGATTCCCTGAGTTGTGCCTGTGCGCATATGTGTCTTATCGCTGAATCACAAACCCTGCTTCTTTTGTGAACCAGGGATCGCTCGACTCATCCAAGGCAGAGAGCTTGGTGAAGAACCTGCAAATGAATGGTCGCTACCTGCGTGACGTGTGGTAATCACTCATTAACCATGCGTTATCGAGCCAATCGTCGCTAGCTAAATTATTAATTATAAAAAAGGAACATGAAAAAAGATGGAGAAGGAATGACTCCTGGAGAAGAAGTACAGGTTTTGCCAAAATGCAAAGCCTTTTGATGCAAGAGATGACTGAATTGGTGAAGAGGGCTATAGATATTTGCAGAATGCCTGCCTCCCTGCCTTCCCCATCTACATCTGTAAGTGGGCTGTTGTTACTTGTTACTGATCGATTTGTATCATGATATAGTATAGTAGACTGCATTGTTCTTTTTTTTTTCTTCTTCTTCTTCTTATCTCTTGATTTTTCACTACTGTGGAAGATTTTTGCTGCTCTGCTTATTCTTTTCTTTTCCCCACCTTCTCGTTCTGTTTTTTTTTTTTTGGATGATGGTAGTCTAAGTTAGCGCACTCCATGATGGTTCAGAGTTCTCTATTAAGCTCCACATTAGCAACAATCCGATATGTACTCCATTATCAGTCACAAGGTTGGACAACTTCATAAATCTAATAAGTAGATGGCGAAATCCATATAAGACAGTCCGGCACATCACCCAAATCCGACACGCGAACCAGAAGCCGATCATCGGAGTCGAGCTCGTACACATCGAGCCCGTAATAAACACAGTTCCTCCTGCACTCCGAACGAACAGGCACGCAAACGACGTTATGCGCATCCGCGAACAGAGCGTAATCGCCTATGCTTTCGACCTCAACCCATCTCTTCGCGTCTCCGTCGATCTTGTAAACACGGAATCCAACCTTCCGAAACTCCGCATCCAATTTCCCACTATTATCAAGTGCTCTTCTTCTCTCCTTGCCAACACGGAGACCGGCCGGCACCGTGCCCTTGGGGACCATCTCCCGCCGGCCTGACAACAACATCAGCTCTCCCTCCGGGCTCACCGTCAAGTGGTGGTCGTAGTAGTAGTCCTTACAAGAGGAGAGAGCAAACTCCTCGGGGAGAAACGCCCATGAAAGGCTCGGCCCGCGGTGGTGGTGGTGGTTAAGATCGCAGGCCAAAACCCTTCCATCCGCGGTGCAAAAGACGTAGACCTTGTCCCTCCAAAGCACGGCTTTGTAGCGGCTGTGAGTGAACCTTTGATCATCGCCCACAAAGGAGTTGAAAGCGACCAGCGTGCATTCTTGATGATGATCATCATCATCCTCATCCCTGCGGCCGCCGCCGGCGGTGAGCTTCCATAACACTAAGCCGCTCTCGCCGCTGCCGTACGTGGTGGTCACTACAACGACGTTGCACGACCCTTCCGCGGGCTCGGCCGACATTAGAAACCCGTTAAAGATGCGTTCTTTTTGGTGTAGGAACCTGCATGAAATCGAAATCGTGATTTAAAACCTAATAATCGCACTCCTCGGTTGTAATATTGGTCAAAATCTACATTGTGTCTAAACGTTTTTAGGTAGAATCACAATTTTTCGTTACAATTTTAGGTAAAATCTACTTTTTAAAGGTTAAAATCTACTTTTTTCACCTCAATATTTTTGCAATCCAACTCATAGGAATGTCATTTCACCTACATCGATGCAATCCACTTGAAATTGCATATGGAATTACATACTATGTTTAAATTATAGAAAATAGAGTAAAAAAGAAAATAATATAATAGAAAATAAAATAAAAATCTTTTTTTTTTGGTGTTTTTGACTTGCATATGCAATTGCATCTGTTGCAAGCTTGCAAATATGCAATTGGTAGCCACATCAATGCTGTTGTTTTGCAATTGCAAACACCCATATCATGTCATCTTGCAATTGAAAAATAAAATATCAATGTGGATGCTATTATAGGTAGGATCACGATTTATGACTGCATTGGCTACCTGAAGTCGCCGCCACCATGGCGGATTTTGTTGGTGAGGCGGATCTTGGCTCGAGTCAAGGGGTTCAACAGGTAGAGAACAAGCGGGTGCGGGCACCACTGCTCTTGTATGAGCAGCCACCCGAAAGCCGAGCCGAGACACTGCGGGTACGTGTACTGGCCTCTGCCTAAATCGACGTGTAGGCGGCGGCGGCACTTGTTGTTGTTGCCTTCCGCCGCCACGTCGACGAAGTGGTGGCAGTCGTGGCCGCGGCAGTCGGCCGTGCCAGGTTTATCGCACGGCAAGATCAGCCACGGCAGGGACTGGCGGAACTTGTGCGGGTTTTGTAGTTCGGCCGGCTGGCTGAGAAGGAGGGCTTGTCTCCACGGCTTGCAGACGGCTTGGAAGCGGATGAAGTCCGGTAGTTTGACTGACCGGCGCATGATGCCGCCGAGAAGCAAGCCGGGCAGGTGCGTCCAGTCGCGCTGAGGCGGAGGCTCCTCGGCCATGGTGATAAGCTACAACTCTACAAGAGTAGACATATATATAGAGAAGATCGGTTCCTTCCGTTGCAAATTTCCTATTCCAAAAAGGAATATAGGAACCTCCGACGAGAAAAACCCTAATCTGCATCACCCCACCGTCGTGGTAACACATCATACTATATGGTAATTTTCAGTGTAACGCTTTCATATCATAATCATACCAATTAATTACGTAACAAGTCGTACTAATTAACCATTCCCGCCCAAACAAATGCTTAGCTCGATTGTATTCTAATAGCATAGCGTTCGCGAAGCAGTTTCAATGATTGTCCCACAACTCCATCCCGCGAGAGGAGTTCGTGAATCAGAAAATTAACGTGTGATTAATTTCTTTTTCATCCGAAAGTTTACTAAAATTATCCGAGATAAATTCTCCATCATTACCGCTTCTTATTGTTTTGAGACAAATTTGACCTGTACTAGATAAAATTATACGAGATACATTCTCCCCCGACGAGGTTCCATGACACTAAGCCGCCTTCTCGGCACCCTTGCATGTAGCATCTAGCATGCAACCACGACGCAGCCCTCTGCAAGTTTCCGATTAGATAGTGACCGGGCGACAACAAGGAGAAGGGAAGCTTACCACGAGAAAGAAAGGTGGTGAATATATATGTTAAACTAATGGAATGGTCATTTTTGTTAGTAACCCACAGATATATGTGACTATATTTGAATGGAAACTAATGGAATAATGATCATTTTGTTATCAACAGATGTGAGTGTGACATGTTGATTAGGACGCAATAGATTGGCATATGAATGGAAATTAATGGAATGGTCATTTTGTTAGTTAGTAGTGCAAAATGAAATCACTCCTTTGTAAAAAAAATATAAGTGACCATTTTGTTAGTAACTCAAAAATATGTGACTGTTTGTGTCAATAACAAAAGAAAATGAACAACATGCTTTAGATGGAGGGAAAATGGTCAAGTACACGCATAAATTGTGAAATTTAGATGTCTAACTTGTGAAACTCAAATGACGTACATCTAAAGTGAATGATTCCTTGCAATATATAATATATGCTTCATAAAAGAACGTATTGATATTGTAGGTGGCCCATAGAAACATATTGATACTATACTATAATTTACAATTCATTAGAATTCAGTTCATTGCTACTTTCCACAATTCATGAGATATTGGTGAAAATTAAATTTTTTCTGCAAGATACTTTTTCGTGGGGATGAGATGGCTTGATAACCAACTATTAGGTTAGCACCGTATTAACCCCATTCATCTCCCTATGTTTCTGTCAATCCAAGTGGGATTATGTGAGTATGGGTATTTTTGGTAAGAACACATGTGATCCCAGCCTCGGAAATAAGTGTGTAGGAGTTTTGGGAATAAATCCAACAACTGATCCTTCCTTTCAGTCTATTTCTTTTCCCCCATTTTCTCCCAGATCCTCTCTCTCTTTCAATCTCCAACCAATCCATCTGGACAATCACCGGCCTTGTCGTCGTTGCGATCGCCACCATCGCCGCTCTTGCCGTCGTCTCCCTTGACTTCGCCACCCCCTATTTCGTTTGTGCCTCCGCTGCAGTTGGATTCGCTGCGCTATGATTTCTTTGCTTGTCTATGTATACATATAACTTCCTTTGATTCCTTTGACGATCTCGATCTGTTCGTTGGTGGTCTTGGTTGGTGATGGTAGTTGCTTTTTTTTTTTTGACGAAAGATGGTAGTTGCTATGTGTGCTCTGTTATAGAGGGCCTTTTGGATCGGTTTTTGGATTTCAAAATCCGTCTCGTTTCTTGCTCTTGTTTGCTCATAGTTATTCTCAAGATTAGTAGCGATTTTCATTGTTTGTGAAGGCAGTACTGTCATATCATTTACATAGAACATAGTAGTGTTTCTTCTAATCAGTATTGTTTTTATTGAATTTTGGAGTATATAATCTTGCTTCCTGCTATGTACGTGTACTCTGATATGGAGGACTTCGCGTCGCTTTTGAATTTATGAAATGTAACTTTTTCCTGTCTATTGTTTGCTCGGAATAGCAAGAGTGGTAGCACTTTTCTACAACGTAGTAAGGATTTTCATATCCAAAACTTGTAGTTTATCTTTTCCTTTACACTTTTGATGCTTTCATCTGTAGCAATTACTTTGTTTGTACTTTGTAGTAGTATTTCTCAAGGTTAGTAGTGTTTCTCAACTTTTGTAGAGGTAGTAGTTCCTACCGTCACTTGTTTGAGTTATTGTTTTCTCCTTGATTGGTTTGTTGTAGGAACATTTTTGTGAAGTTTAGTAGTGTTTTCAGGGAAATTGTAATGTATGACCTTAATGTATGATCTTACTTATTTCTGATGTCGTGGCAATTTTATTAAACCTAGTAATGTTTTCTGAATTCAGTAGTGTTTTACATTGATTTAGGAGCTCTTGCTTTTTTACTTGATTTCTTGGCAGTTTAATATACTGTGGGAGTTCTTTTACCAATAGTATATAGTATTGCTTATGTGTGAACTAATACAGTCAGACTCTTTTTGATGTGTTCTTTTTATGTCAGTAGCAATTTTAATGAGCTAGAAATGTTTTAAACGCTGGAAATGGTAGTGATTTTGTTTTTAGTTTTTTTTTTGTGCAGCGCTGGTTCCTAAAATCATAAGGAGGCGGCTTGTGCAGTGTAGGAGATTAATATGTACTGATTTTGTATTTGTGTAGTATATATTTCACATAGAGATCTTTGGTACTAATTAATTGCATGTATATGCTATCCGATTGTCATTTTCGCATAAACAATATTGATTTCTCACTTTGTAATAGTTATTTTACATTTTTTTTAGTATTGATTCGTATCACCTATAGTAGAGATTTATTTATAAATAACTAGTATTTCTATAAATCACTACACAAATCGTCAAAATCACTAATAGTGGTATCTCTACTATAGAGAATCACTACTACTAATATCTATCTCAAAATATCATAGTAGGGATGGCAACAAAACTCGAACCCACGGGTACCCTACCTGACCCAACCCGGTCAACGGGGGTAAAACCCGTGTTGACGGGTTTCGGACCGTGTTTGGGTTTAAACTCGTTACACTTTCATCGGGTTGGGTTTGGGTTTAGGGATACCCGACCCATGGGTAGCCGCCCTTACTTATTTCGTTGCTTACTCTCTCCAAATCCTACCCTAATTCTAATTTTCCCAATCTAATTTACAATTTATATGGATAATTTATGATTTGTTTGAATTTTCTAGACTCGTGTTTTTTGCATGGATAATTTATATGGAGAAATTGATGTTTGACTTTTATTTTGATAGGAACTTGTCATTATAAATTTTTTACCACAACAACCCATGGGTACCCATGAACCCGCAGATACCCAGCAGGTTGGGTTAGTTTGAGTTTCTAAACGCATTAAGTTTTACCTCGGATTTTTTTTACGGATAAACCCATGAGTTTGGGTTTGGATTTGACAAAAACCGACCCAACCTGACCATTGCCTTCCCTAATCACTACTACAAATCACCATTGTAAAAATCAATAAACTACTACTGCGGTATATCCTCCCATTATATTATGGAGGTTCTCTTACAGAAGGTACTCAATTCTAAAATTCGAGGCTTCTGAGTAATTTTAGTAAGGATATTTTTGTCTTTTCAAATCAAATAATAATAAATTAATTTTATATATTTTTGTCTTACAAAAAAAGAAATAAGCAACGTGGTACAAACGTCTACTGCTAGCGGTTTCCCCGTTAATTATTAATGAAAGCATCATTATTAATACTATTAATGAGTTTCAACCAAAAAAAATATATTATCATAATGGTGGCAGAATAGGATTAGGATTGCATGGGATCAATTCCATATATTAGAGAGAGGATTTATAATTGATCATATCTCAGGTGTTGTTAATTGGAATTCAATTTTTGCTATATAAAAAAATTCATTTGGTTAAACTCTACAAGATGACATCCATTTTGATATATTTTTTGAGAAAAATAATATTGCTCTAAAAGAATTGACCCTATGGGTAATTCATCAAGTTATTTATTTTTAATCTACAACTGATCAAGTTTTGTGTTAGCTGCTGAGATTGCTTAATTTATTAATTTTTGTAGAGTATTTCAATTTGAGATAGACTAATTAGAATAAAGAGTGATTCAGTAAAATATTTTTATAAACCAAATAAAGAGTGTATATCTTTCTACTAACATATGGAGTTCTTTTGCTATATTAATAAGACACAATGTATATCTTCACATAACCAATGAAAAAGGATGGGATTTTGATGCATAATCTCCTTTAATTACAGCTGGCACAAATTTGAAGGGCTACCGTTAAAGTTTTTTTTAATCTTCTAAAAATTCAACGGGTTATATCTCAATCGTTTGAACTATGATTTTAAAATAAATTGTATAATAAAAATTATATTGATTAAGTTGAATATGATCTGAGTATTTATATAAGAATTATACAACAATATAAAAACACAATAGTAGCTAGGTAACAATCTATGTTTAGTATTCAGATCATTTTAACTTCACACAAATTTATTCAGAAAATAAATTATACCCACATAACATAAGTTTTTGACCAAATAGTGTATCTCAATTGTTTTTGTTTTATAGATTCAGCAACCAGCTCCAATTTGTGGACAAATTTTTAAATATGACTTTATTGTTCTCGACTCGAGGGCACTAGGTTTTTTGGAACGCCTACTCGGAAACTATTCAAAGATAGTGACAGATGAGATGACTTTTACTTCTTCATCCCCCTACAAACTGTTGAAGTTGGATTTTCACATAAAGCTCACTTAGTACAACATCGTGAACACCCATACAAGGGAGTACACTATTTTGAAGATAATGAGGGATGAAGAAGAGCAAGCTTAGATGGAGTTCAGGACATGGAGTCATGGACGAGGTATATTGAACTTCTTGAAAATGGTATTTTACACTTCGAAATATTTTACCATGAAATTTTTGCTTTCAATGAGATGCAAGAGACAAAGAAAGAGTACGCTAATGGAAGTTGTGATTTCAAATGGTGTATTAAGCTAATTCATGTATTTGTGAGATTAAGTCGTTTTTTTAGGTTATATTGAACTAGAATACATGCATTCACTTTTTGGAAGCCCCACCACAATCACTCAAAATTGAGGGATTGTGAATCTCTACTTTTTGTTGAGATTGTTCACAATCACTCAAATTAACTTTTATGCCTTTACAACAAAAACACAATCTAAACCTCCAAACAAAGTATTTGTCTAATACATCAATTGATTCAATACATCAAATGATAATACACTAATTGACCCAATACATCAATTTGAAGAATCACAACTTCCAAACAACCCCTAGTGATGGAGATAATAGTGTTGTTGAGAATAATGAAGAGGTTGTTGCTAGTGTTTTTTTAATTCAATGATGAGAGAAAAAAAAAAGAGAATCATTAATAATATTTATTATTTTGATGAGGTGCAAGCATGAAAATGATGTTTCAAATATCCTAGAATTTCACCACAAAAGTTTGGGTTTCAGTGAAATAAAGAAGCCACATAGAAAAAATTATAATTTTGATGGACGAGGAATCACAAAGAAGTCTAAAAGAAAATTTGTATTAGTTTAGGACAACAAAGAGTAAACTAAATACCGTTTCGATTAACTTTTTTAGGAATTGGTTTCCTTGCATGGATTGTGTTTTCACTTTTGATAAGGACTTATGTCCATGAATAATCAATATGTCAGAAAACTTATGATGCAAGTTCTTTTTTATATTTTTAATAATTCGGTAATTTGGATTCGATCAGGATACCATATAAAACGTAACTTGATTAGAACAATTACTATTATTGTTTTCAACAAAAATATTTTATTATTTATATTTTTTATTTAATTCATCCGGCCAACGGGCGGACCCAAATCTAGTCTATCATAAAGAAGAGCGAGAGCCGAGAGCCAAAAAAAAGAGTGGTGATTGAGAGAAAGAGAGGTTAACATAGTCAAATTATAATTATCCCTAAAAATCTACATTTCCACATGTCAATCCCTGTAAATTCGCTTTTTAATCCCACGAAATAAATTCAGCATTAAATTTTCGTTTCAAAATTTTGCGTCTTCTTTTACAACTATACCCTTTATGTCTTGTTAGCCATTAGATTTAAAATAAAAGTAGACGACTTAGATGCTAATTAGTACTTAGTACGATGTTAATCCCCTATGAAGTTAGCACCTTATCTTCTCCTTTTTTGTGGGACACATTGATTTGCTGAGTGATTCACTAAACTAGGCGGGTGTCGGGTGATGATAATTGGCGCATTGAAGAGTTTCCTTGCTCTCGGGAGCAAACACTTTGTCAGCCCCACAGTTAGGGCTGGCTATTTGGACCGGGACCGGATGAAAAACCGGAAACCGGACCGTATAACCCGGACCGAGACCGGACCGGGACCGGATAGTAAACAATCCAATCCAATCTTTGGGTTTAGATTTGAGGTAAAAAACCGGATAAAGACCGGATAAGAGAGCTCAACACCCAAAACTTAAGGGTAATTTGCATAAACGGTCACAAACCTTTGCACTTAGTACAAAACTTAACCAACTCCTCACCCTTTTAGGCCTTAGGCCACTCAAATTCCCACAATCTCAATATAAAATCAAGACCGAATTGGGACCGGACCGGGTCAAGACCGGACCGGATCAAGACCGGACTGTATCCAATCCAATCTTCGGTCCTTATATTTTCAAAAAAACCGGATTGGACCGGATCAATTCGAGCCAATTTAACCGGACCGGACCGTATAGCCACCCCTACCCACAGTTCAATTCCGATGGATTTCTTACTCAAATGGAGGAAGAAGGATTGAAGACGTAAGGTCTCAAATCAAACATACCAACAAACTCGCAACCGATTGTTCAATTTGCTAGTCTAACCATTTTAAGAGGGTTGCAGACCGAAAGACCGTAGTGTCCATTCTTTTAACTCCTCCATACTAGGGCGGATATCGGTACGGTATTGGTATCCCAATATCAAATATCGAAATTCGGAACATAGAATTACACCTTAAATCCAATTTCAATCCGGTATCCCAATCCTTAAATATTTTGGTATCTCAATCGATATTTTGGTATCCTGATCGGTATTATCAAATTCAAAATTAATTACATTTGTATTTAATAATTAAATATATAAATTAGATTTGATTGTTTAATTTAAGAAAAATAGACTAAACAAAGAGTCTTGAATTCCTAGAGCTAGGACATGGATAAGGAGAAGGGATGAAAGTTGACATTTCAAGTTCTTGTTATTGATAATCTTTAATTCGACGAATTGAAGGCTGAGAGACGACTAATACTTGTCTTCGCTTTTTGGTGTTATGAAAATAACAAAAGATTAGGTGAGAGACGACAGTGACTTAAAGTGAAAAGCCAAAATTGAGTTGGATGGGGTCTGGTTAGCTGTGAAAGAGTGAGGAATGACCAAAGGTTGTGTGTTATATTTCATTAATTTTCAGTTTTCGTTATTTCTCGATATTTTGGTATATATCGAATCCAATCATGTAATCCTGAAAACCGAACAGCACCCCAAAATGATCTCAATCCCAATCCCTAAAAAAATAAATCGGCATTCGATAATACTAAATAGTGATAACTGATAAGTTCGATATGATATTCGGTATTCGATAATCCCTCAAATACGGATACCAAACTTCCAGCCTATATAATAGCCTTTTGCCTACATTTTTCCATTTTGTAATCTCTTGCATATCCTTAATTTTAGACACTCTATATGGATAATTTTTTTTAAAAAAATTATGCATCCCCCATTTTGTAACACCTTAGGCAAATCCCACATCGACAAAGCACGGGAGAGATCCATGGTTCATAAGTAGGAAACCGACCTTAACTGACAAGACGCGTTTTGGGGTGAAATGGAGGAGTTTTTGCGAGAACTCCGAAGTTTAACGTGCTCAGTGTGGAGTACAACAAGGATGGGTGACCTTATGGGAAGTCACCCTGAATTGCATCCCAACTCGAAAACCGTGCGGGTGTAGAGGCCCAAAGCGGACAATATCTTGTCGGGAAAAAGATTCGGGATGTTACAAGTGGTATCAAAGCCTCTCCGCGTCCCTCTTGAACGATGGTGGGGCAAACCTCAACGAGGACGTTGAGTCCCAAGGGGGGTGTATGTAACACATTAGGCAAATCCCACATCGACAAAGCACGGGAGAGATCCATGGTTCATAAGTAGGAAATCGACCTTAACTGATAAGACGCGTTTTGGGGTGAAAACGAGGAGTTCTTGCGAGAACTCCGAAGTTAAACGTGCTCAGTTTGAAGTACAACAAGGATAGGTGACCTTGTGGGAGTCACCCTGAATTGCACCCCAACTCGAAAACCGTGCGGGTGTAGAGGCCCAAAGCGGACAATATCTTATCGGGAAAAAGGTTCAGGATGTTACACATTTTATGGATTTTTTTCCAAACTTATTTCCTTTTTTGGTCAATGAAAGCCCAAAAGAGTTAAAAGAATATGGCTACGCACAATCCATTGACATGAAACACTATAACCACAGTGAAATATTGTCTTGATTCAAATGAAAGTGTTGAATATGTCTATTTGAATTTATCTAGATGTATCACAAGTTGAACGATTGTTTAATTACTGAATTATCATTTGTCCATTTTCATCTATAACGACGCGGCATATTTCATTACCAACAATTTAAACATTTCGTACAATCACCTAAACGGAATTTAGTAGTATAACTACTATTTGTAATACAATGTACAAATTATTAGGGTGGTCCATTTGCTTAATAATGTCAAAGTCCAACCTCGGTTAATGCACACACCCAAACCTCAAAAGCCCCTATTTCAAAAATTGACAAAAAGAAGGGTGCAGACCTCTGGATTTGGTGATCCATATGTGACCATCATTAGGCAATACACAATTCGTTCTCTTTTGCATTTCCTTTGTCACCTTTTTACTTAACAATGATAATCTTCCCACTTCTCTTTTCCAAAATCCACTTTTCAAAAAGTCGTTTCATGGGTCATGCACTAACGAGGAGATCTCATCTAACTATGCATGATCACTAAATAAATAAAAGAAACAATAGCATGAATGTACACACATGATGATGATAGGTGTATCAAAATTTTCAAAAGTGTGTAGTGGAATACATGCTCCCCATTTGCTTATGTAGCACCATACATTTGACCCTATGCTCTCTACTAATGATCAAATGATTGAATTCTCAAAAAACACACCCTGAAATTTCGATTTTAACATCACACCACAACATAACATAACCTTTTGATGACCTCGATTGTCAACAGACCAGATAACGCGCATTTTATTACGAGAATATAACAAAAGTTACTTCAAATTGTGAGTACTTTTATAGCAAACACGACACACCTAGTGGGTCTCGGTTGAATTTAACGCTCGTGTAATGTCCTTAATGGTATTTGAGATGGCGTAGAGCAGAAGGACCATCAACAGTAGATGCTTGCAGGAGGCCGTGAAGGAGGTAGGTTGAAGTCAGAAGGGCTACAGCCTCCCTTAAATTTAAAATTACATGTAAAATTCATAACAAATTTAGTAACTAGAGTAGTAGGTGATGGTTTAGCCTCCCCGCCCCCAATTATCACGATTCAAATAAGCTTCACTCATTCAGATATCTGACTCCATCACTGGCTAGAGGTAGGGCGCTCGACTTGAAAAAAGCTCGTTCGAGACTCGACTCGTTTATTAACGAGCCGAGCATGAGCTAAGCCTTGTTCAGCTCGTGAGATAGCTCGACTCGGTGGCTTGTTGAGCTAAACTTGTGAGCTGGCTCGTTTAGAGCTCATGAGATGTCTCACATGCATTGTAGCTATCGAGCCAACTTGATTACCGACTTATGGGCGCATCGATCTATATCTTTGAGTTTAATTCATATGATTGTTAAATTATATATCTCACCCTATATGAAGTTTAACACACTGAGTATGTGAGCAAATATATATTATTTTTTATTTGAAAAAGAGATTTTATATCACATATTGCTCCCATACTGTTAGATAACATGATTTGGTCTAGTTAAAATTTATTAACTACATAATATGATACCAACAAAGTAAATTATGAGATTAGTTAATATTGAGCATTTGACTATTAATAATTTTTTCATCATGACATCAATCACATGTATCATACCTGATATTCAAAATAAAATATCAAATACGACTCAATATTTTAGCTCGAGCTCGACTCGACTCAGCTCGTTAATAAATGGCTCGAACTCGAGCTCAACTCATTTATTAATGAGCCAAGCTCAACCTGGAGTAAAACTAGGCTCGGCTCGCCTCATTTGGAGCCCTAAATAGAGGGGAACTCTATATCGATAAAAAAAATGACATGGAATCAGCTACAAACTCATACATATCATAAGATAGACGATTCTTAATCGTATAGTTAAAACGGCAATCCAGGAAGAATCAATTGCAGACTTATTAATAATCGAGAACAACTTCCTTTCGTAATACCTCCCCATGGGTTTACTCACCCCATATATAGAGGTAGCTATATATATACATGGAGTCACGTTCTTTCATAGCTTTACTCATTCATTATTATTTCGTTATTGATGTGTGTGTGGGTTTTTGTCCTGTAACGTAACACTTGCTGGTGCATGTGAAATGTTGGCGAGACTTTGATCGCTCGATCGAGACAGAGACTGATGGGAAGAGGCCCGGCGTGGCTCATAGTATTGCATGTCGACAAAGCTAGCTGACGGAAAGGGGCAGGGGCACGAGACTTAACAAAGCTTTCATTTTGGAGGAATTTGGCCATCGTTTTCAATTGGGAGATGCGTTTGGTAATATATATAAACGACAACAAAGTGCAGGCCGCAGATGAGCTTTAGCTACTAGCTAGGGTTTTTTCTTCTTCGTTTTGTGGTATCTCATGGACCATAAGTTTATGTGGCATGGAGACACCCTAATGTGAGTGAGCATCATCATGATTCATGAACTCGATCGGGTTCGTGATGAGTTCGGTTTAAGCTGGTAGGGATGCTACGTACGAATCGATTTTTCCTCCATTGTTGTAGAAGATAGGTTGCTATAGGTAGTGGTTAATGCACGGTAAGTACGAACTATGCACTACTCAATCAATCGAGGAGTTCTGCACAACTTCTCCAATTTGGCTACTGCATGTGCTGATACGACTGGGCGCGTATGCATACATACACATGCAAGCTGATGTACGTTGTCTGATTGCCAGCTTTCATAAGCATTTTTTCAACGATTTTAGACCAACACGAGCACATCAAGTGTTATTTATAAAAACACTATTAGCGACATCGATCTAATAACTGGAAATTGCAACCTGACGATATCAACTCCTATTCTTTACGATACGAAGTACGAACTCCACAAACTTTTTTTCAAGATAGGTGGCTAGTGGTTGATGGTACGAACTACAAACTCTCCAATCTCCATTTTAGGCTAGTGGTTGATGACACGAACTACAAACATCCCTAAACACTTTCTATATATCTCTTATCTCACATCCATTTTAGTGTAATTGTTAGTTATAGTTTCCACCTACTCAGCTATAGTGAAGTGATGTAACAAACTGTTCAAAGACCAAATATAATGTGACAATAGTTCCTCTCTAACACATGATCTCCACCGATTCTATCTCATTCCCATGTGCCTGTTTCTAGTCATATACAATGAATGGCCTCTGGGCCTGCCTGACTGAGTGACCTACCTGAACTTTTGTCTGTTCAATTCCAACAACATATAATAAATTGCCGATGTATGCCTTTATTAGCTCAATTATTTGGTTAATTACATACATGTCAATCTTAATCACCATGATTAATGCTTCAATTATGCTCTGCAACTATGTTCCACAGCTCTTAAACTACTGTACTTTTTTTTTTTTTTTGCTTTACCTTAGAGCTTAAAAAATGAAATCAATTGTAATTATTAATCTAACTCCTGACGCGTTTTGGTCACTTTGTTGTTGCGATCGATCTTCCTTTTTTCTTCTTCTTTACCATCATCATCCCATGAAAAGGTACCCGACAATCATAATTTCATCAATGTTGTTTTTCTTTTATGATAATTGTATTGACGACATTGCCATGACAAACAGTTTTAAGAGTTTCATCAGTCTCTGGCTCTAGCTCCATTGAACACAATTGTGATCCTCCACGGTACATTTGTGCCGGGCCGGTCAATGGGTGTGCCGGGGAGGCACTCCGGCAAATGGCAAAGGACTCTATCGTAGGGTTTTTAGTTAATTCAGTCCTATATTACATGATGAACGTGTATGATTAATTGATTATGGTTATAATGATGTGTTTAAATATGTTAGTTAATACTATATATGTGCGAGTCATTGGTTAATATTCTCATGTAAATATAAACGAAGTATCTAATCACTATTTTATTTCTTGATATGCCGGAGGGAAAAGAACATAATATGACTTCTTTAAATTCACCATATTATCAAGATTCGATGCTTTACATTAGGACTAATGTATGATACTTATATGACTTTGGAACTAGATAAAAACTTAGAGGGAAGCAAGTTGAAATGTGGAGAGTAATAGTAGTAATATTAGAAGCATATTTACACAAACAACGACAACAAGGATGAAAACAATTAGGGTTCACATGAAAGACTATTCTCCACTCTCACCGTCCATATCATCATTGTCCCACCTCCAAAACACCTACAAACACCACTACTTCCATTGTCCCCAATTTTCCTTGTCCTTCATCATTTCTATTTACTATATGTCACTAGGTGCCAAAAGATTTCACCCTATCAAAATAGAATTATAAGAAACTTGGATCAAATTTGGATGTGGATTTTAATTTGATTCATTTAAATTGAATTCGTTGAAATTGATGCTTTGGTTTGACTTGATTAGATTGAAGATATGTAGTTTGTGAATTCGACTTACATTACTGTTGATTATATTTTCGTAATAGTATGAGAGAGCTCCATGATATATAATTAAGAGATACGGAGAAGATTTTTTTATCGCACTCGTAGAGCATTATTCCAAGCGAAATCAACATATTTTGTTTAATACAACGATCTACATAGTCTAGGGTATAAGATCACTCTTCCTTCTTAAACTGATCCATCAAAAAGTTATGATTTACTATCTTAAATTTGAACCACACCACAAGGTATAAGGATATTATGCTCCTTGATTGAGTTAACCAACCAACACTAATGCCCTAACTAACAAAGTTTGAAACAATAATTTTGCTCACCTTCCATGCAAAAGCCAAAACTTAATTTTCACTCCTACATTTTCTTCTCCCTGTCAAAATAACTACCACATCAGAGAAAGGTAACCAAACCAACTAACACAAAATTACAAAACTGAAGGAAACCAATAAATGAACAAATTCACTTTCTTCTTCCCTCTCTCTATCTATCCCCCACGCGCAAACCACATCACTCGCTCTGCTCTCCTTCCTCACAGTGCTGGACAGTTCAGAGTTGAGAGTACTACTAGTCCTCCAAATTCGCCATTTGGGTTTACTGAATCCCATCTCAAATGTACCCAAAAGCAGCCATCTTTTAAAAGCTCTGGGTGTGCTTTCCTTTTTTCCTCCAATGGCTTCCGGGTGAATGGATCTTCCCCTTTCTTCTCGACCGAAAGCAAAAAGGAAATGTAATGAAATTTGTTTGTTTGCTTGTACCATTATTCCTTGCTTCCATTCTTGGGTCGATGCATCTTCTTACTTACGCACCATTTTCCCATATTCCAGTGATTTTCTCCACAGATTCGCTTGCTCTCTACTTGGTCAGCCCAAGTCGCTAGCCACTTCCACTCATCACTCGGATCCGCTTCTCTTTCTCTGGTAATTTCCATTTCCTGCTTGTCCTTTTGGGTGTTGGGTAGTTGCTTGATTGGGCGTTTGGGAGCTGCTTAGAGCAAATGGGTTTGATTATTAATGGTGTTTGCTCTCGAATAGGAAGTTCATTTATTTCAGTTTGCAATCTAGTGTGGCCAAACTGGGAATGGGAGGAAGGTGGGGGAAGATTTACTCCTTACTTTCTTGATTAGCTTTCACCACTTCCCTGCTTCAGCTGTAGTTCTTGCAGTTAGATTGAGATTTGTGCTTTTTCTTTAGGTGAAAGCTTCAGTTTTGTCCTTTATTGTCTTTCCAACTTGGGTTGAGTGCAAATCAAGCCTTGGAAATGGCTGATGTGTTATGTAAGTTTGATCAAGTGGGAGTTAATTAGTTATTTGGTGAGATGAAAATGGTCAATCAGTTTGATTTTCCACTATTTCTTTGAATTAAGTATAGCTACTGGTGTAGTGAGTTCGAGTTGCCTGAACATTTTGCTTGCTTGAGAATGAGGGAGTTTTGCGAATGGATGGTGCAGATTTATCTCCCTTTGGAAAAATGAGGATGGTGGAGCTTTTGTGTACACTACTAGTTGTTCTACTATCACTCTTGATAAATGGGGAAGCTGAGGTTTACATGGTAATGATGGAGGATGAGCCAGTCATAAGCTATAGAGGAGGCATTCCTGGGTTTGAGGCAACTGCTGTGGAATCCGATGAAAAGATCGACACGACTAGGTACTATGCCCACCTTGGTACAAGTTCATTGTAGAATTGATGATGATTGTTGTGGTGATTATTCTGATTTCCATTTCTGTGAATTGGACCTTGTTTTTTGCAGTGAGGTGGTTGCATCATATGCGAAGCACCTCGAGGAGAAGCATGATATGCTTCTCGATATGCTGTTTGATAGTGAAACATATCAGAAACTTTATAGCTATCGACATCTTATCAATGGCTTCTCGGTTCATATGCCACCAGAACAGGTGATTATAACTTCATGTTGTTATTTCCTTTCTTCTTGTTTAGTTTTCTTCCCTTTCCCTTACCCTACCACAATTCATTAGTAGGTAGAAACCTTAAGGCGTGCCCCTGGCGTGATATCTGTGGAGAGAGATTGGAAAGTTCATAGACTCACAACACACACCCCACAGTTTTTGGGCCTTCCTACTGGAGTTTGGCCAACCGGGGGTGGCTTTGACAGAGCTGGGGAAGACATTGTGATTGGCTTTGTGGACTCCGGCATTTATCCTCATCACCCGAGCTTTTCAACTCACCATGCTGATCCATATAGACCACTCCCAAAGTACAAGGGGAAATGTGAGATTGATCCACAGACCAAGAGTAAATTCTGCAATGGAAAGATTATTGGAGCCCAGCATTTCGCTGAAGCTGCCAAAGCTGCTGGTGTCTTCAATCCTGCAATCGATTTCGCATCTCCCCTAGATGGTGATGGACATGGAAGGTTTGAATCCTAAATCCTCTACTATTATGAAGTGCATGTGTCGATTTATCTTTGGCTACACATATTAGCACTACTTTAATGCATATTATTATGGGGCCATTTGGTAGCTCTGTATTCTGGTTTCTCAGAGTACATTGTTGTTCTTGTGCTTGAGTAACAGTCACATAGCAGCCATTGCAGCTGGAAACAATGGCATTCCCGTGAGAATGCACGGTCATGAGTTTGGAAAAGCAAGTGGGATGGCTCCTCGTGCTAGGTAAGGATAATTCTAATTTCAAGAATGATCTCATTTGTCTGTTATGCCCTTTCGTCGGACGGAACTAAGTAAGCCCATTTTGCACACTTAGAATTGCGGTGTACAAAGCTCTATACCGGCTCTTTGGAGGGTTCATTGCTGATGTAGTGGCTGCAATTGATCAGGTTCGAATTTCTGCAACCACAAGTTCCATCGTTTTATCAACAATTTAGTGATTCATTTTGCTCTAACAGCAAAGTTTCCTTGATAACAGGCTGTCTATGATGGAGTGGATATACTTAGCCTTTCGTTAGGTCCGAACAGTCCACCAGCAACAACCAAGACAACGTATCTAAACCCCTTCGATGCTACCCTTTTGGCAGCTGTTAAAGCTGGTGTATTTGTTGCTCAAGCGGCAGGAAATGGAGGTCCATTTCCTAAAACGATGGTCTCTTATAGCCCTTGGATAACATCCGTAGCAGCTGCCATTGATGACAGGAGATACAAGAACCACCTTACTCTTGGAAATGGAAAAATCTTGCCTGGAATGGGTTTGTCACGTAAGTACCACAAACGAATCAGGTTCCTATGAAATTATTGCTGTTGATTTGCACATTTTCTCACCAACTTACACTGTGCTTGTCAACAGCCTCCACGCGTCTGAACCAGACATATCCCTTAGTTTTTGCCAACGATGTCTTGCTAGACTCTTCAGTTTTGAAGTACAATCCTTCTGATTGCCAGAGACCCGAGTTGCTGAACAAGAAGTTGGTTGAAGGGAAAATCCTCCTTTGTGGCTATTCCTTCAGCTTCGTTTCTGGCACCGCATCAATAAAAAAGGTCTCCGAGACTGCCAAGAAACTCGGAGCAGCTGGATTTGTTCTTGCTGTGGAAAACAGTACTCCAGGAGCGAAGTATGATCCTGTTCCAGTTTGTACACCTGGGATTGTCATCACTGATGCAACCAAATCGGCGGTAAAATCTTCATAAAACAAATAATTTCCTAGTATATTCAGTTTGTTACTTTTCTTGTCTCTTACTGTCACTGTTACTCCAGGATCTAATTGACTACTACAACATATCTACACCCAGAGATTGGACTGGCAGAGTGAAGAGCTTCAATGCTATTGGAAGCATTGGAGATGGGTTGATGGCTATACTTCACAAATCAGCTCCTCAGGTTGCATTGTTCTCTGCTCGAGGACCAAACATCAAAGATTTCAGCTTTGGAGATGCTGATCTTCTGAAGCCAGACATTTTAGCTCCCGGGTCTCTCATTTGGGCTGCATGGTCACCTAATGGAACAGATGAAGCAAATTTTATGGGTAGGTTGATTGTGACTTCATTTTACTATGAAAGGTGGTATTTTTGTACGAGGGTTGCTCCTGATTCTGGAAAGTTTCTGACGATGTTCTGGTTTTGTTTACCTGATCATGGTATCACTGTGGTTGGTAAATGTTAGGATAAAAGGGGTTTTGTCAAAGTGGTTGAACTTTGGGTAGCTTTCACTACTTCTCACACTATTATATGATTTTTTTCCCCATACCAAACCCTGCATTACACTCATTCTGCTAGTCTCACCTTCAGAATACACAAATTCTTGGAATTCATGCATTCTACAACTTCTTATATCAACGAAGCCTGTGAAGTTGGAATATCTTTCTGCATACCTACTCCTTGTTTGTTGTTGTGAGCAGGAGAAGGATTTGCAATGATGTCTGGAACTAGCATGGCTGCACCCCACATAGCTGGAATAGCTGCTCTCATAAAGCAGAAACACCGCAAGTGGAGCCCTGCCGCGATTAAGTCAGCCCTAATGACGACATCCACAGAACTGGACAGAGCAGGAAGGCCTCTTCAAGCACAGCAGTACTCGGAAACAGAAGCCATGAAGCTTGTTCGTGCCACCCCTTTCGACTATGGAAGTGGTCATGTCAATCCGAGGGCTGCTCTCGATCCTGGACTCGTCTTTGATGCAGGTTCCTCTGATCTAACTTTACACCTCTTCTTCATATAAATAAACCTTCCATGGCTATTGAACTCAAAACTCACGAGCTACTTACACTTCCGGGGATTCTTTTTTTCTGTTTTCCGCAGGGTACACGGATTACTTGGGGTTCTTGTGCACCACTCCTGGCATCAACGTCCACGAGATACGAAACTTCACGAACATGCGCTGCAACTACACCATGGGCCACCCATCCAACCTCAACTCGCCATCTATCACAGTGTCCCGCCTGGTGAAGACCTTCACCGTGACTCGCACAGTGACGAATGTAGCTGATGAGGAAGAGACCTACGTGATCACTGCTAGAATGGAGCCAGCGATCGCCATTGAGGTCAAGCCCTCAGCCATGACTCTGAGGCGTGGTGCTTCGAGGAAGTTTACTGTGAGCTTAACCGTTCGATCGGTGACTGGAGGGTACAGTTTTGGGAAGGTGACGATGAAGGGCAGCCGTGGCCATAGAGTGAGAATCCCAGTTGTAGCAATGGGATACTGGCGATAGAATAAAGGGAAATGCGAGTTTGGTTGGTTGGTTGGATGGCTGATGAGTTACGAATCAGAATTCAGTGTTCTTAATTATGGTCTGGTTTGGTTGGTTGGAGGTTGAGATGATATAATTCTTTTGTATGTTGTACCATTTGGTAATAATAAAGAATAAGAGGGAGTTAGTTAGGAAGATGTTTATATATCAAGTACCATATTATCATTTATTATCTATTATTGCTAGTAGTTCTGTTGAGGGAGCTAGATGTAAACAGAACATAAAGGTGGTACCTTTAAGTTTTGACAATTTGGTGCCTAATTTCTATATTTTACACTTTTGTGGCATGAAAGTAGAATTGAAGTAATTAGATTAACAGTGGACTTTTTTACACTTGAGTATCGAAAATTTTAACTTATTAAACACTAGGGGCTTGTCATTTGTTATTTTCTTACATGCATGATACATATCTTAACAAGAAAACAATTTACCTATAGGTAAATAAAACTAAAGATAAGGAAAAAAATCAAGTGAACCACCACGGATTGGTTGCACAAGTTTGGACTTAGGATTTAGGAGGTTATCCGGTTTGGGTCTTGCTAGTTGTCACTTATGTGCTAATCTCGTAATGATCATCGACAAAATTAGTGCTCCGGTCTTAACAATTCTTGTGATAAACTTGCCGGATAATCATAAGAATTTTATTGAGTGTGACGAATTTTCCCTATAAATAAAAAATATATATTTGTGTCCATTAATGATCACTTTAATTATATTATTGGTATCTCCTTCAATATAATAATGAGGTGCCGGTTATAACTAGCTACCAATTGTTGACTGCTACCAACTCTAGGTCAGGAATTCATTCTCCTAGTGACCAAAACAAAATCATCCAGCTTTTTTTTTTTTTTTTTGCCAATATTTAAAGTGTTAGGATGTAGGAGTCAACTATGATGACTAATGATTTAGATATGGGCAATTTTTTATGGACAACATCTCATTTTCAGTGTATGTATCATCATGACAGTTGATTTAGTTACGATGGCAAATTATTTAACAAGTCAATGTATTTTATTTGATTGGTATCTCTTACAAGTGGTAGTATATACTTAAGATCAATAAAATTGGTCTTGAAGATCGTCACCAAACAAAATCAATAACTTTACTAGCAGGATATACTCATAAATGGTCGGTATATGACATTACCTAGTGCTACATACTTCAAGATTGAATTAATCAAGCCATGCTTAATATTCGGTGTAAGAAAATAAAAAAATAAAAATCGATGCCCAAACTCGTAACTTGGACATATACTTCCATTAACAAAAATGTTATCTCCCAAGTACTATTCTATGTTTGCATAACTTCGTAATTGGATAAAAGTCCAATTCGCGCTGAAAAAGTTGTAGCTCTTCGATACTCAAGTTAGTACGTGAAGCCATTCAAACCTCGTGAAAATGAGAGGACGAGAGAGGGGAACATCTCCATCTCCTCATAGTACATGTTGAGACATTTGTACAATGAATGTTGAAAGGACACACACTTTCTATGGACTGTGGTTGAACATGGTTTGGCCTAGGGATGACAATTTCGACCTGACCCGATTTACCCGATCTGTTTGACATGTTTTGGGCGGGGCGGACATGGGTACCTCTCATCGATCCGACCTGGTCTGACCCGCCCCATTCTCGACCCGTTGCTGCCTAAATTACATGTAATGTTAGTCGAATTACTTAAGATTTTCCTCTTATTCATTATATTTTAGCTATAATAAAGTTGTAAATAAGTGAAAACCTCAATTTCTTCAATAATTTAACTACATTTTATAATATTATGATTTCTTTCTTGGTCTTTCAATAAAAAAAATGAATATTTTTAACGTTTTTCACATAAATTACATACTCATTGGGTCGACTTGCCCCAACCCGCGCCCCATAATAAATTACCCGACTTGAATCCGACCTGCCATTGGGCGGATATGGGTATCGAGATACCCGCCCCGCACCTGCCATTACCAATTAAGTATGATTAGTGTAAGTTGTATTTCATTCGTTACACGACAAGTGAGCGGTGGTCAATAAATAAACTAACAATTTGCAATCATGTGCATGCATGACCTACACATGGCAACCAAAGGATGCCACTTGGATACCTCTAGTAACATTATTCCTATTGTTTTTTTTTTAACCATAAAAAGAAATTATCGGGATTTCAAATACCAATTAACATTTGAAATCTACTAATAATCCTCTAACTCGAGATACTTTAGCATCCTTATATATCAATTTTTGGAACTTATTTTTTATACGGTATTTGTCAAATACTAAAGTCCTAATTAATCATCTAGTTGTCAAAGCGCGGGCTAAATCACTACTCACTAGCCATCAATAAGCTCCTTTTCCACGGTGGGGAAGTGCCATAATTAACAACCATGGTGGACTGAAAGTAATAAATGACCCAACTGAAGCTTCCCATTTAAGTCTTCCCTGCAGCTGCATAGGCTCAGAAGACGAGGCCAAATCTCAGTCATAGATAGTCGTCATCGTCTTTGATTCCCTGAGAGGGAAGAAAGAGAATCAATCAAGCAAAAAAAATGGAGAAAAACCCAAGTCTCCAAGCTCCATTAATCCTCTCCTCCTCCTCCCCTGAATCGACCTCGAGGCAGAGCAGGTTCAGCAGGGATGAGATTCTGAGAGAAGTGAAGAAGCAGCTATGGCTGGCAGGCCCTTTGGTCACCGTCAACTTCTTGACGTATCTCTTGCAGGTGATTTCGGTCATGTTCGTCGGCCACCTCGGCGAGTTGCCCCTCGCCGGCGCTTCCATGGCCACTTCCTTCGCCTCCGTCACCGCCTTATCTCTCTTGGTAATTAAGTCAAGACCCTCGCCGGCGCTTCCGATTCGGACCACCACCAATGTGATTCTCCTTCTTTGTTTCTTTGTTCGGACTTTTGCAGAAAGGAATGGCGAGCGCATTGGAGACGCTCTGCGGACAATCGTACGGAGCAAAGCAGTACCATCTGCTCGGGATTCATTTGCAGCGAGCAATGATCGTTCTCCTCCTGGCTGCAATTCCCCTGTCTTTCATCTCCGGTTACGCCGAACCGATCCTCCTCTGCCTCGGCCAGGATCCGGAGATCTCGGCCGAGGCAGGGAAGTACGCGCGGTTCGTGATCCCGAGCATATTCGGGTTCGCGATCCTCGAGTCGCACGTCAGGTTCCTGCAGTCGCAGAACAATGTGATCCCGCTGATGGTGACGACCGGAACCACCACTCTGCTTCATGTTTTGGTGTGTTGGGCTCTGGTTTTCAAGTCCGGGCTCGGAAACAGGGGAGCCGCTCTGGCGAATGGCATTTCTTACTGGATCAATGCTTTGTCGTTGTTCGTCTATGTTAGGGTTTCTCCTTCTTGCAAGCAGACTTGGACTGGTTGGTCCAGAGAGGCCTTCCATGGGATTCCAGGGTTCATTAGACTAGCCATTCCTTCTGCTATTATGCTCAGGTTGATCTTGAAATTGAAACCCTGTTTCTCTTTGTACTTTTTATATGATCTATACCGCGACACGAATGCGTCTTATGTGCATATGTATGTATGTATGTGTGTAGCTTGGAGATTTGGTCGTTTGAGATGATGGTTCTGTTGGGCGGCTTGCTTCCGAATCCGAAGCTCGAAACTTCTGTACTATCCATAAGGTTAGATTTTAACAAAATTCTACATAAAGGTTGCAACTTTTTCCAAAAGTTGAGCTAAAAGGGTTTGGATTGGATTGGATTTTGCAGCCTGAATACATGTGCAATGATCTTCATGATACCAATGGGGTTCAGTGCTGCTGTGAGGTGAGATTTTGTTGTCAACGATATATGATTAATTGCCCGCTGATCATCCAAGCTGTGTGCATTACTGATTGTTTGGGCTGTTTCTGTTTTCTACAGCACGAGAGTTTCGAATGAGCTAGGAGCTGGGAGGCCTAGAACAGCGATTCTAGCGGTATATGTTGCGTTGGCCATGGTGATGACGGAAGGGATTCTAGTCGGGATCGTCCTGGTGTCTGGCAGGAGCGTCTGGGGTCACTTGTACAGCACGGAAGAGAGAGTAGTGAAGTACGTTGCGGAAATGTTGTTGCTGATCGCAGCTTTCCATTTGTTCGATGCCATCCAAGTCGTGCTCTCAGGTAATCGCAAGAAGTCCCTCTTTAGATCGTGCGATCGCTCGATAGCATCGATCGATTTTCACCTATCGAAAGTAAAGGTTTGCTTACTCGATCTTGTTTTT
Source organism: Linum tenue (assembly GCA_946122785.1). NCBI lineage: Eukaryota > Viridiplantae > Streptophyta > Magnoliopsida > Malpighiales > Linaceae > Linum > Linum tenue. The sequence continues at coordinate 33,337,579 of CAMGYJ010000003.1, forward strand.
TCTTTTTTCTTGATGCTCAAGGCATTTGCAGGGGATGTGGAAGGCAGAAGCTAGGGGCTATTGTAAATTTAGGTGCATACTATATGATTGGAATTCCTTGCTCGGTTGTTCTAGCTTTCGTCTACCATATGGGAGGAAAGGTACATTATACTACATCACGATACCGGTCGAAAAGTAATCGATACCGTAGTTTTCCTAGCTAGAAAATTAGGAAAGCTTTAGCCATTGATAATGTGGGTTTGTTGACAGGGTCTGTGGACAGGAATCATGATAGCATTGATCTTCCAGGCATTGTTTCTCTCAATAATGACCATCACAACTAGCTGGGAGAAAGAGGTTAATATAGTTAAACTCCATTATCGCCTTTCATTTCATCACCTTCGTATATGCTTCTTATGAAACTGTCCTGCATGGACGGATGTTGATCAGGCAAAGAAAGCCAAAGACAGAGTTTATGGTGCCATCATTCAAGAGCCAAGTCATGAGTTGCCGTAGAAGATCCGGCTGGTCGAAGAAGAAGACAGTAGATCTGAGGAAGGAAAATTTTCCTTGGCTCGCCGGCTGTGTTTCTTTGTCCGATTCCGATAATTAGTGGGTTAAGACCAGCGCCGGCGAGTGGATCTTCGTCGGCCGGAAAAACAGAGCACTCTGTTTATTAAGAGAGGAAATGGTTAAATGGTTTCTCTCTTTCAGTATCCCCACTTATTTGTATTTTTGTGGGCCTGTTATAGTAAAAGCCCAAAACAAAATAAGCCCAAAAGGGTTGCTTATAAGTTATAAATAGTAATTTTGTCAGATGCCCCCGAAGGCACAAATAGTAATTGCCTAATGCTAATTATGGTTAAGAGACTACCGTACAAGGTTGTCAAACCGGTTTATACCGTTGTGCCGGTTTGGCAAGTGGAATGGTACGATCAGTGGTATAACCAGTTTGTGCCGGTTCATGCTGGTCTAAAAAATGTGAAAACAATTAATATCAAATGTATTTAATCATATATAAAATATAATTTGTGGACAATTTAGTTACAATCCAACAAATATCATCAATTTTTAACTATTACATTCATAAAATGAATAATAAATTATTATTTTTATTCATTAAATTCATTAAAATGATATCATTTTACTTAGAATGCGTAAGTCGATCATACCGGTCATACCGGTGGTGTCATGCCGGTTTCATGACCGACACAGGTTGAACCAGGTTGAACCGGGTGGCATGCCACCGGCATGACAACCATGCTACCGTATCTTCAGAAAGACTATTTACGGCGTAGAAAATTTTCGATTAAAATGGACCTGATTTCAAATTTTTTTATGTTATAGCTTTTATCGAGATGTAGGGATCGGTTAGCATGCTAACCCTTCTAAGGGGTTGGAAAAATGACACCCCTATTAATTATAGTTATTTTTTGTATTAAATTCGTGTTGCATTTAATAATATTTGGAAATTAAAAACTTATCTTAATTACATTCCTTTTTTTTAACTATCATTGTACTGATACAACTACCATTGCACCTGTATACTGAACTCGTATTAATTACGTTCCTTTTTTGGAACTACCATTGCATTGATACATCTACCATTGCACCTGTACACAACTACCAGTGCACTGATACAACTACCAGTGCACTGAAAAAAAGAAAGTAATTAATATGTGTTTTTAATTCATACAGATTATTAAATGCAACACAAATTAATTACCTTAAAAACCTATAATTAATAGGGGGTGTCATTTTTCCAACCCTTTTATGAGTAGGCATGCTATCTCATCCCGAGATGTAGGAGAATTTTTTCGTATATGGACTCAAAACGAGTCGTTATACCAAATGTCTTGTGTGGCAAGTGAAAAAGGACTATTTTGGAATCATAAATTCGCATTTGGACATTTTCATATGACCAATAATTTTTTACTATAACATTGACATGCATGTTTCACGTTCTAAAAAGTTCATAAATGATATCTATCATCCAAATTATCGGAGTCGCAAGTGAATAAAATATTTCAATGATTGGGAAATAAACAATTAGAGAGGTAGGATTACTTTATAGTAATTTCATTACTGAAAATTAAAATAGATTGTATTGATTAGAACTTAGAAGGTGTATTTATATGGGCAAGTCGACAATGCATAATAATTCTTTAAAAATGGTTAACGATTTTGTAAATATATACAATAAAAAATAGTTTGTAACTTAAATCAAATACATCTATTAAGATTTAGGCAAAATACACTTGTATAGCCAAAACTTTCGCACTTGTGACAATAATAGCCAAATTTTGAGAAATACAACTTATAGGCTATAGCCAAAATTTTGAAACTTTTGTGCCAAATATAGCCATTTCCGTTACAAACTTTAACGGTGTTAGAGACTCCGTCAGTTAGTTTAACGTTAGGCTGACTAGGACGCCAAATCATCGCACACGTCAGCGACAAATCAGCCACATTCGTCACGTAGGTGACACGTCATATTTTTAATTTAAAAACAAATGAAAAAATTCATATATTAAATTTCAAAAAAAAAAAAATCGTCTGCAGCTGCTCCATCTGCGATTGCCACTTCCCGTCGTCGGCTTCTTCTTTTCCAAACCCAGATCCATCTTCCGACGAAGATTTGGGGCGATCTCTGCAAATCGAGACACTTTCTTCATCTCCCACCTCCAACAAACCCCCCTCAATTCCACTGTCAAAACAGAGACACTTTCTCATTCTCCGTCTTCCAGCGGCGGCAGCAGTACTTTGAGCAAGAGGAAGCCACCCATGTCCAAAATCACCATCCCAACCACCACCATCTCCAAACCACCATCTCAGCTTGAATTGGGTGTCGCCAATTCTTCTTCCTTTGTGGACGACGACGAGAAGCACTATAGAGGGATTCGCCGGAGGCCATGGGGGAAATACGCGGCGGAGATTCGAGATCCCACCAAAAAGGGGGTCAGGGTCTGGCTGGGGACGTTCGATTCCGCCGCCAAGGCGTACGACAGCGCCGCCTTCCGCCTCCGCGGCAGCAGGGCGATCCTCAATTTCCCGCTCGACGCTGGCAGGAATTCGGACTCTCCGGCAGTTTCAATTCCCCCCGATTCGGGGGAATTGAGCGGCTGTTCCGGCGGGATTAGGAAGAGGAAGATTGGGGAAATCGAGGGCGGTGGTGAGGGGAGTTTGAAGGCTGTGAAGGCGGAGAACCAGTCGTCGCCGGCGGTGGCGCATGGTTTGGGGGAACCGGTGCCGTTGACGCCGTCGAGCTGGAAGGAGATCTGGGAACGGGGAAGTCAAGGGGATATTCAGCGTCCTGCCGTTGTCGCCGTTATCGAAGTGATTCTGACGGCGATAATGGAGATGGTGGACAGATGGGGAAGACGAAGTAGATGAGAGGGAGAGAGATTTTTGTTTTGACTTTGGGAAGCTTCAAAAGAAGCGAGAAAATCCCATGGTGGAAGCTTCATCTTTTTCCTTGCTTGCTTTGGTCCGCCATTAATGGTGGATCTGCTCGAGTTCTTGCAGAGGCACATTGGAAGGAGAGAATTTGTTTTGGCTATTTTTATTTAAAGAAATTACAATTTTATTTTATTTTTTGTTTAATTCCACCTGTGTCGCCACATCAGCCTTTCTGTTAGTCCAATCAGCATGTTAGTTGACATCGTTAAAGAATTAGACGGAAGTGGCTATAAGTGGTATTTTGCCAAAAGTGGCTATAAGTGTCACAAACGTGAAAGTTTTGGCTACACAAGTGTATTTTGCCTAAGATTTATAAGTTACAAAACGTGAAGCGGTCACCTTTAAGTTTTCAAATTTGTTGGTGTCTCATTTAAGATATTTTACATTTTTGTGTTATGAAAGTAGCATTAAATTAGATTAGCAATAGAATTTTTACTTGAGTATCGAATTTTGAACTTATTTGACACTTGGGAATTGTCTTTTATTTTATTTTTATATGCATAATTCATATCTTAACAATGAAAGTATTTGCTTGTAATTAGGTAAAAGAACTAATGATAAGAGAAAATCAACTACATCGCCAACACAAGATTGAGAAGTGCACAATTTTAGAATTCAGGAGGTCAATAATTTTGAGTCATGACAGTCTGTCAGTCATGCGTTAATTTTATAGTGACCATCAACATAGCTGTTGTGTGCATCTAAATTATTATTCTTATAATAAACCTTTCGACGTTCATAAGTATTTTGTTGATTGTGACGAATTCTCCCTCGTGATTTCTCACGGTGTGTGCAAATTCATTATTTTCATTAACTATTACTTCTCTAATTTTATTATTGGTCCATCACTATAATAATAAGTGGCGGTTGTTAACTAGCTGTTGTGTGCATCTAAATTATTATTCTTATAATAAACCTTTCGACGTTCATAAGTATTTTGTTGATTGTGACGGATTCTCCCTCGTGATTTCTCACGGTGTGTGCAAATTCATTATTTACATTAACTATTACTTCTCTAATTTTATTATTGGTCCATCACTATAATAATAAGTGGCGGTTGTTAACTAGCTACAAATTGTTAACTCCTATCTACTCATGGTCCAAGAATGAAAGTGTGTACGACTACGATGTCGGAGATGGCCGATGATTTAAGTATTGGCAAATTTTCTCCTCAAAACTACCTACTCATGGTCCAAAAATGGGTACGTTGATTTAATTATCATGGTCCAAGAAAGTAATTTGATGGGTACATATATATCTCTTGCAACTTGCAAGTGGTACTTTATACCTAAGATGAATGAAAATTGGTATTGGAGATTATCTCCAAACAAAATGAATAAAATTACATGTGGATTATACCATATAGGAATACATGATATTGCATATTTTTACGTACTCCAACACTCAAATTAGTACGAGAAGTCATCCTGACTTACTGAAAATGATAGGGGTGAGAGGAAGGCATCTCCCATTTTATGAGAGTACAAGCGAGAAACATGTATATGATGGTTAGAAGGACATATATATATGGTTGTAGTCTTTTGATGTACTCGTGAGTTTCTCTCATACGATTTGTTTTCTCTTGATATGCATTTCTGTATTTAAACATGTCCGGTTGAGGGAAATAGGATTAAGAACAGCTTAGTCTCACTAATTCGAATTGTTAGAAGATGTACAATAATGCATATTAAATTATTTAATGTCACGTCTTCTTGAATGAAAGCCAACTTATATTGACCTGAAATTTGCACATACCTGAATAAATTGTGCGTAACATATGGAGTCATCAAAATTCGAATACGAAATTGCTTGATCATCAAAAATTCTGATATTATATAAAGAACCATATACATTCTAATAACTCAGAATTCTTAAAAAGAAACTGTTGGGCATATGACTCGGATCGTCCCCGCGCCAAAGGAGCATATCGGACCGCGCGACACAACCGGCGACGCGAAGACCTTGCGCGCGGTAAGGGTAAAGTTACACGCGCGAGTGTGAAGATCGTCCCCGCGCCAAGAGAACATATCAGACCGCGCGACACACCCGGCAGCGGGAAGACCTTGCGCGCGTCAAGGGTGAAGCTACGCGCGGGAGTGTGAAGACCAGGCGTCATAACCGCAGAGGGCGTCATTGCGTTTCCCGAGGGAAGGTCACGTCAAGACTTTAGGTGCAATCATAGACAACCCTCTGACAAGTCCTAGGTTAAGGGATGGCCTAAATCCCTGACACATCAGTAGTCACGTCGTTGTACCGTCTCGCAGTCCACCCTCTCACCCACCAACATGTAGCCTATAAATATGGCATTTACTCCGGTGGGTGAGGGGATCGCATTTTTTCACCACTCTCTCTCTACAATAACAGCTTATCCCTCTAATATCCCTTCTCTTGCTCTCCCTCAACTCCCCAGTCTTTGACTTTCCGATCATACCCAATACTTGCACTTCTTCTTGACCCCAATTCTCACTCGAATCTAACTCCTACACTCAGTTAGGTTCAAACAATTGGCGCCCACCGTGGGGCCAAGAAGAAACGCAGAAGAAAACCCACCAATGGCAGAACGCAACCACGATCAACCTGACGAAGCGACGCCCATCAAGGCGATGACCGACCCGAGGGCGTTCGCGGAAGCCAGCAACCTCAACGCGGTGCTTATTGAAGAAGAGGAGCCCGAAATGACAGCCAAAGAAATGAGGGAGCTAGTGACAAAGCAAAACAACGTCATAGCCGACATGCAGAAGCAAATGAGCCAAGTCATCGCGCTCATGATGAGCAAGGAGGCCGCGCCAACAGCAGAGGGAACGGCGCCCGCGCCTCAACAAGCCGTCGGAGAAGCGCCCGGAACCGCCCAACCACCACAACACGCGCCAGCGGAATTCCCCGTGGGAGAAACGCAGGGAATTGAACCACCAGGGCGGGCGGACCTCAGCTTCTTGGAGCAACACCTGTCTCCGCAATACCGGCCTAACCCGCCCAAGAGGGTTCTCCACCAGCCGTTGAGCGCACAAATTATGGCGGAGCACCTAAGCGGGGCGCCACCCACCCTACCCACATACAACGGCACGACCGACCCAGAGGATCACGTAAGCACCTTCTGCTTGCGCATGCAACTCCAAACCAACTCGAATGCGGCGCTGTGCAGAACCTTCCCGTCGACTTTTTCGGGAATATGCCTCGACTGGTACAACAGACTCCCAAACGGAATCATCCGCTCATTCGAGGAGTTCATACTCCTGTTCACAACAAAGTTCGCATCCCAGAAGAGGCGCCCTCTGCATCTCAAGGCGCTGATAGATATCAAGCAGAAGGAGGGTGAGAGCCTGAGAGCTTTCTACGCTCGATGGTCCAGGGTGGCAATGGCTGTCCGCGACCTTACCCCCGAGACCGCCGCCCATCACCTCATGGAGGCCACTTGCAACATGGAGCTCAAACGGGCGCTAGCAAAAAGGCCTGTGACCCTATCCACAGAATTGGAAATGAAAATCGAGAAGACAATCACGTTAGAGGAGACTCTCGGGGCGGGATCGGTTAGGCGCTTCGAACCGGCGAAGTTGCAACGCGAAGAACAGGGGAGGCGGCAACCTCCGGCCCCGATTCCCCGAGAACAATTGGCACAGCTACACAGTGGCCCGAAAATTCACCCCCCACCCCCGCAAGAACACGTTCCGCGTCGGCGATCGCCAGATAGACGAGCGCCCAACACCTACACGCCACTCAACGACTCCGTGAGAAATGTATTCCACGTTCTCCGTGAGAAAGGCTACAAGCTCAATTGGCCTGCTCCGTTGAAGTCCCGCCCTCACATGCGCGATCCAAACAAGCACTGTGACTTCCACAGAGCAACAGGCCACTGGACGGATGAATGCCGGGAGCTACGGTACGAAATCGAAGGCCTCGTAAGGCGAGGGTTATTGACCGAGTTCACCCATATCAAAGAAGAACAAGTTGAGGGGCCCCAGAACCCGCCACCCCCTCCGCAGACCGACTACATCGACGCCGGCGGCGCGTATGTGGTGCGCAAAGAAATAGGGGTGGTGACGGTCGAAGGAGATCGCCCCAAGAAGAAAACCAAGCGAGAGCGCGCAACTGAATGCGCGGCTGTAGACACGCGGGCGAAGCTCAAACTGAGCTTCGACGACACGGAGTTCCCACGAGGGGTCCCTTCAGAAGATCCACTCATCATCACCTCACTGGTTGCCGGCTGCAAAATCCATCGTTTGCTGATAGACGGAGGTAGCGCAGCTGACATCCTCTTCCAAAGCACCGTCGACAAAATGGACATCGACCCGCGCCTGATCAAGCGCGCACAGGGTAATCTGGTCGGATTCTCCGGAACGAGAGTCCCAGTGATTGGAGTGGTCACCCTCCCAGTAGTAATCGGAGACCAAGAGCCGCGCGTCTCTAAGCAAGTGGAATTCACTATTGTCGATTGCAAATCGGCACACAATGGCATCCTTGGCCGACCATTCCTGGCGAAGTTCATGGCCCTCCCATCAACGTGCCACCAAAAACTCAAATTTCCTACCCAAACAGGGGTTGGAGAGGCGCGAGGCACATCATGGGAAGAGCGCGATGAGGTACGCCAGACCAACATTGTCGACACAAGAGCGGAAGAGCCCCGCCCGGAGTCCATGGACTCCGACTTCGAAGTCGCGCTGGACCCTTCCGAACCTACCAAGAAGATACGAATCTCCACCCACGTCAGTGGTGGCGCGATCGAACCACTTGTGGCATTGCTGAAAGAGTACAAGGAGCTGTTCGCTTGGTGCACGGAAGACATGCCAGGAGTGCCCAGAGAAGTGGCTCAACATTGTCTGGCAGTCCCAAACAGCGCGGAACCCAGGCAACAAGGGCGAAGAATATTCACAGGTGACAAGTTGAAGGCCATAGAAGAAGAGGTTGCGCGCCTGCTGGCAGCTGGATTGATACACCCCGTGAAATACCCAAAGTGGCTGGCAAACGTGGTCCTGGTTAAAAAGTCATCAGGGGCCTGGCGGATGTGCGTCGACTACACCACGATCAATAAGGTATGCCCGGGAGACCCTTACCCCTTACCGCGCATCGACCAATTGATCGACGCAACCGCCGACCACGAGACGTTATCCTTCCTCGACATGTTCTCGGGATACCACCAGATCCCAATGTCCATTGAAGACGAAGAAAAGACGGCGTTCATGACACCGTTCGGCAACTTCTGCTTCGTCGGGATGCCATTCGGATTAAAGAACGCAGGCGCGACGTACCAGAGAATGATCGACGCGGTGTTCTCCCCACAGATCGGGCGAAACATTGAGGCTTATGTGGACGACCTCATCGTCAAAACAAAGGCGGGCAATTCGCACCTGGACGACCTGCGCGAGACATTTGAAGCCCTCCGCCGGCACAACCTGCGCCTTAACCCACTCAAGTGCGTTTTTGGAGCAGAAGCAGGGAAATTCCTTGGGTTCATGATAACGAGGCGCGGCATAGAGGTTGACCCAAAACAAATCTCCGCAGTCCAACAACTTCGAGCGCCGAGGAGCGCGTTGGAAATCCAGTCCCTGAACGGCAAGATAGCGGCACTCGGGAGGTTCATCCCAAGGTCTGCCGACAAATGCGCTCCCTTCTTTAAAACGCTCAAGAATGGGGCGCGCTTCACATGGTCCCCGGAATGCGAAGCGGCATTCCAAGAACTCAAGGCTTACCTTGTATCCCCCCCTGTACTGACTGCCCCCAAGCTTAATGAAAAACTCTTCTTGTATCTTGCCGTGTCAACAAGGGCAGTGAGCGCAGTACTAGTATCTAGAAGAGACGGCAAAACTGAGCAGCCGGTATATTACACCTCACGCACCCTCGTAAGCGCGGAGACCAGGTACTCCTCAATCGAGAAAGCCGCCCTGGCGTTAGTAAGCGCGTCACAGAAACTGCGCCCGTATTTCCAAGCGCACCAAATCACCGTCCTGACGAATCTTCCACTGAAAAAAATCCTAACCTCGATGGAAGTATCGGGGCGCATGGTGAAATGGGCGGTCGAGCTGTCAGAATACGATATTCAATACGCACCAAGACCAACGATAAAGGCCCAAATCCTAGCCGACTTCATCGCAGAAGGGGTGACCCTTGACACGGCGCCGGAGGGGGTTTGGGAAGTTTACGTTGATGGAGCGGCAAGCAAGTATGGCGCCGGAGCAGGGGTTGTGGTGCGCACGCCTGCTGGCGCGATGCACGAAATTGCAATCAGGTTCAGGGCGTTGAAGACAAATAACGCTGCCGAATATGAGGCCATCTTGGCAGGAATGACGGCCGCCCTCGATTTGGGCGCTAGAACGATACGAGTACTCTCCGACTCCTCTCTGGCGGTCAATCAGCTGAACGGGGTGTTCGACGCGAAAGAAGACACACTGGCGCATTACATGGAGCGCGTCAGAACGAGGGCCACCGCCTTCGAGGCAGTAACATACGCGCAGATACCTAGAGAAGAGAACACACACGCCGACGCGTTATCCAAGTTGGCAACGGCCACTGACTTCGAGTCCACGCGCCTCGTGTCTGTCCAAAAAGAGGAGGAAGATACTCGCCCAGAGGTAGCAATCAATACGACCCAGCTTATGTCAATCGAAGATTGGAGACACCCAATCGTGAAGTACCTACAGGATGGCACAGTGCCAGAAGATTCTAAGCAAGCCTGGACGGTAAGGCAAAAGGCAGCTCGTTGCACAATCATTGAAGGCGAATTATACCGAAGGTCGTACTCGGGCGTCTACCTCAAATGCATCGGGCAAGAAGAGGCGCGTGACTTAGTGCGCGAACTACATGAGGGTTTGTGCGCGATGCACGCTGGGCCACGAAGCATGGAGCGCACCATCCTCTTGCATGGATACTACTGGCCGCGAATTAAGAAGGACACGAAAAGCTACGCAGACCAATGCCATAAATGCCAAGTCAACGCGCGCCAGCATCACCTGCCAGCCACCGAGCTTCAGGGCAACTTGAGCCCATGGCCTTTCGCGCAGTGGGGTGTGGATCTCTTGGGCCCCTTCCCAACAGCAAAAGGGAAGCGCAAGTACATAATCGTAGCAGTAGACTACTTCACCAAGTGGATCGAAGCCGAGGCGCTGGCATCCATAACGGCGCAACAGGTAACGCGTTTCTTGCGCAACAACATCCTGTCGCGCTTCGGAATCCCAAATGCATTCATCTTCGACCATGGGAAGCAATTCGACTGCGCGGAAGTGATAGACTTCTGCGATGAAGTGGGAACCATCGCGAGGTACGCATCGGTGGCGTACCCACAAGCCAATGGTCAAGCGGAGTCCTCCAACAAGGCGATCCTGCACGGCCTCCACACACGCTTAGACGATGCCAAGGGGAATTGGGCGGACGAGCTCAACACTGTGCTATGGGCGCACCGCACCACATACAAAGTGGCAACGGGCGAAACCCCTTTTGCTCTCACATATGGCACTGACGCGGTAATCCCCATTGAGACGACAACACCGACCTATCGGATAACTGAGTACAACGAGGAGACAAACGATGAAGCGCGCTTGCTGGAATTGGAGTTGTCACAAGAAAGGCGCGAGTTGGCAGCTATCAGGCTGGCCGCAATGAAAGAGCAGGTAGCCAAGTACCACAACGCGAAGCTGGTTCCACATAAATTGATCCTTGGTGACCAAGTGCTACGGCGGAACTTCCGTCCCGACCCTAGACACGGGAAGCTCGCATCAGTATGGGAGGGTCCGTACCTAATCCGCGAAGTGGTCGGCGCCAGCACATTCAAACTCAGCGAGTTGGGGGGCAACAAGATTCCAAGAACATGGAACGCGCAAAATCTAAGGAAGTACCACCAGGCAAGTTAGCATGTATCTCATTGGCAATAGCGCATTAGCGCAAAGAAATAAAAGGACATGGTTCGTCGGAACAAAATTGGCAATAGTTCAGCACTATCTGCGCTCACTCAGTTCTACGGAACAAAAAATTAGAATAGTCCAGCACTATTCGCACCCATTCAGTTCCACGGAACAAAATAGGCAATAGTCCAGCACTATCTGCGCTCACTCAGTTCTACGGAACAAAAAATTAGAATAGTCCAGCACTATTCGCACCCATTCAGTTCCACGGAACAAAATAGGCAATAGTCCAGCACTATCTGCGCTCACTCAGTTCTACGGAACAAAAAATTAGAATAGTCCAGCACTATTCGCACCCATTCAGTTCCACGGAACAAAATAGGCAATAGTCCAGCACTATCTGCGCTCACTCAGTTCTACGGAACAAAAAATTAGAATAGTCCAGCGCTATTCGCACCCATTCAGTTCCACGGAACAAAATAGACAATAGTCCAGCACTACTCACGCCCATCGAGCCTGAAAACAAAAATCAGAACAGTTCCGCGGTACCGCGCTATCGCGCTCACTCGATAAGCAAAAACATATAAGCGAAGACAGATAAGCGCACTAGCAATTGAGTGTCGTAAAAAGATAGTTTTTGGATTTAGTCAATCGGGAGCACCATAAAGGTTCAACGCCGCAGTTACACTTGACAAAAGGTAAAAAGTCAAAAGCAAAAAAAAAAAAGATGCGCGATTACATCTTCTGCACACCCTCCGAGCCTGTCTTACGACGCAGCAAAGGCTGGGAATCCTCCTCATCCTCCTCATCAGTAGTCGCCCCGTCAGCTTTCTTTCCGCCACTACTGGCGCCCACATCCTTCTCCCTATCCTGATGTCCCTCTTCTTCCTGACGTCCCTCCTCTTGACGTTCCTCCTCTTCTTCCTCCTCCTCCGACTCAGAGTCCGACTCCAGTGGCCTTTTCTCGTTCAACCATGTTTTCACATGCGCGACCATGGCACGCGTGTCCCACTGATAATCAGGATTCTCCGGGCGCACCTTCTTGCCTACGGCGATCACAGCCTTAGTCATCGCGTTCGCGATAATCTTCCCAAATGGCATGGAAGACTTGTACTGGCGGACAGCAATGGCTTGCGCCTCACGAACCGCCTCCGCCTTAGCAACATCATGGAGGTGCACCAGATCCCTCTTCTCCTTCGCGAACTCTTCTCGAGCCCGCTTCAACTTGTCTGCGGCATCAGACACCAGCTCCTTCTTCTCCCGCTCCTTCTCGTCCAATAGACGCTTCCGCTCCACCTCAAACTCCGCCCGCAACTCCGCCCTGACGGTCTCCCTTACGGTGTCCATCTGATCCGCCAACTTACTCTGCAGGACGCCGAGCTCCACCAGCGCGTCATTGGCTTTTGTGGTGGCCAACTCCGCGCGTCCTTCAGCGCCAGCAAGCTTCCCCTCCAGCTGCTCAATCCGAGACTCCTCGGATCTCAACTTCGCGCGCTCACGTCCCCGCTCCTGTTGAGCGCGAAAGGTCGCCAGCAAGCCCTACAAACACAACGCAGTAACACTTAGGAAATTTCTGATGGGAAAGTAACAGTTCATACTTGACAGAAAACCTTACCGCGAAATGGATCTGAGCCAGGTCCATGAGCGGATCAGACTTTTCCATGCGGGACGGAACGCCCAAAAGAGGACCCAACGCCCGCAGTGCAACATTCGCGGACGCAACGTTGCACGCGGCACCCGTATGAAACCGGACGTCGCGGAAGTAGTCGATGGCCCCCCCGGCCATCTGCGGCAGCTGTTGTTGGCTCCCGGCCCCAGACGAGCTGCCAGAGGCGGCCCTATCAGGCCGAGCGGTGCTTGCTACGCGCGGAGCATGCTCCGCAAGCATCAGAGGTACGCGCGGCGTCACCGTCGCCTCCTCTGCCGCTGGTTCAACAATGCGCACCGCCTTCGGCGCCTTCCCCACAAAGGTTGGCTGCTCCGCGGCCTTCCTTTTCTCGCCCTTCTTCCCAGCAGCCTGCGCGCCTTCTCTTGCCTTCTTCCTCCCGGCGCGAGGAGCCTTCACAACTTCATCGACCGACATCATGCTGGCCAGGCTAGAGAAATCAACACCTGCGCCAATAAATAGTAAGAGGACAGTTAATAATAAAGAATACAAAATGAAATAGGTACCAACTAACCATCGGCAAAGAGTTCGGCCAAGCAGGCCTCGCGGACTCCAGCCAAGTACAGATTGAACTTCTGAAGCAAGCACGCCTCATACTCCCGATCAAGCCCGGGGTATTTGCCCAACTCCGACTCGTAGGCGTGCGTGCCACCCTTCATCCAAGTAGTCGGCTCCGCAACATACTCACTCGCCCATTCCCCGGGAGTGGGCTTCACGTAAAAGAAACGCTCGAACCAGGTCTTTGGCAGCTTAGGTGAGCCGTACACAAAACCGTCAGGCCTGTTGTCACGGCGCTTGATTGAGAGACAGTCACTAGTTTTCGTGGGCTCCTTGATCTTGTAAAATTTCCGGAATAACCCGTAAGTGGGCGTAATCTTGAGCCGCTTGCACGCCGTTCTAAGGCAACTCGCGTGCATAATCACTGAGGGAGATAGCCGCGCGATTGAGCACTTGAGCCGCCTGTATAAGGCGCACAACAGGGGATCGATGGGAAATTTAAATCCCATCACCCAGTACTCCGTGTAAACGCCGAACCACCCTGGGGGGCAGTTCCCAACCATGCTGCGCACAGAAGGTACGGCGTACTGCCAGCTGGGGGGCAACCCTAACCCACGCACGATCTGCTCCACATCCTCGCGCCCATAAATCGAGGCGTGGTCAGGCCCACGGAGAAGGTTGTCATGTGGGGCCGGCTGATCGCCCCACATCTCGGCCCAATCCAAAACCGTGTAGATCGCGCCAATGCCCTGGAACCCTAGCCGGCTCATCGCTTCTGACACACGGACATGGTAAAGAGGCTCCGATTGTGTTTCTGATCCATCGCGCGCCTCAGAAGTCGCCCCGCCAGATCTTCCGTCATGCGTACGCCTGATTATTAGAACCCCACTAGAACCCGCCGCCCCACTACCCGACGGAACCATATCGGCGTTAGAGGACTCTTGAAAGCCCCTGCCGGAATCGACGTTGGCCGACGGCGATGCCGAAGCCCCCTCGTCATCACTAACACCGTCGTCGATATTCACATCACCGTCGTCCCTGTTGCCGGAATCGGCCGGGTCCGACTCAAGTCGGGTAGAAGTAGGTGAGAAAGAAAGAAGATTACCTTCTTCGCCCTGCACGACCTCGGTCTCATTCATGTTGGTGCTATCCATGGCAATACCTTGAGTAGCAGTAGCAAATGGCAGACTTGAGGTTGTAGAAGAAGAAGAAGAATCTCAGAAAAACAGAGAGATGGAAAAGCTAGAGAGCAAAACGTGAGGAATGAAAGATGTAAAGAAACCCCGAGAGCAGCCGTATATTTATAGGTGATGATGGGAAGTCGAGGGGGTTAAAGGTCATCGAGAATCGCAACCGTCAGAGGATTTTGAAATTCAAAAGGCCGCCAGGGTTGACCAATCGCGTAGCGACACGTGGCAGACTCCAATCCCAATCAATCATGACGAGCATAGGCGCTAGTCGTTGACGTCACGAATGACGCGCAACGCCTGGGGGGCATGACACACCCGCAAAGGAGAAAACCCCACCCTCAAAAAAATATACTCAAAGAGAACCCCGCGGAAACCGCGCCCACAAGACAACCGCGCCTCACCTCGCAACGAACGGAGGAACCTCAAGATAGTCGCGCGATCACGATGCTCTCAAAGTGCACAGGACGTAGCCCGCCGTTTCTCGCGAAGCACGGGGATCTGAGTCAACAGAGCGGAGATCTCAACAGGAGGCGTTCAAGAAACACCCCCTGTGGGGGGCAATTGTTGGGCATATGACTCGGATCGTCCCCGCGCCAAAGGAGCATATCGGACCGCGCGACACAACCGGCGACGCGAAGACCTTGCGCGCGGTAAGGGTAAAGCTACACGCGCGAGTGTGAAGATCGTCCCCGCGCCAAGAGAACATATCAGACCGCGCGACGCACCCGGCAGCGGGAAGACCTTGCGCGCGTCAAGGGTGAAGCTACGCGCGGGAGTGTGAAGACCAGGCGTCATAACCGCAGAGGGCGTCATTGCGTTTCCCGAGGGAAGGTCACGTCAAGACTTTAGGTGCAATCATAGACAACCCTCTGACAAGTCCTAGGTTAAGGGATGGCCTAAATCCCTGACACATCAGTAGTCACGTCGTTGTACCGTCTCGCAGTCCACCCTCTCACCCACCAACATGTAGCCTATAAATATGGCATTTACTCCGGTGGGTGAGGGGATCGCATTTTTTCACCACTCTCTCTCTACAATAACAGCTTATCCCTCTAATATCCCTTCTCTTGCTCTCCCTCAACTCCCCAGTCTTTGACTTTCCGATCATACCCAATACTTGCACTTCTTCTTGACCCCAATTCTCACTCGAATCTAACTCCTACACTCAGTTAGGTTCCAACAGAAACTTATACCACTTACTAGCTCTGCCATACGAGTCTTCCCATTTAAGACTTCCTGCAGCTGCCTAGACTGAAAAGTCGAGACCAAATCTCTCTGACAGTCGAGATGATCTTTGAGTCCCAAAGAGAGAGAGGAAATCCCAAGCAAAAAATGGACAAAAACCCAAGTGATCTCCAGGCTCCATTAATCGTCCTCTCCTCCACAGAACAGAGCTCGAGACAGAGTAGGTTCAGCAGGGATGAGATTCTGGAAGAAGTGAAGAAGCAGCTATGGCTTGCAGGCCCACTCATCTCCGTCAACTTCTTCACCTACCTTCTGCAGGTCATCTCCGTCATGTTCGTCGGCCACCTCGGCGAGCTGCCCCTCGCCGGCGCCTCCATGGCCACCTCCTTCGCCTCTGTCACCGCCATATCTCTTCTAGTAATTAATAACTCACGCACGATTTTACTGAAATACCAATTCTTCCCAATAACTGCGCGAAAAACAATTAGAACTTCTCTGTGACTTGCGCAGGAAGGAATGGCGAGTGCACTGGAGACGCTATGCGGGCAATCGTACGGAGCGAAGCAGCACCACCTGCTCGGGGTCCACCTGCAGCGCGCCATGATCGTCCTCCTCCTCGCTGCGATTCCCCTGTCTTTCGTCTCGGGCTACGCCGAACCGATCCTCCTCTGCTTCGGCCAGGATCCGGAGATCGCGGCCGAGGCAGGGGAGTACGCGCGGTTCGTGATCCCGAGCGTATTCGGGCTCGCGATCCTCGAGCCGCACGTCAGGTTCCTGCAGTCGCAGAACAATGTGGTCCCGCTGACGGTGACGGCCGGAGCCGCCACTCTGGTCCACGTCTTTGTGTGTTGGGCTCTGGTTTTCAGGTCCGGGCTGGGAAGCAGGGGTGCGGCTCTGGCGAATGGGGTTTCTTACTGGATCAATGCTTTGACGTTGTTTGTCTATGTGAGGGTTTCTCCTACTTGCAAGGAGACTTGGACTGGTTGGTCTAGAGAGGCGTTTCAGGGGATTCCGGAGTTCGTTAGGCTAGCCATTCCTTCTGCCATTATGCTGAGGTAAAAGACTAGAAAACAAAGAAAAGTTTTCTGTAGTAGATAAGAAAGCTCAAAATTTGACCACGGGCATCTCATAAAGCATACCGGAAAATACAGTGACGGGTAAAAGAGCACCGATAGAAAATAACGAAGTTGAAAGATGGGAAGCAAGGGAGTGACAGGAAACATGTTGTACCGAGTTGGTAACCGTTGCTATGAGGAGCAGTTATCAAAATATTTTTAATGGATTATGTTAGCACCCTATTCGGTTCCTTTGACGAATCGATGTATGTTAGCGTCACTGAACACACCCTTTGTGCATGTGTATATATACAGCTTGCAGACTTGGTCGTTTGAGATGATGGTTCTGTTGGGTGGCTTGCTTCCGAACCCAAAGCTCGAAACTTCTGTTCTGTCCATAAGGTTTTAGTTACTACTTACTACATACAACATATCCACTACAGCAAAAATCGCCATAAGAAGTTGTAACTTCTTTTCATGGGAATTTTTGCAGCCTGAATACAAGTGCAATGATCTTCACGATATCATTAGGGCTTAGTGCTTCCGTGAGGTGAGATTTTACACCATCACATATGATTAGTTAGCCACTGATCTGCAGCATGTATTTTACTAATTTGCTGTCCCTTTATTTTGGGTTATTTCTGCAGCACAAGGGTTTCAAATGAGTTGGGAGCTGGGAGGCCAAGAACAGCGATTCTAGCGGTAAATGTCGCGCTGGCCATGGCGATGACGGAATGGATTCTGGTCGGGATCGTCCTGGTGTCTGGCCGGAACGTCTGGGGTTACTTGTACAGCAAGGAAGAGAGAGTAGTGAAGTACGTTGCGAAAATGTTGTTGCTGATTGCAGCTTGTCACTTGTTCGATGCCATCCAAGCCGTGCTCTCAGGTGTGTTCATCGAGAAATCGCTCTTCATTGTGCGATAGCATCCATCGTTTTCGTAGTTTGCTTACTAGCTCGATCCTGTGTTTCTTGATGAGCAAGGCATTTGCAGGGGATGTGGAAAGCAGAAGCTTGGAGCTGTTATCAACTTAGGTGCATACTATATGATTGGAATTCCTTGCTCCATTCTACTAGCTTTTGTCTACCGTATTGGAGGAAAGGTACATCATACCATTTTACTCGATAATCCCTCGCTTGGTTCGGTATCGTTATCTGAACGATGATTATTTAACGGTACCAATATCGCGTAGTTGTCACTTGCTACCAGTAGAAAACTTTTTAATTTTTGGTCATAATGTGCTTTCGTGGCAGGGTCTGTGGATAGGAATCATTATAGCAGCGATCTTCCAAGCATTGTTTTTTTCAGTAGTGACTGTAAAAACTAGTTGGGAGAAAGAGGTAATAATGTAATATAGTTAACTCCATTGCTGACTTTCATTTGGTCACCTTCGTATTCCTACATTTTCTTATGAAACTATCATGCATGCATGAACGTTAAATCAGGCAAAGAAAGCCAAGGACAGAGTATATGGTGCCATCATTGAAGAACAAGGTCATGCATTGTCGTAGAAGATCAGTTTGATCAAAGACTGGTAATGGCAGCGGCAGCAGATGCATCTTGTGAAGGATAGCGTACTTTTTTTTTATAAGGGTGATATATGTTTGTGTTTAATGTTATGGACTACTTTAGAGTTTTGAATCTAAAACCTTCATCCTGAGGAGCTAAACCAAACTCTTGTTACCAATCTCTATAATTATTATTTTTAAAACACAACCCTAATAATATTTTATGAAGAATTGTTACGACTCTATTATCATAAAACAAGGAAAAGATAGGATTTTAATTAGAGGTGGCAATTGGATCGGATTCGTGGATTCGTGGATTGGATTGGTGGATTCATGGATCAAATGGATTGGATCCAATGGATTGGTGGATTCATGGATTGGATCAAATGGATTGGTGGATTGATCCATGAATCCAAATGACATCCAAAGCATGGACCAAAATGTAAATTTTGAAAAGTTTAGGTACTAAAATGCCATAATGAAAAATTTTAGGTACCAAAATGTAATTTTCCAATGATTTTTTTCGTATAAAAATATAAATTTTAGGTACCAAAATGTAAAACAAAAAAATATAGGTACCAAATCGTAATTTGCCATTTGGATCATGGATTGATCCATGAATCCACAAATCCAATTGGATTTGGATCAAATGGATTGGATTTAAATGGATTGGATTAAGTGGATAATTTGGTGGATGGATTGGATTGGATTCATGGATTTGGATCCTAATTGCCACCTCTAATTTTAATTTCCTCTAGATTCTACTTATTAGCTATCACTGAAAGTATACAAATCAGAAATCACCCTAATTATTGTATACCCACATAATCCATCCAATTGCTCCACGCCAATAACACCTATAGCTGCCAAAACCTATAACTAAAAGTACTGAAACGAGCACCGGAAAAGCTTCATGTACTCAATTGAAAACATATTATGTTCTGCCCCAGAAACAAAAAGGACAAGCAGCTCTGTCTCTATAATCTATGGAGGAGTTTCTCAGCTGGCTGCCGCTTACTGAATCTAATCTCAAAGCCAGTAGTCCAAGCGTTCCCCTTCACTGCTGCCGTCTGGCATTCCGGCCATGTCGAGCCAATGAAATGGATTTACCACCACATCATAATTTCAAAAGTAGCACAAACTCCAGACTATCATCTAATCCAAATGTGGGAGGGACACAGTAAGGCTGTTGCCTTGGTTCACTCACTAGGCCTTTTGCTTCCCTTTCCTCAGTTTCTCTAGCTCTGACTCTGCATCTTCCAATTTCTTCTTAAGACTGGATACCCTTTCTTCCATATCTTCCACTGTTAAATTTCCAGCTGAAGGTTGATGCGGTGTCAGGAACCGGCTTGAAAAGTTCTTCAGAGCTTCGACTCCAGTGACCTAATAAAATCCAGGAAACAGCAGCAATAAGAACGTATCACAGCAAGTGAACAGCGTTCAAGTTTTATATATCAAATGATTACGCTTGTTGAATACCTCCTCTGGTAACAATGGCAGCTTGGTGATGTGGAAGTCATCATATAACATGTAGAACTGATCAAGGTACTTCTGCTGCATCCGCATTCTTGCTTTTAGCAATTTGGATTCAACATCTGTAGGATATAAAAAAAAACCCGAGAACGTTAAGGACTAAGCTTGTTGCTTCGAAGCGAATGACACTAATAAGCAATGGAAGGTAAATGCAAAGTCAGGCGCACCATCTTCATTGTAAAGCACTTGGTTGATGATAATGTTATGCGTGTCGATTTCAAACTTGGTAAGTTCCTGGACCAATCTCTCTGTTTCATAAAGAGATAGGAACTCTGGAATGCAGACACACACGAATGTGGTCATGTCCTGCCAATAAAAAGTAGATAATTGAATCAACAAAAAGAAATGGCTTAATCTGTTGCTAAAAATTTCAGATGTCAGATAGAATGCTGAAATTTGGGTGATAAAGAAAGAGTCAACAAGCAGCAGAATCCTGATCACTAATCAGCCCACATTAACAGGTTCATCAAGGAAAAAATAAGTAGTTATGTTCTACTATATCCAAATTAACGACTCACACGAAACACGATTAAGAAGATAACTGGTAAGCTCTGTATGTGTCTGCAACAAACTTAGGCATTAGGGAAGCAGATACTTCATCAATTGCTATGTCCTTCCATGTGCAAGCCCCTCATAGTAACATCAGCAATAGTGCACCTAACCAATCGTGCCTTAAATACGACCTTTTCTACAAAATGGATACCTTTCCCTACACAAATACATAATTGGCCAAGAAAGATTTTACGTTGCCACAATGCTCCAGGGTTAACCTTGGTGTGTGAAGTGCTGCTATTTTGAATGAAAAAAACAGTGATGCTTTACCGTTGACAGGTCAGTATCCTATTCTGAAACTAAGTTTCCTCTTCTAGCTCATTTCACTCAAGACTAGTTGCCATGCACGCCCATAAGGGGAAACAGTTCTTGACAGAGATCCTAGAAGGGGGTCAATAGATGCAAATGAAACAGGGTAAAGATTCATGATTTTATCAGGACCCTGCCTGTCTTGAAGTGCCTGACATTGCCTCCTTTCAATCAAATGGTATTCCTAAGAACAATTGTAAGTTCCACATAACATCAAGGTTCAACTACACAATAGAGGAATTCCAATCTCCGACTCCACCAACTTGTCATGAAAGAGACACTTGGCAATCAACCAACTAGAGTGTGATAAGTGATGTCTTACTGGGTCTTTGAACTGCCTGTTCACTTGTTCAATTACATCTTTCATGCCCTCGAGTCGCCCCAAAATTGCGTCTTCTCCGAAGTCACCATCAATACCAAACATACGAGTCACCTGCCAAACATTTATTTTCATGAATTACTACGTAAGAATAATGAAATACAAAACAGAAAGAACAGCTGCAGTAGCAAAATAGCATATTTATATATATATATATATATATATATATATATATATGGCGAGTTCTACGGTACCCCGGGTAAAATCCGGGGTACCGCATACCTTGAGTAAAAAAACGCTATCTAGAATTTGAATTGACTGATCTTTAGGACATGATACTATACTCTAATCCATAAAGATCGAAATATAGGTCTTAATTCACTTAATCTTATACCCCAAGATCAATTTAGTTAGAAATAATAATCGACGGTTATGATTCGTCCAAATACAGGCAAAAAAATCAATGCACCATCTTAGAGTTTATAGTTTATGATTTAGATAATTAGGACGTAGGGTTCACTCATTAAGGGTTAGGGTATAGTATCATGCCCAAAAACCCTGCTAATTCGAGGTCTAGATAGCGTTTTCATACTCAGGGTATGCGGTACCCCGGATTTCACCCGGGGTACCGTAGAAGGCACCATATATATATATATATATATGGTGGCTACTTCGGTGCACTAAGTGCACCCAACTCTAAAAGTGTCCATAATACATCAAATTTTGAATTTCAATTAGTACTCTCAATCTAATATGATGATATGGCATAGAATCATAACAAATCAATCTATTACCCTAACCCCTTAACCTTCAATTTTGAATCCCAACCCAAAATCCCAAATTGTAAACCTAAACCCTAACCCTAAATCCTTCAAATTAAAGTAAATTTTGAATGATTTTTCCCCCCAAATTCATGTGCTTCTTGTTCATAATATCATAAGCAACAATTGATACCGTTTTGACATGAATCACATGCTCAGAATGATAATTATGAAAATAACAGACATGAACATTAATGAGAACAGATTACAGTTCCATGAAGCAGTGCAATGTAAGGTTGGGTCTGAGCATTTGCCAGAAAGGAAAGTGCAACTAAAAACTGAAAGATAGAAAGAGAGGACATAAAGGAAGAACACAGAATAACACTCCATGAGGTAAAACTTTCACAGCAAAAGAGGATCACAACCTAGAATTACAAAACTCAGGTTTAAATTGGAAGAAGAAAACACCAACACTGGTAGAAGAACAGAAGATAGCACAACATAAAACAGCTCAAGAAGGGGAAAATCATCCTGAACTGATAAAAGAACAGTTAGAAAAAGCATAAGGATCAAACATCAACAATCATATTGCTATCAGAAATAAAATATGCCAACACCTGAAGTCTATAGTATGCAAGAAGCAGCAACACCTATTGAACCATAAAATGAAGTGTATGAATCAAACTAATTCACCCACTGCATGCTTAGATAACATACTCGATGTTATAAGTGAGATAGAACTTGACTCTGTAGTGCGAGTTTAATATGGTTCCAAGAGCATCAAGTATTCTCTAACATTCAGATATCTACCACTCTTATTATTAAATATTAATCAGATATTATAAAACCCACGGCCATCAAGATGTTATTAGTCACATCAAAGATATACCTGGGTCAACAATCCACCAAATCGATGTTTTAAGGACATCATTTTCTGAAGACCTTTCTCCAACGTCGAGGGAAATTGTAGTAGCCGGAGAGTGTGACCAGTTGGGGCGGTATCAAACACAATAACACTATAATCCATTGTTTGAACCAACCTACAGAAAATCAATTAGCGGGAATGCATTAGAATTAGGTAGGAAACAGTGCTCCACATGCCAAGATGCCGCATCAAATTTTATTCACAAGCAGAGGAAGAGCAGGCACACTCCAGTAAAATCATATGGTTAATCAATTGAAGGTTGGCTGATGTGCATCAATATGAGTTCTTACAGTAGGTGGCATGTACAGCTTATGACCTATTTTCTTATAAATTACCATATTGAATCCACAAATCATTCAAGGAAATATACACAAATTAGCTCAGAATGATATTGCTGACAACTAGGGTGAAACATCACTATCAAAGTAAAATTGACACAATAACTTAGCTCTCTGAAAAACCCATTAAAATGTCAAGACTCTTTTCTGATGAAAGATCAATAACCATTCAAAAGCTACAAAGCCTTCAGCTTTTTTCTAATTTCCTCATTCATTATTACAATTGGACTCCAATGGAAGTGCTAGTAGTAGCAAACTTACTTCAACATTTCCGCAAAGCTCATGGCTTCATCAATACCAGGGATTGCGTTGGCTAGTTCAGAGAACAAAGTATCCATCTCCTCGTTGCCACCCACCTCTTCACTTTCAACAGTGGGATCCACCTCCTGTTATGAACCCATACCAAAAAATAAGAACAATTAGACTTTGAAATTTTTGTGATAAATGACTTCGAAAATACCAGTAAAAGCCACATTAATTATATCGAAATCAGAGCGTTGGGCTCTCATCATTTCCCTCTCACATCAACGCATTCATCAGAATCATTCTCTCTATCAAAATTCAAATCGAACGAATTCGGGATCCATACTGCACCAATTCTGCCACCCGGACACCATGTAGAGCCAAAAGAAGGGGGAAACAAAGGGGAAGTACCATAGCGTAGAGATTGGTGAAGCCATTGACCAAAGACGGCGACTTGGTGAAGCGCTGTTGGAAAGCATCGCTGAGATTGTGAGCCGGATCAGTGGATATGATCAAAACCGACGATCTGACGCTGGCCAGAAGAATGGAGAGGATGGAGCTGCAAGTGGTCTTCCCGACTCCGCCTTTCCCTCCGACGAAAACCCACTTGAGAGTTTCTTGATCCAGTATATTCCGCACTGTCCCTTCCGGTATTTCTCCATTATCTGCCATATCCCCTTCTTCCTCCTCTGCCGCGAAAAGAATATGGCTCCGATTTCAAGCTTCAGAACACGGAACTCGCATGCATACAAACCCGAACTATGCCACGACAGTGCTGGGCACGGGAGAAAGGGAGGGAGTGAGGAACTGTAACACTCCGGCCCGGTCAATGGATTAATCTCCACCAGGAGAGAATCGGGAACGAGAGGAACGAGATTGCGAATTGGGGTCCTGTTATTCGATGCTTCTCATTAGAGCAACAATCCCCAATTTATAGAGCACAAATTACAGAATGATCCCTCATCGGCGTTTTACAAAAGAATCCCCAAACTAATGTTTTCTTATAATTGGACCAACTCCGTCCATTAGGGGTGGAAATCGGTACGGTAACCATATCGGTATCCCAATATCGAATTACATACTAAATCAATCACAATGTTATGGCGCGAAGGTGTTGTAGTGCTTTTCAAGCTAGAGCTCGAAGTGGAGGGGAAGTAGTTGATCAGATTAAACATGATATATACCTCTTCAGTTTGGGAAACAGGGAGGTTGGGCAAGTAATTACTATGTCATGTTTTGCGGATTTAGCTAATGTAAGGCTGTAAAGTGTGGATTAATATCATAGTAGATTAGCTGAATTTTTTTTTTTTTTTTTTTGTCGAAAAGATAGCTTGTATTAAACAAGAACACAAAGTTACAAGGCCTGTGACCTAAGCCACCCACAAAAATCAAACCCATTACAACCCGCAGGAAACAAAGACAGGGCCTTCTTAGCCACCATATGGGCTACCCTATTGTTCTGTCTACCCACAAATCGCACCCTAAATCCTGGGGACATCAAAAGAAGCCGGCGAATTTCCTCAAACAGAGCACCACCAGCAGCAGCACAAACATCCCCAGCATTAACCTTGTCGATCACAATCTTGGCATCCCCCTCAAACGTAACAGCCTCATAGCCACGATGTTGACACCACCGCATCGCATCCCGCAACGTTGACAATTCCACAAGCATCGGATCTTGCAGACCGGTGAACATCAGCCCGTGTGCCGCAAACACCGCTCCCCCTGCCTCTCGTAAGACCACCCCACCTGCCGCATGGGTCCCGTCACGGACTGCCCCATCAAAGGAACATACCACACCGTCCACAGAACCAGCAGCCATCGTAGGCTGATCAGTACCACGACCCACTGAAGGCTCACCCACACCGTCCCCCTCCCCCTGGGGAAGATGCTCCCATTCGGACACTTGATGTAAAAACTCTTGTCGGAGAATACTCGGGAGAGTCTGCTGTCCCTCAAAGACCACAGAGTTCCTCCCCTTCCATATCCTCCACAGTACACACATCAAGCGCACAACACGCATTGGTGACCCATCTCTCTCCAAAAACCGCCTAAAAAATACGTTAAAACTTCCCACCGCCAAAACCTCAAGCTCAGCAGCCAACCCTGCGGCGTCCCACAATCCTCGCGCCACCGGACACTGCAGAAAGAGGTGCTCGGTGGACTCCTCCGGCGCCCAGCACACTGGACACCTCTCAAGGACCTCGACCTTTTTCTCACGCAATGCCTCCATCGTTGGTAGGATCCGCCGCAAAAGCTCCCACGCAAAAAACTTGAGCTTCGGCTGTACTGGGATACCCCAAACCTTAATCCAAAGCGTTCGATCCAACGTGCTACATTCCGCTTTGCCTCCCCACCCACGACGGGACTTACACTCAGCTAACCTGTAACCGGACTTAACCGTATAAACCCCCGAAGGGTCCTCCCTCCAAACCAATCTGTCCGGTAATGCCATCCGCGGTAACGGGATTTGAAGAATGCCTCGAATCGTCTCTTGATCAAATGCCGAATTCAAACAATCCATACACCAGTTTCCTGATTCCGGATTGATCAGATCCGACACCATCTCAGTACCCTCCAGTGGCGCCCCCATCTGCAAACCAGGCGTTGAAGGATGGATTAACGGAATCCAACCTTCTGACATAACTGGTATGGTCTCCCCCGATCCAATCTGCCAAGTCATCCCCCGCCGTAACAATTGACAGCCAAACAACACCCCCTGCCATCCCCAGGATGGACGGGATCGCCGAGTGGCCGTGAAAATCGAGCCCGTTGGAAAATATTTGGCTTTATAAATCTGCGCTAACAGGGATTGTGGCTCTGAATGGATCCGCCAAGCCACTTTCGCCAGAAGAGCCTGGTTAAAAAGCTCAAAACGACGAAAACCTAAGCCACCCTCATGCTTACTCCGACAAAGCCTCTTCCAAGACACCCAATGACTCTTTGGGCGACCCTCGACAAAGCCCCACCAAAACCGAGCCATATGCTTATCCAAACGCCTACAAGAAGTTGCAGGAATCTTGAAACAAGCCATCGCATGTACCGGTAGGGCTGCCGCCACTGCCTTTAGCAAAGTTTCTTTCGCAGCCGGAGACAAATGTCGTTGCTTCCACCCTTGAATTTTTTGGAGAAGCTTTTCCTCCAAAAACCTAAAGGTATCTGCCTTCGAACGGGCAATCAAGGAAGGTAGACCCAGGTATTTATCCTGAACACCAATCGCCCCCACCCCTAACAGCTCCGCCATCTCCTGCTTCTCTTCCACCTCAAAGTTCGCACTAAAGCAGACAGCCGATTTATCCAGATTCACCTTCTGCCCACTTAGTGTTTCATACTCATTCAGCACCTCTAATAGATCTTCGCACCCTTGCAGTGACGCTTTGAAGAACAGATAAGAGTCATCGGCAAAAAAGAGATGAGTAACCCGTGGAGCCCTAGGGCTCACGCGTATCCCCTCAATTCTCCCCCTCGCAATTGCCTGTCTAAGTAAGGCCGCAAAACCCTCCGTACATAAAACAAACAGTAACGGCGACAAAGGATCGCCCTGACGCAGCCCCCTGGTGGCCCGGAAAAACCCAGCCGGTTTACCATTCATCAAAACCGAGAAAGTCGATGTCGACACACATTCCCTAATCCACTCGATCCACACTGGGCTAAAACCCAACTTTTTTAAGACAGCCAGTAAGAACGACCACTCCACTCTATCATAGGCCTTTTCCATATCAACCTTCAGAGCGGCGTACCCTTTCTTCCCTTTCTTCTTAATTTTTAGGTAATGCATTATCTCATGCCCTATAAGAACATTATCAACGATCTGTCGTTCCCGAATGAAAGCATTTTGTCCCGGCGAAACAATGTCCGGTAGAAAGCTCGCCATCCTTTCCGCCATAATCTTAGATATGATCTTGTAGACAAACTGACAAAGACTAATCGGTCTTAGTTGGCGCATGTGTTCAACTTTGTCCACCTTAGGGATCAACGTGAGCCACGTATGATTAAAGCTACGCAAAATACGCCCATTCGCAAAAAATGAGCGCACAGCTTCAATCACCGAAGGCCCTACAATGTTCCAAAAGGTCTTAAAGAACTTGCCCGTAAAGCCATCCGACCCCGGAGCCTGTGTTGAACCCATACCAAATACCGTACGCCGGATCTCCTCCGGGGTCACCTCTGCCGTTAGGCTGGTGTTCATTTCATCAGTGACCCTCCGTTCTATAGGTAATGCATCCACTTTCTCCCACATGCCTTCATCCTCACATTCCGAGGTAAAGAGGGACGAGTAAAAATTGACTGCCATCCCCGCCTTTGCCTCCTCCTCCTCCACCCATTCTCCTTCCTCACTCAGCAACTTCTCCACAAAATTCCTTCTCCGTCGGGCCCTAGTTACCGTATGGAAGTACGAGGAATTTTGGTCCCCCACCTTCAGCCATCGGACCCTAGATTTCTGCCTCCAATATAGCTCCTCCTCGGCCCATTTCCTGGTAAGGTCTCCTTCCAACCTATTCACCCGGTCCCAATCAATAGGGTATTCCGTTTTGAGGGCAGCAATCTCCGTCTCTAACGTACGAATTTGTCTCGCCGAATTAGAAGTGCCCGCCCTACTCCATTGGTGAAGACGATGTCTCAATCTCTTCAGCCGGATCCACAACCGATACATGGGTGACCCCTGGATGTGTTCCTGCCAGATTTCTTCAACAATCGGCTTCACCTCCGGATTAGAGGCCCATCTAGCGTCAAAACGAAAGAGAGGCTTCGTGGCTCGTTTAAATTCTCTATCCGCGACAATCAGAGCCCGGTGATCCGACCCTAGGTCAGTGCCATGGTTCACAAATGATTCTGGAAATCGCTCCATCCACCGGTCCGATACAAAGGCTCTGTCCAGTCGTTCCTGAATACAAGCGTCCCCCATTCTCCGATTTGACCAAGTGAATGGATTACCACGAAATCCCAAGTCATGCATGCCCAAACCATCAACAAACGCACGAAAAATCTGCGATTGAGCCGGTACCCATGGATTTCCCCCCATTTTTTCATCGGACGACAGGATTCCATTAAAATCCCCTACCATCAAATATGGTACCTGTAATTCCGCACAATAACTGCGTAAATTGTCAAATTGAAGAATACGATCCTGCTCACGACAACTCACATAAACAAAGACTACTACTACATTTATTTCATTAATCCGCAAACTAACCGAAACAAAGAAAGAAGAACTCGACAACACTGAGGCACCGCTCTCAGGGGACCACGCAACTGCCAACCCTCCTGCTGAGTCGACAGCATCGACCAAATAAAAATTGGAAAAACCTAGACCCCGTAGTCTACGAGAGACCACTCTACGACGCGAACGAGTTTCAGAAAGGAAAGTTACATCAGGATTATTGACTCGAACTACTCCTAATAACGACTGAAATGTGATGGACGGCCCAATCCCACGCACATTCCACGCGAGAAGTCTCATTTATCGACCTGGGGCCACTTCCGGCTGGCTTCCTCCACCGTTGCATTCTTGTTCTCAATCTCAGAATCCGGAACATCCTCTAAACAGAGTTTCTTGACCGGAGTAGGGTCCTCTGCAAGATCATCAACCAACCCTGCAGCACGTTTCTTGACCGGAGTTTCTTGACCGGATTAGCTGAATTGCAGGTTGTAAAAGTGTAGTTTTGTACTTGCTGCTTTAGCAGAACTGTATTTTTTCGAGGAAGGCTAGGCTGATTTGGCCTAGCTAAGAGCTATAAAAGTCTCCAACAATTGCGGGGAAAAAAGTTCGTGATATGGTATTTTAGGTTGAAATCGTGGTTTACCTGTGGTTCAACTGTTTCATTACGCTAAATAATATTTATTGGTTTCGCTTTCAATATGAGATTTTTTTGTCACTACCGATAGGGCTGGGCATGCGGGCGAGTTACCCGCGGATTTCGGTCGATCCGTCCGCATTTTACCCGAATTTTGTAATGTGGGTGGGTCCGTGGGTGGGTGACGGGATGTGCTGGGAGGCATCCATCGGGTGCCGGGTGGGTTGTGGGTGACCCGTTCAACCCAACAGCAAAAAAGAACAATGTCGTTAGCACTAGAGAGTGGAGAGTGGAGACGCTGACGGAAACTAGGGATACTCCTGTAGATTGAATCTCAAAGCCAATCTTCTAAATCTCGACTTCCCTCTTCTTCCCTTTATTTTTTTTTTCTTCCCTTTGAATCTTGTGCCCAAATCACCTTTCTTTCCTCCGTTGAATTATATTTCTTAGTTTCCTGCACCCGATAATTATCTTCATCCATACAAAAGTCCTCCATAATAGAATTTCTATTCAATTTCAGAACTAATTTGATTTTTTTTTCTTTCTATTCCATCTTCTTGTTTCCTCCAGATAACTCTCCACCAATTATCTTGTCACTTGAAGTGAATCTCAAATTTGGAGGTTGAATGGATGTTGAAATGGATTTTTATGTTACAAATATTGACATTAGACAGGGGGTTCTGAAATATAAATGGATCATGTCAACTTGACTCCTTTATATTGTGTACACCATGATGATTGATGTGGGTGAACTCGTAAACCCACCGGCATCATCCACCTGACCTAACCCGAGACTAAATGTGGGTGGGTGATGGATTAAAACTTGTCAATTAGTTTAAGTACGAGTGGATGCATTTTATGATCGAAAAGATTTAGGTACGTAATTGGAAATATATTCGGCTCAAGAAATAATAAGGAAACTCAGCTCTATATAGGGATGGCAATTTCGACCTGACCCGATTTACCCGACCTGTTTGACCTGTTTTGGGGCGGGTCAAACCCGCCCCGTAGGCGGGGTGGGGCGGGCATGGGTACCTCTCATCGACCCGACCTGCCCTGACCCGCCCCATTCTGGACCCGATCTTGCCTAAATTACATATAATCTTAGTCAAATTACTTAAGACTTTCCTCTTATTACATTATATTTTAACTTTAATAAAGTTGTAAATAAGTTAAAACCTCAATTTCTTCAGTAATTTAACTACATTTTATCATATTATGGTTTCTTTCTTGGTCTTTCAATGAAAAGAATGAATATTTCTAATGTTTTTCACATAAATTACATACCCAATGGGTCGACCTGCCCCGACCCGCGCCCCGTGATAAATTACCCGACCTGGACCCGACCTGCCATGGGGCGGGTATGGGTATCGAGATACCCGCCCCGAACCTGCCCCATTGCCATTCCTAGCTCTATATCTATCTACTCTCTAGTCTCCGCAACGCAGTAGTTTCTCAGCTGGCTCCCGCTTACTGAATCTAATCCCAAAGTCCAAGCGTCCCCCTTCGTTCCGCTAGCTGAGAAGTGCCGGTTTCCTTCGCCGCCGCCGGGTTCCAGGCCATGTCGGACAGAGATAGGTACGGCGACCGGGACCGTGCTCGTGACAGAGAACGGGACAGGGACCGCGACCGAGATAGAGAGAGGCGCCGGGAAAAGGAAGATAGGGATCGCCTCCGGGACCGAGATCGAGTGCGCACGCGGTCGAGAACACGGTCGCCGGACCGAACACGAGGGAGACACGCTCGTTCCCGCACTCGCTCGCCGGACACGAGGGAGCGCAACTCGCGCTCGCCAGATGCACGCGCCTCGCATCGCCGCCACCGCCACCAGCGCACCCCGTCGCCTTCGCCTCCGCGGAAGAGGCACCGTCACGATCCCGACGAGGAGAGGGATAAGGACAGGCAGAGAGCAGCGGCGGATTCTGATCTTGTAGACGGGATCTCGAAGGAGCCGCAGAAGCGGACGGACAAGAAGAGCGGTGGGGGAGATGGAGCGGAAGTAACCGGAGATGGAATTGGTGGCGAGATTGGGAACGAGGATGAGGTTGAGATGATGAAGATGTTAGGGATTCCGATTGGCTTTGATTCGACGAAAGGGAAGCCGGTTCCCGGCGCCGATGTGAGCGGTATCAGGGCGACGACCAAGCGGCAGCCCAGGCAGTACATGAACCGCAGGGGAGGGTTCAATCGGCCGTTGCCTGCAGAGCGTAATCGATAGCGCCTTAAAGCTCCTGGTTAGGGATTCAGATTCTAGCTTAATGTTGCCATTACCAACTGTTTGTGATGCATCAGAATGCAGTAGTGAACTAACTTCAAACTGCAATTTTGTTGTGCTGCATCTGAATCGTCATGCTTTGAATTAGGGATTGAATTCTCCGAGCTGAGACGTGGTTAGTGATTGGAAGTGCTTTATAGGAGACTCTGAGCTTAAACGTGGTTAGTGTAGTACTGTGCTTAGTGAATTAGTAATGTAACATTGTCGCGATTTTCGGCTGTGTTCTGTGTTGAGCACGGTTTGCAGCATGCATTGTTTCTGTTGATATGAATCAGCATTGTAGTCGGGGCCTTTCGAGGAGTGTAGTTCTTGCAGTAGCGTCTTAATGCTGTGACATTGTGGCGGTTTTCGGCTGTGTTTTGTGTTGAGCCCTGTTTGCTGCATCCATTGCTTCTATGCTGATCCGAACTGGTATTGAAGTCTTGGCCTTTTGAGTCTGGTGGCTTTTGCAGTGATTCACCACGATCAATTGGTTCCGTCTTAACTGGATTTGCAGGTTGTTCGTCCATCTCAAGACCCAAAGGTCAAGAAGTATCATGATGCCAAGTACAGAGTCTGTTGATATGAATCAGTATTGTAGTCAGGGCCTTTCGAGGAGTGTAGTTCTTGCAAGTAGCGTCTTAATGCTGAGACATTGTGGCGGTTTTCGGCTGTGTTTTGTGTTGAGCCCTGTTTGCTGCATCCATTGCTTCTATGCTGATCCGAACTGGTATTGAAGTCTTGGCCTTTTGAGTCTGGTGGCTTTTGCAGTGATTCACCACGATCAACAGTTGAACCCAGTGAATGTTGGCACTGTATTAGTCTTAAGCTGTGAATCCGTTCTTCTCTTCCCCCTTTGCTTTGCACTTCCAGTGATATGTTATGAAAGTTCCGACGTTTCAAGTGACACTTATCTGATTCAGCTCAGCGATCGGGGATGGCCTCGGAAGGGTGTTCTGAATGGGAGTAGAATGATCTCTTCCTCATATTTTGCAGATTGTCCAATCAAGTCGATTAGTGGTAGTGAACATGGTTAGGCTGCTATGTTATCGAAATCGCTCGATGGTTTGGATGTTTTCTCGTGTAAATTTTCGTTACCTGGGTTGGTGTTTGTCGATATATTGGACATTGTTTTGAGTAATCGGATGCTTTGTTCGTTATGTCATTTCGAGCATACATAAACCTAAAAGTACTGTCGGAAACAATGTATTATCGATCTCTCTGGAGGTGTCAAGACTCGGGAGGTAGTGCACACCAACGGGGATGCTAAATGCTAGTAAATGCAGCTTGTAAGCTATACTCTCAATGTTGGCTACATATTAATCATCAACATCATAATCATCAATCTAATAATATGATTCGTTTGGAAATGATCTCATATTTAATTGTATAATAACAATGGACAAGAAAATATGTTTATTTATGAGAACAGTGTACGTTTTAAATGAGTTTTAAGTTTACAAATACTCGGTTGGTACATTATTGTAGAATTGAATGGACTAGTTGTGGTTTCTATATCATTGTATCAACCAAATATTAATAGCTAAAATGAAAATTTTGATGATTATGGTGCTTATATCTAAAATCTAAGATGTAGGGGTGGCTATACGGTCCGGTCCGGTTAAATTGGCCCAAATTGATCCGGTCCAGTCCGGTTTTTTTGAAAATATAAGGACCAAAGATTGGATTGGATACAGTCCGGTCTTGATCCGGTCCGGTCTTGACCCGGTCCGGTCCCAATTCAGTCTTGATTTTATATTGAGATTGTGGGAATTTGAGTGGCCTAAGGCCTAAAAGGGTGAGGAGTTGGTTAAGTTTTGTAATAAGTGCAAAGGTTTGTGACCGTTTATGCAAATTACCCTTAAGTTTTGGGTGTTAAGCTCTCTTATCCGGTCTTTATCCGGTTTTTTACCTCAAATCTAAGCCCAAAGATTGGATTGGATTGTTTACTATCCGGTCCCGGTCTGGTCTCGGTCCGGGTTATACGGTCCGGTTTCCGGTTTTCCATCCGGTCCCGGTCCAAATAGCCAGCCCTACTAAGATGCACTTCTGTCGAATATTTTGTTTATAAAAGTAATCGTTTATCTCTATTAGCTTTTATTTTCTTCTGATAAAAGTGATAATTATCTCTCTAATACGTTGCTATTCGGGGGTGAAAGAAACAGGGGAATTAATGGTGGCGGAAGAAGAATTATCAATCTGACAACACCAAAAAATCAAGAAAGAGTAAAATATCAATCAATGTCAGCAGGCAAAAAGGAAGTCTGGTCCGATACTACCCCACTCCTCCACCGCAAAAACTCACCTCCTCCGCCTTCCTACCATTCTTCTTCTTCTTTCCCTTTCACCGTCGATATGTCTTCCTCTTCCTCTCCTCGCCGGACCGGCTCCATCTTCCTCGGTGTCGACGTCGGAACCTCCAGCGCCCGCGCCGGTAAAAGACTTGGATTTTAATAAAAACGACCATTTTTCCTGATCGGAGAACTGATCCCCCCTCTCGTGCTCTGTTTTTCTTCTTCTTTGCAGGAGTGTTTGACGACAAGGGGAAGCTCCTGGGGACGGCGAGCAGCCCGATACAGATTTGGAAAGAAGGAGATATCGTTGAGGTAAAATGTGAATGAGAGAAAGATGGGGTTCTTTTTTTCTGGGTGCTCAATCGGATTGCTTGTTTGATGAATGGAGTGAGTCTATTTTGATTCAGCAATCGTCAACGGACATATGGCATGCTGTGTGTGCGTCCGTGAAGTCGGCTTGTTCTCTTGCTAATGTTGCTGGCCATGAAGTGACCGGGATTGGATTTGCTGCTACTTGTTCCCTTGGTGGGTTTTCTTGTCCAATAAGTTTCCTTTTTTCACTTCAGACTGTTAAGTTGATGGAAGTTGGCGTTAATTGGAGGCTTCATTTGGTTTGTTATTAGTTGCGGTCGATTCTGATGGTGCCCCAGTTACTGTTTCGTGGAGTGGGGATTCGAGGAGGAATGTGATTGTTTGGATGGACCACAGGGCTGTTAAGCAAGCTGAAAAGATCAATTCTTTCAACTCGCCCGTGTTGCAGTACTGTGGTGGAGCTGTGTCTCCTGAAATGCAGCCACCGAAGGTAACTTGATTTGGGTTGGGAAATTCGTAATCAGTGCGTAGGTCGACTATAGTGGTAATATGGGGATGAACAAGTTGAAAAGATCCCACATTTGAACTTTGGAATTGGTCATGGGTTTGAGTTTTTTAGCAATTGCATTGGCTGAGCATAAAGTATTGGCAATTTGAACTGGATTAAGCTTGACAAAGGTTATAATTGCAGTTACTATGGGTGAAAGAAAATTTGCCAGAGTCATGGTCGATGGTGTTCAGGTGGATGGACTTGAGTGATTGGTTGTCATACAGGTACTATTGTAGCCCTCTTAGAGTGGTGGCATCGCAAGTCAGAATCCTATTTTTTCATGAAGGTGTTCTCTGAGGTTGTTTTTCTTTTGTTTCTCTAGAGCAACTGGAGATGACACTAGGAGTCTGTGCACAACAGTCTGCAAATGGACATATCTTGGTCATGCACACATGCAACAAATGAAGGAGAAGAATTCTCGGGACATGGAAGCTTGTGGATGGGATGACGACTTTTGGGAAGAGATTGGCTTGGGTGATCTTTTGGAGGGTCATCATGCTAAGATTGGTGAGCTTGCTTCTCTTCTTCCTTAATCAATTGAATCAAATGTCCAAAAATTGTTCTTCCTTAATGGTACCACGTCAGTTTGTTCATATGGATCCTTTTCAGCCATTTTTAAGTGGAAAAGATGCGAAGTACATGCATTAATTCAGTTGACATGGGATATTGTTGCACAGGACGCAGTGTTGCTCTGCCTGGCCATTCTTTGGGTTCTGGTCTCACGCCTGCAGCTGCGAAGGCAAGAATTTTGTACTGAAGAATAGAACACTTCCTGAGGTCCATTGCCAAAGCAAACACATTGTTTTAGTTAGATGAACACAAGCATGCCCTTTCCCTGTGGCCAATGGATGTTTTTTTTATTCAACCTGTTGCCATTTATCTTTACTTGGTCTACTTTCATGAATTCTTATTTTTGTCGTTGAAAATGTATGCTTTCAGGAAATGGGTCTTAGAGCTGGAATTCCAGTTGGAACTTCATTGATTGATGCTCATGCTGGAGGCGTAGGGATCATGGAAAGTGTTCCCCAGTCAGATTCTGAGGCTAAAGGTAGATTTCAGTTGAAAGTAAAAAGATGAAAAGATGCACTATTCCTGGTTTATCATAATTAACCTCTTTCATGCATAATGTTTTCTAAGCCTTTACTCATCGACTTCATTTTTTTGCTAGAGTCTGGTAAGGAAGCTGTTACCAGCCGTATGGCATTAGTCTGTGGTACTTCTACCTGTCATATGGCCGTCACACGAAGCAAACTGTTCATTCCAGGGGTGTGGGGACCATTTTGGTCAGGTAAAGATATACCAGAGATATTTTATTAGTGTTACAACACTGAACGAGTACCTTACCGAGGAGTTTGCCTTTAGTTTTACGCTCTATTTAATATTGGGCGCCCCCATCAATAGCTATCCAAGTTCTGCTAGCTCACTAGATATCAACTTTACTCCCATGTTTGTAGCTATGCTGCCTGAGTATTGGCTTACAGAAGGTGGGCAGAGTGCTACTGGAGCATTATTGGATTACATAATTGAAAATCATATGGCTTCTCCTCATCTTGCAGATCGAGCAGCATCTCAAAGTAAATCTCGTTCTTTCTTCCTACAATTCAAGTCTTATCATTACTTGAAGCAGCTACATTCGACTTACATAATGCTTATGCCATTCCGTTCTTTCTCCTTGCCAGAGACTTCGATCTTTGCATTGTTAAACAATATGTTACTGACAATGATGGAGGAACAGAAGTCTCCATTTGTTGCTGCTTTGACTGAAAGCACACATGTTCTCCCTGACTTCCATGGAAATAGGTAGGTGATACTGTGATAGATATGATAACAACACAGGCTTTTCCAGGTGGCAGTGCTGATATACTATTGACTAATTTTTTATTATTTAATTTTTGATGTTGCAGATCTCCTATTGCAGACCCTAAATCAAAGGGTATAATCTGTGGCTTGACTCTAGACACAAGTGAGAGACAGTTAGCTCTCTTGTACCTTGCCACTATACAGGGAGTTGCTTATGGTACAAGGCATATTGTGGAGCACTGTAATGCTCATGGCCACGAAGTAGATGCATCTCTAGTCCTTATTCATTTGTCGACTCTCAACAACTCATCAATGTCAATTTTCCCTCTAATGTGAAGTTGCCTGTTTTTGCTCACAGATCAACACTCTGCTTGCTTGTGGTGGCCTTTCTAAGAACCCACTTTATATCCAAGAACATGCAGATATCATGGGTAACTAACTTAACTATCTTCTTTACTGAATGCTAGTGGAAGTAGTTATTGGCCTTCTATTGGCAACAGGATAAGCTTATGTTTCTTTCACTATGCAGGTTGTCCGGTTATACTGCCTCGTGAAAGTGAGTCTGTACTCTTAGGAGCAGCAATTCTTGGTGCAGTTGCTGCCAAGAAATATCCCACTGTTATGGAAGCCATGAAGGCACTGAACGTTGCTGGTCAGGTGGGCATAACATTCTTATCTTCCAATTCATTTTCTCCTTTGAGACTATGTAAGGCAGTGTGCTGAAATGGATTATTGGTTCTGTTTGGTATAATTTTTTTGGCTGAATAGGTTTATAGTTTCGGTTCAATTCTCTACTGATCATAATCAAACTGATCATTTCGACCAAAATGCATCTACATTCTACTACATTTGATCTGTGAATTTTTCCCTGATCTTTTCGTTCTTAAATCAGATGTAGGCTCAAGGCCATCGTAAATATTTGGTTCTGAATTTTCTTTTTGCTTCATGACGATGAATGTTGGCGATAATATATTCAGTTATCAACAAATCGGAACCAAACCAAATTTTCTCTTCTATTATAATTGATTTAGTTTGACACTATTTTGATTGATTTGGTTAACCAAATGTATTCCACGATTAATTGGTTCCGTCTTAACTGGATTTGCAGGTTGTTCGTCCATCTCAAGACCCAAAGGTCAAGAAGTATCATGATGCCAAGTACAGAGTCTTCCAGGAGCTTTATGAGCAGCAACTATCTCAACGTTCAGCCATGGCTAAAGCCTTGGAGTAGGGTCGTAGCATCTCCCAAATCCACTCTTGCTGGTGTAGTGGTGTACAGTTCAAGTTTTTTTTTTTTTTTTTTGGCCATACAGTTCAAGTCATTTAGTTGTGGCTAAAATTTTTCACTTTGCTTTTTATACTCGAGGAGGTTCGTTCACAGCTATTGTTTTTGAAAGATTCTTTGTAAAGCTTCAAGCTTTTGGTTGACTCTCTCTGTACAAACTATCGGTATGGAATTAAGTCAAAATATGGAACAATCTCAATTAGTTACTTGCAAGTATTGTCATTTTAGTTAAATTTGTTTTTCCAACAAATATTCCTTAAACGGTCTGTAATAAGTAAATCTAGAAATGAGCATGATTCAACCGAATACGAACACTGACAGGAACGACTCGAGAATGAACACAGTCCAATACAATCTCAATTCGGTTCTTTTTGGTTTGTTTCATCTGGTTCGGATTGATTGCGCAACTCTATTGAATCAACACGATGTCAAACCTATACATTCATATTATCGATTTGATCCATTCAACAAGAACCATTCAACACATTCGATTTGGTTCTACCGTCTTTGTGTGAAACATTCAAACAAGAACCATTCAACAGAGCCCCAGGATTTGGGTTCTCATGTTCAAATCCTTCAGCTAAAATGTGGAATAGGAGACACGGGAAGGTCATTTCTTATAAGATCATGGCATTGTAAAAAGCATTAAGATTGTTGCAAGATGGTACTTGAACAATACAAAAACCACAAGTTATATGGGTCCAAGCAAAAGATGAAGGATTTGACCAACAAGTAAAGAAAGCACATTCAGTTCTAGAGGGAACGATAGGCAGCATTCTTCACATGTATAGTCCTTCGGGCACCCCTTCTTTCTTCTTGAACATCACTTTCTCCTTTGCTTTCTTGAAGTCGACATGAGTTACCTGAACTCAAAGCAAAATGAAATATCAGAGAACTGAATTTAATTGCTTAAGAGACCAAAATAGCAGCGAAAGAACCAAGTGAGGGGATTGTGAAGCAGAATTGATTCATAGTCTTCACCTTCATGCGCCGCTCTCTTAAAGCAAGCAAGCCAGCCTCAGTGCAGATTGCTTTGATGTCAGCTCCTGAAAACTCGTCCTTGGTCATCACAAACTCCTCCAAGTTAACATCATCGGCTAATGTCATTCTCGATGTATGGATCTGCATGAAATAATCAAAACACGAGCAAAAGCATTGGTAACCAGAAGACACTTGGTGTTATACTACAGCCAAATATTATGTTGCTCATGTTCATCAAACTCTACCTGGAAGATGCGCCTCCTAGTTTTGATGTCGGGAAGAGGGAATTCTATCTTCCGGTCTATACGCCCTGGACGCAACAGAGCAGGATCAAGACTCTCAATTCTGTTGGTTGCAAGAATCACTTTCACATCTCCCCTCGAATCAAAACCATCAAGCTGGTTCAACAGCTCCAACATAGTCCTCTGGATCTCACGCTCACCACCAGAATTTGCATCATACCTTAAAAATACAGGTTTTTCATCAACTACCTTAAAAAACACAACCTGACGGGCCCACTAATGAAAATGCATCAACAGCGGCCTACCTCTTTGTGCCGACTGCATCAATTTCATCGATGAAGACAATTGAAGGCGAAAGGTCATCAGCAACTCTAAACAACTCCCTAACTAGTTTTGGACCGTCACCTAGATATTTCTGAATCAGTTCACTTCCTACAACACGCAAGAAAGTTGCCGATGTAGAATTCGCCACAGCCTGAAGTAGAAGGACAAATCAAAGAAGGTTATTGCTGATAGACTAGAGATAGTTCGTCATAGTAATGAGACCCAATTTGAACTGTTTAAGTATTTGACTGAGGTGTAAGTACCTTAGCAAGCAATGTCTTCCCTGTTCCTGGCTCCCCATAAAGAATAACTCCTTTAGGGGGCCTAATCCCGATGTCTTCATAGAGTTCAGGATGAGTAAGAGGAAGCTCCACTGCTTCCTTAATCTCCTGTATTTGAGCATCCAACCCACCAATGTCGGCATATGATTCAAGTGGAGCTTTCTCGACTTTCATTACTGAAACCATGGGATCAACCTCATCTTGAAGAAGACCAACAACAGATAGGACCTAGCAAAGTTATAAACAAATACAAAGGAGTCCCCGAGTATCAGAACTAAGTGCATAATCAAATAGCCAGAACATTCAGAAAAGCCTTGACCTTTAAAGGAACCAACTAATAAGAAATACGAGGCCATAAACATTCCGGCTCTAAACTATCGATACGCGCATCTATGACAAGCTTCCAATTCCAGCTTAAAACACGGAATTCCAACAAACGCAGAGTTCATAAAAGAAAGCTCACTCCTTTTAGTTCATTATCTGGTGAAACAGTTCAAATTACCTTATTGTGCATCAGAATAGAACAGCCGGGCTCGAGCTGGTCCTTATCGACAAAGGAGAGAATCCCCACGTAGTACTCGGGACCAACGGACGACGAAACAATGGCGTGATTCTCGTCAATCAGCTCCTCCAGATTCCCGACGCTCATCGGAGACCCTCTGAGATCGTCGACCTTAGATCGATCCTCCTCGTTCTTCTCCTCCTGAGGCTTCAACCTCTCCTGGTTCGCGACGAATTCCTCCTCCATCAGCAAGTAATCCT
Organism: Linum tenue; assembly: GCA_946122785.1. Taxonomy (NCBI): domain Eukaryota; kingdom Viridiplantae; phylum Streptophyta; class Magnoliopsida; order Malpighiales; family Linaceae; genus Linum; species Linum tenue. The sequence goes on from CAMGYJ010000003.1 coordinate 33,377,807, forward strand.
TGATTCGCTCCATCTTCAGCAACCTCAGCTTGCACTTGGTCAGCGGCGTCACCGTCGGCAGCCGCGAAGCCGCCTCGGAACCCTTCTGCTTCCTCTGCTTCCGCCCGACTCTGGACGGCGGGGCGGCGGGCTCGTACTTCTTTTCCTTCTTGTTGTCGCCATCTCCCTTCCGGTCTCCCGGCGGGCGGTTCATACCCGATGGACCTTGACCCATGTCGTCGCAGTCGGTCGGCTAGATTCGTCGATGCGGCGGGGCTACGGTGGTTGGAATCTGAAATCTGGCTATCGAAGATCGGAGAAATTGCTTTAGGGATTGTTCTAATGAAAACTGGAAAAGCTCAGACCTTTGTGTTGTACTCGAATTTTATTCGACCTTACAGTTTTAGTCCCTTATTTCTTCTCTCTTCCGGAAAGGGACTTGTACTATCAATTTTGTTACAACGCAGGCCTCAGGCATGGACTTGGAGATATGGCCCTTTTCTTTTGGGCTCATCGCTTTCCAACATTGGGCTCGTTTTTTAGTAGGCTAGCTAGCTCCTTTTCCTCTCAGAACCAGTGGGCTTTTTTTTAGCCAGTATTTTATAATTATTAATTTATTATTACTCACATTCATCTTTGTTTCTTTTGCTTTTTGTCCTTGGCGGCCATTACGTGATCTCGAAAACGACGTCACCATCGCCATCCTCAAAGCCCATAATCTTTTTGCATCTTTTTCTTGTACTCAGTCTGCGCTCCACGTGGCAATGCGTCACTTGTCACTTGCAGCGCGTGGGGGATTTAACGAGCGTTGCATGGGCATTTCCTTTGGGCGGGACCCACAGCGCCTCATGGCATTCAACTATTGGTGGGGAGGCGCATTTCGATTTCAAGCCGCGAATATTCCCACGCGCTTATGGTATGCCCCCTTTGTATCTAATGTTCTTCCTCGACGGCTAATTTCATTTGTGGGGTGGGAAGAAATGAATTAGATTCCACATACGATTTCGATAGAGCGTTCGTTAAGATATAAATTGACCTCAACAATTACTTAAGGTGTTGGAAGAGGCCGAATTCAATGTGAATTTTGATATCGTTCATTTTAAATAAGAATATAATAGACCACCCCTAGACGTCGCATTGGAAGGCAGAGTGTTATTGAACGTAGCTTCTCGTGTATGTTGACCTTGTGACATAGTTCATTAAAGATATCAGTGGATTGCTTTTTCGTTGTGAAAGGAGGGCCTAGTTGGGTAATTATTTGTTGTTTAACGAATGATTTGATTCTTCACTCAATATGTTTCGGTCGAACGGATCGGCCCGGGTCCATATTGAAGCGCGTGCATGGGGAGGACGACGTAGGAGAAAGTGGCTGAATGATGCTGCGGGCATATCCCCTTTTCTCCTTGGTAAGTGGAGGAGGAGATAACAAATTGTGAGAACAAAACAAAAAACAAAAACAAAAAGAGATGCCAAATAAATAAATCAATCTTCAAGAAAAGAAAAAGGGAAACCATAATTATTCGCGGAACCGAAAGAGTGCCACGTGTGACACTACGCTGGCAACCAGCCATCGCATCTTCTCCTTCCTCCGCCATTCTCTTCCATCCTCCCCCTCTTCTCTGCTCTCGTCTCCGCTCCCAAATCCCATTTCCGTCTTCTTCTTCTTGTTCTCCAATGGCGAATTCCCATTGACGCGACAATCACGAAAAAAGGGGGGAAAAGGATTCCTTCCCGCCGACGAAAAGTCCGCGAGAAAAATTTCCCGCTCTGCTCAGGTACCATCAGCGCTTTTTCTTGATTTCCAGAAAATTTTCGATTGAGGGTTTTCGTAAAAGGGAAGGAATTGATTGTGTTTGCGATTCGGGTGGAATCCGTGTTGAATATTAATCGGGCGGCGGCGGCGGCGGTGGGTGGGGTGAAGAGCTGCCACCTCTGCGGGGAGCGCCATGAATGGGTTCGGCGGATTTGATGATTTTAGGGACTTCCTCTGTGTTATTTATGGTTTTCGCTTTGTGGGGGTGTTGAAATCGGAAGCTTTTTCCAGTGAGTGAACACTTCCCACCCCCCCTCTTTCCATGTGTAACCAAGGGATTGAATCCCTGAACCAGAATCATAAAACTAGTCACCAGAATTCGATGGATACTCCACCTTCAGCCACTAATTCCACCCCAGGCTCAAACTTTAGCCCCAATGACGAAACCCAACGAGTCAAATTCCTGTGTAGCTTCTTGGGCAGCATAATGCCTCGCCCGCAAGACGGGAAACTGCGGTATGTGGGCGGGGAGACCCGGATTGTGAGCTTGCCTAGGGAGATTGGGTATGAGGAGCTTATGAGCAAGATGAGGGAGCTATACGAAGGTGCTGCGCTGTTGAAGTATCAGCAGCCGGATGAGGATCTCGATGCACTGGTCTCGGTTGTGAATGATGATGATGTCACCAATATGATGGAGGAGTACGAGAAGCTGGGGTCTGGGGATGGGTTCACTAGGCTTAGAATTTTCCTCTTCTCGCATTCTGAGCAAGAAGGATCGCCTCATTTTGTGGATGGAGATGATAGGGAGACCGAGAGGCGGTACGTGGATGCGTTGAACAATTTGAATGATGTGGTGGATTTTCGTAGGCAGCAGCAGATGGATTCCCCTTTGATTGACGAGCAGTTTTTCAGCCACATGAGTCTTGATGGTGGGATTCGTGGACACAGGAATCCTGATGTGCCATTGCCTCAGTATAATCTTCGACATGTTGCTGTTCCTCAAAGGTATAGTGAAATGGAAGCTACATGGAGCCCTGCCTATTATTCTCCCAGGCATCATGGGCATCATGACAATCCGAGATCAATGTCAGAGTTTCCGAATTCACCCCCATATCGGATGCCATTTGGGGAAATGCCTGATAAAAGCATGGATAGGGTGCCTGAAGAATATGGTCGCCCGCAGATGAACCATCAGGTACCTTACTCCGAGAATGTGATGTGGATGCCCGATAAAGCCGGTTTCCCAGGCAATTTGATGCATGGTCAAGGTGTTATGGAAGGGAATAGTGGTGCCTGTGAGCATTGTCACACCCCTTTTCAGAGAAGCCAGTTGCATTTGGAGCAGGCTAACATTGGAAATGGTCTTCCCCATGGTGTTAATTCATGTAGTGAGTGTGCTCCAAGTAGAGAAGCTTTCTTAGTACATGGAGATCCAAACATGCACCACACCATACACCCTAAAGATCAGTATCTCTCTGGAGCTGGAAGGTTCAATGAGCAACACTATCTTGTAGAAGGTCCTGGCATGAACTATTCACTTGGTCATGGGACTTTAGTGGATGGCCATCATGTTTCTTCTAGCTATGCCCCTCATCGAGCTGGTCACGACATGGGGAATGAAGCATTTCATGATCCATCTGTACCTCCTGCACATCACCAGCACGTGCCACCGGACGATCGTAGCATCAGATATGGGAATTTTCCTGGTGCTTATGGAACTGAAACTGTTTATCAGATGCCTCTTGGACATGGTCATGGGCAGAGTTTATGGAGAAATGTTCCGAACCCTATGCTTGGAGGTCCTTATGAAGCAGCCAATGGAGCCTCACAAGTTAATGGTACAGTTAATCAGGCATATATCAGAGGTACAGTAGAGGGTGGTCCAAGGGCTGGAGCTATTGGCATTGATCCTCAGCATGCTTGGTCTGACTCCTCGCAGACCAGGTTGGGTTTTGATGCCATGGCTGTCCCAGATTATGCTTACACCCCTGCTTTGAAAACTAATCCAGCTAGTTATGGGGTGGAAGCTAGGCATTCAAATGCTCCTGAATCTACTCGCCCTCCACTTCCACATGAAATGGCAAATTCATTTGCTCCGATAGCTACTGTTGGTCATATTCCTGGTGGATTCAGCAGCACTGTTGTGGTTCCTGAAATGGCAAAGCAGGAAGAGACAAACATTGGTGGCACAGAAATAGATGCGAGTTATGCAGAGAAACTGAATATGGTTAATTTAGTTCATATTGTCAATCCGAATCAAGAGGCGGCTCTGGTGGATTTGTCCGACCCAAATAACTCGCGTAGTCATGCCGGCAGCAATTTAATGCCAGTGGGTGAAAATAAGCCTTCTGTTTGTGTGGGGGATTCTAAACTATCTGTCAACCACTTAAGTTACTTACCTGAGTTAATTGCTTCTGCGAAGAAAGCTGCATTGGAGGAGGCTGAGGAAGTGAAAGCAAGAGTTGAAGAAAATGTCTCTCCTTTGAAGGATAATGCGGCATCAAAAGAAGCAACTGTCAAGGAGCCTGAAGCAGTGGTGAGAAGCATCAGACTTAGTTTCAACTGGAAATGCTTTTGTACTTTAAACTTTCATTTTAATGGTTGCCTTTTTACAGAATGGCGTTGAAGAAGTAGAGTTGGATTCTGAAAGTGATAATTCAAACCTCAACAAGATTGAGCCCACAAAGGCTGAGGCTGAAGCTATCGAGAAGGGATTACAGGTTTGTGCAAATTCTCTTTCCATCAAAATGTCACTGTTTCTTTCATGAGGATATGCTGTTGTTAAGACATTTGCTCAGGTTTCTTCTGCTACACTATATATGTGAAGTTAAGTACAAATTATTGCTTCTTTTTTTATGCCCAGACTATAAGAAACGATGATCTGGAGGAGATCCGTGAATTGGGTTCTGGAACTTATGGAGCTGTTTATCATGGGAAATGGAAGGGTTCTGATGTGGCTATCAAGAGAATAAAAGCTAGTTGTTTTGCTGGAAGACCTTCTGAAAGAGAGCGATTGGTACATTATACTTTCAGTTCTCGACTTTGTACAGTTATATATGTCAGCAGTTTGCTCCATTCACATATCTTACCCGTTGGCATTTCTTGTTTTAATAAATTGACTTTCTGTCTCAATCATTCTAACTGGAGATACAACGACTTCTATAGATTGCAGATTTTTGGAAGGAAGCATTGATACTGAGTTCACTACACCATCCCAATGTTGTCTCTTTCTATGGTATAGTTCGTGATGGCCCTGATGGATCTTTAGCAACCGTAACAGAGTTCATGGTGAATGGTTCTTTGAAGCAGTTTTTACAAAAGAAGGACAGGTAACCTTGCAACCGTTGGTTCCAGAATTTTGTATGCGGGATAAAAGACAAAAGTGATGAAGCATTTTTTTTTTAATTTGAGGAGTAGTTAACATTCCAACCTCATTGCAGAACCATTGACCGGCGCAAGAGACTCATCATAGCAATGGATGCTGCATTTGGCATGGAGTATCTGCACGGGAAGAATATTGTTCATTTTGATTTGAAATGTGAAAACCTCTTAGTAAATATGAGAGATCCACAACGGCCCATCTGCAAGGTATGCTTAGGCCAAGCAATATTTTTTTCCCCTGAGGATTCTCCCTGTTCAATTTCTTAGCTAATGCTCTGTTCTGAAATGCACCAAAGCTTCTCGAAGGATCTCTATTCAGTAGTTTTCAATTTGCTTCAGTTTTCAAGTGCCTCATTATGTTTCGGCTCAGGTTTTCCAGACTTGAGTTTATCTCAAGTCAACAGCTTTGAAGCTAATCGAGTGTGCTTTTCTCTTAGATTGGTGATTTGGGCTTATCCAAGGTCAAACAGCAAACACTTGTGTCAGGTGGTGTTCGTGGAACTCTACCTTGGATGGCCCCTGAGCTTCTGAGTGGGAAAACCCATATGGTGACCGAGAAGGTAGCTATAATCTCTGGTAGAAGGTACTTGCGACTTATCTTTTCTGCTCTTCCTCATTTGAATTCTCTACATTTCCTGGGCCACAGATTGATGTTTATTCCTTCGGAATTGTGATGTGGGAGTTGCTGACTGGAGAAGAACCTTATACGGATTTGCATTGTGCCTCAATAATAGGTATGCCAAGATCCATTATGGTAGTCATTTACGTAGCATCAGTATATACGTTAGTTGCTCTCAATAAAAGTCAGATTTCTGGGTTTATTTGGAAGAACTGCCCTTGAAACTAGGGAGAGAGAAAAAATCCTGGTCAACCCTGAATTTTCTGGCCAGATTAGTAAAGCTAAACTGCCAAATCATAGTGTTACTACAAGTTGTTCATCAGTTCATTTCAATGACTTGCAGGAGGAATTGTGAACAACACGTTACGTCCCAAAATCCCAACTTGGTGTGATCCAGAGTGGAAATCTTTGATGGAAAGTTGCTGGGCTTCTGAGCCTGCAGAAAGGCCTTCGTTTTCTGAAATTTCTCGAAAGCTGAGGACCATGGCTGCTGCAGTCAACGTGAAATAATGGTCCAGTCATGAAGTAGATATTTCTCACTTCTCGACTGGCCTATTATGGCTAGAGAGAAAAAATGGCCCTGTAGTGAACAAATAGTGATAAAGCAGAAGAAAAGAAGAAAAAGAAATAAAATTTAGATTTCTGATATTGTTATTATGCCTTGAAAGTATCTGCAGGCTTATGGGATAGAGAAGATCGCCCCTTTCAGAACATGCCCTCCCTTTTCTCTAATTATGGAGAGGGTTAATGATGCACAATCAGAATGTGAGTTCCTTTCGAGTATGCTTCTAGTTCGTTCTTTCTTTAGAAATGGCCGAGAAAGTAATCGCCTTTAGCTTCCTTCTGCAGGTTTTTTTTGCTATTTTGAATGTGATCATATAAGCGGTAGTGAAACATAATCTATCTCTGCTACTATTTGGAATGAAGGGGGAGATGTATATATATCTATTTATCTATATATGATGATGATGATGATGAAATCGCCGTGTTTCTTTAGCTTTCTCCATTCTTGGAGGAGGAGGAAGACGATGCATAGCACTTCTCTCTTCACTCTCCAGCACGAGTTTCTCAGATGGGATCTTCGCCAGCCAAATAGCTAGCTGTATTAGAAAGTATGCTATGTTACGTTGGCTTTTAGTCCCTTTGTTTCCTTCCTTTTGGTGGGTTTTTCTGCACACTACTGAGGAACGTTTCCCACATAAATTGAACTGCACAAAATTTGAGGTCAATGTGTTCTTATTATTGTTCTATTGCTTGCTGTGATGGAGCACTGTCTATTTATGGTGCAATGAAGTTCATGCAGAAGTCAGCGGCAGAAAAAGATCATGCTGTTGCTGCTATAAAAGAGATTGTAGCTTTTTTCTTTACCTCTTTGATTCTGCTGGTATGTGAACTATTTTGAGTGCATGTTCAATGGACAATTTCATGCGTCTCATCATAGACATCTTGTTACTTGATTACTCTCTTCATGAAGCATGTGTACGTTCCGTTACGCATAAATCGTAGATAATCTATGCGTTTAGAGTGTAAGTGATGCAAGTGGGAGTGTGGGATTGTCGATAATAACGTGTTGACATTTGGTTTTCAACCTCTACTTGAAGTGTTTTCATGGTACAGGTGACGATTGAGCAATCTAAAGTCAATGTAGTGTAAATTTACCAACTCTTTCTGTGGCATTGAAAGTCAGCGGAGGGTTATATTATGTGGTTCTTTTATGGTCAAAATGCATGACATCATGTTTTGGCTTGGTATCTTCCATTTTGTGTATTTAGAAGGAGCCAAGGAGTAATGTAGAACCACTCCAATGTGGAGAAGTAGGATGAAACCAAACAATTGGCTTGTTCAATCATGCAAACCCGATTGCTTGGGGGGACAAAGGTCAAAGAGTATAGTATTAAGTATTTGGTGAAGAAGTTTATCATAGGCTAATGGTGTGGAATAACGTTATGTGGTCAATCACATTCACATTTTGTTGTGAGCTTAGTTTGGTTAAGCATGGACTTCGATTTTCACTCGAGATTAAGCTGTCTATTCAGATCTTCACTCCAAATCAAGGCATACTAAGGACTCCTCTTTACCCTCGCACATTCAAGGGCGTTACATCGGCTAGTATATATGGTGATTGTTCCATGACATGATTAGTCCTTTTACGAGCTTTTTCCTCTCCCAAACATGCAACAGCACAAGCCTATAAGGTCATTGAAACCCGTACAAAATGATCACTTGAATATTTCTGTTTTCATTAAGTTTGAACATGTAGTTAAGTAGCATTTTTCGTAAAAGAAAGTCTTGAGTCCATTTTCATATAAGCTTTTCATCAAGGTTAGAGATGCGAGTGGATGAAACTATATTTTTTCGTTACAAATTCATATTTAACTTAATACCATTTCGGGGAAAAGGAAAAATCTTGCGACTGTTTTGCACAAGTGTTAAAGTCAAGTGACCATTTTGGTTAGATAATTCAGTGTGAAAGGCAGGTCAATTTCTTGGATTCTTTGATGGATACTATAGGTCATGAGTTGGTTATAGTATGTGAGAGGAGGGAATATAAAAATGAAGTGGACTATGTGCATTTGACATATGGTGGCGACTCACTGGAAAATGGATCCAATTCTTTGAGCTCAGCAACTACGTCTCTTTGTTGCATTTTTAGTCTCTATAACAAAGAAATAAATGTTATATATGGGGTTAAATGCCAACATGATCACTAGACTTATGGTTGCTACAAATCGGTCACTAAACTAATTTTCCTGATAGGGTAGTGTTTATGAAAAAAATGGTCACTTAGTTTGCTTCTGACTAGAAAGTTGTTGAGTTTCATATCGATTCAACATTTAAGATAAAGCTTATGATTGATCAACCACAAACTGAGTGGTTCTTTATTTGTCGAGATTAAACTCTTACACCTTACCCTCAACTTGATCCTAACATACTCACACACAGAGTATATTAGGATGTTGAGAGTGGGAGCTAAACTGGAATCAACAAAACTAGTTGCAGTTCTCCTTAGAGAAAAGGGAATAAAGTTGAGTGATCGCTTATTACTTAATATTTATTTGTCGTGCACCGTTAAAAAGATTAGTTCGAAAATCGATCATAACAACCCTTATTTTTGGTGACCATTCTTGATATTTGTCCCAAGATGAAGATATTGGTACATCATAGTAGTGTACGCCATAGAGTAAATATCCAAGAAATTTCCATGCATGATACCTTGATCGATTGGGTGCTAAGTGTGTCAATGTCAAAGAATGCTTGAGGAACATTTTATATTGTAGGTGGTACGTACAAGTCACAAGTCCACTAACATGTGTCTTTGTCAACCTTTTGTGACGAAACATGGGTGACTTTTTTTCGTCCCTTAAAATAATTATCACCCCTCCAACAATGCTCAATGCAACGCGGTTACGTACGTGGACTGGTAGTTTGTATTATTATATGTACTATCGTCTTCAACATTAATAAGGATTAATTCCTTTGAGTTGAACTCTCTCGATTATCGAAAGCTGCATTCTGGATATTGTAATTGAGATTGATTAAGAGATTGTTATTGTATTGGTATATGCTCGATAATCGATATGTTAATTGGGGATAAAGATATATCGTTGGTCATAATCCTGGTACAAGATAATAATGAGTTGAATGTTTGAAAATAATTTCTAATGAAAATCTATCGTATTGAATCACGGGATAATCATATCAAATCATAATAGAAGGTGACTCATTGGAAGACATGTTAATTCTTCTGAATCATAAAAAAATGATTATACAATAACATTGACATTCTATAATTGCATTTTGTTACTACCTATGAAATGCGCTAAACCTAACTAGCTAGATGCAATTTTGGATAATCAAGTCATCATCATTAGTGAAGGTTACATACATTTCTATATGTCATCAATGAAATTTGTTGTTTTTTAAGGCAGTAGGTAGCTTAGCTAGCTAGCCCCTCCTCCCCCAACATAACAAAAAAAAAAAACAAACAAACATGGGATTATGTTTTGGTAATTACGCAATTATTGACTTTCCAACAAATAATCAATCAAGCACACCACCAACTGCGCTGAAAAGGAACTATAGGTCAAACTTAAATGTATATTTTTCTGCCATATATGTGGATAAACTTTGAGGGACAAACCCTCAAACCCATGAGAAATAGAGAAGTCAATACCTTAGGCAAACTGGGATATGAGGGTTTAGTCTAGCGGTTTCATCGTTTGTTTTCAATTTGAAGATGATTCACACTTTGAAAGTGATCGATGAACCTTAAACTTAAGCATGATCTCCATGGTACATATATCACTTTCACGAATTAAAAGTTAGTTTATAAAAGTTCACCAGAACATGATTTTTTTTAGAATATAAATGTTTTTTAGTTATTTATTTCCTTCGACGATCAATGCAAGACAATCAGATCATCAGCTCACCCATGATATAGCTAAAGAGCTCAGACATGCAATCGAACATCCAATCTGCTTAATAGCGTTCAAACCTTGAGCGAATGTTGAACATGAAATTCGACACATTACACATATCATATATATGTATTGACATGTTGTGTGTTGAGTGACTCATGAGAAATGGTAATTAAATATCCATAACTTGTTTTTATACTCTCAGTAAGAAGATAACCTTCATGGAGATATGTATGAAAGCTAGACTCATAGGAGTATCAATCATGGAATGTTTATATGATTATTATATGTTAACAAACTCTCTCTTTCTCTCTCTTTCTTCAATTAAGCAACTAGAGAAGATTATTGAGAGATCCTAAAAGCTTATCTTCTAAACCAGCTCAGGACCACCTTTACCAGCTCTCACTAACAAGGGAAACAAAAAAAACAATTATACAAATTAATCTACACATAAAATACATACACTTAACATTAGACAAAAGGGTTTGGTCTTATTGATGATGAAACTAATGGCAATGTCAAGTATCTACCCACAAAAAATATACAAAGGAGGAGACTGAAAGAGAGATTCTAAGCTTGAGATAAAAGACAAGCAGAAGCCTTGTTTTAATTTAATTAATTAAATAAATAAAGCCTACCCTATCTCAGTCTTTGCCTCAATTTGTTTGGTGGTGATTTCAGATATAATAGTATAATACAATAGGGTTTCTGCTTTTTCCCTGAAAATTTTGATGGTTTTCTGCTTGTTAACTTCTATGTGGGTTCAGGTTCTTCTTCAACTTGGCCCTTAATTCAAAGTAGGGTTCATCAAATTATTATGTTAATAAAAACCCTTATTAGCTAGGTCAATGAACAGAGATGATCCTTTTTGAAAAAAAGAAATATCTTTGCATTGTTTATGGCCTAACCTTTTTGCTAGCTACAACTCTTCATCTTTTAGATTATTGAATAATGATTTCTACTAACCACTAAGTGATGAGTTGCAATATCAAGGTCTCAACTTGCTAACCTTATCTCACATCTGTAAATAGTGTGGTGGATATTGGGTTTTTCAGTCTTGAATCCGATTTCATTAGTTAATCATAGTTTATATAAAGTTTGAGATGACACGTGGACTGGAAACACGAGAAAGATATATGAGATACATGAGTTGAATTGAAAGGGAAAAACATATAGTGTGATTCTTGCATTTAATACACAAATGACTAAGCTAGCATATTGAGTAGGAATGTTGTCATCCAATGTTGCCTATATATACTAGCTCTTTGCTCTTGTCAAAGGATGTAATTCTTAGAGCTAGCACATGCATTAACTAAGCATACAAAAACGAGGACATATATACATGACCTCTTTCGAGCTATTATTTACGAAGTCGATCTCATGTTAGGCTTCTAAAGACTCCTATAACAAATTATTAATTTACGTATAAAGTACGATTGAATTGTGCCGACTTTAAACCCGTATATTGTATCATGAGAAGGATCGTGTATACCGTTCAATCTTCTGGCTAGGGTTAGCTCTTAGACAAAGAACATTTTTGCTTAAATGGCGCCAATTAAGAGGGACCGTTCCTTCTAGACCCCGCAAAACCCCCTGTCTGCTGAGGGTACGTATTTGTTTGCATGTGTTTTTCTCTCAAAACAATAAACAAGTTGTGGGAAATTAAAGGCATAAAGCACTCTCTCCATTATTAAAAATGGCAATTAACTAAGAAGAAGAAAATTTCTGTGCTACTTTGTCCAGCTTCATGCATATATAATATACACAAATAATTCATCGTGATCCAAATGATATAACAATTCAGATAATCAGCTGTAAACTAATCCAAAAAGTATGTGAGAGAGAAGCGCACACACCATTTCTTCAAACCCTAAGAGTAATATTTAACCCTAAGTTCATTACAACCACTCGGATTGATGGGAGGAAGTCATAAACGATTGTAAATCTATCTTGTATGAAGTTTGTATATTGATTCATCATATCTTGTACTTCAATTAAGTTTGGATGGAGTGGATTCACTGGACTAAAAATACATATGATTTCTTGATGGTCGAAACCCTATATCTATAACATTATGAGAATATGTATGTGTCACATCAATGCAGTGCTGAAAGAGGTAGTACACGAAATAAATCCTATGCACTCTTTAATTGTCATAAATCAACTAGATGTATGAATATTAATCACTTCATTACACACCCCCCCATTAAACGGAAGTCATTTCATGTGCTTGAAATTTGCACTGGTTGTCATACCACGTGATTTAAGACAGTAATTAATATTGAGGGTCGTGAGGATTTAAATACGTGGCCTCAAGTACAAACCAGCTCTGATACCATGCCATAAACCAACTAATCTCAACACATTGTTATGTAGGCCATATTGATAATATCTCTCTCTCAACAACTAGAATTGTACATACACACTTTGGATAAAACACACGCTTTCAAGTAACCCTAGAGGAGGTAAGTAGAGAGAGAGAGAGAGCAAGTACAGGTTTGAATTTTTGTTGGCTTGAGGAGAAGACTTTTTTCCCCCAAGGCCTTGCCCTATAAATCTCAAGTCATCCCTTTCCCAACATCTCTCCCCTCATCATCACAAGCAAGAACAAAACAAAACAAAACAAAGAAAGAAACACAAGTCTCATCAGTCCCAAACAGAATCCATCATTCCTAGCCTGTTGCTGAAGAAGAAGAAGAAGAACCCTGCAAAATTAAAAAAGAAAACATGGGGAGAGCTCCATGCTGCGATAAGGCAAATGTGAAGAAAGGGCCATGGTCTCCTGAAGAAGATGCCAAGCTCAAATCCTACATCGACCAGTACGGCACCGGCGGCAACTGGATTGCACTCCCTCAAAAGATTGGTACACATACATATATACTCTTTCTAAATTTCTTCTTGTTCGTCGAACTCAGGATGCGGTGGATGTTCAGTTTTTATGTTGTTTTTAATGAGGGTGTTTTGAATTTTTCTGTCTGGTACTAGGGTTGAAGAGGTGTGGGAAGAGTTGCAGGCTGAGGTGGCTGAATTACCTGAGGCCAAACATCAAGCATGGTGGATTCTCTGAGGAAGAGGACAACATCATCTGCAGCCTCTACATCAGTATTGGAAGCAGGTAATTATAACCAGAAAAAAAGAGAATCAAAATATATGTTACTGACACAAGCTAACATGGTTATGTGGTAGTGATAAGAGAGCTTTTCTGAGGGTTTTTGGGCCATGATTCTCTTGTCTTGTTTCATTTGTTTCTGATGCTTAGTGTCTAGGTTTAATTCTATATGTATACTCAAAATTTTCACATGCATCTACATCTGAAAAGGGGCATATATGAACTGGTTATATATTAGTGTTCTATATAAAGACTAAAGAGTAAATACACTTAGTTAACCCTACTTCCACTCCATTTATGATCATTCATTTGTATAAAATGTAACTAATATTTGTATGCTGCACCGTGCGTCTTCATTTCTATGTCATGTCACGAACCAATTTATCGTGCATAAGCATAGTCTAACTATGATTCTAAGTATTTGGTTAATATTCTTGAAACGAGTTACATAATTAGTTAGATCGTGATTTTTATTATTTTATTTTATGATGTATATGTATACTTCATTCCCGAACCTTCTTGTTAATAAAGATTATCTTCGCACATTTAAGTACTCGCAACTTGAATATAAATTTATGTTGCATATAATCACAATTTTACTATGTCGAAAAATCATTTCATGTCAAATAACTCGTGTAATTCATCATCGTTTTGTTAGGTGGTCGATCATCGCGGCTCAACTTCCAGGGAGAACAGACAACGACATCAAAAACTACTGGAACACAAGGCTGAAGAAGAAGCTTCTAGGCAGAAGGAAGCAGCAACAACAACTCCACCACCAACATCAACAATCTCCTGATCATCAGGGCTCTCAGGCCGCCGCAGCCGCCACCACCGTGGAACATGACCATCACCACCATCAAGATCATCAGCAAAGTCCAACATCAACATCTAATGGTCTGAGCAACTCAGCTCTAGAAAGGCTGCAGCTCCACATGAAGCTCCAAACCCTAAACCAAAACCCATTGCTCCACAACATGCTTTGGCCAAAGCTCCACCCTTTCCAAGAGAAGTTACTCCTCCAAGCCATGAATGATGAGAACAGCAACAACAACATTATGCAATTGCCTCTCTTGCCACAGCCAATAATGATGGAATCTCCATTAAGCAATATTGGAAAGGAGATAATGATCAACCCTACTAATATTGCTAGTGAGACCATGGCCATGACTGCAACTACTTCATCCAATACCACGACTACAACTACGACTACGACGACTAATGGAATATTGGATCACTCAAATTGCTCTCCTAGTATGATGAACAATAACAATATTAATGTCTCGAGCTATGGTGGTGCTTTCCAATTAGGTGGTGGTGATTTCATGATGGGGAACTTGGACAATGGTACTACTAGCAGCCTGGTGTGGTGGTCGAATGAGTTTGAGACGAATGATGTGAACTATGATAGGTCTGGATCGTTTTCATCGTCGTCGAATGATTCGAGCTGGGATTGTGCTCTTCGATCTTCTGATGATGCGGGTTTGTTCTGAATGTAGATCGTCATGAGCACAATCGATTCGAGATCGAGGAAATGGTACAGTAGCAGCAGCTTGTGATGTATTGTATTATTGTTCTTGTAATGGTTCATAAGATATGGTGACGAAAGAGAGATGGAAGAGCTAGCAGCTATATAGCTTCTTTAATTTGTGGTTGTAAGCAAGTGTGTGAATAATGTATGTTAGTAGTGTTGGGTACATACTTGGCTTGTTCATGTTAATTATATTCCTTTGGTTATATGTGTGGTATGGTAGTTCTATTTCACTTTGGACCTTGAACCTATATCGATTTTGATCCTTTGTAATTGGGCATAGA
Organism: Linum tenue; assembly: GCA_946122785.1. Classification (NCBI taxonomy): domain Eukaryota; kingdom Viridiplantae; phylum Streptophyta; class Magnoliopsida; order Malpighiales; family Linaceae; genus Linum; species Linum tenue. The sequence goes on from CAMGYJ010000003.1 coordinate 33,392,881, forward strand.
ATAGATTTGGTCCCTAGTTTTATCCATTTATAACCTACAATAAGATGAAAAGCAAGTGAACATTTTGTTACGAGTTCTAACTAGCATTACTTGATGGAATTTTGGATGAAGGTGAACGCAAGTGAACATTTTGTTACGAGTTCTAACTAGCATTATTTGATAATTCAAGATTGAACCTTTGAGACTTTACACTTTGATTAGATGGTTGTCTACATTACTATAGCAAAGCTTCTGAAATTGTCACTAGATTGTCAAGAATGGTCAATGACCTATCATATATATACACAATAAACCGGCATTGAGCCTGGCATCCAATATGTAGAGAAAAACTTGTGAAACCAAGCTCCTTAAACAAGGAGAGCACATCAATCCATGAGATCACAAATGAGGTTTCTTCTCCACCTTGAAGACGATGACAGATTCTGATATTCATCGCGAGTAGTAGTAATTGTACCCATTGTAATCCTGTTCAGAAGCGATTTGGCTGGAGAGCAAAGGCTTCCCTTCCATCCTCCTCCCTTCTGGCTCTTGTAGGTATCTCCTGTCTTGAATGTACGATTCGATCTCCATGATTATGAGCCTCAGGTCAGGATCATCACGGGTTTTCAGCGCGTTGAGAAAGTGACTCGAGACCATGTGCAGCAACTTCCTGAATTGGGACTTGTACTTTCGATACAGAACAAACCCTGCAGGCTGCACAAGAAAGGGGGGAAAAAAGGTTGGATGATTTCTTGTGATGGGAGTAAAGAAGTCTACAAGATTGAGGAATCAGAAAACTGACTTACTTGGAGGAAAGCATTCAGTGCCACTGCAGTGAATGCATTTGCTGGGAGAGCGTTTAGGAATCTGGCAAGCCACAACCAGCCTGCTGCTGGGCCGTGAGAGTTCTCAATACCACGTACTGTTTCTGTCTGGTGTGATCATATAGTGGTTTTAGATGATGACAAGACTCGGATGACTGAAAGAGAAAGATGACTGAAACCATACCTGAACCAGAGCTCCGTACAATCTCATGTAAGCTTCCATACGTCTTAAGTAATCTTTGACACTCTCAAGTTGCCCGCCATCTTCCTTAAACCCGAGCTGTTCTTTGTAATAAGCCTCTTTAGAGCTGAATGCAGCCTGGAGTACACAGAGCGAAGACTTAGAATGATGGACAAGAATCATGTAAACGAAATTGACTGCAAAATTGCTTACCTTTGAGTAAGCTATATGCTTCGGGACAGTGTATATGCAAGCTTTATGGAAATCGGCCAAAATCAGATCCATTGCATATGGGACCTGTTATGAAAACAATTTAACAGATGTAGATCCAGAAAATGTTGATCTAAAACGGTAGGCAACTAATGGAAGTGATCTCCAAAGCAAAATTTAAGCAATATGTAGAGCAGAGAAATAGAACACAAGAGCGACATCAGGGAATGCATAGAAGTCGAGAAGCAGAGAGGACACCACATAAGCATGCTGTACCTGTGAACTGATGAGGACTATTACTTGAGCAGATGCAAAAGCGGCATTGTCAGGGTTTTCACAATGCTCAACAACCTGTATATTATAAAATTTACTTAAGAATTTAAAGCCCTGTAGAAGACCAGTTTCGAGAACTTAACAATCTATCTTGGACAATTAAGGAAGATAACGAACTTCAAATATCAATAAGAATGAACATGAGATTCTAGAATTCAGTGGAAAGCCTTTCCGAAAACTCTATTACCCAACCATCTAGCGATTAATATCATAATAACTATAACCTTCTCACTGAACAGTCAAGATTACCTTCTTTGCAAATGCTGCAACGGTGATGGACTCGGGGCATTCAGGATTCTTGAAAATCTTTAGAAGTTCACTTGCTTTTGTGCTGGGGTTATGAAAATGACATGACAGTTAATGAAATAAGAAGAAAATTTTATCCTTTCAAGGAAAATTAAGATCAGCTGACGGTTTGCTAAGAAGTTGGTGCCTTAAACATACTTGTAGAAGTAACCAAATAGTTCATTCAGCAAGAAGTAATAATCTCATTGCTAATAGGAAGTTTCCATAAGAGGAAGAGAAATCCCCTTCTTGAACTTTTCCCCCTTTAAAAGACGCAAAGAACAGTTCTAAGACAAGTATCTTACCGTACATTTTCTTCTATCCCCCTTATCTGTCTTATCAGTCTACCAATTGGCGGTGTATGCTTGTCAAGGTTCTAAACAGAATGAAACAGGAAACTAGTCATATGGACTGCTTGAGATAAGATCCAATAGCAACAGAGGAACAAAGTGAAACTCAGAATCCAAATGCCAAACAAGACCGACTCCTGATGAGCCAAATCTATTTGGACATTGACGCAACACAATCAACAGCATACCATATTGGACATTGACATGAGAGACTGATTTTGGTTTTCTAGCTCTCTAAGCTTCTGTAGCCTTGCTTGTTCCAGAGAAAGAGCTGAAGCAGAAGCTCTCACTATATCACCTGTCACAGACTAGTGAGTCAGAATTCCAAACCTCCACCAGATGCGAAGTTCATCAAAAAAGCATATGTGAAGCACTAAAAAAATGCACCAAAGAATAAAGAAGACTGTCTGGAGAAACTAAAATGGTTTCTGTGGTAGAAGGAAGTCAATAACTAAGCTGATTCAAGATACTGAATGCAGATGTCTTTGAATTAAAAGCATAACCAGTAGAAATGTACACTAAGATAGAGCACCTGCAGTAGCATTAGTCTGCACAGGTGAGATAACAGTTCTTGAATCCTCAATTTTACCTGCTTCCTCCTTTTCTTTTTTCTCTGCTTCCAATGCAGCTATTCTAGCTTCCTCAGCTCTACGTTTAGCCTGTGCATTCAAACCAGGAACCATGATTATTTTTCTGCTAGCTATTACATTGTGCTTTTAACTGCTAGGATAATAACCTCACAATGAAATATAACTCAAAATGAAAATAATTAGCCATGAAGGGCACATGCATGCACGAAATAGAACGGAGATCGCGCGCTTGCTATCACTGAATCCAAGAGTTTATTAAGAACAAATAGCAATAAACCAAAAATATCTAATTTAACTTAACATACATGCGCTTCTTCTCTGGCTCTTTCTTGACGTAGTCTCTCTTCTTGAACAGCCTTTTCCTTTCTCTTTGCCTCTTCTAGATCAATCCTTATTCTTCTTTCTTCCATCTGGGACTTAATTTCATGATCCCGCTGGATAGAAGTCAAGTGATCATCTAGTGCTTCAGCACTACATAGTAAACATATTAATTGCTCATTCATCATGATAGTCACAAGTTCTGGATTTCAGAAACAGATTGAAGAAATTCAGATCCAAGAAGCAAAGAGTTGTTTACATGTTACGCTGGTACAAGGTGTCGAGTTTCCAGTCTGTGTCCCTTCTCGCTTCACTATACTTGTCAATACGAGCAAATGCTGAAGCATCCTTTTGATATTTTCTCATCAACTCCATCTCCAATGCTGATATTTGTCTTCTAATCTCCACCTATACCGGATTTACTTTCCCATAAACTAACTAGTACAACATATGCCAAATCATAAGCAGTAATCAAACGACTTCCCATCCACGCACCTTCAGTTCAAGTTGATGTTGATCAAACAGCTCAAACAATGCAGCTTCCACCAACCCAACTTCATCCATTAAGTAGGGTTGAACATCAAGAGCGCCAAACTCTTGACCAGAATCCTCATTCTCTCTGAGACACATCTTCGAAACCATACGCAACATTATGACTGATACCGATACATATATCATAGAACCTTAGCTCAACTACTAAAATTCGTCAAGTTCAAAACTTTAACATAACCCACAACATGCACATTACCCTGCATTAGCATCGTCAAAATTGATTCGCTTCGCCGCTACTAAACCTCGACTATCATCCTCCTCGCCGTCAGAAACTTCCAGCTCCTCGTCAGATACTCTCATGGAGAATGCCGCTGGAAGCCTCTTCGCTTTTTCCCCATGCGGACATCCCCTGGAACAAAACCCCCCATCAAAATTCACGGACCCAAATCAATCCAAATCGGAGAAATCAAGCTTCCGACCGTCTATTTTGAACTGTGGGGGAAAGAGGGTTTGAGTACCGAGATTGATTTTTAGCAAAAGGTGCCGGAAAATTGGCCGACGAACTAAGCTTCTCCTCGAGCGAATCGAGCTCCGACCACAGAGACTCGAAGCTCCAGTTTGGCTCGGGTTCGAAAGCAATCCCGTGAACTCTATGCGGAAAACGAAGCTCCAATTTCCCACCTCCCCTGAGACAGAAACTTGAAAAAGTCATAAACTTTGGCCGACGGAGGGAGGGAATTCAGCACATCGGCGAGTTAACTACGTACATGATTCCGGCGTAACTTCAACGGATTGCTGGAACGAATTGAAAATGAAGGGGAATGAAATGCGAGGAAGGAGAACGCGCGGTTGGCTTGGCTATATATAAAAGTTGGCTAAATTGCAAGTTTGGTCACTGGAATTACTAATAAATTTTACGTTAGCCACTGACATTGCTTTATTCCATCCGTAGTCACTTAGATTAGGTTAACAGTTCAAGTTTGGTCACTGGCCGTTAGTCTCCGTTAACTTTTGATGATGTGGCGGTCAACTCTTATAGTTGACCGTTAAATGAGTGACGTGGCAATTAAAAAATAATAATTTTTAATTTTAATAATTTTCACTCATTATTACAATAAATTAAAAAATAATTAAAACAAAAAAAGTTCACAAACAACGGCCAACGGCGGAGGATCGAACAATTCAAACAACAGCAGCGGTGGAATCACCACCATCACCTCCAGATCATTAACCATCCGGCGACAGAGCTAGGATCAGTTCCTCAATCACATGCAATCTCCCTTGTTTTCTCCGATTCCGCAACTGTTTGCATCGCTTGACACTTGACTGTTTCCATACGTCCAAGTCTATATACAATACGAATCAGAACTTCACACATCTCTCTCGCTCTTTCGCCCTCATCCCGATTCCCTCATCTCACCCAAAATTGGAAGCAATCAGCGGCGGCTGGAAAATGGACGGGGCCGGCGGGAGGTATAGATTGAACAATCGGGGTGGCGGCGGCGGTGGGGGCAGAGGAAGGAGAGAGATAACGACGATCTGATACTGTTCAAGGATTTGAATAGAAGGGAGAAGGATCAGGCAGCAATTCTTCTCTAGCCCATATCCGATGAGTTCGAGGTTAACGCCGGTGAGAAGCTAGACGATTTCAATCTTCCCTGGTAATGCTTTTATAGTGATATAGATAATCATAAAGATGGTTACTTTTTTAATTTCTGTGTTCAGGGCGGCAGCGGGGTCTCACCATTCGTTCTACCGTATCCCGTAGGCGAAGAAAGACGGATAGCAGGGCTATGAGTTCTTCGGGGGCGGCGGACATGGCAAAAACGATTATGATTGGTATAAATGAAGATTATCTTAGTTAAATTAAGAACCCACTTTGAAAATCATCTTCAGTTCTTGTCCTGATTGAAAAAAATGCGTTCCTTTTGTAATGGTAATGATATATGGAAAAAAGGTTAAAAACGCCGTCGGCAACTCCCCTATTCCCGTCTCTCGAAATGGAAGGCAATCGGTCGGACTTATTGGTCCAACGGGAGATCACCGTCGTACAGCCTCTATCAACCGGTGATTCCGCGGTGCTGTTGCTTGAATTGTTCGATCCTCGGTCGTTGCGGTTGTTTGTGACATTGTTTTTAATTATTTTTTAATTTATTATAATAATGAGGTGGAAATCATTAAAACTTAAAATTTTTTAATTTTTTTAATTTTTTAATTGCCACGTCACTCATTTAACGGTCAACTATAAGAGTTGACCGCCACATCAGCAAAAGTTAACAGAGACTAACGGTCAGTGACCAAACTTGAACTGTTAACCTAATCTAAGTGACTACGGATGGAATAAAGCAATTTCAGTGGCTAACGTAAAATTTATTAGTAATTCCAGTGACCAAACTTGCAATTTAGCCTATAAAAGTTTCAGAATTCCGAAATTTGGGGGGGGGATTGGGTTCCGTTATTTTCCCGCTGGTTCGATTTCTTTTGGGCTTTTCGGGCCTCCGTAAGTTCGGGCCGGGGGAGGAGAGTTTGGCCCAGGTGTTTTCCGTGTCGTATTCGGATTAGTTATGAAAGGAAGTATTACAGATAATATGCTAATACAAAAAGGCACAGGGTATATATAGCAATGAATTCTCTCAGATTGTAATGATCCAGATGTTTGTATTGAAAAAAATCATAGATGTTGTTTATCTTATCAAGAAGCATAATTTGTGAACCACCTCTTACTGCATTGTCCATCCTCGCGACGGATATTGAGTTGTTTGTTATTTCGCATGAGCACACATGGACCCTTGTCTTGGAAGTGCACACAAGTTTCTATTGTAGTAGGACAATATCAGTAAACGCTTAAAAAAAGAATGTAGCAAGCTTCTACCTTGTGATGTGTGGTGGAACATCTGGTTAGAGCGAAACGCAAGAACTTTACAACTGATAAATAAATGGGGATAGGGTGAGGGATAAGAAAAGAAGTGTGAAGTTCAATGATGTAAGACTTTCAAAAAAAAAAAATTCATTTATGATATAAATTCATGTCTTCCAAAGCAACAAGAACAAACATATCAAATTGAAGGCACGATATACAATTGGTGCAAAGAAAAAATAATAACATACGCTTTTGACGAACAGTCGATCAACACCTCGAGCACTCTCATGCACCCGAACCAACCTAATCCATACCATACACTCTACTTTTAGCTTTTTGTGCCTGGTAGGAAAAATAAAGAGAAATACATTATAAAGGATCGATCCAAAAATTGAGATGTTTTGTAAATAATGAAATAGGTCAAGTTAATTCGAATTGAGCCAACCTCTTTCTCCCAATTCGTTCTCGTGATCATTATTGTGAGGAACAATACTTGAGAAACCATTGCTATTTGAATTCCTATCCAAAGACCCTATCAATAATCACACCCATCAACAATCCACATTGTGCATACATACCAATCTAACATATATAAGAAACCAATCAAAATTTTAGGCCACATTGTACAAAATATTGTATACCTTTCCTCCCACATGGTAGACAAAAGCTAGCACTATGGAGCAAGGAATTCCTAGTAGATAGAAAGCACCCAAGTTGACAAGAGCTCCAAGCTTTTGCCTTCCACATCCCCTACAAATGCCTGCCCAAGAAGTTAGTTTCATATTATCTCAGATGAATGATACAAATGTCCATTTCTTTGCAACAATCACATATGAATCCATGAACCTGCAAGAACGCCATTGATGGCATCAAACACATGGAAAGCCGCAATCAGCACCATCATCTCTCCGATGTATTTCACCACTCTCTCTTCCTTGCTGTACAGTGGACCCCAGACATTCCGGCCGAATACCAGGACCATTCCGGCCAGGCCTGCCTCCGCCACGGCGACGACCATTGCGACAAGGATGGCTAGAAGTGCCGACCTTGGCCGCCCGGCACCAAGTTCATTCGAAACCCTAGTGCTATATATAGGAAGCAAACATTCAAGTGAGATGTACTTAGCAAAAAAAAAACCAGTATGATACTATAACATTTGGCAATTTAGGGTTCAGAGAGTGGCTTATTGTGATTTGTGACCAAATCTCTCACCTCACAGCATCACCAAGCCCGAGTGGTATCATAAAAATCAGTGTGTATGTATCTAAGCTGCAAAAATTCAAAGCAACCCGAATTGGGGAATGATTCAGTTAATAACCACAAGTACTTATGCAATTATGTACATAATAGTTTTCACGCTAAAATTTAATGGACTATATCGCACTCATTTTGAACTCAAATTTCAAATTTTTTGCATCATAAAAATCGTATTAATTTATAAACTCGCACCCAATTTAATATATTATGAAAAAATATGTTTAACGAGATATTTTTTATCACATTATTGTGGTAAATCTTTGTGTTACCAAATATTATATCATGAGAAGTATGAAAATATATCATGGTGTTAAGAATATATATCATAATGCCAAATGATGCTAAGAATATACAAATCACCACCTACACCGTGTAACATTATTTACCACCATCCTAGCTATCTCTATGGTAGAGGATTATATAATTGGTTTGAAATTTTTTCATGGATTGAGAGGTTTCTATTGAAAGGTGTGAGTCTATGGAACGAAGTCTTTCACAAGCCGAGTTAAAATGAAGGCGGTAAAGAATGATAGAGGGTGTTCTGAATTTTCCCCCGATATATATAGAAAAAGGTAATCGTTCTCTCTAGTCTCTAGTTGGCTAGATTTAAGTCTTAGGGCTTGATTGGCCCACCCCATACCCATCAAACATTTTGCGGGTTTTATCCATACCAGCCCCATACCCGGTTAAAACAGAGATTCACAGCGTTGACTGGATTGGGGGCGGTCAGATACCTGCGATCATGAGTAATGAGTTTGATGGTTATCCCTACCTGCATCGGTGCCCCTCCTTTCCACCTCTCTTCCTTTTTTTCCAATGACTGATTCGTCACTGGCATTTCCGATTCCAACTGTTTAGATCCAATATGCTTCCGATTTAGGAAGAACCGTCGAAGCCTTGACCAAATTAATTGTTATGATTCTCAATTTATCATAAGATAATCGGCTCTGTTTTTATCCGCCGGAGGTTGTCAATAGCGGTCTTAGAATGCTTAAGGCAGTTCGTGAGCAGGATGCAACACATCAGAACTCAGAAGCACTATGTAGTTAATTGGTCAGATTCTCCGGCAAGTGTTGTTGTTGTTGTTGATTCTCCGTATGGATGGATGAACAAAATCTCAGGCAAATATATAAAAACTTAATATCATTTAGTAGACCCCAATAAACTCATTCATCATTCCCTACAAATTTACCTAGCTAGCATATTCAATTTCCTCTACTAGTTATTTTCTATTTTTGCTCTCTCTCTTCTAAGAATAGGAATACTACATATATAGTAGAAACACTAGCTGAAAATATGCATATTTAGCAAACCTTATGGACAAGACAGACGTTTCGAGCTTTGGATTTGGAAGCAAGCCTCCCAATAGCACCACCATCTCGTACGACCATTCCTCCAAGCTACATGCTTCTAGCTAGTTAATTAAACCCACAAGATCAACCAAACTAAAAACTCAAAAATAGATATCAAGACCAAGATATTCAACGTATATATATAAAAATCTTCACCTGACCATGATAGCAGAAGGAACGGCCAGCCTAACGAACCCCGGAATCCCACGCAACGCCTCTATAGACCAACCGGTCCAAGTCCGCTTGCAAGTCGGCGAAACCCTAACGTACACAAACATCGCCACGGCGCTGATCCAGCACGAGATCCCGTTCGCCAAAGCGGCACCCGGACTCCCGAGCCCGGCCCAGTAAACCAGGGCCCAGCAGAGCGGCACGTGGAAGAGCGCGGCGGCCCACGTCGCGACCGTGTACGGGGCCACGTTGTTCTGCGACTGCAGGAACCTGTAGTGCGGCTCGAGGATCGCGAGCCCGAATACGCTCGCGATCTCGAACCGCGCGTACCTCCCCGCTTCGGCCGAGATCTCCCGATCCTGGCCGAGGCACAGGAGGATCGTTTCGGCGTGAGCCGAAACGAAGGAGAGCGGGATGGCGGCGAGGACCAGGACGATCGTGGCTCGTTGTAGGTGGGTCCCGAGCGCGTGGTACTCCCCGGCTCCGTACGATTGCCCGCATAGTGTCTCCAACCCACCTCCCAACCCTCTCTGCGCGAGAGAAATGACATCGCGTATTAAGACAGAGTTATTGAGATGAGTTGGTTTTGTGTTTTTTTTTTTGTTTTTGTTTTATTTACGTTACGTACCAAAAGGGACCAGGCGGTGACGGACGTGAAAGAAGTGGCCATGGAAGCGCCGGCGAGGGGTAGCTCCCCGAGATGGCCGACGAACATGAGGGAGATCAACTGGAGAAGGTACGTCAAGAAGTTGACGGAGACGAGTGGGCCGGCGAGGCGTAGCTGCTGCTTCACTTCTTCCACGACCTCGCTCTTGCTGAACTTCGCCCTACCGCCATCTGTGGCGATAGTACCCATCAATGGAGTTTGGAGATGATGAACACTTGGCTTGTTGGTCGCATCATGAAGAAGATCCATTTTTGGTTTGTTTTGGTTTTCTTCTCTTTTTTTTGGGGTTATCTTTGGCGCTAGCTAGCTAGCTCTTAATTAGTTCGCCTCCAACTAGACGTTTTGATGAGAGTTCTTGTGTTGTGTTTGTGCATGGTGGTGGGAATGAATATAATAATGCGTCTTCGAGGAACTAGTTCAGCGGCCGATACAGAACAGGTTAGACCATTCGGCCGCATTTAAAAAGTGATGGAGAGGCCGGTTGGATCGTAACACAATAAACACTTAAATATATACGCAAAATTGAAAATTTACAAGTACTATACGAGTTTTGAATCCGGGGAGGGCTGAGCCGTGGCCCGGGGGAAGCCCCCTAGATCCGTCGCTGTTACTAGTTTCGTTTCTTGTTTGGTTCGATATCAACTTTTCGTCCGGGGTGGTTGGTTACGTTCTTTGGGTTGGTGTACTCATTTAAGTATTGGAACGATGCATTTCACACTGATCAAATTGATGAAGTGGGTTGTAAATATGGCTATGAACTCTGATCTCAATCGTGAACTATACCGTGTCTTTTTGAGTGACCGAAATGTAACAAAAGAGGTGGAGAATTGTATGTATGGCTATTTTTGCAATTAGTAACATTGAAAGTGTTCCATCAACATCATCATGCATTAATGTATCTCACTTTCCTTTGGTTATTAGCTGGAGGTGTTGCAACTGGCATTCCTTATTGGCTCATGGGGTGCTTTCGAAGGACAAGAACTCCTCGAAAAGACAATAGGTTTAAGTGGTACCCCTATCTACCGCTGGCTTTCGTGTACTGCCCAATAGCATGTGGACACACATCTTTGGTAACTAACACTATGTTTCTTAAGGAGAGAAAAGGAGGGAAAGGAAAATTGAGGAGGGAAAGTGAGATTCCCAATGTATTTTTCCTTGTTCATTTATGGAGGGAAAGTAAGTAAGGAAGGAAAATTATCCCCCCTTGGTAATATAGGTGGTCGTTCGGTTATTGGTTAACCGGCCGGTTAAACCGATAAACGCCCGGTTATCCACTAACCGGTAACCGAACTAACCGAATTTACCTGAACTAAACGAACTTCGGTCGGTTATCGGAGGCTGGACGAAATGGTAGTTGGTCTTAAAAGTGGTTTGGTTAACCGATAACCGAGACATCGAAGCTTATTTCGGGCGGTTTTCGGTAAGGGGAGTGATTATTTTGGTTAACCGATAACCGGCCAATCGGTTACCGGTTATAAACGAAATAACCGAACTGCCACCCCTACTTGGTACTATTCAACCCACTACTCCAAATTGGAGAGAAAGAAGAGGGAATGAAGGACACACATGCATGTTCTTCTTTTTCTTCATTTTTAAATATTTGCCTAATAGTTAAGTTTCCAACACAAAATAACATTAATTATTAATTCAATTGCTAACTTCATTATTATACAAGATTATTAACTTCACCCACTCTCTCACAATCCTTATTTGTTTTGTACTTAATCTCCTTTTTTTAATAATTCCGTACTTAATCTCCAAAATAAGATTAAGTGAGTATTTTTAATTACTAGCATGAAAGTAATCAAATTAGTCCTGGTGACTTTTAGCCTTCATTCTGCTTCCTTACAAAATTAATTAGTAACAAAGAAGTAGCCAAATAAAAATAATTATTTCAATGACAAAGAAGAATCCTTGATCAATTATTATAAATTCTCTATTTTTAAATGATTGATGTGGTTAATCACGGTTTTTAAATAAATAAAGTCTCTATTTACTATTACATAACTAATAATAACATATATTCATCACACTTCCCAAGACACGCTTTTCTTCCTACTTTCCTCCATAAAACAATATTTTCCTTCCAATTTCCTTCACCTCCAAATCTCTCCTCCCCTCCAAATTTTCCTTCACCTCCTCTCCTTTTCCTTCCTTCAATGGAAAACATAGTGTAAAGAAAACCTACCCACATTTCTTGGAACGTGCCAGAATTCGTCAATTCGAACATCGCTATACATATATATTAAAATTAAATAGGAGCTTAGGGACCAAGATGTGGCAGTCGCACGAAATGCCACAAAAAAGATCGCACTCATTAATTAGTCATTACTCTAGGTGATATGTTCGATGGGAGGTTTCAATCCATGGTACTTGGTAGTTGGTGGTAGGTGAACGACGCCATTCATAACATTTTTAGAGTTGCACAATTTCTATTAGAGTGGGTATTATCCTCAACACAGCATGGTTTCCGCACTTTAATTTGAAGGGATAAAAGAGTTCTAGTTATCAGTTATGGATCGTATACAGTAAATACGTTTCCTCAAATGAAATTTAACTCATATGGGTTTAAAGTTTACACTAATTAATAATCTGAATACGGAATACCAAATGAAATTTAACTCATTCGAGTATTTCTTTCTTTGTCAGTCTACTATAATGTGTTCCTAAATTACATCATGGGTAGTTGTTTGGCTTTTTTTATATGACTAACAATGATTGGTTCTTAAATCGTTGATCGAGATTATTGAATGAGCTACTCGAAGCTCGGTAGCAATCGAATTTGGTTTCAATTAGAATTGGAACACAAGAGTGGTTATTGGAAGCTCATTGATTCTTTCAGGATTGTTTCTAGGTTTAATTCACGCACTACTTCATTTTAATCATTGTTGTAGTTAATTTCAATTATCGTCCACAAGTAGTGATGAATACATGCATTGGAGAGAAATTTGAAGAAATTGGTCAATCTTTATTATATTTTGATTCTGATCTCATACTATTAATTGTGCTTAGTCTAGAGGCATGGTTGATTTCACACACACGATAAAACCAGATATAAGTGGAGCAAATATGGAACAAGTTGGCTGCTACTATCAAAGTTAGTTTTCACGCCGAGACAACTCTATGACATCATATGATGAGCTCAGTCAAACAAAGGGTCGCACATAACAATTATCAAAGATGAGGACTTACAAAATGCATATAGTGTAAAAGAAAGTTTCTTAAATTTAAAATAAATATCAAATACCCGAATACATAAATGTAATGAATGTAAATGAATAAATCTATACTATTCCATATCAAAGTTTAAAAAAAATGGTGCATTTGGTCAATTTGCTAAGTCCAATTTTACCCAAAAGAAAATTTTCAAAATACTTTTTAATCATCCGCGACAAAGCGCGGTGGATGGCTAGTTGACTTATAAAATTTATTTCTTATTTTCTTTTTCTTTCATTCAATTTGTACCACCACTGAATTAGAATTACTTGGTAGAGATCTGCATCAGTTGTACGTGGAGTAGGTAACAGTTCCATTCAATTGGAGTTGAGAGAAATTAATTTAGTAAGAAGTGGAGCCGACAACAAATTAGGTTTCAAAATCTGAAAGAAGGGGTTTTGTTGTGAAATGTAAATTTCAAACTACACTATGCACCTATTTTCATTGGTGATAGCAATTGGTCGGGCATTATATCCATATCCAACCCGTATTAAACCCAAATTAGGATGGATAATACTTGTGTGGGTATAAGATGAGGTGACTCAATTGATTTCTATATGGTACAAGAAAACCTTATAAATTAACGAGAGATACAATATAAGGAATAGTTAACTCTAAATAATTGAAAGATAGAGTCATAAAATTTATTTGAAATAAAAATACGATTTTAAGAAGTCAAAAGAGGAGAAATACAAAGGGGATATGACATATCTAAATTAATAACTATATATGTCCCTTCACACGCTATTGCGAGTCAGAAAATATCCGCCCTAAACATATCGTAGCAAGCGAATCAGATAAAAAAATTGACATCGCTAATTTCCATCATTAGATAAGTACACAAACTATTTCTTCACATAGATAGGAACTAGCTAGCTAGACTAGGCTAAAAGTTCAGGGTCAAGATCGAGCAAATTTTGGACATACACTAAAATTGCAATCCAACCGTACATACTCACTCATAGTTGAATATTTCATTTTTCTGCCCTTTGGTAAAGCTTCTTCCATAACAACAAAGTGCTCGTCGTTTCGTGTGGAGATTCGAACATGGTCACCGAGATGAAGTGGCCAAGGAAGCGCCGGCGAGTGAGATGGCCGACCAACGTCACCGAGATCGCCTGCAGCAAATACGTCAAGAAATTGAACGACACATGTAGCCCAGCTAGCCCCATCTGCGCGCTTCCACATCTCTCCAATAAGCGAAGTAGTCTTGGGCCCATTAGGAACCATCCTATTCCTAGCCCATCTGCACTGCACATGATCAGAATTCAGAATTCAGCCCTTTATAGTTAACTTTTGTTTTGTAGACAATATTGACGAGGATTGGTTTTGTGAAGTTAATCCCAATGCTTTAAATTGTCGGAATATAGGTTTAAACATGATGCGATTATTAGTGGATCGCTGAGATTCGAACAAATAAGAATTCTCGATCACGGAAGGATCGGATATTATGTCAAGTACCAGTTGCACGGATAAAAATATCATGTGCTTAACGTACTTGACAAATGGGATCGTCATGATGCAAACATAAAACCTTTCGATCATTGAATAAATCAATTAATTTCAATAACTCAAATTATTATAATAGGTGGCTACTTCGGTGCACTCAATTTTTTGGGTGAATTCAATGCACCCACTCCAAAAGTGGTTATAATATATCAAATTTTGAAACATTAATTGGTAGCATTAGTCTAATATGATGATATAACATGGAATCACAACTAATCAATCGATTATCCAATCCCATAACCTTCAATTTTGAATCCCAACCCAAAACCCCAAATTGTAAACCTAAACCCCAACCCTAAATCCCTAAATCTCAAATCCTTCAAATTAAAGTAAAACTCGAATGATTTTTTTTTAAATCACGTGGTTCTTGTTCATAATATCATAAGCAACGATCAAATACCATCTTGACATGAATCGCATGCTCGAAATGACGATTATGAGACGAGTGCATTAAATGGAAAAAAAGGTGTACCTTATACGACTATACGCCCCATTCAACTATATATATCGTATATCATTTACTAAGGATATTAATTTAACAACTATTCAATTACATATAGAATAGATTAAGAAATGAGCCGTGGAGTGCAGGCAACGGGGCCCCCCAACAGCATAGACATTCGTGAATGATGAACGAGTAATTTGGTGATCGCCATGATAATGCGGCTACGTTGATTGAGGTATCTTGAAATGAAAGCCATCAATTTCTGCGATAATTATGGCCATTAACCATTATCCGACCAATCGATTTTCAACCCCAACCCAACCCAACCCACCACACTAATCATTTGGTAAATAATGTTGCTCTCACCACACTCCAAATAGTCCTACATATATTCCTGCCCCTCAAATCAATCATCCTTTCCAATCACTTATACCACAGAAGAAAAATTGCCTGTGTATTTTAGAAATGTGAGCATAAAAGGGCACACTAACCTTTACTACTTAACGATGGTACCTCCTAAGTCATAACATTTTAGTTGCGATTTGATGCCATTTACAAACTCGAGAAGAAGAAATCAAATGCATTTTTTTGACAATGTGAGACGAGGAAATATGACAAGAGTATATAGAGAGACCAATAATTGGCAGGTACCAATTGCCTACTAATTAACAGATATATATATATATATATCTACAAATATTCTTTGGTAGGTACTTGGAGAAAAGCCTGGCAATTGATCCATCATCATTATTTGTATTCCTTAATTGTTAAACTATACTGATTGCTACCTACTAATTATCATATAAGTACTTAAGCAAGCTTTAGACTATACAGAAACAGAAGTAGCAAGCCTGTCCCAAGCTCATAGAGCCCCCAACCCAACCCTTTTCATACTTAAAGATTATGTCCTAATTAATTAACTAATTAAGGATATACAATTAGTTAATTACTCTGACAAAGTATCATAAGATTATCTTTATATATGATTGAAGGTTCCTTTCCTTCTACAAGGATATCTATTTTGAACTCAATAATATGCTAGCTCATCACCAAATCATTAGAAAATACCCGTGCAAAATGTAGGTATATATGCACCCCCAAAAAAATATTAATTAACATAAATCCAAGGAATATTGAAGGGTTCAAAGTTCATGTATTGGATTATAATTGTATAAGTACTTCTCAATCTAATTCCTTGGAGGGTCATCAAGATTTTCACTACTTTAATTCTCAACAATATTATTCTAGAATTCACCAATCAAAAGCATCCCTGGGTTATTAAAATCAAATAAATTCGTGCTCCTATGTTCATCATTATAGTCCATTTACCTTATTTCTTGGTTTCATATTAGATCTACAAATGCACTCCACCGTAAAAGGCTTCCTAATTTCATATTTTTGCATAATGAGGGTGGAATTTTTGTGGAAGGAGAAGTTAAATCATAGCTTAGTAAATTGATCGAAAAAATTATGCGAACAAGCCTGATATGAGATGGATCGGTTAACTCATGAGTTAGATTCGATCGTGCACATCAAACTTTGGCATACTTCACTCATAAACGAAATTTCTTTTTACTAGACTATGTTCTATGAGCTATATCACTTTATCTATCCATGGAATAAGTGCGACAACTAATTAGAACTCTATGCACCAAAATATGACATGAAAACTTTTATCTCTTATAAATTATACGGACTTCAGTAATCATATAGTTTGACGTCAAATATAATGATACAAAAGCAGCTATATCATAATCTTCACATAAATCTCTTCCTTACACATACGATCTAGAATAAAATCACACAAATCATATTCCGAGCACAATCGATATAATGCATTTATGATTTTACAACCTATAGATTGACCAACCAATTGAATTTTGGTGAATGCAAACATCAAGAAAACCTACACAATTGAGAATTGTCTTTGTATGAGATAACAACAAGGGGGAAAAGTTAGAACTTGGCATATAAGTGAATCATCTTGATTAAAAATCAACATTGAAGTCCTAAAAAAAACATTTTCTTCTCTTCTTTTTTCCAATTCTATATCTAATTATATATCCAATCTCAAATACTTTTATATTTATCATCCTTAGCTAGCTATTCCCTACCAAACACACAAATTTGTGGCAATCATTATCGAACATGGTTGCCACCCCATCAATCCCCCTTTGACAACTCTCCCACCTCCCAAAAAAAAAAAATTCCCCACCAACTCCCCAAACTTTCCACTTATTTATATAAACCCCCTCCCCCCTCCAAAATTCCCCCCCTTTACCACTCCTCCATCAAACCAAAACAATGCACATCAGCCCCGGCAACGGCCGCCGGAGCCCGGCCGCGGCATTCACCACTCTACTCATTCTCCTCCTGATCGTCAACGGCGAGGCTGCCACCTCAGCATTGGCCAGCAAGAGGGCCTACAAGAGCGCGGCGGCCCAGTTCATGGGCCCGCAGAACGCGGCCAGGGCGGCGCTCAAGATGCCGCCCCTGCGTTGGGACGCGCGGCTGGCGGCGTACGCGTCGCGGTACGCGGCGCGGCGCAAGTGGGACTGCGCGCTGGTGCACTCGAACGGGCCGTACGGGGAGAACATCTTCTGGGGGAGCGGTGGCGGGTGGACCCCCGCGCAGGCTGCGGGCGCGTGGGTCGGGGAGCGGCGGTGGTACAGCTACTGGTCGAACTCGTGCGCCGGGGACCAGGACTGCGGGCACTACACGCAGATCGTGTGGCGCGGGACGAGGCGGGTCGGGTGCGCCCGGGTGGTCTGTTCGGGTCGGAGGGGGGTGTTCATGACGTGTAACTACGACCCGCCCGGGAATTACGTTGGGGAGAGGCCGTATTGATGATCAGATTTGGTGGTGATGACAAACAAAAATCTGATTATATGATTAATCATCATAATGATTGATTAGTTTTTTTTTTTTTGTTAAGACAATTCCGATTTTGATTTTTCTTTTTTCGCTTTCATTTCTCCCATGGGCTTTGCTTGTTATAATTTCATTGTACGTAACTAGTGATTACTTATTGAGACATTGAGCCGGCCTGGTGGTAATGAGAAAGAAAGCGAGTTGAACGGTTTATACGAGGAACAATCCGGTAATATCGGACCAATGAGATCAAACTATTATTTATATAATGTAATATAATGTCAATTTAATATAATTCAATTGATTATTGTGACGATGTTCAATTATAACTCTTAAGTCAAAAGGAAGTGTTGATTAGTTATGAATATACTTGTGAGTAGGAGTTTATAACCTGCTAGGGGAATTACATTAGGAGGGCAACTCATATTGAGATAGGAAAATTTAAGACTGATCATTATGATTACATTGGGCTAATTCCAAATCACTATTTGATAGAGAACATCACTAATGATTTTGATCATTACACATACATATTGTTGGCCACCTAAATAGCATGCCTTTCTGGGCCGGGTGGCCTAGTTTTATTGGGCTTGTTGCCGGTGATATTCATGGTCTCGCCCAACTACTTACTAGGCCTAGAAAAAGTTATGCTATATATATATTTTTTTATTGGAACCTGTATACATATATATTTTGTTGGTCGCCAATGAAATGTGGCTCATTTGGGTAACTCGTCATATGTTGTTTTTATCGCCAAAAATGTTAGAATGATTCGATTTCGTTTATTCGTTATGCAGCAAATAGAATTATCGTTATAATTTTGGATATCTCACTATTCTCCTTTTCAAAGTGATAATTTCTAAAAAAAAATTGAGATTGTGTTATGACTGTATTCTCCTCGTGTTTTAATTATCTTATTAGATGGTTACATAGTGACCAAACGTCATTTTTTAATTCACATTACAACTAGGGATGGCAACAAAACCCGAACCCACGGGTACCCACCCGACCCAACCCGGTCAACGCGGGTAAAATCCGTGTTGACGGGTTTTGGGCCGGGTTTGGGTTTAAACCCGTTCACTATTCATCAGGTTGGGTTGGGTTTGGGTTTAGGTAAACCCGGCCCGTGGGTACCCGCCCACCCATATAATTAATTTTTTCGGTATATTTAATATTCTTAACAACTAATCTTATTTATGTTTGTAGAGACATGTCTAATTTTTTCTATTTAATTGTGTAGAATAAAGTTGATGTTATGGAGTGGAGAGTAAAGAAACTTAATTGAAAGGAAGAAGCTTTCAACACATATTATTTATGGATAATTTGTGATTTGCTTCAATTTTCTTGAGTTTTCTAGATTGGTGTTTTTGTATAGTTAATTTGTGATTTGCTTGAGATTTCTAGAATGGTGTTTTATATATGGATAATTTGTATTGAGAGATTGATATTTGACTTTAAATTTGATAAGAACTTGTAATTGTAAATTTTTTACGACAAAACCCGTGGGTACCCATGAACCCGCGGATACCCAACGGGTTGGGTTGGGTTTGAGTTTTTCAAACCCAGTGGGTTTTACCCCGGGTTTTTTTCAAAGATAAACCCATGGGTTTGGGTTTGGCAAAACCCGACCCAACCCGACTCATTGCCATCCCCAATTACAACCAAATCAAAATACCAAAAAACAAACCATACCAAACCGGGCAGTCAATTCGGGTACCGTTCTAACGTTCATTGAAAACATATCATTTTAGTGCAATCCACCTATCGTAACTCATCAAAATCATACGCATCATCATTCCATGGCATCATTACAAATTACAACTTCACAACCCACAAACACTAACCCCATTGCATAATTACAACCCATAACCAGGGGAGTGGCCGGGGGGGCCATGGCCCCCCCGAGAATTTCAGGGACACGAATAATATAATGTAGTGGTATGAGTAAGATACAAATCTTGTTATAGTCTAGTGGTGGAAACTGTCATTTGCATTCAGGGAGTTAGCAGTTCGAGTTCTATGGCCGACTGCCCGACTATGTTTTAATAATTTTATCCTTTATTGATGTTTTCTACCTTTTGTACACATTTCACTACCTATAATTTCAGTTTTCCACTTTAGTTCCACTTTGGACTAAATTTAGACAAATGTTTTATTTTCTTTATTGTTCAATTATTATTTATTGAATTATCAACTAACTTAGTATGTCCGTCTTGTGTGATATGCGATCTTGCAAGAAAGTGTTCCCCTTTAGATTATTAGTCTTGCTTTGACTCTTCTAATTTCTACTGCTAGTGGTGAACAGACTTTTTCTATCTTGCAATTAGTGACTAAACAATGCAACAAATGATTGATGATTTTCTCGCCGATGGTCTTGTTATTTAATTGAACGAGATGTCACATATATGATATTTTGAGTGATGTGATAATTTAAAAGATGTTGTGTACATTTAAACTAATAAAATATATATGATATTTTCTTATAGTATTCTTTTGCTTGAAAAAAAAAATTCGGCCCCCCCGGACTTGAATTCCTGACTTCGCCCCTGCCCATAACCACCACCACTCCCACTAATCAAACACACCAAGCCACACATTATATTTACAAACCCACACCAAAAACTCAATACGGCCGCTCCCCGACATAGTTCCCGGGAGGATCGTAATTACACGTCATGAAAACATCCCCGCCGTCGCAAACCACACGCGCGCACCCTACGCGAGTAGTCTTCCTCCACACAATCTGCGTATAATGCCCGCACACCTCCCCATCCGCGCAGCTGTTCGCCGCATAATCATAGTACTTCTCCTCGTCCGCCCACGCGCCCACGGCGTCGACGGGACGCCACCCGCCGCCGCTCCCCCAATAAATGTTCTCTCCCAGCTGGAACCCTCCTTCGGGGAACGAATGCTCCAGCCGGCAGTCGCCTTTCCTCTGACCGGCCCACCACCGCGCGTACTTTTCAAGCTGGAAGTCCCACGCCAATGGGAGCTCCCACTTGGACGCGCGGACAAGGTTGTGGTAGAAGAGGAATTCTAACGACTCGGCCGCGCAGCGAAAGCAGAGCTGCTTGGAGACCTTGTAAACGGTGTCGTTTGATGAGGACGGGTTTAGGGTTGGGATGACGTGGTCTGAGGAGGAGGAGGAGGTTGATGTGGTGGGGAGAATGACGACGAGGAATAGGTACACTACGGGAAAAATGGCCTCTTGCAACTCCCACAAATGTGTTGCGTTATGTATTAAAAGAGTTGCGAAAATCTATCGCAACACTTTTGGTAGGGTTGCATATAGTGGGGGTTGCAAAAAGAATAGGCAACTGTTTTTCCATTTTTCGCAACCCAAATATAAAGGGTTGCGTATCCTTACCTCTTACGCAACACCACTTTAGGCAACACGTTTCACAAGTTTTGCAACACATTTTTGTAAAATGGGCAACGGTATTTTTAACTTTTAGCAACAGTAAAATTTGTATATGTGACGAGTTTAAATCGTCACGAATAACTAACTCAATTGTGACAACATTGCTCGTAACAAAAATTAAAACTTGCGTGACAATATTATCGTCAATAAATTTTTTTTTTGTGACGAGGTAGTCCAGTCACGAAAACTATCATTGTGACATGTTTAACTGTCACGAATAGATACATGTGTGACCATAATTATGTCACAAATACACATTGTGAAATTCCTCGTAAGATTTAGGGGTCGCGTTGGTTGTCACTAAAGTAACTATTTGTGACGAAGTTTACTGTCACGTATGTCCCCTATGTGTGACGAATTTCAATCGTCACTCACAATATACTTTTGTGATTATCTAACTTTCACAAAAGAATCATTTTGTGACAATTATTTTTATCACGAAAACACCGTACGTACCACAAAATGACGTCAATTGTGACCAATATTTCGTTGCAAAAGGATATATTTGGTGACAACTTTACTAATCACTCAAAGCAGCATTAGTGATAAATTGACGACACGAACTTCGCAAATCCCTTTCATTGGTGACCAACCTTTCATCGCAAAAGGTTAGCTTTTGTGACAACTTTGCTAGTCACTAATAAATCAATGGTGATGCATCACTGAGTTATCACAAATGTATTTCTATTCTGACAATAAAATTATCTTTTCAGCCTTCTTTTGTGACAAGAGATGATGACACGAGTATACCCCAAAAATGATGATAACGTATGTCCTACATGAGTGCATTTTGTGACAAGATTTTAGAACACATATTGCTACAACACTCTATTCAGTGAGAAGATGTGTCGTCACTTCTATTAATTGCGAGAACATGTTTTGTCACAAATTTAATGGTTTGACGACTAACGAGCTTCTTTAGTGACAAGAAATTAAAATACGAATATAGTCATTGGTGAAACAAAAAATATATCATATTTTGTGACAAGAATGGTCACCAAAATAAAAAAAATCAAATTCACTAGATAATAGGGGAAAAAGTCTTAAACTCAAATTTGGCTACTAATAATTCTAAATAGTATTGAAATCAATCAAAACCACAAATCTAACACTAATGAGAGGTTTATTTATCTTTATAAATCATCCTATTTTTTCGGACGCAACAGTTGCATCATGTCTTCATCATGTTGCTTTTGCAGGTCAGCAAACCTTTCTTCCCATTTCTTGTTCTGCTCTGCTAGCCGGGCCTCAAACTGTTGGTTTAACTCTGAATAGATCTCATTTCTTATCCCAGCTCTAACTTCTTCCCCAACCACAGCAATTTTCTCCCGCCTAACACGTCGAGACGAGAGCTTGCCCTTGGCTTTAAGTATTATCTCTTTGTTAGACAAATAAGTTCCTTGATTGACTATCTCTTTTATTCTTTCCTGTAAAAAAGAAAAAGAAATTATTCTATTTTATGATTTCAGAATGAAGTGTATATAAATGTAAGGCATTGAAAAAGTCTATGAAAGTTTACTTACGTAAATTGCTTTTGATGCCTCATCACACCATATCATCTCTCCTTCTTCATTCTTCTTCATATGTTGAGCACGCCACACTTCATCAACGGACTTCTTAATTCCAGTTTTTGGATCTATCTATGATTTCGATTTCATTATTCAACTTAAAGAGTGTTAACAAAACTAAAAATGTGATATGAGGTAAAAAAAATAAATAAATTTAGAATTTAAAACTAGAAGATCATTACCATATTAAATTCAAATTCATCATGAGATCTTGATCCACACACATTCTTTACTTTCACCTGTGATCTATTCTTCTTATTTCTCACACTCTTTTTCTGTATAGCTCACATTTTAGGATTAATAATAAATTCAAATAAACATATTCTAAAAGACTTGGAAAAAAATTTAATGATTAAAATGTTCACTTACTTTGAAAAGCTCTGATCCCCAATTGACAACAGCTTGCTTCCAATCTTCTTTATCAATGCCGTCAGGAACATAACTTTCCCTTTCATTTTGATCCATCTCTTGAAATTTCTTGCGTAAGTTGTACAGCGTAGTTGAATATGATTTTTTCATTTTCTTAAATATAAAAGATCTTAGCTTCTCACTGCAATTGCTCTTGAATTTCTCCTACAAACAAAGTAACTCAAGAGTATAAGATAAGAATAGTTCAATATGCAAAATATTAACAAAAAATGAAAAGTGTGAAAATGATTGATCGTACCTCCACTAAGGAGCACAATTTATCACCAATTGTTTCTTCAACCTCATCCCAATTCGTGGCACTCAACTTAGCATGTTTTTTTATTAGAACCCCACAGAAACTAACTAAGTGCCGAGCATTCTTACCAACAACCTCTGTCCCTGTGTTGGGAAAATAAACCTCTAATTTTTTCCCATCTTGGGTTGCTAGCACAACAGCATTACATGTTGTGATCCCCCTCTTATTCTTCACTGTAATAGTAAATACGAGACAAAGTTTTAATGGCTTGATTTAATAATAAGAGCATATTAAAATATAGTACTCCAAAAGTATTAAGTAGGCTAACTAGAAAACGACGTTTACATCTAATTAAACTATTAACCAGCAAACCAGAAATCAACAAACAAAAAAGACTCAATGAAAAAAATGAGCAGATTTGTATTACAGTGAATAAAAAAAAGGACTCCAATTAATTAAGTTGACTAGTTACAAAGCAAATCATAAGCATCGCCGCTCTATATCCCAGGACTTGTGCATTTTTTAATGCGTATCATTTAACCAAAAAATGGTACTTTTTTAATATTGATGTAATCTTATCTTAATGGAAAATTGCCCAATGAGATAAATAATACAAGCCTATCAAGCAGCCTAATAGAGGTCGGACTGTGATTTCTATTCCTAGTCGCTCCAACTCATCACAAACGTGTGACGTACTCCGCCAAAATAAAATTTTGGACTCGTTATCAAATAAAATTGGGAGTTTGCAGTAGGGATTCACATTCACATAAAATTAAATACGGTTCTTTGGCAATTAAAAGATGAACACCCAGAACGAGAAATAGCTTAAACAACAAACTAAAATTTCACGTACCTTTTGGAGGGTCCGAGTTAATTTCAGAGGATGGAACAAATGAAAATTCTTCTTGCATATTCTCTCCTTCCATCATGGTT
This sequence comes from Linum tenue, assembly GCA_946122785.1. Taxonomy (NCBI): domain Eukaryota; kingdom Viridiplantae; phylum Streptophyta; class Magnoliopsida; order Malpighiales; family Linaceae; genus Linum; species Linum tenue. The sequence continues at coordinate 33,417,377 of CAMGYJ010000003.1, forward strand.
TCATCCGAATCATATTCGGCTTCAGTATGAACAGATGGGGATGGGGAACGGGTCTCATCTGAATCGTAATTGGCCTCAAGTGATCGTTTTCTTCCTTTTCTCTGGTATGTGGTGTAAGCAGAGGACGCCATTGCTGCAAGACAGATAAAGAGCATACATACGGAATCAAACTTACGTGTGAAAACATGAGAAATAAGGAAACAGTTGATCATCATACCTTGTAGCTTGGCCCAAGAGTAGAGCAAGAAGATAACGACAATGAGAGAGTGGGAGTCCTTGTTGAATATTTGCTGGCGGCTGGAAAGGAGAAAGGATTGGGGTTTCGTGAAAGTGGTAGAGTGAAAGAAGAAGGGTTCCTCTTTTGGTTGTAAGGGTTTATTATTAAGTGTTTAGGTAAAGTTTTCCTTCCCAGTATCCCCGCAGATTTATTAAGTATAATTTCATTAAATTATTTAATTATTAGATAAGTAAAGGAAGAGGGAAAAGCAGATGACATGGAATTTTTTTATTAGGCCGTATAGTTCTATTTCCATATTATGCATAGGAATCTCTTCTACTTTATATTTCCTTCCCAATATCTTTTTCGCAAAAATCTTCCTCCCCAATATTTGTTAATAACCAAAATTATCTCTTTTTTTTCCCCTAAATGTCTAGTTTCTCTGTTTAGATACTTAAAATTTTTATTTGCTCTCATATTCATATATAACTAGACAAGAAAGCATGCTGACCAGTGGTGACCACAAGGGTGACTTAATGGATGCTCGAATACCCGTTTAATGATTCGTAGCAGTAATGAATATATGTTATAAACTTGTTTACAATCATTTACAAAATGAGTTATTTGCTGAAATGATAGTAGTGAGTTTATATAAATGATGTAAGGACAATTGGAAAATTAGACTAACCCGAATCATTTATTATTCTATTATACAAGATTTCATTTTCGAGTTTTGAAAAGATGGTTGCCTAATTCCAATACAAGAGGTGTCTACTGGCACAAGTCAGCTGAAGACTGTGATTGATGAGTGAGTAGGTGGCTTAGGTCTACCTCTCGGTGGAAAATTTCCGATACCGATTTACTTGACTCGATGGATATGGATAGGGCCCTCCAACTCATACACGAAGTTGTTCCTATGAAAGATTATGGTGATTGGGTATCCAGTCAATTGATCCCACAAACCAAGGAAACTTAAGAGGAAAGGAAAGAATAAGTGATCCCCTAAAGTATTCGGCATCGTTGTAGAATCATATCCCAAGGATAGTAAGCCTTTGTCAGTAGGGGAGCAAACTGTTATACCTTAGAAAGTAAGCGAACAACATTTCTTCTATGTAGGCATGGTGTTTCCTCTCGACTGAAATGAGTCATTTGGGACTTTAGTATGGACTTATTGACTCAAGCGTATTTTTAGCAAACGAGTCAAATGATACCGATGACTCAATTAAGTCATTTAGTATCAAATGACTCATAAACGACCCCAAGCGTGTTCATTGATTGAGGAATTGCACAATGTTTTAAATTATGATTATTTTAGTATAAAACTTAACCTTTAACGTTATGATACAAGTTCAAGTTGTACCTTGAAGTGTTAGTGCTTTAAAGTATAAATGAAGGGCTACTCAGACATAATTTCCAATGCTTTAAAGTATAGTTGAAGGGCAATCATATTACAACTGTTTTCTCGATGTATTTCTCAATTTGAGAATGAAAATTGAACCATACATTCATTTCCATGGAAGTGGTATTTTTAGATAATAATCATAATTTAAAGCTGCTAACCTTATTGTACGTCTATCCAGTTCTGATATTTATAACATAAATTAACCGGAGTTTTGGGCATCATACTCTATCCTAACTTCTAATGACGTGAACCCAGTCTGTAATTATCTAACCTAAACCATAAAATTTAATTTAATCTACGAATAATAATTGAGAGTTCTCATTGGTCCAAATATAATGAAGTACATCTAAATAAGTATATCTAAATAAGTATAAACACACGCTTATAACATAAGTGAGACCTATGATAACCTTATTCATGTTATCACATATATTCATAAACTACTTAAAATTAGAATATACCATAATAAAAGACAATACAAATTCCTCCTGCCCAAAGGGCAAGGTGGAAGCGCTTGTTTGTTCCCATTAAAAAAAAAAAAGCGCTTGTTTGTAAAATGCAGCAAGTAAAGAGGAGTCGCCTCTCCGTCGTAATCGGCCATTCACCTCTCCGTCTATGGATTTGGGGGAAATTCTTTGCAGCCAAAGTCCAAGCAAAAAATCAAAAGGAAGGCGGGAGATAATCACAAGAATATTGGCGGGTGAACCAAATCAGGTTTTAGGTTTTTTTCCCTCTCGATTATCTGCCTCACCTAATTACTTCTATCCTGCTCGACTGCTGGTGGCTCAAAGTGATGGAAGGATGTTGCCGCCAATCGTTGCCGCCAAAATTAGCAAATATAATGGGATTCAAGAATTATAAATAGATTTGCTGATATTCCAAGGGCTCACGCAATAGCTTTCTGATCCCCATCTTTGGAGTCGTATTTGCCACTGCCGCTGACTCAAATCAGGCAAGCTCCTTTTGCTATTTCTTTTCCTTCCGTGCTCCTTATGCATATGATTCCGATTTTCCTTATTTGTTCTATACATAAATGGTGATCTTCACCTTCTGTGGGTCTATCCAAAACAACCATATAGATTGCTTTATGGGTTTTGTTCTAGAGTTCAGTTCCTTGCATGCTACTTGGTCTCTTATATTCTTTGAACTTGGTAAGCTATTCCAGGGCTTTGAAATTTGTGGAATTAACAAGCCGACTTAGATTATAATGTGAGGATTCGGGGAAGACTGGTTGTGGGGTGTTCCTGATTTCGATGATTAGAAGTGTGTTTATCTTATTGGGGATCAAAAAGCAGCAAGGTTTTGGCATCAGCCCGGTGTTAGCATCAACCTCCCTGTTTTGATGTTTGAATCAGGTGTGATGGCTAGGGCTAGTTGTCAAATGCTTTTCACCGACTAAAGATTTCTCTCTATATCACTGGTTTTCTGCTCACTAGGATGTTAGACATGAGGTGTGTGAACTGGAGCAGATGATCCAATGGATATGCATTAACTTAGGTCCTCCAACTCCGACAAGATGAGCACGGTAACATAGCCACCATGTAGAGTTCAGTTTATCCAATGGATATGCATTAACTTAAGTTGAGCTGAGGAGTCTTGATTTATGCTCTGTGTTTGCGACAGTTGGGAGTTTATGTCCTATTTTGAAACGTACTTCAGCTGCAGATTGTTACATCTAGTGAGTCATGGTTTATGTTCAAATTTCACCTCTCTTTTCAAATGTTATGTGTTGGTGCTTTTCAGATTCTCGTGAGTATGCTTCGCTCAAATAAATCAACAAATGAGAAGAACAAAAGTAACAACAGACGGAGCCCATTGATGAAGAACTCTAAACTGACAGCAGGCGGTACTAGAATGATTGGATTACATTCGAAGAACAACAAAGAGAGGCGAGTAAGGGATCACGATGGAAAGGCAGCTACGCAACCCCAAGAATTGATAGAAACTGTACAACTCTCCAAACGTGTTGCTGGTCACTCAAAGAAGGTATCCACATTTTCGGAACCTCTTCCTAGGAAGACGACCCAGTTTAATGCCCCTCGAGATTCTTTTTCACAACACAAAAGAGTAACTTCTAGTGGGCAGCAATCACTTCAGCGTAAGAAAGAAATCATTGAGCAAGTGCGTAAGAGAAATACACCCTCTTCGGCAGATATGGAAGAAGATGAGAACCCCGATAGTGGGGAATATAGTCTCTATGAGTCGAGTGATGAAGACCTTATTGGAGAAGAAGTTGAAAATGAATCTGGACGAGAAGCTGATAATCCAACTGTACACAATAATGGTATGTACAATTTTACATGACCAACTTTATTTCATTTTACTATCGAGATTCTTAGTTTGCTTATTCACCGATTATGCATTAGTTGTTAATGTAGTGCAAAAGAGAACTAGGGGTCCTACAAGTTGCATGGAGATTCATGCTGTTGAGATGGACGAACGCCATACTATCACTGTTAACGAATTCGGACAACCTATTGGGGACGATAAAAAGTTCAGCAGCTTTTTGGGGACCGTGGCACGAATTGCTACAAAATTTCACGTTTGCCACTCAAATTAATTAATTCCATTTATAGTCACTTAAATTAGGTTAACACTCCAAGTTTGGTCACTGGCCGTTAGTCTCCGTTAATTTTTGCTGATGTGGCGGTCAACTCTTATAGTTGACCGTTAAATACATGACGTGGCAATTAAAAAATTAAAAAAATTAATTTTTAATAATTTCCACCTCATTATTACAATAAATTAAAAAATAATTTGAAAATGTCACAATAATTAAAAAATAATTTCCACCACATTGCAAGAACTGGCGTCGGATCGACCCCGACGGCTCTGCCTCCGCCTCGAAACCCTCCCACTCTAAAGTATCGATTCCTCATCGCCTCCAGATCCCCGACGGGGTTCCGGAGAGATCGACCATCAACGGCGCGTTGGTCATCCGCAGCTGGGAGAGCGGATGGTGCTTCTAGGGACGCCGGCAAGGCCAGATATTCGGCTGCTACAATCTCCGGTTCTGCTGGCCGACCAGCTTCGTCCGACTCTCCGAATCCACACTCAACGATACGATGGTAGCGGCGGCGGCCATACGAACAGGGATCCATGCTACAGAACTTATAGAGAAAGAACAGATGCACCTAGTAGCTAATCTTTTAAAGCAGATAAAACTTGCAGCCATAGAACACCCCTGATAAATTCTAAGCACCCAGATCCAGGCTTCCACATGTAAAAGATTAAGTGCTCCCTCTCTTGCACCGACAAATTTGCAAAATTTCATTAACCCATGAATTTCTGCTGCCGGAAGCGCGATGGAGCTTCCCCGATTCGTTTTCCTTGTTGCCATACCTGTATTTAATTCGGTTTGCGTAGCTCTTGATTCACGGGATTGTTCTAAAGCAGAGCTTTCTTCTGCGCAAAATGTCGGTGGTGAAACCGGAATGGTTGTCGTTTTTGATTAGATGGTAAAAAAAGAAAAGAAGCTTTTTTCAGCTTTTTCGCAAACGAACTCCCATAGGCCAATTATCAGAACGAAAACCCCCATCGATTCCTCTGTCTTTCCTACTTCATCCTCGCAACCAACCCTAGTTGACGGAGACTGATCAATAGACAGGTGTGGCGAGAATCGGTTCTCGAGTCTAACCAGGTTTCTTCTAAGCAAACTCGGCGGGAATAAGAAGCGTCGCCCTCTGAGTACTCGCCCGCAGCAACGAGGACGACAGCGGCTATAGGTTCAGGCGGGCAAGGCGGAAGTGGTGCAGCTTGGTCGCCGGCGCCGGCCAGAGTAAATAAAATTTTTATTTTTTATTTTTTAATAGTTTTGAAAATGAGGTGGAAATTATAAATATATTAAATATTATTTTTATAATTTTTTAATTGCCATGTCACACATTTAACGGTCAAAGATCAGAGTTGACTGCCACATCAGCGAAAGTTAACGGAGACTAACGGAGAGTGACCAAACTTGGACTGTTAACCTAATTAAAGTGACTATAAATGGAATTAATTAATTTGAGTGGCAAACGTGGAATTTTGTAGCAATTCGAGTGACCAAACTTGCAATTAAGCCAATTTGCTCCATTGAATTATATTTCATGGAAGGATGTCCCGATGGAGAAAAAAGAAGACATATGGAATTATGTAAATGTATGGTGCTGCTTTGGATCTATCTGATAGTTAATTAACATATTTTACTTTTATGATTATGAGATTTTGTTGTTTGTAGACCAAGTATGTTGTTCCAACCACCTGTAAGAAGTGGGTTTTGGAGGCAGTGCACAGTGCATGGAAGGGACATAAGAGTAGGACAAAGACATCAATGAACAAGTATGCAACAAGGAGGGAAAATTAAAGGAAACACACTGGTACCAAATATTCAATGCAAAGAAGATATTGTATACTAAATAGAAGCAAGAAGACCATCTTACTCGATATATGCAGACAGCTCAGACAAGTTATCCTGACAATTGATGATGACATATCGCCGAGCTTGGGTAAGAACCTCATCATTCAATTCAATTAGTTTACCCTTCCCATTCTTTTTTGCTCCAAGCGGTCTGCCTAAAATTGGGAATAAATCTGCAGAATTTTCCCCTGTGACAAATCCTTCATGGTTCCTGGAACTTCGAGTGAACCTTGTATCACCATTATCACTCAAATATCTTGAGCAAAAGATTAAACATTCCTTAGCAGAGTTCCCTTCAGCTATGCTTGCTTCAGGCTGATTTCTATTCTTCACAAAATCCTTCAAGACACCCAAAAAACGCTCAATTGGGTACATCCACCGAGTTTGTACAGGCCCTCCCATCCTAACTTCTTCGACCAAGTGAATTGGTAGATGAACCATAACATCGAAAAAGCTGGGTGGGAAAATCCTCTCAAATTGACAGAGAGTCTCAACAATTTCAGTTTGCAACTTATCCAACTCGCTCAATGATATGACCTTTCTACAAATGGCTTTGAAGAATTGACCAAGCCTAATGACAGCTATAGCAACATTTTTGGGCAAAGTCTTACATACTGCGACTTGAAGCAGGTATTGCATCATAAAGTGCGCATCATGACTCTTGTACCCAGATAGTTTCCTCTCCTTTAGGTTGACACAATGTGAAATGTTTGATGCAGCTCCATCTGGCACTTTAGCTCCTTTTAAAACCTGACAAAAAATGTCTTTTTCTTGGTTGGTTAGCCAAAAGCAAGCTCTAGGCAGTACACTCTTCTTACGATTTGATGATTCAACCGGATGAAGCTTCTTCCTGATTCCCATATCACGTAAATCCAGACGAGCATTCAGATGATCTTTGGTCTTCCCAGGAATGTCTAACAATGTTCCTAAAACATTTTCAAAGACGTTCTTTTCTATATGCATCACGTCAAGATTATGACGCAATTGATTTTTCTCCCAATAAGGCAAATCAAAAAAAATGGACAACTTATGCAGAGGAAATCTTGTCTCACCTTTCTTATTGTCCCTCTTGCCAAAGTCATTGATGAATCCTGATAACTTTTCCTTGATCATCGAACCAGATAAAGGTATAGGACTCCGCCCAAACTCAGTTTTCCCGTTAAAAGAACTCCTGTCCCTCCTCCATTCATGATCATCATCAAGAAACCTACGTGTCCCCATATAACACATCTTATTGCTGTGACTCAACCGCAGAGAGCATGTATCATAATTACAATTTGGACACGCATAATATCCTTTTGTGCTCCAACCAGACAACATGGCATATCCCGGAAAGTCACTAATGGTCCACATCAAACAAGCACGCATATTAAACATTTGCTTGCTATGAGCATCATAAGTAATTACTCCCTCACTCCATAGCTTCTTCATTTCATCCACAAAAGGTCCTAAATAGACATCAATATCATTCCCTGGTGATTTTGGCCCTGGGATAATCGAAGACAGAACCAAATACTCTGGTTTCATACACATCCAGGGTGGCAAGTTGTAGATTGCGACTACCACGGGCCATGTGCTATGATTACTTGTCATAGTCCTGAACGGATTGAAACCATCAGAAGCAATGGCAATCCGAACATTTCTACAATCAGCTGCAAAGTCCGGATGCAAGTCATCAAAATCTTTCCATGCTTGACCATCTGCAGGATGCCTAAGATTCTCATCTTTGATTCGCTTTTCCTCGTGCCATCTCATGTATGTGGCTGTTTTCGAAGACATGAACAACCTTTGGAGTCTTGGTATCAAAGGAAAGTAGCGGAAAATCTTAGCAGCAACTTGTTTCCCGGAAACATTATCATCTTCACCACAATTCCCATCATCCTTAGGGGGGAACTTGTATCTAGACTGGCCACATTTTCTGCAACTCTTCAGCTTACTATCATCATCACCATAATATAGCATACAATCTTTTGGACAAGCATCAATCCTCTTGTAGTTCAACCCTAAACCCTTAATCATTGTTTTCATTTTAACAAATGATTTGGGAATCTCAGCATCAGGAAAAGCCTCGGTCAGCAAAGAAAGTAGAGAATCGAAAGAGGAGTTACTCCATCCATTGAGGCACTTTAGAAGATATATTCGAATGGTGAATGAAAGCTTCGAAAACTTTTCACAGCCCGGATACAATTCTTTATCAGCGACTTCTAATAGAGTGAAAAAGTGTTTCGTCTGTCCATCAGGCTCTCCACCGACAGTAGCTGCAAGGTCACTTAATAGACCATACATATCATCATCTTCTACCATATCATCATTGTCACTATCTTCAACTTCCTTCTCTCCGTGGAAAGTCCAAATAGAGTATTTCTTCACAAATCCATGACAAATAAGGTGTTCATTGACGACATTTCTGGTTTGCCAAAACATATTCTTGCACTTCACACAGGGACACAAAATCTCATTCCCCTCAGCTGATTTAGCAAATGCAAAGTTCAGAAAACTCTCTACTCCATTACGATAGGCGGTACTCACTCGTGCCTTCGACAACCAACTCTTGTCCATTTTCAATAAATAAACTGCAAAATGAATGACCTGGATTAGTAAGTTTATACACTAAGGTCAGGACAAAATAAGTACAATGAGGAAAGCTGCAATTCCAACAGAAAATCAATATAAAATAACCAGCAAACAAGATCAAAATCAAAATTCATCACAATTAGTAAATTTCAGCAGAAAATCAACACAACTGATGTTTAATGAAAAGAGAAGCATTTCACAGCGAGGCATTGACACTAACAGCATATCACTTTTCTATCAATTGCTGCTGTGAAAATGTTCAAAGACTGGGATTGAAATGAAACCCAACCGAACATATATTAAGCCTTTAACCGTACAAATCACTTTCATAAGGAGAGTGTGGTTGAGTGAAGAACAACGACTGAACTCTGAGGTACATTTCGATCCTACAAGTTCAGCAGAATGAAGAACATAGCTGCCCCAAAAGGCAAACCTCAGAGGCCAAACTGAGATCCGCAAGGCCCTTTCACAAGCCTGCAGCTCGCTCTCGCTTCCTTATCCACGAAAACTCTGAATTTTTTCAGTTGGGGTATAAACTATAATAAATCACACCAAGGGTAAGAAAGCAGCATTATGCCCAAATTGAAAACCTCTGCAGAGCTGCCTCTCGGCTCTTCTTTTAGTTCGCTAAGAGCAGCAGTTTGTGGATCTTCACTCTCGTCAATGCCACCCTGCCACAAGTAGTTGTTATTGTTAAGAATAATGGGACATAAACCATGATGGAGGTACATGGAGTCTGTATGGATCTCAATTACCTAACTCCAAATTCAATCTCCTTTTTGATGCATATATAGTCTCAAAGTTGCAATTGCTCTGCTATGCTGCTGTAACCGCCTAAGTTTGAAACTTAATTTTTCTTTTTTTATTCATAACAAGTTTCATTTCAGTATATAACTACTAGACCGAGCATGATATATAATGTACTTAACCCGCAGGGCTTGTTTGCTTGGTGGATTTGGTGATGGATTTGGTGAAGGATTTGGATCCATCATGGACTTTGTCCAAAATCCATTGTTTGCTTCATGATATATAATGTACTTAACCGAGCATGATATATAAAGCCCTTAAATCATACCGTCCCCATAAACCCACAAATTAGCACAGTAAGCAGAGAGAGATAAAGAACTCCACCCAAACAAGGCATTCAGGAACACATAATAGTCAACAACACATAATAGTCAAGAACACAAGCGACAATGAAAGAACCACAACATATATTGCAGCAAACAGCAGAAAGAACACTCGACTCAAACCCCAGGCTACCTTAATTTTTCCCCTCTAAGGCAGCACTCTTTAGAACAAGCTCAAGAACAAGCTACAATAACCGAAACCATCTTCAGCTTTTAAGCCAGCGAAACATAATCTACCTTTACAAAGCAAGTAGAACCGCTACAGAAGATCGGGTGAAAGGAGAAAGGAGAACCCACCGCGGTCGACGGTCGAACAGGAATCTGAGGATGATTCTTGATGGTGGGTTGGGTAACGAAATTCGTACCGTTGTTCTTGGGGATATGACCTTCAGAGGAGGATTGATGGACTCTGATTCCTAGTTGCTGGCCGGACCTCTGCTGCTCGTCGATTTTGCAGCAGATAAACACAGGGGAAGCTTTTTTGTGAGGGCAGAAGCACAAATTTTTGCGATAGAGGAAGGAGAAAAGGGAGGTAAAAGTTGGGTGGGTTTTTGTTTGCTTTTCCTTTTCTTTTCTTTATTTGGTTCCAAGTTGGGTTTTTTTGCTGTTTACCTTTCCTTTGCTTTTATGATTCGGATGTACCTTTCCTTTGCTTTTAGGCAACAGTAAATTTATTTTGACATATGTGTTGTGTTAAGAGAATAATTGCAACCTATAATTAAATAGAGTTGCCTAAACTATCCAATACGCAACTCCAAAAAAAAGTGTTGTCGTAACATATTTAACGCAACACTTTCAAGTAGTGTTGCAATCCGAGTGTTGCAAGAAGGGCTTTTTCCCGTAGTGGTAGGAGAGGAATTGGGTTTTCATTTTGGTGATGGTGTGATGGGCTTTTTTTTTTTGTGACACATTTTGATGGACGACGTTTATATATAGAGAGAGAGGGAAGAGAGTTGAGAGATGGTTCAATCATTCATGATCATGGGGGAAATAGTACAGGGAGGCAAGTGAGTGAGTGAGTAATAGGTTGTGGGGTTTGTGTGATTGATTATCTCGATGAAGTCCACATGCATAAATCTTGTGGTATGTGTAGACAGATAATGCGGAGGTGATAACATGTTTCGATTTCGGGATATGTAGGTTTTAAACAGTGAGGTTATGAGATATAAAGAACAAATGGTTTATACGCGGTGTTATGTTAATACACGTGTTTTTCACAAGAGGTGAAGGGTGAACATATTGCAGACAATCGTGCCACATATCACAATGATGAGTGCGAGGATCATGTTCAATTAGTTTCGTTAAATTAGCGACGCTACGGATCAGAGCAAAAGAAAAGAGTTATAGGAAGCAACATGCATGCATGTCTCAATCACACTAATTAATGAACATGATTTAGTTTAGATAATGGTTGAACCTAACTGAGTGTAGGAGTGAGGTTCGGGGAGGAATGGGGGTCAAGAAGAACACAAGAGGGGAGAAATCGTTCAGAAAGATAAGAACCGGGGAGTTGAATGAGAAACAGAGAGATGAGAACCAGAGAATTGGAATTTTAGAGAGAGAAGTTGATGTTATAGAGATAGAATGCCTAAAATGCGATCCCCTCACCCACCGGAGTAAATGCCATATTTATAGGCTACATGGTGGTGGGTGAGTGGGTGGATTACATGACGGTACAATGACATGACCGCTGACATGTCAGGGATTTAGGCCATCCATCTACCTAGGACATGTCAGGGGCTTACCTATGACTGTATCTAGGACCTTGATGTGACCTTCCCTCGGGAAGTGTGATGACACCCTCTGCGGCTCTTTGGTCCGGTCAGCGCCTAGTCACTTCACTTGCGCGCGTAGCTTTATCCTTGTCGCGCCCGAGGTCTTCGCGCCATCTATAGTGTCGCGCCCGGCCGTGTCCCTTGTGGCGCGCGGTCCGATATGTCCCTTTGGCGCGGGGATGGTCCGATATATCCCTTTGGCGCGCGGTACATTATACGTACAATATAACAAACATACACGTTAATACCTATAATGTCCAATCCAATCATACACAACATGGATATTAGACTTTGTGAAATATATCGATCACAACTGCGTGAATCTCAGGAAGACTCCACTCCATCACAATCGTCGTTCGATATGGTTTTACAAACACTGCTATGAAGGGATTTGCTCAAAAGTGGGAATACAAACAATATGCCTACGTATTAGATATAATGCCTAGTTTAGTTTGGTGTGCATTATTGGGAGGCTAGCTATCAATGATTAAGGGAGTAGGTTTTTTGGGTTCTCGTGAGTCCCATTGTTGCACCCGTGAGTATGCTGCTGGCTGGGTTTGTTTGTACTAGGCAACACTTTGTTCTTGAGCCCACCACCACAGATCAAACAGACCATTCCAGAATGTTGCTGATCGATGAGATATGTGGCTACTGGCTACATTACAAAATCTGCCGGCCAGACGGCTCCAACTCAACCGGAGTTCTTATTAACTCATTTGTGGTCGTGGAATGATATAACATATATAGCTGCATATGAGATCCACAGGACAAAGATGAAGTGGTCACTTTTATTCTGTGGATGATGATGAGATAGCTAGGGGGGTTGTCCATGATGGTGGGACCGAATCGAATCGATGAGTGGGGTGGATTTCGAGCTTTTAAGAAAGTAGAGCATCGAACTAAAATTCTATAAGATAGACATGTACGTTTTGATAATTTTTTTCAAGTCCAATTTTAATGAGTTCCTCTCCTATTTCGATTATGATAAACTTTTGTTGATTTGAACAACTAGATTGTCTCTCGTCTTTACCGAGCAGGTAGCAGGCATAAACTTGTAACTAACACATATCACTCTGTTGTCTTCGCATTACCATAAAAAAAAGTTCATTTTTCAAAGACAATATTAGAATTCAAAGATTTCATTAATTAAAAAAAAAACAAATTTGAAGGCCACATCATTCAATTTATGGTATAAAATAGATAGAAACCTAGGATAAAGAGAAATTTGGAATTGGAATAATATTAGATGGTAGGCCGCAGTTGGAAAGACCTCATTTGACATTTTGTCCATGGGAGCCCATGAGGGGGTAAAGGTCTTTCACTTCAGCCCAATATTGACCCGCTTTTTACCTAGATGGGCTTAATTCTGTTTGAAAGAAAGCGCACTACAGTGCTTCTTCCGCCCGGCCCATTCCATGTTTCGTTGTTTCCTCCTTCTCGAAAGGAGAGAATAACAGCGCACGTGCCATTTTGTTCCTTCCCTCCCATTTCCCCCACTCTCAAGTCTCAACCAACAACCGCCGCCCATTTCCCGCCGCCGTCCGCCCCTCCATTCCTCGCCGGAATTTCCCACCAACCATTTCACCAATAATTTATCTCTTCCCGTCACGTTTTACTTGATTGATCTCGCTCCTCTGATTCCCCCCTTTAGTTTTAACGCTTGATTCACACTCTTGTAGAGTAAAGTCTCTCCCTTTCCCCCCAAAAAAGCCCCGTCTTCAGCAGGAAGCAAAACGGTTGATTACTTTACTGCTGTCGATGATTCATCGTCGGGCCGCATGATTCCACCCGATTCACATCTCGTTCTACCCGCTAGGCAGCCAGCACCGCTCCTTTTCCGCGGCTGCGCCGCCGATCGATCCTCTCTTCGGTTTGATACGGCGGCTCGATCCCGCTGCCGCCGGCGGACGTGCAGTATGTCTTCACCCGTGTGTTGCTTCGGGGAAGGCAGTTGGCGGCGGAGGAGGATGAAGGGAGGGTTGAAAGTGGAGATTGATAGTGGCGGGGAGGATGTTTTGGATGCTGGAGTTGCTGCTGGATCGAGGGCTTATCCTGAACATCTTGTGATCATGGTTAATGGGCTCATTGGAAGGTAGAGGAAAAAGGGGAAAAAGATTCAGTCTTTAGTTATGTTCTGATCTATATGCTTTCTGGGTTCTTACTAATTCTGTTGGGGGTTTTGTTTTGAACCTTATGTAGCTCTGCGGATTGGAGATATGCAGCAGGGCAGTTTGTGAAGAAGCATCCCGATAAATTGGTTGTGCACAGTAAGTTATTATTTTTTGTTAATGGTGATCCTCCAATTTCATTCTCTGAGTAGCTCTTAGGGTGTTCAGCGGCTAATGAATCTGGTGTGCATTTAGCTTTCTGATAGTAGACTGAAATGTTATCCTTGAATATGTATGTAACTTCGATATTGTGGCTTGGTTTTGGAACCAGGGAGTGAATGCAACTCATCTAAATTGACATTTGATGGTGTTGATTTGATGGGTGAGAGACTGGCCGAGGAGGTAATGTTTGGTAGCCGAAACTGTCTTATTTGTAGAGGGGGATCAATTGAGGAGGCATTAGTTTCAGAAAAATACCTATGTTGGTTAGAGTTCAGTTGATGTTGAATTGTTGGTTAATGGCTTATTTCAGGTACTATCACTTGTCAGGCATCGGCATGAAGTCCGGAAGATCTCATTTGTTGCTCATTCCTTAGGTGGGCTTATCGCCCGTTATGCTGTTGCGAGGCTGTATGAGCAATCTCCAAAGGCAGTTCAATCAGGAGATGCAGTGCAAGGTATTGGTCAGCAAACTTACGAAGCTCGAATTGCAGGGCTCGAACCAGTTAACTTCATAACCTTTGCATCGCCACATCTTGGTTCACGAGGACATAAGCAGGTACGAAATGAACCTATTGATATCTTACTACATACTGTTGGAACCAAAAAAATTATGGTCCTTAATGGCTGATTCCAAACAGTTCCCTATTCTCTGCGGCCTTCCTTTTCTTGAGAGACAAGCATCTCAGACTGCTCACTTAATCGCTGGGAGGACTGGGAAACATCTTTTCTTGACTGATGATGATCAGGGGAAGCCTCCTCTTCTCCTCCGAATGGTGAATGATTCTGATGAACTGAAATATATGTTAGTATTTATCTAACACTGGTCTGGATTTAGCTGAACATTATATGCTAAGGGAATGTGTTGCTAACTTCATTTATAATCTGTGTAGATCAGCTCTGCGTGCATTCAAGCGGCGTGTGCTTTATGCCAATGCTAATTTTGATTGTATCCTTCTTCGTATGTTCGGCTTCTCGATCAGGGTGAATGATGTTTCTAGTGTATTATGCCATTAGTCCGCTTCTAGTCCCTCTATCAAGAGTTCCATCAAAGTTAGCTATAGTTAGAAGTGATTCATGCTTAGTAAGCTCATACTAGACGGTTCACGTGCCACATGACGCATATTTTGTTAAAACTGTATAGTTAAGTGGCTAAAATGTCATTAGCTCTCAGTTATATACTATTCCGTATATCCAATCCAGTATTTATATGCTATCGTTTAGCTTCCAAACTATTCATCTTCTTAACACATGATTAAGATATGGTTGGTTGGGGGACATCATCTATCAGGCGTCAAAACGAACTACCCAAGGTGAGTTATTTTTCCCCTTTTCTTTTAGCAAACCAGTTGCTGCATTTTACCCTTAATCAAAGTTCTTCTTTATCGTCATTTTCAGTCCACTGCACTTATATTAGATGAGAAATATCCCCACATTGTCTACATTGAGCCTGAGAATACCATAAAGAAGCATGATCGAACATCTTCCACAAATCTGGTGGAACAGGCGACGGATCTAGAAGGTTGCAAAAACACTTTTTTGCTTCTTCTACGAATGGTTCTTATTTCTCAGTCTTGATGAGTTTTTACATCTTTTGTCTATGTAGAGATGATGATCAATGGTCTAACTCAAGTACCTTGGGAACGTATACATGTTAGTTTCCACAAGAGCAGACAGCGGTTGATTGCTCATAATACTATTCAGGCAAGTCTGCATGGCTAGTTAATGCTCATCTAAACTTTATTTCTCCACAATTACTCATTGGTATGCAGAAATCGGAATGAATTCTTATGTTGTCTTTATCATGCTTGTGACTTTTGCAGGTGAAGAGCTATTGGTTGAACTCAGATGGTGCTGACGTGATTTACCACATGATAGATAACTTCCACATCTAGCTCTATTGAAGTTGGGTTCTTCCCATCAACAATAGTTCAAAGATGGCCTGGATTTCTTTTATATTCTCATGTATCATGGGCATTTTCAAACTTGAAACTAATGCGGCATATGAAAGTTCACATCTAGGTAAGATATAGAGAAACTGAAGGCTGTTGTTCATTTTGCTCTTGCGTCTTGTAGATTATTAGCTTGTACATAAAAAATCTGTATTTTTTCAAAATCTGTTCATGATTTGACCATACTGGGAAACTGTACAAAGCTGTGTTTCGGTGATTGTATAATGATGCAATCTATCTCGACAAACTGCAACCTTTTGGTTTGCTACTATGTGTTAATTGCTTGAATTCCTGGTCTTGGTTTTAGCTTCAATCACCGATACGTTCATGCTTTTAGCTTCTGGAGTCTGGAATGTCTGGCCTGAGTTGCCTGTCAGGAAACTTGTTATGGCTCTGCAGAACTAGCCATACACATTTTTAAACAGCAGCATTATGCTACCTGAATCACCTGGGATTTGTGACAGAATGATGCAAGGATGTGAGGGTTAATTCAAACTAGAGACAGAACCATAAACAAGTTACCTCTACTGTAATGTTATGGTACAATCTAGTCTGTGTTGCCATCGTCTTGTCTTCGAAATGCAGCTTCATCTGAAAGTATGCCTGCAAAGTGGTCAGATCATGTTTGAATTCGATATAAATTAGAAAAAACAGACACGACAAACATGTTTTAACCTTGAAGTCATTAATTTTTCTGACTGACAGGCCTACACATTTGGCTGTAGCTTCGATCTTCATCATGGTTTCATCAATAGGATGCTTGATTCCCAACTTTGTTTTCTGATTCTTTTGTTGCTAAAACGAAGGGGGGAAAGATGAACAGAGTTGAATTGTTAATGCTCAATCAAGCTTCTTAAAGTTTCTATTTTTATTGATGGCTAACAGTGCATTTACCAAACAATTTTATTCAATTAACAAGAGAATTAGAATCTTCTAATCGTTTACAATCAAATATTTAGACTTCAATTCTCAAACAGGGCCTCGATATTGGTTTTCGTAAAAGATACTTTCAAGACTTTTGCCCACCATCATAGTGGTGCTATGACTATGAAGTAGTTGGATTGTTCTCCGGTTTCTAATATGAAAAAACTGTTAGAGTGTGGTATAAGATTCAGCATAACCTTTTTTCAACAACTCGAGTTATTGGGATCAACTGGTTTATGACATGGTATCAGAGTTGGTTTGCGACCCCCAATATTAACAGTTGATTAAAGCACAAGATATGGTGGGCCTGTGCAAACTTCAAGCCCATGAGTTGGCTTTCATTTGAGAGGGCATGTTAGAGTGTGGTATAAGATCCAGCATAACCTTCTCCCAACAACTAGAGTTATTGGGACCAACTGATTTATGACAAAAACTATATATCTAAAACCAAACACATCGATAAAAATTTTAATTTTAGTTCTTTTATTTTCGATCCAATCCAATTTAACGTGGACAATTGTCCACTCCCAAACCTAATACTTGCAAATCCCTTGGAGAAGATTACACACTCACTAGTCAGTAATTTCATAATATCATAAGTCATAACTTTCCTAGAGACAAAAACCAATCCAACCTTGTATTGGGGAATTGGGAATCCCGAAAAGATATATTCATGAAGAGCAAAGAAAAGAAGGCAATATCCAAAATTAGGATAACATTAAAAATCACACGTGGACAAGTCTTGTCAATGATAACTCTCTATCCATAATCAGAACCAATGGAGAAAAAACCCAAATAAAAAAGGCTAACGTTATAGACACGCAAATATAGTTTAAAAAAGCTTTAAAATTTGATTTTCTTCGATAAAAAATAATTAAAAAAGGTAAAATAAAGGGGTTTAGCTCTTCCACGAGATATATAAAAGACAGCTTCCATCACTCTTTCTGTTGCATTCCGTCTCTTGACGAGCTTAATCCATTTGTGAGTCCTCTCTCTAACCGTCTCTTCACTCCTGGTTTTGGTAACGCTTGTTTGCCCCTTTCCTTTCGTTTTCCAATAAAAGAAAGTATATTTTCGTGATGGGCTCTGATCTTTGTTCGCTTAGATCATGTAAAGATTGATGCTTGATAGTGCTATGGGGGGTATCGGCTTAGATATGCTGTAATGAGTTTGATGATCTGTTCGACGAAATGCTTGAATGATTTTGATGTGGGCGGGTGATCGGATTATTGTTTGTGTTTCGATTTTCTTATATGCTGAAATGGGTTTCTTTGTCATGATTATCTTTTTTTCGCGACTGTTGGATTGATTATGAAAGTTCGCGTCTTTTTCTGTTCTGGTGGATTTCCCAGTGTCTGATGAACACGATGAAAGGCGGGAGGGTAGTGTTGCTTGTTCTCCTTTGCTGGAACGTGGCCAATTTTGCAGTGGTAAGCTCGATGATCTTGTGGCGAATTTTGTTTTGGCCATTCGTTATTGTTCTTGATTTGTCGATGGTGAATCTGAGTGATATGAGTATTGCAGATAGCTGCCGGTCCACAAACTTGTCCAGCAAATCTCGAGGGACAATGTGGCGATTCAGAGGAATGGAAAGGTGAATTCTTTCCTGGAATTCCCAAGATTAAGTATGAGGTGAAGAAGTTTCCTAATCAGGCCCTTCTCTGTTTGTTAATGTGAGGCAGATTTATTATTTGTGGTTGGAACATATGGTTTGATCAGATATGGCATTGCAGGGTCCTAATAGTAAGAACCATCTGGCATTTAAATGGTACAATGCTGAAGAAGTGATTCTCGGGAAGAAAATGAAGGTAGGAAGATTCTGTGGGTTAATCTTCAATTTTTCGCTCCAAATTATGGATTTTGTTTCTCTTTGAACTTGCTGATTGCAGCTGTAATTACTGGCCTTTTTAGGATTGGATGAGATTCAGTGTTGCGTTCTGGCATACATTCCGCGGCACAGGAGGTGATCCCTTTGGAGGGCCTACCAAGTTTTGGCCTTGGGAGGATGGTACTAACTCAGTGGCCATGGCCAAAAGAAGAAGTAAGAATGATTACTTGAATGCAATCCTTCTTGTACTTGATTACCTTTTCAGAGTTTAAGTGGGAATCTGATATATTACTCTTCTATTGAAACGATGGTCAGTGAGAGCCAACTTTGAGTTCTTGGACAAGATTGGAGTGGATTATTGGTGTTTCCATGATAGAGATATTGCCCCTGAAGGCAGTACTCTAAAGGTCAGTTCAATAGTTTCAGTCTTTCAAATGTCTTTGATTTCCTTCACAAATCGTTGCATTCAGTGGAAATGAATTCTTTCTGTTGTTTATATATGATTACAGGAAAGTAATGCATACTTGGATGAAGTGGTTGCTCTTGCTAAGGAGCTTCAGGTATAATCACACAGCCAAATAAACTTTCATTGGTTGACCGATTCGTTCTCTTCGATATTTGGCATTTGGTTGGAACTTGTGTATTTGCTGTAGTGCCTGAAATTTTTGGAACCCGAGTGTTGCAGGGAAGCAAGATCAAACCCTTGTGGGGAACCGCTCAGCTGTTCGTGCAGCCTAGATACATGCATGGTGCTGCTACAAGGTAATCGATTAGTTATTGGGGTTATTGATGTTACTATGTTTGTGCTTATGGAAAATAATCCCTGGTGTCGGTTCTGGTATCTAGTTCTGAGCTTGGTGTCTATGCATATGCTGCTGCTCAAGTGAAGAAAGCAATGGACGTGAGTTTTCTGTGACATTTCAATTCATTAGGTTTCCTGCTTCTTACCCTACATTAATCACCATTAATCAAAATCGAGTATGTTGAACAGGTTACAAATTACCTAGGCGGAGAAAATTATGTCTTTTGGGGAGGGCGAGAGGGTTACCAGACTCTCTTGAACACGGATATGGAACGAGAGCTAAATCATTTGGTATGTTTGATCATTGCTCTATGATGATATGTAATGCTTTTGGAGGTGCCTAGTAGTTGAACCAAATTGATTTTTTCCTTCTTCTGATGACAGGCTAGTTTCTTCCACTCTGCTGTTGCCTACAAGAAGAAGATTGGATTCAATGGTATGCTTCCCTTTAACCTTCTCAAGTCGTTTTGGTTAACGCTGTTCAATTTTTTAGCACCTAAATTTGTAAATTCTGTTACCTTTTGTTGTATCTTAGGCACCTTGCTTATTGAGCCCAAGCCTCAAGAACCAACTAAACACCAGTATGATTGGGACGCCGCCACAGCTGCAAATTTCTTGAGGAAATATGGTCTTCTGGGAGAGTTCAAGCTCAACATTGAGTGCAACCATGCCACTCTCTCCGGTCACAGGTATGTGATTGTGTCTCTTCTTGGTCAAGCAATTTTTTTTCACCATTTAAATCTTAACAGCATCTGCGAACTCTTGCAGCTGTCATCATGAACTTGAAACTGCACGAATCAATGGCTTGCTTGGAAACATTGATGCAAACACTGGCGACCCTCAAGTTGGTAAGGAGCAAACGTTTGATCATTATGCAACAATTTTTTTTTTTTGTTTCTATGCAACAAAAGTTCCAGTCTTCAAGCATCTGCGCCAAAACTTTATTTCTTTAATCATTTTACTATCTGCAGGATGGGATACCGATCAGTTCTTGACAGACATTTCTGAGGCAACTATGGTCATGCTTAGCGTCATTAGAAATGTATGTGCTAAATGATTGCTTGTCTTTGGCTTTTCAGAAGTTAATTACAGTCGATTGCACTTCAGCTAACTTTGGATCTTCATTGTTTTGTTAGGGAGGATTGGCACCAGGAGGATTCAATTTCGATGCTAAATTGTAAGTTTCTTTCTCAGTTGTTCTGCTTTATTCCATCAATTCCCCGAGCCATGATTGTTCTGTAATTTGAAAATGTTGTCCAATGATTGATTGATACCTCAGGCGAAGAGAGAGCACAGATGTCGAGGACATCTTCATTGCTCACATTGGTGGAATGGATACTTTGGCTCGTGGACTTCGAAGTGCTGCCAAGCTGGTTGAGGTTAGTTAGACCGTTAGCAGTTCCTGCCTTTAATGTGTTTCAATTTCGAGCTCT
Source organism: Linum tenue (assembly GCA_946122785.1). Classification (NCBI taxonomy): domain Eukaryota; kingdom Viridiplantae; phylum Streptophyta; class Magnoliopsida; order Malpighiales; family Linaceae; genus Linum; species Linum tenue. Next base: position 33,438,140 of record CAMGYJ010000003.1, read on the forward strand.
CATCCCTTACAAGTTCTATGCACCATCCTGATCTCTTGCCCCTTATGTCCAAACCCGAAAGGATGGTGCTTTGACCGAGCTTGTCCGCAAGCGTTATGAGAGCTTCGACTCTGACATTGGGAAGAAGATCGAGGTAACACCACAACCTTTTACATCGATCCTTATATATCTCTTTCTGTCTCTCTCTCAGCCTTCTTTCGTATCGTTTGAGAGCTGAAACCTCGAACCCTTCTGTGTGATTACTACCCTTGCAGGCTGGGGAAGCCGACTTCGTGTTCTTGGAGAAGAAAGCATTGGAATGGGGTGAACCCAAGGTTCCTTCTGCCAAGCAGGTAATTTCAAAGTTCACTCCTCCCAACAAAAGCTCATTCCTTTTCTCTTGATCACATTACCAAGAACACAAATTCATCGCGAAACCTGAAATGTGTTCTGGGTTTATGTCATCTGCAGGAGCTTGCTGAGATGCTGTTCCAGTCTGCATTGTAGATAGAAGTTGTAGTATAGCAGAAAAGAGGATCATCACTAGGGCTTTTTCTTTACTTTTCATAGACATCCATGGAAAATAATGTCACAACTCACAAGTCAGAAGAGTTTGCTTCTCCTGCTCTCTCTACTTTTGTAGCCTTCTCAGAAGGATTTTTTCCCCCATTGGCCCTATGGTATAAATGGGAAGTCTCGCAATTGAGTTAAATGAAAGTAAACCTCTCCTATCACTCATATACTCGGTTCAAGTCTTGTATTTAGTCTCTGCTAGCTTTCCAAGCTGGCCGCCATTGTTATGCCATGGTTCCTAATGAAGCAATTCCAGTCAGATTACTGAATATTAAATCCTTGGGTTGTTAGGAAACCTGTAGTACGAGCTTTACTGGCACAGATAGAAAGATGCTGGGACATGGTCCATTTCATATTCCTTGGCACAAGGGGCCAAAAACCCCTGCTGCAATTGTTACTAACATTTGTCTGTTTTCACGACAGATATCTCTGGATTAATATGCAGAATTTATGATCCGTCATTAGATTACACGAATATTGCATATAAATCTAAGAATGTCAACAAGGTAACTAGCCTTGGTCAAAATAGTGACAAACTACTAGGCTAGTGAGCTAAGCCACCATTAGGTAGGAAGATTAGAATTTAACACAACTTTCTTAAGTGTACCTAATTGCCACACAAACTTGAACATCTATATAAACAAATATCTTAGTAATGATAAAGTCCAAAATAAGTAATGTTGTTGGGGGTGAGTAGTGAGTCAAAGGTCAATAAAGGGTAGCGCCATAGTTCAATGAAACACCTCTCTCCCACCTTCCACGCATATTCAATTTTCATCTATATATTATTAATTTACTATTCTTACTAGCAAGAAAACCGTTGTGTATTACTAATTTGATAGACAAAGAAATATAGGTAAGAGGCTCGTCATTGAAAATAACACTAAACAGAGAGTTTCGTCATCCTTGTTTCGATGTTCATATACCCATCTGGTTTGCATGATATTCAATATTGTAAGTAGTAGTCTCATGAATGTTCGAACAAAGGATGTGACCGAACTATGATGAAGATAAATATTTTCGAATGAGGCTCATTCTCTATCAATATAATATTCGATATTTGATACTGTTTGATATATTATTTATTTTTAGTTGATTATACCGTATGGTATCGAACCGACAATATTAATATCTATAGGAACTTATGGGAGAGTGATGAACGGTGAACCCCCACCACACTCGTCCGTCAATGGCACGTGAAGGACGCCAATTCTGATCAAGACGAGAAAAACAATGGAAATATATATAGTACGGTTGGACTAATTAACAAGTGATAATAATATTTATATAATAATAATTGTATGATCATTGATTCATTAAACCCTAGCTGGCTGCGTTATCCCCGAAAATATAATTAATAAAAAACTTGGTCAATTTGTTCGCAAGACTCCGAAGATTAGGGCTAGTTAATCTAAGTCGCCAAAATCGAATAGAGAATATTTTGGCCATAATAAGTTAATTTTCTACGATTAAATTAAAAGATCAAACCAAGTCAAAAACCAGCAGAGAGTTTAAAAAACGAAGAAGGGAGGAAATTAGGCAGATTTGAAGTCTTAAATTAATCAAGTTATATGAAATAATTGGTCGTCGAAACGGGAAAGATGGCCAGGTGTTACGACATGCAGTTGCATGCAGAGAGTGGAATAATAAATAAATCAACGTAAAACGTGCAATCTAGTTTTTGGGAAAGAATATTTGAAGCACATTGCGAATGAACTGATCAATGTGGAGAAGAAAAAAAAAAAAACAATTCATTCATAAGTATGCCTAAGTAGTAGGCTATATAGGCTATATGTCAAGAACCAGTTGATTTCAATAATTCGAGTTGTTGAAAAATGTTCAATCGTGGATGGTATACCACATACTAATACGCCCCCTCAAACGAAAATAACTCACAAGGGCTTGAAGTTTGCACAGGTCTGAAGACAAGAATGCCATGTGCTTAACATATGGGGGTCGTGGGGATTCGAATACAAGACCTCTCGGTCACATAAGGCTCTGATACCATGTCAAGAACCAGTTGATCTCAATATACCACACACTAATACTATACAACATTTGCAGTAACATAGCCAGCCTTTGAGTTGATTGGATATTGACGTCATTCAAAAAATTTAAGAAAATTTGATTAAGTAACCATTAACCACAAAAGTGGCAGCCAAAAAAGAGATTATTATGGCTAGGGATGGCAATGGGTCGGGTCGGGGGCGGATAGTGCATATCCGTTACCCTACTCAAAGCAGTTCGGGTTTTACCCATACCCATACCCACATGTGAAACGGGTAGAAAATCAAAACCATGCTCATACCCGTTCGGGTTTCGGGTATCCACGGTTATCCATGGGTAATCATTTCTCTTCATAACTTCAACCAATATGTTAACATTCACACGAATTATCACATTACGTAAGAGGAAAAGTACGACAATAATTCACTAGAATGAAGAAAATTAATTAAAACAAAACAATTTCATGAAAATATTATACTTATATGCTAAATATAAAATATGTTAGAGAAAAATAATGATTATATCTAGAGAAAATACATATGCATTTGTATAATCGGGCGGGTTTGGGTTGGATAGTGAGAAATCCATGCCCACTCATTACCCACAATATTCGGGTTCGGGTTTTACCCGTACCCACTAAATGTCTTTCGGGTTCGAGTTTTACCCAACCCGATTAGGCCGGATTCGGGTGGATATCCACGGTTACGGATATTTTTGCCATCCCTAATTATGGCGGCCTGAAACTATAACTTGTTGAAATAAAAAAGTTGACATAATTGACTTTATATGACAGTCAACAGTCGATTATTCTTGACTAGAAATGGAATGGATGGAAGGGGGAAACGGACGAAAAGGGAGAACAAAACTCGAATAAAACGTACAGAAAGGAAGAATATGTTACAGGAGCAGATTAAAATATCAGAGCAGACTCGAAACAGTTCCCCCTGTCTCATCTCATCATCTTGCATGGTTGGTGGCTAGGGCAAAACGACGAAATTGGAATATAGAATAGTATGCAAATTTGTGGAGAGATCGATCACAGTATAACATGGCAGCTGCCTGCCATCCTTTTTTGAATATATCATTTTGATGCATATATTATAATGATATAATTATTTGTTGATATGATTTGAAATTGTTTACTAGTCGACGATTACGAGGTTCTAGGACGATTCATCGTTCGATTGTGTGAGTTCTTACGCTTTTATTTTGAATTTGGTTTTGATCTTTCTTGTTTATGGTTCGGAAAAGGTATTTGAGTTTTTTTTTTGTTTAGAGAAGATGTCGATAGTACGTGATATATGATCTATTATAATTCGACATATAAAAAATAACTTGAGTTATTGTAACCAACTGATTCTTCACACTATATAACCTAATAATTCGTCAATAATATATGTAATCTATTTAAAAAAAAATAGTAAAAAACTGGTATTTTTTGTTCGTGAGCTAAGTTAACACACATTGTTGTAATTAGTAATATGTTGGGTTCGTTCACTTTCTTGTTTTGTCAATTGCTATTTAAGTTATAACAACTATGTTAGGAGAGTTTACTACGGTGACATGGTCTAAACTCCAAGTAAAACTTACTTGGAGTCTGTCGAGTAGATATGTCATTGATAGAAAAAAATGGAGAACTCTGCAGGTTGAACCAGTTGACATATACACACTAAGTCAGTCGATCGACCTACATAATCCAAAGGTTGATCATCGTTTGATACTCCGATCAATCTTCTATATAAAAATAGATCTTAATCTACAATTTTTTATTGGTGTAAGCATCTTCCCTCGAAACCAATCGACCCGAGGAACACAATCAGTATTATCTATAAGCCATTATAAATTATAATCATGTATTGTCAATATTAAGGTCGAGAGAAGTTGTCCACCAAACCCCAAATAATATTTACATTGAAGTAATTGTGACATACCCTCTTATTATATTATAGTGAATTATTTGATCCATAATTATCTCTTCATCAATGTGAATTATGAATAATTGATGGCTGCCTTTTCCATTTACTCAATCAAGCCGTCGTTCAATTCATCGACAATAATAAACTAACAACTTGTTTTTTTTTGGGGTAGAAAAACTAACAACTTGTTAGTAACAAGAAAAAGAACATAAAACATGCAACTAGTCTCTCGATCCCTTTGGGTGGCTGCTCAAGAAATCCTCAGAAGAAAACAAATGGTACGATATGCATAAAGATACCATCTCTCCAATCCAAGAAGAACCTATTTTGAACATATTATAGAGTTTTTATTTTTTTTTTCCTTCTAATTATGGTGATTCAATAATACTTCTAACCAAAAAATGACGGAGATTAGCATAAAGAGAGATAGAGGTCTATTGTTAGTGGTGGAGCTAGGTTGAAGCTAGCAGGGTTGTAACGTGTAAATTTTGTACAAAATTAGGAATTAAAATAGTCGGTAAGGCTTTAACTTCCATTCCTCCAATTATGACATTCAAATCAGCTCCACCTCGTTCAGATTTCTACTCCACTATTGTCTATTAGAAATGAAAGTCATCATGACATAACAAGGAAAAAAAAAGGAAAAAAAATCTAAACAACGAGGAGATAGTACATTTTTTTGTTGTTGCAAATACACAGAAAGAGAAATAAAATGACGTTCGAGAGAAAATACATATAACGGATTATCGACCTAATAGTTTCTCTTTCAAGCATTGAATTGTAAGAAGTCAAATACTGGTCATCAACATAGTGTCCAAAACCCCTTAACCAATGTTTCTGTAGACATCTAGCTAACGAAATCTATCAATTTCTCATATTGTCTAACCAAAAATAAGAAATTATCAATTACTCTAAAATTTAATGCCAACTAATTAACTTCTAGCTACAACAAATCTATGTAGACTACAAACATAAATGAGCTTAAAGCAACTCGATCAAACTATAAACAAAATGTTAAACATAAAGTGTTTGACGATTTCTTGTTTTGTTTTATATTATAAGAAGCTAGATAGGAAGTTTCATTACCATCTTTTTAACCCCCCCAAAGGCAGCCAAGAAAGAACATATAAAATAGCCCAAAAAATTCGAATATCGATTTTCTTTATCTTTACAAACGGGGGATGGCTAAAACCCTAACTAGTATTTCTCATTTTTATTTATTTTATTTTAACTTCATGTTGACTGAGTGACTAGTGTTGGAGGAACTAACCAATTCCTCCATTTCCCCCTTTGTTCATTAGCTATAAAAAGGTCACTTCCTCCCTGCAACCTCCACGCTCTCTCATTTGCTTCTGCTTCTTCTCCTTCTTCCTCATTGTTCATTCTTTGGCTTCTTCCATTACTGAAAAAAACTTGCAGAGAAGGAACAAGAAGGTGAAAAGGGTGAGAAGTGAAAGTATTAGTGAGAAGAGAAGAAGATAAAAGAGGAGAAAATGGCTTCTTCATTGTTGAGATCGACCTTCCTTCCATTGATCCATTCTCAGGATGGCCAGTCTTATGCAAGCTTCCCTCCTAAACCCACCTCCACCACCTTCCTCTCCAAGAAGGTAAACCCCGATCGAAATACATACTACGATTTGGTTCTAGATATCATTCGTGATATACTTTGGGCGTTTTATAATTATTTTGTTGCCTTAAATCATAGAGTTTAACTGATACCACTATGAGTTTAACTTATGATATAAACTTATAATTAGCACATTTTTGGCAACTTGACATGATCATTTTCATAAAAGTTTGAGTTTTGACGAGATTCAAAGCTCGAATCTAGCGAGAGTTGTTAAGACTCAAGACGATTTAGTTGAGGTTCTTATCTAACAGCCAATACCAGCTTGATTATCCTTTTGTTTCGTAATGTTAATGTGATCAGCTGAATTCAAACTGATGCGATTTTATGAGTTATTGTGACGATAACTAATATTTTTCTTATAGATAAGAGTGATATAGGTTAGACGATTATTGAAATTATGAGTTATTGTGACGAATTAGTTATTCTCTGTAGCTTTTTTTGTGATGTGGTATGATGTTTAGACTAAAAAGGTATACTTGTTTCTGGTATGTTCCCTCAGAAGAACAGGGGAGCAGCAGTGATAGCTGCTGCAATGGAAAGTGAGGAGGAGAACTTCGCAATGGTGGAAAAGTTCAGTGAGATGAAAGAGAAAAGGATGCTGGATTTCTCCGGCAACAAGCCTGCCACTCCGATTCTCGACACCATTAATTTCCCCAACCACATGAAGAATCTCTCCCTCCAGGTACCCACCATTAATACATAAAAAAAAAAAAAACAGAGCTCCTCTGTTCTTCCCCCCTGTTTTTCCATCCATGGCGATCTCACTTCCAAGAGGAATTGTTTATTTCCCCCCACGTGCAGGAGCTAGAGAGCTTGGCCGATGAGCTGAGGGAAGAGATCGTGTACACAGTTTCCAAGACCGGCGGCCATCTGAGCTCCAGCCTGGGAGTCGCAGAGCTCACCGTGGCTCTCCACCATGTTTTCAACACCCCTGAAGACAAGATCATTTGGGACGTCGGCCACCAGACTTACCCGCACAAGATCCTCACCGGAAGAAGGTCGAGGATGCAATCGATTCGCCAGACGTTTGGGCTCGCCGGTTTCCCGAAGAGGGACGAGAGCGAGCACGACGCCTTCGGCGTCGGACACAGCTCCACGAGCATATCGGCTGGATTGGGTATGGCGGTGGGAAGAGATCTGCTCGGGAAGGACAACCATGTGATTGCAGTGATTGGAGATGGAGCTATGACAGCAGGGCAAGCTTATGAAGCGATGAACAATGCTGGGTACTTGGATTCCAATTTGATCATCATCTTGAACGACAACAAGCAGGTTTCTCTGCCGACGGCCACCGTCGACGGGCCGGCGCCGCCGGTCGGAGCTCTCAGCAAGGCTCTGACCCGGTTACATTCCAGCAGGAAGGTTCGCATGCTTAGGGAATCTGCCAAGGTGAGTGATCGGCTAATCGCGTTAGTGAAAATCACGCTTTAAACCTTAAAAACTACCATTTTTATGTAGAATCGCACTTTTCATATAAAAGTGTAGTGAAAATTTACGCTTTAATAAAGATATTTCCAAATCATCAAAACATGTAGAATGGTGATTTAACTACAATCCCATGTTGACTGTAATTGGGGATTGGTTTTTGCAGGAGATCACAAAGCAGATTGCTGGGCCGAAGACGTATGGGCTGGCAGCCAAAGTTGATAGCTACGTTAGAGGGATGACTGGTGGGCCAGGGGCAAGCCTGTTTGAGGAGCTTGGGCTGTACTACATCGGCCCAGTTGATGGTCATGATGTGGCAGACCTTGTCGTCTTGTTGAAGAAGATCAAGTCCATGCCAGCTCCTGGACCTGTTCTCATCCATCTCATCACTGAGAAGGGCAAAGGCTATGCTCCAGCTGAATCTGCTGCTGATAAGATGCATGGTATGTGAAAATTCGATAATCAGTTTGTCCCAATAACTCGAGTGGTCATGTTATATGGAGTAAGTAACTTTAAGCAGAAGTGACTGAAACATGTTACGATTTTGGTTGAGCCAGGTGTGGTGAAGTTTGATACAGTCTCTGGGAAGCAGATCAAGACCAAGACACCAACAAAATCATACACTCAGTACTTTGCTGAGTCCTTGATAGCTGAGGCTGAGCACGATAAGAAGATCGTGGCAATCCATGCTGCCATGGGAGGAGGGACAGGGCTGAACTTGTTCCAGAAGCAGTTCCCTGAGAGGTGTTTTGATGTTGGGATAGCAGAACAGCATGCTGTCACATTTGCTGCTGGTTTGGCTACAGAAGGGCTCAAGCCCTTCTGCACCATCTACTCATCTTTCCTTCAAAGGGGTTATGATCAGGTGAAATTTCTGATCCCCAAACCCTTGGAAGTAAGGGTCATTTGTGGTTGTTGGATTGATGATTTTAATAGTCTTTTTGGCTTTGTGTAGGTTGTTCATGATGTGGACCTTCAGAAGCTACCTGTGAGGTTTGCAATGGATAGGGCTGGCCTTGTTGGAGCAGATGGGCCAACACATTGTGGAGCTTTTGACACAACTTTCATGGCTTGCTTGCCAAACATGGTGGTCATGGCTCCTTCAGATGAGACAGAGCTCATGAACATGGTTGCCACAGCTGCAGCCATCGATGATCGTCCCAGTTGCTTTAGGTACCCAAGAGGCAATGGCATTGGCACTGTTCTCCCACTAAACAACAAAGGAACACCTCTCGAGGTAAATCGGATTGTCTGCATTTCGCATTTGATTTTGCTCTATATGATCATGGAGACTAATCAAACTTTTGGTGTGTTGTCAACAGGTTGGGAAGGGAAGAGTGCTTAGGGAAGGAAGTAGGGTGGCTATATTGGGTTATGGAACTATAGTTCAGAACTGCATTGAAGCAGCAGACAAGCTTCAAGCTTTGGGGTTCCAGCCAACTGTGGCTGATGCAAGGTTCTGCAAGCCACTTGATGGTGAGTTAATCAGAATGCTGGCTCAGGAGCATGAAGTTCTGATCACAGTTGAGGAAGGTTCCATTGGTGGGTTCAGCTCTCATGTCTCCCATTACTTGGGCCTCAATGGATTGCTCGATGGCAAGCTCAAGGTAAACACCAAATCGAGTTATGGATTAATCGGGTTGAATCAGGATCTTTCAGAACTCTAATGTTCTTCTGTTATGTTTTGCAGTGGAGACCAATGCTGCTTCCTGACAGATACATTGACCATGGATCTCAGAAGGACCAGATTGAAGCTGCTGGGCTGAGCTCAAAGCACATTGCAGCCACTGTTCTTTCTCTAATTGGACACAAGGAAAGCCTTCACCTTATGGATATATAGATTGTATGATAAAATAAATTTGTCGATTCTTTTCTTTATTATCTTATAGGGGAGGGAGAACAACTACAACTAATTGCATTATGTATTACCAATGTTTCTTTCATTGTATATTAGGGAAAACCAGTGAAGAGGGTACTTAAGAAAATAACTAGTAGCTCCCTCCCTTCCTTGTACTTTCATTAAATTCAATCAATGATACAAATGTTGTGCTCCAAGTATGAATACAGTCTATGTAGGGCTAGCCATGGCCCGACTCGATCCAAAATTGAACTACAACGATATAGAATCGTACAAAATCGTACTCTATCTGATTTGATTAAACTCAAATCTCAGTTTTGTGTCCTCTCTTCCTTTGTTTCTAAGAAGATCCAATGGAATATGGCCTGAAAAGGTCTAGATGGAGTAATACTCCTGTCAAATTCGATCCAAATGTGAACTCGACATGGTTCAGTTCAGAGCGGATTAGATCGTGGTTCACCCCTAAGTCAATGCATGTGTGCATAAGTTATAAGAAAACTACAAAATTTTCTGAAAGCTGAATGTTTCTTTTTTTTGTTTATGCTTACAAATACTCCTCCAAGTCAATCTCTAGAGGGACATCATACCCATAAACCATGGAGAAATCATCCAATTCATCAGATGTAAACTTTGGTATTCTCCGGCTCTTGCCAATTTCAGAATCTTGTTGGCAAGTGGTCAAAAGCTCCAAAACCTCGCTCATCGAAGGGCGCCATGCTGCAGATTGTCTGACACAGTATGAAGCTGTTAGCACAACTCTGTACATTTGGTCTGCTTCATACTTGCCTTCCAGTTTTGGGTCAGCCAGTTCAGCTACATTCCCAGCTTCCATCAGTGGCTTTGCCTGGTTTTGTACCAAGAAACATAAAACAACATTAGAAAACAGGTTAATGCAGTTTATGTACCATGTTGTTTCAAAAAACCTTTCCTTGTATTGTACATACCCACAATAGAAGGTTCTGCATTGAAGAATCAACAGGCCTTCTCCCTGAGATGATCTCCAGCAGCAGAACTCCAAAGGAGTAGACATCTGTCTTCTCATCCACAATCCCATGCATGAAGTACTCTGGAGCTAAGTAACCAAATGTTCCCTCAATTGGGATCACAGCATGGTGTGTCCACTTGTTTGGAAGCCATTTGGCCAGCCCAAAATCAGTGATCTGCAAAAAAAACAAAAACTTATTTAAACCCCCTCTTCATCAGAATGAAAGAAACCTGAAGAAATTGTTACTTAACTAAAGTTACCTGAGGCTCATAGTCGGGTCCAAGGAGAACGTTGGAGGCCTTGATGTCGCGGTGGATTATGCGATGCTTGCAGCATTTGTGTAAGTAATGCAGTCCTCTTGCAACTCCAAGAGCTATTCTGTACCTTGTTTCCCATTCAAGCACCTCTTCTGTTTTGCCTAACATAAAATAATTTGAGCTCCAACAGATGTTAAACACTTTGGTCTTTGGGTTTTCAAGTGGCATTTTTTTGGTTTCAGAAGAAGCAATGTGATGTTATTACCATGCAATGCTGAGGCCAAATTCCCATTCTGCGAGAAGCTGAAGATGAGGTAGAGCCCATTTTCAATGCAGCAGCCAACTAGAGTTGCTGTATTGGGATGGCAGATATGGCCTATAATCCCCAATTCTGTGAGGAACTCTTTCTCCTTTCTAGCATCTGTGTTGTCCTTAGCCAGCCTTTTCACTGCAATGGTTGTTCCACTAGGAAGATCTCCTCTATACACTTCTGAGTACCCTCCTACTCCTACTAGATTCCCTGCCAAAATTTGTCAAACACCCCTATACTACATCAGAACATTGATAAATAACATGTAATTTTGATAGCATGGTGAGTTTCTATACAGATGCAGTGAACCACACAATCAAGAATGTGTTTACCTGGATGGAAATAGCTGGTAGCTCGTGCGATATCCTCGTAGGTAAAGCACTTGAGCAAAGGCTGCTGATGCTGATCTTGATGTTGCAGTACTAGCTTAGGTTTTCCAGAGAAGCTTTGACTTCTTCTTCTTCTGAAAGATGAAGTCAAGAATGAGCTGATGGCCTTATAAGGAGACATCATTTGCCTTATGGATTTTGAGCTGTGAATCAACTTGGAAGGAGATTCTGCTATTCCCATTGTAACTGTTGAACCGGAGATGCTTGAAACCTCATCTTCATTACTGCTGTGAGATGAAGATGATGGTGAGGATGATTCCCCTTCCAAAACAGTCCTAGGAGAATCTTTCTGTCTCCTGGTGAGATTTTCCTTATCATGTTCTTCACTGGCTGGGGAACCAAGACTGCTGCTGTCATCATTTGCCTTCCTCAACCACTCTGAGCTTGATTGATGAACTTCTGCATAACATAACCAAAGTGAACAACTTTTTTAATTAAAGTTTGTCACAAAAGAAACATGGAAGCAAATGAGTAAGTAAGCAAGTCAAACCTTTGAGGAGTGCAGAGTTGAGATTTGGCTGTTGAGACTTCCCAATTGAGATGACTGAGCATCCCTCAGCAGCATGCTCAAAACAATACTTGATGACCTCATGCCAAGTCCTATGAAATCCCAAGTCAAACCAATTAAATAACCAAAACCCATATCAGAACATGACATTTAAACAAACATTAACAAACCAAAGTTGTGATCTTTTTTCTGTTTTTATATTTGACAAACCTGTTGGACCTGCTTCTCAAGCCAGGAAGAACAAGGTAGTCAGTTGACATGGAGTTCGACTCATGAACCAGGCCAGCTCCAACACTGGAGCTGAATCCAACTCTTGCCTCCAAGTTTATCTGCTTGGACTGGCAGCTCCAAGCATACTCTCCAAGCACAGAAATCACATGAGCTTTCGCTTGTCGAACCCGGGACTGCACCCTCTTACTACCACTACTCCCCTTCTTAGTCTTCTTCTTCTTTGGCTGCTCATCATCAACTGTCATAAAACACAACCCAAAATTGTCAAAATTGGAAGTGAAACAAATTCTAACAGAATCCCAGATGTCATTTCCTTTTTTGTTCTGAGTTAGTGGCTTACCAACAACATGGATGGCAACAATGGTGTCACAAGGGCTGGCAAGAACCCTGATAGCCCAAGAGAGAAGCTCATTGCTTTCATCTGGGTCCAATGGGATCCCAATTAGTATCTTGGAAGGAGATGAAGGGATCATTGTTCTGCAACCAAAGTTGAGAACTTTCTGGTGGGTTTTTTGTTTTTGAAATGGGTATTATACAGTTATGTCAGTTATTTTTGCTGGCTTTGGTTTAGAGGCTTATATGGGTTGTGGGGTGTAATGACAGAATGATTAAGGGGTGAGTAGAGGAGTACTGAGAGTGAGAAAGCTTGAGATTGTCTGATAACAAGAATAATCTAATCTTCCCATTTCAATGATTTCCATCATCATTCTTGAATCACAAGGAATCCAAGTCATCTGTTATGGAGGGAAGACAGGAGGGGGGCAAAGGGGCAGAGTTGTTGCAGTTGGGGTGCTTTGGGGTATAACTTATAAGCAAAGATTGGTGATTTTGAGTTGGTAGGTTTCTTCTTCCTTCTCTCTTTTCTCTCTTTTTATGATGTAGTATTCTTTTTCAATTCGGATTTGGTAAGGAAGAGAGATTCATTTGGCCAATGAAACACTGCCCTTGTTATCATGAAATTGGCCATAGCCTTCACAACAAACTAGTGTTCCCTTTTTGGCTTTAAGCTTCTCCACGTGAAGTGAAATAGAGGGGATAGAGGCCTTTTTTGTTCTTGTTCATGGAAAGGGAATTGAGACGTGCAGTTTTGTCCATGTATACTTCTATAGGAATTCACTTTTGGTAAGGCGCTAAATCATTTCGTTCTAACGAGTTCAGTTAATTGGACGAGAAATTTAACAACGATTCCAAATTCATAAATATAAGGTAGAAACAAAGCAAGAAGTTCACACGATTTCAAATCTTGTTTTAAAAAAAACTTGTTTTGAGTTAACACGTATTCTATGCGATATGACGAGTATATTAACTATCGGTGTCAATAGACAACCATTGTCACTAGTACTTTTGCATTGTCCATCCTTTTTGTTTAATAAGAGGCCCAGATAGATGGATGGATGGATGAACAAACCAGGCCCATAGATTTCATTGCATATAATCCAAATTCTTGCCACAATTTTGTACGTTTCATAGATATTATTTTCCATCTTCTTTGTTCCCATTACCCGTCGGCAACAATGGCCTGTGGTCCTTAAATTCGACTGTGATGTGTGCAGCCACACATGGACGAAAAACAGTTCAATAGAGCTATATGAGGGTTACTGGAACATTCAGTTAAAAACTTTGTTCAAAAGTGTCTTGAGTTATTGGAGTGATCTATCGTTTATCTATTATCTCGATTTACAGTTTTGATCATTGGTTTGAGCATACAACACAATGGATTGTACCTTCTACATTTGTCGTACTAGTTTCTGTTCGAGAAATAAGAGAAAGGTAAAAAGATGAAGGGTTGGACTCTTTTTTCACAACATAATATCACATGCTTTGCCTAAATATTTCATGATTGAATGTTCATAATTTATGACGTTAACAATTAGAAGTTGAGTTATAATGAATTTGTACACACGGATCGATTCATTTTTTTTTTTAAGAAGAAGTATATTATATGATCCAAAATTGGACAAGATTTCAATGCGATCATTATAATTTGTGTACATCTTATAGTAAGAACTAATCATTCACCTATGAGCCCCAATACCATACTACTATAGCAAGGGGATGAATTATTTGGATCCAACAAGAGCTTGGGCACTTGTCTTCTCCTTAAAGTTGAAGACAAGGGTAGATTCTATATACAAATGGAAAGTATACAATTAGTTGGCTTTTTTCTTGACCAACTAATGTAATTAAATACATGTTATTAGCTTCTCTTAACTAACACACATTAATTAATAAATGCTACACTTTGTTTGCACTTGGAGCATATTGATGCCCTAAAATTGGATCATGGATCCCCTCAATGGAAATGTTAGATTATGGTCCTAATTGTTTGAAGGGTATGGAGAGCCATTCTTGAGAACCAACGTTTCGGACTAAATGTTTTCAATCAATTGGGTACTACGAGTTTGTTCGATATGAGTTTTTCGAATAAGTCATGGATATGTCGTGTATCTCGCCCAATAGATGATGATTATCTGATTATCGAAAATATGTAATGAAGTCATTTCGGCAATCTAACTATAGTATTCATCAAGTGGGCATTTCAAACAATTGCTCCTTCTTGTACTTACTTCAATAATGAACATTAAGTTGACCGTGCGTGATTACTAATTACTTGTTGCCTTTAGGCTTTGGTTAGTGGCTTATTTCATGTCCTTTTGTGATTGTTTTGGTGATTAGTAATCGTCCATTTGGAGGCATATAGTTGTACGGCCGGCTTCAAATTGATAAATGGACTTTCTGAGTCTTCATCATGAAATATATGTTTTTGAAAATTATGCATAAAGTAATGTATTAAGAGTGAATATATAATACAGGCATAAATTACATGTTTAATATCAATCTATTACGAAAGGTGGTTGGCAAAGAACTCAGAGGAAAATCAAAGAAAACATGATTCGACCCTTTGTAATTTTCAAAATAGGAAAATAGAAAAAATAAACGAGACTTGTTTTCCTATCAACAAATTGATTATACATATAAGAGAGAAAATCATTTCACCCCAATTCAACCAACAAACTCTTTTCTTTTTATCCTATTTTTCCCCCTTCGTCGCTACTTGAAATCGCTCTCAATACGTTAAAGAAACTGAAAGGAGGAAATAAACATTTAGACACATCCGGTTAAAGATGAACCAAATCAAATCAAACCAAACCTTTCATTTTGTTCGGAGATGTGTCTTGTAAACATATGTATTTTTTCCCCCTCTCATTTAAATCTTCCAGTCCGATTGTTTCCATGTCGTTTGTAAGGATCTTGCATTTTAGGCAATTCTAACGCACTAAACACACCGTATCCGCTTTCCTCCGGCAACCCGCCTCCACCACCGTTATTCCCTCCTTCTCCTCTTCCTCCTCTACCACCTCCACCACCACGATTTCCTCCTCCTCCTCCTCCTCCTCCACCGCCACCACGATCTCCATCTTCCTCCTCATCATCCGTCTGCTCCATCGCCATCAAATCCTCCCTATACTTAACGCTCGCCAATCGGGTCTGGAGCGGCCGGGTCCTCGGGTCGTAGTTCTTCAACATGTTCACCACTTCCTTCATATTGGGCCTCTTTTCGGGCTCGTTCTGCACGCACAAAGCAGCCACGTACACGGCCTGCTTGAGATGGTTCTCGTCGAAGTTTCCCCGTAGTTTTGGGTCCACCAGGTCCCGGAACTTGCCCTGGACTATGAACGGCTCGGCCCACTCGGTTATGGTCCGCTTGATCCCGCCGGGCAACTTCTCGATGGGCTTCCGGCCCGTGACAAGCTCGAGGAGCAGGATCCCGTAGCTGTACACGTCGCAACTCTCGGAGACCTTCCCCCACATGGCGTACTCCGGCGCGAGGTAGCCCAACGTGCCCTTGACACGTGTCGTCATGTGGCTGACTCCATCGGGGATCAGCTTCGCGAACCCGAAGTCGGCCACCAACGGGTCGAAGTTCGAGTCGAGCAGGACGTTGCTGGCCTTTATGTCGCGGTGGATGATGTGCGGCGTCACCTCGTGGTGCAAGTACCTAGTGCACACAGAAGAAAGTAATCATTAACCAGCGAATAAGGACTTAGTCTAGTGTGATACTACTATAATTGTTTAAACATCACCTAATTATAAAACACATCTTATACAAAAAAAAAGTTGTTAATCATATGATCGTATTTAGCATGTAGCTATCATAAAATTAATTGGTCTCAATAACTCGAGTTGCTCGAAGAATGTTATTTATGAATCATATATCACTTTCTTACACGTCCGAGTAAAAATTTGGGTGGTTGGGGGACATCACTTACAGAAGGCCTTCGCCGGAGCCGATGGCGACCTTCATCCGGCGCTTCCAGTCCAGCTGAACTTCGCCGGCGAACTGGCCGTGGAGGTGAGATAGGAGGCTGAGATTAGGCATGTAGTCGTAAACTATGAGCCGCTGATCGGTGCCGGCGCAATACCCTCGAAGCCCCAACAAGTTCTTGTGGCGTACCCTGCCAAGTACTTCCACTTCCACCGCAAACTCCATCTCCGCCTTGGAGTTCATCGCCTTCAACTTCTTCACCGCAATCTAACACATCAAGGATCAATCAAACTAAGCCTCTAGATCGCCATTAATCTAATCAAACTCAGGACGAAAAGATTAAATTCGAACCTGAAGTCCATCGTTGGTTTTGCCCCAATAGACGCTCCCAAACCCTCCTTCCCCTAGCTTGTTGTCTTCACTAAACCCATTTGTGGCGACGTGTAGCTCCTTGTACGTGAAGATCCTCCACGACGTGTTGCTCGCCGACAAGCCGTCGCCGGCGGCCGCTCCTCCGTTCACTGTTCTGTGACCAACACAACGTATATAGCTTCGCCGTATTAGCTGATATCAATAATTCGAGTTGTGTAAGAGACTCAATAATAGATCTTATACGACATGTTAATATGTTCCTTAATTGAGTTTTTTTTTTTTTTTTTTTTTTGAATAAATCCTTAATCGAGTTGGTGTAAGACTTTTCGATTATACGTACCTTTCATCGACGGAGTTTCCGGAGCAGCAGCTAGAGCCTGCTCCCATGGCGGATGGGAGAACGGTGAGGGTGGAGGAGGAGGGAAGAGATTAGAGAGGGATTAGGAGAGGCATTGATGATTTAGAGAGATTAGAAGGAAATGCTAATTAGCTACTTGTTTTTAAACAGAACATTAAAGACAAAGAAGGTTTATGCTAATTAAAATCGCCATTTGAACATTGTTTATGATTTGTTATTATTTTGTCACCCAATGGGCTTGCCGGCCGGCCCTTGTGTTTGAAGCTTCAACGGATATCACCAAGTGGTGTTACGGTATTATATGATATATGATGATGATAATTTTTTTTTTTTATAATGAGGAACACCCTCCACGGTCACCACATTTTGTGGTGTCGTAGTCGGGCTAAACCCCGGGACCTCCGCCGGCGGTCCGGGTGATAGCGGGATGCCTCCGGAAACACCATGGTGGCGTGAGGATCGAACCTGGGACCTTATGGTCACCAGTCATAGAATACAAATTAATTTATTGAAAACCTTGGATTAAGAGATAATTAATTTCTAATCCATTTTAACCGATGTTAAAATGTTTTTACCGTACCTCCATTATATAGTTATATGGAAACTCAAATCATATCTATGTAAAACTATGTTTAAGTAATATCTAGAATGTTCTGTGGGCTCGCTGGGATGAACGAGTTGTGTGGATCGATAGACCACCAATTTATTTGGTTGATCAGATTAAATTGGAAGATGTAGCAGCCAATTCTGATTAATGTCATGGTTACAGATTTTCGTAAAAAAAATACTATGTTTAAGTAATATTTAGAATACTAGAGGAACACAATGCCTAGTATTTTGTGTGCTCATTTATACAAACATGACTTACAATACTCATGGAAGGCATGCTTCATGTTCATAGGTTGGCCCTAAACATTGTTCTTTTGACAATAAATGACAAATAAATAACATATAAAAAATTGCATTTACTATATATTTCTTTTGGTTTCAACTTTGAACAAGATCAACAACAATATAGTACAACGAAAACTTCAAGATCTCTTGGTCCAATGATTCTCTTCTTTGCCAAGTGGATTGATGTCAATCTGCCGTTCTATAGCTAAAATACAACAGCATGGTTGCTAATAATGCTACCGTATCTTATTTGATTAAAATTTCACCCTTTCTTAATTAATTGTTTCTTTTGGTTTAGTTGCTTTGCGACTTACTACTACATCATTTTCTCTTTGTTTTTATCATACTGAAAATAATAAAGTCTAACATGGTTGTACTCTCCATTGTCCAATTTATTAGATCAGCAACATTATTTGGAGAAATTTGGTGACGAAGATGGTGAGTTAATTAGAAGACTCTGTATCGTACTTATAATGTTGAAGGCAATGCGGTTGATCGAAGGAATGAGGCGAAGGATTCTTTAGATCACTTGATTTATACGATGTGCAGACCGGATACTCTATAGCAACCTCACACTATCTTTTTTTTTACTTGTTACGTTCGGAGAAACAAACACCAAAAATAAAAATAAAAAATTAGTCGAGAATAGAGCATACCAAAACTAAAGAAGACTCGAGGGCCAAAGTCAACCAAAAGTATATCTAATCCAATCAAGGATCCATATTTACCCCTATTAAGAGTCACCATCGAGCAAATTTACGTCGAATCTAATCCAAATTGATCCAAATATAGTTTCGATTCGATGTGTCCGGTCTCATACGGAGACCTTATAGAAAGAGAGGGAGAGGGAGAGGGAGAGGGAGAAGGAAAGGGTAGATCCAAGCCCAAACTAGGGAATCAATGAAGCCCTACCAAAGGTCCAGCTAAAGAAGAAGAAAAAAAAAAAGGAGGCCTGAATTATGGTCCATCAACCATAGCACGAAAACCCTAATTGGAACGGTGCCAGCCCAAATGTTAAGCTACTGCAGCGACAAATTCCCCTCTCTTTTTTTTCTTATTCAAAACGGGTGCATAGCATCACTACCTCGTATTATGTATATACCACGAAAAAGATTTGAGTAGTAAGCTAGCTAGAAATAAAAAGCTGAAGGTTACTGGAGTGAACAGATGGCCCAATAAAGCTTAGCCAATAGCCATCCATCCATTTCAACCTTTGCACGAACGTCGTCTCGTCCCAACCAAAATTCCAGCCAGCTGAGGACATAATAGAGTCCGTAACAGAAACGCCACTTGGATCCAGACCCAACTCTACCCCAGAAACTAGTAGCTAGCTAGGTTTGAATTGACCACTTTACGAGTCTTTTATTTCCAGACACTTGATACGATTTAAATGTCAAGAACCAGTTCGTCCAACAACCAATCGAGTTGTTATCAATCGATACAAGTAGAAAAATGTATAAGCTCGATTGATATATGAAATTCGTGGATTGTTTTCTGATGGTCTCTGTCACATTATTTGTGTAAGTTCCCTAGTTGCTAAGCAGGCCCATTGATTATGGTAGGAGTCCATTAGTGTGGTATTATGATGTTAATTATATGGGACCAAACTTTAGAACCCATAGACTAGCTATAGCTAAAGCTACAATATTGTACGTTTGTTGATGCTGACCTTAATGGATATTGCTGTAATGCCACTTTCCAATTATTTACGATGTATAAGTCTATATAGTCTACATACATTACATACTATGAAGAAAAAATAGTGGGGGTTTTTTTTTGGCGTATATTAGATCAGATCTCTATATTCATTTATAAGTATGTAGTAATGTAAGCTCTATATTTATCGATCGCTGCTTTGAATAGGTGGATCTTCGAGTATCAAAATAGTGAGGGGTCGGTTGGATGGTTTATTGTTATGAGTTATTTGGTATCAAATAACCCGTTTGTGTGCAAAAGGTTGTGATAGGTTATTTGTACCGAGTTATTCTGAAACAACTTAATAATGAATTATTGAGAATACCACATGGGGCAGTTATTCTGAAATAACTCACAAATACCACAAAATCATTTTCTGAGTTGTTTTAACTCTTATAATAACTCGTTACACAAGAACTCATCTAAACATATACATGAGATATGAACCAGAGATATCTCTCCTCGAACTCAATGCCTTTATTATTGTTGGGCTACAAGCCTACAACTATGAAGATTGTTAGGTTCCGAAACTCGAGTTAGGCCCGTTGAATCAAGACATTTTGTTGATGGTTTGTTAGTCCAAATTATAATGAGAGAAAAATTAGAAGAAAAAAAAAAGTCATGCACCCTCAACTTAGGAATCCTCTCGAACCAATACACTAATAAACCCACCCTAAAAATTAAGGAAGTTAACTTTAGAGAAAACTACAATAGGACTTTACGTACCACTTTATGGGTAGCCCAAGCCTCTCATGACCTCCCTAACGACTTACAGTACTGAAAAGAAACGAGACGAGCTGACTACGCTAGCATGGCCCACCTAAAGAATCACCCACCACAACTTAGCGAAACTGATGGATCACCACCTTAGAATCACATTCAATGATCATACGGGACAGCCTTTGTGAAATGAAAATCTCGAATGATTGACTAGTAATGGCGATGGATATTATATATGCAAGTATGCAAGCCAATCTTATTTCAAACCCTATTCCAATATCACGTATGAAAAAGAAAAACAAGTTAGTGAGTATTGCGGATTTGTGGTTTGAAACGTATGTCAAAGGTAAAAGTGGCACCAAAAAATTTCTTCCGTGTGGAAAGAAAACAACTTTGTAATCACCAACAAAATTAGATTGCTTCAAGAAACCGCATAACCAACACTATTACTAAAACGCAAACCCTAATCAAATTGACCTAGTGATATAATACATCCTATATGGTTCCCATTTCTCAGCAAAAACGTTATATCGATTTTGATGGGTAGAAATTTATCGACATACTTAAATAGTGCTTAAGAGGTTTGGTGGGACAGGGATGAGTTTACGATATGTTTCCTATCCTATCCGTTTCTTTTCATTTCTTCTCATCCTCTCCCTCTCGGTGGAATGTGGACAGGATCGTCGTAATTTTTTGTGCACCCTTTTTAATAATAGTGATAGCTACGATTTAACCACCATATCTTCTCGTCCCTACGAGCATTATTAAGTAAAGATAAGGGGATGCAAGTGCAATCAACGACGTATATAGGAATCATTAATGACGATTAGGACTTGATCAACTACCGTTAACTGTACTTGATCAATAACTTCCTCCCTGAAATGTAAATTACGTGAGGGAATCATCTCTTGCTTTTTGCCCCAATATGGTGAGGATAAACTGAACGAAAAAGCTGATAAATCTGGAAAGATAAACTTACTTGAATGAGTTTCCATTAATTAGGGTTTCCACTAATACAAAAAAAATTATTGCCTCAAGTACTTTAACGAGTCATAAAGGGTATACATGTCAATCTTTGTCACGCAACGCAACAATACAATGAATGAGTAGTACACACACTTTTTTTTCGCACCAAATTTTTGGCTGTTTGCTACTGAGCTTTATGAGAATGTTGATGTGATGGTGATACTTATGGAGTTTAGGGAAATAAGAAATAGTGGCAATACCGTTCACAATCGTTTCATAACCAACATAAGGTCTGTATTGGATCTTATATCAACGTTTTCTAGTTTCATGCATCTAGTTCGACATTGGGAGGGTTGATGGCCGTAAGATGCTTTGATGATCAAGCGAAAATTGTTCAAGCAGAGATAGGAATAAGTCGTTTGAAGCATCGCCAACAATAACTCGTTATCAAATCATGTTTTGGCAAGATTATCACGATAGTAGTGATTCTCTGTATACAAGAACTATTCACATAATTTAATTTGCATTCTCAATATGCCACTTGCGAACCTAAACAACTGGCTTGATCGATCCATATGCTCGTTACAGGGCCAAGCCGAGTAGATTTGGATTGCCCAAATAAATATGGTTGAGTTACATGAGTCATTTACCAACAACGGATATCAAGACTTGTTTTGGTAGGACGATTATGGCAATAAGTCGATAATTGTATATCTACATAAAAAAATTGCCCAAATACTTTAATTTCCATTCTCGTTATACCTTCTGCTATTTCATTCATTAAAATTGTGGTTTGTTTCAAATGGAACATTAGTCCTACTCCATTTTATTGTGTAAGCTTCTCAAAATTTTCACCTTCAAAGTGAATAAATACAATTTAAAAAAAAAAAAAATTCATACCATATTATTCCAATTGGGGCATTGGATATCCCTTTTTTTCTTCTTCTATTCATGAACTCAATTATGCATGGGCGCACCCAACTCCATATAGAGATCCATGATTGGGCTAAGGCTCTTTGCATAGTGGCTTACTTCACCAAGCATTATTTTGTGCTAATGATTAATGTTTGCTTACATGGTGACAAGCAATTTCATCCTAGACCACCAATATAGGGGCATGTGTTTACTTCCAATACATCTTCTCCAACTCACCTATCACTAATAATCCTCCAATTCCCCACTTCTTTCCTTATTGCCTTCCCTAGGAATGGAAGTATGAAAACCAACAAATGGACATCTACATTCTTAAGGATTACAAGGTGAATCAAATCTTATCATAGACCAAAATTTGATTAATGACATGTTAATCTATTGGCTTATCATGAAATATGCATACAATAGAATCTCCACCTCGTCCCAATTAAATGTTGATTAAGGACTTACTAATCTATATCCAGCTCATCCCGATTAGTCGTGCTTGTAGATTTATGTAAACACTTTTTTTTTCATTAACCTCAGTGTATAAAAAGCTTTTAGATTTGCACACATCCGACTTTCATCTCTTGATTATCACTTGTCTGGTCACTTGGACTGATTGCTCACATCTCATTTACCGTATGTCTGGATGAATAAGTATATGGGGAAAAATACCCTACATGATGGGGGGAAAACTCGAACGTAAAATCTTTCATTAAATGATAACTTTTGTCAAAACCAATTCACAACATAAACGAATCAGCAAAATGAGCTCATTGAACAAATGTTAGTACACTAAATTTTTCATTACTTTATCTTTCTACTCATGCGTTGTTCATAAATAAAATCAAATCCTCACCAATTCATCTGAAACCGACATGTCATAGCCCAGAGAACCCTCATTAAGTGCCACCTAGCACATACCAAATGGGGTTAAGGTCTCAAGTTTTTGGCCGTTAAGGAACAAACAATGGGGGCAAAAACTTAGAACTATGTGCTATCTTTGTTTTCATGGCGGTTTCAAATCGCCGCATGAAACATCAAAAGCAAGTAACAAAAAAACTGTTGCAAATTCAAGTTCTAGCCAAAATAAGCTTGAAACCGTACAAACACGTGAGTGTCGCATGCCGCCGGTCTTCCGGCCAGCTGCCGGCGTCTCCATAATTTCCACCACTTTTACCTCTCTCCCTCCGCCTGGAAAAAAGCTTCCAACTTTACCAATTACCCTGTTTCTCTTCCATACCTAACATTGTTGATCTCAAAGTTCGAATCCGTACATAACATCGCCTGCTTTGTTGAGCTATAGTAGTTGAGTTAGTAATTTCGTATAAACTCAACTTTGTTTGTCATTGACCTATCTTGCGATTAAGTTTTTCACTCTCGTATGAAGCATATTGAATTTTGATCGTGACTTGACTTGTTAGATTTGACGCAGTATCTTACTGGAAACTACATCTCTTAATTAGACCTCATCGAAGGATCTTAAACTCGTGGATTTGACGGTCCGTGATTAGATCAAGCATTCTTTTCAAATCAAAATCTCAGGTAGAATTTACATTTCCCGGTGTGGAAAACGCAAAAACCTAACCCTCCCCCAAGAAACAACAAGTTAAACAGTAAAAATTGCTGATATCTATAACTCATTTACAGACAAAACAGAGTCCCATCTCTCTACCATGAGAAAGAAAAAACAGAGCACTTAGCCCCAAAATTTTCTTCCTTCCTCAACACACCCAGCACAGAGGAAGAAGAGGATCTGAAAGTTAGACAACAGAATCAATGCGGCGCCACCGTTTCCTCCTCCTCCGCCGCTGTCGCTGCGGATGTAGCTGCAGCCGACGACGATGAAGAAGAAGAAGATTCGCCGCTGCCTTCTCGCGAAATTCCCCTGTTATCTCTACTCTGTTCTTCATCACTCCCCTGTTTCCCACCTTCCAATTTCCCGTCTTTCTCGCCGCAAAGACAAGGCTTCTCGCCGTCGCCGAAAGACAACGATCGGCTGGAGACTTGAGTGGCGAGGTAAGTGGGTTTCACCTGTCCGGCCATGATAACCAAGAACTTCTCGTCGAACTCCTTGGCCTTCTTCTCTCCACCTTCGCCTCCTTCCTTCCCGTTCCCCTCGCCTTCCCCTGCCTCCAGATCTCTCTCGCCGTCGTTTTCCAAGTAGCCGGAGAGCTTCCAGTAGGAGCAGGCGAGGATCAAGAGGGCGAAAGCGATCAGCCCGAGCATGGCGGCCAACCCGCCGAACAAGTAAGGAACAGGGGAATGCCAGGGGGAGCGCTCTGCTGCTGCCATGGCGGCGTTGGTTTCATGGGATGTTGTTGGCCGCGGCGACATGTTGAAGGGTTCCCTTCCGGCGGCCATTGTTGTTTGTGGGTGGGTGATTTTGAGAACTGGGTTCTTGAGTTTTTAGGAGGAATTGCAGGAAATGGAGGATGGTGGTGGGGAGGAAGAAGATAGGGAGAGAGTATTTATAGAGGGTGGGAATTAGTAAAGGTGGTAGCTTTGGCTCTGTTGTTGCTCTTAATTTTTTGTTTGTACGATTTGATTTTTTGGAAGGGGAATTATGGCGTCATGGTGGTTTTGCTTTAGAAGTTGGGACTTGGGACAGGGAGATGGAGATAGGGCCATTATCTTTCTTTTTGGGGGTGCAAGCAAGAGCATTATACAAGAGGGTGGGCAAGGATTCTTTGGTAGTGCATGAAACTTGCATTTGGATTGAATCAAATCTAAGCATCATTCTATTATAATGATTCACCTTTGTCGAATTTTTAAGTCTTATTTCAAAACGAAAAAGTTATGGATGAAATCAACGCTGGTTAGTATCAATCGAATCGGGATGGACAAGTTTTCTAATTCAATTTCGAAACCTTGTGCATGAGAGTGAGCATGATTTGTTCAGTCTGGTATGTAATTGCACTCAAATAATAAAATATGAAGGTAATCTGAGGACCAACATCGAATTAAAAGTTTATCGATTTCTGTTTTAGTTGATCATTATTCAATTTAGGTGTGATATGCATCATGGTCATGAATTATATTTCATGATCAAATTAAGAGCTTATTGGAAACAAAGGATTACTTATGGGACCAATAACTCTTCTCCTCCTTCAAACTAATCAAATTTTCCTATGACCTTCCCCACTAATCTAATCAAAGAATTTCATTCGTTTTAGAATGGAAAACCATGGGAAGGAAGTAATCAATTGCTTGCTTTGAAGAGGAGGGGCAAAGTATAAAGTTTCTCTAAGACTTTCCCATCATTTGGTGTCCATAAGATGTTATCCAAATTTGGGAAATGGGTGTTGTAGTTCTTCTTTCTCATGATGAATATTTGTTGAGAGAGTGCCTAAGCAATTTTAGCTAGTGGTAATATGGTTCAACTCCCACTCCATGGTGTGTAGGGCCTCTCTCTCTATTCCGTTCCCTACCATTTTCTTTTCTTTGCTAGCTTCTCTTTTAATATAAAGACATATTACATTAGTTGGATGGCTTATTAGACACGAAAATTTTGAGGCTTTTGGTTAATTAAGTCTTGACTATGAGAAAGATAGATTCTCCTTTTCAAGCTTATGTGTTCATATTTGTATACCCAAATCGAGGTATGGCAAGATTTCATGAGCAAATCTCAATAGTTGATGTTCTAGCACAAAAAGTTACATTGGAAATTATCAATGCTGCAATCCAAGTCATATAGTTTAGAGTTCGATTTACTAGTCAAGTATCACAATTTCGTTGCATGTTTTAATCATCAACTCAAATTCTGAGTTCCATAAATGTTGAATAGTGATAATAAAATAGGAGGTCGAATGGTTAAGATGTTGGATTCAAACTTCCGCTAAAAATTTAATAGGTTTCGAGACTTAAGGCTGAAAGTTTAGATTTGAATGAATTCATCCCTCGGTTAAGACACCATACCCGATTAGTCTTTATTAAAAGGGATTTGAATGAACCCAAAACTCAAATCACTAGTGGCTGGCCTGTCCATTTTAGTCAATTTCACATGAATGCATATCAAGAAGAACTTAAACCTGGAGCCTAATTCTTGGTGTCTTTGGTGCACTTAAACTAGGATATTTTCACACAAAGTTACAGATTGCATAGGCTCGGGATGCATTGTGTATTTGTGTTAAAAATAAATTGAGAATCAAAAGGACACGAATGTGAAATCTCTCGAATATAGATTCTAATATCATATCAAGAATCAATTAATGATCCTAACCACTCGAGCTATCAAGAAAACTCATATATGAAGCTAATACCACTACTCATCGTAGTTTAAGTGGTTAATATATGAACCTAGTTCGAGAGAACAATCAATTCGCCAATAACCATAAAATTTTGGCCAAAATATCAGTTGATAACCTAATTCTATACAATCATGCATACCTCTCATTTAGAAGGGATAATACGATCTTATCATAGTGAAACGATATGTCTTATGTTAGCATATCTGTTTGGGGTTTTGGCCCATTTATGTACATATGTTGTTCTGGACCTTTTTATGTTTGGACGTGGAGACTTAGGGGTGTTTGGGACGTGGATTAGGGTTGCATGGGGCATTAGGGTTGCATGGGTATATATAGGCATGTTAAGTGTTGTAGCCGAGACAACTTGAACTGGTGATAATAAGATCTCAGCTCGGAGAGGCTATCTCTCCCGTGGACTAGTCCCGAATCTCGGGGATACCACGTATATCGTGTGTGTGAAGTTATTGTTTCCGTTTGATCAAGCTCGATTTGTTAACATGGTATCAGAGCTTTCGTCCGGCGATTCCGATCGTCTTGCTATTCGGCTGAACTCCAAGAATTATGTTGTGTGGGAGTTCCAGTTTCGTGTGTTTGTGGAGGGCAAGGGCCTCCTTGGTTTGATTGATGGCTCATCGGAGAAGCCTGATGCTGCGTCACCTGCCGCGGACATTGCCAAGTGGAATCAAAGCGATGCTAGGGTCAGGTCGTTGATTTTGGGGTCGGTTGATCCAACCATTATTCTTGGTCTTCGATTGATGAAGGACGCACGTTCTATGTGGAAGCACCTGGAGACTACTTATTCGTCCTACAACATAGCGCGCCAATTTGAGGTGCAGACGGCGTTGGATAATCTGGAACAGGGCGATCGTGATGTCTCGACTTATTTCAATGATGCCCAGGAGCTCTGGACGGAGCAGGACCTGCTCACCGCCGTCTTGCGCTCAAAAGAAGCCTCGGCCGAAGTCATGGATGAGAGGCGGCAGCAGCGTCTTCTTCAGTTTTTGATGCGGCTGCGCCCGGAGTTCGAATCGGTTCGGTCTACTCTCATCAATCAGGATGAGATCACCATGGATGGGGTTCTCGGCAAGCTTCTTCGCGAGGAAACTCGCATTCGTACCCAAGCAAAGCTGAGTACGCGTCCCGGCGAGGGTGATGCTGTTTATGCCGCTTCTTCTGGTTCCTCTCGCCCAGAGCGATCCGCGGATCAAGCTTTTGCTGTCGGACGTCCCCAATTCCAGCAGCGTGTACCTGTGTCGGAGCTTGAATGCCACCATTGCCATGTGAAGGGACATTTGCAAAAACATTGCCGTCAGCGCAACATGTGTGTCTATTGCAAGAAACCGGGACACATCGTTTTGGACTGCCCTTCTCTTCAAAATCGTCGCCGATCGTCTGCTGGAACTCGTTCGGCTTCCTCTCAAACTGGCTCTGCTTCTCATCCAGCCTTTGCCGTGCAACAATCCCAGCCCTCCGCCAGCGGGTCAGTGCTCAGCCCGGAAGCAGTTGAGGATCTTGTCAATGCTGCTTTACAACGTTCACTACCTACTGCGTTGAGCTCAGCCTTTGCCTCCCTTCAGACATTAGGTATTCTCAAACCTTGGCTGCTTGATTCCGCGTGCTTTAATCACATGACGAGTGATGCTTCTAAGCTTAAAAATGTTGTGCCGGTTAGAGATATGACTCTCCAGGTTGCCAATGGGGATCGGTTGGGCGTTACGGGTATTGGGCATGTCAAGCAACCTCTTGTCACTCTTCCTAACACTTTGTTTGTACTGAAATTATTTCCAAATCTTGTTTCGGTCGGTCAGCTTGCTGAACAGGGTTATCGGGTGGTATTTGCCCCTTCTGGCTGTGTTGTGCAGGAAGAGAAGACGGGGAGACAGGTCGGGCGCGGGAGTAGGCATGGTCGAGTTTTCCATTTGGAGGAGCTCTCGGATCAGTCATCAAACAGTCAGTCGGTGTCTAGGTCTTCTTCGAGTTCTGTCTTCTCGTGTTCGGTCTTTTCGAGTCTTCCTGATCAACAATTGAATCTTTGGCATTCACGTATGGGTCATCCGCATTTGAGTCGGCTTGTATCGATGGTCAAACTTGGTCTATTTGGTACTAATAAGATGATTGATAGTTCCTCTAAAATTTTGTGTACTAGTTGTGTTGCTGCCAAGTCCACTCGAAAAAGTTTTCCTTCTAGCACAACGATCATTCAGGATTCTTTTCATATCGTCCATTCTGACCTTTGGGGTCCCTCACCCGTAGTTTCTAGGCATTTGGACCTTTTTATGTTTGGACGTGGAGACTTAGGGGTGTTTGGGACGTGGATTAGGGTTGCATGGGGCATTAGGGTTGCATGGGTATATATAGGCATGTTAAGTGTTGTAGCCGAGACAACTTGAACTGGTGATAATAAGATATCAGCTCGGAGAGGCTATCTCTC
Organism: Linum tenue; assembly: GCA_946122785.1. Classification (NCBI taxonomy): domain Eukaryota; kingdom Viridiplantae; phylum Streptophyta; class Magnoliopsida; order Malpighiales; family Linaceae; genus Linum; species Linum tenue. The sequence continues at coordinate 33,467,076 of CAMGYJ010000003.1, forward strand.
CCGTGGACTAGTCCCGAATCTCGGGGATACCACGTATATCGTGTGTGTGAAGTTATTGTTTCCGTTTGATCAAGCTCGATTTGTTAACATCTTATCCGATAACCGAATGTTATATCGAATTTTGTATATAAGATTTATGCACCTGATCCGCTTTGCCGCTATATTTGATGGGCATTTTTGTGATTAACCCATAAACAAACGGTTTCTTGCGTTTGCATTATCATTTATCAGAATATGGCACCCTCTCCCTCAGTCCTCGATCACCATCGTTCGTCCACCATCATATATAATACAAAATAGAGAAACTGAAAAACCAAAACTACTGCAGCAGCTTTTTAATTTTGTTTGTTTTTTGTTCCTGACAATTTGCTGTAACGCAACCAATTCTATAATAAATTATTATCATCATTTCATTCTGTTGTCTTGTTTCCTTTATCAAAAGTTCCATTGTTTTGTTATTGTAAAATAATTTCGGTCGAAATGGGAAAGAGGAAGAAGAGAGGACTGTTTTGGTCAAGCGGTTTTCTTGAGTAGCAGCTTTTATTTTGCTCTTTGGGTCTTTGTTGGATGGGTGACTCGACTGCTTTAATCCTTTACCCTTCTTTTTTTAACAAAGACTGATCATCGTTGATCGTAGACGTATGTAATATGATAACGTTACTCCAAAGTCTTAAAATAATGGATGATTGCCTTTAAGACATTGTTAATCATCCAAACATGCTTTAGTCTTGTAAGAACGCCTTTGGCATGTTGAGGGAGAGATCAAGTAGGGTTGTTTAGAAATTTGTTACTCTTACTAACAAGGATTAATGCAGTGTTATTTATAGATATTCTCGGGTAGAGTTGTGAAAGCTGCGGATAGGATAGTTAGACGTTTGATTTGTGAGTTGTGTTATGTAATATTAGAGATTGTTTATGGCTGTTAATTCCGAAGAGTGTTTTCCCTGTGTGATCCCTCGAATTTGGGCTTATTGCACAGGCTGGTAGGTTGTTATCTTTTCGTTTATCTACTAAACTTATGGGTTGCCTGAACCTACTCCTTATCCCAACACTTACCTAAATGGAAGTCCAAACTATAACCCATTACACGTACGTCATTCTTTCTTACGCTCAAACATATATGAAACTACGATTAAGACAAAGAAGAGAGAGATGTAGCAGGTTATATACAAGAAATCAATATCAACTCGTCGAAAAATTACAAATTAATAATATTTTCCATACTGTCAGTCTATAACATCTACAAATCATATAATATTATAATATGCATTAACACAAATTCTCATGGGTGAAGATGCACCAATTAAAATAAGGAAATCGATATCCTCCCTCCCCCTCTCTAATCACTATTCATGATCATCTCTATCAAGTAAGTGGCCTTTAAATCTAGTATCCCACAATTAAAGGTAAGCAAATTGATTAAGCCTATCCCTTCAACCTAAGTCAGTTTCTTAATGACTTCTTCCCCCCTCAAGCTGACCTCACAAAGTCACTCTCTCATCATGGTAATGAAAATTGTTGTGGGTAGTAGGGCCAATTAATCAATTACATTGAAGCCCAATGACAAGGAAAGCCCTCTCCACTAAACCAAAATGCTTTATGAGTTTTGCCTGCCACACCCACACCCTCCAATAGTTTTTGCCCTCCCAATTGTAGCAAAACTCTCCATGTTAGAGCATGACAACCATACCATAATGAAAAAAATCAAAGATAACAATAAACAAACACCCAAATCTACATTATTATAATCTTGTCCAAGGAAAGTTGGAGAGTAGCACCAAGAAATATGAAACAAAGCATGAACCTAACCCTATCTCATCACAACCTCTTCTTGTTCTTTTGGTGGTAACTAGGGCTGCAAATGAGCCAAGCCGCTCGCGAGCAACTCGGCGTTTGAATCGGAAAAAATTCGTTCGACACTCGACTCGTTATTTAACAAGCCGGCTCGCGAGCTAACTCGTTAGTTAACGAGCCAAGCCTGAGCTAGACCATGCTCAGCTTGATAAGCTCGCGAGCTAGCTTGATTCGGTGGCTTGTCGAGCTAAGCTCGCGAGCTGCCTTGTTTTGAGCTTGTGGAAGGATGAATTACTCTTTTAAACATGAACATTGTCTTCTAATACAGATGTGTATGAAATTTAGATGTTATTTATAGTTTCTAGTGTTCTTTCTATCATTTAAATTCTTTATGTTTATACATTTTTCCAGCAAAAATGATTTTAAATCGAGCTCATCTTGAGCCGAGCTTGTACTCAGCTTGACAAGCTATGTTAATGAGCATTTATCGAGCTCTACCGAGTCGAGCTCGAGCTAGATTATTCTTATTCAAGCCGAGCTCGAGCTCGAGCTGGATTATCAAAATTCGAGTTCGAGCCGAGCTCGAGCTGAAAAATTAATAAACGAGCCGAGCTCAAGCTAAGCAAAAACTCGACTCGACTCGGCTCGTTTGCAGCCCTAGTGGTAACCCTAGCCCAAAGGCAATGGAGATATGCATTGACAAAAAAGCTTTTAAACCACTCTTCTCCATTGATGGGGTCCTTCCTAGCTCCCCCAACAACAAAAGCAAGAAATAATGGCTTGTACCTTGTGTATTTTCTTTGGGTTTTTACTTTTGTGACAAAAAATAATAATAATTTGGGTACTTGAAAGTAATTACAAATAAGTTGGGGGGTGGTTCCCACTTGAGGAAGAGGGAATAGGATGGGTCATAATTCCACTACCCGAACGTACACGCCAAGGACAAATTTGGATAATGCCTTTGCCTTCAGCCTTCCTCAGTAGCTCTCTTTGTAGCTTCTGTTCATCTTTCATACGTTCTTCCACTATACACACCTAGCTAGCTAGCTGGCTAGCCTTTCACCATCTTTGTTGAGTAGATCTTCAATAACATAGTTAGCCTCAAAATTCATGGTCCAATCCATCACAATTAGTTTGTCTAGGGTTTGTGATTTCCTAAACTCTAGAAAGGACGAGAGAGCTAAGTCGAAGTTATGGTAAGCTTTGTTATCATGATGAATGTTCAATTATATGAGGAGGTGATTCAGGACACACGGTCTGGTTGATACTTCTCATTGATAGTATTTACGATTTAAACCAAGAACCTCTCTATCGGAAGCAAACGTCTTTATCATCATATGACATTAATGATTTTAGTTAGTAGCAAAAAAGAAGTCACAATATATACGAGATCATAAAGAAAAAAGATACTTCAAAAGTGGAAAGACGACAAGGTCCGGTAAATGGATTAGCAATATATATACAACTTTCATTTTACTACTCTCTGATTATTTGTCAGCACTCAGTCGTCAATAGTTTTTTTTTTAAATTGATCTGAAAGGCAATTCAATTTGATTTGCCTCGCACAAATAATTGGTTAATCAAGCACATAATTTGATCAATAACACAAGATATGTATCGAAATAATGGTCTTCCACAATTGAATACATTGAGAAGCACATTTGAATTTTGCATTCTCTCTTTTACACTTATCTTGATTAATAAACAAATCCATTCATCCTAGACCAAGAGATTTATATAAAGTCTATTACCTTTATCTAATCCAACCCCTGCCACAAGTATTTTGAATTTCTTAATGTCCTAAAGTTGAACAAAATCTTAACTACAATTTGTGTGGCTATTGTATTACCTGAGCGAACCTATTGGGTAAAAAGGTTAAAAATGAAAGCTTCATACTTTCTCCATAGAATCATTACTACTTACTAGGTAGAGCTTAATTTCTCACTTATCCAAGATTAGGGATTAGGAAGAAGCAATTAAAACACTAAACAAAGGACGGTAATGAAGAATAAGGGGGACAAGAAGGAATCCAAACCAAATCCCACTTAGGAATTTTTTAATTGTTTTCTTGAATTGAACCAAACGTAACTCTCTCTTTCCGAATACGTGGATCAATCGTCGTATCTAAATAATTAATTACTAGCGTGCGCCCCGACCAGTTGGCCGGAGGAAGGTGATGTATAAAATTTGATAATGTAACGGGGTGTATAGCTTATTATTATATAGTGTTTTTTAGGAAAACACGTGATAAAAATAGTGAATTTTAGTAGGAAAGATACATGAATGATGCAACGAATAAATAATCAGCCTTATGAACCAAAATCAAGTACATGTTACCTTGTGAAACAATATTGTTTCTGGTAATATTATGAGGTGGAGTAAGTTATTTAGAAACCGAATTCCATAAAATCGAATAAAAAATCGTCTTCCTGCTGGTTTTCGGGAAATGAGCATCTCACAATCGTTGCTAGCTTTTACTCGGCCCGTTGGCCGATTAATTTGCTTTATAAAAGTTTCATCCTATCGTCATTGTGCTTTTTGGTTTTTGCTAGGCTATGATAAAATCTAAAGAAATCAAGAATAAACAACACGATTTGGGTTTGGAACCGTCGTTCCTGTATCCCTAGAAAATGGTGGTAAACACACATTCACCTGCCAAACTACTTTGGATTGAGATTTTTATCGGGTATCAAGAAACCATGTGATTATAAATTAGACTTGATCAAAATGAGCCAAAACTTGAAATTCAGCCTGTTTGATCGGCCCATGCCCAACTCTAATTATTCTTTACTTTTAAGCTTTCTATTTGAAATTAAAAAATAGTGAAAGAAAAGAGATGACTACAATTCGCCATTTGCACATCACTGATTCAAGAATAGAACTATAGAAATTCGAAAGGAAACTGAGAATGTTTAGGATCGTTTTATTGTTAAAAAATAACCAAATAAAACTTTCTATTTAGTTTTTTTATTAACAAATACCAAACGATTCATTTCAAAATACACTATAATTTAATCATTATGATATCAAATAATTACATAATATATATTTGAAATGATAAAAATTGGACTAATTGGGTTGGTCGAGGTTGAACTATTGAATAACTTTAAAATACATTATATTTTAGCCACTAAGATATAAAATAATAGCATAATATTATTATGCTAGAGAAAATAGCTTGTTTTAGAAGGACAAACCCATGATGTTCATTTGTTTTACTTGATGGCCAAATCCTGTGTAGGTCAGGTCCATTCAACTCTTTATTTTATGTTAGCGGTTAGCCCATTAGAATCTATGCATTAGTTTATTGTTAAATTTTTTTCTTTTTAGAAATAAATAGGAGTATTATTTTTGCCTTTTCATATATATTTTACCACCACGGAGAAAGAAAAGTGCTTAAAGAAAAAAATTGACACTCCTGGACCCGTTTAAATCCGCATGTGTAGGGTAAGTTGGCCCATTACAAAAAGAAAAAAGAAAAAAAATTGACACTCCCTATTCTATCCTTCCTACAAACGCTCATGGAGCAAGGAATTTGAAATGGGGGAAGGGTTTTTTCCTCTCTTCTATTATACGTTTTTAATTTAAAAAGATACAACAAATGTACTTAGAGTTATTGGTTATGATCTTTACTTTTCTTTAAAGTGGTCATGGTTCAAATCCTAGTATGTGTCTTTTTAATGAATAAAAAAAGGTAGTTGTGAAGACCAAAATAGTCTTCCTACTTTCACTCTAAATGCAGGAAATTTGAAATGGAGCTTCAAGTTTTCTCATTTGGCTTTTATTTATTGTGTAGATTCTCAAATAAATTAATCGAAGTATTTATCTAGCTAAGTGGGATCCGTTTGAAGCTACTCCCTCCTGAATTATGTGCTCAATTAATTTTAACACCATATTAGGATTGGACAACGGTTCGGTTCGTTTCATATTTGGAATGTATCAACATATGGTATTAGATACATACATGAGTTTCTTTTAACAATTTGAGTTATTAAAATTGATTGGTTTGTGACATGATACCAAAGTCTGGTTTGATCACTGTATCTCGTGTTCATCAAGTCCCCACAACCCCCAACATTAATAGTTGATTTAAACACACATGATATGTCAAGTCCGTGCAAACTTCCAGCCCAATAGTTGACTTTTGTTTGAAGGGAGCGATGTCAGTAACTTGTATAGAGATCCACGCATGGACCTCGGCTCACAAATCGATTTATTGAGACTGTTGATTTATAACATGATAAGATCCGCGCGCCTTTGGATCGAATAAAAATAAAACCAAGTGCATCGAAGTTAAGCCCTCAAGTTTCCTTCATTTTGACCACTTTTGAACCGAACCAAACCGTTGCAGACATCATAGTAACATTGGTGTATGGGGGTTTACGTTAATATACACTTATATTCGAGTCAATTTTTAATTGGTTTAATTGTCACTAATGTGCTGTTAGTTAACTATAATTTCTATCCTCATGATCAGCAATTGATCCGATCCACACCATCACCACCTGCGCGCCTAATTTCCATTAAGCTTTTGAGGAGGATGTGACTACTTGATGATATGATGAACATATCTATTTGATTGCAACTATAGGAAAGGAAAATGAACAATTAAGAAATATGGATTCATTTTTATGGCCAAGTCACGTTAATGTGGAATTCACTAGGTAATAAAAAAAAAAAATTAGTCTCTACTTATACCTTAGTTTATGGTTGACTTGTGACTAATAGACTTTGATCGAATTGAGGAGTGTTACCAAACAAACTTTTTGTAAATAATGAAATAAATTTATAAATGTTATCAATCAAAGTAAGTACCACTCAGTTTCTTAACTACCCCATTGAAAGTTAGCTAATATGAAGTTTCATGGGAATTTTTTTTGACTCAACTAGAATAGAATTATCTTTATATAAATTCGAGCGACTTGTTAATATCGTCTTGTTGTAGAGGTTTCAGACAGACTCATTATTTAATTTTTTTTCACGAGAACAACATAAACCTATATTTCAAGTGATCGGTCACTCATATACATATGCTTGAATACTTATTAATTCAAGATTTGCCTCCACTTTAAAGAGCATATATTTATGTATGTTCGATACGCGAATGACTTTCTCTAAATTTCTGTATTTTTGTATAAAATAATTATATAAATTCCTGAAAAACAAATGTGGGTTGTGTCAAATCACATGCCATAACCTTATAAATGTATAATATACCCACTACAAGGAAAAGAGTGAGTTATGGGTTAATGGATTATATATGGTTAATCTCCATTGTGGTTATAACTGATTGGTTAGGGAAGAACTCTTATCTACCAAAAGCATTTTATTTATCTTGATTCTCTAATCACCCTACTAAGTGGGAATATTTGCCCAACCCTCCCTTGCCAACTTATATTCCTTCTCCTCCTATAACTTTTCCTCCATACATTAAATAACTAACCCATTGATAAATCATGTGCTATGTATAACATTCATGTGAGACTGTCCACAGCAAGAAGGGAAAAAGAGGATAAAAGGGGAAAAAGGAGAAGATGGCTCACAATAGGGGTGGGTATTATGGAAAAAAAGGATAAAAGGGAAAGATGGGGAGGGTTTATACTACGCTAGAAGTTAAAAGAAGGAGGAGAAGTGGGTCCCGGTGGGTGGGAGGAGGAAGGGAAGGGGGGACCATGTGAATGGTATTTTTTTTGCTTTTTCTTTTTAAAAATTGTTTTATAGTTTTCTTATTGGATTTTTATGAGTTATTGGATTTTAATGATAAAATTTTTTATGTCCAAATTAAAAGAAAATTATATCGAAATGTTCGTCTTAATTAATTAATACTACCTATATAAAAATAATGAATAAATTATCAAAATAAAGTTATCATATCAACTCTAGATTGATTTTGAAGAAAAAAAAACTCCTCCCCAATACCCTTTTTTCCCTACCACCTATTGTGGCCATTATCCTTCCCCCATCCTATTTTCCCACTTTTCCCATCCTTTTTTCCCACTTTTCCCTTCCACCATTGTGGATAGTCTGATCTATTTGCATATGGATTAAGATAAGAGTACTCACTTAATTGTGTTATAATATTGAAGAACCTCTCATGTAATGTAGTAATGATGATCATGTCCAATTACTTTATTAATTGATTGGTACTTAATTAATTACTTAATTGGATCGATGCAAGGGACTTTGCCTTGGGGAAAACACAGAGTTCGATCGTTTTCCACACCAAGTGGGATTTCCACTAACCTAAATATTTTATTAAGAACAATCATAATGGTGGTCTCCTTCTGATCTCAATTATTAAGTGTGCACCTAGGAAACCTCTTTATGTAAGAGAGTTGAAGATAAGAAAGTTCGAGAGGGTGATGAATCGTGATTGATCGTATGAATAAGTTATTGGTTGAAAGTTTTCAGACTAACTTAGTTTCTAATTTTTTTAGATGTTTGTGTCATTTTTTCGTATGCTAAAAAAAGAATCTTATGTGTCTGCACACGACTAAGAGCGTAAATCCTCACTTAACTTACTTAATCATACAGTGATTCACTTGGCCATGTGGTATTCTTGACGAGGGCTCAAATCGGGGACATTTTATCAAATTATCTATTGACAAACTACAAAAAGTGCTTAAACTTAAACATAGTGTCTCTTTAATTAACCACTTCGGGCTTCAATCTTGATCATTTTAATTTATTGGCTTGTTAGTGATTGTGGAGTTCATTATTATCAAAAAGCTGCACGACCTAATTAACAATGGCGCCTAAAAATATCTATCTATTGAAATATCTAAACAAATGAAGAGCAAAGGGGCCACCCCAATTCATCATGAAGTGGGATAATGTTGGAATCTCTAGACACACAATTTATAACATCATCGACATAAAAATATTTATGCTATGGTGGCCTAGCTAGAATAAGAATATATAGCCAATATACACCACTCACCACTATCAAATTTCGATCACATCATAGAATTAAGTAAGGTTATGTGCATTAGCTAAAGTGAATTATTTTCAAATGAAAATATCTACCAAAACTTGAGAGTTGTTGGGACTAAGACAAGTGGACCAAGGTAAAATGTTCCTAATCATTAAGGTGATCATCATGTATATATTACATATGAGTGTAAGGTAAGAGTATGATTAAGAGTGAGAGTTCTAAAATCAAATCTAGAATTCAGAAGAAGTAACATTGATAAACCTTATTCAGAAGAGGTTTCTACCAACAACCACCTAAGAGGATCGAATTAGCGATAAAATATATCCCCGTGGATATGGGTATTAAAAAAAAAGGCTATAGCACACCAAATAGAAAAGAATACTAGGCATAGTACGATGTTGCCTTATCCAAATGTATTGATGTTGTGGCATGTATGCTTGCATTCTAGCTTTTAAAAATTCCTAGATACCCATTAATTCATATATATTAAAAAGAAAACCCTAGATACCCTATAGTTGCAATACTCATTATATCTAACTGTAGTAGAATATGGCCCTCAACAGAATATATACATTGAAATTCCATAAAATCTCCAAAAGTACTCTTACCTCATTATATAATATATATATACCATGAGCCTATTATACATATTGAAGAAAAATTGAAATGGCTTGTACCTAATAAGGATTTTATTTGTTGTCTAGCATGGTACTTCAATTAAAATATTTCAATTACTTTAATACAATCTATCTAAAGAAAGGTAAGCAAATAATCATGATGTTAGGTGCTCCATCCCCATCCTAAATCCTAATTAGTAATTAATTACCCCGGCCCTCCCCTTTAATTCATCTCTCTCCTTAACCATTTTGTTTAACTTGTGCTATTTGTTGATATACTGAAGTATTAAACTTGATATTGGTTAATATTTATTAATCATATGATTGAGATTGTTGATAATTCTTTGCATATCATAATGAGTGGGCGCCTCAACCTCTATAACTAGTTACTACAAAATTTTTTGCTTCATTCCAGGAACTTTCTTTTAAGTTTTCCTCTTGTATTTTTTTCTATCCGATCAAGGTCGTTTGAATAGCTACAAGCTCTGGGAAAAATCAGCATCCCTAAAAATGACAGGACTTGGAGTACTATCATGAATTAGGTTTAACTGCAGCACAATTAAATTAGCTAGGGACCCATAAGATCAATTTTCCCCTAGGTTAGGTAGATGCATGTAAAAAGCAAATTGTATGAGAAAAAAAGCATGATTATTTCTACTTTATAGTGAGCATATGGAAAATATATTCACTACTATTGGCTCTTTTGTTTTAGCTTTGAGAATTGAGAGTGAGAGACACCTGAAGACATCAATTCATGGAAATTCTATGATGTGGTCCTCCAATTTTTTTTAAAAAAAGGGTCATATAATAAATTCACCATGTGGCTATGCTTTTCAATCACCCAACAAACAGAGCCTTAAATGTAAAATTACATCCATGGCCCCATAACTGCCAAAAAACCAGCTCATAGCACTTGATGATAAATTGGCCATTTGGGGCCAAAACACAACACCTCCAGACCACAGTGGTCTAGCTCCTCGATGGTTAGAAGGTCACTTTAGGGTTAATTACATCTGCAGTCACTGAAGTTTTGCGATTATTCACAAATCAGCCTCAATGTTATACGTACTTGTCGTTGATGTTTGGAATAACTGGAACTAATAATTACGGTGGCTATCTTCATCTAGTTTCTTTGTATCGGAATTTCCATAATAGTTTAGTTTGGATTGGGTATGAGTTACAATAAGTTTTTCAAGTTAGCTAGCTACTTAGCTAGGGTCAATATGACAGTTTAACTAGTAATTTGGACGACTCGACATGCAAATATTGATACGAAATTGGAAGAAAAATCTTATGTAGATGAAGAACTAATCGTTATCTGAGAATAATTTGATCTTTCTATACACACATGTCGAAAGATAAATAAGCGAGTCATGACAATCTACAATTACATGCAATTTGTTGTTAGATCCTTCTAATATTTTCCAAGGGAGAAAGGAACTAAGAACATTGAATTTTATTGATATATTTCTCCATTACAAGACCTCTTAACTACCAATTCCTACATTATTATCCTATGTTTCTAACGACACAAAAATCAACCTATAGCTAGGTCCCTTATTTGGGATGATATCTCCTACAAGGAAGGTTCTTTTCCGAATATATGTATACTTCTTCATTTTGCATCTAGATACTCTAGCTACAACTACTAGTAGTACTTGTTTTGCCGTTACTACACAACAAGGAAGAAAAATCATTAGGTTATAGAGCAATACAAGCGAACAAAGGATCATTTAGAGAACCAATGTATTGGCCATCTATTATCTAATATAAGGCATAGTTAGTAAATACTTCGTTTAATACACGTATATGTACCCGTACATATTTTATCAGTTTAAAACTTTCGTATCCGTATTATTGTCAAGTCGTTTCATTTGTTTCCGTTCATTTGACGGCTCCCGTACTAAACACGTATAAAACCCATATAACACGTTTAATATCCGTATTTAATGAATTAAATTATTAACTTTACTATTTTTACATATTTATTTATTTTTAAAATAATTTATTTTATATATTTATGCTATTAACGTACTATTAAACGTAACATTAGCTTAGAGATGAAGTAAAATACTCGTACGTATTTTATACATAACTTTCCCGTACCATATTTTACTAAGTATCCATTCGATCAAGTGCCACACATCAGATGTTAAATGGTCACTTGATTAGGCATCGTTTACAAGATATCTGGCTTGATCAATGGTGTCTATGTGTCCAAGCACCATTCAAAGATAGGGATCTCTAGGCTCGATCTCCTTGTAGGTATGAACACTTACTACTCATATGTTTTCAAAAAGAAAGAACCTTATTTTGTTTGAGGTACATATAAACGTTTTAAGTAAAACAAGTACGATAAAGAAAAAAATGACAATAACGATGATATAACACAACCCTAACACCTCTCTCTCCTTCCTTCCTAAAACAAAAAACACTTGAGAACAAGTTATAAGTCATTGCTCACATCTTGAAACAAAAATATGAAAGGAATCAACCATCATTTCCCTCCTTTTGCAAAAGCTCGTAATGTCCAAAATTACAATTTTTGTTGGGTGGATGACATGAAATGACCCCAAAATCCATGTAAAGGACAATAGGGAATATCTTTGTGTCTTCTGTCTTTGGCTAATCGGATTGGATCAATACAAGAGCAAGCTAGGGCACCCAAATGTAGCATTCTAGCTAGTAATGGTGGCACTCCACGATCGAACCCATTTTCGTGACAAAACTTGGTGCATTTTTTAGAGAGAATCATATAATCATCTTTTCAGTCCCCCAAAATTTGATTTATCTTTTCCCATTTGTGTGAACATTTGATGTAACTCTTCACCCCATTTTTAATTAGTGATAGATTTGATTTTCTTTTTCTTTTTCTTTCCCATTTAGAGTTTAGACCTTAAGGGAATGTTCCCTTGGTATTATTCACCATCATTAGTTGACAAATGACTTAGAAATGTGCACACTCTATGTATAAGAATCATCTTTAATTAATTTACTAGAGTTTGTATTCTATTGTTGCATTGATATCATATTCAGTCACCAGACTAATTTTTGAAATAACGAATGCAACTATCGCTTTGTCCACCATTTAGTTCTCATCACATAGACTATCCGATTTAACTTATAAATCAGAATCGATCCATACCAGATACATTACTCAGCCCAATGCAAGCTCGCATTACTCGAAATTGCTCTATCACAATACAACGCTAATCAAAGAGTTCACGTGACATATTCTATTATTAAGTTGGTTGAGACGGCACACACTACTCTTTGACAATTCAACGTGACTATTCCGTTAACTATTCTAAACTCAAGTGACGGGTTACCTAAAAAAGCCAAAATTTAGTGACTGATTTGTTAGTAATACCATCCCCCTATCTCCACCCCAAGTTTAGTGATTGCTCAAAGTGTAATTGACCCCTGTAAAAGTGACTGGCCCGATTAGCTCATAGTCATGGATGGTGTCCATTCCATTTCTTAGCCAAATGCGGAGAATGGGTTGCTCTCTTTTACTGTTCATATGGTCTATCAATAATGACCAATACTAGTAGGAAACACCACTATTGCGACGACAATTGGAAAAGAAAAAAAGAAGGAGATAGCCCATTTGGGGTTTTTAGAATATAATCTCCTTAGTTATAATTAAGGGGAAGAAGAAATCTATATAAAGTGAGAACTAATATTTATATATTCTATCAACTGATGAGTAATAAAACAATATATCGGTTTGATCATATCTCAAAAACCTTCAACTTGCTGATACTTGATACCAGCAGTACTGCAAAAAAAGGTTCTAAAAGGGGGGAGATGGTGGAATGATGATGATCAAGTTGTGGCAATTTGCCAAATAGTTGATTTACATAAAAGGTTGGGAGACAAAATCCCATGTTATTTGCATCTGATGAGAACATATGCAATTGAATGAAGACCCTTGTTGTCAAAATGGTATCTTTAGGTGGATTTGGATTAGGGGGGAAAAAAAGCATATAACTCATTAGACTAATTTGGGACTTAGGGGGAGAAGCTTAATTAAAAAGCTCAAGGTGATCAGGTTGTGGGCCTCAAACATGTGAACAAGCTCAACAATCAATTCATACCAACCGGCTAGGCGTGCATTTCAAACCGTATAAGGTGAGTGAAACGGATATTGTTATGTGTTCTCAATGGCCAGATGGCTGAAGTGGCATGAATAGTTGTTGTGTTGAAGGAAATTACGAGCAAAGAAGTCGGATCGATGGTTGTCGCAAACCCACTTTTCACGTGCATCACGATTGCCAGATCTCATTTTTCGGCTCGTGGGAAGGCCAAGAAGGCACAAAGATGTATGAATTCCTATTTCATTGAGGCGAGCACAACATGCATGTATGGAGCTATAGTCTCCTACGATACATTGATAAATGATTTCCATCAAACGAAGATGTTTCGAGGACCAGAAATACCTCTTCTATACTTAAGTTAATTGACATTCGATTATACCAATGAATCGTTCGATTGAAACCAAATTACCATCACATCCTCTTAACCCAAATGGCTTCCCTGATCATAAATAAAGAAAGTAAAGGGACAAAAATTCGAAGCAATTTGATGAATTTTCAAGATGTTTGTCGTATCTCTTCTCATCACTTACCCCACACCTATCTTCCATTCTTCATGACATGTAATTGTCGTCCTTCCAATGATACCATTATCCTCTTCTTCCTTCTCATCTCTCTCTCTCTGTTACACACTTTCTCTTAACCTTTGGTCCGTTTCTCAAAAAAAACCTTGGCTCTCAATGGCGACCATCATGGAATAAAGCTAGCAACCACAAAGAGTCGAGGCAGATGGAACCAAAAGTTACCATGCAAGCAAGCAAACAACATTAATAAGAACAGGATATGGTGTGTTTGTGGAGCCTGGGCCAAGGTGTCATTCCCAGGCCCTAGCAAGGTTTTACTAGAAAGCTGCACCAAGATGCAGATAGCTCATCACTAATAAGACACTAACCCTCCAAACCAAAGGGTCCCTTAGGGTTTTTGGCCCTAGTACCCAGAATTACCCATGGAAATGCTGCCTCAACTTACTATCTATGGTGCAATGGTTCAAAGATAAAGGAGAATACAAGTTTTTTTGACAGGACTGAAATTCCCTATGGATGCTTGGCTCTTGCTTGCTAGTGGGAAGCCATTTTCAGTGTTTCATGGATTAGGACTACACACAAATAGCAGTATCTTCCTCTCCCTATCTCCCTATATGTCACTTCATCGAGCAATTAGTGTCGAGAGAATCATCTGGTATAGTTCACTTTAAACTCTTTTCAATAATTCCGTTGGTTATCAGGATGAAGTAATTTTTTTAACGAGAGGAAAAAAAACTGTGTATAGGACTGAATTCTGTTGGGGGTACCATTCAGGTATCATATCGAAAGAACTAAGGAAAGTTTTCTGGTTTATACTTGTCCACCTAGCCCCTTTTTTAGTACGAAATTGCTGAAAAACAAATCTGTACAAGCTTGGCTCGGAGGGGAAAGTATTGTACTGATGTAGTGCATTCTGCCCCGACAAATTCATTTTTCACATACTAATTTTGTCAATCAAGCGAACAAATCGTTATCTTGTTTGATTCGTGTAATATGTTGTCATGGATCAATAATTTAGATCTATGATCTAGTTTTCTTTCTTGATTTCCTATTCGATCATCTCCACTAACATGAACCGATACAACTCGATCGGATCGATCTACTCACGACTCGTCGGTCTGTACAAATCGGGTCATCGAACCCTCCACATATCTTCTCTAAGGTTGCTTTCAAGTTACAACCCACTGCCTGCTGAAAGAGTGGGAGACGTCGTCACTCTGAAAGAGGACCCTCCCTCAGATATGTCTAATTGTCGACCTCCAATATTCAACGAGCAGAATAAAGTGAGAAGAAGAAGAAAAAAGTCTGGCCAATTGGGTTTGCAAAACCAAACCCACCCAGTTTGACACATCCATTCTAATTTCTATTCTATACACAATCAATGCCTTTGGGGAACACAATGCACCGGCTGCCGGGCGTGATTCAAACGCCGCCACGCGTGCTCTCAAGATCCATATATGCCATAGATGCCTTCCCTTCTTCTTCTTCTGTGTAATGTCTCCTCTAATGATAAAGCTCTCAGCTTGTTGGACAGAGACATGGGAATAAGGATCTTTCTTTTCTCTTGCTGAAACTTCACTCCCTAAGGCACTAACATGTTGTTCCTGCTGAGGAATAGTATCTACAGCCGACAAGTCGTCCGAAAGTTGGCTCTGTAGGGAAGTCGAATATATATATGGGTATAACTTAGGATACACATATATGTTTTACAGGGTGGTTACATGATGCTCGAAATGTCAATGATGATACCCCATATTGTCATAACCAGAATAAAGGTAAAAGATCGATGTCACGAAACGAAGATACACAGCAGCTCGATGCCTTGTGGATCGAATCGTTGTGCAGCCCTAGTTAAGCAGCCAAATGGAGAAAACAAGCAAAGAGAGCAAGCAAGAGAGTTCTGGTTATATTTCAACATGATCAGAGCCTGCAGGAGAGAGTGATCACTCACACCTACTGTCAATTATTGATACAATGGAATGCCAGTAGGCAGGAGGGCTATAGCTAAAATGACACACACTCAGGGGCACTCTCAGTGGAGATGGGGGGAAAGGGTAAAAAAAATGGTACAGATTTTGGTTCAGGGGATCGACAGACCATTTTTTTCCTTCGTGTTACAGAGTTTTTCTCAGCGATCCCCTTCCTTCATCCCCAGTGACATGATAAGAATATGTGACAAATCTTCCCCTTGACAGAGCAGAGCTACTGGTTTTTTTCCGTTTAAGGAGGTCATACTACTCGCCGCTGATCATAACTGATTGATGAGGTACCCGCCTTATTTCTACAAACGATGAGTACTCCCTGCTCATCGGCTGCTTCCATGGCTCCCCGTCCATCTGGAGGAACGAATCTCTCCACTCTCCTCCCCTCATCTCGAGTCTGATTGCTGCAGCCTGAGGAAAGGCAGATAGGAAAATTGTTGGATCAAGTGACGTTTTGAAGCACATTGCTACATTGCTGTCTAGTTTGCTTCAAGTATGGAGTTCTACAAGCTAAACTGATTTGGTCCGAAGTTGATTGTATGCATTACATTAGGCACTGAATGAACTCGTGCATTGAGACCCTCAAAGCGCCACACTCGCCCTAGTAAGTCACTATTAGCACTTTTGACTACTCTCCCATCTGTTGGGTTGTTACATCCAGCAACATAGTAGCACAAACTGGCAGAGGCAGCAGAAATGCTAAATGGTGACTTTTGTTAGGGCGACTTACAGTGCCTAAGGTGGTGTCTGACTACTGAGTTCATCCAATACAAGTAACTGAGTTTAGTGACAAAATTGGTAGTTTTGACCCAGGTGCTACTTGGTTTCAAGTTTGGCTAGATGAAGTATGCATGGAAAAACACCAATGCAACTTATACTGTACCTGGGCTATGTGTTTTGCGGATATGAGTTCGACCATCACAAATGATGCATGCCACCCTTGCTTCAAACCAAAAATTTCTAGGAGACCATCGTCAACATGAGCCTCGACGAATCCCCTCTGTGAAAGCAGACAGGAAATGTTTTTGTACAGGTCATTATATGCTCGAAAGAACAAGTACGGAGAAACCTGATTCAGATTGTGGAAAGTATGCAGATGACCTAAAATATGAAATAGTGTGTGTTATTACCTTCTCCAAGTAGTCTGCAGTTGGATTACCCCATGGATTTCTCCCACTTCCATAGTTGTGAAGGTTCAAACAAACGATTGCTCTGACACTGTATAAAACAAAGAAGGAAAAGATCAAAGGTGAACAAACTGACAAATACATGAAAACAGCAGTGAAATCTTTAAATTGATGATGAGGACAAAAGAAGGCAGACTTTAACCTTTTAGGAACAGGGATCTGCTCCCATTCTGAGCAATTAACCTTTTTAATGTGCATCCTCAAGATATTTTTTAGCCCTCTACAGCAATCAACTTCAAGTTAGTACTGATCTTCATTAGATCAAATTGTAAAGAAAGTAAGATACATGAACAAACAAGAGGAAAGTTGCCCTCCTGCTTCCCCACAATGAATCACTGACAAATTTGGTTGGAGATATGCTAACCTCAGACTGGGATCATTAATGCAAGGAGTGAGAAACCAGCCCTGGGTGCAACTGTAACCAGAGTATATTAACTGCACCATACCACAAGGAGATTAAAAGGAATGCCGAACAACTGTTCCCAGAAACACGAAAGTGTAATATCCTGAAATACTTCTTGGGAGTACAAGGACTGTAAATGGTACCAAAAAATGAGTTTGCTGGGCACTAAAAGTGAGAAAAGAAAAAGGTTTGTTCTTTTGGATTTGTCGATACACTAAACAAAACTATTAGAATCTTTTCAACCCCAAAATGGATCAGTTAATTTCAAAAGGGCTTTAGCTTCCATCTCCATCAAGATATCTACTTTCGTAACCGAGGAGGAATGCTGAGTAGGAACATATCCACAGTAGGTTGTCTACAGGATAACGTTAATAAGTCCTCTAGGCAACTCGTAAGGTAATGAGAAAGATCGTCTAACCTTGTTTGCAATGGGACCTTGTGCAAGGTAAGGTTTTTCATTACGTAAATGGTGAAAGCCATAGGCAACTTGGGCATCCATTCCTGTAGTAACAAAGCAACAAAAAGTTAAGCCTCCTGATAGAAACCAAAGTTTCAGTTCCTCTAAAGTAAAAGCATGACAGAGCCTTTTTAGTCCTTTTGACACTATAATAAGGCACACTCAATCAATCTCTTTCAATTAGGTTTACTATGAAGCATGGAATAAGTGCAATAGTTTGACCCAAAAAGAAAGTCAAATATGAATTTTTCTTTTCTGATAAAAATCTAGGACCCGTGGTTACAGCAGTAAAAATGGACAAACATAGACCCAGAGTTGAGCAGTAAGTTAACTGCAATGATATATGCAAACACATTTACCATCACATACTAATAGTATAAGGTATTACCTATGCTGAAGTAGTTATAGAACACTCCTTCGTAGCAAGCCATTTTCTCAGGCAGCCGCCCTTCAACTTCCAAATCCTGAGAATCAACCATTTAAATATCAACAATTGCCTCAATAGGCCATAAGATCATACACTTTAAAAGAATACCCTAATGAAAGGTCTGGCCAGAGGAATTCAAGCTTGCACTGCATTTCTCAGTTGACAGCAGAATTACTTCGATGCAGTAGTATAAACCTGATCAAGTAGGCACTCTTCAGTAGCCTTTAAGGAATAGGGAGCATCCACGACTTGACCTTCAGCCATCGACACCACAACCTGCCAACTGCATCACAAAGCTGTTTAGCGCCAGCTATACCGCACGAAAAAAACATTTTATTTACTCTAAGTTACTGCAACCCAAAACTATTGAATGAGTTCTAGCACCAAAGCATTAGAGCAAGGACCAGCTCAAACAGAAGCCTACAAAGGGTGAAAAGCCATGCCAGACACAACAAGACAACACATACAGACACATAAAAAAATGAGCCTGGATAAGAACCAATTTAACACATTTAGACAATCTAAACCAATGGAGAAAATCCACAGGAGGATGGTGGCAGCTGGCTTACCTATCAAGACGGCAAAGAGGCCCAGCAACCGCCCTATCGAGAGATCGCTTAACAGCTGATTTCCAAGCAAAAGGAAACGAACCTCCCTGAATGATGGGCATACAAACAAGAGGTCAATGAAGAAAACATTAAAAGATGAAAACTTGAAAGACCAAATGCAAAAAAAAAAATTGAAGGCTTATTAGTTATAAATTACCCAACCGAAACTCCTCGACAAGTCGTTGCCTGTACCAAGAGGAATGATCCCTACAGGAGGAACCGGCTGCCTTGCCTCTTTGAGAAGTTCTGCTAGACTTCCCAATATCCAACCAACCGTACCATCTCCTCCAGCAACCTTACCAACAGCAAAAAAATACATTAAAAAAACTCACTCAGTCACTCACTCTCGAAATGACATCACATTTCATCAACAACTAACCACAAAAACAACGGTATTAACAACCCACCATACCATAATTCTCATCTTCTCACGGCACTCTTTGGCACAAAGATCACCAAGGATGGCCATCTTCTCAAGACAGCCCAGCCCATGTCTCACGAATTCATGAGGCTTCACATCTGAGAGGTCAAAAACCTGCATTAACGCATCACTTCACATTTCAACAACCCAAGTTTCCTAACAACTTGCCCCAAGTCAATTCCAATTTCCAAACCCAAGTCCCAGTTCATTTGTTTTTCACTCTGAATTAAACATTAGAGAGTTGTAAAGGAAAGAAAGACTGTATCTTTTCCCCTCACCTGTTCCTCGCTGATTAACTGCTGGAGCCGCTCCTTGAGTACAGGGCCATGGCGGCCACCGCTCTTCGAATTGACGAAGACCACCATGGGGCATTGCGGCGCGTCCTCGGGGACTTTCAGCTCGGCGCTGTTGTGGTGGCGGTCGCAGGCCTCCGCCGCGTCTTTTGACCTAATCGCGTCGACCACCGCCCGCCGGAGGTACTCCGGCATGACGAGCTTCTTCCGAAGCACTTCCTTGTCGATTCGGACCCCCGACAGGCCGCACCCACGGAGCGAATCGATGACGGAGGATCTCGACGCCACGATCCTCGTCGTCGTCGACGAATCCACCGCCGCCGCCGTCGACGATTCCACCGCAGTCGTCGTAGTCGCCGTTGAAGTCGGTGAATCCATATTTCCCTCCCTCTTTATCCTTTTTTTTTTCTCTCTCTCTCTCTCACTTGCTTCTATTATTGGCGGCGGTGAAGGGTTCGCCGGCGGCGGACGAGATCCCCCGAAAAGCGAAGAAGAAGAAAGCAACTCTCTTCTCTCGCTCTCTGTCGCGCAAATGGCGTCGCTCTCTCGAAACTGTTAAAAAGAGGGGAAAAGATTTTCTGAACCGCGCAATTTGTGGGCTGTTATACTTATTTATTTATTTTATGCGTTTGAAATTCATTATTTTTATTTATGTTTTTGTTTCTTAACGAGTATGTTACAGTTTAGTATTTTTTACACATCAAACAAGTAAAATTTGATTACCGAATAAACAACAAAAATCTTACTCAATGAATGACACTAGCAAATATGGCTAGAGTTTCTCTTATTGGTCATATCAAACAAAATCAATTGTTGAGTCTACGGATCGTCTCTCATTTGTTTTCGACTATTGGATAGTACCATATTAGTGTTAAGTATATGAATACGTTACTGTGTTGATCCAACGATTGAAATAAATGATAGACTAACCCAACGATATCATCACAGATTGAAATGACAACTTCAAGTATAATAACTAATAAATTCTTAATCAACGTGTAACTTCCATTGATAATAACCGAAAAATGGGGCTAACTATAATCTTCGATGAAGACGAAAAAAGTTCCCTTTGATGGTTGATTATACTATACGTGCTCATGTATTCCCACCAACACGTACCACTTAACCTCGCAATCAGGAATGAAAAAAAGGATCGAGATGAGAAAGTAGCAGATCACATCTCATAGTTAAACTTCCACTTATGCAAACTTAACGGTTTGTTATTCCCACCAGCAAGCACAATCTTCGATTAAAGAAATATCATAATCACTCATACCATATATACCTGCATTTGCATATACACAATCGTACCATAACGTATCAAGATTATTAAGTATCATAATCCCCACATTTACAGCGATGTGAATGTGGGGGATTTGGTGGAAAGTGGAAATGAGTTCATAATGGTAAGGTAGATCTGGAAAATTATGGGCAAGCAAAGAAGGTCATAAATAAGAGGTTGTTAGTAGGTAAGATCGATCCACAACCACAACTTGCCCAATTGACTCCAATGAGGTTGTTCCAATATTTATGGTGCTCCCAAATTTAGTTGGGGGAAATTCAGCTGTACTCATAAATCCCCTTATTGAAGTCAGAGATCTGTCAGTTTCCTCTTCTGTTTTTACTTTTCACCACAGTAACTTTCCTTTTCCGGTAAACGTCACGTTACTGAGCAAATGGGAAGAAGATTGACCACTTAACCGTCAACAGATTGATCCGCCCGCCAGCTGCCCGTGCTTTCGGGGTTGGGGTCCCACCGGCGGGAATTTTAAATTGCCGTTGCTTTCTGTTACTTTTTTATTCAAGCGGGACCCACCTTCACCGGTAAACCTTAATTCCTGTCTGCGTCCTCTAGAAGGGGCGGAATTTCTCCTTTTCGTAGGATGGGAGGAAGAAGAAGAAGAACAAGAAAAAGAGAACACATGGACTAAAGATTTTTGCATGATCGTTGGTAAAATGATAGGACAGTCCAATCGAGAAAATTTCTTATTGAAGTCTAAATCAGTAAATGACTTTCAGCGGTACAGTTGTTGAACCATGCTTCTTAAATCCCATATTGATGGTTCCGGTACGATATTACAATCCTTAATCCGCAGGGTTTCTTGTCATCTACGATAGTCTCTGCTTCTTATATACAGGTAGGTAGATACTAACGACACTTCTGTTTTGTTTCTCTTTGGTCTGGAGCGACACACGATCAATACCATGTTAAAACATGGGCAGGTGGGCTGCAACAATGCTAAGTTCCATTGTCTGTCGAAAGACGACCAATCCAAAGAGCAAAAGGAAACAAGACCGAGTACAAAGCAAAGATTCAACAATGAAACCGGCCGAAGATACTTGATTCAACCTGAGAAATGATTTAGAAGGTAATGACAGTTTTGTAATCTAGTCTGTGTTAATCGGGTCAATGCCTAAACTATTGATGCTTTTTAGCTACCTAATGGTGTATTGTAGGAATGTAAATGTGCTTGTGCCTTGTGACCTAACCCAAGTTGTCTACCCACATAGAGTAACTGGAACGATTTCGGCGATCACCATTTGGGACACTGTCATTGCCGTCTGATGGTTTCACAACAGCTTTCTCGACAATCACATTGCTGTTATCGTCGATCCTGTATGCAATATCGACGCCCTCCAGGAGAAGATGATAGACTATGCCTCCTGAGCCAACTGGATCAATATCATCATCCTCGTGATTGTGCTGTTCACTGAACTCCTCATCTGGTGAAGCAGCAATTGATGGCAACTCAGTAGCTCCATCATGAGGTTGGTTTCGTTGGGAGACCGAGCGAATGTCCCACGAGAGCACCTCTTCGATCAGGCGTCGCAGCTCTGCTGCAGATGAGTACAGCGATTTCTTTCCCTGCAGTGGAAACGAGAAAGAAGGAATTGAGTGGTGAAGTTGATGAAGCTCAATAACTGTTTGATCCGAGACCCAGAAGCTCACCATTCTCCGCCAGCAATCATCGAGGGATGAAGCAAAGCCCTCGGAGAAGTTGATTGAGGTTACTGCTAACATGCCATCCTCCTGGATCAGGATTAGACACAACTTTTAAATGAAGCAGGACAACTTTTTTTTGTTTGTCAAAGAAGCAGGACAAATTTATATACCATAAGGATCAAAAGGTTGATCCCATTTGATCTGCAATGTTATTTTCAAGAGAATTTGA
Organism: Linum tenue; assembly: GCA_946122785.1. Lineage (NCBI taxonomy): Eukaryota > Viridiplantae > Streptophyta > Magnoliopsida > Malpighiales > Linaceae > Linum > Linum tenue. Next base: position 33,489,993 of record CAMGYJ010000003.1, read on the forward strand.
GAAGGTTTATACAGATGGAGTGGAGGCCATTACCATTACCCACTTCGGCACTGTTGCTTCGGTGATGCTGTCACAGTAAGGGAGATAAGGTTTGATATCAAGAACTGGCTGTTCATAGAAAAAGATGAGTAACAAGTTAGTAACAACCATCAACGACAGTTAAAAAGAAGTCTATCGACTACCATCAACGAATGTAAAACTTACTGTGCCATCAACTAGATCCACACCAGAGAGCAGAACCATGTTTCCTTGTACAGCTTCTACCTGCAGAGCAACCAACACATCATGCATAAGGCAAACCAAAAGCATCAGGGGTCGTCCCGACGTACGATTTCAGAAAAGAATTCGTATAATCCATCCGTTTCAAATCTACCCACTCCAGAATGACATCCGTTTCAACAATCACACATCCAGACAACACGTAGTAATCTCGTGCATTACCTTTGCAACGGTGAGGCCAATGGGGCAAGGTCGATGAGGAGTTCTGGTAGCAAACACTCCCATTCTACCACCTTTCAGCCTTGGCACTCTAACCTTAACACATTCCAAACATTAAGCAACACAAAGAGACCAAACCAGAAAGTAAACAACAATTCTTTTGATTGTCACCATATATCCTCTACTTATTTACCTTGGCCTTAAATTTTGATCTAGATGGTTCCTTCCACAACTTATCCAAATCTGTGTTCAAGTGAAACACATAGATTATCCAGCAATGAGAATACTCAGTTAGACCTTCTAGTGAAGCTGGTGGAACCCTAGATGGGTTGAACATTAAGCATGCCCTTGCTAGAGGTACTACCAAAGGCTGCCTTGGAGTTCCATTTCTGCATAGACACAAGTGAGAATTCTCTTACCATAATTGGTTTCAAACTCAATGCCAATTTGTTCATCAGATTCCGAACTAACTAACGAACCTGGTGGAGAAGCAAGACTGGACAGTACCAATTGGCATCATTGGATAAGAACTCTGCTCCAAATTCTCAGACTTGTGCTGTGCTAGAGCTTTCCTCAATGCCTGCATGCAGAAAGTTTCACAAATTTTAAGGGGAAAAGGAGAAACGTTTCGAAGGCAGTGCAATGATAAGAGAAAATATACCTGTTGAGCGCGAATTCGGCCTTGCCTCTCAGCGGCCGATTTCTCAGTCGACGATTCAAGAGCATTCTGAAGCTCTTCCACCTTTGATTCCAGCTCTTTAAATCTTTCCCGCCAACGATAAACTGAAAGCCGCCAAAAAATCAAATTTCTTGCTGTAATGGCGAAAACCCATTGGCCAATCACCAAAAGGCTCTCCACTATATAGAAGAAAAAAATTTAGAACTTACTAGACATCGCGGCGAAGGCGGCGGCCGCGGCCGCGACGATGGGTATTAACCATTTTAATCGCTCGTCGGAACCCATGTAATGGTTCCCTCAGTTTACGACTCTGCAGCTCCAGCTCGGCCGGGGACTAGGGTTTTGCTAGTAAAGTGGTAAAGTTTGGATTTTTAATTTGCGTATATAAAGAATAAACAACTTGCACTCTCTCTCTCTCTCTCTCTCTCTCTCTCTCTCTTCACCCTCTGCCTGTTTTGTCTGCTTTGACCATCTGGGGTGTTTTCTTTCCATGCCGTTGCTCGATTAGGTAAGCTTGTTAATCATTTTATCCATCTCTCAGTCTCTCTCTATCTCTCTTTGATTTGGCTTAGGCTTATGTCTGGATTGGTACTTGGTTGGCGCTTGCGTTTCGCTTTTCACAGCGTTATGTAGTTCGCCATTATCAGTGGAGTCTTGCTGAATGCTGAGTACTGCTGTTTGAATGGATAAAGGGAAACCAATGTGGAAGTGGAATCTTGTGCTGGCTATCTTCACATTGCTTATGACCTCCATTTTCGTGCTGCTTTCAGTGTTCACTCTGCCGAATTACCTCGAGAACTCATTTGATCTGTTTTGGCTTAGCTCCGGATTCAGCAGTAGCAGCAGCTTGAATCTGCATTGGCTTCAGTCCCATCCATTCAGGTTCTCTACTACTCCAGCTCACTGATTCTCTTCTGCTTTGACTTCTGTAGGCTGTAGCTTTGTTCTTCTTGGTTTGTATGCAGCTTATTTCTAGAGTGCTTTTCACTGACGAAGCTTTGGCTTTGCCAAGAATCTTAGTGTGGACTATAGAGATGCATCCAAAAAGAAAGGAACCGTTACCTACCCAACTTGAGTAGACTTAACTTTTATATGCTTACTTCTCCAGTGACGAAGATAAGAATGGAACAATCACTTTAACTGGAGTTGTTTATCTTTTGTTGGTTCCCTTTGCAATTCTGTTCCTGCTTGTAGTCTGTTTCCTGCTTTGCTAGAAATGCCCTATTAATGATCTCAAAGAAATCTGCAGGAAACTAGCTGAGGTCTACTACCCACATACCACAATTCAGAAACCTTGGAATATGAGCGAGGAGGATCGTTCTCCTTGGTCACCATTGAGGGCTGAACTCACATTTGCAGCGAATTCTGCACCATTCAACAGTTGCCATGCTTCTACCATTGTTGAGGTTAGGCAGTTCATCTATAGAGCTTATCTCTTGTTATTATCTTTTGAAGTCTTCTGCAGACTAAGCAGTTTTGTACTTGGTCTATGCTAAAATGGATTGTGCTTTATGTAGGTAGCGAAAGGCCATTTTTTGGCTGCCTATTTTGGTGGCACATCAGAAGGAGCCCCTGATGTGAAAATTTGGATCCAGACATACAAGGTATATGTGTTCCCGTACTTCCAATATTTACCACTGCCCTTTCCATGAACGGGTTAGGAGTACTCGTTTGAGACCTTACAAAGTGACGAACTTTGATGTCCAGGATGGAATTTGGAAGCCTCCTGTAATTGCTGATGAACAACCTGATGTGCCCATGTGGAATCCTGTTCTGTTCAAACTACCATCAAATGAGTTGTTGCTGTTCTACAAAGTTGGCCAGGAAGTGCAAAAGTAAATAACTTTCAGGACTTGATATGTTTATTGCCACCTGAAAATTTTCAGTCTTGTTTGCTTTATTAAGTGTTTTGGCTTCTGATGAATTTTTCATTCAGGTGGAGCGGATGTATGAAGAGATCATACGATAAAGGTGCCACTTGGACAGAAAGAGAGCAACTTCCTCCAGGTATATTAGGGCCATCAAAGAACAAGGTATGATACTTGTGTTTTAAGACATCAGTCAACAAGTTTGCAGGTGTTTTGCTTATGCGCACTCTTAAAATGATGCCTCAATTCATATTCTTCTGCAGCCTCTCCTGCTTGAAAATGGGAGCTTGCTTTGTGGGTCATCTGTAGAAAGCTGGAATTCTTGGGGATCATGGGTGGAGGTTGGTGGAAGTTCCATTCTGAAAGTACCTTGAATCCATTGGAGAGCAAAAGTTGACATCGTTTTTGTTTTTGTGCCATTCATGTGGGATCAGGTGACTGCAGATGCTGGCAGGACATGGAAGAAGTACGGTCCGATTTACATCAAGAACGAGTCCCTCAGCGTGATTCAACCCGTACCATACAAGACCTCAAAGGGCACGTTACGAGTCTTGATGAGATCGTTTGCTGGCATAGACAGAGTCTGCATCTCGGAATCCTTGGATGGTGGTGTGAACTGGGGATATGCAACCCCCACCAAAGTCCCCAACCCAAACTCAGGTTCTTAATCCACAAGCTTACTGTATCCTCCTTTAGATCAGGTTACAGGTTTGGCATAATCCTGTTTTTCAGCAGTCGGGGTCAGTAGTCTATAAGGTTGTGTGTTATTCGAGTTACGGGCCAATCAATTTGACAAAGTATCTTTTCATTGCCAATGTGTAGGCATAGATGGAGTCAAGCTCAGAGATGGCAGGGTTCTCCTTGCTTATAACACAGTCTCCAGGGCAGTGCTCAAAGTTGCAGTCTCCAAAGACGACGGAGACTCGTGGCACGACGTTGTAACGCTAGAAGAACAGCAAGGGATGGAGTTCTCTTACCCTGCAGTAATCCAGGCTAGCGACGGACTGGTTCACATCACTTATACCTACAACAGGACACAGATTAAGGTAAGCCTGTTGTTACATACTTTGTGATGAGAAATAAAAATCGAATCTTGATTGCGCACAGATCTCTTACACACACTTTTGTATTTCATTTATGCATTGCAGCATGTTGTACTCCAACCAAGTTGAAGCTGTTGAGAAGATCCCCATGGTGAAAGAAATGCTTGCACTTTGTATCACCTTGCTTTGTAAATCTCCTGTCTTTTCCTTGAGGATTCAAAATGTTGTGTAACGTTACGAAATTGGATGATGGAATGTGTCTTAACTTCTATCGAATGGTGAAATGTGCTACATTCGTTTTTATGGAGCAACAATAAAGCATACGCTTCACAAAAACAGAAAAAATTTAGTGAAAAGGTCTGACGTGTACATCTCAGGAATCACTCAATCGCTGACTGTATTATCTCATTTCCATTGCCACGCCAGAGGATGAAAAGAGCGGCGGAGGAAAGAAAATGGGGTGTTCGACTGCCTATCTTGCGGCCTCCGCCACCAGCTCCGTTTGTTTCCTTCGTCGCCTGTCACCAACCGGTGGAACTCTCAACTTTCCGTTTTCAGCTACTTACGGTGGCGGGAGAATACGGAGGCTGAATTGCCGACGAAAGTCGGCTGTAATGTGTAAAACCACCGGCGGCGGGACTAAGGACAAGGAATCTGCTTCACCACCAGATGTCGATCTCGACAACCTGGAAGATGCCGGAGGCGGGCGGCAGCAATCGTCGATGGAGAAATTGGTGGAGACGGGAGTGTTGGTGTCGCCTTTCTTCTTCTGGGGCACCGCCATGGTGGCGATGAAGGAGGTTCTGCCCGTGACCGGACCGTTCTTCGTCGCGTCGTTTCGGCTGATTCCATCGGGTTTGTTGCTGGTCGCGTTTGCTGCGGCAACTGGGAGGCCGTTCCCCTCTGGAATCAATGCTTGGCTCTCCATCACGCTTTTTGCCATCATTGATGCTTCCTGTTTTCAGGTTGTTGCTGCTGCTCTTTACTTTGCTTGTTTCTGAACCAATTTTTGGAGGTTGGATTGGGACCTCTAGGTTTGAAACTAGAAGTAATTGTGTGTTTGTGGAGCAGGGTTTTCTGGCTGAAGGTCTGCAGAAGACTGCTGCAGGTTTAGGCAGCGTAAGTTTCCCTCTTGACACATAGCTTGATTACATTTTCCCTCTTGTTCTGAAAATGATAACATTGTTTGAGAATCCATGGCAATGCATTCTGATGAGCTCCAACTTTGACATTTGTTGAGAAACTTGATTGGATTACTGATGGTGGCGGTGTTTACCTCAGGTGATTATTGACTCCCAACCGCTGACCGTGGCTGTACTTGCAGCCCTGCTGTTCGGCGAATCCATCAGCTATGTGGGAGCAATAGGGCTTGTCCTTGGTGTCGTAGGACTTCTACTTCTGGAGGTGAAACATTGATTCCTGCTCAGTATGTCGTTCTGTTTGTCTTTGTTGCTGTTCTTTTGGATGTGAGCTTGACTGCAAGCACTTCTCTAGCACCAGGGTATAAATTGACTGGTCTCCTTGCTTAACATCCACCTCTTGTACAGGATACAAGTCTGTTTGTTGTTGGTCTACTACCATGCATGAATGTATGATCTTTTCCTTGTAATGTGTTGCTTGGGCTATGGCGTTTACAACTTAGGCAGCTCTGCGGGTGCATGGATTGGATGCTCGTTACTAAATGTCGATGAAATGCTTATCTTGATACCCGCTGAAGAACGAAAAGTGGCTTTTTTTTTTTGTGGCAGGTTCCAGCACTTTCGTCTTTTGAAGGGACTAGTTTCTCTCTGTGGGGAAGTGGAGAACTGTGGATGCTTCTTGCTGCACAGAGCATGGCAGTTGGCACCGTGATGGTCCGCTGGGTCTCGAAATATTCAGATCCCGTCATGGCAACTGGATGGGTATGTATGTATTCTGAGGCAAATGGATTTCGTCAATTGCAGTTGAAATGTGATAGATCAACTTATGAGTAAGCTTCTGTTGCAGCACATGGTCATTGGTGGTCTGCCTCTTGTGGCAATCTCGATTCTCAATCACGATCCGGCCTTTAATGGCAGCCTGAAGGATCTCGCTGCGAGCGACGTTTTGGCACTGCTTTACACCTCTATTTTCGGAAGCGCTGTCAGTTATGGTGTATACTACTACAATGCAACAAAAGGTATGAATTGTGTACTGAACTTACAAATTGGCTATGCAGCCGAGCTTTTTTGTTTCGTCGTCTGCATGCAGGATCTATTAAGGTGTTGCCTGGAATCAATCTGGCAATCGAAACATGATCCGCCTGAGAGGTGTTTGAGTTCCGGATTTCTTTTAAAATACTAATCTGTTCTTTGACCACCAATTTCAGGTAGCCTGTTGAAGCTCAGTTCCCTTACATTTTTAACCCCAGTATTTGCTTCCGTTTTCGGGTGAGACTAACTAACTAACTAACTAACTAACTAACTAGAAATGCCCTTTCCCTTCTCTACTCCCACTTCCCTAGTTGTTTTGTTTAGGACAGAAAATCTGCAGGTTCCCTGATTGTATTGCTAATTTTTTACACCTGCAGGTTTCTGTATCTGAGTGAGACCTTTTCACCTGTCCAACTTGTTGGCGCGGCTGTTACCCTGGTCGCTATATACATGGTTAACTACCGTGGTGGTGATGTTGAATGACTCATCTGGGTTTGCAGTGCGAAGCAAGAAACACAACTGCAGCGGCCTCCAGAATGTTTGGGTTGAAAGTTCTCGTATAGCACGTTGAACGCGGGTAGAAGGGCATAAGAATGAAGCATCTACGATCCCGGAAACACTCTATACCACGAGATCACCACGCTCTGGAACACTTGGCTCCTTCGCTGGCTGGTTGGAGTCCTTCCTCCCCCTGAAATCTGGCCATAGCTGCAGAGATGCTTGCTTTTAGGGAGTTGAACGTATATACATGTATGTTAGTTAGTTAGTATGACGTTTAGAAACAACCTTTTGCTTGAAAATGGCCAATGTTTTGAATGGAGTACAGGGTGAGTTGAGTTGTGGGCATCAAATTTCCAAAATCACTCCATTTTTCACCTAGGTGCAGACAAGTTGGGCTATCACAATAAGGCCCATTGTGATGGTTTCTACGAACTGAAAACCCATCATAGCCCATTCTACTTAGATGGGCCAAGGTCCATGGTGATCCCATCAACCCCATGAGTAGCTGTTGATCATCGTTGGCAGTGCAACTATCCGGACCAAACTCATGAGAACCGAACCTTATCCAATAGTGAAATACATAATAATAGAATTAAAAGATCTGGTGGCTATTGATACATTGGTTTGATTCAAATGTATGTTCAGTCTATTTTCTTTAATATTTATAAAATTCCTTAGACTAAGAGCCGAACTGAATTACAATTCAATTCTGTATAATTTGGTTCGGTGTGGTCTGGTCTGGTCCGTACCAAATTGTTGTACACCTAATTGCGCAGAAAGTGTTTAACACCCTTAGGATGCGCGTTTAAATAACTCATTCTTATACTATGGTAGAATCGTCGTTACTATTTATTTATTTCCGACTTTCCGTGTATTTGATGTTTTCCGTATTAAACACGAATAACATGTACTCGAATCACGTCAGGAAGAAATAAGCATGCATGCAGTAGTTGAAAAAACAAGAACTCGATGAATGAGTATTAAACTATTAATGATGCAATTTCTCCATCATGCAGATTACGATAAAACCCTTTAATATTCGAGATCAAACACAAGCGTAATCTGCATGCATGCATGCAGATATTGCATGATCCTTAGCAATATATACTCAACTACTGGAACTACACCTCCCTTTGCGCTAATCGATCATCAACAACAATGGCGGCAGCAACCGGCAACACGACCAACTGCCACGTGGAGCTGGACTTCGTCGGACGATGGAGGCACCGCTACTCCCTCCCGCCGTCGACCACGGTGGCGCAGCTGAAGCAGACCATCCTCCACGACTTCGGCATCTCCCCGGAGAGGATCACCCTCAGGCTCCAGCTCCTCCCCTACCCGACGACGATGGAGCACCAGACTCTAGCTGCCTACGGGGTCACCGCCGGACAGACCACGTGGCCGATCGCCGTCGACGTCGCGAAGATCAACGTGGTGGTCAACTTCCTCAACCTCGACAACATGTGGTACTTTGTCGTCGCCTGCTACGAGTTCGACTCCGTGGCCGAGTTCAGGAGGCTCGTCGTCGGCAACCTGAGGGCGACGGGCGTGGACGAGATCGGGCCGGAGGATATGGAGCTGTACTGCGGCGGCGTGAGGTTCGGCGACGGTGGAGCGCTGCTCTCTCAGTACGGTGTCCGGGACAAGGTTTGGGTGGACGTCAAGACCACGGAGGAGGTTCGAGAGCTCCGACGTCGTTTCACTAGCGCTCTGTGATTGGTTGACCAGCTTAGAGTCTCTTTGGTTATTATTAGGTCGTGGGTTTAATTACTATCAGTCTATGTTGCTCTCTTTTTTCGAGGATGGAAAATCACGACCTCTCGATCGAAGGTTCTGATATCATATTAACGAACAAAACCATCTGATATCATATTAACGAACAAAACCACTTTATCGGTGCGATCTTAGGACATGTGTTGTGTGAATGTCAAGACCGGCAAGGGGATTCGTGACGGTCGAGCCCGTAACACCATGTCAACCAAATTGGGTCGTGACGATGAGGCCCACACCATGTTGGATCTGCAAGTCCAGGATTGCAATACAGCTTGTCTCCTATGATGGGCTAAGGCCCATGGTCGATGAAACCGTGTGGCGACTGTGCGCTGCTATTGGTAAAAAGGGACGAATTGCCCCAATTTTGGGGGGGCCTTTTGGTCCCATTTGATGGACAATGGTTCCTGAGTTTGTCAAAGGAGTGTTCGTTTGGAATTTGTTTTCATGGTGGAAGTGAAGTGATAGAGACCAAAAGTTGCTTCGAAGAAAACGTGTGATTTGTAGGTGAAGTATTAGCATTTCACATTGGTGAACTAAAACAGTTTTTAAGTCTTTCAATTTATGTCAAGGAAATCTTGGCTTTTTTCTGAATAAGACCATGGTGAAAATCACATAAATTTCTTTTTTGACATTCGGCAATTTTTGTTTCCGATTTGGATCTAGATCGGGATAATAAACGCGATGGTACGACTTAAGTTTAGGTCATGTACATGTTCGTTGTCTTCTTATTTTGATAGTTCATTTTCCTTCAAGTACATCAAAGAGTAGTATGGTGCGGCCAACTAGTCTCCCTCCAATCAACATAATTTGTTATTAAAAGTTTGGATGTTCATATCAAACTCTAATTGAGCTAGACGTATTTTTTATCATTAACTCTTCCAATTTCTTGCTGGCGTTTGACATAGTTAATTTTCATCGAGCCGAATGAACACAAGGGGGACGTGGAAATCAATTGGATACCAGTTCGAATTACCTATTTTAATTCTCGTGCTTTCTTAAGTTACCTACTTACACAACTAGCAAAAGCCTCTACAACCAATCTCAAGCTGGATGATCAGGCAAATCAACTCTCCGGAGAAGGAAAGATGGATCGAGGATAGACCACTGATTTTTTCATAAAAGCGCCTTACCTTTAAGGATGTAAGTGGTGGACAGATTGTAGTTTGGTGGGCCTCTGGCATATGTTATCATGTCAGACTCGCCTGAATAAATTTTCTTATTCACAGGGAGGAAAAAAAGAATCAGGCTAGAACACGATTTATACTTGGAAGAGTTTTCGTCGAAGTCAATTACCTCCTTCTGGGCTCGACAATTGAGGCCAGAGGCAAATGATCCACTTGATGAATAACCATCCGGATATAAGGGGAAAAACCAATGCTAGATAAGTCACGACATGATTCTGTGTCGAATCAAGCTATAAATGATTCGTCTCATGGACGTCCTAATCGAGCATCAGAAAAGAGAAGTACTTAAAAATTAATCAATCAAAACAAAGTATGTGCAAGCTATAAGGATATCTTTAAAGGATATTTCATATTCAACCGACAATATGCACGCACGCATATGCATTCTGTTGCCACACATATAATTAAAGTTTTATCACCTTTTTCTAGTCTTCATATATCGATAAGCATTGCTAATGTACATGTGAGAGGATTATAATTCACATCCAACCATCACGTCCTGAAATCAAACTTTAAAAACCCAGAATCATCAAACGAAAGAAATATCAATCCAACAAGGCGAACAAATGTTGGCTGTTAAAAAGGGAAGGTAGAGGAAAATGAATGAAAGCAAAGAACTAATGCTATGTTTGGTTGGAACCGAAACTCTGACGGCAATCCCGGGAGTTTTGCACGTCATTGGGCAAACACGACCTAAGTCTAGCTTTGGCTTGGCTCTACACCCATCCCCCAACCTTTTTGCATTAAATGGGCAAAAAAAATTCTGCCACTCCTTTTTTTCCTTTCTGTGTTCTGCCATCCCATTTAATGCATTCATTCATTCATTCATTCATTCAAAGAACAACAGAACGAGTAGTCTACCAGTCCTCCACAGTTCAATTTTCCCGGCCGGCAGCAAAGACTGGAGCTTCCACATGATGTGGTGTGGAATTATTATTGGGAAGAAGAGTATACATTTGCTTTTATCATTATTGGGCCGACATACGTCGACCATGGGCCAGCCCGGACACGCAGCCCAGGATGTGGTTCCCTCGTCCTCTTGCTGCATGGACATGAGTCCTTCTCCATCACGTAGAGAGAATACCTTGAGCAAAACCAAAACCCTAGCTACTGTATCCTCTCATATATATTGTGATGTACAGCCGCTTGGCTTAGCAAGTTAACAAGTAATAATATCAGTAGCTGGAGAGGCTTCCCTCTCCCGTGGACTAGTCCCGACACTTCGGGGATACCACGTAAACATCGTGTCTTTCGTTTTATCGCTTTCGTTACAACTCAGGATTTATCATGGTATCAGAGCGCTCGTTCTAGGGCGCCACTAAGTCAATCGTTTCGTCATCGCCATGAGCGATACTGAGGAGACCAAGAACTCAGGTGAGAAGAAGGTCGTCTCGTTTCCCGGAGGGTCGTCCACTTCGGCGGCAGTCATGGACCCTTCGTCGGTCCTCTATCTTCACCCGTCGGACAGCACGGGGCAACTCCATGTTGGGGAAGTACTCACCCCCACGAATTATGGTGAATGGGTAGTCGATATGACTGACTCCCTCATTGTTAAGAACAAGTTCGGGTTCGTCGATGGCTCGATCGTCAGGCCGAAAGATGAGCCAGAGAATGGACCATGGGATCGCTGCGATGCGGTCGTCAAAGGCTGGTTACGTACCTCCATGAACAAAGAGGTACGCAGCAGTGTTAGGTTTGCGAAAACATCGAGAGAAATTTGGTTGGATTTGAAGGAACGGTTCGGCCAGGGATCACTCACCAGAGGGTATGAGCTGCGGAGACTAGTTGCTGGACTTTGGCAAGAGAAGCTCTCCGTATCTTCATTCTACACCCAGCTGCGCAGCTACTGGCAGGAGGCGCAGTCCATCTATCCTCCTGAAAGATGCACTTGCGGGCAATGTAGCTGTGGCCTTGAGCGGCGGACAAGGGACAGGGAAGATTGCACAAGGTTGCTGGATTTTTTAATGGGCTTGGACGAGAACTTCACCACTGTTCGTTCCCAAATTCTGGCCATGAAACCGCCGCCTTCCCTCGCTGAAGCATTCAATATCGTGTCCAATGACGAGAAGCAAAGGCTGCTGGCCCAACAAAGACGGCCCGGCGCTGAAGCTGCGGCGTTTGCTGCACGAGGAGAATCTGGTCGGGCAGATTCCGATCGAGAATCCGGCTCTCGTCCTCGCACGAAGTGTACTCATTGCGGGAAGACAGGGCATGTCAAGGAGACATGTTACGAGCTGATCGGTTGGCCGCCTCGCAATAATAGGTCGGGATCGACTGACAAAGGAGAGCGTGGCAGGGATGATCGGCCGAACAGAGCCACGTCTGAACGAGGTGAACGCAGGCCTCGTCGTGGCAGTCAAGAAGGAGCTCCGCGCGCAGCTCAAGTGGACAGTGAGGCTAGTCCTGTTCCGGGTTTCACAATTGCTCAGCTGGAGCAATTAAAGAAATTCTTTGACCACAACAAATCGGTCGAGGACCCCGCGGCCAACATGGCAGGTAATTCTTTTGATTCTCTTGAGTGGTTGATCGATTCTGGATGTAATGAACACATCACGACCAGTTCAGATTTGTTATGTGATGTGGTTTCGAATGGTGAAAGTCAGCCTGTTCGGCTGCCAAATGGAGACCGGATTCCTGTTCAGCAGGTTGTCAGTGTAAAGCTTCCTACAGGGCTCACTCTTGACCGTGTTTTGCACGTCCCTCAGTTTCGGTGTAACTTGTTGTCCGTAAGTCGTTTACTGCAGGATAATAATGTTGCATTGGTTTTTATGCGTGACATGTGTGTGCTTCAGGACTTACGCTCCAAGACAGTGATTGGGAAGGGTGAGCTTCGCGATGGCCTTTACTATTTGAAACTTTTTGGTGATCATGAGTATATCGCATTAGCTGCTGGTCGTGGCGTTGGTGTGGCGCAGGAGCGGTGGCATGAGCGCCTGGGCCATCCCTCGCTCGAGATGATGTCTCAACTTAGTTCCATTGTTCCTTTTACCATTAGCAAACATTTATCTCCTTGTCATCCTTGTTCAAGGGCTAAACAGAGTCGGCTACCATTTCTTCCAGTTCGATTAAAACCATGGGATGTTTTGATTTGGTTCACATGGATATTTGGGGTCCTTATAAACAAGTCTCTCTTAGTGGGGCTCATTGTTTTCTCACCATTGTTGACGATTACAGTCGTGGAGTATGGGTATATTTGCTCAAGTTTAAGTCTGACGTTGCTCGATTTGTTCTCATGTTTTGTGAAATGGTTCGCACTCAGTTTGGCCGGCAGGTTCGTCGCATCCAGGCTGACAATGGGTTAGAGTTCAACACCACTTCGTTGAGAGATTACTATGATCGAACGGGCATAATTTTGCAAACCAGTTGCACGGACACCCCCCAGCAGAACGGGGTTGTCGAGCGCAAACATCGGCACTTACTTGACACTGCTCGAGCCCTTCGCTTTCATGCTGGGCTGCCAGTCCGGTTCTGGGGAGAATGTGTGCTCACGGCCGTTTATCTCATCAACAGGCTTCCTACTTCTGCCACAGGGAAGACCCCGTTCGAAATTCTCTTTGGTCACACTGCCCGTTCGAAATTCTCTCGTGCCCGCTCCGGCAAATCGGCGCATCGTTGATTCCAAATGGGTATTTAAGATCAAGTATCGTCCTGATGGTACCATCGAGCGCTACAAAGCGCGACTTGTTGCAAAAGGGTTCACACAGGTCGAAGGGGTGGATTTTCATGATACTTTCGCTCCGGTGGCCAAACTCACTACCTTGCGTTGTCTGATCACTGTTGCAGTTCACAGAGGTTGGTTTCTCCATCAACTTGACGTCAACAACGCATTTCTTCATGGGGATTTAGAAGAAGAAGTTTACATGCGTATTCCACCCGGTTTTGCGGCTCCTGGGGATCAACGCGTGTGTCGACTTCACAAGTCTTTATACGGGTTGCGCCAGTCATCTCGTAACTGGTACCAGAAATTCACCACAGCTCTTTGTGCGATGGGTTTTCGTGCTTCTCCTGCCGATCACTCATTGTTCGTCTACCGGCGTGGCTCCGTTTTTGTTGCTGCTCTGATTTATGTCGATGACGTTCTGCTCACTGGTAATGACCTTGCCTTCATCAATCAAGTCAAGGCCTCTCTAGATCGACAGTTCAGCATCAAAGATTTGGGCCCGCTCCGCTACTTCCTTGGGATTGAAGTGGCACGGTCTCCACAGGGGGTCATCCTTAGTCAGAGAAAGTATGTCCTTGATATTCTTGAGGAAGCCGGGATCCAGGCAGCTCGCCCCAGTCTGTTCCCTGTCGAGCAAAACCATCAGCTGACGAAGCCTGATGCTTCTGCTCCCCTGCCTGATGGTTCCTCTTATCGACGTCTTCTTGGGCGCTTGCAGTACCTCACAGTCACGCGCCCTGACATCACTTATGGTGTCAATGTCCTCAGTCGCTTTGTTCATGCACCCACTCAGGCTCACATGGACGCCGCTATGCGCATTCTTCGTTATCTCAAGCAGTCTCCTGGCCAAGGCTTGTTCATCCCGGCGCAGGGCTCGCTTGATCTTGTTGCTTATTGTGATGCTGATTGGGCCGGTTGCCAGAGTACTCGCCGTTCCACTACAGGGTTCTTCATTTCGCTCGGCGGGGCTCCTGTTTCCTGGCGCACCAAGAAGCAGAATGTCGTTGCTCGGTCCTCTGCCGAAGCCGAGTATCGTGCTATGGCCAGCACTGTCAGTGAACTTCTGTGGCTCCGGTGGCTTCTCCGGGAGTTAGGGGTTGATCTCCCGCAAGCCACTCCCCTTTACTGTGATAACCAGGCAGCATTACACATTGCTGCCAATCCGGTGTTTCACGAGCGCACCAAACATGTTGAGATGGATTGCTACTTTGTACGGGAGCGCGTTGTTTCTGGTGATATCGCTCCTCTCAAGGTTAGTTCGGCATTGCAGCTTGCGGACATGTTCACCAAAGGATTGGGCACTGACCGCTTCCGTTTCTTACTTTCCAAGCTGAACGTTCGAGACATCTACCGTCCAGCTTGCGGGGGCGTATTGGGCCGACATACGTCGACCATGGGCCAGCCCGGACACGCAGCCCAGGATGTGGTTCCCTCGTCCTCTTGCTGCATGGACATGAGTCCTTCTCCATCACGTAGAGAGAATACCTTGAGCAAAACCAAAACCCTAGCTACTGTATCCTCTCATATATATTGTGATGTACAGCCGCTTGGCTTAGCAAGTTAACAAGTAATAATATCAGTAGCTGGAGAGGCTTCCCTCTCCCGTGGACTAGTCCCGACACTTCGGGGATACCACGTAAACATCGTGTCTTTCGTTTTATCGCTTTCGTTACAACTCAGGATTTATCAGTCATAGCTAGGGTGGAGTTAATTTCTGTTTTACTTAGGTAAAAATGTGGGTGGTGAAACTCAAAGCATTTGAGTTTTAACTCTAGAGTACATGCATGCATTTAAGTTTTAAGACGACGTATATTCTTTGGATGAGAATTCGTTTTCTTGTTTTTGTTTTATCAAGCCCGTCTAGCTCAGTCGGTAGAGCGCAAGGCTCTTAACCTTGTGGTCGTGGGTTCGAGCCCCACGGTGGGCGTTTCAACCTAATATATTCCTTCTTTTACTTGGGACGTTTGTACTTAAATGTTTTGGTCTATAAGTATTTCCCTACAACTAGAAGTTATTTAGACCAATTGGGGCGTTTCAACCTAATATATTCCTTCTTTTACTTGGGACATTTGTACTTAAATGTTTTGGTCTATAAGTATTTCCCTACAACTAGAAGTTATTCAGACCAATTGGGACAACCGACTAGTTGACTAAGAAATGGATAAGTCGTCTCATATTCATGCTTGATTCATTTAGTTTATGGTTATTTACATTGTATTCTATTCATAGTGTAGTTGCGTATTCAAACCCTAATCAGACCACCACCACTCCGACTATTTTTTAAGTACAGGGGTTCCATTAGTCAAATTGTACAAACTTCAATGTTCAGACACAACAACCTAACAACTTTCGTTTGACGAAACATGCAACACATTGTAAGAAGACATCTCTCCATAATCCCAATTGAGATGGATTGGTTACAACTTATTACAACGTAACCCTATCGTACAAACACACATGGGATTCTGAATTCTGTGGTCTGCCTGCCTCAGTACAAACAAAAAGAGCTCAGCAAAGCCTAGCTGCCCATCCCCAGCCTCTCCATATCATTGTGTCATCCCAAACAATATTACATAATATTCAAACTTTTCCCATTTTCCTTTGTCCAATTTTCCACTGCAACTATGTTCCATTTTTTTTTTTTTTTTGAATGTGGTTGTATTGATTGATTGATTTCCCTGACTCCCTCCCTCTCTCTCTCTCTGCTGCTGCTGTGTGTCACAGTGAGGGAGAGAATAATGATTCTTTAAAAAGTGGTTAAAAAGATGGTTTGTCGTTTGGGCATATATGCAGAGGGAGTTAGCTAAAAAGCTTTTAGTCCTTGGTAGATAAAGAACGTACAAGAAAGAAGAAGGCATGCTTTATATGACATAATATACATGAGAAACCCTTTTCTGATCTGTCTTTCTGTACTAGTGCTGCAATTTGCTTTCCCTGTCCTTCCCCAAGCTTTTTGGCCATCTGCTGACTGCCCTCTTTTTACACTACACTCCTTTCTCAAATTATTCCCAAGGACTAGTTCCTTCCTTCTTCTTTCTTTCTTTCTTTCTAGAGGTGAGAACTGAAAACCCATGTCGGGTCGGGTTGTTTTGTGGGTCAGGAATCATGATGATGATGTGTTGAGTTACATTGTGTTCATATATGTGCATGGGTTTAAAGTTATTGGGGTTTTTTACTTATTTGTGCATTGCATGGTTGGTGATGAGACTTTGTCGTCTTTTTCATTGTGAGGTCTTAGATTCGATTCCCTTTAAAATAGTTAAATCCGTGGTCCACATGCACGGACCACCTATGCACAAATTCAACCGGTGCGAACTACGTACAACCACGCAGGTGCGGTACGTATGATATGTTGATATGACTTGAATCAGACTATCAGCCGCTACGACTGGTAATCGGGGGTCTCGCTGACCGGTCAACGAGTGGGGTTCAGGGGCAACGCCCCGGTGGGGGTGCGGGGGCAACGCCCCCGGCCCACGGTGTATGGGCTCAATGTTATTTGGGTTCGGGTTCTGAGCCTGGTCTGTAACCGTTTCCTTTGTCAAATTGGATTAGGTTTAGACCCACATGGAGAAGTGCTATAAATACTTCTCATACTTCTCTGTAATCTGTAATCTCCTCGATATAGTGAAACTGGCTCTCTCTCGCCCGTGGACATAGCTAACACACATCGTGTTAGTGAACCACGTAAATCGTGTGTCTGTGTTTTCGATTCTCGCTTTCGTATTCTTGCTTTGTCGATTCCGACGATTTCCCGATCCGTAGCAGCGCGTTTATAACATGATAACATCACAAAAACTATTCTTCATCATATCATCTTTACACAGTCAAAATTCAGATTTAACATTTCTTCCCTTTCCTACACTGTACACACTCTGATCCAACCTATGGCCTATAACCATCAGTCGTGGACCGTCACTGTTTGCATATTCTGCACAATAACAACGGGCAAAAAATTAGCTAGGGTTTTCAGCTCTCTCGCTCTCTCTCTCTTGTTATGTTATCTGAAATCTGAGCAGAAGCTCAGCAAAAGAAAAACGAACAAATCGCGATCACGCTGCTGCTGAGGGCTCAGAGCTGAGCTATATATGTACTAGTGTTGGGTTGTTTCTTTCCATCTCTACTTTTCTTCTTCTTCTTCATATATAAAAGCAAAAATGTCGTCTTCTGTATGGCTTCACTGTTTTTATTCCTTTGGAATCTGCCTGCTGGGCTGACAGATAAAGAGGAAAAGGCAAAGCAATAAATTAGAACAGCATGCCCATTTTGAGATTTTTTTCTTTTCTTTTTGACTTGGATCTATCTATCTCTTCTCTGGCTTCTCATCAATACCAAAAGTTCGCGTACATAAATACCATCATTATGTTCTTCTGTAAACTTCTTATGTGAGCAGTAATTTCTTCTGTCAGTATCCATAAGGGAAAAAAGTTAAAGTTTGAAATAACCAACGGGCATCGCAGATATATTCTTCTTAACTCTCTTGAATAATGTCAGATCTATCTTAACAACTCGAGTTATTGTGATGGAAAATGAAATCCTCTACAAATTACAAGCTTGCAGTAGTTAACTAATTAATGTTTGAGTATGGTACTACAGTGGTGCGAGAAATTCATGATATACGATCGATCTCTAGACTTCATTAAAAAAATTGAGTTATCGAAACTGACTGATTTTTTTTACATGATTAAAAGCTTTTGTTGTACTTGATAATATATTATTAAACTAGTGTGGCCCCGGCCAGTTGGCCAGAAGAAGCTGAGGTATGAAATTTGATAATGTAATAGGGTGTATAGCTTATTGTTGTATAGTTTTTTTTGGGAAACACGTGATAAAAATAATGAATTTTAGCAGGAAAGAGACATGAATGATGAAACGAATCAAAAATCGGCCTTATGAACCAAAATCAAGTACCTGTTACCTTGTGAAACAATATTGTTTATGGTAATACGATGAGGTGGAGTAATTTTATAGAAACCGAATTCCATAAAATCGAATAAAAAATCGCCTATCTCGTTAGTTTTCGGGAAATGAGCATCTCACAATCGTTGCTAGGTTTTACTCGGCCCGTTGACCGATTAATTTGCTTTATAAAACTTTCATCTTGTCGTCATTGTGCTTTCTGGTTTTTGTCAGACAATGATAAAATCTAAGAAAATCAAGAACGAACAACACGATTTGGGTTAGGAGCCGCCGTTGTAGTATCCCTAGAAAATGGTGGTAAACACGGACTCACCTGCCAAACTGGTTTGGATTGAGATTTTTATCGAGTATCAGGGAACCTTGTGATTATAAATTAGACTTGATCAAAACGGGCCAAAACTTGAAATTCAGCATGTTTGACCGACCCATGCCAAATTCTAATTATTATTTAATTTTAAACATCATATTTGAAAATAAAAAATAGTGAAAGAAAAGAGATGACTGTAATTCGCCTTTTGCACATCACTTATTCGGAAATAAAACCATAGAAATTCAAAAGGAATTGAAAATGTTTAGGATCGTTTTAATGTTTAGAATAACCAAATAGATATTTCTGTTTAGTTTTTTACTAACAACTACCAAACGATTCCCTGTAAAATACACTATAATTTGATCATTATGATATCAAATAATTATATAATATATATTTGAAATTATAAAAATTGGACTAATTGGGTTGGTCGAAGTTGAACCATTGAATAACTTTGTTGATATGACATGAATCGGACTATCAGCCGCTACGACTATCAGCCGCTCAATGTTATTTGGGTTCGGGTTCTGGGCCTGGCAGATTGGATTAGGTTTAGACCCACATGGAGAAGTACTATAAATACTTCTCATACTCCTCTGTAATCTGTAATCTCCTTGATATAGTGAAATTGGCTCTCTCTCGCCCGTGGACGTAGCTAACACACATCGTGTTAGTGAACCACGTAAATCGTGTGTCGTGTTTTCGATTCTCGCTTTCGTATTCTTGCTTTGTCGATTCCGGCGATTTCCCGATCCTTAGCAGCGCGTTTATAACAAGTGGTATCAGAGCCGCGGCTGGAAATCAGGCTAGGGTTTTCGATTCAGAAGAATGACGTCGGTGCAGATCAAGATGCAGGCTTTATTAAAACAGCAAGGGCTGTGGGGGCCGCTGTCTGCGAAACAGAAAAAGGCAGCGGTCGATGACGATGAGTGGAATACCCTGGAGGAGAAGGCCCACTCGACCATCATGCTATCTTGTGTGATGACGTCATCATTGAAGTCGCTGCTGAGAAGACTGCCGCGGGCTTGTGGTTGAAACTGGAGAGTCTGTATATGACGAAGTCTCTAACCAACAAGCTGCATCTCAAGCAACGGTTGTTCAGCTTGAGGATGCAAGAAGGTACGCCTTTGAGGGAACATCTCGAACAACTTAACTCTATTTTGCTGGATCTGCGTAATATAGATGTTCAAGTTGATGACGAGGATGCTACCCTAATCCTGCTGGTTTCTTTGCCGAGTTCATATGAGAATTTCATTGATTCTTTTATTGCTGGTAAAGAAAGCGTGTCGTTGGAGGATGTCAGGTCTGCTCTTCATACGAGAGAGATCAGACATAAGGCGTCCGGATCTGGTACAGTTGGTGAGGCATCGGGTTTGGCTGTTACAGGTGGAAAGGGAAAGAAGAAATCTGGTAAAGGGAATTCGAGCAAGAATTCCAAGGGTCCTGGTCCACAGCCAGGTGATGCTTGTCACAACTGTAAGGAAGTGGGGCATTGGAAGTACAATTGTCCCAAGAGAAGAGGGCAACAGAAGAAACAAGGTTCAGTTGCCGTGGCAGAAGTGGACAACAGTTCTGAAGATGATCTCGTCTTGGCTGTAGATGAGAAGGCACATCGTGGTGATGTGTGGTTTCTGGATACTGCAGCCTCATACAATATGTCTCCGAGCAGGGATTGCTTCACAACCTACGAGCAGATAGATGGTGGTAACGTGGTCATGGCTAATGGAGCTGTCTGCAAGGTTGTTGGAATCGGGTCCATAAAGGTTCGGACACATGATGGTTCGTTCTGTACCGTGAATGATGTCAGGCATGTTCCACGAATGACAAAGAACCTGATCTCCTTGAGTCTACTCGACAGCAAGGGTTTCAGCTTCAAAGGAAAAGGTGGAGTTGTGTATGTCTGCAAGGGTTCGAGGAAGGTACTGAAGGGCGTGAAGCGTGGGACCTTGTATGCATTACAAGGGTCTGTGTTGTCTGGTTCTGCTGCAGTTGCATCGTCTCAGGTTCAACAGGAAGATATGACCACTCTCTGGCACATGAGACTGGGGCATATGAGTGAACGGGGGATTCAAGTTCTATCGAAGAGGGATCTTCTTTGCGGGCACAAGGTGCAGAATTTGGAATTCTGTGAGCATTGTGTGTTTGGGAAGCTACATCGCAGCAAGTTTCCCAAGAAGGGTATCCACCGGACGAAGGGGATACTGGATTACCTCCACTCCGATTGTTGGGGTCCTTCACGAGTTGAATCCATTGGAGGCAGCAAGTATTTTGTGTCTATTATTGATGATTATTCGAGATTTACTTGGATTTTCATGATGAAGCAGAAAAGTGAGGCTTTCACGAAGTTCAAGCAGTGGAAGACATTGGTGGAGAATCAGACCGGTAAGAAGATCAAGAAGCTGCGAACGGACAATGGTCTGGAGTTCTGCAGTTCTGAGTTCAACGAATTCTGCAAGGATGAAGGGATTGCCCGTCATCGGACTGTTAGAGATACACCCCAGCAGAATGGCGTTGCAGAAAGGATGAACCAGACATTGTTGGAGAGAGCACGGTGCATGCTCTCTAATGCTGGACTAGAGAGAAGATTCTGGGCAGAAGCAGTAAACATGGTGTGCTTCCTGATCAAATCGTGGACCACAAACAGGTATCGAGTGTAAGACTCCTTATGAAGTGTGGTATGGTAAGCCTGTTGATTACTCTTCACTGAAAGTTTTTGGGTGTCCTGTTTATTATCACGTGGATGAGGGTAAACTGAACCCAAGGGCAAAGAAGGGTGTATTTGTGGGTTACGGAGATGGAGTTAAGGGATTTCGAGTCTGGTCACCTTCTGAGCATCGAGTTATACTTAGTAGAAATGTGATATTTGATGAGAAGTCTATGTTTAACCCCATGTTGAAGGTTACTGTTGCTGAAGGTAGCAGGAATGTTGATAAGCAGGTGGAGCTGCAAACTCCCAATGAGAGTGAGTTTGAGCACCAAGGTGGAGAAGATCAACATGATGAGGATGTCTCTGCAGAGCCAGAAACTTCAGAGTCTAGTGCACGAGCTCAACAGTCTATTGCTTCCGGTAGACCGAAGAGAGCGACTGCAGGAGTACCTCCACAGAGGTATGGCTTCGAGGACATGGTGGCGTATTCATTTCAGGTTGCTGAGGAAGTGGATGCAGGAGATCCACAGTCCTATAGAGAAGCAGTTTCGGGTGGTGAAGCTTATCAGTGGCTTGCCGCAATGGGAGATGAGATGGAATCCCATGACAGGAATCAGACTTGGGAGCTAATCAAACGACCACAGGGAAGGAAGATTGTTACAAACAAGTGGATCTACAAGAAAAAGGAAGGAATCACTTCTAAAGAGGGCATGAAATTTAAAGCTCGGGTGGTTGCACGAGACTTCTCGCAGAGGGAAGGAGTTGACTACAATGAGATTTTCTCACTAGTGGTCAGACATACTTCGATCAGAGTGCTACTAGCAATAGTGGCACATTATGACTTGGAGCTCGAGCAGCTAGACGTGAAGACAACTTTCCTACATGGAGAGTTGGAGGAAGAAATTTACATGACTCAGCCAGAAGGATTCGAGGTTCCCGGAAAAGAAGACTATGTTTGTAAGCTGAAGAAGTCCTTGTATGGACTTAAGCAATCTCCGAGGCAGTGGTACAAGAGATTTGACAGTTACATGCTTGAGCTAGGCTACAGCAGAAGTCCATATGATTGTTGTGTATATCACAGCAAGGCAGAGGATGGTTTGATGATATATCTAGTTCTGTATGTGGATGATATGCTCATAGCTGCGAGGTCAAAGTCTGATATACAGAAGTTAAAGGGGCTTCTCAGTGCTGAGTTTGAGATGAAGGATTTGGGAGCTGCTCAGAAGATCTTGGGTATGGAGATTTACAGGGACAGGTCGAAGAAGAAGCTTTTCTTGTCACAGAAGAGCTACATCCAGAAGATATTGTCGAGGTTTGGCATGTCTTCAGCAAAGCCCTTAAATACTCCTAGTGCTTCAAATGTTCATCTATCCTCAGCTTATGCACCACAGTCAGAGGCTGAGAAGGAGTACATGTCGAGAGTCCCATATGCTAGTGCAGTAGGTAGCTTGATGTACGCTATGGTATGCACTAGACCGGATCTTGCACATGTTGTTAGTGTTGTCAGCAGGTTTATGATACAACCTGGGAAGGAGCATTGGCAGGCTGTGAAGAGGATCTTCCGGTACCTTAAGGGTACACCTGATGTGGGGATTAGCTTCGGAAGTGATAGAGAGTGCTTGGTGTCTGGGTATTCTGACTCGGACTATGCTGGAGATGTTGACACGAGGAGATCGATGACCGGCTATGTATTCACTCTTGGGAGTTCTGTAGTGAGTTGGAAGGCAACTCTGCAGTCGGCGGTGACATTGTCTACTACTGAGGCAGAGTATATGGCGTTGACAGAAGCTGCTAAGGAGGGAATATGGTTGAAGGGACTGGTTGGTGATCTGGGTCTACATCATGATCAGGCAGTGGTGTATTGCGACAGTTTGAGTGCAATATGCTTGGCCAAGGATCAAGTCCACCATGAGAGGACTAAGCACATCGATGTGAGGTATCATTTCTTGAGGACAGAGAAGAGGATTAAGGTGAAGAAGGTTGGCACCGCGGATAATCCTGCTGATATCTTCACCAAGCCGGTTCCACATGGCAAGTTCCAACACTGCTTGGACTTGCTGAATGTCTTGAGTGGGTGACTCCGCCCTACGGGGCATTGATGGCGGGAGAGAGAGAAGGAGCAGAGTACATCAGAGATTTCAGAGGAAGAGGATTCAAGTCAAGATGGAGATTTGTTGATATGACTTGAATCGGACTATCAGCCGCTACGACTGGTAATCGGGGGTCTCGCTGCCCGGTCAGCGAGTGGGGTCCAGGGACAACGCCCCCGGCCCACGGTGTATGGGCTCAATGTTATTTGGGTTCGGGTTCTGGACCTGGTCTGTAACCGTTTCCTTTGGCAGATTGGATTAGGTTTAGACCCACATGGAGAAGTACTATAAATACTTCTCATACTCCTCTGTAATCTGTAATCTCCTTGATATAGTGAAATCGGCTCTCTCTCGCCCGTGGACGTAGCTAACACACATCGTGTTAGTGAACCACGTAAATCGTGTGTCGTGTTTTCGATTCTCGCTTTCGTATTCTTGCTTTGTCGATTCCGGCGATTTCCCGATCCTTAGCAGCGCGTTTATAACAAACTTTAAAATATATTATATTTTAGCCACTAAGATATAAAATAATAGCATAATATATTTTATGGGAGAGAAAATAGCTTGTTTTAGAATGGAAAACCAATGATGTTCATTTGTTTTACTTGATGGCCAAATCCCGTGTAGGTCAGGCCCATTCAACTCTTTTATTTTATGGTTAGCGGTTAGCCCATTAGATACCATGCGTAATTTTTTTTATTTTTAGAAATAAAAAGGAGTATTGTTTTTGCCTTTTCATATATATATATATGGTGGCTTCTATCGTACCTTGGGTAAAATCTAGGGTACGACATACCATGAGTAAAAAAATGCTATCTAGACCTCGAATTAACCGAACTTTTGGACATGATACTATACTCTAACCCTTGATGATTGAAACCTAGGTCTTAGATTTCTAAATCAAAGAGCCTAATCCCTAAGATTGTGCCTGTAATTTGTTGCATATATTTCGACAAATCATAGCTGTTGATTTTTGTTTCTAATTAAATTGATCTTAGTGTATGAGATTTATAAAACTAAGACCTAGATTTTAATCCTTAAGGGTTTGGGAATAATATCAGACGCCAAACTATGCTCAATTCGAGGTCTAGATATCATTTTTTTACTCAAGGTATGTTGTACCCTTGATTTTACCCAAGGTACGATAGAATCACCCATATATATATATATATATATATATATATATATGTGTATATATATATATTATCACCACGGAGAAATAAAAGAGCTTAAAGAAAAAAATTGACACTCCTGGACCCGTTTAAATCCGCATGTGTACAGTAAGTTGGCCCGTTCCATAGAGGAAAGAGAAAAAAATTGACACTCTCTATTCTACCCTTCCTACAAACGCTTTTAGAATGGCAAACCAATGATGTTCATTTGTTTTACTTGATGGCCAAATCCCGTGTAGGTCAGGCCCATTCAACTTTTTTATTTTATGGTTAGCGGTTAACCCATAAGATACCATGCATTAGTTTATTGTTAAATTTTTTATTTTTAGCAATAAAAAGGAGTATTGTTTTTGCCTTTTCATATATATTTTATCACCATGGAGAAATAAAAGAGCTTAAAGAAAAAAATTGACACTTCTGGACCAGTTTAAATCCGCATGTGTACGATAAGTTGGCCAGTTCCACAGAGGAAAGAGAAAAAAATTGACACTCCCTATTCTACCCTTCCTACAAACGTTTTTAGAATGGCAAACCAATGATGTTCATTTGTTTTACTTGATGGCCAAATCTCGTGTAGGTCAAACCCATTCAACTCTTTTATTTTATGGTTAGCGGTTAGCCCATTAGATACCATGCATTAGTTTATTGTTAAATTTTTTATTTTTAGCAATAAAAAGGAGTATTTTTTTTGCCTTTTCATATATATTTTATCACCACGGAGAAATAAAAGAGCTTAAAGAAAAAAATTGACACTTCTGGACCCGTTTAAACCCGCATGTGTACGGTAAGTTGGCCCGTTCCACAGAGGAAAGAGAAAAGAATTGACATTACCTATTCTACTCTTCCTACAAACGCTCATGGAGTAGGGAATTTGAAATGGGGGAAGAGTTTTTTCCTCCCTGCTATTATATGTTTTTAATTTAAATAGATACAACAAATGTACTTAGTGTGATTGGTTATGATCCTTGTTTTTCTTTATTCGAATCCTAGTACATGTCTTTTTAATGAATAAAAAAAAATAATTGTGAAGACCAAAATATCCTTCCTACTTTCACTCTCGTTGCAGGAAATTTGAAATGGGGATCCCGTTTTTTCCTTCGGTGTATTATAATATGTGTAGAAGAGATGTAGATTATATACGAACATCGATCTGTGGATATGACTTGTGATCATGATCATATCAATTATTTTAGAGAATATATTTATATATTCGAATCTGAGTTACTAGCGTAGGTTTGAAGTATTGCGTGCATATCCCCTAATACCACATGGTGGTTAATTGTGTTAATATATGGATCAAATAAGAAAGATTTGGATTCTGTAAGGACCACTAAAAAGGAAAAATGTAACACTCCAACGAAGACCACATTTTTTTTTTGGGATTGCTATTCGTCGCCCTAAAACTTCTTATTTGTCGCCCTAACGTTTATTAAAATGACTTAAATATCCTTAATTTAATTTTTATTTTCAAAACATATACATATTAAAATTATAGTCGAAGAAGAATCATCATCGCCTTGTTCTCCGTTGACGCCGACAACACCGAGGTGGTCATCGCCGGTGTTGGCGTCCGCATCGAACAAGACTATCTTGTGGTGGCGGTGGTCTCCGAGGGTCTCCCAATCGTCGTCGCCGATACGGATTTTCTGGAGCTGTTCCCCATTAATGATCAACTTTTGGACTTTGTCTAGCTAGGTTGCATTTCTTTTATGTCTATAACTTAGCAAAAGTTGGCGTAAGTAATGAATCAGGGCTAAGAAGATGGGCAACTGGGGAATGACACCGGCGGACCAAGCTTCAGACCTTCTTACTCCTGCTTCTGCTTCTTCTTTCTTCTTCCTCAGCAGCGGGTCGTCGAATTGGAGGAATCGAGGCGGGTGACCAGCGCTCGGACCTTCTTGTTCCTCCGTCCTCAGCAATAACAACAGGCCAGCGCTCGGACCTTCTACTTCCTCCTTTCTCAGCAATGACAGCAGGCCGGCGGGGTGTGGAATGGGAGCGACGGGGGGTTGGGGATCGGCAGCGGTGGTCGGACGATTTGTCCGAGTTAGGGATTCCGGATTGAAAATGGGTATTAACACTATGTTCATGAAGGAAGGGAGGAAAAGGAGGGGAGGGTAGGAAAATTTGGAGGGGAGGTTAAGTTTGGAAGGGAGGGAAATTAGAGGGAATTGGAAAGAAAATGTTGTTTAATGGAGGAAAGTGGAAGGGAAAGTGGGAGGGAAAAAGTAGATTGGGAATTGTGATATGTATTATATTTTATTGATGATAGAATAGTTAAATAATTTAATTGTGTGTTTATATTATTTACATTAATTATGTAATGTGGATTAAATTTGTTCTTCTTTGTTAATTTTGTAACTACAATTATCTTATAATTTAATTATGTGTTTATATTATTTTCAAGATAATCTTTGTCCCATAATTATTCACTATAATTATCTTAAACTCTAACATATAACTTGGAACGTAAAAAAGTTTTACGTCATACTTAAAAGTTGTACGTCATATGTAATAATTTTACGCAAAATAACATTACGCTTAATGTAAATCACGTTGAATGATATAGTATTTATACCTAATTAATTAGTCTCCTTTTTTATTAAGATGTCTTCCCAAAAAATTATTAACTATGTTTATGATTATTAAACTAATTAAGTCACCTATCAAAAGAAGGAAAAAATTGTTTACCAATGCTATTCATAATTATCCTTGCCATATAATTACTCACCATAATCATTTATTTATAAATTTATGCTTAACAATAAAATGATAAGTTACCATTTATAATAAAATATATATGTTTAACTATATATCATACGTAAAGCAAAATAAAGGAAAGAAAGAAAAAAAAAGACACTACAAAAAAGACAGGCAGAAGTGACGAAATCCTTCTGACGACACTGATTTTTGGTTGGAAATAACCTATTTTGTGACAAAAATTTGTTGTCCTCATAAAAACGTAAAATATTTGTGACAAACATCAACACTCGTCAATAATGCCAAAAACTTTCGCCACTAAAAGTCAATTCCGCAAATACGAGGAATGTCATATCACTTTTACTAATGACATTTCGACTTTTGTCACAAATACAAATTATTTATGACCAAATTGAAATAGGCGTTAGAAATAATATATTTTTCTGACACCGAAAAGGAGGGTAAAATTCCTGAATTTAATTTTTTGAGAACATAAATTTTTCCTCAGAAAATGTGGTCGAAAATAGTATTATTTTTTAGGAATTTCGCTTTCTCTCAGAAAACAAACCTTTTTAAGAGGGAATATATTTGGTCGTCGATAAAAGTTTGTTAGAAAAGTGACTGGACAAAATGGCCATCACAAATTATTAATTCGTTGAAAAAACTTCGTGAGGAAAACACTTTATGTGAGTAATTTATATGTCGTCAATAATATGCAAACAATGTCGTCACATATAGAACATTATTGACAAATTTCACTTGTCAGAAAAGTTTCGTTACATATGAACAAATTCTTAGTTTTAAGAGTTGAAATTAAAAATGACCTTAAGGAAAAGGTCATGGATGTACTCGGACCATGGAGCTCTTGTTCACAAAATAAAGTCCAGAATAGTTAGACTGATTACATTTTATGTTAAATTCATATTTCGTTGAGTATTTATTCCTAACAAAAATCGTTAAGCAACAAAGAGCTCTCTGGCTTCTATGCAAATTCACTCCCTTTCTTCCTCTATAATCGAAACAAGCCTTGTTCACAAACCAAAGTCCAAAGACAATGACTTTGTCCTATAGTTTAGGCATCATCTGTAAAGCAATAAAAATAATTGGCCTGCATCAATTTACATCAAAGTCATCATTTTATTGTAGAGAACTTTGTGACACAGCCCTCAATGGGGATTTTTTTTATATTGAGAGCGTGAAGAGAGGCTCATTATTATTGTCACGACCGCCCCTCGAAATGCTCGTGGGATCCATCGCGCATTGCTCGGAGTCGCCATCGACCTTAGCTTGTAGTGGATCGAACATTATTTTGTCCGATTCTAACATCAGGGTCAAAACCGGGACTTGGTCTGCGAAATTTTAGAGATTTGGATTTGGGAGTACGGTTACGTGTGGGGAAGTGTATTCACACAACACAACGCCCAAAATTGGTACCACTTAAATTGATAAGTTTCAATGGTTGGGTGTATTATAATTTGCGCCTTATTTACATATTTAGTTATGCAATTCACCTAATTAGGTGTTTATTATTACAATTCGATCGTACGTCTATTGATATCTGGAACGTAGAGAAAGTGTAATGATCTTAATACTTTCTATTGATCGTTATTAAGATGAAGATTGAGTTTTTTAGGAAATTTATTTTGATAATTGGGTGTTTATTTTTAAATAGTTTCATCATAACATAATATGAGTATCACAATCTATTGATCATGATTTGCACATTAGTGAATAAGAAAAAAGTGCTATAGTATTACGCAAGTAAGTAAGTTAGCCTAATGGTTATACATGTCGTTTGGAGGCAGTAGGAGTCAAAGTGACCTAGGTTCGAGCCACAATTGTGTTAATTTTTTAAGTGTCCTCGATTTTTGGGAGAGAAAGGTGGTGAGAGACTAGAGAGTCTAATTTAAACAAAATAAAGAGGGTAAAAGGGTCATTTTAGAAAACGGGGGTAAGGGGGCAGATGGAAACCATAGCCGCTACGTTTCCCTTCATTTTCTATTTCATTGGGTTTCTGTTGACACCTAAAATTAATTCGGCCGGAATTAAATGCCGCATTAATAAGTCTCGGCATTTAAGTCGATACCGCGATAAAAAACGGTGTCGTTGGGAGTCGAGCGGCACCGCGGGGAGTTAAAACGGTACCGCAAGGAAGCTCAGCGGTACCGCGGTACTGGAAACGATACCGAAAATCAAAAGGGGGCCGCGCGGTTAGTTGGGTATTGGAAGAGGAAAATCGGTACCGCATGGAGATAAGCGGTATCGCGGAAAGTTAAAACGGTACCGCGAGTAGGCCCAACGGTACCGCGGATTAGCAAACGACAGTGTTTAATAATAAACAGTGTCGCGGAAGAAAAACAAACGGAGCTGGTTGGGAAAGAAAACGACACCGCAAGGCTGGAAGCGGAGTCGTTTAATGTTAAAACGATGTCGCGGGTAGAATCAAGCGGTGCTGCTCAGTTAAAAACGACACCGTTTAAGGCATCAACAACGCCGCAGTATCACTAAGCGGTGTCGTTTAGTTAAAAACCATACCACAATGGTTTGGATTTTGGCGAGGCCTGGCAAGCACAACGGTGCCGTTTGGTTGAAAAAGAAACAATGTCGCGGAATGGAAAACGACATTGTTTGTCAGCATCGACTAGTGAAAGGTGATGCCGTGGTATTGGTGAAACGACATCGTTGCATGGACAAGGTTGTAGGATTTGGCTCAATGTCGTTTCGCCAAGTTTCTGCAAACAGGAGCGGTTTCGATGGCACGTGATTTTTACGCAAAGCAGAAAGAGGAGATCAAGGCAGTTGAGACACGTGGGATTTCACAACGGAGCAGCTGAGGAAGCGGTTCCACCGAGCGTGAAGGCTACGAAGCAGTTTTTCGAATAAAAGCTGTGGAGCAAGGAGAGAGAAGGGACAACCAAATCAACACAGAACAACTCTGTCAAAACTTTACCTTTTTTCTCTGTAACTCCCTCGCGGAGCTCTCCTTCCAGGAAGGATCTCCATAGTCGTAGCAGTAGTCGTAGTCGCGGAGCTCTCCACAGGAATCTCCATAGGAGTAGTTGTAGCGTAGATTCCTCAAAACTCAAACACCCTCGTTCGAACGTAGTTTGGAGAGGTGCGAACCGAATAACGGTTGTTTGATTAGAAGTCAAGGGTGTATCGATCAAATCAACGACGCCGACACCGGCGGCGGATATTTGACGATCTTCTTTGTTTCCTGTTCGATCGATCAAATCAACATCGCACGGCGGTGGATATTTGACGATCGTCATCGTTTTCAGAAGTCAGAGTTGCACCGATCAAATCAACGACGCCGACATTCTGTGGCGGATATTTGACGGTCGTCTCGATTTCAGCTATCAGCGGCGCATTCGATCAACGGCACCGCAAGAGTTTCCATCGCGAAACATCGAATCAACATCGCCGAAAACCAATTCGGCACCGGCGGTGGCATTTGGTTTTTCCGAGGAAACATTTTGGCACACCTGGTGGGACGCGTGTGTTCGAATGGCTCCGCGACGAAGGAATCCGGAAGGGGATGTTCCGCCCGGAATCGTGGAGGAACATGTGGCCAACATTGAAGGAGGCCAAGGAATCGGTGCTGAAGACATCGGCGGGTCCGAGAATCCGCCGTCCACAGCTGGGCCGACTGGAGATTTGTCAATCCGCCATTTCATGGAGGAGAACCGTCGCATGTTTGCTAGCCTCAACAATGAGTTCGCAGGCTTCAAAGGCGAGGTAAATCAACGTTTTGACGCTTTAACTGCACGACATGATTCTCTTGAGTCTCGTGTTGATAGGCGTTTAGGCCAACTCTTTGAAGTTGTGACTAAAAACAGACATGATTTTGATGTTTTCGGGGATAAAAATCTACGTGATATGAATGAAATCAGGGAGCTCTTGGGTAGACCAGTAACGCAACCTAGGGATTTGCCGCTAAACGGTGAAAACAATTTGAACAGCGAAACTGGTTTTCCAAACAACAGTGCTCGAATTAGTCCGCCAAGACAAGGAGCTTCGCCGACACCGGTGATGAACCCACCAACTCCGCGAGTTAATCTTGGCGAGACTAGCACTGCCGCTCACACTCGGGTTGAACCACCGCCGTTTCACGGTGGGGGTCCACAAAATATTCCGGAGGCCAGACCTTACGTGGCTCCGATGAGCGGTGTTGGTGGTGGAGGAACGATCAACAATGATCATGTTCCGCCACGCGGCTACCCACAAAACGTGCCTCCTCCTCCAAACGGGCTTGGCATGGATCCTGGTGGATTCGTACCACAAGGGGGGCAACTCGGGGGGCAAGACGTTAATGCGATTCGAGATCAAGTAGCACAGATGCTGGCGGATCAGTTTGGTTTAGGGATTAGACCAGCGATGCCGCCGGTGTATCGAAAACCATATCCGGATTGGGTTGATAGATACTACCCCTTTCCACGTGGTTTTCGCGTGCCTGATTTCATCACCTTCAGCGGGACTGGGGATCAGTCCACCGTCGAGCATGTTGGACGATTCACGGTTCAGTGTGGCGATGTGAGTGATTTCTTGAAGTTGCGTTTGTTTGGCAACTCGTTGACCGGCCCTGCATTCGCATGGTACGTCAACTTGCCATCGAACTCGGTTCAAACTTGGCAGCAAATGGAACAAATGTTCCATGCCCAGTTTTACCGTTCTGAGCCAGAAGTGACAATGGCAGACTTGGCACGAATGCGCCAACAGCCAGGAGAAACAGTAGAACACTTTTTAACAAACTTTAAAAATGCAAGAAATCGCTGTTTTGTGAACTTGACAGAACGCGAGTTTGTTAAACTGGCCCAGGGTGGATTGAATTTTGAACTGCGTAAAAAGTTTCAAGATAGGGAGTTTTCTGATTTATTTCAATTGATGTCCTGCGCTGTTCGATATGAATCTCTTCTCCGTGAAGAAGAACATAAGAGAAGTGGCTCTCGCGGACAATATTTCCCTAATTTTGAAAACTATGGTGTGAATAATGTCGGCAACGATGTTGACGAAGTTGAGGTTGATTTGGCCGAGATTGTGCAGGGGAAGCCATATGTGTGTGCTTCTCTAGCCAAGGCCGAGGGGGAACCACAAGGTGGAAAGCCCAATCGTGCTCCGATTCAAACTAGAAAATATTCCTTTGATATCTCAAAATCGGAACTGATTTTCGACCAGCTTTACAAAGATGGTCAAATTAAGTTGACTGGGGGGCATACTATCCCGCCAGCTGAAAAATTAAAAGGGAAACGATACTGTAAATGGCACAACAGTGCATCTCATTCAACTAACATGTGTGTTGTGTTTCGCAATGTTGTGCAGGATGCAATTGAGAAAGGTCGGTTCAAGTTCACAGAGCCGAGGAAGGAGGCCATGATTGTTGACACAGACCCATTCCCAAACGTTGTCGGTGTCAACATGGTCAATCCCGACTTCTCTAAGATCAACCTGCCGCGTTTCAAGCTGGTGGTAGATACAACGCCACCGCCGAGTGGTAGTTCTGATGTGGCCCAGGGAGCTTCATCCTCCCAAGTGCAGGAGGGGCCACGCTTGGACCCAACTGAGGAAGAGAAGCTGTGTGCCCAGTGTCGCGGGAAGCTAAACATTGGGGGAGCAGGACCGAGCCAGTCGGTCCAGCAGAGATTGGGACCACGACAGTTCAGACCGAGGTACCCCTCATATGAACGCAGTGTTGAAGGAGTACGTGCACCTGCGTGGGGAAGAGGGCAACGCAGGCAGTGGGTTGCTCAAAGCGCCCCACCTTTCAAAAGTCTCCCTTTTGGACTTGCCCAACCGGTGAGAGCTCCCCCACCTGTTAGGAGAACCTTCAGGATGCCAAATGTGCCACGGGGTGGTTGGCACACCTACGACGTCTGTCGTCAGCAGCCCATCGCGGTTGACGCGATGACAAGGACGCAGTATCGAAGGTACCTCCGCAAGAATGCTCAAGGAAGGAGGATTGCAAACTTGCAAGCAAATGTGAACGTAGACAACTCTGCCACGGGTCTGAGAGTGACTGTGGCCGGTGCTGGAAAGGTTGTCGAGGACAACCTGGACGGGAACGATCAGGGAGTCCCGGGGGAGGCTGAGTACGATGCTGAGCTGGATGACTCCCTCATCGAAGAGGAGATGCTGGAATTGGAGGAGCCGAAGTCGAAATTCGATCGGAAAAACAAGGATGACGATGATGACAACCAAGGTGCACCCATGACGATCCAGTTTGGAAGTCTACCACCGGTTGTGGTGAACAATTACATCTTGCCTTTGATTTTCCACATTGATTTGGAAAATCAGGGAGAGGATGGCGAGGTCGTGATGGAGGTTGAGGAGTTGGACGAGGCTGCTCAAGAGGTCAACGTTGCTGAGCTGGTGAGCGGGTTTGCTCAACTGACTTTAGAGGAGGAGAATGAGGAGCCAGCTGCGGCAGAGTTGGTTGGCGGGTCTGCGGATCTGCCAATCGAGGCTGAGCCGTGGAGTGCAATGATGGCCCGCACGAATGGTTGGATTGACTTGGCAGTAGAGTCAGCCAGGCAGAACAAGAGTTCGCAGAGAATCCTGAAAGAGCTGTACGAAGCAGGCCACAAAGCTGTTGGGCCACTAGGCGAAGATGAGGGAAGATATCCTTTTTACGTGTTATACCAAGGCCCGAAAGAGTCAATAAGTGTGCCGGTGGAGAATATCACATGGGAATCAGACTTCGACAAGCTGGAGAAATCTATCCAGGCTGCAGAAGCGAAAGCGAAAGCCGTGGACGAAGGAACCTCGTCTGAAGAATCAAGCAGGGTCGTCGTTTTTAACGAGCCTGAGCCGAAGATGATGCGTCATTTGAGGCCTCTCTACATCAGGGCCACACTTGATGACGTACCAATGTCGAGGGTCTTAGTTGACAATGGCGCTGCAGTAAATGTGATGCCAACAAGGATGCTGAAGAAGTTGGGCAAGAACACTAATGACTTGATCCCAACGGAAGTGTTTGTAACAAGCTTCAATGGCGGGTCCACTTCTGCACGGGGAATCCTCCCAGTGGTTGTAGGAGTTGGATCACAGAAGCGGATGAGTGCTTTCTTCGTCGTGGATGGAATGATAAGCTACAACGCACTACTTGGCCGGGACTGGATCCACGCCAACAAGTGTGTTCCTTCATCGCTGCATCAGTGTTTGATGTTTTGGAATGAAGATGGCGTTGTTGAGGTGGTACAAGCTGACACAAAGCCGTTTGCCGTTGGGGCCAACGTTGCTGAAGCTTATTTGTACCATGGAGATTTTGGACCACTCGAAATCAGGAGCGGGGATGGAGGAACGACCAACGTCATAGTGTCAAGTGCACAGGTGTTGAGTAAGGCATGCTTGGATCCATTGTCCGAAATCGTGAGACCATCGATGATCACATTGGATGGTCCACTGAAGTCTGATGAACAAGTCGATGATGAGTGAACCACCTCGAGAGAAGGTGGTGGAGGCCGAAATCACGGCCTTGCGGGAGAAGTTGGCCGTCTATCAGTGTGAGCAGAGGCTGGCATGTATAGAGCCTGTCTTGATGGCCGACTGTGTTCCCGACGATGATGACTTGCCGACTAACGGCGAGGGTGTGAGTGACGAAGTGGAGAAGAAGAGCAACCTTGCTGCATGTGACATTTTAGAGGAGATCAACCTCGGCACGGAGGAGGATCCACGCCCAACCTTCATCAGTGCCGGTTTGCCAGAGTCTGACAGGTACGAATTAGTTGAATTCCTTAAAGAGTTTAAAGATTGCTTTGCATGGGATTATCATGAAATGCCTGGTCTAGATAGGAAGTTAGTTGAACATAGACTTCCCATTAAGGAAGGGTATAAGCCACATAGACAACCACCTAGGCGTTTTTCGCATGATATCTTACCTGAAGTGAAAAAGGAAATTGAACGTTTAATGAAGGCTAAGTTTATCAGGACTGCTAGATATGTGTTGTGGTTGTCGAATATTGTGCCTGTTAGAAAGAAAAATGGCAAAATACGTGTTTGTGTGGATTTTAGAAATTTGAACAATGCTACACCGAAAGATTTGTATCCCATGCCGGTGGCTGACATGTTAATCGATGCCGTAACCAGGCATGTCAGGTTTTCTTTCATGGACTGTTACTCGGGCTATAACCAAATATACATAGCCGAGGAAGATGTACACAAAACGGCGTTTCGGTGTCCAGGATCCATTGGCTGTTTCGAGTGGATCATGATGCCATTTGGATTGGCCAACGCCGGGGCAACTTACCAACGAGCCATGAATGCGATATTTCATGACCTGATTGGCGATCTTGTCGAAGTGTACGTGGACGACATCGTCGTCAAATCAAAGGTGACCAACCACCACCTTGCTCATTTGCGCAAAGCATTTCTGCGTATGCGTGTTCATAAGTTGAAATTAAATCCGCTCAAGTGTGCATTTGGTGTGAGTGCAGGAAATTTTCTTGGTTTTCTGGTAAACCAACGCGGAATTGAGGTAGATGGCAATAAAACAAAAGCCATCATCAATGCCGCACCACCATCCAGTAAGAAAGAGTTGCAACGTTTCCTCGGCCAGGTAAATTACATTCGAAGATTTATCTCGAATTGTGCTGGCCGGACCCAAGTGTTTTCCTCATTGCTGAAATTGAAGAAGGAAGACAAGTTTGTATGGAGGGAAGAACATCAACGAGCATTTGATGATATTAAGAGATACCTGGCGACTCCGCCGGTGATGAACTCTCCCAAAGCAGGGGTGCCGCTGAAGTTGTACTTGTCGGCCACGGACACTTCTGTGGCATGTTTGTTGGCGCAAGACAACGAAGCTGGCAATGAAGAAGCCATTTATTATCTAAGTAGGGTTCTGAACGAGGGCGAGAGAAAGTATTCCCCCATAGAGAAGTTATGTTTAGCGTTGTACTTTTCTTGTACAAAACTACGCTACTACCTGGTCCCTGTCCAGGTACAACTCATTTGCCAAACAGACTTGATTAAATACATGCTATCTCGGCCAATTATTCATGGCCGAATTGGCAAATGGACCTTGGCTCTGTCTGAATTTAATTTAGAATATGTACCTCAACGAGCCATAAAAGGGCAAGCATTGGCGGACTTCTTGGCAGATCATCCCTGCATTGAGGTGCCAGTCGATCCCGTAGAAGTCTGCGAGGTTGGTATAACGCCATGGATCCTGTATTTTGACGGATCCAAAACTCGTGGCGGTGCCGGGGCTGGTGTGATGTTGAAAGCACCATCAGGCCGGGCCATGCATTTTGCATTCTCGTTGGATTTTCCTTGCACCAACAACCAAGCTGAATATGAAGCTTTGGTAGTCGGGCTTGAAATGCTCGTAGAGCTTGGAGCCCGTTACGTGGATGTTAAGGGAGATTCACAGTTGGTAGTTCATCAGGTCCGCGGAGATTTTCGCTGTATCAATAGTGTTCTGGAAACGTATCTGGACCATGTATTGTCGTTGACGTCCCACTTCGACAGTATGGCGATCAACTTTGTTCCTCGAATGGACAATTGCGAAGCCAACTATCTTGCACAAATGGCTTCGGGGTTTAAAGAGTTTGCGAAAAGCAATGCAGTAGAGCAAATAGTGGTGCAAACACTCAAGCCCTTGCGGGAGCGATTGAGAGTTGAGCAAGTGTGCGTAATAGAGAAAGACGCCGATGACTGGCGTGCACCACTGTTGTCTTACTTGCAAGATCCGAACAAGGTTGTTGACCATGCCATCAAGTTTAGGGCAAGGAGGCATTGCAAGCCATGGCAGAGGTGCATGAAGGAATATGCGGAGCTCACCAAGCCGGTCCTTCCATGCGATGGATTCTACATCGCTATGGATTCTACTGGCCCACCATCGGGCCAGATTGTGCCGCATATGCCAAGGGTTGCGAAGCTTGTCAACGTCACGGTCCTGTTCAAAGAGCGCCGGCGGTTGACCTGAAGTCCATAATCAAACCGAGGCCGTTTTATGGTTGGGCCATGGATTTGATTGGTATGATTTATCCCCCATCGTCAAAGAAACATGTTTTCATAATTTTGGCCACTGACTACTTCACTAAGTGGGTGGAGGCCAAACCATTGAAGGTGGCGAACCAAGAGGAAGTGATTTCTTTCATACAAGAACATATTATTCATCGATTTGGTTTGCCGGCAACGATAACGGCGGACCAAGGAACTGTGTTCACTGGGGGGCAAGTTATGGAATTCGCGGCAGAGCGGGGGATAAAAATTATCCATTCCACGCCGTATTATGCACAAGCTAACGGGCAAGCGGAAGCATCCAACAAAGTCGTGAAAAATATTTTGACGAAGATGATCGAGGATAATCCGCGACGTTGGCATGAAATTTTATCAGAGGCGTTGTGGGCATACAGGATGTCCCCACGGAGCAGTACGAGAGTGAGCCCGTTCTCGTTAACCTACGGTCATGAAGCATTCCTTCCCGTGGAGGTGACCGTCAACTCACTCCGGTATATGAAGCAACACGAGTTGACACCTGAGGAGTATCATGAATCAATGATGCTCGAGCTCTGCGACCTTGATGAACTTCAACTCCGCGCCCTTGATAATGTCCAAGTACAGAAAGCAAGAGTGGCAAGAGCTTATAACAAGAAGGTTCGACACAAATCATTCGAGGAGGGCGAACTGGTTTGGAAAGCTCATTTGCCGATTGGGGAAAAAGATCCCAAGTTTGGAAAATGGTCGCCAAATTGGCGTGGACCATTTGTGGTACATTCTGTGCGTCCTAATGGAGCGTACCTGCTGAAAGACTTAGATGGAGTGATGCATGAGCGTTTGATAAATGGCAAATATTTAAAGCCATATGTGCCGTCCCTATGGGACGCTGCTGGTCATTAATCTGAATAATGACGATCAACCAGGTGCTAAAAGGGTGTGGCCTCGTCGGCCACCAAGCCTGCACAACGTGGTTGAATAGTACGGTAATGGCGAAGTAGGCAACAAATGAACTAATTTGCCAACTCCGTTATTAATAAAGAAAAGTTTAATGCCTTTAAGGCCAGCGGCAGGGTTCACCCAAGTCCGGCCGGTGTGGCATCGCTATTCGATGCCAAACGTTCCTTTCGTATCAAACGAAGCTGTTTTACCACGAGAAGCAGGCATGGGTAACAGCGTTGTTGGGCATAGACGATTTGGTAAGAAAAATTAAACAGGCTATCGTGACTAGAATTGGCCAGTCAGCCATGCTCAAACACGGCCGTCGAGATTAGAGCGGTGCAACGGATTAAAGAAAAGAGAGCAACCGTTTGCCAAAATTAGATAAACAATGATGAGCAAGCAAAGTTGTTCATGGGTCGAGTAAACATGGCAGAAATGAGTGTGCAATCCGAGAAACGAGGCCGAAACAAAAATCTAAGACAAATTCCGAAATGCAGAAAAGAAATTCTTTAGGAGTCTGACTGCTCGTAATCGGCGAGTTTCTGGGCAATGCGGGACAGAGTAGTGCGGACCCGAGTGAAAAAACTTTGCGCTGCTTGCAGCTCAACCTGCGCTTCTATCTCCGCAGAAGTGGGGTTTGTGGTTGCTCTAGCCACCTGCCGAGCTGGTTTCACCGCTTTCCCGCGGTCCACTAGGTCTTTACCCACTGTGCGGAGGAACGCCATGTCAGCAGCACTGAGGGGTGGGATGGTAACGCTGAGAGTCTCAAGAATCTTGCAAGCGGAGCCGGGCCATACTGTGGTTTGGTCATTCATGGAAATCGCCAGAGGAATGCTAAGAAATTGATCCATCGTCTTCAATGCTTCTTTCACTCGGTGTCGAAGTCCAGCCATAGGCGAGGCCGACGCAGGAAGGGAGGTCCTAGTAGTTTCCGATGAGTCCATCGCAATACTGAAGCCGTTCCCAGTATCGAAATCGTCGGGTCCCTGCGGCGAAAGCAAGCAAGGTCGTGCGTAAGAGACGAGCCAAGAGATGGCAGGGTAGTATAAGGGGATATGAGCAAAGCTAACCTCGATGTTGGGAGTTGTGCGAAGAGATGGAGCGGGACGAGTAAGTGCATGATGGCTCTCAACAACTGCAACAATTAAGGTTTTAAGAGGGCGGTGGAACACATACATGGGTAATGCGGAAGTTGAAATAGGAATGTTACAGCAAGCGTAAAGAGGAGTGCGAGGACGAAGACCACACCTGCTCGCCGTTTCAAGTTAGTATTGAATGCTGTTGCAGTTGAACCACCATCGTGGTCAGGATCAAGCCGGGCAAGAATATCAGATAACGGCTTGCCAAAAATGCGGTATGATAGTGAATGCCACGCATCCTTGAACTGGGGCGAGACCTTATTCACCACGTTTTTATGAGGAGGAGAGTATTGTGCAGATTCTTGGTAACCTCGTACCTCCATAATTTGGCCAGCGGTAAGCTCCGAAGAGCGGATGTGGAATGTTGGAAAATTCAAGGACGTGGGAGGTAACATAGGCCATGCTTGGACGAGGTTGAATTGTCGAGCTGCAAGTTGAGGGTTGTACGTCTCGATACTGAGTACTTCTGAGCCGGTAGGAGCAAAGAGGAGGTCCCGAGCTGTTAGGTAGCGTTTGCGCTCTTCGGTGAATTCATGATAAGCAGCGGCAATGGGATCACCTCGCGGTGGCGGCTTGTCGAAAACGAGTTTGAAAGGAGTGAAGCTAGGAATCTCTCGGACCTCATAAAAGAAGGTAAAGTAATTAGTAAAAGTCCCCTTTCGCGAAGCTGCTTTAGCTAAGCAATGGCCATATGTGAGCATGGTGGTATCTTGAACTGCCGTTTGTGGAGCTGGTAGAGGGCCGTGAGTCGCCGGGAAATAAGCATGCAGCCAAAGTTGTAGTAGCCATAGAGGACCAGCACTGAGGAGGCCACATGCGTCTGGAGCCTCCTTGACACGGTTCACAATGGTATACAGACCGCGATAGAGGTGGCAGAGCACAATTTCGTCAAGATTGACGCACTCGCCGGTGAAGATTGCAGAGGTGGTATGCACATCCGTGATGGGTCGTTGGGTGCAAAGTATGAATCGACCGAACCAGTAATGAAGGAAAGCAACCCGTTCGCTGTCAGATACGGGTTCACCTGGAATGACTGGCGCGTTGTTGTTGTAGAGCGACTCGTAGGTTTGGTCAAAAGCTATCGAGGTAGCTGGGTCCAAGGCTCTCCTTGATTGCACACGCGGCTTTGATATGCCCGTCAGGGCAGCTATGTCGAGCAAGGTGATCGTCATCGACCCTAATGGGAGCACAAAACAATTAGATTCCGTGGACCAGAAGCAGATGGCGGCTTTAAACAGCTCGGGATCAGGGTTTGGTGGCTCCAAACACAGAGAAAGAAATCGGTCGAGGCCTAATGCCCGCCATTGAGAGACAGTTGCTGCATCATTGGCCAACCGACCATGCCAACGTTTGAAGTCCAGATCCGAGGTGGCCAATGCAGGGAATACTCGGGTCTTCCGTTTAAAGAGTGGACTGATAGCGGGAAGACGAAACAGAAGTTGGGAATCGTGAATAGGAAAAACGTCCAGTAGCTCCATGATGGCAGTGGTTCGGTCATGAATGAGTGGACCAAGCCAGCCCTCCTCATCGTCACCTTTCGATATTATCTCAAGAGAGAAGTCAGCATTGGCCAGGTTTCCTACGAAATCCCGTCGTTCCCCCGGAGATAATGGGAGAAGAGCCGCGGCGATGCTGCATTCGCAAAGAGGTAGGTTGGGTTAGGGATGCAGCGGCGGCTATTCACCATAACAAGAATAACATTAATTGGGAGAGAACAAGGCTCCAATATTAGAGTAGAGCTAGGAAAGCAGAGCTTACTCGGCGATCGATGAGAATCCTTGCAATGACATGGCGGTGACTTCAGCTTCGCAGAAATCTGAGGTACGGTTTCTTTGCTCGTGAAGTTTTGGGTTGTTGTTCGTACTCGGATAAGTTTAGGGTTGGCTTGGGTGACCTATTTATTGGGATCGCCGCAGCGGGCTAGAAAGAAGTAGTGTCCCTTTTGGTTTGGGACTAGATGTTGACGAGGAGAAGGAAAAGAAATATATCCGCGCGGCTGGGCGAGGTTTGCCGCAACAGGCGAACCAAAATTTTAATACTGAGTAAAGTGGCTGTGGGCCCGAACAGAAGGTTTAAGGTCCGCTGCAATGTTAACCCGCAAGTGTAGAGTTGCTTCCTCCAACACCAATGCCGCGAAGTTGGTCGCAATAATAAGAATAAAAGGAGAGGGAAAGAAAGGTGCCAAGACGTGGCCGTTTAACTCGAACAGTACTGCTTGGTTCAGTTCACTATTTTAACGGAGGACAACAACAAATTAAACAAGAGGCATTAGACTATGCATGGGTCCTGACGTGGATGATCAAGGGAAAACCAAGTATATGCGCCTGTTGTAATGGTGAAGTGAAGTTAAAGCAAGGTTGTTCGAATGGAACAAGCATGCATGTCCTTTATTCATGCGCTAGAGTTACCATGTTGGTTTGTTTTTTTTTCCCGGGGAGTGATGAATGGCCCAGCAGTGGTGCTTGAAAAAGGGCTAGGAGAATTGAGATTTTATGGGAAGAAAGGACATTATGTTAGGCGGAGATTGCTGCCGCAATGGTGCGGGGGAGCCTAAGTAATTTTTGGCTTTGTTGGTGGCAAAACGGTGGCTGCAAGTTTGATTGGAAAAAGAAAAGAGTTAAATCCGTATTTCCATGGGAAGAGAGGCATGCCATAGGAATTCTTGTTGGGGGAGGGAACTTGGGTACAAGAGTGCATGTGGTAGTAAAAGGGCATCGTTATTTAACAACGTTGCTTAACAGAACAAGAGAATTACGGACCAATTCAGGTCGGTTTTTGCACGAAGTAGAGATGGAAGAGTGACGCAGCGATGTCGTGTTGTCTTTGTCAACTCCGTGCGGAGAAAACGAAGGAAGCATATTATTCTTGGCCAAAACAACGTTGTTAAAATATGATGAAACGCTACCGTTAGGACGAAAGGCAGCGGCGCGATGTTGTTTTAAAGGTTTGGTGCGGCCAGAATAACAGTGTGTGCTGGTAGAGTAAATTTCTTGACATTGATGATGAACTGAAATATATATAAAAAAAAAATCCGATTGTTCAAAGCAAACCGTCCAACAGCAAAAGAAACAGTCATGGCCGCACGAGCGTGCCGAAACAAAATAAATTCAGTTCGGAATAAGTAAATTTTGAAAGTAAATGCAACGGGCATCTAGTCGGTGAGATGCTTGGCTATATAAGCCAGTTCCGCCCGCAATGTGTCAAGACCGGTCCGGGCTGCCTGCCGAAGTTGAACGGCCTGCGCCTTCCTAATCTCAAACTTGTCATCAACCAGGGCTGCTTCCCGCGCCGCGAGTGTTTGAGTTTCAGTCGCGAGAGCAGTGATGGACGCCTGAATCGCTGTGCGGTGGGAAACATCTTCAGCCAGTTCAATTTTCTTAGCTTGCACGTCTTTCTCAAGTTTTTCCAGTTCGGCCTTCATCGCAGCGATTTTGGATTCGTCTGCCTGAATTTCCTGTTCGCGAGTGACGCACTGCTGAGATCGAGCTTCGTATTGGGAGGACAGATCATTGAAGCGCTCCGTGTTAGCGACGAGATGCTCCCTGATTGATTGGAGGGCAGTTCCCCTTTCGGTACTGTGTTTCTCTAGCTCGAGGGCGTCATGAGCACACTTCAGGTATTTTTGGGCAAGTTGTTGAGCATTCTTAGCAGTGGACGTTTCTTCCAACCCAAGTCCAGGCAAGATTTCGGAAGAACCCAATCCGCTCAATACGGTGAAGGCCGACTCAAGCTCCTGTCGGTGTGGAGGGTTCATCGCTTCTTCTAAGGATAGGGTGAGAAATTGAACGATCTGGCCAATAGCATTTTGCACGGTTTGGGATCGTGGATCCAGGCGGACCTCGGTGGAGAGTGGAGTTCGAGGCTTTGCCAATGAAGTGAAGAACTGCACTGCCGTGTCGAGGTCTGACATGCCCTGCACGTTATAAAAAAAAAACAGGTGAATTAATTATCCACAGAGTAGAAAGTTTAGTGAGGAAGGAGCAACTGGATGTACCGTTGGAGTCGAAGTCGGTGAAGCCATGCCAGTAGTAGATGGAACGGATCGGGTAACATCGGAGAAAGGAGAGGACCGGGCCGCGAGGGATGCAAAGGAAGGAAGGGATGTGCTGACTGGAGGAGTATGAGTACTAGTCAACACGAAGCTGGCAGGTTTGAGAGAAGGTATGATTGGAGCAACGACGATGGTGTCGCCCCGAGCCGAAGAAGTAAACGCAGAGTTGGCGGGAATAGCTGGCGAGTTGCTAGTCTGAACGCTGGTGATTTCGCGCCCCATCGGCGTTTGCGGGCCGCCCCCATCGCAAACCTCAAGAGTTGTGCCAGTCAGGATCTCTTCGTCTTCGTCAAGGTCGGCTTCGGACTCGATATTCATGGTATCCGAGGTGGAGTCATCCTCCTCTTCTGATGCATCGGTTCCTTCATCCTGCAAAGAACATAAAGGTACGTAAAGAAGCAAATACCATTGCATCCAGGTTTGGGCCAAAACAATTGTGTTAAGTTGTGTGCGTTAGAGGAGAGGAGGGCATACAATCATGAGAACGGTTGGTGCGTCAAAGTTGGCAAGGAAGGTAAATGAAGCTGGAAAGGAGGTAATAGGATGCAAAATGGCCTCTCAAAGCCGTAACGGTGGTGATACAAGGTGGGGACACTTACCTCAACGTTGGTACTCGAGCGACTCTGTTTGGCGGGACGGATTTCGCCTGGTGATGTCCCGGCAGCTGTGCAGGAGAGGGAGCTGGGTAAATCGGATATATATATATATATTTTAAAAAAAAAATATATATATATATATATATATAT
This sequence comes from Linum tenue, assembly GCA_946122785.1. NCBI lineage: Eukaryota > Viridiplantae > Streptophyta > Magnoliopsida > Malpighiales > Linaceae > Linum > Linum tenue. The sequence goes on from CAMGYJ010000003.1 coordinate 33,533,964, forward strand.
ATATATATATATATATATATATATATATATATGCAGCAGCGCTGGTGCCTGGTGGGGATAATAATAATATAAAGAAAAAAATTTTGGCATGCCAAAAAAAAACAAAAAAAAAAAAAAAAAAAAAAAAAAATTGGCGCTGCCCGCTGTTCCCCAGCCGTGAAGAAGGAAACAAAACAAAATATATAGCAGCTCTGCTGCTGCCGCAACAGCCCTGGCGGAATAGTAAATGAAAAAAAAATAATAATAATAATAATTTGGGCAGGCAGAGCTGCCAGCAGCGCTGATGAAAAATATATATATATAAAGAGGGCGGCCAAAACAGCGCAGCGGAAGGAATATTAAAAAAACAAAAAAAAAAGTTTTTTTTTATATAGATGAAGCAGCGCTGCGGGAGAAAAAAAAAAAAAAAAGAAAATTTTTTTTGCAGCTCTGCGGAGGAGAGCAGCAGCGCTGATAAAAATAAAAATAAAACAAAAATGTTTTTTTTTTCTCAATTCCGGCCAAGCAGCCCTGAAAAACAAAAAACAAAAAAAAAAAAAATTCTTATGGCAGCGCTGGCGGAGGAGATCAGCAGCGCTGGTATAGGATTATAAAAAAAAATATATGGGCTCTTAGCGCTGCCTCCGCTTCTAACAGCCCTGATATAAAAAAAAAAAAAGTTATTATTGTTATTAATTATTTCTGCCAGCGCTGGTAGAAGAGAAAAAAGAATGAGAAGTTTGGCCAAAATACTTCATTGTAACTTTGGCCTACGTGTTTATTTCGTTTAAACATTTTGAGCCAAGTATTTTAGGTGTTATACTATTTGGTCAACAATTTGGTTCATAATTCTTATAAACCAAATTGTGGGGGGCATTTGTTGACACCTAAAATTAATTCGGCCGGAATTAAATGCCGCATTAATAAGTCTCGGCATTTAAGTCGATACCGCGATAAAAAACGGTGTCGTTGGGAGTCGAGCGGCACCGCGGGGAGTTAAAACGGTACCGCAAGGAAGCTCAGCGGTACCGCGGTACTGGAAACGATACCGAAAATCAAAAGGGGGCCGCGCGGTTAGTTGGGTATTGGAAGAGGAAAATCGGTACCGCATGGAGATAAGCGGTATCGCGGAAAGTTAAAACGGTACCGCGAGTAGGCCCAACGGTACCGCGGATTAGCAAACGACAGTGTTTAATAATAAACAGTGTCGCGGAAGAAAAACAAACGGAGCTGGTTGGGAAAGAAAACGACACCGCAAGGCTGGAAGCGGAGTCGTTTAATGTTAAAACGATGTCGCGGGTAGAATCAAGCGGTGCTGCTCAGTTAAAAACGACACCGTTTAAGGCATCAACAACGCCGCAGTATCACTAAGCGGTGTCGTTTAGTTAAAAACCATACCACAATGGTTTGGATTTTGGCGAGGCCTGGCAAGCACAACGGTGCCGTTTGGTTGAAAAAGAAACAATGTCGCGGAATGGAAAACGACATTGTTTGTCAGCATCGACTAGTGAAAGGTGATGCCGTGGTATTGGTGAAACGACATCGTTGCATGGACAAGGTTGTAGGATTTGGCTCAATGTCGTTTCGCCAAGTTTCTGCAAACAGGAGCGGTTTCGATGGCACGTGATTTTTACGCAAAGCAGAAAGAGGAGATCAAGGCAGTTGAGACACGTGGGATTTCACAACGGAGCAGCTGAGGAAGCGGTTCCACCGAGCGTGAAGGCTACGAAGCAGTTTTTCGAATAAAAGCTGTGGAGCAAGGAGAGAGAAGGGACAACCAAATCAACACAGAACAACTCTGTCAAAACTTTACCTTTTTTTCTCTGTAACTCCCTCGCGGAGCTCTCCTTCCAGGAAGGATCTCCATAGTCGTAGCAGTAGTCGTAGTCGCGGAGCTCTCCACAGGAATCTCCATAGGAGTAGCGGTAGCGTAGATTCCTCAAAACTCAAACACCCTCGTTCGAACGTAGTTTGGAGAGGTGCGAACCGAATAACGGTTGTTTGATTAGAAGTCAAGGGTGTATCGATCAAATCAACGACGCCGACACCGGCGGCGGATATTTGACGATCTTCTTTGTTTCCTGTTCGATCGATCAAATCAACATCGCACGGCGGTGGATATTTGACGATCGTCATCGTTTTCAGAAGTCAGAGTTGCACCGATCAAATCAACGACGCCGACATTCTGTGGCGGATATTTGACGGTCGTCTCGATTTCAGCTATCAGCGGCGCATTCGATCAACGGCACCGCAAGAGTTTCCATCGCGAAACATCGAATCAACATCGCCGAAAACCAATTCGGCACCGGCGGTGGCATTTGGTTTTTCCGAGGAAACAGTTTCTTTCCTGTCAAACAGAAGACCAAAGTTCTTCTTTGCTCTTTCCTTAAAAAATGATCATCTCCTTCTCTGTCTCGATCAGATCTATTTCCTTCCCATTTCTACCTCTCATCTTCTACTTCTTCCCCTATCTCATATTATTTCTGGAAACTGAACAAAGACCCAAAAATAGCAGTGATGATGCTCCAGACAGCCCTCAAACCGACGGTAAGTCAAGATTCTAGGCTTGCATGTTTCTTTTTTCTTTGGATCTACTGGTTTGAAAATGGGATCTCGATCTTTTGTTTCTAGATTTCGGTTTTCGATGAGGGCTGAAGGGAAGGGGTACTCGCCGACGGCAGAGGAGGTACACCATCGACAAGAAAGACGACGAGAACTTAGATGAGTTTTTTAGCTTCCTGGGTTGTGGTTTTGCACAAGGAAAAATAGAGTAAAGTGCGTGACGACAGCGGCAGCGGTCCCGCCGGGAACGAATGGGAGATTACAGTTGTGTATCTTTCTTCATTTCTCTCCTTGGATCCCAGAAATATCAATTGATCGCGGCTCTGTGATGAAATCGACAAGTTTCGACCTCGCAGATGATGTTGACTGTAGAGATGATGGTCTAAGGTAGTAAATTTTGGGTTGCATGTTGTTTTCTTTTGATTCTCATTCTCGAGGCTTTTGATCGGATTCTAACCCCTTTGGTATTTTTATTTTCTTTTTTTGGGGTTTCAATGAAGGGGAGAAGAACAGTCACCGGTGGTAACGAGATGCATCTCATGATGACGATGATTCGACAAGGGCAGCGGCAGTGGGTGGGAGAGGAAGTGAAAAATATTTGTTCTTTTATTTTTAAATTAATAATTTATTATGATTTTCTAATAAATGTATATAGTAGTATAGTAAGTTGTGAACAATAATTGTCATTGATATTAACGAAAATGTCATTAATAATATTTTGTTGGTGTTTTTAATATATGATCATTTATTTTGTTATTGGGAAATGCATAGAAAATAATTACGTTTCAGCTATAAATTGTATTTATCTATTTTATTCGTCATGAATGTTTTCATTTATAATGTCGTTCTCTAGTGTTCTGACGGAACCATTGCGTCGGTAACAATTTCATTTCCGAGGAGTTCTCCATTCATGAGGACTTTTACTTGTCAGAAATAACAAAAGGGTATTTTGGGAATAAAAACTTTCGCCTAATTATACAACCTTTTTTGACAATAAACAAGTCATCACAAAAACATGTAAGGGTATTTCGGGAATGGAAATTCCAAAGTGTTATTAACAAAAAAACATTTTTTCTTACAAAAAAAATATTCTCACAAATACTTAAACTGACAAAATAGTTTCCTTAGAAATAGTTTTTCCTCTCTCACAAAAACTTTTCGTCAATTTTTTTCCTCAAGTGTATATCTTTTCCGACAACGATAAATTGGGGTTCGATGATAATTTATCCTCACAAAAAATGTTTTTATGACGCCATTTTTTTTTAGACTATTACCTACGGACCTTTACCCCACGACCCGCTAACGACAGTATTTCGTCAGAATAAACTTTTAGTGACGAGAAAGGGCCTTTTGTGACGCCAATCGTCTGGTAACATCTGCCAGTCTTTTTTGTAGTGAGAATGACCTACCATAAAGAGCTTTCTCTCCAAATTGGGGGTAGGGTTCTACAGGAACCTTTCCCTTCCCATTTCCTTTCCCTCCATCCATTCCCTCCTTCAAGAACAGGGGAAAAGTCCTCGTTATTTGCGCTTTCTTTCCTTTCTTTCCCTCCCCTTCCCTTTCTGCCCTTCATGAACATAGTGTAAGGGTATACAAGTCAATTTAGTATGATTTAGGGCGAAATCATTTAAATTTTAGGGCGACGAATAGCAATTCAATTTTTTTTTATTGTGCTTGGTTTGATCTGTTTTAGGGCAAAAACCATGCAAACCCTTTTCCTCTCCAATTTCCACCTTTCCTTTTCAGCAACACACTTCCTAGTTGAATTCAAAGATCCCTCCTACTTTTGTCAAAAAAAAAAAAAAAGATCCCTCCTACAAAGAAAGCTATGTTTCCCACTCTATCCAGCTGTATTATGTTTCTTCTTTTGGTCGACGAGCTTACTCATCAACATGTCAGTCTTGTATTTCACTTTCGTATCTACTCCAACGAGAATGGATAATGTAAACCTCACACATTTATAGAAAATGTAGCTTCTTATCTGATTTCTTAGCTTGTTACAAGAATAATGATAAATTAACTCCCAATACGGTTCAAGAAACCAATTGCTAGTTGATGTAGGATGTTTCTTTTTGGCAATCAAATATTATGCTTAATTTGGTATGCTAATGAGGGAGTAGTGGACCCTAGAGGGAGGTCTAATCATGCCAAAGCAATTTTCAAATGACACTTAATAAAACTATAAAAGGACCCAAAGTGATATGAACTACGTGTATAGTGGAAGATGCATCGTAGTTAAGCACTTGGAAGAATGATTATTGTGTAAGTAGAATAATTGAATTAAAGAAGATGGCTAATGTGGGCTCAAAACTATGCTTGAAGGCACCAAGTTGATTATTAGTTATTACTCTAATACGTACCACAAAAGAGAAATGGGTTCTTTGTACTCTTTCATGAGAGGTCCCTCCTCACATTGAATCTCCCACCTAATATTAGTCCATGTATTATTTCTGAAAAGGGTTTGAGTGTGTGTATAAATAAATACAAATTCACAAATGGATTGATTGGATGGTGATGATGGTACAAATGGATGGTGCATTTATAGGGTATAGTTGGAAATGGGTTGTCCCCAAAATTCTAGATTCAAATATGTCCTATCTTAAAATTTGGCTTTTCTCTTCCTTTTGCCTTTGGAAAGCATGAATTAATGTATTCATTACAAGAACACAAAGGATTGATGTTGTGTATATTTGGCAAGATTAGTGGGTTGATGCAAGTAAGGGTACACTTAAATGGTCAAATTTATTTAACTACATAAGATAGTACGTGGCACAGAAATGGTATTTATCTAGACTTTCTGCATTCATATTTAGTTTTTTTAAATTAAACTTCTAATTTTGATTCCATGTTCTTGAGACCTGAGCACCTAGACAACAATGTAATCCATCAGGCTTTTGGTCGCAATTTAACCAATTTCAACCTACCAGACCGAGCTAAATTTGACAACAATAGGACACCTAACTAGGGATGCCACATTTCTTGATCATGTTTTGATTTAGGCTAAACTACTCATTTTTTACATCAATATAAAAATGCTCATGCTTAATTATTGTTTACTTTTGTGTGCACGCCTTATCTAAAATTGGAATAAACAATTCGGGATGATCATTATGTCTTGCATTTACATGGATATGGGCTAGCTTATGGAAAAGATCAATGATCATTTAAACACTTTTGAGTTTAAATCCTAGCAAGCTAAGTGTGGTTTAGGGATAAGTACAATGGATTGGTTCAATTTGCTTCCTAATCCAATTCATAGCATGGGTTAAATGTGTATGCTGCTCGTATGAATTTTTCAATACTTTACTTACAATATCAAAATTTGCTTTCACTGTCGACAAAATAATTCCTCGTCATTCGAAGCAAACCGAACAGTTGGATAAAATAGTTCTCGGTCGTCTGCCATTAATTTCGACGATCACAAAGATGCCATTTTCTAAGTAGTCAAAAGATACATATCATACTATACTTCCCCAATACGTACACAATTAGTTCAACGAATCATTAAGGGAATATATACACATTGCATAAAGTTTATTTTTCCACCAAATATACAGAAACTGATTCCTTCTACCTGGTGAACATCAGAGTGGAAAGCAATTGATCAGAGGAAAAAGATAACCATGAATATAAAATTTTGAACAACCAATTAAGGTATCTTAATTGAAAGGTTGGGTTTATCTGAAAGCTACATGTCTCAACTTTTAAAAACACAACTTTATGTTCTAATTGGACGACCTAATTGAAAATGAAGATTATAAGAAAGGAATATAATCCTGTTTTGGTGAAAAGATTTTTAGTGACCCCTTAATTGAAAAGGCTCTTGTCATTCTCACACATAACCAACCCACCTTTCAACTTCTTGCCTGCCCACTTCTTTTTATAATGATATACTCCTTCATGGAAAGGTGGAACAATGAATATGCTTGTGTCTTAAGCATACCAATAAACTAAGATAACATGAAAGTAATCATAGTAGTAAGCCTCAACTCATGAGGTGGTTGAGGTGTTACAACTTACAACTAGCCTATCATTCGACATAATACCAATCCACGTTACAAAAAAAAAAACATTACTCTTGCAGAGATGACACCTATCTCAACCCTCTCGCGCAAAGTTGGCTCATTCATGACGTAACACTCTAACCAGAAAGTTTTGGACAAAAAACACGATGGTGATGGCACCTGACTTCTTTATTTTGTTGGAAATTTCAATATTCAGTAAAATAACTGTTAAATATTGTTTACTGGTGATCAAGTTATCTTTAGTGACCATTTATGTAGTAATTGACCACAAAGAGCAAATATTTCATTGATGAGGTTGTTCCATACTCAGTATGCGTGTCCAAACCCAATACTCGACCCATCTAAGAACATGAACGATATATCATGAGACGAGAAAAAATTGTGAAATTTACAAAATTAACCACGTTCTATATTAATGTTCACCCTACATATGAGTTATGAACCATTCAAAACACGCATTGTGAAACATGGATCGATCCTAACTAAAACTAAAGATGACTAACTTATTTGTTAGGACAATAGAATCCAAGGACTCCACCTGCCAATAACCCTCGAAGATAAGAAAAGATGGAAAGAAGTTTCAAAGCAAAGGCCAAAGCCAACTTTCCACGACACATTAGTGGGAGGGAAAGCGGCTTTTTTTTAGGTCTTGGCCTTTTTGGATTTCTCAAGTGGCGTGGGGTTCTTTTCCATGTTGGTAGTTCTTAAGGATTCCCAAAGAAAAAGAGAGAAAGAAGAAGGGAAGTGGTGAACTGAAAGCAGATTCCCACGTTATTTCGTTCAAACCGTGGGTGGGAATTTGTTTTTTTTTTTTTTTTTTTTTTTTGGCATCTTTCGAGTTGTTTGGGTTTTTCACAACGCAAAATTCCGAAGTCGACAAATAATAAGCCCAAAAGAGAAAAGGAAAAGAAGAGCTTTTTCGATACACATATTTATTTATAAGGGCGGGTGCGTGCCACTAAGGCCAATCTCAAGCCTAGGGCTGGGAAACGGTGCGGTCTGGTCCAGACCAGACCATATATACGGTCTACGGTCTAGACCGAGAGGCTAAAGTGTAGACCACAGACCAGACCACAGACTATACGGTCTGGTCCAGACCACGCCTGTGCGGTCAGGTTCGGTCTGGTCTGGTCTATATAGACCACACTCAACGAAAAATGAATAATTTATTTAGTCAACAACACAAAAATTTAAACCAATAACCAGGAAAAATAATTGTTATTTGCCTTAAAACATTAATCCTAACATGCATGAATAATTTTGATCCTCTAAATCTTAGTACATAACAAAGATACAAAGTAAAAGCATCTCAGCTTGCACCATAATGTCATAAACATTAACATAATGTCATATGGAGACACGATTATCTCTACTTTGTGGTTAAATGTGGTTGTGAATGAAGGAGGGAAGAGATTCACAAAATTAAGGTTGAGACTTGGGTGTCGTTGTGGGAGTTTGGAGAGTGGTCGAATGGGCTGTTAACACGTATTGACAAGTCAGTTGGGTCTACGATTTGGTCCGGTAAACCGCGGTCTAGACCAGACCAGACCAAGAGATCAAATCATAAAATAATACAGACCATGGACCAGACCAGACCATACTTCACGGTCTACGGTCCGAACCAAACTGTGCGGTACGGTTTGGACCACGGTTTTTCTAACGGTCTGGTCTATTTTCCCAGTCCTACTCAAGCCAAAGTTGATTGCTCAAAAAGGGCAACAAATGCATTCTAAAAATGCAGTCTAATAAAAGAATGCATAACATATATAGCAAGCAATATTGATTAGCTTCTTTGTAAAGGTGGAATCATGTCGTCAAGGAAACTTTGGCCGATCAGATGAATTCGTATTTGAAGAATTTTTCAATAAGTTCAATACAACATTAACCGGTTGGGTTACAATCTTGTTGATGAGTCACATCAACTGATTATAAGAGAATTACGAGAACTTAACCTAATCTTCTTGTGACTTATTGAAAATTTGAATAAGGTTTTGCTTAGGTTAGAAGATGGTTCTTTTAACTAATGATAATTGATGACGCTAAAATTTGAACCTAGTGTGTAGTAAATATGATCATCTCCACATTATAATCAAACCAATCGTTTGAAGTTCTATAGGATACTTTTGTTCGATACTAGAATGTTTTCATTATGCCTTCATTCTCTAATGAGTATGTCAGTATTTGTTTTTTTAACGATTTATGTAATTGAACCCTATCTTATCTTTAGTGGCCATTTATGTAATTGAACCCATAGAAAAGCAACCCCACTTTTCATTCAATTGTTCTTAAACTAAAAGGCAAGAGCCTTAAACAATAAAACCATAGAGGGGGTGGGAAGCCATTGAAAGCCTAGTTGCTTTAAGTCCAAGAAGCTAACCTTTTTCATTTACCCTCTTTCAGTCTTTCCTTTCTTTCCTTTATGTGGAAAGGAGATTGGCTCTCTATCAAAATTCCCCCCCCCTCTTTCACAATTGAATTTTGAGTAATTTGTTGTTGCGAAATTGGTTGAAGTTTGACCTTTTAAAATGTCATATATGATTGTTCATTTCTAATTATAACTTTCATCATGATCTTACGTGTGGTGTGTAAAAGCTAGGTGGGTCTTTGCTTGCACTAGTGAGAATAGTTGGGCAAAAGAGAGGGTCCCTTTTCTTGTATCATGATCATATATGTTCCATCAAGTTTTAACCTATGATAATCGTTGATGTGATATTACTATTTTGTTGATTGAGAGATTTCGTATTTTACATTCGACATTTAAATTGTTTTTATATATTGTTGAGGGGTCTACGAAGTAAGAAAACTCCACTCTAGAATTTGAATTCAATATCTACACATTGAAAACCATCAATGATACTGCAAGGCAAATCCTTCTTTCACAAGTCAAAATTTCAAGTTCTTATTCTCTTAATAATATATCATCACATTACTTAAGCTAAAGGCAATGTCAATACTCACTACTCACTAATCCACAATTATCCATTAAATACTTTTTTGTGGTAAGAGGTTTTACTTTTAGGACTTGGAAAGGGGGTCAAATATTATGGGCCACTTAGCAACAATAAACAACTACTTAACTAGGGTGGCTATACGGTCTGGTTCGGTTAAATTGGCACGGATTGATCCGATTTTATCCCGGCCTTTTTGAGAATATGAGGACCGAAGATTGGATTGGATACAGTCTGGTTTTGACCCGGTCTGGTCCCAATCCTGTCTTGATTTTAGATTGAGCTTATGGGGGTTGGAGTGGGCTGAGGCCTAAAAGGGTGAGGAGTTAATTAAGTTTTAGGTGTTGAGCTCTCTTATCCGGTCTTTATTCGGTGTTCGGTCCGGTCCTAGACGATTTTTAACCCCAAATCTAAGCCCGAAAATGAGATTGGATTGTTTGCTATCCGGTCCCGGCCCGATCTCGATCCGGATTATACGGTCCAATTTTAGGTAAACCCAAAAAACTCGAACCAAAAAGCCACCCCTATACTTAACCATAAAGGCACCACTCCAAAAGAAAATACCATTATGGAAGAGACCCATCATCATGCAAGAAATTGGAGTCATCATCATGTCTCATTGGCTTATTTCTCTTACTTTGGTTTCCTTCTGAGCATTAATCATGTTTTGAGTATGGCTCTATTATTGACAAGAGTGTGGGGAAGAGAGGAATTATAAAGGGCCACATTTTTGTGTGGTACTCGTAGTGGTGAGAGAGTGGGAAAGCCTTTTTCCCTTACTAAGGAACCGATTTCAAAGCAACAATGCCTTTTAGCAATGAATATGATGCAAAAATTGCTAGAAACTTGAGTGGAGGGAAGGGAAAGGAAAGAGCCTTCCTTTGGTTTTTTCCAATCAAAATTTTTCCCCTAAAGTGAGTGGGATGAAGTGGAAATGATGAGGAAAGACCCATAGAAAAAACTTAAAAAAAAAGTGAAGCGAATTCCTAAATTTTGTCGAATTGACATTTTTTGTACTCTTTTTCGGAATTTAATTACCTTTCACCCAGGAGTTCTACTGTCTGCCAATGCAGAGGTGGAAGGCTCTCGTCGCTCAGGAAGCTACAACTTCTCCCATTTCAGGCCTGCACCAACAAAACAAGAATTTTACAACTCAACAGCTTAAGGGCTACTATATCTCATCCGCACAAGGGAATATCTAGTGATAGAGGAAAGGCGAGAATTCTGGTTTGTAATGAATATACTCTATTACAGCAAATAAAGAAGTATCTTATCACGCATCAGGACAATTTTTTGGAAATGATATTTGTAGGTTGAAAACATGCATGCATGTCCAGTAATGTGTTTGGTTTTGGACGAGTATGAGCTAGAATGAGTAGTTTATGCCATCTAAAGTACTAGCTAGAGCTTATCTAATCATTTCATTATTTATTTGGGTGAATTCACACGCTGATTTGAACAATTGGACACGAAACATTGACGAAGATGAATTGAGTGGTTGTTATATATTAGCTACTGAAAATTTTGGTGACCAATTTGCTAGAAATCAAAGTTCAGTGACCTATCTGCCAACGACGACTCCAAAATTCTGGTGACTATTTCTATAATCATCCCCCCTTTTTGTTCATTATCATGTACATTTTGAAGTGGGAGAAAAAGGCATATATAGAGAAGGGGCTTCTAGGGAGACATGAGAAGGGTCTAACTACCACCTGAAGTCTTTCCTCGAGTGGGAAAAAAGGTGGTGTTATTATTGTATCATGCTTGAGATATGGGCATGATTTGTATTGTGATAGAAGCAACCCAAGAAAGCTTTTTCTCCAAACCCTTTTTTTGGCTTTCCTGTCTTGGTAAATTGAAGTCATTGTCCCCTATATATTGATGCATTGCTTTGACGTCTATTCTTTTTCAATTGGGGGGTTTTAAAACATTTCTTGTTTAACATGCATGTGAATTACTCAATTTGCATTTTTCGTTATTAGACAAATAAATAAAGTAGATAGCTAGGTAGAGAAAGATAGAGGAATGTCGTGAGAGAAAATTGATCTAACTGCCTCTATTATCTTATAGTTGTGCTTTTATTCTCTTCACAAATTACAGCCATTCATATTTTTTCACGGTTATCTTTTCTTTTGAAATTTTCTGCTCGAATTTTATAGTCAAGAAGTATTATCTAGTGATACAACTCAAATGTCCAAAAGACTCCTTACACTCCTAATAGATGCTCAACCTAGATGAAAAAAAAGAAGAAAAAAAACAAACTTTCTTCAACCAAACCACAACCCATTAGTTAGCTAATCCATCCATTAATTCTCATCACATTTCTCTATTGTAAGAACTCAACAATAATAGCTTGCAAAGCCTAATAACTCATTGTTTGATGCATTATTGCCGACTCCTCCATGTCAAGCCATAAAATTGATTTGCTTATAGGGTTGGCAGTCCAAAATACACTCTTTAAGTTAAATTTGACCCCTAATTTTCCATATTTTTTTATGAACTTTCCTAATGATCGTGACAATATTGCCGGCTGCCGATTATGTGGTTGATATTTGGTACGTACTACATATTGTTAGGAAATTTTCTTGGGAAATTTCAATATGTAGGAATGTGAATTAGGAAGGAGAAACCAAAGTTGACAAAAATAACTTAAAGAAAAGTGGCATATTGTTTTATTCATCGATATTAGGAATTAAATAGTTAGGCCGGCGAAATTACTTAAAAGTGCATGTTTTGGTGAAATTTTGTTGGGTTTCCACTTTCCATGGCTATCACGACGATTAAAAACAATCACTATACATATGATATGAGATTCATATTTAGTATATCTTAGAATATGCCGTGTATGATTTATCGAAGTACACTCAACAACAAAATCACCGAAAGTACACCATACTTTTTGACCACGTCAACCTTCATCGTATAACTAAACACATACAGTTAACATTTGGGATTAGAAATACTGTTCAGATATATAAGGAATCAATTATGAAGAAGAGCACGAACCATTGACTAACTGAATTCCTATTTAACGCCCTAACTTTTTAAAATTTAACGCCCTAACCTTACCGAACAGACGAAACTACCCCTAATCACTGAAAAGGCAGCAGCTGCCCCAGACCCGAATCTCTAATTTCGCCCTAGCCCTTGCTGCTCCCACGTCAAAGAGAAAAAAAAATCCTGCCGACCACTCCAACTCTGCAAGACCACTGTCACCGCCGTGAACCCCGCACACTGTCGCCGCCGCGAACTCGAGGAGGACGAAGGAATCCGACGCCCACCTCCTCTACCATCACCACCTCTTCATCTCCATCCATCTTCAATACAACCTCCGACACCACAGACGCCCACCTCTTCGTCTCCCTCCATCTTCAATCCCACTCGCCAACGCAACCTCCATCGACCCACCGCTTGCACTGCTCCGCCCGTCGACGACGCGGGGATTCTGCTACTGTTGGTTCTTCGCGGTCGAGGAAGGAGCCGGAAGTTCGGCGTGGTTAAGGAAGAAGGAGGGCGAGAAATCGAAAGACAGAAAGTGATGAGAATTGAAGCTTGATCGAGAAGGGAAGAAGATGAAGAGAAGGCAGTTGTGGCGACGACGGACGACGACTCCCAGTCCCAGGGCGAACGGCGACGACTCTCAGGGCAAAATTTGTTACAGAATGGAATTAGTTTGGGGTAAAAATGTCAAATTATTTAAGTTAGGGCGACAAATTTAAAAAAGTTAGGGCGTCAATTAGTACCTCTCTTGACTAATGGTGGCGTCAAAAGTTTTCACCTCCCGAGCTAACCGCCAAAAACATTGATTTCGAAGTTATCTCTCTTTGGTCATCATCACCAATTCACCATAATTTAAATATCCACCATGTTTCCAAAATGGATAAACAATGGCAAAGTTTTGATGTACTACAATTTCTTTGATTTGGATAACTCAAGGTCGCTCATAACCCCTAATCAATCTTCAAACTCTTCGAATTTTGATAATACAAAATCTATTCATCTTGTTAATTACATTATCAAACTCCCTATAAATAATTATCAATCGTTGTTGATTGCTTAGAAGTCATTATAGTTTCACATCAAATTTGTAAAGCATATTTGTACACATAATATACAATCATACTATACAATTATGAGAAATTACGGATAATTTCAAATAATGTAAGAAATATCTATTGTACATTGTTTCTAAGCAAATCAAATATATTTTCCATCTTCACGTGATAATATAAGAGTATATGACGATTCAAATCAAGGGATGTGAATAAATACTCGAAGGCGGAAGGCCTAATGCAAGGGAAGGGTCCCATGCATGCACGTTATGAGCTTGTTTTTATGATTATTTACCACCTTTCATAAACCCTAATTTTAATCGTTCTAAGCTTTGATTAAACCGATGATCACCGTGGCAGTTTGGAGATATTAGACGACCATGGAGGGCAAAAGGATGGAAGGATGAAGACAAACACAGTGGAGAGAGAGAGAAAGAGGAGATAAATGAAGAAAGGTGTAGCCCTTTCAAACTTGCACTTTTCCTCTTCTTTTTCGCTTCTGTTCTTCTTCTTCTTCGCTTTCGCTTTCGCTTTCCGCCACTGCTTGCAAAAGGGGCAGAAAAACCGAAACGAAAGGACCAAATTTCACTTCCCAACTAACAATCTTTTTCCCCATCTCGCCATTAATGGACAGGAGGAGGCTGGTTGTAGCTAGCTTATAAGCCCAGGACTAATAAATTGCTTTCACCTCCTTGTACTTTCTTTTTAAACTCTCTTGCAGATGAAATTATGTGTGGTTGACAAAATGAATTAAATTCAGGTGTGGATAGTTGAGATTCGATCTCTTCTTTATTTTATTTATTGATGACGAACTTTTAAAAATGACAATTAACAAGTTTATTTTTATGCACAAGAGTAAATATAAGTTCATGAACACAATCGGTCAGCTGGGTTGTGACTTTTCGGTCGAATAGCATATTATAGAGTTACACTATTACCGTACTGCTTGAATATATATCCTTTTTGATCAATTCAAGCGTTTGATATTAATGTAAGTTTAAAAAAAATTGTTATCGCGGACTAAGGTTTGGTCCAGATCCAAAAAGTCTCGGACTCGAATCTTTTTGGTAGAACCTAACTATAAAGACAAATCTATTATCATTTAATTGTTGACATGCATTAGTGTATTTCCAAAAACCTCACATCATGGTAATGAGAGAAAAAAATAATCCAAAATATTTGTATGTTCATAGTTTATATCCGTGTTTAGTTAGACCATACCATTCGGTCCCCCAAGCAGGTTTATAATTTTACTAGTATGAGATGGTGAAGCCATGCACGATATTGAACCAAAAATACATTATCGTTAACTTAGGTATAACTTCTGCTACGGTTTAACCATTCTTATTTTAGACTACATAAGAGAATGATCATTGATCATTTTGGTTAATTAATATATGGGTGGGGGATCTCAGTCTAGCTAAGAAGTTCATCATTATAATGAAACATGCATAACCACTAATTACTAGTTACTATTATCCCCGATGAAGAAACAACCTTAGCATGCTCCCCATTATGATTTCTGAACTCTTTTTTTATATATGTGTGTCTATGCATTTAGAGATAATTACCAACTAAATGTTTCTACTCGAGTAAATATTCCTATGAAAATATGATCATTCCGAGCACTAAACATTACTGTTTACTCAATAATAATCACGAGAGATTACTCATCGAACTCGAAGTACCCAAAAAGGAGCCATGATGTCTTTTTTGGAGGATTCTCGATCGAGGGGGCAATGTGGCAGAACGAGAGACAATTATCGATTAATGGCTACTTCGATCTGAGACTATTTTGCATTGGTTTGAAGAATATGAGTTTAAATCTATAGATAGTCAACAATCTAAAAATTCTAACTCTTTGGATTGTTGAAAATAGATTTTAAAATGTTTATTGTTTGGTAACTGTGATTGTTAACATTCAATGAAAATAAAAATAAAAATTTTATATTAAATAACATGTTTATCCTTAATAAAAAATTAGAGTAGTTCGAGAAATATTAAAAAATTTGTTAGTAAATATATTGAATATGATAAATAAATAAAAGAAAGAGAAAAAGTAGGAGAAAAAAAAATCTCATGAATCAAGATATAGAATCTCTCTGATCATGAGAGATTTGATATCCATAGATTTTAGAGATTTGAAATCTCTAAAGCTCAAATCAATGATACAAAAAGCAACAAAAAACATAACTTTCTACAAAATCTACGGATTCAATGAATCCACGCCCTAAATCCCGTTCTCCAAACGACCCCTAAGTTTATTAATCAACGATTTGGGTGGATTTTATCCAAGTTTATTTTCGTCAGATTTCAAAGGGGAATCATCACAAATTTCGGGCGATTTCGAAAGGTAATTTTCCTTGGATTTTGATGGCTAAAGATCACGAATTCGCCCTCAGACTATTGTACATCGATGATTAAGTCAATTAAGATTCGCTTTGGAAGAATTTTTTTCCAGGTCCATTTTCACCAAATTCCAAAGGGGTACGCACCATCATAGATTTAAGACGATTTTTTTAAAGACCGTTTTCCTTGGATTTTGAAGGTTAATGATCACGTAATCAGCTTGCGGCTATTCTCCACCGATTAGAGCTGATTTTTGTCGGATCCATTTTCGATAAATTTCAAAGGGGTACCATCACAAATTTCAGTCGATTTTTTCAAAGGGCTATTTTCCTTGGATTTTGAAGGCTACATATCACGAATTCGACTTGACACTATTCTACACCGATGATTAAGTCAATTAAGCACCGATTAGAGCAAATTTTTTCCATGTCCATTTTCACCAGATTCCAAAGAGGTACCATCACAGATTTCGAGCAATTTTTTTGAAAGTCCAATTTTTTTGAAGGCTACTGATCATGGATTCGGCCTGCGGATATTATGCACCGATGATGAAGTCTATTAAACAACGATTCAGATTGATTTTTTCTGGATCCATTTTCGCCAGATTCCAAAGGGTTACTAGCACAAATTTCGAGCGATTTTTTTGAAGAGCAATTATTCTTGAATTTGGAAGGCTACAGATAATGAATTCGGCTTTAGGCTATTCTACACCGATGATTAAATCTATCAAGCACCGATTAAGCCAAATTTTTTGAGGTCCATTTTCACCATATTTCAAAGGGGTACCATCACAGATATCGAGCGATTTTTTTAAACAATTTTTCTTGGATTTTGAAGGCTACAGATCACGGGTTCGGCTTGAGACTATTTTCCACGGATGAAGAAGTCTATTAAATGATGGATTTGGAGGATTTTTCCGGATCCATTTTTCGTCATTTTTCAAAGGGGTACCATCATAGATTTTGGACGGTTTTTTCGAAAAGCCATTTTCCATTGATTTTGAAAGATACTGATCACAAATTCGACTTGAGGTTATTCTCCACCGATGATGAAATCGATTAATCGCCGATTTGTGCGGATTTTATCCAGGTGCATTTTTTCATATTCTAAAGGGGTACCACCATAGATCACGGGTTCGCCCTACGGGTATTCAGCACCGATAATTAAGTCCATCAATTTGGGAGGATTTTTTCAGGTCCATTTTTGTCATATTCCATAGGGTTACCATCAGATGTTTGAGACAATTTTTTCAAAAGGACATTTTCCATATATTTTAAAGGCTACAGATCATGGATTCGCCTTGAGACTATTCTCCACTAATAATGAAGTCTATTAATCGTTGATTTGACCAATTTTTTTCGGGTTCATTTTTGCCAGATTCCAAAGGGGTAACATCACAGCTGATTTCTAGCGATTTTTTCGAATGACCAATTTCCTTGGATTTTGAATGCTACATATCACGAATTCGCCCTGAGGCTATTCTACACTGATGATTCTATTAAGCACTGCTTTGGGCGGACTCTTTCTAAATCCATTTTCACCATATTCCAAAAGTGTATCGTCAACGATTTCAGACAATTTTTCTGAAAGGCAATTTTCCTTTGATTTGAAGGATACTAATCACATATTCGGCCTGCTGCTATTCCCCACCTATTATAAAGTCTATTAAATGATGATTTAGCCTGATTTTTTCCATATCCGTTTACGCCATATTCCAAATGGGTACCATCACAGATAATCTTACACGACACACCCTATAAGTTTGCATTGGTATTGAGTTATTTTAGCCTTTTACGAAATTAGTCAGTACTCTTTAACTAATAAACTGTTAATAATAAGCATGATGGACTTAGATGTAAAGTAAATTTTGTTATACTAATGTGGGTATAGTAGGTTTTGGTGGGTTAACCATAACCACTAATCACACAAATTATGATTTTGATTCCACACCCGATCCACTACCTACAAATTGAAACCTCCTTTGAGTTCTCCTTTGAACTTGTTTCTTATGAGGTTAAAGCGAATGGGTCGTCTACTAACATGATGATAGATTGATGATCATGACCAATACAAAGCTGTCGCGAAAACTGATCGCGATCAACCCTTTTTAAAACCCTAACTGTGATCAACCCTAACTTTTGCTGGTGAGTAATGACTTTAGTACAGCACATCGAGCCAAAATGGGAAGGTGGTGACCCTTGAAAAACGCGTAAAAGGCAAGGGAGGACTGAGGAGAGTAGAAAATAGAAGAGAAGAAGAGAGCGTGCGTTACAAAGAAAGGAAGAAAAATGTGATGATGGGGGTGGATTTTGCTTTCCTTTCTCTTCCTTTTTGGGTGATTTCTGAAGAGTGAAGACTCCCAAAAAGTATACACCATAATGATGCTCCCTCTCTTCTCCCCACTTTGTTGAAACCCTAACCCCCCAAAAGGACAATGAATTAATGGGGTAAAAAAGTGGATTTTGTTTTTGCAAAGTGAGGGATCCGAAAAAGCCTTTTTTCCATCACTTTCTTTTCACGGCAAGAAAATTTTTCACCCTTTTCCCATCATCATCTCATTCATTCACCACTCGCCAAGCTAGGGTTTGGAGACAAAAAGCTGAGCAAATGTAAAGTGGGGAGCAAAGGACATGTATAGTAATAGTAGTACCATGGCATGCTCTCACCAAAGGTGAAAAAAGGGGCTAGCTTTGTGTTGAATTAATGCACATATCTTGCCCTTTTTTGTTCATTCCATGCAAAGGAATCGTATATGTGCTAGTGTTGGTTTCGATAGGTGTAAGAACTTTTTGATCGGAGTGAAGGTGGAGATTAGAGGAGGGAAAGGATTATGAGTGGATTGGTCTTGTTAATTAAGTTATATTATCTTAAGCATGTAAGGAAATCTTAGCTCCATGATGTGTTTATTGGTAGCATCGTGGATTGAACAAAAAGCCGAATCTAGTAGATTCATAATTTTTGATACATTAATGGTACACCATCCAAGCACCAAGATGGTTATGTATATGTTTTTCGGGTTGGATTAAAGAGAACTATTATGATTGGATGGTTTGAGGACAAAGCTATATGTAATCGGGATTTCCTTCAACTTATAAAGTACCAAGTAAATATTAATCTACTCGTTACAGACATACAATGATAAAATCAATCAATCACAAGTACACGTTTGATAACGAGGACATAACATGGATTTATTTTAACGCATGATATAATATACGATTATGAGATCGGAGAACAGATCTGAATATATTGTGATTAACTCTTCCCTAGTTATTTTCCTGCATTTTCCGGTGAGATTGCAACGTCCCATTGAATTCTAATATTATACATATGTGTTGAAGAGTTCTTTGTACTCCACATATATATCTTGATTGATAATCTCAACATTCAAGGAAATGGTTGTATGTTAGCATTCAATTTATTATATCTCACAATTAGGGTTGACTTGCAATGAAGTCTTATTCTCTAGACAATGTCACCTTCAACATATTATGCAAGCCAAGCCAAAAGTACTTCGATGCAAAATCCTCTTTCTTGAGTGTTCTCTTTTGGTCTTTCTATTGTGATTAACGACCTAATGATTATTTAGCCACAAATGTATTAGTTTACTTTGTGTTTATTGTCCTTCCTACACTTGGACTATAACTAAAAATAGCCTAGCCGGCTGAACTACACTTAATCTAATTACATTGTATCTCTTAGGTAGCTGGATATGTATATTCTCACAAGCCACCCAATTATGTATTATTGAGTCGGTTTTCATCAAGGTCAACTTGATATTGGACCAAAATCGAAAGGTCCAAAATGAACCAAAACAAGGGGATGATTTTGGAATTTCCAACAATTTCTAAAATGAATCAATAAAGCACTTTTGCCCTTGAATCAAATAAGACAAATGGAACCCTAAAAAAAATATTGTAATATATACAAGTTTTGGTGGACAGTTTCCCACCCATTGTTTTTCACCATATATGATGTTTGTTTCTTTGTTTCTTTATGCTTCTGCCGACCTTCCTCCGTTGTTATTCAATGGAACCTTTTTCCCTCTCGTGTGACGAAATTGTGGTTACTTGACTCTAGACCTCTCAACATATGCAATGTCTACACATGTAGTTGTTTAATGCACAAGACTAGTTGGAAAGGTTGATAAATAGTGCACAAGTTTGACCAGTTATTATGTTTGTCTTTGTTTCTAAGGGTGCCTCAAAGGGGAAGGATAGAGGAAAGAACGGCTGCGCATTACGGATTCTGAAAACAAGATATTCGAGTTCGAAGTCCGATACCATAACCACTCAATCAAATTTGTGTTACGTTCAGAGTTCCCATAAGTACATATAACATGTCTCACCGTTACTGTTTTGCAATAGTAAAATCTTAATCCGCAAAATCCTACAACATCAGCATACTCTGACGTCTACATACTCCCATCGGCACGGCAGCCGATTGCCCACCAAACGGTTCCTTGGCACTAGCCATTGAGCCCTATCTATCTATAAACTATTCACTTGCCCAAGTTGCTCAAGACATGGACACATTTTGCCTTTTTGAATTACGGGTGGCCGCTATAGAAGGAGAAAAGGATCGGCAAATTGCATTATTAGGTTCAACACCTAACTACCCCAAATAAATAAACCCAAAATCCATCATTTTCCCACAGCTCATATACACATCACTCGGCTCGCCTTGATTAGTAGTAATCTTCATCGATTAATCTTAATTAATGGTAAAATCAAAAGTCAAATATGTACATGATAACTAACTTTCGTGTAAAAAAGTATAAAATGACCACAAGGGCAAAAAGGTAGGAAATGAAAGGGTTTCTTTCTTTAATGCTAATTAGTGCTCTTATTAGTTTAGTTATTACTATGATTAAACAATTACTTGGCCTGCAGTTTGCTTTTATAATTAGCAAATGTAAAATATACTTATTATTATATAATATATACGACCGCCTCCCACTTTCCTCCAAGCTCTGCCGGCTTTCCAACCTCTTTCGGCTTCACCTCATAGGCCGCCTTGCTTTCAGGAGGCGGCACGTGGTGATACGCGCCTCCGCTCATGGTGGAGGAACCTTGTCGAGATGGCAAAATGAGATGTGTGAAAAAATATACTAGCGGTGAGCTCCTCTTTGTTGCTCATCAAGTCGATTTGAGATATAAGGAATGAAGTAGAGAGAAGATAAAAGAAAATTTGGCGAGATCAATCGAATGTGTTTCACTCACGAAGTCGTAAGGATCCTCTTTTTTACTTGGAAAGCTAGGGAATCCTTATATGGGGGTTCACTTGAGCCACCGATGGGTTCCCGAGGCTTAATTTTGGTTAACGAGATTGGTCTCGGAGTTCTCGGAAATTCAACCAACAACAACCTCATACTGCTTGTATTTTATAAAGTAGTTGGTCCTTAAGATCGATCTGAACTTTGTAAGCACGCCCTGACTAGACAATTCACTTTGAAAAAAATTAAGATTTCCCCTCAAATTTGACTCACATAGCATTTTTTTTTTCATTTTTGATTCAAGATTAGTGAATGAGTCGAACTTGTGAAATTAAACGAAAGATGTTCAACATATATATAGCATGTATATAAGTTATCGGATAAAAATTTCAATAAAGAAACTTAAAGAAGATATAAAACACATAGTACTGCACGAACTCTTTGGTTAAAACTCGTTAATATAAGGATTTGTTTGTCACAACAACACAATGTAGGGGGATATTAACAATATCACTAACCCCATTATTAAATAAAAACAAATCATATCTAAAAGTTTAAAAGGACAAAAAAAACAAACAAATGAACTCCACCTGCTAATGAATCTGTTGTTTATTTTATTGTTTCATGTCGTCACAGATTCGTTGGAATATAATCTGGAGAATGGTTTGCTTTACGATCACACAAAAATTAATAATAAGGGGAAAAGGTGTTACCTTTTCATCCCTAGCTCACTCCATTATCTCCCATTTCTGCACATAAAGACAGTAGAGCAGTTCAAATTCTTTTTTTCCTTTCTCTATTTCTTTATTTCCTCCTATATATAAACTAATTATTAAGATAATAACAATAAAAAATGTGACATAAAAGGCAAATATGTGTACACATAAGATTAGTGTAGCTAAAGGATCCACAATGCTCTTCACTTATTTAATTAATCCTAAAAGGGATGATTGAGTGCTAATTAATGAGGACATACACAGATTAGTTTTTGGAATTATTAATCAGTAAGTCTCTACTCCAAGAGGGTGCTTTTTTTTTTGGTAGAACAAGAGGGTGCTTTGGTACTTAAGAGAGTTTCCACTGATCCTTCATTACGTTTCATCTCGTTGATATATGCAATCGAACGATGTTGAGCAATAAATTATTTGTCCAACTTTAGCGAGAGCGAATAATACAATTACAAAATGAAATAGGACGAATAATTAGGGGTTATAGGAGCCAGGGGCAATGTTATCGAGCAAATAAAGTTCAATAATTTGAGAAAAAATTATTATTGAAATTCATAATACTAGAAAACTTCAATTAGTTTGTGTTTTTTTTTTATGATAAACCTAAATGTGAAAAATCAACCTACTCTTATTTTAAAACCAACCACCTGCACAGTCTAATGACTTTAAAAGATACAGAGTGACATAAAATCAATAGGTGGATCATATATACATTGAAAAGTCCACAATAGTAAAAAAATACTTCAACATTATGGCTCATGTGGTAATTAAGATATGTCAAAATTTTCAACTTCAACAAACAAGATACATGGTATCAGAAATCACGTATTCTCGAGATAAAATGCATACACTCTACATTTATATGGCCTTGAGCTCACTCACTACCACATGTATTAATTGGAGAAATATAACCTTTTTTTTTTGGGAATGAGTAGTTAATAATAAGTGTAATGTAAACAAACTAATAATAATGCAAGGAGAATAAATGAATGGAGGGGATGATGACAAACTAAGAGACATAAAAAACAACATACAAAAAGGTGAAAAAGGGAATGGAGGTATAGAGGAAGGCATGCAGATTGCTCACTCTCTGCCCAACAAAGCATATTTTTTTACTACAGAAATCTTTGCAGTGGGAATCTACCTTTTCATCTCTTCTCACCTCATTCATACACTTTTTCCTCATTTAAAACAATTCCCTCTACACCAAATTTCCAGAAATTCTCTTGTCTTTACTCTTTACCTTTCTCTTCAATCTTCTTCTGTCTCCTTTCATTGTTGTTTGTTGGATTACAGCCACGGTAAATAAAAAACCAGGTGGGTAATTTCTGGGATTGTTTAACGACAAACAAATTCATAAGAATAGCTCTAAGAGAAATTATAGTATGTCGACCACGATGATTGTTCGAATATTTAGTTAACAATTACAAACAATTGATAAAAAAACATGAATGAGAATGAGTACATAAAGAGAAAACATTTACGATCTAACTCTTTACGATATTAAAACGTTACTATATTATCTTCGGATTCGATGTGTATGTATTTGATTTGAACTGATGATTAACATCCGACGTGATATTTCTTTCATTTTGCCGACTTGGGCCGCATCAAATAAGAAAGGTGGTGGGTGTACACTATTAATCAAAGCTTGGCCAAAGACAAAACAAAATAACAGAAATGAAAAAGGAAAATAAAAGAGTGGGAAAAGGTAATTATGAGATGGTTCTTGTGAAGCAAAGGAGGGTCCTTTTCCCGTTGAATTGTTCACTTCTCTTCTACCCATAATTTCCCTTCATTTTTTTAAAAATACCCATTTTTTTTTTAAAAAAAAAGAGTGAATTTGTAAAACTGAGGTAGATAAATCATAAATCACAAATATAAACAATAACAGAGATAAGTAATATATATAAGGGGGAAAAAAAGAAAGATATAGATCCCTTGTAAGCTGCCAAACTCAAAAAGGCCTTTTTCTCCATTTCTCTGCTCCAAAATTTCCTCTTCCTTCTCTCTTCCCTCAATTCATTCTGGCCAAAGGCCACTCCTTTCTCTTTCTCTCTCAGCTCACCGGAAATAAGAAATCGAAGAAACTACGACGACCCACTAATCATTGCTCGCCACCGCCACTTCCGACGATAAAAAGGAGTCGAATTTCCGGGTAAATAGTCAGCTATGAGAGCTGGGCTCAGCACGATCCAGCAAACCCTCACGCCGGAGGCGGCCAACGTCTTGAACCACTCGATTGCCGAGGCCGGCCGGCGAAACCACGGCCAGACGACGCCGCTCCATGTGGCGGCGACTCTTTTGTCTTCCCCCTCCGGCTACCTCCGGCAGGCCTGCATCAAATCCCACCCCAATTCCTCCCACCCGCTCCAGTGCCGAGCTCTGGAGCTCTGCTTCAGCGTGGCCCTCGAGCGGCTGCCCACGGCGGCGGGAGCCAATTCGGGTCCCGGTTCACAGCCCGACCCGCCTATTTCCAATGCGCTAATGGCGGCGCTGAAGCGCGCCCAGGCGCATCAGCGAAGAGGGTGCCCCGAGCAGCAGCAGCAGCCGCTGCTGGCCGTGAAAGTCGAGCTGGAGCAGCTGATTATCTCGATTCTCGACGACCCGAGCGTGAGTCGGGTCATGAGGGAGGCCAGCTTCTCGAGCCCGGCTGTGAAAGCCACAATTGAACAGTCTCTGAACTCGCCGCCAGCTCCGCAACCTAATTCCGGCCAAATTGGGCAGGGATTCCGGCCGCCGGGGTCCGTCCCTGTTCCCACGGTGACGGGGAACCGGAATTTGTACGCGAATCCCAGGTTGCAGGGGACGGCGGCGGCGGGTGGAGGAGCAGGGCAGTTGGGCCGGAGCGAGGAAGCGAATCGGGTCATGGACATCCTGCTCCGAAGCAGGAAGCGGAACCCGGTTTTGGTTGGGGAATCGGAGCCGGAAATGGTCGTTAAAGAAGTTCTCAAGAGGGTAATCGAAAGTAAAGATATTGGGGACGAGGGTTTGTTGAAGAATCTTCAAGTGATTCATTTGGAGAAGGAGTTCCTCGAGAAATCCCAGATTAGTTCGAGGATTGGTGAGCTGGCCGGGTTGGTGGAGACCCGGATTGCGAGTTCGGGTTCTGGAGGTGCGATTCTTGACTTGGGCGACTTGAAATGGCTGGTGGAGCAGCAAATTGGGTCGGATTTGAGCAAGACCGCCGTCGCCGAGATGGGGAAGCTGGTGGCGAAGTTTAGGCAGAGTGGGAAAAAGATTTGGTTGATTGGTACAGCTACTTGTGAGACTTACTTGAGATGCCAAGTTTACCATCCATCAATGGAGAACGATTGGGATCTTCAGGCTGTTCCAATTACTAACAGAGCTCCTCTCCATGGATTGTTCCCCAGGTAAAAAGTTCATCACTTTACTGTAATACTATTCTGTTGGAAAGTCGAGAATCTTGTCATTTACAAGGTTTAGCTTAGTGGGTGGCACAAAAAGTTTGCTCCTTTAGGGTAATTTCTAGGAGAATATCCTGTAGTAATGAACTTTCTCTGTTTTGGTATGGGCATTCAGGATTGGGAATACTGGATTTCTTGGCAACTCGCTTGAGTCATTGTCATCATCATCACCATTGAAGGGGTTTCCCGCGGTGTCGATTGCTCCACCGAAACGTCTGTCTGATAATAATCTTGATACTGTGAAAAAGTCAGCAAATTTCTGCCCACAGTGCAAGCATAACTTCGAGCAGGAACTGGCAAAAGTTGTCCCGAAGGAGCTTGTTGAGAAACCTTATACTGGAGAAGCTAAGTTGGAAGCAACTCAGCAGCAGCAGTCTTTGCCACCATGGTTGAAGAACGCCACGAATACTAAAGATGATTCAGCGGTATGTTCTGTTTCTGGTTCTAATGTTTGTGAATGCTTAGATGATAATCAAAATGTGAACTATGCAGATTGAACTTATGTTTTTTGTTATCCCTTTGTTACTATGTAGACCAAGGACCAAGAGTTGCTGCAGAAGAAATGGCTCGATACGTGCTTACGCATTCACCCCGGCTTCCATCAGCATCACCAACAGAGGAATCTTCAGTCTGGTGGTGCTACTGCTGTCCCGATGCCGAGTTTGTTTAATCGAACCCTTGTGCCTTGTGTGCCTAAGATCGGTTTGACTGGAGGAAACCCTACCTTGCAACTGCATACCAACCTCTTGCCTAAACAAAACTCCACCAGGCCAGTACTTAGTCCACCTACAAGCCCTGTTAGAACCGAGCTGGTTCTTGGGCGTCCTAAAGTGGCTGCTCAGGCCATTACCAAGGACCTTTTGAGCACTGCTGTTGCTGCTGCTGCTCCTGGTCCTGCTCCCGAGTTGGAACCAAAGAACTTGCATGACTTTCAGATTAGTAAACTGCTCAACAAATTGGATGCTGATTCGTTCAAGAAACTTGTCAAGGGACTCATGGAGAAAGTATGGTGGCAGCAAGATGCAGCATCAGCAGTTGCCACAGTGATGACACAGTGCAAATTAGGGAGTGGAAAACGAAGGGGCAATGCTTCAAAAGGTGATATCTGGCTATTGTTCACAGGGCCAGACCGAATCGGGAAGAAGAAGATGGCAGTTGCTCTCTCGGATCTCCTTCGCCAATCCAACCCAGTGACAGTCCGACTGGGCTCACGTCGTGATAATGATGAGGTAAACTTCCGTGGTAAAACTGTGATGGATCGAATAGTAGAGGCAGTAAGAAGGAACCCATTTTCAGTCGTAGTGCTCGAGGATATTGATGAGGCAGATATGTTGGTGAAGGGGAGTATAAAACGAGCTATGGAAAGGGGTCGACTTGCTGACTCCCATGGCAGGGAAATCAGCTTGGGAAATGTGATTTTCATCCTCA
The DNA here is from genome assembly GCA_946122785.1 of Linum tenue. Taxonomy (NCBI): domain Eukaryota; kingdom Viridiplantae; phylum Streptophyta; class Magnoliopsida; order Malpighiales; family Linaceae; genus Linum; species Linum tenue. The sequence goes on from CAMGYJ010000003.1 coordinate 33,560,678, forward strand.
CTGCCAGCTGGCTGCCGGAGAGTCTCAAGTTCTTGTCCAATGGATTTACATTGGACGAAAAGAAGATTGCAAATCTTGTAAATGGAGGTTGGCAGCTGAGGCTCTCTGTTTGTGGGAAGACAGCTAAACGTAGGCGTGTAAGAGAAGATCTGACATTCGACTTGAATGAAGCTGCAGACATCAACTGTGACTTGAGTGATGTAACAGTTGACCATGAGGATGAGCATTACTTGAGCAGCAAGGTACTAACAACACCAACTGCCTCGGAGCTACCCTCAGATCTACTCGATTCGTTTGATGATTGTATAGTGTTCAAGCCGGTGGATTTCGGTGGGATCAGAAAGGATGTCTTGAATTCGATCACCAACCGAGCATCGTCGATTATTGGGGAAGGGAATTGCTTGGAGATTGAAGTAGACGCACTCGAGAAAATCTCCGGTGGGTTGTGTTTGGGGTTTGATGGGTTGGAGGAATGGACAGAGAAAGTCCTGGTCCCGAGCTTGCGCCAACTGAGGATGAGGTTTGGAACAGATCAATCCATGGTTGTTCGGCTTGAACCGGATACTGATTCAGATAGCCGAGGGCCTGGAGATTGGCTGCCGGGTAGTGTGAGAGTCATGGTCGACGGGCGTTGAATGATAAAGGTACAATCTTTATGATTCTGTGACATAGAGAATGTAAATAGGATCAGAAAATCTTTTGGCCAAGGGCTTGTTGGAACACAGCTCTTGGATCTGGGAATAGGGCCTTTGGTTTTGATCTTTCATTTCATCACACTATTGTTCCCCCCACCATATCGCCCTTTGTAATTTTCTCCCAAAGAAATTTTGATATTTGTTTATAGGAAAAGTTGTCCAAGTAAATTGTATTTGCTCCATAGATGTTCCTATTGATTATTGCTGCTACTACTACTACTACACTAGACAGAGAAAACTGCCCAGCTGCAATATTTTGAGGCATTTTGGCTTCTCTGTTTCTTCAGTTGTTGTATTGCATGTACATCATCATCATACAATGTTCATTGCCACAATTTCTTTGCCCCTGGCTCTCTTTGTTGAGATCTTGTATCAGAGATTAATGTTCGAATCCTGATGGCCCATGACATTAACAATTGATTTACTTGCCGGTTATGATGAACTTGTGCAAATATGAATGGAATGAGTTACATACCTCAATGATGTCACCCATTGAGCTATTAATAATAACATATCATCAATCAAATCAAAACTTCGCAATTATTCAATCTGATTGTCTCATCTTATCAACTTGTAGTTAATCAAACAGTTGAAAACATATATAAATCCTTTTTATGTTTCTTCTTTAAAGTACTACAAATATAAATACGTAACATATTTCGAAATTATAACGTGTATCTTATCGATTAACACATATCTCCTAATCATGATGTCAATACTATCACCACTTAGATACACAATGTATATGGTTAGCCAATTCCATTGTGATATTCGCTCAAAAAGAAAACACCCACATGCCAAAACATGACCTTGCCAAATTTGGCAGGCAATCAAGTCTTTGGGAGAAAGAAGTGGCTATTTGCTGTTAGGTGCAGCAGGCAACAGGGATATAGGACAATACACTCGCAATAAGCAATGACGGCTATGTGTAATTAGATTCAATTTTCTCGATATTTGTATTGTATATAATTTGATTCGATTTTCTCGATTTCGGCGTGAATTCAATTTATGAGTCTTCATAAAAAAAAGAGAAGAATACCTCAAATAAACTCAAACAATATCAAATCGTATCAACACAAATGCTTTTTAATATGATTATGATCCTTATTCTCAACCTCTTTCAAATGGGGATTCGATTTGATTCTCGCACTATCCACTACATTCCATAACGTCACCTTATAAAGTTACCAACTGTCGTATCTCGAACTTACCTCTTGCGTACTCACCCTAATCAAACAGTCGCGGTGAGAAGTTAGAAGCAACAATATCTCTCATATACTTTGTTAATATGTGGTACAAGATTCATTATTCTTAACATTGTATCAGAGCCTTTGATGATCGATAGCTCTTGATTTCAAATCTCTAATACCCCATTTGTTAAAAACATGATATTTCGAACATGTATTGCTTCAAGCTTATATAAGCGACTTTCGTTTAAATAAAAAATCGGTGTATGCAATATTCAATCATAAAGTACTCAAAAGTTCCCCTTTGAAAAAGTGAATTAGTATTGTCTAACGAACACAAAATTATTACCGAAGAGAAGATCAAGATCAGTCTTCAACGAGCCTTTTCATGCCTACCGAATTAAACAATCGATGCATACCAAAAAATCGATGTTTGCAATATACAATCATAACGTCCTCAAAAGTTCTATATACATCAATCCAAATCGAAATTAGGAAGCTCATAGAGCCTCCCATCCCATGCAACTCCCACGTGACTACCTCATCATATATAATATCAAACATGGAAACCTTGGGAACTTGCCAAACTCGGGGTTCATGGAATGAAGACATAACTTGGGAACCATGAGAGAGCACTTCATCACCTTTGCTGAGGAGAGAGCCGACAAGTGGCTATTTGCTATTAGGTACACAAACTTTGAGAAGTTAAAGCCGCCGAGTCCAGATATCAAGGAAGCCCCCTCCAAACCCCAAATGCCAAAAGGGCAGCCGCCTAATTAATGAATGGTGACAAAAAATCTTAGCACATTGCTTGGTTGAATGGATAGATGTTGGCAATTGATGACCAAATGGCCCCATTTCCTTTCTACTCTAATATTATAACTTGTTCCAACTTCCAACTCTAATTAAAACCCCATGTTCTCATTTAGTATTGTTCATCTTCATCTACTCCCCCCAATCAATTCTCTCTTTCTTAGATATATATGTCTTGTTGGGATTTGGGTGTTAAAGATGTTCGTCCAGAAGATTAGAGTTGTTAATCACCCGAATGACGACTTATTAACTATTTACTATAGTTTATGAGTTGTTATAATAATGTGAGAGGCATACTTCAGAGTTTCAAACGATCTCCTATTCGAAATTCATAAATTTATACAATCAACGTTAAAGACATTGGTGTTAAATATTCATGCTTGTGTATTTTGAGTATTTATATCCATAAAATTTCTAACGACACAAGTATACCCATTTAAAGATAAGATCCATGGTCACATTTCTACACAAGGATGGTCCACGTTCAAACATTAATGCATGAAATTGGTGGAGAGATACAAGACTTGACATTATTTATTTATAGCATTACTCATTTATTTGTTAGTAGATATATGGAGTTTGAAAGGACAATTTTTTCTATCATTATTTTGTTAACAAAAGATATATAGAGAGACAGAAATGTTGCACTCATGGCTACATCAAAAACCCACACCCCCATTTTATGGAAGAGTTGCATTATTATGTGTCTTGACCCCATAAGTTCATGTGTCCTTATTTAATTTGGGGGCTACCTCTTCACCTTGCTTAAAGTTAACCCCATGATTTTCATAAATTAGTTTTAGTAATTGTAAGAAAAAAAACAGTATATCTTTTAAAATTTCAGCGTTATGTCTGATGTGTCGATGATGATCTTCCTGAATATCCACTATATTTAAGAGACAAAAAAAAAGAATGATTCGAACATATATCTCTACCGACGACCACTAAGGAGATCGTCCTAAAATGATAGGTCGTTCAATTGAGTCTGCAAATACAACATATCAACTTCCATGCCTTACCATTTGAGGCATCCTTTACTATCTAAAACTTTAAGAGAAAATATGAGCAAATGACTAGTGCATGTACCTCTACCGATTCCCACAAAGAAGATATTTCCAAAGATAACAAAATATTGAAGTTTTAACCTACGAATATACTATGTCAATCTCCATACTTTATCATATGAAGTTATGAGCCCTCCTTTATTATCTGAAAATTGTATTTTTAAAGATGGCTTTCTTACTTTATATAAATTAAGCAATAATTTTTTCAATGCTTTATGAAGCCGGTCTAGACTAGGTAAGTGACAAATTTCTAGTTAACTAAGCAAACTGTTAAGCTTCTTTTCTTTACTAGTTTTTTATCCGCCCGTTGGGCGGTCGAAATTGATTTATTTTTCATTGTATTATTTTATTTTTTTATAATTCATGTTTGTTACATTATTATACATGAAAATTCCAATCTCCTTTACCTTATTTCACAAGAAGATATTCTTTGACCCTTCACCCTTTGTATCTTCCATTTATTAATGAAACACTAATTTTATTAAATTATTTATGTCAACTATTTTGTGTCTACTATTTTTTATTATTATTTTAGATACTATGAATATCATGCGATATAAGTTATCCATGTAATTTTGATAGAGCAAGAAATCTCATTAGCATCCACATAATCAATCTTCTGCTTATCCATTTTAATTTACCTTAGCAATGTTCTAGCATAATCAACCAGAAATCGAACTAACTACTATCATTAATTTATTAAAAGAATATTTTCAGCAATTTAACCGCATATAAATATAATTGATATTTAGTAGAGGGCTAAATATCCTCTGCAAAACGAATGTTTTTTTTACCTAATAACAACATAGACGAATAGTGAAAGTTGCAAACTTCAATACAACTCAATTCGTTCCATCTTATGAGTTCCTCAATCATGAACTGGATTGATGCATCAATGCACGCTAAGAAAACAAACAAATGACATTGCACACTTTAAGAAATTGAAAGAACATCGACATAGACAACCCAATGACCACCACTACCACTTTATCTCTTATTTGTGACCTTTATAAAACCCCACATCCATTTTACTTATAACCCCCTGCTACTTACTACTTACTGACCATATCATCATTGTAAAGCTAGCTAGTAGCAAGTCACTCATGAACATAATAAATATAAAAACATCCTCTGATGGAACATTGTAAGGTGACAACCCTCACAAGTTTGTTTTCCATTTTAGCATCCGATGAATAATATAGAAGAGAAATGCTAGAAATCTCAAACTTTTGAGCAAATAAGAAAAGAGTTTTGTTTGTTTTTATAGGGCTTGACCCAATCAATTAATTTTATTCTTTTTAATGATAGGTTTTATTTTTAGAGAGCTAATCTAAACGGAAAAAAAAATGTATAGAAACAAACTAAAAGGTTGCATTCATTATTATTAACTTAGATTTATGTGTTATTAATGATAATGACGATTGAAAGTGTTAACATAAGGTACGTCATTTATAATTAGAACTTGCCCACCATGAAAGGATGAGAGCTATCCATGTGCTGATGTGACAGTAATTTAGTTTTGAATAATACCTAAAGTGAAGATGAAAGACAATGGTAGATCAAGAAGGGCAATTTAAAACCCTGCCACCATAATATGAAAGTACTTAAAAATGGAAAGAAGAGTAGAACCCGACCGGTTAATCACAAGCAGCCAAATACCGTTGGAGAAGAGAGGTCAGTCATCAGCTGCGGATCACGGGAGAATAGGGAGTTGTCGTCACTACTTGGCTTGTTTTACTTCGTATTCTCAATGATAAGAACTTTTTTTGCCAATAGGAAAAATATGTTACAACTACTCAATTGTTTCTCATCTAATTGCTGCCTCTTGTAACTGACGCAATGAAAAAACTCTATATGTCTTACCATTTTCCTTACATGTATGATGTATCTATGCATAAAATAGCAGAGAAGAAAATAGACATGCTAGAAATCTCAAAATTTTGAGTGAATAAGAAGAGAGTTTTGTTTGTTTTATAGGACTTGACCCAATTTTTATCTTTTATTTTTTCCAATTTCCAATTTTAATTTTAGAGAGATCATCTATACTTGGAAAACCAATAGAAACAAACCAAAAGATTGCATTCATTGTTATTAACTTAATGCACATTTTAATGATAATAATGATGATTTTAAGTGTAAAGAAAAAAAAATTATAATTAGAACTTGTCCAACATGGATGAATGAGAGTCATCCATGTGCTTATGTGGCAAAGATTTAGTTTTGAATTCCTATAATATTAAGTAAGGATAAGGATGTTTTCCCAATATAAATTATTGGGTTACACGTAGTAGTAGTGCCCCATTTAATTACTCCCACAACTTTTTAGAGTTGGTGAAAGTTGTTCAACCGAAATGCTTTATATAGTCCATTAATCCTCTTCAAAGGGACAAAAAAAAAAGTAACTGAAAGATATGAGTGGTTAGGTTAGTGGTCACATTCTAAAATGTTAGGAAGTGACATAAGCAAATTAGGAAAAACTTAGCCCTTTGATTGAAGAAGTAAACACATAGAAGAATAGGAAGACACACAAAACATCAAGAATATTGAAAGAAGAAAATCCTTCCTTGTAAAGAGATTTTTGCTTTGTCTTTTAACAATATCATCGTGCTACATATGCATATATAGCAACGACTCGTTGGATGTTACTACTTCATGGTTCATAAGATCCCTTTCTCCTATAGAACATCTTGTAAAGAATTATACGATGGATTAACAAATATTTACAGTCATCGATCCTTCAAGTCGCGATTTGAGTCCCTTAATTTTTTTTTCTTCATGATATCAATTTACCTAAGTTCTCTATATACCACTAAGGCACTAATGATTGGATTCTATTGCTAGCAATTGCTATTTTCTTTTCTACAATACTTATAGGGAATCATTGCATATAGTTATTCCAAAACCTTTTCTATGCATGAAGACAAAGGATTAAAAGTGGGGGGAGCTTTTCCTTGCTATCAAGTAGCTATTTTTGTATGGCTTGATGATGACCTTTTTTATTTATCTATCTCCCTAATTTCCTCCCTCTCACTCACCACCTTCATGGCCAGATTTATAACTCAATCTTCTTTAGTATAATGCCATGTGGTGGCCTTATCTCCCACTCAAAAGTCGGCAAATTGGGCTGCCTTTGCCCATTTCATGGGTAATTGTTAATTAAGAACTAGTCAATTACATTGTCCCAATCATTTCTTTTCATATCAAAGGTTTTGGGTTCAGGGTTTTGGGAGTAACTCACATTTTGGACGTATAAAACAATGTTATCGTCATTTATAGATTGTTTGATAACCAATTTCTGAAATTTGATTATCGATGTTTATAGAACGATTCAGATCAAACATATGCAGACATTCGTTTTAGGTTTACAAGCAACTATTTCAATGGCTTCACAAACTCATTATGTAACCAAACAGCGATGATGTGTTAAAAACATGCCTTGTGTACTGTATGTAGTGTATATACCAGCTCGATCAATCAGAACAATGTACAAAAGATTATATTAGCACAGTACTATCTTAATATTTTCGTGGCACTACCATAAAAACTACTCTTTGTTGTCAGGTATATCTTATTTAACCTGAGCAACGTAACCCTGATTGAATTCATAGTATTCAACTAATACCCTCCTCTATAGGGGAAAACAACTATTTTTCCAATGTCATCTTTGGCTCTTTCAGTACATACAATAATATAAGTTAAGGGAGTTGTTAAACCAGTCTTAATTTATAGTGTACAAGCTAGTGCTGTTTTGTGGTCTAGTAAAGACTTCTTTGTACTTTGTTGGCTGTATCCTTGTGCATGTACAAGCTTTCATAATATTCAATGATTTGCATGTGTACTTGTGGCTTCCAAATGTGTGTAAGTTTTGTTGTGGGTTTCAGTGTAGGAAATTGAATTATAAGCCTTGTCCTTTTTCCAAAGTAGAAAATTACATAAAAATAACCTACCCACATCAATAGGGTATTGTTAGTAAAAGTATAGGTTCATTTGACTATTGGGTTGAATATCTCAATAACAAAAGATAAGTTTTGATGTCGGAGGTTCAAAGTTAGATGAGATTAATCTGAAAAAGGAAAGAGAAATAGAGATATTGATATAGAGAAAACTCAATTATAATTACTCTAACCCTGGAGAGATCAAGTTTGTTACAGGCAATCTCGAGAGGGAGATAAAGACTTTTTACAACCTGATTAATACGATCCTCTGACTCTTTATTAAACATTTCTCAATGAGTTTGAACCTGAAGATCCAATGTGAATCTCTAATATAAGTCCAACTGGATCGATCCATTCTCCGGACTATTTTTTTTCTTCTGGTTCTTCCTTCTGAGGCGCACACCTTGTGCTGGCCTTTGCTTTTTGTTGTGACTTTCAGTTTATTTCTAATAAATTCACCATTATAAAAAAAAAAGAATCAAGGAGGCGAAATCGATACACAATTGAACTCTTGCATTAACATGTGAGAGTTTTCACAAAAGGGTATAAATACTAACCCATGCATGATCTGATTCTTATTAGTGTTCCATCTACAACCTACATATACAAATCAATTAAAGAAGAACACAATCGCTTCTAACCGATTACCTTACGAATGTCACAAAAAATCTCCAAACTTCAATCTTGACATTACTTGAACCCGAATTTAAGTCACCTTTTGGATCTACCTAAAAAAGGGTCCAATTCCAATAACACATATGCACACAATTTAGCAAGAGGTGGCATCTTCTCATTGTTGCAAAGGGATATCATGAGTGCCCTAATTCGTTGGGAAAGTTTGGGTGATTTTGACCCTTTGGAATCGTGAGAAGTAGGGCATTGGGCCGGTGGAAAGCAATTGTTGGGAGGGAAAGCCTTTCCTTTCCCCTCACGGGAAATTTCCCATTCCATTTCCCAAAAGGTAGAGGCCGTTTTTGCCTTTGCTTTCTTTTGCATATGAGTGTGCTTTCTTTTGAAAAGTTGGCTAACAATTAGCCTATAGATGAACAAAGAGACGAAATGGCAGCCATTGCTTTATTGGTTTGCAAAATCCAAAACCTAAAGGTGAATGAGACACCTCCTCCAACTTAACCATATATAAATATATATATCGGTTGATGAGTCATCCAACGTATGAACAATGAACAATGGGAATTGACTTCCCCCCATCCATCACCCTTTGTCCCTTTGATGAATTGACATTTATCCACATACATTTACTTCATCGACAAGAACCCTTTTTCGTGGTGTCTCATTTACTTCTTCATTAGGGTAGTCTCTATGAAGTGACCAATTCCTCTAGTAGGGGAGTGAGAGAAATCTTGACCACATGGTCAAGAGGCGAGTCATCGATTTATCGTTTTGTTATCATCGTGGTTCTTTAATCAATTGGGTACTTGATAGAGATTTACTATTGCAATTTGATTGCTACAACATTATGTATGTCAGATGGAGTAGGCATACTATTGAAGATTAGGAATTGTAGAACAAATAGTGTTCACATTTCATTCAAGATTGAGTATATGACCTAACAGAAGACAACAACCATGTACTTATCGATTTATCTCTTTCAACTTCAACCTCTCTATTAGGAATGGCAATGGGGCAGGTCCGCGGGGGGGGGGGGGGGGGGGGGGGGTTCTTGGTACCCAGACCCGTCCTGTGGCAGGTCAGGTCCAGGTCGGGTAATTGATCACGGGTCGGGGCAGGTCGACCCAATGGGTATGCAATTTATATGAAAAATATTAGGAATATTCATTATTTTTATTATAAACTAATAAAACAAACAATATTATGACAATTGTAGTCACATTATTGGAGCAATTGAGGTTTTCACTGATCTACAACTTTATTATAGCTAAAATATGATGCAATAAAAAGAAAATCCTAAGTAATTGGTCCGTAGGCAGGGCAGGTCGAGTCGATGAGACTACCCATGCCCGCCCCGCACCGCCTACGGGGCGGGTTGGACCCGCTCCAAAACAGGTCAAACAGGTCGGATAAAACGAGCCAGGTCGAAATTGTCATCCCTACTCTCTACTACCATGAAAAATGGTCCCTGAACTATTATTTTACAACATATATAAGACACTATTTTCATACAAGTACAATTCATTCCCTACAGCTATCTTCAAAGTGGGATTACTACTCTTGGAATAGCTTTACAATTCAACAGAGCTTCCACCCTCTCCTTCCAAAATCTCATTTGCCATACTTGTCAAGATCATAAAACTCAATGTTCTTATACTTCTGAGATATGATCTCTGCTTCGACTTTCCTAGCCGTGTCTGTGGCACAACCAACAAGAATTAGCACAGAGGTCCCTGCAAATCCTCGGAATGCTGTCAAGTGAGTGATCTGTTCAACCACGGCTGGACCAGCTGCCAGGACGGCCAGAAAAGCCGAACCAAGAACTGAAATTCTGCTTAGAACCTAGAAGGAAGCACAGCAATGCAATATTTATGAGGTAGCAGAAACAATTGTGGAAGACAAGGATTAATTGACCCTTCTAGTTGTTAAAGATAAAACTTACTGTTTTCAGAAAGGCTGCAGTACTTTTACCGGGACGGACCAATGGGATGGATGCACCTTGGCGCTTCAATTGTTCACTCACATCATCAGGATCCAATTGAAGGAATGTGTAGTAGTAGTTGAAGAAGGCTATAAGCATAATGTTTGTAGGGAGATAGAATGAACCTACAAGAAATTTTGTTCCCCATTTCAGTTAGTTTTGATGCTGCAAAAATTTGAACCTTTACATTGTGGACGAAAAAGGAGATAGATTGGTAATAGGTTAGATGGGCAATTTGGGTTGAATTCGGGCTGCATTTGTTCTGTTATGGGAAAATTAGGTCACTATTCAACCGAATTCGGGTCCTAAAGGTCAATTGAATTACAGATTGTTCGAGCTGTGGGCTAATCAAGCTGCAGCTTGGGTGGCTGCCAAGCATTAACTTGAGTTATCAACCAAGTGATCGGTATGACCAGATATTGACAGCTATAGCTACCAGATAAAGATCTTACCTCCAGGGTTCAGAGCCAATGCAGCCTTTTTCAGCACAGATATTCCAGTGAACCGGGCTAGAGTGCCAGGAAGAGCCAATGATGACGTGGAGAAAATGATTGGCATCACTCCAGAACTATTAACCTGTGTTTTGATCAAAACAATACACAAGAATGTAAGAAAGCGGGAAGACTGTGTCAGCTCTAACTGATCATGCAGAATGAACACAAACCTTGAATGGAAGATAAGCAGACTTTTGAAGGCTACCACCACTGCTGCTGCTATATCTTGAGGCATAGTTAAGCGGGATCTTCCTCTCTGCTTCCTGGAAAAACTCATCACCATTACTTTACCGCCCTTATTTCCTGATTGAATTAGGATTTGATAGAAAGCAGGTTACCTGAACATACACAATGCCAAAGACTAGCAGTAAGAATGACGCTACAATGGTACCAAGACCAATGTAGTTCCCGTCCTGCAATGCCTCAGCTGCAGTCCTACCAAAAGAAGCTGGCAAGTAGGAGATGATGCTTGTGAATATCAAGAGAGATGTCCCATTGCCAAGCTTCAAATCCGAGATTCGTTCACCGAGGTATGTAGTGAGAACCGAGCCAAGTGTTAATAATGTGACGGATGATATAGCCCATTCTGAACTGAAGTCATTGACGTAGGGACGAAGGAAGAAAACTTGACCAATTGCCTGCAATCAGCGAATCATAATACTCGAAATACATGATTTCGTATCAAAGGTAGACAAGATAGAATATTTAGTGTTAGAACCTATCATGCATTTTGGAAATACGCGACTTTTGCATCAAAATCAGGCAAGAAAATCATATTCATACACAGTAAAAAACTAGCATTTCCAGAATTACAACTGACAATCCATAGTACTAAACTTGCCCCTTATCTTTCAGATTGACATTTTCTTTTCTTTTTGAGGTTACCTGTACTATAGCAAATCCAACCGAAGCATATCGAGTATACTGAAGAATCTTCTTCCGTCCAGCTTCCCCTTCTTTTTTCTGAAGATCTTGCAACTTGGGATACACTTGAGCAAGAAGCTGGAATACAATCTGTGCATTGATGAATGGAACTATACCAAGAGAGCAAATCCCCAACCTACCAATTCCTCCACCAGAGAATGAATCCAAAGTGCTCAGCAAGCTATTCTGATCTAAATTCCCCACAAAAGCTTCCCTGTTAACACCACCAAGTGGGATGTAGATTCCAAGGCGTGATAGAGCTAAGAAACCCAATAGCTTGAGGAACTTTCCTGGCAATGGGCCCTTGAAGAAATCCCCAAATCTATTGAACTGTCCTCAATTGCAGCTGCAAAAACAAAATTTTGATAAAGACCCATGCTTTCATTGTGAAGCACATCCAAAATGCAGAACATCCAACCAAAACTGTAATCTAAGGCCAAACCTGCAACTCCTCGAGGTAAAGGCTTGTCTTTTCTTGAACTACTTGAGGAACCCACTTCGAAAATTGGGGATAACAAAGAGACAAAGCTTTCCCATGCATCACCTAGACCAGAATCTCCATTTGATTCAATGCCCAATGGATCAAAAACTGGAACCTCGCAGCTGAGAAATGAAAATTCAATTGTTGAAACAATTATCAGTCAAAAGCTGTCAACTTTGTCCATTGTTAAGTTGGAAGTCACTGCTAATCGATCTCGTAAACTCTTGGTGTGCACTACCCATTTGGCTCATTCAATATAACTTTGGGAAAACAGAGAATCTTTTACCTTTTGGAGCTGAGAGTAGTGCTCCATCGCTTGGGAGTAGTGGCGGCGGCGACGACGACGGCGGGAGCTCTGAGTGGATTTCGCCGGGAGGAGAAGGTGTGTCGCCGGAGGGAAGTTGGAAGTACTGGCGACGGGTTGAAACGAGAGAGTGTGAACTTGAGACGAGGCGTTGCTTCTCCGACCGTTATCACCATTATCTTCTTCCTAAGAACGGGAAACAAGTTCCCTCTATTTCACTTCCAGCTTTCATGTTTTCTCTTCTGCAGCATTAGTCAGAAGCGTCGCCGTTTTACCCATATAGAAGAAGTGGGCAGTGTTAGTGTGGAGTGTGGACTCACATTTAGTGGACTTCAGGTTCCAAGGTGAAAAAGAAACAAACTTAAAAAATGAATTCATGCAACTTATGAAATTTCATATAAGGTTTAGGAGTCACAAATTTGCATACGAAAAATCATTATATTCTTGTTCGAGTAAGCGTTGCCTGGCATAATGAACTTGTCAAAGGGATATCAATAGTTACAGCTTATATTACAACATAGGATCTCAAAAGTCAAAACACTCCAAGTCTCCAATAACCTTTTTCATTTCTGCAATCTAGGGAAGCATTTCCAGACTAGCAATGGAGCACCAATCTGATCTCCTGTTGTTATCCTCTGTAAGATCCTGCAAAAACATATTCATATAGCTATCCACATTCACATCCTGATTGAGAGATTATACATCCTACTTAGTCAGCATCGACAGAGAAGTCGGGCTCCTCTGGCTTCTGTAGCTTCACCATATCCACATCCTTCAGCTTCTGCTGCACTCCTCTCCTAGTATTCGCCGCAAATCTCGAAGCCAATATCGTTGCCCCAAGGTTGAGTTTCCCTCTCGAGGCACTTGAACTTCGTTCCTCTTCTTCCTGCGCCATCATCATCTCAAGTTCCCTCTGCTGGAAAGATTCCGACATCGTGAGAGTGTGTTCCACCATCCTCTTTTTGTGCCGACGCCAAGCTGCTTGGATGAAGCAGGCAGCCCATGTCCTCCAGTGATGTGAGTGATACCTAAACGTATGTTGCAGCTTCTTGCTATGCAGTCGCCTGAACTGGTTCGCCACAAACTTGAGATCCTCAGCTCGCAGGGCAAACGCTTCGACCTCGTTGAGCGATCTCACAGTTCTAGTTGATGAAGGAAGGTTGAGAGATGATTTGGGATGGAGGGCCCATGCGAGGAGCTCCTCACCACAGAAGTCACCAGGCTTGAGCATGATCGAGTTGAAGAACCCGGTTCTTCCACCATTAGTTGTGGAGCTTTCGAGACTGCCGCGAATAATGAATAGCATTTCGGTCACAGGGTCACCTTCCCGCACAATGTAGGTGCCTTGCGTGCTAAGGGAAGACACCAGGCGCTCGCAGATTGCATCAAGCAGCTGATCATCCATCTGCGAGAAGAAGGGAACCTGCAAACCAATATAGCAAGTTTTGTTATCATCATGCTACCAATTTACAGATGTCAATGGTCCGATCGTGTCCAGAACCTGATCGAATCAGTATAGGTCTGGGTCTAAAATAAAGAAAAAACTAGAAACATGGTGGCAGTGTTCTATGCGAACTATAAACTAGTTAGCAACTTACACGTCGAACGAGATCGAGGCAGAGGTGGCGTTGGATGTCACGGCGGAGATCGGTAGGCAAGCCACGTAGGATGTCTTCCTCGAGGACACCTCGCGTTGCAACCCACTTGTATTGGACAAAGCGCCGAACACGATCCCTCAGATCTTCGGGAAGCTGGCGATGTCTCATCCACTCTTCTGTGTCCCTTCGCTTGAGCCGCCATTCCTCAAGTCTCACTGTAAGAGATTGAAGGTACGTCTAGCAAGTGACACACAAACATTTTCCATTAAAGACCCTCAAGGGAATGCACAGCAGCAACAACAGATGATAAAAGTTGAACAGAGAGAAAAATGGGTTAATACTTAATAGTTAAATGATCACTAGATTATGGGGTATGTATAGTCAGTAAACTAAAAATAGTAACATGGACATGGTAACTAAAGTAAGTGATGCGTAAAAAGTAGTCACTGCTGACTTCTGACTCATTCCATCAATTAAGTTGTTAGTTCAACTCAGTCAACTTGCCGAATAGGCTCATTGAGTCATTAAAATTTCCTAATCCACAACCCACTCGACTCATCCATTTCTTATCCAACCCTAAACCACAACCAAACGCTCAAACTCAAGATGCAACCCATCTTCCAATTGGAATGGTCGGGTCAGGTGGGTTCCCGGGTTGACGAATCAGCCCCAACTAACAACAGATTAGTTGAAATGAACCATTATAAAATTGGTTCTATTATAAAATTGCAAAGATGGTGCCTTTCCTATACCTGCATATTGCCAATTAAATGGGCAAAAAGAACCAGACCCATGATTGATATCAGTATAGCAAATGATGTCTCCCCAATGAATGTGCTTGTTGTCAAGTTCTGGCCATATGAACTGTGAAAAATAACATTCCAATTGTATAACCGTTGAAAGATGCAAACTATAAAAGTCTAAAAAAGATTATGTAAAACCTATATATTCACATATGGCACACTGGTACAGACAACCAGTAAAATTGCTGGAAAAGTCTCTTTTAGTGTGCTAAGTTAACCAGACATACCTTAATTGCTGCAACCCCCACCACAAGCAATAGAAGTACTTATCCACAAAACTAGTAGAGACAACCTTTTTCTTCACCGCATTTCCAAACAATCCATATTGGAACTCGATATCATTACTCGGATCACAATCTTGAAACACAGTGGTGTTTTTTGCCCATGCTATCCTATCGTTGTGGTTGAAAGCACCGCAATCAAGGTAATTAAGCTCACACTTAATAGGAGCTGTTTCATTCCTACAAATCTTTTTCCAGCAGGTTGTGTGCCTCTCAATGGATAGCAAATACCATGATGCTCCTAGAACCTGGAAAAAGAGGTTAATTCGATAAAAAAGAATTGAAAGATCAAGTGTAGAATTAGGTATAAAAAATGACGAGAATACATACATGGCTTGCCAGCATGTACAATATAAGATTGTAAGCAGCTCCTGCCCAAGCTGTCCTAGTGACCAAACCAGTAGCCTTGATAATTTGAGAGCTCAGGGGAAAGATGAGATATAACCTAGGGATATACTGAAGCAACACGATCAGGGCAAGCGCATTATTGTTATGATCTGTTCGAGGCTTTCTAGTTGCGGGGATGATGAACCAGACAACTATCTGCATTACATTTCAGTTCATTGTGAGTTTTTCACAGGGAAAATGATATAAACTAGAAGAAGCTGGAAATGGCAATACTAGAATCAGAAGTTATGTGTGTCAAGAACCAGTTGATCCCAATAACTCGAGTTGTTGGGAGAAGGTTCTGCTGGATCTTATACCATTCTCTAACACGCCCCCTCAAACGAAAGCCAACCCATGGGCTTGAAGTTTGCACAGGCCCACCATACCATGTGCTTGAGAGACAACGGTTAATATTGGGGATCGTGGAGAATCGAACACATGACCTTTCGGTTCTAGGCTCTGATACCATGTCAAGAACCAGTTGATCCCAATAACTCGAGTTGTTGGGAGAAGGTTCTGCTGGATCTTATACCATTCTCTAACAATGTGATGTTGTTCTTCTTCGCAAGAGAGAGGTTACACAACAAAAACTATCTTAACATCTAAGATTATCAAAGGTTACCTGAGGGAGAGGCAGAGTGGCGATGAGGTCGATCAAAAAGTCAGATCGAAAGTACCTCCGAGCAATCAGCTTGGGATCCATGACAAGTTCACCACGGCCAAATACACGAGAGCTCGGAGCAACATAAGCAGTCCTGAACTTCAACACCACATGCAGAAGATAGAACAGATCTGCCACAGTTCTGAAGAATGTGACGACGATTCTCAAGTTGTAATCCGTGCTAACACAAGAACTCTTCCCATCCCCTCCTATGGTAGGAAGATAAAAGTAGAGTGGATCGACGAAGAGAGCCACCAGGCATGATACAAGGAAGATCCTGTTCCATCTCAACACAATGTCACTGCCAGGATCCAGCATTTTCTGGTGCCATGGTTGATAGTCCTCCGAGAAGACCTTGGTCGCCCTTCCACCTCCCATCTTCGAGGTCTCCGGCAGCTTGCCACCTCCTTTGCTCCCCGGCATCAGCAGTGAAGATGATGAGACTTTGTCAGGGTTTTCAGGGTATATTGCTTCACCTTTGCCCCATGGAAAAATTCCTACATGTTGCTTGCCCTCTGGATAAAACCTAACAAATCGAAACCCTCAGGGATTAACAAAAACACTCTTCACTTCAATCTTCTAAATGGTGGTGCGTTAGAACTCTGAACTCAACTTCTATCTTTCAGAACATAACGTCAAACAAGCCTGAAGTAACTGAAGGAATCGAGAATTCTCAAGAGGCAGACTGTCACATTTTAGCTGGTTCAAGAGCTCCCTAATTTTCGTGATTCACAAAGCAATTTGTTCACTTCTACACAAACTATTATATTCAAGCCTTCGCAATCAAATATGTGTTTCTTCTTCTTCTTCCACAAAAACCCACCAAAATTGAAGGCCAAAGCCGACGACTTTCCCTAACTTTCCTCCGAACCCATTACATCTAGAGCCACGAAAACTCAAGCAATGCTAAAGAACAAAGGATTCGAGAGGCAGGAAAACACAAGGACAAACCAAGAGCCGCCATTAAAAAGCGCAGTAAACTAACCTCACGAGCTTCTCCTTCTTGAACTCCATTGCAGACCAAATCAGTCCATGAATGAATCTCCCCGATCTTCGGTCTGAACTAAATCCGCGCCGTAAATTTCACCACTTTTCCCGCAGTTCGCCCAGCAGTGAGCTGGCGAAGCAGCCAACTTGCCTGGGAAGGGGTTTTTTTTTTATCCCTACTGCCCTCTCTGGCCGCTGCCCTGTGCTGAAGGGAAAAGGGATTCGAAGCAGGATGGGAATGAATGTCCAAATTTTGATTCGAAGGAAGAAGAAATTCAGGGGATTGGGAAAAAAAAGGAAATATCTTACGCCTTCCTTTTTTTACTGCAACAAGTCAACTTCGTCGACGCTTCGACGGCACAAATTTTTTTCCAGCTCCCTCCTTCATCATCGCACTCAAAATTGGTACCCAAAATATAAAATTATTTAGTTTTGAAAAATTATTTAATTACTGAGATTTTAGAATACCAAATGCTCTATGCAAAAAAAAAAAAAAACATTAATCTTTATTTAACAACTCTTAATCGGAACGTGTTAGGTTTGATTGTCGTATATATGTTAATCAGAAGGAAATTATAGGTGGAATGGTTTGGGTTTTAACTTTTTATTATAGGTTTGGGTTTCTCCTTCTTTTCATTTTATGTCTTTGTGTGTTCCCACATTGGAAAGGTATTACTCATTGTCTAATGTCTATGAAGACGTGCTTGGGTGTAGTATTATGACTTCATTTGAAAGCTTCCAATTGATCAACTACACTTTGTGCATTTTTCAAGGTGATCTCTTACCGCTTGTTTGGATATAATTCTGTTGGAAAATGAATTCCATTTCTTGTGGGAATCTGAATTCAAGTGAAAATTCATTTTAAAATTTTATGTTTGGAACAAATCCAAAAGTTTGGGAAAGGGTTATAGGTATAATATGCCCCTCTACTATGACGCTTTATCAAACATGCCCCTCTACTATTTTTTACATCAAACATGCCCCTGTACTTTGTAAAAATGATCAAACATGCCCTTTTGTTAAAATTTTCATTCAAAAACCGTTAACCAAGGCCGAACTTTAGTTTGGGCGACATAAATGACTAAAATATCCATAATAAATTCACTTTAGAATATTTTTCGTTCTTTTGTATAATCAAATCATTCAAATAATTTCACTTTGAAAAGACCCAGGGAAATAAAACAGGGGACAAAACTGACATTTTTCATCCCATTTGCCGATGTCGGGTCATCTAAATCTCGGTTCAACCACGATTGACGATTTTTTCAATGAAAATTTTAACAGAAGGGCATGTTTGATAATTTTTTCAAAGTACAGGGACATATTTGATGTAAAAAATAGTAGAGGGGCATGTTTGATAAAACGTCATAGTAGAGGGGCATATTATACCTATAACCCTTTGGGAAATGACTTCATCTTTTTATGTTTGGAAAAAATGGAAATGATTTCTTACAAGTGCTTTTACAATAATATCCTTGGTATTAGTGATTTCAAATCCAAAAGTAGTAAGGGCTTTCTTGTAAAGGTGAGTCAAAATTAATGTGGGGTCCACTAATTCCATCACTCCCTCCACCAATTCCGACCACTTTTGGTAGGAATTAGAATTTCCAACTTTTTGCCTTTTGGAATTCCATTTACTTTTTACTTTTTACTTCCAAACATAAGAATCATGGAAAGTTTGGGAATTGGAATTCCACATCAAAGATAATGGATCGGGTAGGGGTGGATAGTATATATTTATTATTTTACTCAAAATAGTTCGGATTTTACTTATACTCATACACACAATAATAGAGGTAGAATATCAAAATCATATTCATACCTGATTCAGTTTAAAATAGGGTTAATATTTTCGTATGACCTGAACTTTGACCAAAATAAACATTCTGACCAATCTTTTCGATCTATAACATCCTGGCCCGAACTATCCACCAAAATAATCAATTTGGTCAAACCCGATGTTTGACCGTTAACTTGGACGGTCAACGCGTCACGTCACTGCCAAATCAGAAGATCTGATAAATATTTAATTTTTTCGTTTTTTATTTTTTGTTTAACTAAGGTATTAGATGATTTTTTTTAATTTATAATAATTTAAAATTAGGAAATGTGTGGAAATTGTGCACATTATTAGAATGAGGTAGTTTATAAATCGTTTCCAAATTCCAACAAACATATAACCAAGTAGTTTCTTTTTGAGAATCAAAGGCAAGAGCCAGGGCATATTACCTAATAGCAGGTCATAAAGATTGAAGAGAGAATTGCGAATGAAACAATGTGATTCTTAGATGCCAAATAATCAACTATGTAAAAATTTGTATCCCGCATGATAATCACCGATGTAAGACATCGTAATCTTTCATTCTCTATAAATGAAACGTATAAAGAACTATCGAAACAGGGTTTTCGTTGTGCTATTGGGGTGATTTTATCACCCTTATGGCTCAAAAAAGAGTCATTGGAGTTTATTGAGTTCGTCTTATTGAAATGAGCTAGATTCTTTTGTATTTTGTTTCTCAGACAATGACAAAATCACGATTTATCGGATTCATCACGTGGAAGAAGAGAAAAATAGTTTAGCCACAACAACTTTTACGAGATTTAAATTTTGATTTTGGAACAGAAACCCCAAGTTTGTCTGAGTTGTAACCCAACATAGGATTCAGTTAGTTTCCAAGGTATGTTTAAGGTTAATGCTTACAACATGTAGTCGCTCAACATTTGTGTAAGTTATAACCTATAAACCCCAATTAAGTAACTCCTCCATCTCTCTTGGTTTCTGAGAACCCTCAAGCAGCGGTTTAATTAATGATTCTATCAGGCTATAAGTTCTCTTTAATGTAGTTATCTATCTTATTATCTTTTGCCGGAAATCTTGACCTCTTTTTCTAAGTACGGCCTTTGTTGGTAGTGTGGGAAAGAACAAGATTACAAGGAGCTCGGGTTATTGGGCCACATGCCCAATCTTTGAAGAACATGAACAATGCTTCGGCCCGGCTCACATGGGGAATTCGATTGATACACGCATAGAGAAAGCCCATCCAATCCCCAATCATACTCACACTAATTAACCTTTGCATCAATCCGCCAAAGAAGAAAGAAAGAAGCTTTAAGGAACTAAAAAAGAGTCATTTTGTTTGTATCGTTGGAACGAAATGACCCCTTTGATTCATTACACCAAGCAAATGATCATTTGTGGTACTTAACCTACTGCCTATTGGTAATATAGTGTACGACAAAAGTTGACGATTCTCGACGAGCAAAGAATTCATCTATAACTAAGAAATCAAGACTTACCCATAAATTCAATTTCCAAATATTAATTGGTTTCTTAACATAACATAGTGGTACTAAAAGTAGTTGTAATGTAGGTGTTCCTATCTAATTGAAAACTAACAATGTGCAAAATCACCCTTCAAAATAAAGGAACCAATTCTTGCAATGAAAGAATGGATTATATGAATTCAGTCAAATATGAGAATTGTTAAGTATAAACCCATCACAAAACCAACAACAAAACAGGGGGGGAAAAGAAATCCACATGCTGTAAGCTGAAGTAAACCTATCATCATAATCATCATCTTCTGTACAAAGATCTACCCTTTTCTTTCATTCTTTTTTTACCACCATTTTAGGCTCTCTATTTTTGAACTCTCCTAACCATCTTTCTCTTTCTATACTCTCCATTTTTTGAAGAAGCTAGGGTTTGGTTACCTTTCATCCTCTTCTTTGCATAAACCTCGATTCCATGGTCTCTCTACTCCTGAAGAAGCATTGGCAAGCCCTTGAAGCAGCTTGATCACTTCGCTAGTGTCATCAAGGTAATACTTGGCCATGCTCGGCTTCTGCCCGACCGTGCAGGCGAACACCTCTGCAATCGACGGCGAGTGTGGGTTCTCGACCTGACTCGCTATCGACTCGAACATGTCCTCGTCGGATCGATCGTCCCCAATGCAGAGCAGGAAGTCGGGCGACTTCCCCTCGCTCTGCATCGTCGAGATCAAATTCGACACCACGATGCCTTTACTCACTCCCTACGAAACACACAAACAAGGAAACAGAACCATGCTATTTACTTAATTGAATCTCTACTGAAGTGAAAAATTGAATAGATGAAGACAAAGTTTTACTATGTTGTTTGTTAATTACCTGGGGTTTGACCTCAACAATGTGCTGTCCTCTCTTGACAACAACAGGCTCATTGGCGAGCACATTCTCGAGGTGATCGAGGAGCTCTTTGGCCTGACTCTGCCCGAAATGCGCATCTGCCTCCTGATAGTGCCACACCAATGCGCTCTCCTTGTGCTCGATGAACGACCCGTCCGTCGTCTCGGTGTAGAGCTCCATCACCGGCTCCGCTATCTTCTTCCAGTCGCTGTCCGTCACCACGTGGCACGCCTCCCACGACGATTCCCTCTTCCAACTGCGTTCGAATTATGCGTCAGAAATGACGCAGGAAAAATGTTGGTTCTGACACCAACATTGCCAGCAGAGCTACTAATACGCGTATTAGTAGCTCTGCTGACACTTAAAAAAAAATGAAGTGACACTTTTGTGACAACTTTACCTAGTGAAGTAACCATGCTCCGCAGAAATCCCCAATTTGGGGCACCGGGAGAACCACTTGCTCAACGGCTCCTTCCCCCGCCCGCTGACGACGAACACGACGTTCCGGGGGTCGTCGCAGAGCCGGTTCAGGACGGCGATGACCTCGTCGCTGGGGGACTTGTCGACGGACGCCTGTGGGGTCATGGTGCCGTCGTAGTCCAGCAGGACGAGCCTGCTGGACGACGACGAGGTCTTCCTGTAGGCTGTCAGGATCGGCTCGATCTCGAGCTTCCTGAAGCTCGGGCCCAGGGCGACGATCCGGAACCCGAGACCGAACCCGACCCCCCAGTACCGCTTGTTGTAGTGGTCCCGGCAGGCCCGCTCGAGGTCCTGGTCGAAGCTCCTCGCCCAGTAGGCCACGTCGTGGGAGCTGATGTACTTGTAGTGCTTCTCGTGGCGCATCGTCTTCTCGTCGTCCTTCATCGTGATCGCCTCCGACATCGCGATCGCGACCGCCTCGATGTTCCACGGGTTCACCCTGATCGCCCCGCTGAGCGACGGGGAGCACCCGATGAACTCCGAAACGATCAAGACGCTCTTCTTCTTCTTCTCAATCTTGTCACCGTCAAGAACAGGGCTCCCCTGCCTACAAACAGTGTACTTGTAAGAAACCAAATTCATACCGTCCCTGATGCAATTCACTACGCAGCATTCTGCAACTGCGTAGTAAGCAGCCTTCTCCATAGTTGTCAGAGCTCCACCATTGATGAACACAATCGGACTGTAACCCTCTGCTGCTTTGCCAAACCTCCGATTCACCGAATTCGCCACCGAATTGATCTCGTCCTCCACTTCTCTGACGTCTTTCCCTTTGCTCCTTGCTGGGTTGCAAATCTGGACAAGAACAACTCTGCCTCTCAAATCCGGATTCTGCTCCAGCAATCTCCCCATTGCGAGAAACTTGAGGCTGATCCCTTTGAAGATGTCCAAATCGTCGACCCCAACAATCAAGGTCTTCCCCTTGTACTTGTCTCTCAGCTGCTTCACCTTCTCCACGATCTCGCCGCCGTTGAGATGCGATTCGAGCTGGCCCATGTGAATCCCCACTGGCAGGATTTTGATGCTCACAGTTCGCCCAAAATACTCCAATCCGATATACCCTCTCTTCGATTCGTAATCCAGCCCCAACATTCTGCTGCAGCAGGACAGGAAATGGCGGGCGTAATCGAAAGTGTGGAACCCTACCAAATCGCAATTGAGCAGAGCCCGAAGAATCTCCTCCCTCACGGGAATCGTCCTGTAGATTTCCGATGAGGGAAATGGGCTGTGGAGAAAGAACCCCAATTTCACTCTGTGGTACTTTTTTCTGAGAAAAGTGGGGAGGAGCAAGAGATGGTAATCGTGGATCCAAACCGAATCCTCCTCCGGATTCAGCACTTCCACCACTCTCTGCGCGAAGATTTTGTTCGCCGAGACGTATGCCTGCCAATTCCTCCGGTCGAATCGGGCGGCGCCGCCGTGCGCCGGCGAGATGGGCAGCATATAGTGAAACAGAGGCCAGAGGTAGTGCTTACAGAAGCCGTGGTAGAAATTGTTGAGCACATCGGGCGGCAGGAAAACTGGGACGCACCGGAAATTTTCCGCCAGCGTCTGTGAAATCTCCTCTTGATGTTTCGGGTCGATTTCGGGCTTCAGGCAGCCGACGTACCAGACCTCTGTTTCCGGCGAGAAACCGTCGCGGAGCTGGAGGTAGAGGGAGTCCTCGTCGAGCTCGAACCGCCACGGCGCCGTGGAGAGCTTGTTCGGGTCGGGTATGGCCCGGATGGGGAGGTGGTTCGCCACCACGACCCGGCGCTCCGGCGACGGCGGCGCGGCGGCCGGAGAAGGCGGGCATCTGGGTTGTTGTTGTTGCTGCTGATGTTGGGTGGGGACTGAAGAAGGGGGTGAAGAAGGGAGCTTGATGGCCGCGGGAGTCGGCCGGCGATTGATGACGCGGAAATCATCGACGGAGATTAAACTCAGACACTCTATGCAAGACTGAGACAACATTTTTTTTGGTTCAGCTGAAAAATCGCATCAGAGAAGAAGAACAGCGGAAAAGGGGGAAGGAAGAAGGAAAGAAGAATGGGAGAAATTTTTTATGTGAGTTGGAGGTTTTATAATAAAATTAAATATATATGAAAGAGAGAGAAAGAGGTTTTATGGGAAGAACAAAAAACGGTCTTTTTGGATTTTAATTAATTAATTTTAAAATAACATTAATTAAAATGAAGTGATTATGATGATAATGAGGAGGATTAGTTGGTAATGAGAATCAAAAAATTAAGGATTGTTGATAAAAATTAAATTTTATTGATGAATTTTCCCTGTGTTAACTTCAAAGGACAAGAGGAGAAAAATCCAATCCTAATCCATATGGATAAGTGATTTTGGTGGGAGAATTGAGAGATTAGTATGGACAAAAGAGAATAATAATAATATAGCTGTTTTTTTGTTTAAAAATTGGAATTGAAGGGGGAGTTTGAGGATAAGTGAACTAACTAAGCTGTAAAGTGTTTTTTTTATTCATTTCGTAATTTTGTATGAAAGCACGAATAATGGGTTGTGAAAACACAAACTAAACAAGGTTTCTTTTTCCAGCATCTTTACCAATCATAGCAAGCAATATATATTCTCTTTGTTGGGTGAACACATTTGCTTTGTGTTCATACCATGAATAATCTAATACCGATGTAAAACTGAGGAGTTCCAGTAAGCGATTAATAAAAAATATTGAGTTTTAATGTGATAAGATAGAGTTTGTTGCTTGTAATAAAAATTGGATTGTTGGATACTCGTTATTAACCCATAAGATAATCTCACTATTAAATCCTAATAAGATCATGTATCAACCATGTGTGCCCATTTTTCAATTTTGTGTTACAAAATGTTAGCACAATTAAATATCGAAATTTAAACATGAAAACGAAAAAAGGCTTCTCGTCCACTAAATCACAACTCATTTAAAATCTAAATAATTTTTGATAGTTTAGAATCGTAATTGTACAATACATGTATTGAGTATTAACATTGGAAAAGAAAAAAAAATACACCATATTCTAAATTACATTATCCATAGAATGATTTTTTGGGGTCAAACTTTATTTGCCCTACCACCACCATGTTTAATTTTAAAAATAGTATAAAAGAAGTCGGTCTTTCACTCTAATAGGATAAGTTCGACCAACAACAACGCAGCAATGGGACTTGCACCCATTTCTGTACTCTTTCATTTTTTTAAACCAATTAATATTTAATTATTTACTCACTTTATTATCCTTATTATTATTATTATTAATCTATAGAACGATATGAACTTTTTTTTTTTTTTTTTTTGACAAAAGATAATCTTATATTGATATCAAAAAGATAGTTACACCCTGGAGAACAGCCAGGCCTGAAAATTAAAAACACGACCCATAGTCGAAGACAAGGAGAGGGCTCTTCTAGCCACAACATGGGCTACCCTATTATGACGCCGACCTACGAACCGAATACTGAATCCAGGGTTGCTGGCAAACAAATTTATCACTTCTTCCAAAACAGCACCCATCCTGCTATCCTTGACTCTCTACGGCTGATTTTATCAATAATGACTTAGCATCTCCTTCAAACCGAACCGATCCCAAGCCTTGCTCCAAACACCAAAAAACCGCCGCACGCAACGTCAACAACTCAGCAATCGCTGGATCATCCATTCCCGGAAAAGAGACCCCATGAGCTCTGAGGACCACTTCTGAGGGTGTCAAAATAACCATTCCCCCTGCCGAATGGGAGCCCTCCTAGTGGCCCCATCCCATCTACAGACAAACTCGAACGATCCCACTGAATGAGGCCCATGATCCCCTAACTCCAGAAATGGTGAGCCCCCCTCCACTGGAAAAGCAGCTCCCATTCCTCAACCTGTTGCGCAAAACTGACGCATCAGAGCCGGGAGACCAAATTGGCTTGCCTTCAAATACTACCCAGTTCCGGGATTTCCAATTCGCCACAGTACAGCAATAATTTCCATCCACTGCGAAGGTTGGGAGACTAACGAGAGCAACTTCTTCAGAAAGAGGGAAAATTATGACGTGGTAGCCCCTCACCAAAATGCTCCCAAACCCGCCGCCCCCCATAGAGCTCGTGCGACAGGCAATCCAAAAAAAGATGCTCCAAGTTTCAGGGCCCTCCCAACAAACCGGACATCGAGACTGGACAGGAACATGACGATTACGCAGAGCCTCGGTGGTTGGCAAAATCCGATTGAAAACCTGCCAACAAACACCTTAAGCTTCGGCGGAATTCTAGCCTCCCACAGCCGAAGTCCAACTAGCCCTATCCATCCAGTCCACCATAGCCTTTCCACCGTCCCCTCCGTTTCTCCAAAGTCACGCCAGATGATAGGCCGATTTAACTGAGAATTCCCATCTGCCGTATCAAACCAAATGAGCTTATCCTCCACATTCTCCCGTGGGAGCGGAATAGCTTTAATAAAACGGCACGTCCCTGGGTCGAACCATTGACTCAGTTTCTGCTCACACCACCGCCCTTCTCCTTGAATGATTAATTCCGCCACCACCGGGTCACCCCCTTCAGGCAAAACCAAAGGATTACACCGTACAGGCTCAAATTGGAAAGCAGGGATCCAGTGGAATGAAGCATAGATGCCGAGCGCCCATTCCCAATCTGCCAGCGTAAACCCATCTCCAACAGCTGACGGCCAAACAAGATACCTTGCCAACCCCAAGATGGGCGAGATCGAGCTTTAGCTGAAAGGAAATGGCCATTAGGAAATACTTGCCTCGATAGACTTGGGCCAGCAGAGAATTTGGCTCACTGAGTATACCCAGCCAATCTTAGCAAGCAGCGCCTGATTAAACTGTTCAAATCTGCGAAAGCCCATTCCCCCATCATGCTTACTTCTACACATGTCCCGCCATGACATCCACCGTACTTTGAATGTCCTTCATTCTCACCCCACCAGAAACGAGCAACATGCCTGTCTAGCAGTCCGGCATAAGGATAATGGGAGCTTGAAACAGACATCACATGCAAAGGCAAGGCCAACGCAATAGACTTGATTAGCGGTTCTTTGGCTGCCCATGATAACGTTCTCTGCTTCCATCCTTGGAGCCGTTCCAACAACTTGGCCTCCAAAAAACGGAAAGTCTCCATCTTAGATTTAGCAATAAGTGTCGGGAGACCCAGATATTTATCATGAACGCCCACTGCCCCCACCCCTAAGACCGCCGCCAGGAACTCTTGATCCTGTTGCACGATATTCTTACTGAAGCAAACCGCTGATTTGTCAAGATTCACACGCTGACCACTCAGCTCCTCATACTCATTAAGGACCTCAATCAGGTTCTCACACTCCTGCAGATTCCCTCGCAGGAATAAATACGAATCATCAGCAAAAAATAAATGCGTCAGTTTAGGCGCCCAAGGAGCCACTCTAATCCCTGCTAGCCTTTTATAGATATAGCTTGTCGGAGAAGCGCCGCAAACCCCTCAGTGCACAGCACAAAAAGGAGGGGGGACAAAGGATCCCCTTGGCGCAGGCCCCTGGAAGAAGAAAAGAAACCTGACGGGGTTCCATTCATCATAACTGAAAAGGAAGCAGAACTGAGGCATTCCCTGATCCAACCTACCCAGGTGCCATTAAACCCCATTTTTTCCAAAACAGCAAGGAGAAAGGGCCATTCGACTCTATCATAGGCCTTTTCCATGTCAACCTTTAGAGCCATGAACCCTTTCTTACCCCGAGTTTTGGTTTTTAAGTAATGCATGAGCTCATGCCCGAGTAAGATGTTATCCACTATCTGACGATCTTTAATAAAACCATTCTGTCCTTCCGACACCACCTGGGGAGTATAACGGACAAACGCTCTGCCATAATCTTGGTTATGATCTTGTAAACAAATTGGCATAAGCTTATAGGTCGCAACTGCCTCATTGACTCCACATTCTCCACTTTAGGTATTAATGTGAGCCAAGTATGATTAAAGCTACGGAGGCAGCCGGCCAGAGGTAAAGAAATAGCAGACTGCTTCAATCACTGAAGGACCCACAATATCCCAGAAGGCTTTGAAGAATTTCCCAGTGAAACCATCAGACCCCGGGGCTTGTTTCGAGCCCATCGCAAACACAGTCCGGCGAATTTCCTCTGGTAGTACTACCGCCGTTAAACTCTCATTCATGTCTGGCGTGACACTTCGGGAGATAGGCAAGTTATCGATCCGACTATACATATCATGCACCCCGATTTTCCGAGGTGAAAAGGGTACTATAGAAATTTGTAGCAATATTCGCCTTGCCTTTTTCATCCGTGATCCAAGTACCATCCTCATCCCGAAGGCCGCTCACAAATTCCTTTTTCGGCGGGTTCTCGTCACCGTATGGAAATACGATGAGTTTTGATCCCCTTTCTTAAGCCAACGAACCCTGGACTTTTGTTGCCAGTATTCTTCCTCCGCTTCCCATTGTCTACTCAACTCCATCTCAAGCGAACGGACCTCCACCCAGTTAATGGGATGGTCCTGTTTGAGCCGATCTATTTCCGTCTGCAGGGTTTTTATATTTCTCAAAGAACTAGTCGTCCCTGCACGGCTCCAATCATACAGAAGGTGTCGGAGCCTCTTGAGGCGCTCCCATAATCTAAACATGGGGGTTCCCTGAACGTCCTCTTTCCAAGTATACGCCACCATGGCTCGAACCTCAGGGTTCTCAGCCCATCGCGCATCAAATCGAAACAGAGGGCGACTATTGCGGACATAAGGCTTGTCAGACAGTAAGAGTGCCCGATGGTCCGATCCTTGATCTGTAAAGTGCTTTACCAGGGTATCAGGAAAGTGGTCCAGCCAAGACTGAGAACACAGGGCCCTGTCTAACCGTTCACGATACATGCAGCACCCATCCGTTTATTCGTCCAGGTAAACTGATCCCCCTGGTACCCTGGATCAATAAGGCCCATATCAAGGATAAAGTCCGAAGACTGATTAGAGTGATTAGCATTCACATTGATTCCCCCCATCCTTCTCATTCTCATGAAGAGTAGTGTTAAAATCTCCAATGATAGTATAGGGAATCGAGAGACCACCACAAATACCGCGCAAATGATTTAGCTGGGTGGTTCTAACATCAGCATGGCAACTAATATAGACAAAGGATCACCACATAAGAAAGTTCCTTTCATTAATCTGAACACAAATACAAAAATCCGAATGAAAAAAACACCGAAGCCGCAACTTCGGGGGACCACCCAACAACCAACCCTCCTGAAGTATCAACCGCATCAACAAAAAAACAACAAGAACGAAGAAAACCTAAACCCCGCAAACCGCCGGGCAACTACCTTCCGGTTCGATCGCGTTTCCGAAAAAAACACGAGATCCGGTTTATTAGAATGCACTAAACCAAAAGCAGTTTGGAATGTGAGGGATGGCCCAATTCCTCTCACATTCCAGGCCAATAGCCTCATTTATCGGACTGGGGCCACTCGAGGCTGGCTTCCTCCACCTTATCTTGACCATCTTTCTCTTCGACGAATTGTCTCTTTGGGGGTTGGAATGTCCTCCACTTCCCCACCAATCTCCTCAAAATGACGCTTATTGGTGCCGCGTCAATATCCAGCAAATTGGAACCATACTCCTCCACAGTAAAATTAGGACAATATCCACACGAGGCCCCTGCTCAGCCACCTCTTTTTGTTTCGGCTCCTTCCCAGGCCCTATGTCATCCACATACTCCCCATATCGCCATCCCCTGCTCAAACGCCCGCACAACTTGGCTCACTTTGGACGAAGTTGGCTAATCGTCGGAGTCTGCCCTTGACACAGGGGACCGGCGTTTAAGTTCAAAATCCTGGGTCTCCCCCTCCGAGGTGACTTCATCATCTCCGGAAGTCCAACAGGCTCGCGGGGGGAAGGTAAAGGATGCGCATCAGCCACGCCAGTCCAATCTGGCTCCACCACCGGAACAGCAGCCGGATTCACCCCTCGGGTTGACTCGGGAGCACCTACAATTGAAGATTTTGACAGCTTTGGATGACGGCCGGCCACCATACCTTTCGAGGTCTTCATCGAAGCTTTGAGCTTACCCCCACCAGGCCATTGCCGTCGTTTTGCCCGCGGAGCAGCTGGAGGAAGTTCCCCATCACGAGGTACTGGTCCCAAAAGCTTCCTGCTCACCCTGGGATACAGCCACCGCCTGAATAACAGGCTTGATACCGCCGGCCTTGGGGGTCACACGAGGCACCTCCTTGTGGAATTTGGGCGAGACATCCTGGAGGACAAAATCGTCCTCTGATTCCTCTTCCAAAATGACCCTCCGCCGCCGCGTCATCATCACCTCCTCAGATTGAGGGACAGAAATCGGAGGCGGAGCCTTCACTTGGCATCTCCCCGCCGCCGGCTCCCTGGTTTTCCTCACCTCCGCAGCAGCACCCCCACCTTTGATCCGCTCCTGCGGAGTTTTCCGCCCCGGCCGGCGCAACGATATGAACACTACCACTTAATTGGCCTTTCTGTTATAGGTTCAATGTTACATACTGTGATTAAAAAAAATTGAAAAGGGGAAAAAGGGGATGGGAGGTTTTTTTACTGTTATTTATTATACAAATTCGACAGTTATTATAAGATAAAATCCTAAATGTGTCCTTAATATGAAACAATAGTAATAAACTTACCAAAGTGGGAAAATTGAGGGTACGGTGAAAAGCTTTTTGTCGAGGGAGGAAACTTCGAGAGAAGGGTTAATGGATAAGCTGTCCAGCTAAGAGCATGGTTTTAAAATGGGTATATACTCACAATTATGGACTTCCCTATTTATGTTTCAATCGATCCGTTAATTAATTATTTCTTTGGAAGTACAAGCTAGCCATTAGTTGTCAAATTTCACCAAAATGGGTTCCTTACGTTCTAAAGAATCGGGATGAGATAGCATGCCTACCCATAAAAGGGTTGAAAAAATGACACCCCCTATTAATTATAGGTTTTTAAGGTAATTAATTTGTGTTGCATTTAATAATCTGTATGAATTAAAAACATATATTAAT
The DNA here is from genome assembly GCA_946122785.1 of Linum tenue. Taxonomy (NCBI): domain Eukaryota; kingdom Viridiplantae; phylum Streptophyta; class Magnoliopsida; order Malpighiales; family Linaceae; genus Linum; species Linum tenue. The sequence goes on from CAMGYJ010000003.1 coordinate 33,591,527, forward strand.
TACTTTCCTTTTTTCAGTGCACTGGTAGTTGTATCAGTGCAATGGTATTAGTGTACAGGTGCAATGGTAGATGTATCAGTGCAATGGTAGTTCCAAAAAAGGAACGTAATTAATACGAGTTTAATATACAGGTGCAATGGTAGTTGTATCAGTACAATGATAGTTAAAAAAAAAGGAATGTAATTAAGATAAGTTTTTAATTTCCAAAGATTATTAAATGCAACACGAATTTAATACAAAAAATAACTATAATTAATAGGGGTGTCATTTTTCCAACCCCTTAGAAGGGTTAGCATGCTAACCGATCCCTAAAGAATCTTCACAAAAATTTCGAATCTATTTATTATTTAGGTTTTTATGAAAGATTCACGATGAATCTTCATCTGACAAGTTACCTTATATAACATGAATGCATTTCGTATCTCTAAGGGTTGATACCTCTTCATCCTCTGCCATAAATAGCCTTTTAGGTTAAGCATCGAGGGTGCAAGTCATCAGGCCGACGATGACAAATTTGACCTAGCTATTCATCCGACCAGGTAACCCCTACATGTTTGGGTCAAGAGGTATGCATATTCGCCTTACGTAGAGAGGGGGTGTATATGATTCTTCTTTCATTCCTTCACATACACATCGATCTCACCTCGTATTCGCAACTCATCATACCTACATTTTCTCTCAAAAGTCTCGCAAATCAATTAGATTTGAGATTGCACGAAATCTATCGTGATCAACACAAAGCGATTCACATATATTTCTTCTCATTAGCTTCATTAGTTAGTTTCCCTTCATTTCAAAATGGTTATCCATCAATTTTTAACCATGATTTGATTTGAGACTATATACACATAATCCTCATTGTTTTCATGTTACACATATATATTGATTTGAGGTGATGGATCACGTATCATCCATATTATAAGGATAGAATGGTTGTGGCTTCTCTTTTCCTTTTCCTTTTCCTTTTCTCACAGTTATATTTTTGGGACATCTCTATATCGATCGATATTCATCTCGTGCTTTGAATGAAATCTAGGAGTGGGTATCGGGCAGCAAATGGTGGTGATTGATTGATGGGTTATGAAAATGAAGTGATGGATTGAAAAATCCACGTGGGATATTTGTGCTTTTTTTTTTAATAAAAGAAAGACAGGAAAATATATATATACAGAAGAAGAAGAAGAAGAAGAAGAAGAAGAAGAAGAAGAAGAAGAAGAAGAAGAAGAAGAAGAAGAAGAGAGAAACGTGGCGTGTTTGGTTTGTGACAGAATGGAGGGGCAATGAGCTTTAACTTTCGACTCGGCTGACCAATACAATCCATGCATGGTGTCTCTTCCTCTTCCTAGTGGGTGGGTCACCATGTATGTACCCATTAACCGAACCGGGCTTTATGAACTCTTGACGGGGTTCGACCCAGAATCGAAACCGATAAGATATATATATATGTTAAAAATGAAAGGAGGCGTGTGACAATCAGTGTCGAACAAAAGAAAGTTTGGTTCGATTAGAGTTCAGATTTGGTTCAACCAGCGGCGGATCCAGGGGGCATTTAGGGGTGTCTCGTTCAAGTTCAACAATCTACGAACCGGATCCCATCCATACTTGTCATAAATCAATCTATCCCAACCAATAACTCGAGTTGTGTGGGAGAGGACCACGTGAAGATCTTATACACGCCCCTCTTAAACGAAAGTCAACTGATCATGGGTTTGGAGTTTGCACATACCCACCACTGCATGTTCTTTTAAAGACAATAAATAATATTTGAGGTTCGTGAGCACTTAAATACGTGATCTTAATAACAACCCTGTTATAATGCCATGTCATAAATCCACTAGTTCCAATAACTCGAGTGGTTTATATAAATGTTAATAATATGCCAACATGCATGCATGTGTATACGTAGCTGTTAAAATACCTCATAGAAAAAGTATATACATATACCAATACCATAGCCGACCTACTAATTCTACATTGAACTAAATTTTTACTACTTTCACGCGTGCATCATGAGAGCCAGCCAACCTATAGCCACCTCAAAACCTTATCTTCAAATCCACTCCACCTTCTGATATCGATCTCTCTACCAAAAAAATAAAAAATAAATAATTGTTTCTTAGTTTACGTTCATCAACCGTTAGCTGCATAATAGTCATACATATATATATTGTATACCCACGATCACCGTCCATGTAATAATTAACAAAAGGTGTACATTTCACTTTGATTAGTCATGAATCTTGGTTGACTAGGCGTTTTTTCCTTTACCAATACATGTTTGAAGTTTGAACGCGTTGAAATAATAACTTGAGTTGCTTAAAAAATGTTGAACCGGTTTTTAATACATTATGTTCATTAAAAGTTTGGTACAGGTATTTGAGATATATATTGAATATCGTACTATTTGATATTATCGAATATATAATTTTTTTTAATTGAAATCGGAATTGATTCTGGAGTGTTACTTGGTATCCGTGACTACGAGTCTAGGATGGATATAACACTATTTATGTAGAAAATTTTAAAAAATTACAATTAAGTAAACATAGTACTACGCGACCCAAAGACCACAAACTCGTGTCCTTCCTCGCTGTGTGATAAATAGCAATCCTCATTCAACTTAAACTTGGTTTTTCAGGATTACTCTCATTTCTCACTTAATCTCTTGTTACCTGAATACCATTAATTAATGAGCAGTCTCGTAGTCGGCCATCTACCTTCTAATCTCTTGCTTTGTATCCTCCTTTTCCAATTAATAAAATTGATATCCCCATTTAAAAAAATAAGTGGCATTTTGGGTGAGATTGAACAGTGTGAACGAAATCCAAAAGTCCGAACTCAGAAGTCAGAAAGGATCAATTCGTCAAACTAATGCACGTTAGGGACCAATATGGCAATAAACAATTACTTTGTGCGGCAGAACAGATAATAATAAATGAAAACCCTTATCCATTTTGCTTCAATATTTGTTTTGGGAAAAAAGGAATTATATCCAAAACGGCGTGAGCCCCATCCAGACGTCTGACGTGGCTGCTCCCCCATGTTCTTCAGGGCCCCACATTATCCACAAAGTAAAAAAAATTGAAAAGAACGATTCCTCGTCTTTGTTTCTGATCGAATAATCATCATTTTAGGAAAAGAAGCAAAAAAGTCGACGGCTCCTCGTCTTTGTTTCTTCCTTTATTACCCCTTTACCCACCAAATTGCACTTTACTACGTACCCACCCCAAGAAATGTTGATACAGGGTTTGGTGTATGGTTTTTGTTACGAAGAAATGAGGAAATCGACAATGCAATAAAGTAAAAATAATATACAAATTTATATGGTTAGTTGATATGATTTGTATTAGTTAATTCATGAGTATGAGATACCAATTTCATTATAGTGGAGGTGATACATATTATTGTTGAATGAGAAGTCACGGGGGTGTCGCTGGAGACTGGCTCATTAGGGTTTGACCTTCTGGAGAAGTACTATGCATACTTTTCAATTCCTCTGTAATCCGTATCTCACTAAGTATAGTGAAACTGATTTTCTCATGCACGTGACTAGCTAACACATATTGTATTTATGAACCATGTAAATTATGTGTATTCTGTACATTCTTATCTTGTCGATTTTCGGATCAATTACAAGGTAAACTCAACCCAATTCATAAACTAATTGGTACCTTTTATACTTAAGTATATACCCACACTTTGTTTTCTTTTGAGCTTTTTAATACCATTGAACATTGGGATAAAACACAATACAACTTGGTGGTGGTACATAGTTTTTACTTAACTAATTTGTGGTTTTGTTTGTAAACGAGGGCGTGCTATACGGTTTTGTCAAGTAGCTAGGTAGCTATCAAAAGGACGAAAACTAAGCTTATCCACCCAAAAGGAATTAATGATACGCTCAATTAATCTAATTTGGTATTAGGTTTCCATGGGCTGTACCCCACAAAACAAAGCCCCTTGGTAGGTAACATATATAATATGAATTCTGATTGGCTCAAGCTCTCTTCATCTTTCTTTTTGAATAATAACAAAGAGAATGGTGTAAGAATAGTCATTTTGTAACCTTTTTCGAGTTATCAGAACCAATTGATTGTTCAAATTGATGGATTGCTTTCTTGTGAACGAAAGGATATATTAGAAAATAATGTAAAATATAAGATGAAACATCTCCAACCAAATAAAGATATTGGAATCAACTGGTACTTCACAAATACCACCTTCGCATACAGTGTTGAAAATCAAAGATCATACGAGGAGGAATGAGTTGGTGTCGATTTAGTGTTATCAACATTAGAACGGTGAATTTGATGCGATAACATATTTTACGATTGTTTTTCAATATTGTTTCCCCCTCTTAAATGACCCAATATCCCGAAGAATATAACAAATGTTATGAAATAACAAGGAAGAGGAACATACACAAGAGTAAGAGTAGAGACACAAGAAGAGAAGGGGAATAGAGCTTTCTTATTCATATGTTCCTTAGTACAAGGAGACCATCTATTTATAGGCACACATCACATAACCTCTACATTCTTACAATCAATATACATGAATGTGAGAATGAATGTGAAATAGAAATGGGGTGGGGGGTTACATGTAACACCCAATTGTGCAACTAATGTGTCATATGGAGAATAAATATAAGGAGATGAGTTACATAGAACTTGTAACATACCATGGAGCATCTAATGTTGGTCATCCATAATAATAATAATATTTTCATAACACTCCCCCTTGGATGACCATTAGACATGAATATGCCTCGTTAAAACCTTACTAGGAAAAACCCTGTGGGATAAAATCCTAGTGAAGGAAAAAGAGTACATAATCATCATAATACGCTATCTGAATCTGCCTCGTTAAAAACCTTACCAGGAAAACCCAGTGGGAAAAACCATGGTTAAGGAAAAAAGAGTGCAGTGCGTATATGCTCCCCTCATGCAACATCAAAGTATAGTGTTGTGAATAAATCTGTCAAATCTTCTCATGGTAAGCTTCTTAGTGAACAAATCTTCTAGATTGTCACTTTATGCATGATCCATTAGGACCATTTTCTTCATACATGATCTTCAAGATCATTTTTATGAAGAGAATCCACAACTACAAGTCATTTAGACGTGTTGAATCACAAATCTTAACCAAACAATTCATAACAAGTCTCATGAATTGTTGACCATTGTGCATGATCAGTTGCTATTGTGATTTCTTTGGAATCTCCATGAGATACTTGTACGACCATAGGTAAACAAATTACTCATCTATGATCCTCATCGTTACCTATAGTAACGAAGTATAGCGAGATACATTTTCGCTCTAACGACATTAACATACGGTACTTCAGGACCTAATAATTCACTTTTATCTCAATGCCTAAATTGATCTTTGTTCACTTCTAGTGACCATGTGATCATTAAGCTGTTGAACATATGCAATTTTTTCCATACAAAATTGTCCTTTCACCTTTCCGACATTGTCGTACTGATCCAAAAAGGATCTTAAATCCTTCATGTTCAATTTTCTTTCTTTAAGCAATCCATGCTGCATGAAACTCTTCTGGAGTTCAATTTTCTTTCATTAAGCAAAACATGCTTTATGAAGCTCTTCTGGAGTTCATATCAACTAAAAGATATGAGATCATTATAAAATAATTTCTCGACTTTTTTCTTCCAAATAACTATAAACTTAGCTAACACAATTGTATGCAAACAATTACTTCATACCACACGGTCACAAGCAAAAGGCACGTCATACACACAACATCACTTAACCAAACCACATTCATAAATCAAACTCATAACTAAAACCACAATATCACGCACATAAGCCTATATGTCATTACACAATCACACATGCCAAATGCAAATGCTCTAATGCACTTTATTCGAATTTAATCACGCAAGGCTTATTCGACCACTTCCTTTAGTAGATATTCACTTAGATGAATATACCATATTCATCCATTTTATCTCAATCCATACAAGGGATTGTTTTATCGATCGATATTGTTCTCGAGAACTTCACATGTTTGCTTCCGGCAAACTAATCCTTCAAGGAGTTTCGTATAAATATCATTATCAAGGGATCCATACAAATAGGCTATCACAATATCTACCAAATGCAAATTTCATGCCTTTTGAACTGCCAAACTATTTAAATTGCACACATAGTTGCATCCACCACAAGAGAGTATGTCTCTTCATAATTGATGTCAGGTTTCTACCAGAAACCTCTCACGAGAAATTGTATTATATCTCTCGCAATTTCCATACGCGTTTGCACAAAACCTATTTGCATCCCATTAGTTTTACATCTTCAGGTGTAAGGACTTCTGGTCCAAAACTTATACCAAATAGCCTAATGCTTTCTTTTATATTGGCCAATATATATTTCTCTGCATGCATCAATAGACTTTTACTTTTGATCCTCTTTGTATCTATCACGTTCAGTGCTGCAGCATAATCAAAACCCTTGTCGACAATAAATACACTTCGGTTTCAACTTTTTTCATACAAGCAATTATGAGATATCTTCATTTTAAAACTTTCAGGTACCTACTATTCTTCTGGAACTATGATCTCAATTTTATGACTTGACTCTTTAGAGCTATTTTATCCTCGAGTTTACCATCTTAATTTATAGCTCCTTCCTTTCTCGAGGATTTTTATCCTTGGAACCGATTGGTCTACCACGCTTCATGCGCTCGTTTATACTCATTAGATTGTCTAACATGGACATCAATTTGTATTGGAGCATTCACAATTGGGCATGTGACATAATCACCCTTTTAGTGAGTAAAAGATGTTTGGCAATCGATACGTTTTTTTCATGAATCACCATATGAACTTCGGGTTCATGTTTCTTCGTTTGAGGATCTGCGATAATGATGATTCCAACTCACATCTATGCCCAACTGTTTACTTTTCTCCCCCTTAACGTTCGAAAAGTAACTCATCAAAATGATGATATTAGCAAAAAGAGTCATGAACAAATCTCTCATTGCAATGGACATCATGTCCAACATAAGTTCTCATGGAACTCATAATGTGTTGTGGTGGAGCAATTGGGATGTATTCTGCACACCCAAATTTTCTAGCATTTTAAATGTTTGGTCCCTGACCAAAACCATTTTTATGAAAGGGGAGAACTTATGATAACTTGTTGGCTTTATGCGAATTAATGATATCATATGCCTCGATAAGAGATCGATAGACTTAGTTTGTTCTCATAAGAGAAGTTCTGTTTGATTGGATAATCATCAAAATATATCCATCATTCGGCAACTAATCTCGCAAACATCAGGTTGCATTTAGATAACAGACATATATGATGATATAGTTGATGAATCAACCAAAATCATAAAATTCATATATGATTTGCACGGTGAGTGTATTTTTCTGCATACACTTTTATAAAATCTCAACAAATTCAATTATTTTCACGAGTATATTCTCCTCGAGACCATGTATCACATAATCAATCTTTTGATTGATGAATTCTCTGAACTCTCACTTAATTTCCGTATGATATCTCAATCATTTTCGCATCTGTATCCGGGATGGTATGACCGGACATGCCAAAATAAAAAGTTATCCGATCTTGCAAACTTCTGGTTTACACTTTCATATGTACTAATATACATGTAGTACAAATTTCTCCAGTGAAGTATATGTTCTCTTATAACACATTTCTGATGCAATATAAATGATATTCTTTTCTGCGAATATCTTCATAATTCGGTAATGCATCTTCAACTGAGAGTTTAGTTCATTCACGTCTCAAAACATTAGCTCTTCTGGAGCCTTCACATACTCTTGTACTACATGTTGGCCATGAGGCACCTTCTGATTCGGTGAACTATTGTAAGTGCATATACATAGTGATAATATATTTTCATACTATGGATATCACCAATATATTGTTTAGTTACTTCAAGTAACAAAACACAATCTCTTCCGGAGCTTTTGATTACTTTCATACTATATGATATAATACCAGTATTGACTTTTGCAAATATTCATTCTATACAAAAACATACAAAATAATAATAATAAAAACAACAACACAACAAACATATATGTGTTTCATAACACATTTCGGCATACGAAGGTTACAGTATATGATCATGACTTTTGCTACATGAATTATCATCCTCATTTATAATTATTTTATCTTTCACTTCCGGTGAAAAGATACATTTGCTGATTGTCATTATCCAAACACCAAATTATATTAATAAATGGTGTGTCTCGATCCATTCACTTTTAAGAATGGTTTGTTTTCATACGCTTCCAGGAATGAAACAACAGCCTTTGGATCAAATTATATAATATTTCTCATCATCACAAGTCCAATACACTTTTCACCTTTAACAAACAAGAAATAACTTATGTTTATAACCCTCTTCCATAATATTGCTACTGCAGGAGCACATATAGATTTTCATTTTCCTTCCATTGATTCTTGGACAAAGAAAACTTTTTTTTTATAGATCGGGTTCAAGACCAATGATATATTTTTCTTCATTTTTCCACTTCGGGGAAAATGAGATCTTTAGACTTTCATTTCTCTATATGTACAATGTAGCAATCGATAAGTCAACCCATGATGATTTTGCTACTACAGGAGCAATTTTCATTTTTTGATAATGTCCAAGGACAAAATCTATGTTACAAGATCGACATATATAAAATAAGTTCATAAAATAATATGAACAAATAACATGATCAAATATCTCAAAGACAACGAGATAGATAAACTTACTAACAACACGACATGAAAAGTTGCATACCTTGATCATGTTGTGATCTTACTCAAGTAAGTTTTGATTATGTAAAGAGACAATTACCAACCATGACTCTGGCAGAGCTTCGTGCTGATAACGTGTTATGAAATAACAAGGAAGAGGAACATACACAAGAGTAAGAGTAGAGACACAAGAAGAGAAGGGGAATAGAGCTTTCTTATTCATATGTTCCTTAGTACAAGGAGACCATCTATTTATAGGCACACATCACATAACCTCTACATTCTTACAATCAATATACATGAATGTGAGAATGAATGTGAAATAGAAATGGGGTGGGGGGTTACATGTAACACCCAATTGTGCAACTAATGTGTCATATGGAGAATAAATATAAGGAGATGAGTTACATAGAACTTGTAACATACCATGGAGCATCTAATGTTGGTCATCCATAATAATAATAATATTTTCATAACAACAAACAATTTGTAGAAAGGATAGAAAAAGAAACGGTCCATGATCGAGAATTGTTGAAATAGACATGCAATGGGCAGTTTGGATAATGTAATTTTATCCTCAAAATGCTGCCTGACAAGAGGGAGCCATTGCCCAACTTGTCAAACATGCCACACTGATATAGCTATCCTCTGTATTGACGAAACCCACAAAATCATAAATACCACAAATTTTTGCAGCATTGCAATTGAAGAAGAAGTGCAATTCTACAAGCTAACGTTTCCAACAAGACTACTTACTGCTATTGTACTACTACTTTTCGAGGATGGTGACGGTTCTTTGTACACTTGTATTGTATTTGTCATTGGGGAGAAGTTTCGTGCGTAATTGAATAGGTTAGATCAAAGTTTGAACTCTTAAATTTGCCCACTTTGCACTCAAGAGTATTGGTCTTGGTCTTTTTTGTGTAGTCCTTTACCACGACTGTATGGTATTGGATTTTGTAGTAGTAGTACTTCTGGAGAGTGAAAACACAACGTTCAATTCTAAGCAATAATACGGAATTTAATTCATTTTATTTCATAACGGATTTACTATTCATGCTCATTTCGGATTTCGATTTTCAAGTGTATTCGATCAAAGTTTAGGTTTGATCGAGAACCAGAATCACAATAATTTTTTATAGATTCGTTTTTCATTTTAGTAGGTACAAGTGCGAGCTCACCTTTTTTCACCCGACAAGAGTGATTCTAAGCGGGCATGTTGAGTTCTCGAGTGATTTTGATGTTCGTCTAAGGACTGGATGAGATTTACGCAGCAGCTGCCAAAACCAAATAATTTGTCACCTGATTTTGATCTCATACTTCCTTGAAATAAATTACCAATGTTTCAAATATCCCCTTAAAACAAAACTTGTGATATATATTTATTATCACCAATTCAAGAGATCTCACACATTGATAGGATCGTATAGCATTAGTTGTTCCGAACTTCAATCAACACATGATAAGCTAAAAACGTCACTTTCAAAATACCCCAACCCTTTGGTTGAATAACCATTTTGTGTAAATAAATAAAATAACCCTAGCTCGATACATCCATTTCCATAAACCGATTCTTTCCTCGATCCTTCACGTATAGAAAATGCAACCCACAAAAAAATTGGAGGAGAATTAAGTTACGTGGTCAACCACTCCCTCTCCCCATTTTTGGGCACATTCGAGTGCTTTCCCACCGCAACCATGAACCATTTCTTGACTTGCCCTAGCTACAACGGTCTTTTTCTACATATATTCTTTCAAGAAAGTGGGCGGATTTTGGGTTTTGCCCAAATCCAATCTCTGGAAGAGGAAGAAGAAGAAAAGTTGCATGAATATTGAATAATGAACCCCACCAAAGATTTTGCTTACTGGATAACGCATGAAACCACTCCATCGGCTGGATCGAGCCAAAAGAATAGTAGTAAATGGAGAGGAGGACCAATTTCACAAGTTTGGATCTTTCATGGAGTTTGGTTTGGCCACGTTTGCCCTAGTTAGAGAGAGAGAGAAGGGAAGATAGCCAATGAAATATTAATTAGGGCAAAACGTGAATGGCTATGTACATATCTTGGGCCGAAAAAACATCAATATCGACCAAATCTTGAAATCTTCACACATGATATATATCCTTTTTGTTATAATATTATTGATTCCCCATCGTTATCTTCTTCATAGGGGTCATGTTTTGATTCTAGGGCATGAGGCGCCATCGACGACAAGGAAAAGTTTGGGATGGAGAGATGATGATATATAATAGTGTTTATTTTTTTTAATGTTTGTGATGAGGGAACATATTATATGTGTATACACAAATGTCATGGTGTTTGATTTATATGTAATTTCGCGCTATTGTAACTAGTGACGTAAGAGTCAAGTCGCTCGAGTGATATGTGTGTGTTACAAGTTTCTTGTTCATGGTGGTATTAGTCATGTCAATAGCCGGACATTCAATCGAGGTTATTTTCTTTATAACGGTGAGATGTATACGTACGATATGATCATATTATGCATAGTTTCTTGTAATAGGTTCGACTATATTGGAGCGGAATGATTTTCGTTTTTATGCATCAAAATAACCAGGTATTCTCGTGTAATTTTACGAATGGAGAGATTTGGTAGATCGATAACACACAGAGCTGATTAGGGTGGTGGTTATTCCCAATGTACATATGAAGAAGTTGTAATAAGTACTGTTTACAATAAATAGTTAAATTTAAGCACACAAACTTATTACTATCTTTGCCCGATTTAACATTCGAGGAGTGATAATAACCCGATTCAAGTTAAATATGCTAGCTAGTTAGGTTAAACCTCCACACTCTTTTACTATTGTCGTGAAATGATGATAGTCATCGAGATGTATAAAATAACACCAAAAAAACTCGATAGATCATTTTATACAATATCTCGATGAAAAAAAAAACGGACACCAAAATACCACTTCACCAAAGATTCTGATGAGGAAAAGACTTACAAGTAAACCAAGCTGCTTTCAATTCAGATTTTCTCCAAACCAGTAGCCATAGTACTTATCTCCTCCAGATAAGGATATTAGGTTTGAACTTTTTGAAGAGCAAGAGTTGTCAACTTTTGACCAATTCGTAGAAATACTTTTCCACCCTTTTTCCCCCATTGAATTTAGGGCTCTACTTGAAGAGAGTCTTTGTGGCCTGCTGGAGTAGCAACTGGCAGGCATGCATTGTCGGCTGCTGCTGCTGCCACCAAAGTTGGCACCAACCCATGAACATGGCTTTGATTATGATTCCCCAAAATTAGGGTTTTCCCCCTTTTGTACAATTCTCCCACATAATAACAAGAGCCAACAATAACGATAATTGGTTGCTGCTGTTGTGCCCTACTAGATGGTCAAATGTTTGCTGATATAAGCGAATATTAGGCCTTTACCAACAGCCACCACCCTCTTTTGTTTGACTTCTTTTCTTCTTCTTCTTCTTGTTGTTGTTGGGAGAAAGAGGGGGAAAGAAGGAAAAGGTGCCAAAGGAATTATGCCAAAAATTCCTAAGTGGATAATGTTTGGTTGTGTTGAGATTCTTCCGATTGTAAAGCTATAGAGAAGCCATTCTCCCTGATTCACCAGTATGGGTTCACGTTTTTATCCATGAAATGATTTGAAAATGAAAGCAAGATCTGATTTTTTGATATTCGCATTAATTTGATGAATTGGTTGAGACAGGATACGAAGGTCTTAAAATCGAGAATTATTATGTGTCGGATCCAAATAACTCTTATGTTGATAGTTAAGCACAAAGATAATCCATTATATAAAAAAAGCACAAAGATAATCAATTTGGTTTGGTTGGAGTCGAACCATTGATAGATAAGATCACACAGGAAACTTAAAGGGAGAGGTAATATAAAAAGATGTTGATGATCTTGAACACACCAACATTAAGCATTTTCAATCATGTCTAGTTCCCTCTAAATATATCTCCGCCTGATTCGATCGTGGATCGAACCAACCAACCAGACCAACCCATGGCCATTTCAAATTTGATCCCATACTTTAAACATCAACCAGGTATAGTTCCATCTAAATATCTCGGTTTGATTCGATATTGGTCGAACCAATTAGACCAACCTATGCCAATTTCAAAATTTACCCCCTACTTTGATAAAACGATCAACGTTAGGTTTTTCCATTGTTATCCAATCGAGACTAGATTGCGTATCCAATGGAAGCTATGTACTGGCAAAAGAAAGAAAGAAAGGTCTGGACTTTGGATCTTAATAACTGTGTCCAAGTCCAACCTGTCAACCTAACACAAATATTGTCACGAGACTAATTATTATCCACAAACCAAACCAAACCCTAGAACCAGGAGGACAGCCAGCCATGCATGCCAGCAATATTTGCCGGCCAACTTGGGTAGTAAACCGTGTTACCTTTTTTCTGCAGCATTCACAGCTTTTTCTACCCCTTCCCTTTCACTTGTTTGCCGCTGACTTGCAGGCACCTTCTCCAGACTCCAATTCATGTTTGGTTGGCGTCGAATCTGGGGACGGGTGTGAATGTCAGATGTTAATGATTGAAGGATCGGTTCTAGGTCGAATGGATTCGTTGCTCTGATTCGTTCTAGGATGCTGTCACGAGATCATTTCGTGGAGTGCTGCAGACTTCGTGGGTAGATCACTCTAATGAACTGATCGAATAAGTTCACATGTTTTCTTACCCACGGATGACTTAAGAATCGATACTATAGGCACCTAGCAAATATGAGCGCAAAACGAACGGTTTGGTGGTTTTAAGTTGATGATAACGTCTGCCAGACTACGTGATAAGTCTAGTTGGCAGGCTCACTCACCTCATTAACAACAGAGTTCGAAAAACTTAAAACGGAATGACCATTTTGTTACAAATCAAGGAGCATGTTAATATTTTGTTACAAATCCCTAGTCCAGTGACCATTTAGACATTTCACCCTGCAAAAAATCTTCTACCCTGGTTCCATCATGATTCTCAAAACAGCAACTTGCCAACCTTATTTACCTTCCCTTTTATGTTGTTTTTTCCTTTATGGCATTAGACAGCTAGCTTTTGAGGTGTTGAAAAGTTCACTTCTGGGACCATTCATAACTCACCACAAGCAAGGTATCAGAAAAAGGAAACATGATCCCCCACCAAGTTCTGAGGAAATGTTAAATTTGCCAGTTATGAATGGTACAATGCTAGTAAACACTGGGGGAAAAGATTATACAGTTTCCAGGTGTGTAATGAAGTGGCAGAATTTCGCAGGCAGAGATAGCGAACAAGTACTTCGACAACTATCGTATGAAAATATGGAAGATGGCATACAGGTATCCAGCCAACTGAAGGGAGAAACAACTCAGTCAAGTTAAGAGAGTCAAATCCAGATAGTGTAAGGATTAAAGCATGAATAATAATGACTGACCTGTTCTATCATGGTCTTTCCAGAGTAACCTTCAATGAGCAAACCTGCTGTGAGACCTATCATCGCCCATGCTCCATTGATTGCCTCGATTTCACGCGTTCTCTACCGAGATTAGAGAATCACAAAGAGTAATCAGTTAAAGGGTAAACATGCTGCAGCATGGTAACCACTAACCAGTTATAGTCAATTATCAACAATCACCTTGAGTCTCTCTTTCCTTCGAATTTCTACCATTTGCTTTGCAGCTAATCGCTTTGCTTCGGCTGGATCAACCATGATCACCACTTTTTTCAAACTTCCTGATGCCTGTATAAAGGATAGTGGGAATTTTGTTAACAAATCTACAATGTAGTTTCTGAGCTTTATTTGCGAAAATTAAGCTCCGATGAGTCGAAGGGAGTACAGGCCTATAGAGCTATCACACAAAATGTTTGCTGAACTACAGAATGGAAAGCAGCTGATCCACTATCCTAGACATTCAATCGACCCTGTCGATTGAGGAAATGCCACAACATACTAAGTAATGGCGATCCAGAGCCAAATCTGTTAATCTAATATTTGGTTACGAGACTACATTCCCTAATCTACAAGCGACTGCTTGATTGCATAAATTGGAGAAGGGTTTTATAAGTGCATTGCAGATGCAAGTATGTTCTGAAATCACTTAGGATCAGACTCGAGAGGATCCATACATTGGCAGTTGCAGAGATTCGAAAAGCTCGACCCTTTGTTCGACTAACTCCAGAGCTGACATCAGGCTCGACCCCGAAGCCCCACCTGAAAAGTTATTAACCCGCCCAATCAGAATATGGATACAAACAGAATAGGCACAGCATAGTGTAAGAAATCCTCCATTCAAATGATGCAAATCCAAGTTCATTATTCCAAAAGTGTGCTACATCAAGCTGCTACAACCATAGCGTTGAAGACGAGATCCATTCAGGCGAATTCGATACCAATTTCAGAAACCGAAACTATCATGAAGATTGGGAAAACTTGATGAAAATGGCCAATGCAGTCACAAGGGTATATAAGACGAGCAAAAAGCCAAATTCTTTTAGTCTTGGCTCTTGCAATGTGGAAAAAGTCTTCAATCCGACGGAATTCGACCACAAAATCCAAAATTAGCTAAACAACAGGTGCCGTTCAAGCACAGATAGAGACTAGACTATAACTGCAGTAGTAATCTCGCAATTTCAGTTTGGCTAGCTTAGCTAGCTCCGCTAAATTCTATCAATGGAGCACTAGAAGCTGCGTTTAAAAAGCAAAAAAGTTGCGAGCTTTATTCAGCAAGTAGCGAACTTTACTTGGTACTAGGGAGATAGAGACCGGAGACGGCTGAGGAAGCTGGAGAAGAGAAAAGGGGCAGTTTTCCGGTGACGGGCGACGGTGAAAACGAGGCCACCATCTATCTACTCCGGCGGTGGCGGTTCTTTTTCGCGCTTCCGTGGCAGTTTATCTGCAACTTTCAGTTCTATCCACAAAATTGGCAAAAAAAGAAGAGGATGTGGGAGAAAACAATCTAGTTATGCTCCTAACAGGCCATTTTATTAGGAGATACTGACAGGGTAGGATAGATGGCCACGTCGTCGAGCCGGATCGGACGGTGGAGGAGGATTGGCGCCGACTTGTGAGAGGAAGAGAGCCGAGTCCATCGGCTGTCCTAATTCCACTATCCAAAGGGGCCCACAAATTCAAAAAAATGACTGCCTTTTCTTAGTCTCCTTCTCTCTTCAAATCACTTCGTCAGTTTTCATTCTCTCTCCTCAAAAACTTTTTTGTTTCCTCCTCCCCTTTTCTCCCAATAATCACCAGAACCACTCTCCGACTCTAACGAAGCAGACGACGGCGACTGTGAAAACGACGGCGACGACGGCATCGCGACAAGGAAGAAGTTGTCGGCCACGGTGGCTGTGCTTGAAGGAAGAAGACGACGGTAATCGTGTCCTCTCTCTCTCTCTCTCTCTCTCTCTCTCTCTCTCTAGTTTATTCTTCACCTTGCTTATTGTGATTCAATCGAGTTTCTGAAGATTGTTCTATTTTTCTTTTGATTTTGTTTCTTGGATTCTGATTTTGTGTTTCAAAGAAATAAGTAGTGTTTGAAGTTAGGGTTTCATGGATTCAACTAGATCTGGGTTTTTCTTTTTCTGCGTTTTTTGTATGAGTTTGATGGATTTGTTTTCTGGTAACTTAGATTTAACTGGATCTGGGTTGCTTTCTTTTGTGGATTATGTGGATATGTTTTCTGGGTTTGTGGATGTGTTTTCTGGATTATGTGGATATGTTTTCTGGGTTTGTGGATGTGTTTTCTGGATTATGTTGATATGTTTTCTGGGTTTGTGGATGTGACTGGATCTAGGTCTGGGTTGCTTTGTTTGTGGATTTTGTGGATTTGATTAGATCTGGGTTGCTTTGTTTTCTGGGTTTTGTGGATATGTTTTGTGTGCGTTCTGGGTTTGTGGATGTGTTTTCTGGATTATGTGGATATGTTTTCTGGGTTTGTGGATGTGACTGGATCTAGGTCTGGGTTGCTTTGTTTGTGGATTTTGTGGATTTGATTAGATCTGGGTTGCTTTGTTTTCTGGGTTTTGTGGATATGTTTTGTGTGCGTTCCGATATTAGTTATGTTCGGGCAGGATATCAGTTTTAAATTGCCTGGATAGTTGTTTGATATATCTGGATATTCCTACATTGATATTGGTTTTGGTCGACCATGATATCATTTGTGATTTGCCTAGATAGTTGTTTGATATATTTGGATTATGTGGATATGTTTTCTGGGTTTGTCGATGTGACTGGATCTGGGTCTGGGTTGCTTTGTTTGTGGATTTTGTGGATTTGATTGGATCTGGGTTGCTTTGTTTTTTGGATATGTTTTGTGTGCGTTCCGATATTAGTTCTGTTCGGGTAGGATATCAGTTTTTAATTGCCTGGATAGTTGTTTGATATATCTGGATATTCCTACATTGACATTGGTTTTGGTCGACCACGATATCATTTGTGAATTGCCTGGATAGTTGCTTGATATATTTAGATATGACTTGTTTGATATTACTTCTGATGGTTGGGGTATTCGTTATGTGAAGTCCAGCTGCAATGACAAGAACTAAATCAACTGCAATGAGGACCACATCAGAAGGCGAAACCTTTAGGCCTAAATGTGCCAAACAACAACAACAAAATGAGGACCAAGAAATTGAGGATGAAGAAAGTGATGACCAAGACGATGAGGGAAAAGGAAGAAAAGTTTATTTTAGAATTGTGTAGTGTGATATTGGTTTGTAAAACTGAACTTAGGGTTAGATAATATTTAGGGAAGGATGTTGGTTTGTAGCAAGATGGATAATATTTTGTCAAATGTTGGATATAATTACCAACATAAATTCTTATTCAAAAATATACCGTAGCCTCCGAGAAAAATATCCGTCTTTATGTAGAATAATATCCTTAAAGCTCAGACTAATACTTTTTGTTTGCCAAAGTATATCCTGAAAGCCCAGACTAATATCCTCAATCTCTTTGCCTCTTCACGATTCATCGGTTTGTTTTTCCCTTTAGTCATCAATTAAACACATTTAATCAATTACCCACATTTAGTAATCAATTAAACACATTTAATCCCTGTGAGGTCAAGATATCATCGAGGCGGGAAAAGATCCAAAATCGACATTTTGGAACAGCAATCCCACACTTGAACAAAGAATTTTCTTAAGTACTATTTTTTGTTTGGAAAGTTATAATCGCCATGTCGGAATGACTTTGACTACTAATTGTATCGAGTGTTCTCACTAGTTTTGCGTACTAGAAAACCATAGCAGACCAATATCCGTACACAATAAAAATGATATCCACACCACCCATACCAATATCCGTTCCTCACATAATAAATATCCTCACCTACACAAACTAATATCCATCGCTCAAAGACTAATTTCTAACTGTCTTAGACTAATATCCGACTACACAGCCAACATATCCACACATCTCATACTAATATCCTCCAATCACATAATAATATCTTATCACCACAGACAAAAATCGAACCACCATACATTGTGTTCAAAACCATTTCCACATTATCGTCTTCTAAACCTGAAACCAAAACTCGAACCCTGTACCTGAAACCCTAACCCTAAACACTAACACAAAGCTTGAACCCTAAACTCTAAACCTCAACCCCAAACCCTAAACCCTAAACCCCAACCCCCTAAACCCCAAATGCGAATCCTAACCCCTAAACTCCAAACTCTAAACTGTAAACCCTAATTCTAAATCCTAAACCCTTACACCAAACCCTAAATTGATATAAGCATATACAACAAAGATCCAAACCACCCAGACTATTATCGGACCGTATTAGACTAATACCTACCACACACAGATTAATATCTTATCACCGAAAACTAATACCCACTACATATAGATTCATATCTGAACATCACAAACTAATACCAATTACACATAAACTCTAAACCTTAATCGCTAATTAAACTAAATTTCAATACAAACATAGGTAAACATTCACACAAAGCAAATCCAAACCACCCAAAATAATATCCTTTCACCATAACAAATATCCACAACACCCGGACTAATATCCCATCGCCTAAGACTAATATACATTCAGATCGTAAATAATATCCTAACTATAATGACTAATACCCACCACACACAGACTAATATCTGACCATCGCAGATTAATACCCGCCACACATAGATTAATATCTGACAATCGCAAACTAATACCAAAAGTAATTAAATTGGCTAATGAACTAATATCAACAGACTAATATCAGTTAATGAGAAAACAAATATCCAAACATCCCAGACAAATAGTTGAAAACATGAACTAATATCAATTCAAACCAAAGCTAATATAAGAACCACCTAAACTAATACACATTCTTTGCAAAAACAAATACAAACACCACACAATTTAATATCCGACTACAAGACTAATCACTAAATCATAAACCCTAAACCTTCACTCTCCTACTATTATTGTTTCATAGGCCTTCGGCCTATGGGCCCTCGGCGGGCAGCCCTAATATCCCACCGCCTAATACCAATATCGAGTCAGCCCGTAATCAATATCTTCACCATACAGACTAATACCCACCACACACAGATTAATATATGGATGTCTTAGCCTAATATCCGGCTACACAGCAAAAATATCAACACATCATGAACTAATATCCTCCAATCACATAATAATATCTTATCACCACACACTAAAATTGATCACCCTACATTGTGTTCAAAATCATTTCCACAATATTGTCTTCTAAACTCGAAACCAAAACTCAAACCCTATACCTGAAACCCTAATCGTAGACACTAAACACAAAGCTTGAACCCTGAACCCTTAACTCTAAACCTCAACCCCAAAGTCAAATCCTAAATCATAAACTCCAAACCCTAATTCTAAACCCTAAAGTCAAAACCCTAACACTAAACCCTAAATTGATGTAATCATATACAAATCAGTAGATAAACATCCACACAGAACAAATATCCAAACTACCCAGACTATTATCTCACCTTAGCAAACTAATACCCACCATACACATATTAATATCTGTCCATCACATACTAATACCCACCTCACACAGATTAATATCTGACCATCGCAGACTAATACCAACTACACATAAACTCTAAACCCTAATCGCTAAACACTAAATCCTTAACCCTAAATCCTAACCGCTAAACCGTAAATTGGTGTAATATGGTTGGCTAAGTGTGTGATGCTAGATGCTAAAATAAACAAAGGATCACATCTGAATAGTTACCAGAAGTGCCCCAATATCCGTACTACATAAAAAATTTTCCACATCACCCAGACTAATATTCATTCCTACCATAAAAAATATCTGCAACACCCAGACTAATATTCGTTTTGCCCATAATAAATATCCTCACCAACCCTAACTAATATCCATCGGTTACAAACTAATATCCTGCTACACAGCCAAAATATCCACACATCGCCAACTAATATCCCCCGATCACATAATAATATTTTATCACCACAGACAAAAATCGACTACCCTACATTGTGTTCAAAACCATTTTCACAATATTGCCTTCTAAACCCGAAACCCTAATCGCTAAAAACTAAATCCTTAACCCTATTAGAATATCCAAAAGTCCAAGAAAATTTCGAAAACATGAACTAATATCAACTCAAACCTAAGCTATACCCTAAACCCTTAACATAAAACCGTAACACAAACTCTAAACCATAAAACTATTATTATTTAATGGGCCTTCGGCCCATGGGCCCTCGGCGGGCAGCCCTAACTAAGGTTGCAAGCCTTACGTGTTAGGACTTCCTAGTGTGTTTAATTTCCTAGTGTGTTTAATTTGATGTAAGAAACAATATTCCGCCTTCGGCCCATGGGCCCTCGGCGGGCAGCCCTAACTAAGGTTGCAAGCCTTACGTGTTAGGACTTGATAGTGTGTTAGTTTTGATGGAATACACAATATCCATTACATCACAAACTAATATTCATTGCATATAATATCAGTTCATGAAAAAATAAATATTCATACTGAAAAACAGATAAATATCTACACAAACAAGCATAGATAAATATCACAAATTAATATCCAACCATTTAGCAATAAATATCCTCTATAGCCAAAAGAAATATTCATTGTAACCACACAAGTGAGAAATAAAAAAAGAAAAAAAAAAGGTGTTGAGAAATAGAAAAGTGGTGGACCCAGCGCCACTTTTCATTCCTTTCCCAATCCCGCCCAAATTATGGTGGGGCCAAAGCCACCTTTTCAGTTTTGCGGCTGGGCCGACTCATCTCCAAGTCCAAGATCAGCTCACTTAAGTGAGCCATTACAAGCCTTCAACCCTCCTCCCTTGGATCACTTGTGGGCCGACGTGGCTATCATCTCCACCATGTCAGTATATGCTAACAAGTTCCCCTGTTAGCAGTTTAACTTTTTCGGGGAGAAAAGGGGGAAATGACTTGCCAAAAGGAGCCTAAAGGGTTGGGCCGACTGTTTGATATTGGATTGGACCTCAGCAACAGAAAGTTAGAAACTTCTTTGACCCAAAACAAGCCCATTTGTCCACAAATAGGACAATGAACTTTCTCGTAGTTTGTATCATATCGTTACAAATTTAACCTCGACTTTTAGTATGAAAGTATAGATGTTTTGTTGGATCACTTGTAATAACGATAATTGATAATTGATATAATTGCAGTGATTATATGACAATCAACTTGGTCAAATGGATAAAGGTAAAATCATACTTGTAAGATCCTAATTCGTAAACATTCCTCAAAATTCAGGGAGGGTTTCTAGTTTGAGATTGTAAACACCATGTCATGATTAGGGGAAAGAGGTTCTCTTCGTGAGATTTGTTTATCCTTAGCTAATGTTGAAACTGATAAAAATGATATCAATTTCTATTCAAGCACAAACCTTTTGGCATGTTATGTCTTTTTTTTTTTTTTTTACGAATAGCATATTATGTCTCAACACCCTTTTTCGCTCAAGTTAAAGGGAAAACTTTCCATTGAGTAATACCTTAAATGAAACCTATATCACCCTTATAAAAAAAAACTTTTCATTAAAAGAAACCATATTGAGAAATATTTATCCATAAAGACCCAATTTGTATAAATTTTCTTGACAAATTTTATGACTATAATTACATTTAGTGCGTAACTAGAATCTGCAAATATTTTAAATCAATACATTCAACAACCCATACAATCATCAAACTTTCTTATTTCCTCAATGAAAGATGTTGCATACAACTTCTCAAACTAGCATTTCTTGGCCAAATGAAACTATAACTTACATTTACTATCTCCAAAATACTCTCAACTTATATTAGACACACAAACAATGAAACAAACTAACATTAGACCATTGATCGAGTTGGAACTTTAGTGTACTCCACATCCTCATCCAACTGAACAACCTCTTCACCATGTCTCTTCATACCCTCATAGAACATAACACTATAAGCCACCCACCACAACATCTTCAACAAACAAAAGCAGTTGGCCACAACCAAACCCACGACGATCTGGCCGGCAGTTGGCCACCCGAGACCAGCCAAACCGGTTGGAGAAACCACTTGACCGGCCCCGGGCAACCGGACTCCAACCAAGGCCAAACACTTCATGAAACCCCAACCCACCAATCCAAACACCAGATTCACAACGAACCCATGTAGCTTCATCCCTTTGGCAATCCTAGCCGCCTTCCCAATCGCTTCGAGGCCATAGATCCCTTGCTCCACGACCGAGCCAACCATGCCCAAACTCAAATCCACTAGCAAGTAAGACCCCAAAACCGACCCCAAACCCACAAAAATGTACATTGTGACCGACAAAACTCGTAGGCTAGACATGAACATAAGGGTGAAAGGGTACATAATCGCAAACAATATACACATGTATCCCAATAGGAAAAGGGTCATGTAAACCCAAGTCACCGAAGGTCCTTTCCAAGACCTTATTACCCTCGAAAACACGCCTTTGACTGTCGTGGTGGGTTTTCCTCCGATCACCATGGCTGAAGCAAAGATTGTAGACGAAGCTACGAAGAGGGACGAGAGTGAGATGATGAGCGCCATGATTAGCTCGTAGGTGATGATGGAAGCCAAGGAGCTAAAGATTTTGTCGAGGTTGGTAGGGTCGGCGGCCATGCTCTGGAAGGAGTTGACCAATAGCCTGAGGAAGCAAAGGCCTACGAAGTAGATCAAGGAGTTGAAGACGAGGATGGCAATGGCGACCCATGTGATCAAGGTGGGATTTTTGGGGATGGTTTTGAAGGTTTCCGAGAAAATGGAGAGCAACCCTTTAAGCCAAGATGAATCCATTGATGTGGGTCAAGGTCAGAATTGGTAAGTGATGAGTGAAAAAAATTGTGTTGAAGCATGCAAAATGGGGTGTGGTATGAGAAGTCTTTTTATATACCACAAAAGCTTCTTCTGATGTTATTTGATTTGATGGACAAGAGAATGGGTCTTCTTTATAGCTGCAATTCGCAGAAGACTTGGCTTCAATCCGCGCGTTGGAAAAGTCTCCAATGGTGCTCTTTGCTAATTGTTTAATGTTTGAATGACGAAAGTCACTGGAGCTTGGAATTTGTATGGCTAAAAGGTCAGATGAATCCTTCACTTCTAAGTTGTGATCATTTTACAATCATGGAGTTTTATTTGGAGCAAAGACATCCATTAACTTATGGATATTGAACAAACAAGTGTTGTGAAGTAGGGAATCCATCAGTTTTTCCAAAATATACTTACCGACATTCTGTGAGCACCATAATTGAATTGGAGATAACGGATTGGACCAATCAAAAAAGGTTGTAAAGTTGAGAGTTGATCAAAGTGGAAGCCACCACTCTTACGGTTTCATGCACACACCACCCCTTTCTGCTCGATTGGATAATAATATCACCCATATGGATTTTTACTTTTAAGTATTACAATCGAATATATATTGTCAAAAATCATGATGATCACGATCAATCATCATGAGTGCTTTTATTATTGGAATTGTTTGGTTGATTGTTGAGAAGAAAACAAGAAATGCGAATAAATTATAGGACAAATGAAAAATATAATCGAATGCCGAAATTAAGATGTCCATCGATTTATTTTACACACGATATATTGTAGGCTTTTGCTCTTTGCTAGTATAGCGTACACTTTTTTTAAAGTAATGTTCAAACTCATTCCCCAATATCAAACTCTTCCACTTAATCTACAACGCATATTTATAAGCCTCGTGATGGGTGCTTTTACACAAAAATAAATTTTTGCTGGTCCAATTGGCATGAACTTGAGAGTTGATGGGCGCTGTTAGTCATGATGACCAATGTTTGCATTGTTGACAAAATCAAACAAACGAAATTTCCTTCAAAGTGCCAATAGAAATATAGTCCTTCCCTAGCATCAAAGAAATATAGTCCTTCCCTAATAAATTGGAATTCAGCATGTCCCATGACATTAACTATAGACGATTTTTCTTTGGGAGCGCATGAAATCACTATCTAAGTTCATCACCAAAGACCTTGACTCAATAACTAATTGCTTTAGGTTGATAGTTAAAAATTCTTTGACTGAGCCTTGTTTAATTTAATTGGTGAATAAAGTTAAGTTGGAAATAAAATTTTAATGATGCTCTAATGAGCTTCATCTCATACTAAAAAAAACTCACCACAATGAATAAAATTGAACAATATGAAGTAGATTTACTTCCATCAGTTTACTCCCTTCTCCAACCAACACTCCTTCTCCAACCAACACACTAACAGGTTAGTGTAAAGGGGTAAATTCTATACCTTACGTATTTTCAAGTATTTGCCATACGTATTTTCAAGTATTTGCCTTACATGCTTTAAGTATTTGTTTTATGTGGAGTATGTGCAATGTTTGATTTATGTCGTGTTTGTTAAAGTGTGCTTTATTTGAGTTATAATATTGAGTTAGATGTTATATTACATTTTATTTACAAGTAATTTGAAAATTAAGAAACAAGTTTTTTTTGTTTTTTTTAAGAAGTACTTCACAAGGTGAAATAGTTTTTAAAGATTTTTAGTCACTAGCATCAGTCCGTTGCTGTTTGAGATTTTGAGATAGAGCAGCAGTTATGTTCTTGAGACTTTTAAGAGGAGCAACTGTTATGCTATTGAGAATCACCGCGACAAAATGACTTGTTGGATGAGCAACCTTACCATAAGTCTTAAAGTGTTTGCGCACAAAGTCGGTAAACATTTCTTCGTTACCTTGTCTTTTTTAAATGCGATATTATTCTTTTAATTTTTTCATATAATAATTTCTTCATTACAGGAACAATTTGATGTCATCACCCATCGACCGTTATCCCTCTTGCCTATATGGGATGATCGGATTGAGCCCTTCATTGCAATAACGGGATTGGAGAGGGCGCCAGTCTTCGTGGGATGAGATGTACAACAACCTCCTTACGATAATGGTAGAAAGGTGGAGAAAAGAAACAAACACATTCCACCTTCTGTAGGGAGAGATGACGATTACGTTGAAGGACGTCATCGTGCTAGGAACTGCCAATCAATGGTGATGTCGTAATAGAGGGTGCAATGAGACCATTGAATGGTTGGGGCTCGTTCATAAGCGAGTATTTAGGCATCAACGTCCCCCCAGGAAGCACCACAAGGTCGTTCATTACCATCGCTAGACAAGTTTGTGCTCTCCATTCCTTTGCTAGTGGGACAATTTCAGTTTGGCTCATTGGCGACAGATGCCCAGACGCTCAGATTGAGAGGTATGCTCGTATATACCTTCTATCTTTGGTTGGAGGTTATTTGTTTCCAAACAAGTCAGGTGGAAATATGCATTATATGTGGCTCCGACTGCTATAGAGAGATTGGGACGAGATTGGGAGCAAGAGTTGGGGATGTGCAGTTTTGGCGATGGTATATTCGGAGTTATGCAAGTTTACGGACCCTAAAACAAAACAAGCGGGTGTTGTCATGTTCATCCTTCAACTCTGGGTTTGGGAGCACCTTCAAACTTTTTCTCCGGTCTGCCCTGCCAGCCGTTGGGCTCCCCAAGAGCGACTAAGGAAATTGGTTTATGGTGCTAGATGGGTTGGAGCTTCCACGAGAGATCATCGGCCCGAACATTCTCTAGCCAAGTACCGCCAGCATCTTGAGTTTCTAGAGTTTAACGAGGTAAACCTACGCCTTCAAGGTGGACCTCCCTTATATTCTTCATTTTCTCTTCAAACTTTCGAGGTTGATATGCAGTAGCTATAAGAAAGAACAATACAGTTAGTAAAAGGACCAAACATATTCATTTTTTTTTTTTAACAAAAGATCATCATATATTGATTAGACAAAAAGATCATTACACCCTGGAGCGAAGCCAGACCAGAAAATCAAAGAAGCGACACGTAGACGGGTACAAAGCGAGGGCCTTTCTAGCCACCAAATGGGCTACCCTATTGTTCCTCCGACCTACAAATCGCACACAAAACTGTCCACCCAGAGCCAAGAGACCATCCACTTCTTGAAGGAGCATATTCAACCAATCATTATAACTAACAAATGCTCCAAGAAATATGGCATTTATTTTTCTTTTATTTTGATTTAAATCTGTCAACTCTTATCCTTTTCATTCATTTTGCTTGTTAGTTATCTCTGCTTCGTCATGATTATTCATCTCAGCTAAAGGATGACGTAGAAAACATTTAAATTTTTTATTTGCTAGTGAAAGGATAAAATTTCCATTAGAACATTTTTTTAGGGGAAACTGATGTGTGCTTTCATTGGAATCAATCAAAGTGAGCTCATGGGGGCACAACATCAACAATACAAGTTGGTAGATTGACCTCCCAGATAACTACACTATTAACATCAATACATGAATGAGCTAAAAGATGAGCAATACTATTCGATTCTCTAAAAATAAAGTTCCATTCTCTAACTGAGCATTCTTCACCCAGATAAAGAATGCTTCTGCAGATGTTTTTCCAGTTCATTTCTACATTCCTCCTCATTCTATCCACCAATCTTTCACAGCTAATCGAATGCCAACATCATAGCAAGACCTTTTGCAATCTCAAAATATGAACATCTGTATATTTCCATGTTGCTTCTACTGCCACGGGCTCATCTCTTTCATAGAATAAAAGGTAAGCATTTTACACGTAAAATAGTTTCCTCCTCCCAAACAATCACCTAAAGATAAAAGTCAAAATTAAATTCAAAAGGTATGCATAAATAGTTATAGCTTTTAAATTGTTCTTACCTTCTCGTCGTTGATAGAGTACCAGTTGATGAGTAATTTTAAATAACAAGTGTAGTGAGTAGTGACCATCTTCCAGTGTAGACCCATGGTGAACAACAATCACATACAGACTATATTTGAGAGCCCCTTGATTACCATAAAAGTTAAAAATATCAGCCTACCACTACTACACATTTAAAGACAGTCTAAAGTGGGAAAAGGTCAATAAACTTACTCTGTTTCCAGCTGAATAAGGTGCCAAATCAAGATTCGTTGGAAACTTAGTGTGCTTTAAATATACCAGACTACCACTTCTACACATTTAAAGACAGTCTAAAGTGGGAAAAGGAATAAACTTACTATGTTTCCAGCTGAATAAGGTGTCAAATCTAGATTCGTTGGGGGCAGCGAGTATGGCAGACAAACAAATCTCGAGCAACATGAATCTCAACCAGTTAGAGGATCTTCAATTCGACTAGCAACCGCAACTCAGTACTCATAGCAAAAGTCAACATTCCAGCCGCTCCCTAGGCCAGCCTGGATTTCCTTAAGTAGCAATTGTCACCAAATTACCGAGCCCCTCTAAGGCCCGTGATACACCAACCAACCTCTGTGCACGGATATAATGGAAGATAAATTATGGGAAATCTACTTGACCTACCCACATATTATAACGACACCAAAGAACCCGAAGTTGACGTAAGCGAATTATGCCTCCGAATGTAGCTCCAAACATGTAACAACGACGTCTCGTGCCGAACGTTCCCCTCTATCTTTGCAGGGATATGCCTCAACTGGTAAAATCGCTGCCAAACGGGATCATCCATAGTTTTGAAGAGTTCATCCGCCTATTCACCACCAAATTCACATCCTAAAAGAGAAGGTCACTCCACTCCAAGGCCTTAGTCGACATAAAAAAAAGAAGAAGGAGAGAACCTGAGGGCGTTCTGTTCTACACAAGGTGGTTGTGTCGTCATGACAGTTCACGACTTGACCACGGAAACCACAGCTCATCACCTAATGGACTCCACCAAAAACAGCGAGCTGCGTAGATCATTGGCGAAGCGGCCTGTGATGTCTTCTTCAGAACTGGAAGCAAAAGTCGAGAAAGCAATAATGTTCGAAGAAACCTTAGGTGTTGGGTTAGTGTGCATATTTGAACCAATGCGACAAACAAAAGACGATCAAGCAAGGCATCAACCGCCAAACGCCATTCACACATAGCATAGTGGGTGCACCGAACCAATAGCCCCCCACCAACACCACCGCATAGATCCCGATCCCCGCAGCTACGAACCCATCCAACTTCACTCCCCTAAATGAGAGCGTCAGACTAGTTTTCGGAGTCATTCGAGATAAGGGATCCAAAATTCGCTAGCCATCGCCCTAGTACAGAGGCTCTCACAAGAGGGACAGTAGCAAATTTTATGATTTCCACGGGGAAACCGGCCATATAACAGAAAACTGTACAAATTTGCACTACGAAATTGAGGGGTTGATCGCCAAAGGGAACCTACAGGAATTTTCCTCATAAAGGCCAAGGGATAAAACCCCACTGTCACCGCCTCGCACAGGCTTTGACGAATCCACGAGAGAATATGTTGTCAGGAAAGAAATAGGAGTGGTCATCGAATCTTAGTTGATGGAGGAAGCTTCTTGAACTAGTGGCATAAACGCAGGGTTACTGGACAAGAAGTCAAAATATTTAAAGGACTTTGGAAGGGTCTTCTGTACCGGTTTAGAAGCCACACGTATCCATAAATGATCCGAAAAGTGGACAGTCTTAATCTCAATCATACATTTGGGGAACTGAACAAACCAACACTCATTAACCAGGGCTCTATCCAGTTTTTGCATGAGGGTTTCTTACTTGGTTATTTGTCTATGTGAAAAATGGTCTTGTAGCTCTATGATCAAACAGCTCCATCGAAGCTACCCAACTACCAAAGTCCGCCATACAGCTTGTAGGCTCACATGTCTTGGAGACTTTCCCTGGCTTCAAAACTGCATTAAAGTCTCCCCCAATTAACCAAGGATGGTTGCTCACTTTTACTTTTGCTAATTCAGTGTATGTCGCCCTCCTTTCCAACTCATCATTCAAACCGTAAACAGTAGTAACAAAACCGTTTTCCCCTTCCACTGACTTTACTAGACAATGAACTAAGTTTCTACTTGGTACTAACACCCTTAAATCCACACTCTGAGAATCCCAAAACAACCAAATACGGGCCAAATCAGTGTCAATATATTTCAAATGCTTCTTCCACCATAACAAAAATCTTCAGACACCTTCTTTGCTTTGTTTTTCCATACTCTAGTTTCCAATATGGCTACCATATCTACTTTATTCTCCATAAGGACTGAAAGCAAGTCCTTGTGCTTAGAGGGTTTATTGAATCCTCTAACATTCAGAAATAAGATAGGGACCTCCTACGGTAACTTGGGTATAATTTCAAGTTAGGTAACTTGTATAGATCTAAACCGTTAAAATCGATCAAACTTATTTTTAGCCATTGATTAAAAAAATAAAAAATAAAAAATAAGAAAAAAAATAATTGGCAATAGGGGGTTGCCGGTCACCACCCACTTAACTTACCTTTCTTTATTTTTTTCTTTCCTTTTTCACATTTATTTGCTTTCCTTATTTTATCCTTTCCTTATTTTAATTAGAAGCGTTACGTAAGACTTCCGTAATAACTTAGCACTTTGCGTAACGTGAGGTTAATACTCATTACGTAAAAAGACCTTCCTTTACGTAAAGGTTACGGAATGATAGTTATTTCTTACGTAACAGTGAAATCGGAAGCGTTACGTAAAGCTTCCGTAATAACTTAGCTCTTTACGTAACATGACATTAATACTCATTACGTAAAGAGACCTTCCATTAATTACGTAAGGCTTCCGTAATGACATTTTACAACTGTTACGTAAAATACACATTCATTACGTAAAGGTTACGAAATGATAGTTATTTCTTACGTAACAATTAAATCGGAAGCGTTACGTAAGGCTTTCGTAATGACTTAACACTTTACGTAACGTGAGGTTAATACTCATTACGTAAAAAGACCTTCCATTACGTAAATGTTACGTAACGACAACTATTTCTTATGTAACAGTTACATCAGTAGCGTTACGTAAGGCTTCCGTAATGACTTAACATTTTACGTAACGCGAGGTTAATACTCATTACGTAAAGACACATTCTATTACGTAAAGCTTCCGTAATGATCTTTTACAACTGTTACGTAAGATTACAATATGTTACGTAACCATTACGTAATGCCTATTGTATCTTACGTAATGCGACCTGTGAAACCTGCTATTGCAGGTAAAAAAATTCAAGTTACCTTACTTCAAGTTATTGTAGGAAATCCCAATAAGATAATCATTTAGAAGAGGAGGGCGAGCATCCTTCCTTCTTACCACCTTTCCTTGGAGTTGCCTGTAAATTGACAACCATACCTTCTTCTAAAGTTCTGAGCAAATCGAACGATTGAGATACCCTAAGTACACTAGTAGGGCTTGCTTGAGGAGACCATACTCGAGGACGAGCTCCATTAACCACTAGCTGAAACTCATCTTCTGAGGGGGAGGACAGTAGACGAGCATTCAATAGCAACAAAGCTTTTATGAAGACTAATACCTTGCATAGGTGAATCCCCCCAGATGGACTCCCACACAATCCTTATACGTTGGAACCAATCAACAAACTCTCGGACATTGTATCCTGTTCAATCCGTGAAATAGGTTGTGGCGAAACCATAACCTCTTTACCCTTATCCAAAACCTTAGCAACCCGTATAATTCTGACCCTATTTTGTTTCCTAACCCATACCTACTTATGACATTCACATACGCCAAATAGTCAACAAGGCTTACATACAGGAGGTAAGTGAGCATAAGTGACTCCAACCCAAATAGAAGTGTCATCATTAGGCCAGATCAGCACATGATCCGGAAATTTCCCCTCCACTCGCATCTCAAGTCTCAACCATAATCTTTGTGTACCCCAGCCTACCTCCTGTTCTAGTGGTCTGATCGACTCCCAGAGACACCCCAATCCAGCTAGCAGCCCAACTGAGACCTTGATAGTTAACATATTCATGAGGGAGGTTGGAAAATCGACGAAAATTAGGAGAGCTTTCCTGCCCAAGTCTTCCACGTCATCTCAGGTGCCCAGGGGCGGAGATAGAGAAGGTTGTGCAGATAAAACCACGAGCCACTCTCTAAGATCCAGTCACATGTCGCTTGTGATGGCAATTGAATCAACAGAAAATGTTCACCAGAAGAGAATCTGAACCTGCCCATCACACCCCCAAATCTTGTTTGCCTAGCGGTTAAGAATTGGGAGATCCGACATTTGATGAAGAAACTGTCCGACTAGGCTATGCTTCCATCAGATCGAGCCTTTCTCGTGAACAATCTTAGGCATCCGGAGACCCCCCTGGTAAACCTATGACTTGATGTAAGTAAGCCTATTAGCTTCCGATATGCCAAATAGATCCGCCCAAGGTTTCGTCAAAACACCCTGAGCAGGTAAAGCCACCGACACACCAGAGGAACTTATCAAGAAAGAAATTAGGACAACAGACGAAGAACACCGGCCGGCGCAGGTGCCGGCACCACAGGGCCGAACCTTAACTGGAAACCAACCCTACCAAAATTTGGGAGAATTTTCTCTCAGTACCCTCTCACTATAGAAGACTTTTATAATGGAAAATAATAATTTTTATTTGGTCATCGATAAATAAAAATCCTTCTTGTCTATTTCTTAATAAACAAATTTAATTTTTTTATTAAACGTTAATAAAACTAGAATGCATCTATTAGAAATTTTAAAGCAACATATCCAATAGTCTTGTAACCATAAAATAATTTTAGGGACCTCCTACGGTAACTTGGGTATAATTTCAAGTTAGGTAACTTGTATAGATCTAAACCGTTAAAATCTATCAAACTTAATTTAAACCATTGATTAAAGGAATAAAAATAAAAAAAAAGTAAGAAAATAAATTACAACTGGGGTTGCCGGTCACCACTACACAACTTACCATTCTTATTTTCTTTCTTTCCATTTCAAATTTAGTTGTTTTCCATATTTTATTCTTTCCTTTTTTTCAATTCTTATTGAATTAGAAGCGTTACGTAAGACTTTTGTAATAACTTAGATCTTTACGTAACACGACGCTAATGCTCGTTACGTAAAGAGACCTTCCATTACGTAAGGTTTCCGTAAAGATATTTTACAACTATTACGTAAAATACACATTCATTACGTAAAGGTTAGGTAACGATAGTTATTTCTTACGTAATAGTTAAATTGGAAGCGTTACGTAAGGCTTCCGTAATGATTTAGCACTTTACGTGACGCGAGGTCAATACTCATTACGTAAAAAGTCCTTCCATTACGTAAAAGTTACGGAACGACAATGATTTCTTACGTAACAGTTAAATCAGTAGTGTTATGTAAGGCTTCCGTAATGACTTAGCATTTTACGTAACTCAAGCTTAATAATCATTACGTAAAGGCACATTCTATTACGTAAGGCTTCCGTAATAATCTTTTACAACTGTTACGTAAGATTACCATATGTTACGTAACCATTACATAAGGCCTATTGTATTTTACATAATGAGGCCTGTGAAACCTGTCAT
Source organism: Linum tenue (assembly GCA_946122785.1). Lineage (NCBI taxonomy): Eukaryota > Viridiplantae > Streptophyta > Magnoliopsida > Malpighiales > Linaceae > Linum > Linum tenue. Next base: position 33,624,101 of record CAMGYJ010000003.1, read on the forward strand.
AGCGGGTAAAAAAATCAAGTTACCTTACTTCAAGTTACTGTAGGAAATCTCAATAATTTTATTTTCACAATGAATAATATGATATAAAACTTTTCAAACTATCATTTCTCGAACAAATTAACCTCAGCTCGAATTTACATATTCAAAACACTTAATAAATCTATCAACCACACAAAAACCAACTCTAATAAACCCTAGTTGCATGATTTGGGATTTCAGTGTACTCCTCATCCTCCACAAAATCAACAACCTCTGCACCACCATGTCTGTTCATGCCCTCATAGAAAATAACACTGTAAGCCATCCACCACAGCATCTTCAACAGACATAAGCAGTTGGCTACAACCAACCCCACGACGATCTGGCCGGTGGTCGGCCACCCAAGACTGGCCAGACCGACAGGAGAAACAATCTGCCCAACCCCGGGCAATCGGAGTCCAAACCAAACCGAGCACTTCAACATACCCCAACCCACCAATCCGAACAACAGATTGACAACAAACCCATGTAGCTTCATCCCTTTGGCAATCCTTGTGGCCTTCCCAATCGCTTCAAGGCCACGAATCTCTTCCTCCACAACCGAGCCAACCATGCCCAAACTCAAATCCACTAGCAAGTAGGAGTACAAAACCGATCCCAAACCCACAAAAATGTTCATTATGGCCGACGAAACTCGTGGGCTGGACATGAACACGAGGGTAAAAGGGTAAGCAACCGCAAACATAATACAAATGTATCCCAAGAGGAAAAGGGTCGTGTAAATCCAAGTCAAGGAAGCTCCTTTCCTAGTCCTTATAACGTTCCAACACACGTCTTTCACTTTCATGGCGGGCTTTCCACCGAGCACCATGGCCGAAGCAAAGATTGTGGATGTAGCTGTGAAGAGAGATGAGAGTGAAGCGATGATTGCGATGATTAGCTCGTCGATGATGATGTATCCCAACGACTTTCCGATTCGATCGAGATTTGTAGGGTCGATCATCATGCTTTGGAAGGAGTTGATCAACAGCCTGAGGTAGTTGAGGGCTACGAAGTAGCAGCAGGAGTTGAATATGAGGATGAGAATGGTGGCCAAGGCGATCAAGGTTGGATTTTTAGGGATGATTTTGAAGGTTTCTGAGAAAATGGTGAGCAACCCTTTAAGCCATGAGGACTCCATTGAAATGGGTTGCGTTTTAGAATTGGTGGGTGATGAGTGAAAATTTTGTGTTGAAGCATGCAAAAATGAGGGTGCTGTAAGGAGTCCTTTTTAATAAGAGGCTTTTCTTGCAAAGACTTGCATCTACCCACACGTAGGGGAAGTTTCTAATGGTTCTTTGTTAATTATTTAATGTTTGACTAAAGAAAAGTCTGATTGGAATTCGTCATTACTTATTAGTCATGATAATCAATATTTCATTGTTGACAAAATCAAACCAACAGAACCCTTAGAAATTGAAATTCAGTATGTCCCAATACATAAGTTATGGCCGACTTTTCACCTTTCCTTGAAGCATGAAATCGCACTATCTAAAGCTCATGGATGAAGACCTTGACTCGAGAACTAATTGGTTTAAGTTGTGTTTTCCGGTGAGGAAAAACTTGTGTTTGAACACAATGAATGCACCTTTGACTTCCTGAACAACGATAATTACACGGTTCACTCCTCTCCGAACAATGTTCGAACGAGGGTGTTTGATGTTTTGATGGTTTTTTGGGAACAAGCTACGTTACTCTACTCCTATTGAGGTCCAGTGAGAGCTCCGAAAACTAAAAGCTGATTTGCAGGAAAAAGATAAATTTTGACATAGTGTGTCAAATGATTGGTTGTGGAACCCTTTTACAATTTTAATTTCTCCTATTTATAGACATCGAGTGTAGCTGCCTTTGTAACCGCTAGCTGGCTTGTTGCTCCAAACCGCCTCGAGGTCCTTGTCGCCGCCTTGGTGACTAGTTGGTAACCGTCACCTTGGGGGCCTTTGTCCCGTTTTGGGCTGATGGGTAGTTGATGGCCTCGATGCCGGGTCGGGTTGTTGTTGATCCTTATCGCCTTGTCCTGACTGGATGGGGTTGAGGCTCTTGCCTTAGCCTCCATGAACCATGATGAGGTCTTAATCTCACCCTCGACTGCTTGATGACTCCCCGCTCCTGAGTTCCCTACCACTTAATGACACCAAGTCCTTCTTATTAACTTGTTGGTTGTTACCAAGCCGTCTCATCGGCTTGATACCTTCTGGCATGCTACCAAGCCCATGTAATCAACTTGACATCCCTTGCTACCAAGCCAGCCCTGGTGGCTTGGTCTCCATACTTAGTTTTTGTAGCCTCATCAAGTTGGTAAGTTACACCCTGCCGGCTTGGTACCCTGATTGGGTGCTACCAAGCCCGTCTTGGGACTTTATCTCCATATGGCCCCATAAGGGCCATACATGGCTGTTTGGTACCTAGTTAGGTGGCCACCTCAGCTAGCCACCATGCCTTAGTCGAATTTCTTGTCTTGTTGGCTTGATACGCTGATGTCTGGCTATCAAGTCCGTCTTGGCCCCCTGTTGCCAGGCCGCCAAGTTAGTCTTACCGGCTTGATACCCCCTTGGGGTCATGGTACCCTGTCGCTTTGCTTGGCTGCCAAGCATGTCTTGCCAACCCCGTTGGCTTTATACCTAGCCAAATTCATGCTTTTCATGTCTTGGTACCAAACCCTGCCTTGCCGGCTTGGTACCCTCTTGCTATGGCCATGTGATTCCATACTTAACCAATTGTCATGTATTTTAGTATAAAGCATGCCTTTTCGGCTTGGTACCCCTTTGGCTCTATACTTAGCCAAATTCAATGTCTTGGTACCAAGCCCGCCTTGCCGGCATGGTACCCTCTTGCCCCATACTTAGCCGATTTTGTCTCAGAACCAGGCCTTCCTTGCCGGCTTGGCACCCCTTTGGCTCTATACTTAGCCAAATTCAATGTCTTGGTACCAAGCCCGCCTTGCCGGCATGGTACCCTCTTGCCCCATACTTAGCCGATTTTGTCTCAGCACCAGGCCTTCCTTGCCGGCTTGGTACCCCGTCGTTGACCCTCTTACTTGGTACCCGGTCGTTTGGCACCCTGTTGTGTCACCTTGTTTTCCATACTTAGTTTTTGGATGGCCTCCTATTTGGTACCCGGCTTGGTACCCGGTCGTTTGGCATCCCTCGGAGGGTGTTGTGGTTGGATCTCCATACTTAGCCAATTTTCACATCGGCATCATGCTTGACACCCTAGTGCAAGGACCCCCTTGGACGACGTCATGCATGACCCCCCTTGCATGATGTCGTGCTTGACCCCTTGATGGTTGGGTCTCAACACTTAGCCAATTTTCGCCTTCTTTCCCATCACGGTCTAGTGACTTGTGTTGCCCTTCTCCCCTTGCCACACGCTTTGATACCTGGTAGGCGGCTAGACCCCCTTGGATGGTATCATGCTTGACCCCCCTGGCATGCATGACCCCTCTTGTGGTTGGGTCTCCAAACTTAGTCAAATTTCATACCAAGGAGTGGAGGCATCGTCCGGCTATGGAGGCCACGGAGACGGGTCGGCCATCGTATAGAGAAGAAGAGGTTTGGCCACTTAGGTCCAAAAACCCAACCCAACAAGGCCCAGCTAGCTCTTTTAATCATTAATGTTGAGCTGGCCTTATAAATCACTACCACTCCTTGAAAATAATCAATGTGGTATTGAGTGATTTTTTTAGTGGTAAACAAGTTGATAGTTAAAAAGTACTTTGAGTAAGCCTTCTTTAATTTAGTTGGTAATTAAGATACCATTTACCATGAATTCCATAATTGAGTATAATGAAATTTATTTTTAATTTTGAATTATGTGAAATTGTGGCTAGATATTTTAAATTCCATAATTGAGGTGAAATTTCTAAATAAATTTCACTAAATATTTTACTAATTATAGTAAAACAATATAACCATCCTTAACTATTGATTAAATTACCCCTTTATATCTTATTTGGTACCAAAGCTCTAGTTTTTTTGTTATATCGGTCCGCCACCTGGTTATACAGGTCGAGCAATTTGGGAAGATGTCGTCCCAACAAACATGTTGCTTGTTTTGATCGACCGCCATGATGTGCATATCAACCGGTTTTGGAGAACATAAGGTGCATTGCCTATAAACCAATGCCATAGATGATTATTTCTAGAGCTTTTCTGTTGATATCACTATTTTTTAAATGGTTATCGTGTCCTTGTTTGATATTGGGAGTCTCTGTGCTCCCACGCTGATCAATTCATGCAAATCGGTAGAATTATTGGTAAGAACGATCAATTTTCCCCTCCTACCCATGGTTCCAATGATGTTATTATCGATCAATACAAAAGATTGAATTGATAGACTTCACATCACCATAACTTTGAGTTTAACAAAGTCATCGTAGCAAACTCCTACACAAAGTCACCCTAATGAAAAAAAATTAGGCAACATGAAGTCCCATTTACTTCCATTAGTTTATTACTCGTTATCCAACCACTAAATGTCTTGATGATTTGGGGGAAAAAATGTCTTGATGAGTGACAAGAAGGAACCTTCACATTGAACGACTATAAATGAGCTAGAAACATTGGTCACAAGTTTATTAGTATCTCATCTTATGCTTAAATCGTCTCAGTCAACGTTGATCATCATAAGCTCCACCTTAGGAAAAACAATGATTTTGACCTCACAAACTTTATATTCAATTGCCTAAAATCTTCCATCAAGAACAGATTAAACATTACTAGGTAACACTAGCATTTGCATCAATTCCACAATGCTCAATCCACCACGTATCTCATTGCCAAGATATTCGACAAAATAATCATTTGACTATGTTTCGAACTTGATTGCTTTCGTGAAATGAATTTACCTGAAACTTGAGAAAACCATATTCAGCTCCACTGTCAAAAACCACAACACGAGCGGATTAGAGGGCATGCCAATTAGTAGGAGTAAGAACAACAGAAAGGCGATTGTTGTTGCATGCATATCTACTCGTTCGAGACCAATCTTTCATTCTACAGAGGAGAATTTCACTTCTTTTCATAAGGGTGTCAATTTGATAATTTAAACCTAAACCATGATGAATGTTAGCATCCTCACATTAACCCTTGGTGATTGTATGTCGTCAATCGTTGGCAATTCCCGAGTTTGGTCTACTTTCCTAGCCCTCAGTACTAAGACTAGACCATGCATTTGTGCACAATTAAGTTAGGCCAACTTTGGTTTTGCTTTATAATGTTGCTGTAATTTCAGTGTTGTTGCTCTCTTGGGTTTTTTTTTTTTTTTTTTGGGAGTTATCAGGAGTTGTATTGTATTAGCTTAAAGGTCACAATCAAGATAATCGACTCTCTCACAATACAATAACATATTTCAACGAGAGAGTCCAATCAACTCTTCCTTCTTAGGTTGATGAAAGCAACCGGTAATCAGCCACTAGTCGTTATCATTAACCTACTAAGACTAACTCCAACTCATAAAGGGGAATTTAGCTCCCCAAATGGCCAAATATGGCTTTTTAGCTCCCCAAACCCACTTTTCACTCCAACCCTATAAAAAGCTAAATTTAGCTTCCCATTTCCATTTTTCAATTTATTTCAATAAACCATACTTATTTGACCTCTAATTTTTATATTTCACTTTAATTTTTTCATAACTCGTTATTAGTTTTGAATACAAATTTTTTGATGTAATTTTTTTTAAATTCCGAGATAATTTTTTTTTCAAAAATTAGTCGTTAAAATATGACCGTTTTTTATGGCCGTTAAAATATGATTGTTTTTTCGTCACTACATCAATTATTTCAAATTGAATCACAAACAACCAATGAGAATAGAGAAAAAAAATCCAAAACAAATTGGCAAAACAAATTCCCTCACTACAAAAGTTAAAAGAAAGAAAAAAAAAAGTAACAGCACGTCAGCTGCGGAGAAGGGCGCCAGGCGCGCGTCCGGCGCCCTTCTCCGCATCTGACAAACAAACCCACTTTTTGGCAGCCAAATATCACTCCCCACCCCAAAACCCAGCCAAATTTCCCTTCCAAAATCCCAATACCCATTTTTTGCTTCCCATTTTTTTGTGGGTTGGAGCTTGAAAAAGAGCCAAATTTGGCTTTTTAGCATTTTAGCTCCTTGGGTTGGAGCCAGCCTAAGGTTCAAGTAACCCAACTGCACCTTTGTACTACTAACTATGGCCTTTTCCAACAATCCACTCAGAAAGAAGAGACAGAGAACTCTATTACGTGCCTAATCCCGAATCAATCAGACATCTCATGTAAGAAAGCTCTAAAATACGAGACCTCTCTGGGTGTAGGTCGAAAGCCAGCTGCTTTACCATTCGTTTAGACTTCAGGAACACACAATCAAAGCATTAACCTAAACCCAGTAAAGTTTGGCCAAACCAACAAGATAGTCGAATGTATATGATCCACTTGACTTTCGAAACTGTTAAAAGGCACAACCTTTTGATACCAAATCTTAAATCTAAGTACTCTATTGCTTCTTATGGTAACTCCATAGCTATCAAAAGCTTAACCAACCACATTCTACTGCACTAACTGAGAAAATGAGGCCGCAAGGAACAGACTTATCTATGATCTCTATCTACATCCATTCTGGTTATTCTTCATGGAAGGCTGAAACTAAGCAAAAACAACCATATATTGACCCATCGGATCGCTTCCAGGCAATCACTAGACATTAGTCAAGAACCAATTCATCCCAATAATCCGAATTTCAGAAAGGATGAACCTTCGTACCCTTTCCTGCAGAGGACTCTCAGCAGGATACCGCGGCCCCTTTCGAAACCTGCAATCTGAATCCTGTTCAATCCCACTAAACAAAATGGCCATGATCTGCAAATCTAAAATCTTAATCATGACCTGCAATCCATGATTGGTTGGGATAGGAACATAAAATTCAAGAATCTCACCACTTAATCAAACAGTGAACTCGAGTGGAACCGAAAATCATCATCCCATTACCATAAGAGGCGACCATAGTTGTAATATACAGGGGAATTCCAGGAACTTGAAGAAGAAGAAAGAAGAACACTTTAACCAAAAGAAGAACACTTTAACCAAAATTGTTGAGACTTACGAGGTGGGAGAAAAAAAACGTTTCTTTCTACCAGACCCTGAAATCGTTCCTCCAATCGAAACCCAAAGCGCCACTCCTTTCTTCCTCCACCAGCTGAACCCTAGCTCGGCAAATCGGGCAAGCCGGCACCTTCACCAGCCACGGATCCACGCACCGCCGGTGGAACAAATGCCCACAACCGGGTAGCTTCCTGCACCATTGCCCCTGCTTAATCGAATCCAAACACACCACGCATTCGTCGGTCTCGCCTCCTTGCATCCTCCGCGAGAATCTGAATTGCGGGAGCCGCCGCTTCAGGTCGCGCAAGGAGATCCCATTCGCGGTGGCGGTGGATGGGTTGTTGCTGTTGGCCGGATTGGAATGGCGGTGGAGCGCGGCGGTGGCGAGGAGGAGGAGGATTGCCGCGACGCCGAGGAAGAGGAAGAAGAGGGTCGTGATGAAGATCATAATCAGGGCCTTGAGGAGTAAAGAGAGGAGCTTTGGGTTCGGCTTCGGCGGTGGTGGGTGGACGGTGCTTGCCCCCGTCGCCGCCGCCGGCGGCGGCGGGTGATCTGGATTGGAAGGCATGATTTTTTTTTTTGTCAAATTAGGGATCTATTTCTTTGTGGGTTCGTATGGAAAGGGGAAGGAGAGGCTGAAAGAGATATTTCAATGGCTCGCAGATAAAAAAAAAGTTATCTTTTTTTCCTCGTTTGCAGAAAGGAACAATGGTTTGAGTTTTCCCCCGGTTTTTGGCCGCCTGCGGGAAGGGAAGAGATTGGGTTTTCTCCCCCGGTGAGATTACGATTATGTCCCCTTTTGTATGGTCATATTTTGTGATGCAAGAGCAAGACCGCTATTTCAACGGCGCCAATGCGTTTCTTGGAAACTTCTTGCCCACTTGTTTTTTTTTTCCTTTCCTTTTTCCTAAGTGCGGATTTGATTCCACTAAAGAAGGCGAAAGTCGATTGGATTGTCAAACGATTGATAATTTGAGGTACATGTAAATTGATTCAATTTGAATGTCATTCTTTTGGTTGATCGATGATAGAAATTTATTCGGTGAATTTTTGTTCGAATACGAGAATCGAAAGAAATCATTAAATAATATTAGCAAGCCAATATTTCATGATCGATAGGTATAAATTTTTATAAGTAGAACGAGTAATGGGTAAGAGTTGAAACTTGTCGTGTCTAACAAATTGACAATACTAAAGCAATATTGTTAAGTTCATATTTTTCGAAACACAATGCGTTGACCTTGTGAAATCGATAGATGGCATGCCAAATTGGAAAGTTTATTGGAAGGATGTAATGTATGTTATTTTCTAAGGATATAATGTATATTTTAATTTGTAAGTGATAACATTAACATATATTGGTAGGTAGCTCCTTAGATATGAAAGAATAATAGAACATTTTTAAAGCATAATGCCATGACAAGTTGTCTATAAATAAATACCCAATGGTACGAAAAAAAACTTTACAAAATTTTGTTTATGGATTCGAACTCACTATCTCAAAACAACAATTATAATGCATCGTTATTTATAAACTATGCCCAATTACTTGATGAATTTTTAACTAATTCATAATATTTCTGAAGTGCCTCATAAATTCGAGTAAAAACCTTATTTGCACAGCCAAATTCGACTAATCCTCGAGATAGGGTGAAGTCAGCTCATTACTTGTTAAAGCTTTAGTAGAAAAAATGCCCGCTGCTACGCCGCGGGAACTTAAGTTGCAACAACATACTCATATTGTGGGCAGTTTAGATGAAGCGTACAGTACGCAAAGTTACTTGTACATACCCGTCAAGTATGTTGAACAAAATCTAAAAATCACTTTGGTAATACAAACAAAGTCACTTTGTTTGTATTCACAATTCAAGATCGAGAAATGGGCTTGCTTGCCATGCTTGGTGATGGAGTTCTGCCCTGGTGGTGACCATTCCCTCGAGCAAAGGCAACCTGCAAAGTTCTTCACTGAGCATTCTGTCCTATTCGGATTCTTTTCCTTTAATTGCTCTTTTTGGTGTTTCTCTCCATACTAAATAATGGCTTCAATCCGAGTACGGACAGATAGAACCCATTGATGCTTCAGCTAATTACTCTGATGAATAAGAGACATTCAATCAAACTCTGTCGTAAAAACGATCCAGAAGTGGGGACGGTAAAGTTACACAATATACATACTATCATGTGAATTAAACACAAAAGTATAAATAAGTTGAAATCAGCATATAGAGCTTTGCTCTGTCTAAGGAAATGAAATTTTAAGCAGCAAGATTTTTGACCTTCTCTCTATGGTCAGAAATTGCATCATGTTTGTTCAATTTCTGTTTGTTCGAAGGCAGAAGACTCTTTAGGCACTTCCTCTCCATCTTTGCAGCTCCCAAACACGTTAAAGGCATGGTATAAGGTTAATGCTAATCGAATTACCTACAACCAATAGCAGAAGATCATAGAGAAAAGTATGGCCTAGGCATGAGGAAGGATGTATAGATTCAGTTGTAGCTTGGAACTCGGTATGTGCATTGTTTAGAACTTGCTATTATGTGTTCTTCATTTCAGCAAGCATTATCATCTTAAACTGGGGTCAAAGCATCGTTGAATAAACATGGCAAACAATGATAAGAAATTAACATGTGCATGATTTAATTCTTTGGAGTTGGTTCTGTTATGATTGAGCAATAACAAATCTGTTTTCACTCAATATAAACAGAAAATGGAAAGAGGAAAAATACTTACTGGACTGTGAAGGTACTCTCCCCACAATGCAAAACCATTTCCTCAAACTTATATTACTTGTGGAAGTGCTTTTAGCAGCAGGAAAAACATGCTAATACTACAACATGTGGAGCTCAGGAAATTGGAAACGACATTTTTGCCTCTCGTCTAAAACGTTCTCGAGCTTAATGTCTCGGTATATGGTCCTCAGCATGTGTAGGTAATCCAAAGCAAGGATAACCTCTACAACACAGAACCTGCAGAAAGACACGGTAAACTTCATCCACGTAGCTCAGAAATGAAAATAGACAATTATGGAAGAAGCAGAACAATATATAGCTCAGTAAACTAATTCAGAGGTTGAATCAGAAGTTGATAGAAATAAGTTGGGGACTGTTTCTGAGGAGAGAAATCAAGCAATAAGAAGGGCACGGATTCTGAGAAGCTTTAGATGGGGAAGGACATATATGTCTGAAAATCTAACATAGTATACAGAGAAAAGAAAACATGAACTATTCAGTAATGCAATTCCAGTGTATATTAAATCCAATACATAATATAATGATTTTTGTTTTAGAAACTATCAAGTTTATCAGGAAAAGGGCAAGCCATGTTAAGGTAGAAGCCAACTTACTTCTATTGCTATGGAGAGAAAAGCAAAAAAGACCAGTTAAGGAGAAGAATCCAAACAGGGCAGCATGCTCAGGGAAGAACCTTCCAGGTGGCCATTGCCAGAGGGAATCAGGGAATGGTCACCACAAGGGCAGAAATCCATCACCAAGCAAGGCAATTTTCTCGGTCTCGAAGTGATAATACAAAGTGGCCAAAATGATGATCTAGAGACTGCAGAATCTCCCTCTCCGTCTGAGCCATCAGAACCTTCTTCCGAGCCGCCTAAAACAAATCATTCATTACCTTCATTGCAAAATACGTCAAGGTGCTGGTCAACTTAGATAGGTAAATATTACCTATGTCCCCACACTCGAGCTTCTTCACTACTCGAAAGTGCTACAGCTCGAGAGCTCCTCCAACGTGGGCCCTACTTCCCGCCTCACATCACCAATTTCCTTGTGAGGCTTGTACAACGTGCTGCTGCTCTCATCACTGACATCTTTCCCACTGTTGGCTCTGCAGATGCTGGTAGTCTTTCTGCTCCTAGTGTTCGTTCTTGCTTCTTCATTGTTGTAAAGCTCTCTTTGGCCTCTGCTCCTAGTGTCTCTTTGGCCTCCAACAGGTCAAGATGGAAAGGTGCATGGTTGTTGTTACTCTGGCCACTGTCCAAATCTGTTCCAAACTCGAGCGAGTCATTTGTAGTACTGGAAGTCTCATGATCATAACCAATGGAATCTACTACTACCACTGAATCCTTCTCATCAACAGCAGAAGATGGCATAAAGAAGTCTGGCTCTTGTTCCTTACCACTTGAGGTGTCTAAGTGTTTAACATTAGAGTGTGAAACAATTTTCACTCCATGATAGAACCATTAGAGTATGAAGACATCTGTTTAAGAGGCTGAGACCGAGATGTGGAGCAGGAGCTTAATGGAGGGCTGCTGGGACTCTTGGAATCCATGATTTCTTGCTGGTCTTTGTGCACAGGCCAACTCCTCCATCATCAACCATGAACTCCTTGGAAAGCTTAGCAGTAACTTAGAACCAGAACTGCAACAACAACACAAAGGGGCTGATTGATTATATAAGATGGCAGAGCTTGCAGACAAAAAGCATATGCTGAGAAGTTCAAAAGAACAAACTGCAAATGACTAATTGTGCCCATTCATTCACTCCCACCCTGCAAAAACAAATGAAGGGAACGTCACAATTTCTAGGAATCTCGTACCATACAAAAATCAAGTAGGGACAAAACAAAACCTTCGATCTAATATAAGATTTTCTTGTTGACAAAAATCAAGTAGGGACAAAACAAAACCTTCGATCTAATATAAGATTTTCTTGTTGACAGTACGAAATCAAACACATACCGATAATTCTATGGCCATTGCCAAGAAGTGAAAGTCCCCGCAAAATCAGTCCATAGCTCGTGATCGTCTTCTTTTCCTTCTCCTTCTCTGTGTTTTCTTTTGCAACTTTTTCTGCTGCTTTTCTTCCACCACCAAGAGAAATAGAGTCCATAGCTCATTGAGCATTTCTTTTCCTTTTCCTTCTATGTGTTCTCCTTTTCAACTTCTCCGCTTCTTCTTCTACCAACAAAACAAAGAGAGAGGTGGGGAATGAGGTGGGGAAACGCTTACAGGGGGGGAGAAATATTCCGCGATGCCGCTGTGTCTAACGGATCGCCTTCCTTCTCGTCACCTTCCTTCTGACCGTGCTCCTCCTGTTCCAAATCGATCCTGTCTTCCTCTGCTTTTAGGTTCCCGATGGCCAACATCAAGGGTAAATTTTGGGGCTTACTTTGCAAGAGAGAAGGAGGGAATCATGGAGGGGGGAAGATGGGGAAGCATCTGCCTCCATTCAAATACAATCAAAGCCGAAAGGAGGAGCAGAGTGAAAGGGTGAGAATAAGGTTGGAAGGCTGAAATCAGAGAGGAGAAAAGCTCCGCTTAAAAAAAAAAAGAGGGGAGAAAAGTACGGTAGGTCGCTGCTTCCATACGCTACCGCCCATGTCTACTACAGTGCTAGTCGTACTCCTCTCAGAGAGAGACTGCTCTGCTTCTCTGCCTCCATCTTCTCGGTTTGGGCTTTAGCTCATAATGAGTCCTCTCTCTATTGGAACCATGAGTGAATATAAGTACAAATTTTCAAGCTAGTCAATTCATGTACGGAAAGAATGGGCCGAATCGACCAAAAGGAGGCGGACCAAAAGGAGGCGGTGGAAGGGCGGTGATTTGAGAGAGGCAAGGTGGCCGGAGCTGGCAGACAGCAACGTTCGTTGCAGAGGGCTAAGAAGAACCATAATTTCCTTTTCAGTAAACGACAAAGAATGAAACAGTAAATGGATGTTTGGGGCAATAAAGTGTAGTCCGCTATTATATATAAGATAACGAGATACCTTTTGTCTCAAAGTTAAAAAAAAAAAAACCAAATAAAATATTATATTTATGCTACACTGCTCAAAGTTCGAGTACAAAACCTTCTTCGCGAATCTGCCCAAACCCTTCAAATTTACTAAAATTTCAACTTGTCCTCCAACCCATAAAAAATTGCTCGACAACTTCGATTCATCCCTTCACGTTCGAAAATCCTCCAACAACAACTGAATCCCGCCAACGCCAATTAAACCGCCCCGAAGAACTTCTGCTTAACCTAAAGAATCCATCGAAGCTTGAACTGGCCGGTCTCGAAAGATGGAAAGCGAAAGAGTGGGCTGCGCAGTGAGCAGAGGAAAAAAAACAGAGCCTTATCCTTTGAACACTCCCGATGACGGCAGAGAGAGATTAGCCGAATCAGAGATAAAAGAGAGTGTCAGGAACGTCGAATATGGTAAAGCCCATTTGTCGACTGTGACGAAGATAAAGACTACTGGTGCATATATATCTACTATCAAGTTTATCTTCCCAACTCATTTCTCATTATAAAACTATAGCATCCCATCATCAAATGGCGTTCTGGTTTCTGAACAGAAGCAAGTTTGCAGTATTGACAAAGAAAATGCCAACGGGCCTGTGGGCCGAGTATCAATCATTCATTCATCGCGGCATGTTCTTGTTGTGAGGGCTTTACTTGGGCCGGATTTTATGGCCAGTCCGTTTTACAAACTAATAATAATACCACAGCTTCAAGCAAAATACATAAGTGATAAGACCAATGCAAATGCAAGGATTGTAAAATCATACCAGAGGTGGTCGTATCAGAAAATATAACAATATAATCTGTTTAGGCCTGATTCGCACCAGGCGGTTTAGTGAGGTTTTACAGACTTCGAGCGGTCCTTTGTAGGTGAGAGGCGATCCTTGAAGTCCTGCAAGAAAGGTCAACAGGAGGTTTCCTGGGACCTCCTCCGATGCCAAAGTTAGAGAGAGAAGTGAAAGAGGAGTAAATAAGAGAGAGATTGTGGTTGATAGGAGTTACCATAAATGTGGCCTTTCTATAGGTATTTATACTAGTCTCGGCTCGGTCGTGGGTATTTAATGCGTTGTCGGGCGGTCTAGGACGCTTCTGGCTTCGCTAACGTCTTCCTGTCAGACTCCGTACCGCGAAGCCAGAGTGCCGGGCGGTTCTTGACCGTTGTCCCTTTCGGATGTCGGGCGGTCTCGTTGCATGGTTCATGGGAACCGCCTTCGCCCACCGTCCTTGATTTGGACCTTACTCATTCTTACATGGGCCCTCAATGCTCCTTGGGCTCACGGGCTGCGTGTCTTCCTTCTAGGCCCAACATAATCGTTTGTGCTGAAATTGTCATTTAATTATTTCTATCACTACAAATCACATATCAATTTAGCTTTCGATAGAGACTTTTTCCAGTCGGACTGTCGATACGGTGGGGTTTCACAAATCATAATAGGGTTATAGGTATAATATGCCTCTCTACTATGACATTTTATCAAACATGCCCCTCTATTGTTTTTTTACAGCAAACATGTCTCTGTACTTTGAAAAAATTATCAAACATGCCCTTCTGTTAAAATTTCCATTGAAAAAATCGTCAATCATGGCTGAACCGAGATTTAGACGACCCGACATCGACAAATGAGAGCGAAAATGTCATTTTTGTCTCCCGTTTTATTTCTCTGGGTCTCTTAAAAGTGAAATTATTTGAATTATTTAGCAATACAAAAGAAGAAGAAAATTCTAAAGTGAAATTGTTAGGGATATTTTAGACATTTGTGCCGCCCAAACCAAAGTTCGACCTTGGTTAATGGTTGTTGGAAAAAATAGAAACAAAAGGGCATGTTTGATCGTTTTTACAAAGTACAGGGGCATGTTCATTGTAAAAAATAGTAGAAGGACATGTTTAATAAAACGTTATAGTAAAGAGACAAATTATACCTATAACCCATCCTAATACTTCTAGCTGCAATTTATCATGATGTACACTTATTTCTCGTAGTAATTTTCAAAACTCACACCTTGTTTTTTTGCATCTCTCTTTTCCAATTCCAGAAGCACATAATTTTCCACAAGATATAACGTTTCATGCATCGATGACATTAGCTAGCTCCAGTCTAAATTCCCTTAAAATTCCAATTACGTGATTATGTTCTTCAAGACTTTATCTATAGTGACCACACGAGCTAGCAGCCTGAGACTAACAAGTTGGAAAGGTCCACAGCTAGAACCTCTCCTTTAACCATCTACTTAACCTATAAAAAGGGAACAAAACCGTTATAGCTTCGCAAACGCAAATCGAACTGGTCACAAAAGATGGGAGTTATGATCAAAAGTTTAGCTTTAGCGACGGTTCTTCTGGTCGTCGCCTTTGTTCCCTCCCCTGCTTCGGCCATCGCCGGAACAGCCACTTTCTACACCACTTACGTCCGTAAGTTGCTCCAACATAAAGCTCTCCTGCGTACGTAGCACATAGTTTGTTTGTAAAACTGTCTTTGTTTTGATGTGTGTTTTATGGCAATGCAGCGTCGGCTTGCTATGGATTGGAAGACCAAGGAGTGATGATAGCGGCGGTGAGCGACCCGCTCTGGAACAACGGGGCAGCCTGCGGCAGGATGTACAACGTCAGGTGCACCGACCCGAGGAACTGCAAAGCTGGAAGCGTGACAGTTAGGGTCGTCGATCGTTGCCCGTCTCCTGGCTGCCAAGTCACCCTCGATCTATCCCAGGAAGCCTTCACTCAGATCGCCGATCCTGATGTTGGCCGGATCAACATCGAATATAACCAGTAAGTTGCCCATCCCATCTCTTATGTTGCTTGCTCTACGAGAACGGATTGATCGATTCTCGGGTGTTGAAGTTTGTCTTGCTTTCTGTTTCTGTATGTGCAGGGTTTAGAGAGCGTGGTGGAGAAGAGAGACCAAGATTTGGAAGCACAATCATATGTAATAATGTGCAGCTGAATAAAATGTAAAGAGCACATGTGTATGTAGCAGTGTTCAATGTGCCGGATGACATAATAAACGTGATGGACATAAATTAATCAATAAACTCGTTCTGATCTATCCACACGAAGAGTTGATTCGTACCAGGTATTCGACTTAAGAGAAGAGTGTTAGGTTTCTGTATAATGAACTACAAGAAAACTGAGTTTAGCAAATATGAACATGGTTGATGATCAATGGCGGCCCTAGGAAAAAAACACAAACCCTAGAACACATATGTTCCTGGCAAGTCTAGAAGAGAACAAAACCATGAAAAGTCTAAGCGTTGACGGCTGATTTGAAGTGAAACTCATCGATCGAGGAGTACATGAAGCCGTTGTCAATAAGAGTGTCAATTCCTTCCCTGTCCAAAGACAGGTAAAAAAAAAACAAGAAGGTCGATGGCGTTAGAAAAGTTCGTCCGAGGTAGGCATGTGAGAAAGGAGAAGCGGCAAGAAAGGCGTCAAAGCAAGAGACTGACCTGATAATATGCATTGGAAGGTTAAGCTGGCGAGCAATGGTCTCTTGATGCACTCCCTCTTCAATAGACCTGCAAAGAATTACAGATCGAAGGGCCCTTGAGGAGGGCAATTGATGGAGGAGGCATTAGAGATAGTTTCTGATGTAGTAACTCACAGATATTGAGGCTGTTTAAGCAGGTCTAGTATCTTGCATCCCAGGTCATTGATCCCATCACCACCCTGAAATGCGGCAGCAGGCTGCAAAGGAGAGGAAGCGATGTAAGCACAAGACGATTGATTAATCATAGGGGCCAACCCAACAATTGACTTGATGACAAACCGACCTGATTCAGAGGGGCAGACTGAAGTCCCCTTGAGAAGTTGTTGCTGCTTGGTGGAATGGAATTTGTCAATGGTGCTCCCTACAGTCCACATCGCCATAGTGTGCATTAAAACAAGCATTTCCAATTGAAGGACTACTACGATGTGATTTCAGTAACCAGAGAGCAATACCTTCATCTTGGTATTGTAGAAGTGGACGTATATGCACTCAATCAAGTGGCTTGCCACCTCATTGAAATCGGTAACTGGCCTGAGAACCACATCCAAATTCGAAATCAAGACTTAATAAACAAGGCAATCTATGTGCAAATATATTTATGAAAAAAGAAGTCAAAATACCAACCTAATAGAGAAGACATTGATGAATCTTCTGCCCTGCAAGCTTCTCAAGTGTCCATGAACACGGACATAAGTTCCGATTCTGTAGGTGGAAGAAATCAAAGGCGTGTAAATAGATTTCCCGGTGCTTTTGAACACAGTTACTAACCATAGAAGTCTAGAAAAAATGATGTAGAGATGCATACGAGATTCCTTCGATTTCTTCATTGTCAAGAGGTTCCTGAATCCTATATAAAAGCATGTAAACTGCATTACTCTGCTGTGCATATAAAACCATTAGAATTTAGACATTGTGAACAGTTTCTATGAAGCTTACCATTTGCAGCATCCAATCACTCCTGTGCCATCATCGACGAGAAAAGTAAACTCGTTCAGCTTGTCTTCCTTCCGACACACCCTCCCCACCACAACAACCTAAAAGATACTCTATCAATCCATCCCCGTACGGAAAAAGAACACTCACAAAGATATACGAACAAAGGAAACACTCCAATCTGCAGAACACTTACAGTGTTCACAACAACACCATCAACAGTGAAATTGGACTCATCAGTATTCGCTAGCTCGCTCATCTGTTTAACAGTAAGTGGCAAAAGGACCTTGGCGTCTCGATTCTGTCGAAAAACCAAAAGAGCAACTTTTAAGATTCACGAACAAGCAAGCACGTAAGGAACACTCCATTAACACTATCATGCTCAGTCTTCACAAGTCTCCAACTTCAGGTCACCCAACCCAAATTACGCAGAGACTGACTTCCACCCATTTAAGAACACCGACCAATCTATCAAACCCATGTAACTCAGACAAAACAGGGCAACAACCGCACAACCCTAACCAGCTAAGCAGCCGTGTCAATCTCGATCAAGGGGGAAAAATTACACGGACAGATTAAGCAAAATCCCCAAAATGGAACCGTTAAAATCAACAAACTTGGAAGATGCTAAAGCTGCTATCCACCATTTTTCCCACCGGAAGGGTAATCATACTGACTATTGAGTAATCGGTCATTTGAAAGCTGTGAAAAGCGAGGGAAAATGGTGGGTTTCTTGAGGGAAAGGGGAAGTAGTCGAGGGGTACCTTGGAGGCGGAAGAGGATGCGAAGGAATCGTGAGGTTGAGTGGCCTGAGAAGGCATGAATCCGCCGCCCATGAACGCCGCCGCGCCTCCATCGAATTCGCTTCCGCCGTACATTTCCGCAGCAGCTTCTTCTCCTGCACTCTTTTCTCTTCGTTTTCCCTCGCTTTCTTCTTCTGTACTGAACAGCGAATCGCGCTCGGTTTTCCCTCGCTCCCTTTTTGACAGGAAGAGCTCTGAATTTGGGCTACCGAATGGGCCCAGCAACCCAGAAGCCCAACTACGATTTGGTGTTAGTTTCGTTCCCTCTTCCATTTGCTACGGATTTTGATGAACCATAGGAGTCAAAGACGTAGGCTAGTAACACCTCCAACCAAACGACACATCACTAGTCCCCGAGGAGCCTTCTATGACCGAGATGAAGACTGATTTTCGTATGGAAAAATTTTATCAAGAGAGTTTTAGTGTATGTTTTCGAGATTATTCCGACTACATGAAGACTAATCAAATTAATTGGTTCTGACAAAGAGCGAGGAAAAAAATATTGAATACTTAAGTAAACTTTCGATCTTTCAATGATTTCAGAGCGTTCGCTTATTAAGTATAGAATCAAAGAATGAATTTTGGACTTTGAAAATACTTCACTTAGTGGGTTTGGACCCAAAAGTTTTCCACGTAACTTTGACTGTATACTTCTATAAATTGGGATCAAGCAAAGCTTGAAAACCCACAAAACCGAAAATTCACCAATTACTCGATCTCGATCAAATACAAAATGGAGCATCAGCAGCATCACCATGGCACCATCACCAAGCTCACCATCACGACAACAATGGTGGGATTGTTGTTGCTCCTCTGTCTCATAGACACCACAGAAGCTGCCCAAGGCCTGGCCGTCTTCCACCTCAAGAACACTCGTAGATACCCACTTCCCTCTTTCATCAGAACTCAGAAGCGAGTTGAATGTTTCTGATGGAGTCTTTTTTCTTGTCTAAACGTTACAGCTTCAGCCTGCTACGGGAACCAGAACAAGGGAGACATGATAGTTGGGGTGAGCGACAAGCTATGGAATAACGGCCGAGCTTGTGGGAGGAGATACAGAGTCAGATGCGTTGGCCCTGCAAACTTAGTCCGCAATGCCTGCAAAACCACCACTGCAGCCATTATAGTCACTGTCGTCGATTACTGCAAGGCCTGCACCGGCGACCTCAACCTCTCTCGAGGTGCGTTCTCGAGGATCGCTAATCCTGATGCTGGGAAAGTCCGAGTTGCATATGATCCGTAAGTACCATAACATCTGTGTTACTACTTGCTATACAGTTTAACCAACCCACAAGTAGGGATGCTTGACGAATTACAGCTTTTCTGTCGCAGGATCTAATGAAGTTCTGCACGGCATATGCAGACAATGATAATTACGTTGAAGTTCCTACCAGAATAAGAGAGAGAGAGATCAACTAGTTACTTAACCATCGATAAAGATATTGTATGCTATGAGCGGATTTAAATACGAAAAATAATCAAGAATCATGTATCAGCTGGAGTACAACATGAGGATGTAATAATATACAGTTTCAAAGCTAGTTCTCTTAGATACAAATTCTAGATGTTCTTTATATGTGCACAATGTTGTGGAAGACAAAGGGAGGAATCTTTACATGATCATACCAACCAGTCCTGTAGATCTGACAGACCAAACCACAAGAGAAGCCTACGAGGGCGATCTAGGAACCTGGCTTGCCACGCCGGCTCATCGTTCTCATAAGTAAACCCGCTTTTCATGTAGAGATTCTTAGCCGGTTCGTTGTCTACGGCTACATGGACATACATATCAGAAATGCCTGCAAGTTTTGAAGTTATGCTAAAATTAGGACCAGAAGGCACAATTACAGATGGAAGGAAAGGACTTCGGAGTAAAAGTTTCCCTTACTAACCCCATTCCCGAGCTACGATTTTAGACTTGGAAATGAGTTCTCGGCCTAACCCGTTTCGGTGAAGCTCCTTGGCTACACATACATTGCTCAAGTATGCCCTGGCAAAATCAGCTCCAATCCCCTGATGCAGAAGCCTTTAATGAATCAAGTTACCATGGAAATTCTACATCAGCTAACCAATCAATCTCCTCTCAACTACCTCGGGTCTCTTTCCGGTTATCTCATCGGGAAGTCTTAGACATTGATTGAGATCAAGAGTTCCAACCACCACCCGATCTTCTCCATTGTCAGTATACTACAAGATCAACAAGAGTACAGTTGCTAAGAAACTTAGCAATATCATAAGCTAGACGAAGCATTGAGAACAAGAGATTTTCACTCTCAAACTCAGTGGCTTCATATGAGAGCTTCACACATTGAACTTAACCACTGCTCAACCCGAAAAAATCAGCATCCTCTAGCAAACCAGGCTATTAAAGTTCCATACTTTCCATTACTGGAACTAGAGAAACCCTCAAATCACAAACCATTCCGAGCCAATCCTGAACAGCTGAACATTCCATCACAAGCTCAAACAACCAATCAAATTCTCCATCTACCACAGTTCTTGTAACACACTAGAGCTGATATTCGCAGGGGAAGTATGAAGGAAAAAGAAGAACATCAAACCTTACATTCGTCGCAGAAATCTTCGAAAAACTCAGTGAATTGGGACAAAGGGAGAGTGGCATTGAGGCAGGACACCCTTCTAAACATCGGCCGCAACCCATCAATGCGTTCCTTCATCGCTTCATATTCTCGCTCCGCTAAGTACTTCTTATGATCCTAATTTCACAACCGGAACTGTGTAAGTTCCCAACTACAATCGAATCAATTTCTCAAAGCTTTTCTCAAAACCCAAAAATCTAATAGCTCCTTCAACGGCGGCGGACTCACCTCAATGCCGAAAGACGACGAATTGAGCTTGTAGAAGGATCGAACTCGGAGGCGGGCGGCTGCCCAGAGCTCGTCGTCGGAATCGGCGACGGAGATTGAGAGGGTTGACTTGTCGAGCGAGTGAGGGGAACATACTTCGGAGGAAGCTGCTGCTGCGGTTGGTCGGAGGCGGGGAAAGCGGTAAGAAGAAGAAGAGATGGGGTTGTAGGAATGGCGGCAGTGCGGCGGAGGCAAACAGTTCCGGCGAGAGAAGGAGAGACGGGGAGGGATTGCCGGGGAAGGAGAAGAGGAAAGGAGCGCCATTTTTGCTTCTGGCCGCAGATTCTTTTTCTTCCCTGGATTGAATTATCCTTTTTTTTTTTCTGCCGCCAGAATTTGTGTTTTCCCGGATTTTTTTGTGTCTTTGTTCTGTTTTTTCCGTTTTTCTTTTCTTTTGTCTTTTCTTATATTCTAATATATACATTGGTTTAAAATTACATTATTTTTTTATTATCAATTCATTCCAATAGCTCAAGTATAACATATAATTTTTGCAATAAAAGTGGTTAGTATTGATTGCAAAAAAGTCATTCTAATATATACATTCGATAAAGTGTTGTAAATAATCTCTAAGATAAGTATTCTCCACCCATTTATCTTTTCTCTCATTTCGATGAATTTTTAGATTTTTTTTTCATCTTGTTTTGCCCATTTGTCGATTCTGTGGTGCATATAATAAAAATATTAACAAGGGCTAAAAGAAGTATCTCGCCATAAAACTCAACCCAAAAGTTACTAATCCTCTTAGAAGACGATGATTATGAGTCATTTGGAAGGGGAATTTTATAGTCAATTTAACCAAATTATCCCATATCTCATAAACAATTGTTCTAAATCCAATCTGGACGTTTATAAATTGCTCTATTCAAATCACTCGTAATAGGTTCTAAACACTCCTAGAACCCATTTTAGTGCCCCGTAAGCCGAAACAAAGAAGATTTCTTTCTTAATGGAATCCACATTTTTGAACTTCTTAAGTAATAGGTATTGCATACACACTCCATATTCACGGCACTACACCACAATTCCACATTTATAAATGGAATGACAAAAGCAAATCAGTAGCCTCTCCCTGTGGGTTGGTTTCCTTTTGGGACGAAAGTCTTTCATGCAAGTTGAAGAAGGAGAAGAGAAAAAGAACAGAGGAGCAAAATGCAACAGTGAAAAAGGACAATGCCTGCCTCTTGCTTTGTCTTCTGTACTGCACATAATCAATTTCCTTTGTTCTTTTTGCTTATTAGTTATTATTATTAGTTTATTACCCTTTTGTTGCAAGTATTGAAAGTTTTAAAATTTGAAAGAAAAATTAATGAATCTTGGCCGTGGACTGACACAGATTGACCATGAGTAGTCACATCCCCAAAGGGTTGTGATGATTATAATGAAAGAAACAGAGGAGAGAAAAAGCAGCAGTAATAAATTCAAAGCCTGCACAGAGCTTTGAAACTGCTGTGAAATCCTAACACCACATTTTGCAGTGTTTGATTCACATACCATACCTCTCTCTCAGTAGTCCAAGTCATGAGTTTTAACTTTTAACTGACTGTAAATTTTAGAAGTAAAAAAAAACTATATGTAGAGAGCAGTAAAAAGATGGAAAAGGATAGTGATTTATTGGGAAAGAAAAGGTTTTGGTTTTTTGCTTTGGTAATTGGTGGGTTAAAGCCTATAAAAGAACTAGCCATTAGCCAAATCTCTGTAAGAAAAAAGCCCTCTGATGCATCAAAAGATATGGTTATGGTAGGGGAGATCCAACATTGGACACTGTGTTCTTTGGTTCTGCTCCTCATAAGTCATTCGATTACTACAGATTTCAGAACCCTAGCAGCAAGCTATTAAAAGCACCAGAACCTTTGTTCTTTGTATTCTCAAGACTTGGGGTTAATTGCATGGTTGGTCACTGAAATTACAAAAAACGTTCATGTTTGGTCACTCAAAATATTTAAATCCATCCATGGTCACTACATTTAGTAAAACAATTCAAATTTGGTCACTCTCCGTCCAACTCCGTTAACTTTGGCTGATGTGGCAGTCAACTCTAATAGTTGACCGTTAAATCTGTGACGTGGCAATTAAAAATTAATAAAAATTAATTTTAAATATTCCACTTCATTATCACTACTATTAAAAATTAAAAAAATATTAATTATTAATTTTAAATACCTAATGAACTAATCTCACCCCTCTTTCTCACCGTCCACTGAAAGAGGGAGAGCTCTGTCGTGTTTATCGGAATCGGCCCACCGGCCCGACGCCAGGGAGGCGGAGGGAGTGGACAGAGGACTGATTCGCGTCGATTCCGACCCAGCTGCAAACCGAGGAATTGTTGGTGCTCCATTGGAGACGATTCTCGAGTGGGACCTGTGACCAAGATTGACGCTCTCCGTCGATTCCTCCCCTGTTTCTCCCCTGCCTCCACCGCCTCAGCCGCTGCCGCTCCCCAGTCCCCACCACACTACTAAGAAGCGGATCAGTACTTCTCTCCGCGACGACCTCCCGGACGACGTCGTATCCTCCAAGAAGGATCCCCAAGACGACGATGACCAGCAAGACCCGGATTCCTCCACATCCACCGATCAGAGCGCCAGCCTGGCGCCATCTCGGCCGTCCAAGACCATGGTGATCGGAACCATATTCGGCAACCACCGCGGCCACGTGTGGCTCTGTTTCCAGCACGACCGCCTGGCCACGAAGCCGCTGTTGCTCCTCGAGCTCTCCGTCCCGACGCACCAGCTCGTCAAGGAGATGAAATTCGGGCTCGTCCGGATCGCCCTAGACTGCAGCCGACCCGAGTTACGCTCCTGCCCGCTCCGCTCCGTGCCAGTGTGGACGATGAATTGCAACGGTAAAAAGCTAGGGTTCGCAGCGATTGCCGCACCGTCGAACCCTACCCACTCGTCTGTGGGCCCTATCGCGTCCCTTCCCTCCTCGACCTCCTCGGCGCCGCCAGCTCCGACTGAGTCGTCAGCTAGTTGTACGCCGTCTTGCCCCGAGGACTTGCTCGACTGGACTCGCTCGAGGGTAAGACGCGCGGCCACTACGAGCGGTTGCCGATCATAGTGGAGCCCATTGACTAGCGGCGGAGGAGGGGAAACTCTCGCTTCTGTGGAGGCGTATTTCGCGGAGAGAAGCTAGGCGGAGGAGATGTGGGAGAGGTGCGGGAAGAGAGGGTATTAGGTTTAGGGATTTGGCCGACGCCCTCTTCCGTCAACAGTGAGAAAGAGGGGTGAGTTCATTAGGTATTAATAATTTTTAATTTTTTAATTTTTAATAGTAGTGATAATGAGGTGGAATATTTAAAATTAATTTTTCATTAATTTTTAATTGCCACATCACAGACTTAACGGTAAACTATGAGAGTTGACTGCCACGTCAGCTAAAGTTAACGGAGTTGGACGGAGAGTGACCAAATTTGGAATGTTTTACTAAATGTAGTGACCATGAATGGATTTAAATATTTCGAGTGACCAAACATGAACGTTTTTTGTAATCTCAGTGACCAACAATGCAATTAACCCCAAGACTTGTCATCTTACAAAACCCTAGCTTAGCTAATGAGCTACAATACCTAGCTGAATCCATTGCTTATTAGCCTGAGCCTGAAGAAAATGGGGTTCTGATGAGCTCCTACTTAAAGAAATAAAAAAGAGATGGAGTAGACTAATCAAAGCCTTCAATGATCTTTACCAAAAAGAAAAAAAGCCTTAAAATGGCTGGTTTCATGTGGGTTGCCAACTTAGCAAGCAAAGCATAAAGCCTGTTTTTTGGGGTCAACTATAAATTTGACAGCTCAAAAGATTGAGGTCACTAAACTTTGATTTTTAACGAATTTGGGAGTTAATCTTGTGGTAGCATAATAGTTAGTCACTTGATTCGTCTTCGTCGAGGTTTTTCAGTCTAACATTGTATTTCGTTTATGTTTCTAAAATTGTTAATATTTGTATATTAACTCCACTATATTAATAACAACAGTCATACCAGTAAATGAACTATCGTGATTGGAGAAAATGTGGTATTATAGTGGTTATTATAGTTACTTTATATTGAAAGTTGGGTACAGAGTAACAAGTGCGGTCTGCATCAAGTATGGTCATGACAATGCGTCTTTCATATCAACTGATGACGAGTCTACGCTAATGTGACCATTCCAATCACTCAGCTTGTTTTTGAGTTACGTTGGAAGACTAATGCTGACATTTTTGGACGAAAAATCTTAATCAAGATGGGCGTAAGTATACGATCGTTTTTTGTAATCCCCCCTCCCCCCTCCAACTTTGAGTGACGTCCTTGTAAACATCAAATTCTGAAGCTAGTGACCAATTTGTCAATGACCTCAAAGTTTAGTGACCCTTGAAGCATACATGTCTCTCATCGACAACAACAACCATAATAACTATAACCATTTTGGCAATGTTGTGAGCATTCATCATGAATTGCATGGAATGGAGCTTCTTCCACCACGAGATGTCAACACCAGACATTAATTTATAATGTGTAATGATGATGTCCCAGAAAATGTCAAAGGCTCGACGTCCCTCCTCCTCCTCCTGCTGCTGCTGCTGCTCTGTCCCTTCGCCGAGTGCCATCATTAACTTTGGGTCGTTGTTTGTAGTAATAATGGTGGCTGACCTGCTTTGCTCCAAAATATGCCCTTTTGCATGGAACTATCGTCTTACATTTTAGGTAAAACTTGGCTAAAAACAAGCTCAAAGGTTATGGTAGTGTGAGTGTGACAGAGACAGCATTGCTATAATAATGCAGCAGGGTGCCAAATGAGGGAGAAAGGAGTTGATCATCTACATATGCATGGTGAAAGAATCCAACAAGATTGAATTCACATGGATCACTTTGTGGACGATGTATGATTTGCTTGTGAAAACTGCATTGACGCCGGTGATGCTAATCGCTCGAGATTTAATGGCAAACTCGTTAAAAAACACAACAATACAATCATGCTAATACGACTTTGGATACACAACTGATCAAACTAATCATGCAATGTCACAAACTTTCAAAATTGTTAAAAATGTTTATGATGATGAAGGTTCGAATCGCATCAAATAGTACTTTTGAGCTACCATTTATGCACTTGTGATTCATTGTTCTTGAATATCTCCTATAGAAAAATTGAGTTGTGTTGAGAGTTCCCGAAATTGGTATTGGAACTTTATTGACTGATAAATCTCGCAATCTTGCGTATTAAGAGTTCATTCCGTACAAAATACGAGTACCATCGTCTCACATGAATTCGAGTTATGGGGATAAACAATTCTCCACACACTCAGCAATAGTTAAAAAAGGTTTGGTCTCAAAGTTAAAATTTTATAGGATTTTACAGGGTGGTAAAAAGGTGTATATATATACAAGGATTGGTCAAAGACAATGTATAGTACTATAGTATATACTACAGCTTTCACTTATCAAAATATATTGTTGTACAATAATAGCTACCAATTGATAGTTAACTTTGTACTTCCACATGCACCATCTCAACATATTCTTCTTCTTCCTCCTCCTCCTGAGGCACTTCTCTGTCTCTTTTTAATGCTGTTCACTGCTTGACAGTGTGAAAGTTTTTGGAAAGAGATTTGCAGAGTCTGAGTCCCCAATCTTTGCGTAAATGAGAGGGTAAAAGATACTATGTTCTGATCATCCACAGACAACAGATGAGTACTTACTTGGGAGAGAGAATAGAATCATAGAGATGGTGGTGTTAAGTCACATTACACCTTTCTCATGATAATCTTCTTCCTTACCTTCCTACCTTCCTTCTTCCCTCCCTCTTTAGCTTATTGGGTTCCTCTCCTCTGTATAACCCTAGACTTCTCACTAAGTCAGAGACTGTAGAGAGAGAGAGAGAGAGAGAGAGAGAGAGGGATGGGAATTAAAGGGATGAGCAGAGGGAGAGAGAATGACCAAAAGAGTAGAGAGAGAGACCAAGTTCGAATTCTTGTCATTTGTGGAATTGGGTTTTAGCCTTTTTCTTTTGTTTTTTCTAGTATGTGGGAAAATAGGAAAACGAATTCTATGCATGCATGTATGAGCTTTATGTTTTTGCTTGGCCTAAAAATGTTCTTTGGTTAGCAATGAGAGAGTTGAACCATAGTGTTTAGAGGTCTCGAATGTAAGTTGTTTGAGAATTATGGATTCGATTTAATCTATCTGGTTTATTATAGTGATGGGTTTGAACGTTAAATATAATAACTGAAACCACAGCGAAAAGAAAGAGGACGTGAGGAAGTAATGCATATAATTCGTAACTACTCAAAAGAGAACTCGATACAAAGATTATGACTTTATAGTGCAATATTGTTCGATTAGAAAGATGTCCAATTATCTGAGTAGTTTTCTCTTACTATTCACATGTGTTTTGCTCACTAATAACCTTTGTGTCCCTTGTGCCTACATTTAGGGGTGGGCAACGGGAAACGGGTATTTGGGTATACCCGTACCCGTCCCATTTTTTAAGGGTTACGGGTACCCATATTACCCGTAATATTATAAACGGATGGGACTTGGGATTGAACATTCCTAATATGGGTACCCGCGGGTTACCCGCAAATACCCGTTTGGGTAATATGGGTACCCGTTATACCCATTCAATACAAATGCAGAAATTTAATTCAGCCCAACCCAATTCAAAACCCATTGGCCATTTGGGCCCTTACCCTTTCAATTTCAATTCCATTTGGGCCCTTACCCTTTCACTCTTTCACTGACATGTTTGGGAATTAGTAGAGAGAGTTGGGATGTGTTGAATGAAACTTTTTTTTATAATTTGGTACTTTGAATGATTTATTTCTATGTGTTGTGATTGTTCATGAATGTGTAATTTGCAAACCAAGTATTTGTGATTGGGATGTATTTTGTGTCTTGTGATTGTTAAGCAAATACAAGTTAAGTTTAAACTTTTGTTAAAATTTTAGTGGTTTAAACTTTGGGTATTTATGGGTAGTATGGGTACCCGTTATCCGTCCCGCACGGGTAATGGGTACCCGTTTCCCATATGGGTTTGGGATATGGGATGGACTTTGATCTCCAAATGGGACTGGGTACCCGTTTAAAATGGGACGGGTATCCCGTCCCGTCCCGTTGCCCACCCCTACCTACATTGCTTGTTATATCTGTCTTTATTCGTCTATTTGTTCCCCCTTTCTATATATCGTATTACACACCCCAACGCCAGGACTACGTCAAATATATTGTATACAACATCAAGTTTGATCATTAAGACTCAAATATTCCAATGTTCATCCATTGTTGTATTGATGAGAGTAATGTCACTGTTAAGCTAATGAATAATGAACAATTAGATTAACTGTATTGAGAACCATAAACATATTTTGGGAATGTCAGTAACTTTTCCAGATTTCCACATTTACCTCTTTCAATAAAAAAACCCCCAAAAACAATATATACCTCTCTCTAGTCTCTGCCATTTTCCTCTATATAAACTCCATACATCCCTTCACAAACCATCTGCAATTTCCCTCTTATATCACTTCACTCCATTCCCTCACCTTCCTATTTCATTCACCTCTGTCTCATCTTCTTCCTCCTTCATCTTCTTCACACCCTGCTTGCTTCCTTTCTCTCACTTCCAGTCCCATCTTCCTGGAACAGAATTAACTCCAAAAACAACCTGTCAATGGCTCTTTCAGCTGTTCATTCATGCACCTCGTCCCATGATGTCTGTATCCTCCCTCCATCGAACTTCAAGTACTGGAGGTTGAGAACGACTATGTAGTCCTAACACCGACGCTATCCTGATCGAGCTTATGTTTTAACCATGTGCATCAGTCGTTTTCCTTTCAATTTTTTTACGTTTTCTCATTTTGTTTTCTTGACCTTGCAAGACTTTGTAGATATCTTATTTTAGTATTTTCATTTTTAATTACATTTAGTAAGTTAGTTTTTTTGTTTACTTCATTAGTACATGTATCAAGTTTTTTCACCTTGGCTTTCCCTCTTGAGCTTGAGCCTTCATTGGCTAGTTGGAAATGTAATTATCATTCTCTCTAATAAAACAGAGATTGAACTAATTGTTTGTAAGTTGCAGTTATGATAATCCTATCTGCTCGGTTTTGTTTAATGGTTCTGGTCTACTAATGGTGGCTTCAGTCTGTATTTTGTATACTGTTCTACACTTTCATCAGCACTATTGAAGTTCACAGTGGTAACAATCTCCATAGAAGTGCCTGTAAAGACCAAAGATAAAAACTTTCTGGAAATCCCATGTAGAGAAACTGAAGAAATGGGGGAATTCAGTTTCATGGATTAATATATCAGCCACAAGAAGCAGCTTAAACATAAGACCTTTAACAAAAGTTACATGTAGTATGATTATGGGTGTGTTGTGTTTCTTTCTTTCTTATGTACATTGAGGAATCAAGCTTAAAGTACCACAAATATTCCATTCTCTGCAACTTCTTTCTTTCACTTCTCTCTCTTTCTGATATTTACAGTAATCCCTCAAGAGTGTCACATTCTAAACAAGCGAAAAAAAGAAAAATTGATTCAGCACCATAGGCAAAAATTGGCACAAAAAGGTGATCCATATGAAGACCTTTTGGGTCAGCAACCACTCCCTATGGTGACATACTGATTCAGCGTCGACATCCAGGACCTCCTTCGCTCGTGGTTAGAACCTGATCCCCTGAGCCTCGACCTTGAGCACCTCACTAGCTGCTCCCTGATGCTTGGATCAACAGAGGAAGGAATCAACGATGAATCTGTGTCTTGTGAACCAATGCACCTGCTGGTGTTGAACTTCATCGAGGGGAACTTTTGGCAGCTTAATGACCGGAATGAGGATGACCTCGTGCACTGGAAGTCTGGTTTGCACAATGGCGCATTCAGCAAACTTGGTTCTAGGTCCTCCGATGAACAAGCACAGAATGGGAGTGACAAGGTTGTTCTGTGTCCCATGGACTTTAGGGCTGCCTTTGTTCCAGGGAGCTTGGCAAAGGAGACTATCCCATGGCGGCATAATGGGCATGGAATTGAGCCCGGGGGACCTTGGGAAGCCATTGAGGTGCAGATTGTTGAACATAGGTACAATGCACAACGAGTACAGAACTCGTGGTTGCATCCTGCAAAACCAGAGAAAATTAGGATTCTGAGCTCTTTGAGATGCCGATCGACCAATGTGCATAGTCGAGTGAGGTTCATGTTTAATAATTTGGAAACTTTGTACCTTCTGCGGCAACAGTGCACCTTGCTTCGAGGCATACAACACATGGGTCCTGGCAAGAAGGAAGGAGATCATTGTTCCGCCACCCACATTCCCTGAGGAGAAACAAGAGAACAATAGGATTCTGAGCTCTTCGAAACACTAATAAATTTGCATCACCATCATCATATAATATCAGCTTGATCCACGTACCGGGCAATTTTAACAATGCTCATGAGAGGGAGCGAGAGATAAGGACACATCTGCTGCTGATGTTGCTCTGCAGGTTGGCTACTGAGAATTTCCTCGAGCTCATTTCTATGCCATGATCTAGCAACCATCAAAGCAGTCCATCTTGAAAGCAGAGGAAAACAGAATGCAGGTTAACTCAACTGCTTTTCTTACTATTTAGAACATACATTGATCGAGCTATAGAGATCTTTACCCATTTGCATTTTCAGCATCAAGACAGGCACCCTTGGAAATCAACATCTGAAAATAAATTTTAGCAAAACATGTTAGA
Organism: Linum tenue; assembly: GCA_946122785.1. Classification (NCBI taxonomy): domain Eukaryota; kingdom Viridiplantae; phylum Streptophyta; class Magnoliopsida; order Malpighiales; family Linaceae; genus Linum; species Linum tenue. The sequence goes on from CAMGYJ010000003.1 coordinate 33,654,709, forward strand.
ACCTTCTCCAACATACATTATATTGTGATAAGCTGAGGGTTTTCATATCAACACGTACTTGGCAGCATTGTAAGTTTCCACCACAAGCAGCGTAATGGAGAGGTGTGCTTCCAGCTCCTGCAGATCATCAAACTCTTAACTTGATTGTGAAGAAAGCTACAAGTAATAAATTGGCATAAAAATGCAGCTTAGAATGAACTCATATTCTAAGAATTCTCATAAACCAAGACCAATAAGAGCACGTAGCTAGAAGATTTAGATTTGAAACCATCTAGTTGCATTCAAACATGGATCAAACAGAAGAACTATGACTTGATTCGACAGCTTTTCCATCGTAATTACCTATCAGATCAATGGTGGTCCCATCTTCCACGGTGACTTCAGAGACAGAAGCTCCCAAATCCAGAAGCAACTGAACAGTTTCTACGTGTCCATTTAGTGCAGCCATGTGCAGAGCTGTGATTCCCCCATCAGCAGGTTTGTTGATAACCTCATGGAGGGCACTGATGCATAGTTCACCAAAGGTCAACATGATTGAAAAAACACAATTCACAAGGAAGCGAAAGCGCGGCAATTCAAAAGAGCTTAAGTAAAAGGAAGCGGTCTCTACCCTTCATCGAATTCGGAGATCAACTCCTTCTGCGACGATTCGTTGCTGCTCCTCAACAGCTCCCAACAATAGGGAATGCTCGGGATGTAATCAGTGAGAAGCAGGCGTATGCATCTCGTGTGACCATTCAAGCTAGCCAAATGTAGAGCCGTACCACCATTCAGATAATCCGCTCTGTGAATCTGGAGTTCGAGTACTCGATTTTACAAATGTTCATATCCAATAATCAACACAGTAATACAAAGTAAAACCCAAAATACCCGCTCACATTAGCTCGAAAGAGGATCAGAGTCAGAACAACTTCCCAATGGCCATGCTGGCAAGCTTGCATCAGTGCAGTCTGTTCACTCAATACCAAACAATCAAACTTACCATTATTGAAGATCTCATCAAATTCCATTAAACAATAACAAAAGACTCAATTTACCATAATTTTACCTGGCCACGGTAGTTTCTCAGGTTGATATCAACACCAGACTCGAGCAATAGTGAAACTATCTGCGAGGAAAAGGAAACAATGCAAATGACCTTTCTTTCGCCAAATGAATCAATGATCGAAGAATGAATTTGTTTCTTCTTCTATACCTCATGGTGCCCTTGAGCTGCAGAGTAATGAAGAGGGGAATTCCTGACTCCAAAAGTAGAGTATCTGGCTAGCCTTGGATTCCAATCAAGCAAGGCTTTAGCTTCCTGAAGATCACCATCTCTGGCAGCTGAAACTAATCTTTCCCCAGATGCTGAACAGCCAAATGAATTCCCCACCAGGCTCAGAAACTTCATTGTCACAAAAAACAACAGAATTCCCCCTTCTTCTTCCCCCACCTGGGCTTCAACACACACAGAATTCAACTGTTTACACATTCATTCATGAAAAGACACCAGAAGATCAGGAAAAGGAAACCCAGAGAGAATAAACAACGAAAGAAAGAACTGTTCTTTTCTCCCATATACCAAAAATCAAATCCCAAATTCAGTGAAATCTGCAGACAATTGGGGGCCTTTTCCGCCTGCAACCAGAATCTCACTGCCCCTTCTTTTCCCTGATGGATTCTCCAAATCCTCCCACAAGTGAATTTGAGAAAAGAGAGAGAGAGTCCTAAGTCCTAACAAAACTACAAACCACTCTTTCCTTCTGTCTCTATTTACTCTGGAGCTCTAACTGCTCAAAGTGGCAGAATGGAAGGAAGAAAGCGATGAATTATGGAATCTGGGATTGTGACCCGACCCGAATTTATATACGTTAGTGGAAAAGCAACAATCCCCTCTCCCTCTCCCTCTCCCTCTCCCTCTCCCTCTCCCTTTCCCTCTATCTCGTGAACTCCGAGAAACCCACCATAACAAACAACAAAGCAAATACTACAAACCAAGAAATGACATCCTTTTACATAAAGAACCAGACTTTTTCACCTCAGAGAATCAGACAAACAGCCGCACCCAAAAAGAAAAGCCCAGGTAAAGTTTTTTACCTAAGAATCAAAACTTCTCCAATCCGCAAGGGAAGAATCGGGGAAATCCCTACACGCCCAAAAGCTCTTACAAGCCTTTCCCTTCCTCCACACTGGAAATTATGAAGAAATCACAGCACACCCATTCAAGAAAATTTCAGCTCATACAGTAAATCCCCATTCAAACCAATTTCTTCCCCAGATTGATTATCATCAAGAACAAGGGAACAAAACCCAGGTCAAGGATTGTCTCCTTGAGCCAGGGGTGGCAGAATCCCAGGGGGGAAAAAACGGAGTAACTAAGGCTTTAAAGAAAAACCAATTTGTTTTCTCCTTCCAAATTACAGCCTGCAAAAATGGTTGGAAGGAGATGGAGGGAAGGAATTAAAAGATGGGGATGGAAGAAAAAGAGAAAAAAGAAGAAATTATATATATGGTGTAGGAATTGTCTATAAAGGAAAGCTCTCGTGTAGATCGAAAGGAATGAACTTTTTATTTTGGGGATGTTTGTTTTATGTTTTTCTGTGTGTGTGTCAGAAAAAGGCGCGTTCTTTGTGCAGTAAGAGATCGAGGCAGAGAGCTAGTACAAACGTTGGCGCCATGGAAGCGCAAAGATTCTTTCATTGCAGTCAACCTTTCGGTTCTGCTGCCTGTTGGTTAAATTGGTTTCTGTATTTTAATCCCATTGTGCTATTTTTATTTGGCGAGTTATACAAGCAACAGAAGGGGCTCAAAGACAAATTCAGTAATTTCAGGGCTTGTTTGGCATTTTGGGAACATATTTGGGAGCTTTGTGTCGTGCCTGAGTGGAAGGCCTGCTGCTTTGTCTTTGTGGGATTAATTACAATAGTAGTCATTGAACTGTACGTTTTAAGCAAATTTATCACTATAGTTTGGAAGAACTAAAGACATGGTCTCACTCACAACATGGTCATTCAGTCCATCTTCGTCAAAAACAAAAAAGGTCTAAGTTAAAGTTGTCGAAATTGAAAGCCAATTCAAAAAACATAACATAAATTCTGATAGCAACGATATATTTCAACGCATACTTGACCCCTTTAACCTAGATGATTGTCCAAAATCACCTTAATCCATCCCCATGATATATAGCTTGTTATAGGGTGTATATGATATTTTCTTTTCTTCATTTTGATGATTTTGGCATACTGATCTGATGAGCCCAAGGATGGGAACTCATTTCAGAATCTCGCAGCGGGAAACAAAGGAGTCGTGATGGTAGTGATCTCGTAGTAAAAACAGAGCGTGGAATCGATGGAAAGTAGAGGGAACCAGGTCAGCAACCTCAACACAAAGGGGAGGAGGCTAATGTGGGTAGATTCACCAATCAATCAAGGTGAATACTTGGCTTGATTGATATGCAATCCTTGGCCAAAAACCAAGAACAAACCTAGCTCGCAAGCGGGGGAAAACTCCTCGGAGTAATTTTCGATTAAACTCAAAAATGTCTCTTACAATCAATGAAAGAGGCTATTTATAGCCACGAAACAACCTAACATAATCCTAATTGAACAATGAAACAAATTCAAGTTAAACAATGAAAGGAATTCGATCAAACAATGAAACTTGTCAACCAAACAACAATCTTCTTCACCAAGTAAGCTGCCAGGAAACAACCTTCATTCCATCTTCAAGCTCCTGGAAAAATAGCCTTCCATTTCGAGTCGAGGTCAGCCAATCCCTTCTCTGGGTTTAGAAAGTTGCACTCTTCTATTCCCAACTCGAATCACCAGTTGGTTGTACCGCGAACTCCACAAATGTTGCTCCAAAGTAGGTACCCGAAACTCAGTTTCTGCCTTTTGCCCAAATCAGACAGTTTTCATATTGCAGGATATGATTTTGAGCAGCTCGAAGAACACTAAGTTGTAGAGGAACATCCAGGCTTTAAAACAATTCACTAACCCTGCATTTTCAATGAATCATTTGGATGAAACATCCCTCCAAAGTAGCCTTCCTAGAACTGTTCCAACACTTAGAAATTTTTCAGCTTGTTTCCCATCAACTTGATCCGATCTTGGAGTGATGAATTGGAACTTGTAGGGTGATGGATTTGAGATCATATCATGATCGAATCTGAGTCATCGATGTAACTAACCCGTACTTTGTGACTTTGTCGATAGTTTTAATATAGAGCTTGGAGTTTTTCTCTTGCATGCCCCCCCCCCCCCTCCTCTTATCATAAATATAGCTTATGCAATGTGGAAGAATAAAATAAGCACGAAGTTGATTGTCCAATTTAAACCAAGAATCTTGAAACTAAGACGACTCTGTCATAGAATCATTTAAACTAGTTAGAAGTATGTTTATTTCCTCCTACCCTTCTTTCTTTCTAATGAATACTTAGTAGTAAATGATGTTTATGATTGAACTTGCTATGCTTTAGTGTTAAAGGGTACTCAATGGTGTTTCCCTTTACACCCTCTAACCATATTTACTTAAAAGGGACCCTATGAAGTATGAATTTGCTTCATCACACGGGAAGTCCAAGCCCTTATTTTCTCCTCTTACTTCACCAATATATTTTCATGCATCTTTCATCGCCAAAGTCACAAATCCCAAACGGGTGATCTAATAATAACATGTGAGGTAATTTATAGAAACTTTGTTTGCCCAACCATCCACTAGAAATACTATTGGATATGGGATCCAAATAGGAATGAGAGTCAAAATGCTTGCTTGTGTTTGTGGCAATGAATAAATTCTCTCCTTGTTTATTTTTTTAAAATAAATTCTCTCCTTATATACTACAACTAAAAGGGATTTCACTTCTTTATCAACCACTACCTATACATGAGTAGTAACTAGCAAGGTACTTTTGACATTTGTTCTTTGGAGAAGGAAAAAAGAAACCCCCACTTTTATATATTATTACCTATTAACCATACCATAAGGACTTGATTAAGAGACAAATTATTTTCTTAGTACCTAATGTGATCCAATTAGATAGAAGTGAGTGATTCGGGTGCCCAGTCGGGATCTCATAGGCTTATCATATGTATTTAGATCTTCGGACATCACTTTTTCATATGTACTACTTAAGACTGAGAGAAAGGATTTTGCTTTTCATTTGAACAAATAATACGATTATAACCGATATCAAGTAAAGTTATAATACTTCGAAAATTAAATAATATTTGCCCACACTTGGAAAAATATATGATCTAATTGATCATAGGAGGGGGGAAAAGAATAATAATTGGTGTCTTTATAATGACGGCGTGGGAATGGAAAATAAAGTAATTAAAGGAGTTGATTAACACACCCAAACCGACACCATTAATCAAATCAAATTCCAGAGTGAGAAAGTGATATGTGTTTTATTTTAATAATTGCAGACTGATTAATCATTGAGGGGTTACAAGAGTATGTGTTGTCGCCCGACCCCATCAAGGAAAGGAAGGAACACCACTTTGGAATCGACGGCCTTTTTATTTGATGATCTTTCATTATTGCAATTATATATTGCACTTAGTGGCTCCCCAAATATTTGTTTATTTATTTATGATAACGTTCATGTTGGAAATGTTAGCAGGATTATATTACATCGACTCGAATCACAATTCTATGATTTACTAGGCACATATGTGAACATTATCGAGGGGTAATGATCGAGAGCTCGAAAAGGAGTACAAGCTCTTCTTCCATGCATAAAAGTAAAATCTTCGTGTGAAGCATTGTCATTATAACTCTTCCGGGATTTCCTACAATAACTTGAAGTAAGGTAACTTGAATTTTTTTACCTGCTATAGCAGGTTTCACAGGTCGCATTACGTAAAATATAATAGGTATTACGTAACGGTTACGTAACATATGGTAATCTTACGTAACAGTTGTAAAAGATCATTACGGAAGTCTTACGTAATATAATGTGTCTTTACGTAATGAGTATTAATCTCGCGTTACGTAAAATGCTAAGTCATTACGGAAGCCTTACGTAACCTACTGATTTAACTTTTACGTAAGAAATAACTGTCGTTCCGTAACCTTTACGTAATGAAAGGTCTTTTTACGTAATGAGTATTAACCTCGTGTTACGTAAAATGTTAAGTCATTACGTAAGCTTTACGTAATGAATGTGTATTTTACGTAACAGTTGTAAAATGTCATTGCGGAAGCCTTACGTAATTGAAGGTCTCTTTACGTAATGAGTATTAATGTCGTGTTACGTAAAAAGCTAAGTGATTACGGAAGCTTTACGTAACGCTTTCGATTTCACTGTTACGTAAGAAATAACTATCGTTCCGTAACCTTTACGTAATGGAAGGTCTCTTTACGTAATGAGTATTAATCTCACGTTACGTAAGGTGCTAAGTTATTACGGAAGTCTTTCGTAACGCTTCTACTTTAACCAGAATTAAAATAAGGAAAGGATAAAATAAGAAAAAACAAATAAATATGAAAAAGGAAAGAAAAAAAAAACAAGAAAGGTAACTTGCTTTGTGGCCACCGGCAACCCATGTTGCCATTGATTTTTTTTTTACTTATTTTTTTTTTATTTCTTTAATCAATGGTTTAAAATAAATTTGATCGATTTTAACGGTTTAGATCTATGCAAGTTACCTAACTTAAAATTATACCCAAGTTACTGTAGGAGATCCCTAACTCTTCCCCTTGTTTAGGTACATTTGTATATCATAGCACACTCCATATCATTGTGTGTTTGCGCTTTCTTCATGCCAGTTGTACATTGGCTTGATTGTGAGAATGTGATCGTGAATACAAACTAATTTCTACACGAATCACGCACACCTCCTCATAAAGATCGAAAACTCAGAACTCGAATTGAAACAGACAACCATTCTCGACCAAAGAGTTCTCTTGGTTGAAACATGTCACAGTTCTTGCATCTTCTGTCTACAAAAAGAAAATTGTTGTACATTAATGTACAAATAAGACAAACAAACACTGGCCATCAGTCCTCCCCTATGGCTTATATGTGAATGTGCATAAAATGAGACGTGAGGTTTTATCCAGGTGAAAATGACCAGTTCCTACGTGACAAAATGCATAGTGTTGCATAAGTCAAAACCCAAGACTCCTTTGCCTCGTTATCATCGGTTTATGCTAACATTAACTTACATGCAATATCATGGCAATTTATATGATATCATTGTCATCACCAATTTGTTCTATTGCACGAGTAGCATATAACTACAGTGTTAAGTGGTTGAAATCTCGACATATATGTTTGAGGCTTACTATTGTCACATATGAAGAAGAAGAAAAAAAAACTCTTTTGATGGTGCTATTCCATTCTTTCATCAAACACATGCACAATAATTTTTATAAAGTAAATTTCATATGGAACAAAGATTATTGTACGTGTTGTTTTTCAATATGCCGATTGTAAAACCTCCAAAGTAGTATACAAGATTTGACATGTGGCAGCGAACAACTAGTTGCTCACTTGATTATAACAATGATACATGGGTATATGCAACGAATTTCATGAGATGCTCGTAAACCCAAAAGTGAAATTATTCTATATGATGCCCACTCCACAATGTAAACCTTCTCTTCGATAACATCGGATAAAATTGGAACGATACATAATTAGCAAATCACATGTGAAAATAAAAGGAAAATTTATGGAACAATTTCTAATCAAATCAAGAAAACCACACTCAATACAAGTGACATATATCCATCCCTCACCCGCTATACATATATACCATTAGATGTTGATAGTAATAATAACTAATAATAAACGACCATAGGTGATGGACAACCACCTCGTTAATTAATTCCTAGCAACAATCAATCCTTTTTCGGCCGGCTTGTCAAGTATGGGCCTGCCTACTTATTGCAATCGTGATGTTCTTGGTAGAGTGTCAAAATCATAATAAGTAATTAGAGCAAGCTAGCTAGCTATCGCAACCATCTAAGCTTAATTAAGATGTAGGTCATATATATGTATATTATTCACCTAAGTATGTTTCTTGCCATACTTATAAAAACAAAAGGATATAGAAACATGAGATATTATGTGCAAAAGCATGCATGGCACCTACCTTCAAGAAAGCATGCTTCCGGGCATCTCTTGCTCGTGTGGTTTCCATTCTCTGTGTTTCTCCTTGGATTACGGTTGAGTTTGTCCCTCGTCGACTCAATAAGCTTGCTGATTGGATCGCTAGGAACTCTCGCCTTGATCTCCTTCCCCCTGAATGGTTTCTTGTTGCCGACCTTGTAGCTCCATTATTGTAATCGTTGTGCTCCCCTTGTGTGGGTTTGGAATGAAATGAATGATGAATGTTGTCAAAAAAAAAAAAAAAAAGAAAGGAAGTTGAGTTACTTGCATTAATAAACCCTAAACGCAAAGAAAGGAGGAAAACTAGAAGGGCCAAAGGTGGTCGGTTGAAGCTTTTAATGCAAGAAAGCCCCTAGAGTAGAGATCGAGGTTGCTTCATTTATATTGTTTGATGCATTAATCAATTTATCCACATTCCAAGCTTATCCAGATAAGTCAGCTCTCAAAAATAGAAATTAAGTGGATTTGAAGTTTGTATATGTTTGGGTTAATTGTTAATGAAATATTCAAGGTTTTGATTGTCAAAATGTGTATGTTTTTCTTTCGTTTATAAAATACGACGTTGATATCCCAAATTCATTCACATTAATGGTCAAAGTTATTTTTTATTTGATATTAACTTACACGTCTTGCGTCCAATGTACATAACATATGTCCTTGAGAAACGTTAACTAATCTAAGAAGATACAAGTAGGGGTGTCAGTTCGGGTCGGGTTCGGTTACCCAAACTGAAATCCGAAAAAACCCCGAAAACCCGAAATCGAAAATCACTAAAACCGAACCCGAACACGATAAGGACTTGCGGGTTCCGGTTACCCGAAACCCGAAAATTCCTTATTGGGTTCGGTTAAAGCAAAAACCGAAACCCGAACGCCAAAAAATACGGGTTGAGTTCTATTCATTGGAGGTTTTTAGCCGGAACCCGAAAAACCGATAAGCAAAAACGAACCCAAAACCGAAAAACCCGAAACCCGAAACGAACCCGAACCCGAAAAACCGGAAATGTATATAATCGGGTCGTTTCGGGTAAACCCGAATGGACACCCCTAGATACAAGTACTCAGATTCGGTTTTAATGAAGGATTGTGAAATCAATACTGAAGGTTATACGAAAAAGTTAATGATAAGATAATTTACATTAAAATCATGATTTAATAATTTTATATCACTTAAATTGCCTATCAATTTGTAATCCAGTAATCAATATTTCCGATCCAAGCGAAAGATATGGTACAGTTTTTTAAACATTAGTTTTGATTTTTTTTTTTTGCCATAGATAGGGAATGAAATAGATATTACAGGACGCTAGAAAACCAGATGCGACAGTCGACACAATATCGAGCTGTCGATGAAAGGGCATTAGAAGCCACTAAGTGGGCAGCCCTGTTGTACAACCTCTGTGTAGAAGTACAAATAAAGAAATTAAAAGACACAGACGCCAAACAAATCTCTTCCAAGATCGCTCCACTTGTCGCATGCGCTACATCATGAGATTGAATCATAATGGATGGATGCTTGTATGGTCAATGGAAAACTACGTGCCCTTGCAAAAACAAACAAACACACAAGCGCCCATACTGGAGGACAACTAAGCTCCACCGAATGGACTTAAACAAGCCATGGAGGCTTGGTCGGATACTCCGAATCAAAAGCTAACAAGGTCAAAAGAAAAACATTTTTTATTACTTTTTTTACAGTAAATTTAATGAAAAGTTTATAAATACGAGCAGTTACGGAAAATAAAATTAAAAGATTTTAGAATTAAATTTCTGGAAATAAATAGATATTAAAATTAGGAAGGAAAGAGAAAGAACAAGTGTATCTGAAACGTATTGCAGTTGGAATCGCCTCTGGATTTGTAACCGTTGCTTGTAACTATTAATTCAAATTAATTAATTAACCATAAAACTGTAAACGCCAAACAGTCGATTGAACCAATTGCATACGACTAAAAATTGTGGATCCGAAACTCCCATCTCTGAAAAGGGCTTTTAGTCCATTGTTGTTACCCAATGCTCACATCTCGATGGTCTGCAGCCCAGCAATCGAGCGAAACGTCCAACTTAAAGCAAATGTACAAAATTGGGCCTATTGGGCTACTTCCCTAACTAGTCGTGATTACTTATCATTGGAAGCCCCAAGTATAGATCAGAAAGGAGTATAATGGGCCTCAAACACACATGGAAGTCCAACTTTAACGCTCTTAATTCAAAAGGCTTCAATTCACATCATATATAGGAGTTAATTTGTACGACATTGAGGACATGATCGTGAATCGTGATATCTTTCTAATTTATTCCTTTTTCTTTACAAAACGAGTCAACATACTATACTATGGATTTTCTTATCTCGACCATATTGGGTATGATTTGCATGTATTATCAAATAGTTACGATACTACGATTTAAAGTGTGAAAAACTAAAAATAAGAAGCTGCTAACTAGGGCTGCAAATGAGTCGAGTCGAGTTTTATCCTTGTTTGAGCTCGACTCATTAGTAAACAAGCTGATTTCGAGCTCGAGCCGCTTATTAACGAGTCGAGTCGAGTTTGAGTTAGGCTTGTTTTCTATAATCTTGACTCGTATGTTGATAATTCATTTTGAATGTCATGTATGATACATGTGATTAATGAAGAAAAAAATAATAGTCAAATATTCAATATTAACCGATCTCATATTATACTTTGTTGGTATCATATGATGTAGTCAATACATTTTAACTAATCCGAATCATGAAATTTCACAGTATCGAAGCAATCTGTGATGCAAATTTCTTTTTCCAATAAAAAATAATATATATTTGCTCACATACTCAGCGTGTTAAGCTTCATATAGAGTAAGATATATCATTTAACAATCATATGTATTAAACTCATAAGATATAGATCGATTCGCCCATGAATTTGTAATCTATGTGGCCCTCTATGCACAATGTGAGACATCTCATGAGCTTTAAACGAGCCAGCTCACGAGTTTAACTCAACAAGCCACCGAGTCTAGCTAGCTCGCAAGTTTCACGAGCTGGACAAGGCTTAACTCATGCTCGGCTCGTTAATAAACGAGTAGAATTTTGAACGACCTTTTCTCGAATCAAACACCGAGCCGCTCGCAAACAACTCGGCTAATTTGCAGTTCTACCGATAACACTTTCCAACGTTCTACTGATAACACTTTCCAACGTTTTCCCAACTTACGAAACACACACATTAGGATATTATACCAAATATTGATGATAGGAGGGATGCTGCCTTTCATAATCAAAGGGTGAAAACTAAAAGAAATTATTTAGGGGCTACAAAGTTTTCCTTTTTCGATAATTAAGGGTTGCAAATTTGAAACATAAAATGGGGAAAGAAAAGAAGAAAAAAAAAACAGAGAAGAGGCATAGATCCGAGCAATGTGGAAAGCGCAGCACTGAGCCAATAATTTTATATATACTTCAGATTGGGTCTTAACCTTCCATATCTAATAGTGGAATCATTGACAGGCTTCCACATAAAAAAAACCCTAATTCATAAATTTCAAACAATTAAGATATAGCTATGGCCCTTTTGTGAACACTTCCATCTAACTATCCTCTTCCACATGCATTCTCCACTTTTTATTGACTAAGTTTATGGATCATGTTAAGTTAATAATAAATTATGTGATTAGGCTATTCACTATTGTTGGATGAGATCACATGGCAAGTTTTTTTTTGTTTATTAGATTTTTCAAACCTTTGGGATGTCAAAATTTCTCCATTTTCTTGGTGAGGGTTAAGTATAACCATTGACAATAAAGCCACATATGGCACCTAGAGAGGAAGGAAGTCGGTTATTATTGTGAGATTAAAATTTGATTCAAAGTTTGATTTTTTGAGGTTAAATAAGTCATCAAGTCTAGGGTTTAGTATACAGATTTGACCTTTGTCTCATTTGGTGTCTCAATCATCATTTTTTTTTTTTTTGCCTTACCTAATAACTAATACCCTACCACATAAACTTTCTTCCTCTTTTGTTCTTGTGTTGTTAATTTCCTCTTTGCTCAATGTAAAGTTTGACTAAAAACTTAATTGGGTTTTGAAGATATAACTTCGTTCTCCTTTAATCATTCTTATTATTGGTGTTCATAGATCGGTGGAATGAACTACGCTCAGTAGGTCATGGCCATTCCAAGCTCATATTCACAACTAATTAATTTGAGATTGAGGGATATTACTGCACCATTTCTCTTTAATAAAGCATAGCAATTGGCTACGTATGAATTTGTTGTTTACTATTTTTGTGATGAATAAGTTGATAATACCCGTTTCTCTATTTATTGTTATGAAAATTACCATGAGATTCAAGATAACCTCACCAAAAGAAGAGCTAGAAAAGATTGAAAATAGTCAACACCATATATAGTGGAGTAGACTCACCTTTGTTTTTATCTAGAAGAGAAAACAACATGGAAAGATTGGATGCAAGAGATGTATTGTATGCTTTTGTTGGTAATCTCTTTATCCCTTCTTTTCTTGTTTTTCCACTCGCTCATAATTTGGCCGTTGACTTCCCCCCATGTAACCTGGACAAAGGAGCTAAAGATCAGTCCAAATAATAGTTGGAAGACAAGGATTAAAAAGAAAAGTTGGGAAGAAAGGTTGCCGCATGTCAGGATGTTGTTGCTGTAGTGTTTCACTATGGTTTTGACTTCATGCATAGGATTATTGAGTTATGACTTATGAGGGAGACAATACTATAAGCGCGACATGCTGGCTAGGATCTAAGGGTATCCTAGTTATGTGGCTAAGTAAATCTCAGCTTTACAGGTTTATATAAATTTGATGGCTGATATTAATCTACTTTAATGAAAGGTAGTGTAGCAATTGCATGATTTTTTTAATTTTTAGTTATTAAATAATTTAATAATTCCTCCGTTTACTCGTCATTGCTATCATAAACCAGTTGGTCACAATAACTCGAGTTGTTGGGAGAATGTTATGTTGGATCTTATAATCCTTTCTAACACGCCTCCTCAAACGAAAGTCAACCCATGGGCTTGAAGTTTGCACTTGTGCTTTAGTCAACTGTTAATATTGGGGGTCGTGGAGATTCGAACACACGATCACTTGGTCAAACCAGCTCTGATACCATGTCATAAACCAATTGATCCCAATAACTTGAATTTTTGGGAGAAGGTTATGTTGGATCTTATAACACTCTCTAACAACTGCCACTGTCTTCGCCAGCAGGAACTTTCCCATGTCCCTTCCACCCGCGCTGCTTTCTGGGAGGAAGAGAGAGAGAGAGAGAGAGAGAGAGAGAGAGAGAGAGAGAGAGAGAGAGAGAGAGAGAGAGAGAGAGAGAGAGACGGTAGATTTCCAGCGATCAGCAACGAAGGATTTTCCGGCGACCAGAGACGGCAAAGCCGGATTTTCAGGCAGCAGTGCTGGATTCGTGATGTTTGTCGACCTATTTTGTAATATTTCTAAATACAGTTTGTAATGTTTATATCAATTCGGTTTGTATCGTTTATCATTCTAGTTTGTTATTTTTGTTTATTGTGTTTGTAATGTTTATATGACTAATTTGTATATATTTTGATTAATAATATTTGTTACTCTAGTTTGTATACTTTGTATTCATCGATTTCTAATAAAAAATTTATCGATTTGTATTGTAAGTAGTGTTATTTTGTACTGTTAATATGCTTTGTAATGTTTGTCAGTTTATTCTGTAATGTTTGTAAGCTTTGTTATTTTTGTAATGTTTTTCGGTTTCTTTCGTAATGTTTGTAAGCTTTGTTATTTTTGTGAACCATGTTTGTCATTTTTGTGGACCATGTTTGTAATTTTTTTTATGTCTAAAAGAATAGCATGGTTTACTTTTGGATGGAGGTCCTCTATATAGAGATGGAGCCTCCAAAGTCAACCCGCGTGTTTTTTCATTTTGTATGATTTGTCGGTCTACTTTGTAATTTTTTCTCCATAATGTTTGTATGTCTAAAAAACAACCGAGTTAACTTTGAGACGGTGCCCCTCTATATAGGGATAGAGCCTCCAAAGTCAACCTGGTTTTTTTTTTATGGTGTGTATTGTTTGTCGGTCTACTTTGTATTGTTTGTATAGTTCGTATCTTTTGTGTTGTTTGTAAATGTATGTTTTGTCGGTCTAGTTTGTACTGTTTGTATGGTCTGTACTGTTTGGAAGTCCGTTTTGTATGCTTTCACACACACATGCTCGATCGGGAAAAAATTTACAACAATCATCTAAGTAATGTTACCACATGCAACTAAAACCCATCTGAGAAGAACCCATCGATCACAATCACAAAGGTGGGCTGGTAAGATTTTTCACGAACACTATTGTTTTGTTCACAATCAAGATACTCAAAAATCGATCTAGCTACTTCCTTTGGTCTCCCACTTTCCATCTCCTTTCGACCTCTTTCCACGGGGACAAAGAGAGCAAGAAGCCAAATGAGAAGAAGTTGACAAGCTTCTGCTAGTGGTGTCACACTTAGAATACACACTTTGGGACCTCTTTGTTTTTGGATTGGAACTCTTTCTTTAATGATGATGATGATGATGATGATGATGATGATGAAGGCGATGCTAGTTGGAAACTTTTGTCTATATGTATGTGTCCAATTGTCTTGGAGTGGCTTACCTCTGAGGGGAAAAGGTCATATGAGTTGTTGTTAGCTAGCTAAGGACAGCCAGATCGATATAACGTGATGTGGTGCCATCCGTGGGTATTGAAAACAATGCCATATATCCACTAAGCTTACAAAGTTAACCGGTTCAAAGTCTAAACCCATTATTGTTTATGATGACTTCGATCTCCCTACGACAATGCTAAACTTTGGTTTTCATTATAGATTAGTGTTACTTAAAGAGGAGGAGTAGTTAGTCCATCGAATCATAAGCTAATTAATTGCGACTTGATGGCCAGTTCATCATTCGAGTGAATGCGATTCAGTATGTTTAGCTAAAGCGCGGGGCCAGTGTCCTCATCTATGTAGATGTTTTCAATGAGTGACAATATTGTTGTGGATATATGGAACTAAATACCAAATTTCGATAAAAAAAAAGAAATTATCGATTTTCATATTAATATGCTTCTTCCGAAAGAGCAATGAGACGAACCCAATGACAAAATGTATTAGTTCCTGGAGAGTCCGTTGCACGCTTGAAAAACTATGTTCATCAGGACCGAACATGACACACTGATCCATCCGGTTACTATTTGATTCGTTTACTAAAATAATGAGGCCAATTGACACTCATCTGGTGATTGTTACTTCGGTTAGTTTGTCCTAATGAACGATAGTGTAAAGTTTACTATATCTATCTAGCTTAATTTTTTTTTATCCATGCTTGTTGAAAGTTACAAAAGAAAGCAATCCCTAAAGTACCCCATTGGGTTGGCCTTCTTTTTATTCAATTCCCTTTGCTTGTAATAGTGGAATTGCTGGTTTTCTTTGGGTTTTGGTAACAATGTTGACTTCGGATGGAAGCATAGTAGCCTCAATTGGAAGACCAAACCACATCATTGATCACCATATTGAGCTTTGTGTCTATAATCTATATAATGTTGTTGATTTCATACATATAACATATAGATCACTAGCCTAATTAGCTAGCCCAAAGCTTCATTTGGCCTAGTGATGGATGGATAGTTACAAGGGCATAGAACTTTCTATCCTTACCCCCTTTAGAGGAGAACTAATAGTTATCATAATATGGACAAAAGATGTCAACATAGAGTAGCTAGCTAGTATTGGGTTGCATTGAGACCTGTTTGAGCCCAATCGACTGGGGGTCGCTCGGGTCCAAGGGGTTTGGGGTGTCAGCCATGACCTTGAGGGGGTAGGCGCCCCGCCTCGTCCGAAGTAGAAAAAGAGAAGAAGTATATAGAGAGAGAAAGTAGAGAGAAGTTAGAGTAAGAGTAGATAGATTGCCATTTATGAGGAGAGAACTCCTATTTATACACATTTGGGGGTTAGGTCGTGGTCTGGGCGCCTGCCAAGCCATAAATGCAGTGGTCGGGCGCCTCAGACTCTCTGACACTGTACATTGTACTTTTGGCAGGGGGTGTCCCCCTGCCCCTAGTCCTTGCTGATGTAAGGTGCCTGGACTTGTCTCCTTGTCTCTTGGCCTTGTCTTTTTCCCTTTGTCTTCTTTTCTTCATTATGTCATTAACTAGGCTCTTGCCTTGGGGAATGCTAATGTACCCTATCAAGACCTAATTAAAAAGTTCTTTTGCAAGGTTTCATGAAATTTGGAAAGGCATTCACCTAGTTCAAAAGCAAGCAGGGTTTGGGGATCTTGATGGCCGCTAATCCTCGATCAAGCATGATTGTTATAACACCATGGCTAGTGGTGTCACATTTACACACTTCTTTGGGACCTCTCACACTCTCTCTATATGGATATGGGTCAACTTTGCGTTTGTTTTTGGAACTCTTTCTTCAAAATCATGATGGCGATCGATGATAATTGGCATTTGGCAAAGACATGTTTAGGGACTTTTGTCTGTATGTGTGTGTCCAATTGTCATATGAGTTGTTGTAGTCGATCGAAGATCCAGTTAGCAAAGGACGATAGCCAGATCGATATAACGTGATGTGTGGCATGCATGGGTATTAAAAGAATGTTTATGTTATAACTTATAACCACTAAGCTTATAAGTTAACCAGTTTCGAAGTCTAAACCCATTATGGTTCATGATGACTTCGATCTTCCCTACCACAATGCTAATTAAAGCTTGGTTTGATTTTAAGGAGATCCTCTTTCGAAAGAGTACTAGTGTGTTGGTTTGATGTACTTTTTTCATAATCAGGGTGATTGCGATTGACTCGGTACTTTGTAGATAAAGCGACGATCATAACTTTTTGGGGGAATACTGTCGATATCAAAAGTGTCGTAGATCGAGTTGAAGAGACCATATTATGGCAACAATGAAATTATAACTCCTATTTATGTTTTTTTTTGTCAAGATTAATGAAGAGTCGAGCTCAAGATTAGTTGAAATGAACCAGTTCGCGCTAAATCTTAAAAAACCACAATTACACCTTACACTTAGTACCAAACAAAAAGAAAGATTAATAAGAAAGAAAGCAATATCCCCTAAGTATGCATTGAGTTCGCCTCATTTTTCTTCATTCCTTTACGTGGATTAGTGGAATTGCTGCCTAGTTTTCTTTGGGTTTTGGTAACAACCGTTGACTTTGGGTGGAAACATAGAAGGAGCCTCAATTAGAGTGGACCAAATCAAAACAAACGGCTTTTATTGATCACCATATCGAGCTCTGTGTTGTTGATTTCATACATATAGATTGGCTAGCCTAGCTAGCTAGCCCAAAGCTTATTTAACCCTAGTGATGGATAGTTACAAGAGCATAGAACTTTCTATCCTTTAATCCCTTTCATGCATGAGAGGGTTAATAATTCTTTTACTCTAATGTAGTGTTGACAAAAATGTCAACATAGCTAGGGTAGCTAGCATTGGGATTGCATTGACCTAATCAACAAGCTATTTTGCAAAGTTTCATGAAATTTGGAAAGGCATGCACTAGCTAGCTAGCTTTAAATCAAAAGCATGCAGGCTTTGGGGATCTTGATGGCCACTAATATTTGATAAAGCCATGAGTACATGTACATTATAGACATGCTATGTCTAGGTACAAATCAATCATATAATCTAGTTTATTGTTTCTAGATAAATGTGATTGACCATAACAATCGAATGTAGCGTCGCAGATGTAGTTATATTCGTATTCTTTCAAAAGTAAATTTTGAGGTGTTTTATTAAGCAGGATGACCGATTTGATGTGAATATTTTTCTTTGCTTAGGGCGTGCTACATTTTCATGGTTTACTATGCATATAATTACAATTATATGCATATATTATTTCTCTTAAATGCCCCTTCACACGAAATTTTTATAAATGAGTTTGAAATTTTCACAAGTCTGCCATATCTTATTTTCAAAATATTAATATTGAGACTTGTGTGAAACTTTGACCATATGACTTTTAATGTCGTGTCAGTAATTCATTGCTGCCAATAATTTGAATTGTGAGGAGAAGTTTTGAAATGAATTTTTGATATCATTCCTCAGATTGGAACTTTTGAAGCGAATGCCTTCGCTTTGCAATAATATGCATTCAAATTTGTGCTAATTTAATCACTTATGCCGACAATATAGAGCTAACAAAAGCTTTTGTTTGCTTGTCGGCCATAATGGGATTATTTAGGGTTTATTTATCTACACATAGGTGATTACTAAAATTCTTGAGCTTTTTTTTTTGACAAAAGATAATCTTCATTAATCAAAACCAAAGAAAGTTACATCCTGGCCAGAAGTCAGGTCTGAAAATCAAAGTTACGACTCGCAGTCGGGTACAAAGAAAGGGCCTTTCTAGCCACCAAATGGGCTACCCTATTTCTACGCCGACCTACAAATCTAACACTAAACCCTGAGCGACTCGCCAAGTGATGAATAATTTCCTCAAGAATAGCACCAATCCGACTATCACTAGCATCCGCCTGGTTGATTTTATCAATAATAACCTTAGCATCCCCCTCCAGACACACCTCCATGATTCCCCGATTCAGACACCAGAAAACAGCTTCTCGGAGCACCAGTACTTCAACCACCATGGGATCATCAATGCCCGAGAACTGAACCCCCCCAGCCATCAAGACCTCTCTCGCCGGGGTCATAAGAACAATCCCCCCGCAGAATGGGAACCCCTCCTCGTAGCCCCATCCCACATACAAACCAGCTTATCCGCATCCCTCACCACCGGTTGAGGTGGGGGAAGTAGAAAGGAGAAAGACTGCCGATCCACAGGCAGACCTACCCACTCCTCAACCTGCTGATTAAACTGACGCATCAAAGCCGGGATCCCAAACTGCTTGCCCTCAAAAAAAATTCTTGAGCTCCTTAGTTTCAGCAGTAATTTTCTTTTTTTCTCATTCATACTTTATATTTTTGCCTTCATTTGGATTTTTTTTTGCCTGCTCAGATCCCAATCAATCACTAATTGTATTTGTGGGCAAGTTGTTGGGGTGTGTTTGGCTCTCTTTGCATGGATACCAAGAAGCTACAACTATTCCAATTTTCAATTTTCATTAATTTGGGAATTAACAACTTCGTATATATTTTTCTCGTCCAAGATGTAACGAATTGGTCAATTGTAATTTTACCTCACACATTTTACTATAATTTAAATCTAGTGTGACATTACTAATTAATCATATCATTCGAGATATACGAATAATGTACCGTACAAGTTACTATTTGTTTGTTCCCATTTATTACCAAACAAGTTTGACATCCATTTTGAGCATACCATTTATTTATCTTTTTGTCTTAAATCCATCCCAATTGAATTTGTTGTTGGATCAAGAAATTTTATTGCTTTTTTTTTTTATAGGTTTTATTGGCTTTTGTATATTTGTCAATACCTGAATTATTGAGATAAACCCTTTTTTCATATTTAAGACTTCTAAATTGTGGCAAACCCTAACCTTTTGGCGTATCTCTGAATCACGGCTCAAGATAGGGTGCATAACCATGGGTTATGCACCCATCAATAACCAAATCTGGACCCTTCATTTAGAAAATCCAGATCTAAGGATGGAGAATTAAATGCTATTTTTATTTTCACTAGCTTTCTTAATTGACTCATATCTTTTTCGTTTTAACTCGGATTTTAATTTTTTTTGCACAGATGGAACGAGTTCACCGTGCTCTACAAAATGAGATGAATTTTCAATATTTTTTGAGGAAAAAAAAATTCTTGCCTCTCGGTACCAACTGCATACCATATGGTATCTTCTTCGTTTTTAATTCGTTTTTGAAAACGTTTGCACAGCAGGGACGAGTTCATCATGATCTACTGGATCTACAAATTTCTGGGTGAACAAATTACAGGACCAAAATATACCACACAATACCATACAATACCACCCTGGTACGGGGTGGTATTGTATGGTATCTTCTTCGTTTTTAATTCGTTTTTGAAAACGTTTGCACAGAAGGGACGAGTTCATCATGATCTATTGGATCTACAAATTTCTAGGTGAACAAATTACAGGACCAAAAAATACCACACAATACCATACAATACCACCCTGGTACGGGGTGGTATTGTGTTGTATACAATGTTAAAAGTCGTAAATTACAATTAATATACTTCTACTATCATGTATTCAATCATCCTACAGTTTGGTTTGTTCATACCACCATGGTACGTTTTTCAAAACATAGGTATGCTTTTATTTCAATACCAGTCAATACCATATGGTATAGGCTGGTAAAAAATGGCTCAATTTTTTTTTTGTTCGAAAAATATATTAAAGTGGATATCATTTTGAAGAGCACAATTAATCTGATCTAACTGTGCAAAAAAAAATTAAATTTCGACTTAAAATGAGCGAGAAATCGTCCGTCAAAGATTAAAGAGGGAAAAATTAAAGGCTTTCTATGAGAGAGAGGATGCTGATGTCATGCTGATGTGGACGAGTTACTCATGGTTACTCACCATAAGGTTACTGACCTGATCCATTCCCCTGAATCACTACCACAACCTTTATTAAACTAAACTCCCTCTAATCCTAGTATCCTACACAATATGAGCAAGCTTTTAAACAAAAGAAGCACAAATCCCTAATTAGCTAAAAACAGTAGAAAATTGGGGGAGAGAGGGGAAAAAGAATTTTATCATCATTTTTAAATTCCAAGGGGAATTAAATGAACATTGGGGTTGATGCACATTGTTTCCTCCAAAGTCAATAGCTGCCCATTAGAAGGTCCCTTGGTATTTGGTAAACATCATTGGAAAGTCATCTTCCCCACCCTAAACCCTAACCCCCATTTTTTATTAAACAAAAAATCACATATGATAGTCTAATTGGTGAATATATATTCATTCTCTCAGCTGTGTAATTAACAACAAAAAAATATTCTTTTAGTATTTGTGAAACCGAATCATGCTGGTGGTCAATTTGATAAAATGTTATATCCAATACTAAATCACAGTTGTAAGTCATATGAAACGTTGAACCACGATTATATCATAAGATAACCTACCACTAATTTTTTCGTTATAAATTCCGGTACGGTTTTACAATCCCAGCCACATACTATCCTAACTATTTATTTTCAATCATTAGTTCCAGCAAAATAAGTTATATACGTCAAAACTTAGTAAAGACATATCAAACTATTTATATGTCACCTATGTTAACAATTATTGATTTACCTCGTCAATCGGACATCAATACCTCAAATCTCCTCTCGTTCTTACCATGTATGAGTCAGTTCAGGTTTTTTACGAAATCATAACCCATTAGTAAAACTATATATAGACTAAGAAGTTGAGTTCTAATTCTACAACAAACTTCACAGATGAACTATTCGACAAAACACGATATGGTACAAGGACTATTTAGTAATAGAACTTTAACACAATAGAAGTCCCAATTGCATTCACATCTATCATCTTCTTGCAGTTCATACACTTAACACCACACTTGCCAAGTTTGAGTTATAATCCAATCCATCCATCATTTATTTCCCCTCTAGTATAGTACATTAGTTTCCTTATCTCCCCCTTTATATTAATCAAAATCCCTCACCAGTCATTGCCTTCCTGGCAACACTCTCTGTCTCTGCCCTCCTTCATTCAATTCCCCTACTCTTCCCTCTCCCCTCCAACATTTTGACCTGCCCTTTACTCCACTTCACTCCTCACCACAGTAAAAAAAAAAAGAGAGGAAAGCAATCAAAGCATGAACCTTTTTACCATTCTACCCTCACCCCACTTCCCATATTCTCATCCCCTACACACCCACATGACACCAAGGTCTCCACATTAACTCCTGCCATTCTTGGCCTTCTCTTCACTCTCCTTCTTCTTCCTCCCTCTCCACCATAGCTTAGTAAAGCTCCGACCTTTTCATCACTTCCTCCTTCTTCTGCTCTGCAGCTTCTCATCTACCATGCTTCATTCCCTTTCCCATAGCCTTACACCCAAATCCATGGATTGAGAAGTGGCTTTTATATTCCCTCCCCAAATCACACTCTCGCTAAAAGCTTCAACCTTTATGACTTCCTTTCTCCTCTTTTGAATCTCATCCTCCCACTATTGATTCACTCTTCTTCCCACAAAGCTTTGTACCCACAAACCATGGACTGGGTTTCCTTCCAAATCAAAGAAAGCTCCGTTCTTTCCACTCCCCAATTCCCACAACCGCCGCCCCCGCCGACACTCGCCGCAGCCACCTCCGGTGACGGCGGCGGCGCGTTCAACTTGGAGAACAAGGTGAGTCCAAGCATTCTACTAATCATAATAATCCTCGCCATCATCTTCTTCATCTCGGGCCTCCTCCACCTCCTGGTCCGGTTCATGATCCGACCCGGATCCGTGGCGGGCCGCCGCGGCGACCAGGACTACGAACTAGACAGCGTCACGGCGCTGCAGGGCCAATTGCAGCAGCTCTTCCACCTCCACGACGCCGGCGTCGACCAGTCCTTCATCGACACGCTCCCGATCTTCCTCTACGACTCCATCGTGGGCGGGCCCGCCGACAAGTCGGCGCCTTTCGACTGCGCCGTATGCCTGTGCGAGTTCGCCGGCGACGATAAGCTCCGGCTGCTCCCGAAGTGCAGCCACGCCTTCCACATGGAGTGCATCGACACGTGGCTCCTCTCTCACTCCACCTGCCCTCTCTGCCGGTCCTCCCTCCTCGCCGATTTCTCCGCCGCGAATCACGGCGGCGGGAACGGGAGCAACAACCTCCTCCCCTGTTCTCCGATCGTTCTGGTCCTCGAATCTGGCAGCGAGAGAAGCTCCCGAGAAATCGAAACGAATAACAACCACCTCGGAAGGACTAATTCCATCCTCAGCGCTTGCTCGTTAGTGGGTTACCAAGGGGACAACGAATCGGGCTCATGTCGGGTCGAAATTCCACCGCCGGAGGGGGAAACCGGATCCGGGTCGGGTCAAGACAGGGTTGTTCGGGTTAAATTGGGGAAGTTCAGAAATGTGGAAGGCAGCGGAAATGGAAGCGGTAGTGGCGATGATAATGTGAGGAGATGCTATTCGATGGGCTCGTTCGAGTACGTGATGGACGAGAGCTCGTCGCTACAAGTTCCGATTCGGTTTTCCCCTGCGAAGAAGAGGAAGCCGGCCGCCGGCGGTGCTCTGCACCGGCCTGCAATGTCGGTCTGCGGGTGCGAATCGGCGAGGGAGTTCGGCCGATTCGGCGAAGGGAACGCGAGCATTGTCCCGGCTGGGAACGGGGGCAGAGAAAGCTTCTCGATTTCGAAGATTTGGACGAGAGGAGGCAAGAAGAGTGAGGGAAAACAGGGGATTTCGGAAACAGGGGAGTTGAGTTCGAGGAGATCGGCAGTTTCGTTCAGGTTTCCGGTCAGCAGCGAATTGGGATTTTCCGGTGAACAGAGCTGCAGTGGTGGTGGGAATGGCGGCGAGTTGGGCGATGGAAAGACGCCGTCTTTTGCTAGGAGGACCTTGCTCTGGCTTGCCGGGAAGCAGAACAAGGTGGTTCATTCAAATTTCACATCAGATGTTTAGGCGTATGGGTGGCTATCACTTTTAGAAGTCCTTTTCCGGTTTGGATTTGGAATTTTTCTTTTTCATTAGCTTCCCTTCGTGTAATTCCTTGGATTCTTTTTCGGTTTTTGTCAATGGGGGAGATTTGTGGAGTGCATGGATTTGAGTAGTCATAGGGGAAAGACAATTTGATATTAGTACAACTAAAGCACAGTGAAAGATTTTAGGCAATTCATTTTTCTAAGGTATTTTCGTGTCTCGAATTTCACATAAACTAAAATGTTACGTCTAAAAGATAGATTATTATTTCTAAGGTAGTTTCTTATTGCGACATATTGTATTATTTCCTTTAGAAGATTATTATTCAAAATAGGTACAAATGTCTAATAGATGATTATTATTCATGTAAGAAACTAGAAGTTATCCTAAAAATACCACTCAAAGGTCGTTAAACCGCAACAAAATAATGTGTGTTCTTATAATAATGAGAAACATTGTCACAAATCCAAGAGAGAATTATATGTTTGACTATATCGTACTATTTGAGAGTTATAAAGTTGTAAATTATAGTTGTGTGGGGTAAAATTATTAGTTATGATATAATAAATAAGTAGAAAAATGAGAGTATATTCTAAGAAAACTGAGATGGAAAGAAAATGAAACAAGATATGCAGTAATAAGAAGATGTCTGCGCTCCTACATCCTGTTTTACTTGTTAGTTAGATGACCTCCTTCGTGAATCGATCGTGTCACATGGGTCGGATTAAAATTGTCACCATCGACACAGTTTCTTGCAATTAGACCAAAGCGAGTCCCTCATTTGTTATTGGGTTCTCATGTTCAAAATTAGGATGAGACGATAATTATGAATTCATTGCTAGTATGGTCTTGTTGTAAACTATAGCGAAGATGCTCTCCCTCATTCAATTCATGTTAACTTTTCTTTCTAGAGTGGTTGGGAGGGTTGAAAAGGGGAGGAAGTGTTAATTTATTCACAATAAAAGTGAGCTGCTTGCCATTACTGTTTGTGTAAATGAAGGTCAGGAAATGACGATTCAGATTTCAGATTCAAATAAATTCGACTGCATTAACTAGTTCAGGGGAACTTCCCTTTTTCTACTATTCAAGATGAAGGTTATATTGAGGGGAAAGAGAAGGGAGACTCTCGAACTTTGAAATCTAATCTTGCTGCGGCCATCCGTTGTCTCGATTACTCTATCTAGATTCGTAAATATCAAAGAGTTATACCACAACAGTTTGATGAACGAAGTGGTGGTCATCGTCCACGCTATCCGCTCAATGATATGATTGGATATTCGATACCTATTTCTTGTTAGGTCGACGAAGATGTCAGATTCCGAATTCGAGCTATGCATCTATACTTGATATCAAGAATTTTGTTGTGATCTTATCATCATCTTTCCCGACTCAAATTGGAATTCGATAAGAGACTGTGACTGATTCATAGACATTTCGATTGCTACGTACTTACGTTTCGTACATTTTCATAAATGAAATCAGAAGAAAAAGGGGTATGAGGAAGTCCATGTATTTCATTTATTACCATCGTAGAGAAATTGTTGATTGCTAGAGGGCTCCAACGACGAAGGTGGAATGTTCGAAAGAGATGGATCCTAGGTTTCGAAGTTGGTCAAGCAAGAGCTTGAAAGAAAAAAAGAAGAAGAAAAGCTTGGCCATGGATGGAGCACGGAATTAAGGGAAAGAAAGAGATGGATGGAAGAAAGCATAAGCCAAACTTGTTTTTGAAACGATGTGGCTTTCAAGTTACAATAATGGCTCTCATCTGACCATATTAAATGAAGAAGAGGGAAGTGTCAGAAGAAGAACCACCATGGTTAAAGAAAGAGCTAGAGCTCGAAAGGGAAATGGGAAACTACCGGAAATTGCGCTATGATTTTGCTAGTGTTTTGATATTGATATTTTGGGATGCATATTACCATTGATGGTTTGGGCTTGGATGGGGTCAACTGGTTGATTCCTGCTCTGGAATTTTACTATCGTTATTGTAGAGGATATCACTAGCAAAGTATGACAGTACACGTTTTATTTTGCTTTTAAAACAAATTTTGAACACCCTAGTGAAATTGTAGAGAATGTTATCATTTACCACATCCTCGATGTCCGACAATTCTATCTTCTGGAATACCAGTACGCATCCTTCTTTCGGATTAACAATTTTTTCACATACGGTGGAATTTTTTTTTTTACCGTCAAATTGATGGGAGATGCTAATTAATTAATAACCTCACGGGAGAACCGTTGGGGTTGGTGTATGTCACGCTTTAAATTTGGTGTGTCGTGACAACTAACACATCAATCTCTCCATATTAGGCCAAGTTAGTACGTTAACCATTCTTAATGGCTCATGTGGGTTCGTCGTCCCTACTAGACTAGTGGAGTGGTGTGGTTAAATAAACAACACATTGGTCCCCTTTCCTTTCATATCCATGTCAGTTTTCAGGACCTTATAATCGTGTGGGTTTTTGTCTATGGACATTTTTCTCTTCATGACTTTGTTGTATCCTTTTGCTCTCTGTATTTCTTAGTGTCTCTGTTGGGTTAGGACTATCATGGTGGCTACTCTCGAATAACATTGTTCACGTTTGATGTTTTCCCATTCAATAGAGTGATCAGAGAGGCTGGTAGCTAGGGTGGTGCTTGATACACAAGCGACAAAAAAAAAACCCAACAAATCCAAACGACAATAAGCATATTTTCTGATCGAAAAAAATACAACATGAATGAACAAAATATAGCAGAAAATAAACTCGGTGAGAGGCAGCCAAGGCCACCATAAAAACAAGGCTTAATACTTTAGTTTGGCCCGAACTATAGACAAACTTTCTACTTTGGCCCGTGGTATCGGAAATTGCTATTCTAGCCTAAACTATGTAGCATACTTTCTTATTTGGCCCGGAGGTGGGTTTGACCGTCAAATTAGACGGTCAACCGAGTTTACCGTTAGCCAAAGTCCACCTCACTTGCCACGTCAGCTATCAGGAAATATTTTTTTTTTTTTTGAATTTTTTTTGAATTTCTTAAATTAATTAAAAATAATTTGGAGAACTCTTTTTATTAATTTTCTTCGTTTATTATTTTTAGTGTTAGAAAATAAACAAAATTCAAAAAATTCAAAATTTAAAAATGAATTTTTTATTCCTTGATAGCTACCGTGGCAAGTGAGGTGGAACTTGACTAACGGTCAACTCGGTTGACTGTCCAATTTAACGGTCAAACCCGCCTCCGGGCCAAATAAGAAAGTATGCTACATAGTTTAGGCCAGGATAGCAATTTTCGATACCACGGACCAATGTAGAAAGTTTGTCTATAGTTCGGGCCAAATTAAAGTATTAACCCTAAAAACAAATGCATCCAAACACCCTCACGCAACCACCATACCGTCGAGGAAGCAACAAAGCATGAGTCGGCTCATCCGATGCAACCAGGACCATGGTATCGAGCAAAGCAAACAACCATAAGCCGCCTCCCGGAAACTATTCGAAGATAACTCAGCACAATGAATCTAAATATGAATATGGGTTGAACATGGATGAACCGAATTGCTCAGAGCTTACAGGGGCCAAGAGAAAACCCGGAGATAACAAGCCCGATTCAAAGAGGAGAGGGAAACCCAAGAGTTGGAGGTAAAGTCCACCCAAAAACCCAACAAGAAAATCAAAAGGGGGAAAAAGTATAATACACCACTTGCAAGCCCAACCCACAACAGACCCCCCAAAAACTAACGAGCAACACTCCAAGAAAACCACCAATGGAGGCCCACCCCGGAATATTGGCCATTGTCTCATATTGAGAGCTCCTCGCCGCCCGCTCCAATCTGCTCCATCCCTCGCCGCAGCAGCCACTGTCCGTCGCCCTCCGCATTCGCCGTCGAGGTTGCTAACGAATCTCCGTCGGTGAGTTTTCTGTTCCTTCCTCCCTCCCTCTTCCATTCAGTTTCTTTGGTTGCCCTGCCTGTAAAATCTCTGCTTAAGTAAATTTTACCTCAATTTGCGGCGATGATTTGACTGGGAAAGAGCTTGATAAACATAAGAGTCGACATAATAACTTCTACTAGTGAGTAATCTTATAGCTTTGATTCGCATTATTTGGTTAACCCTAGATCACTCATCTGCAAGAGCTAACAGTTCTAGTGCTGTGGACAACTTTAGAGATATTAACCTTCGACTTACCTATCTATCTTGCTATATATGCACAAGCATATGGAATAATGTGCTATCTGTTAGTAGTGGTATAAGCTCAATTATTGAAGCTTTTCTACCGACTCTGGTTGTTTGAACCAACTGGTTTTTGATATAGTATCAGAGTTTGCTGTAATCGAGAGGTCTTGTTCGAGTTCTATTGACCCGCTATAGGTAGATACTTGTACAAACTTCAATCCTATATGAGTGGTTTTCGTTTGAGATGATGTGTTAGTATATGGTATGAGTTACATTATTGAACCTCTCCGAGCAACTCAAGTTATCGATCGAGACCAACTGATTTGTAACACAGTGTTTAGGAAGCAGGTGAGTATGGCAGAAGCAGCAGCAGTTGAAATCGACAGGCTGAGCGATCTCCCGGACAACATCCTGCATCACGTTCTGTCCTTCCTCGACACTGTAACGATTGTCAAAACCAGCATTCTGTCTAGGAGGTGGAGATGCCTGTGGAAAGATGTTCCCGTCCTCTGTTTCCAGAGGAAGGGCTTCCGTTCAAAGCTGGGTTTCGAAGAACACGTGAACCGGATTCTGGCTAACCGATCCCACCATGCCACTGTCAGAGAAATTAGGCTGGACTACTATTCGAGCGGATTATCGTGGGAGGAACCAGACGCCAAAGTGTTTGATAGTGTCCTGCGATATGCTGCATCATCCCAGTCACCCGGTGGCATGATCAGTCGTCTTCATCATCTGTCGATCCGGAATCCACCTGTATTCGATTCCTTTTACAGACGTTTCACCGACGTAATCGCGTCCATCTGCACTCATCGCCATCATGAAACTCTCAGGACCCTCAATATGCACGGCGTGGATGTTGCATTAGTCCCCATGACTGCTGCTTCAGGATTTCAGATGCTGACGACTCTGCAACTGCGTAGCTGCGAATTTCATGATCCTGATCCTTTTGGTGGTTTCCCTTGTTTGAACCACTTGAAGCTCTTCAACTGCACATCATCACCGAGTGGCTTCGCCGTGTTGGGACCTCACCTGGTGGACCTGGAAATCGACAGCCCATTCCTCTCAGTCTCAGATGGGTTGATTCGAGTTTCTGCCCCGAAGCTCAAATCTTTCCGGTTCGAAGATCAGAATCTACGTTCTCGAGGCTACCCGACGCTAGACCTTCCTGCCTTGGACCACGCAACCATCCACTTTCATTGGCATGAATACCTGCTTGTTGCACCGGGTTGCCGTTCGTATGTTTCGAGAGAAGGGTCTATTCGTGCACGCCTCAACTTGTTTGGTGATTTGCATAACGCTGAATCGCTCATCCTCTGCTTCGACAGCTCGACCGAGGTAAGTATGTCGATGATGATTATGAAGTGTGTGCTCTGATAATTAACTCGTGACAGGCCATGAATTTCGTGACATTGAAATGTGACATACTCTAGCTAGCTTCATATTATGCACTCGAGAATGCTTGCACGTTTGTAATAGTTTGATGATATCTCTTGACCGCTGATTTTGTTTCCTCCTCAGATTACGGATCAGAACTCTCCTCTTACCGAATGGAAGTCCCCATTAATGGAGCGTGCAGCCTCTCCCTTTACCAGATTGAAGGCTTTGAGAATGCAGTTCAAAAAACCTTCACCAACGCTAAGCGTACCGAAAGAAGTGATTCGATACTTTTTCGGCGACTCTTTCAACCCACTTAACAAGTCCGCCATAATCGAAAATATGGACAACCCATTTATCCATTGATCATTTTGACCTTAGCTTTTCACCATACCTTTCATCTTCTTGATAAGTACAATATTGTGGAGTTTGCTCCATTTTTCTTTCTCTTGATAACAATTTGGTACCCTTCTAACAAGGAAATAGAACTGTGCACACTGTCTTAGGGCTGGTTTTTCTTGTTCTTCTGCTTGAGCCCGATTATGTTGTTTGGGCTAGAGCCCAAAAAAGAAAACATGAACCAAAGCCACCGACTGTGCATCCCCTGGTAGTGGAGAGTATAAACCCTAGAAACCCTGAAGCCTCACTACGGTTTCTTGATTGTCAAGTAACAAAGAAATCTAAGATCAACAGACATCAATGCTCTTACCGTCCAGTTTGTGTCTTTTGTTCCGACCTCAACAAGGTGATTGGTTCTTGTGGGATCTTTCTGCTGCTTCCTAGGTTGATGTTTCTAGATATTTTATCGATCGTCTTGACTGTTTTAAGATAGGTAGACAGTGAGAGAATCGCTTTAGGAACAATATCAAACTCTTTCGGGTTCGTAGTCTTTGATTGCTCTTAGGTTGTTTCTGTTGATGGAATTCTGAAAAGACCAGCCTAAACCTCTTCCTTTTTTTCTCCCTTTTGATTCTCCCTGTCGCTTTTCCTTCCTCTCTTGATTTCATACAACCTTACTACTATTTCCTATGAATGACCATTGATTGAAAGGATTTGAATTGTCATTCAATTAGTCAATTCAGGAATCAGAGGGTTATGCTGGGAGATAGATTGTGACCATTGACATTAGAGTTCAATTTCACCTTGGAGAGTAATGTTGAGAGCTTATGTAAAAGAGTGTGCTGGTAGCATGGGATTGATAGTATTTCAAGGCGAATTTGTAAGGCTATTGCATGGATGGGACATTGTGGAGTGGAATTAGCAAGATGATGACGAGGCATCCAAAACTCAATAACGTAATTTTAGTCGGATGAGTTACTACAAGGATGAAGTACTACTATTTACCTTTGGTACAAGGACATCCATTGAAGTCACTGTCTTCAAATCATAATTGAGCCGAGTGTAGAAGGTTTTGATTCCTAAAGCGTAGTTGTAAACAATAACCGACTTCTTGAGCTTTAACATTGTCGAATACCTTAGTTGATGATCAACAAAATTTGTTATCATTATCCGGAAGAAAGATGTTCCAAGACCACCTCCAACCGACCAAAGGGAACTCTAACAAACGAAACTTAAGACAACCTTTAACACACCCTCATATTTAGGTATTTGAAAATTTGGTGAATATTGGTGTTCCAACTCATGAAAAAATAGGGTTAAAAAATGAAAATTTGAAAGGAAATGAGGAAGGGTTGACCAAATTTGAAGGAAATAGAGGGAGCTGGCCATATTTTGAGAGGGAGAAGAAAGGGATACACGAGTAAGAGGATGAGCGGTGCGCCGGCGCCCGTTTATGCACAGGAGCAAGATTCGGGGAAGATTAATTTCTAGAATTTAGTTTTCACCAATATCTCAAAGAAACTATTTGGAAAGTAAACAATGAATTGATTTCTAAATAGATTGTAAATTATATCACCAATATGTTTATCTGTGCCACCTACAATATATATGGTACCTTGTGAACATATTATATATGTAAAGAATCATTAACTTTGCATGGTAACATTTGAGTTTCACAATTTATGGGACATGTAAATTTCACATTGTATGCATGTACCTTACCATTCTCTCACAATCTAAAGCATGTTGTTCATTTTCAATTTAGTGACACACATAGACACTTATCTTTGGGGTCATTAACAAAATGGTCACTTATATTTTATTTTTAATAAATTAGTTTTGCACTAGCTAACATAATGATAATTTAAATAAATCAATAATTTAGTTTTGCACAGTTTCACATCCATTGAATCCTCATCAATATCACTCGTATAATATTTGAAATAAGGATCTAACCAAACCAGACCTAGAATATAATCTTTTGCTATGTTTAGTTTGATCAAGGTTTTGAGTTGTAATCGTTGGGCCAAGTTATCAGAAAAGACCAAATCCTAATTTGTATTAATCTCTCCAGCATTTTCAAAACGAGTAATTTTACAATGCTTTAAAGCATTGGTGTTTTAGTTTTTTGTATTTATGGTACAACTTCAAGTTGGGGTATCTATATTCTTTTGTATATATCTCTTTATGGTACAAACTAAAGATGTACATTATGTTATGGTACAATTTGTAATTTGAAGTTGTATCATAACATAAAGGTCCAAATTCTCTTATGGTACAACTTCAATTTGTATCTTAACGTTATGGTACAACTTAAAATAGTACTTTGAAACACCAATGCTTTAAAGTATAGTAGAATTGCTATTTTAACACTGCTACGGTATACTCAGTAGTGAGTCCAGAGAGAGGAGAGTTGATGCTCTTAAATCTGACACGAAGTCGAGGAATTACAATATTTTCTTTGATTCATGCAATGTTTTTGCGTTTCTATTAAGGTTCATTTAGAATGTACAAGGGAAGCTTCATTTATAACCGTCGAGATATGTACGCTCTCAGCAATCATGTGTTGTGTATAAAAACTAATAACTCGAATATATATATGGTGACTACTTCTGTGCACTCACAAAAATGAGTGCGTTCAATGCACCCAACTCAAAAACTAGTTTTAAGGTGTCAAATTCTGAATATTAATTTGGAGAATTAGTGTAATATGATGATATAACATTTGATCACAACAAATTAATGGATTACCCTAAGCCCCAGACCTCCAATTTCGAATTATATTCCTAAACCCCAAATTATAAACCCTAACCCTAAATCTCTAAAGTCTAAATCCTTCAAATTAAAGTACATCTCGAAGGATTTTTGTGCGAGTTCATGTGCTTTATCGTTCATCACATCTTAAGTGATGATTGACATCATTTTGACATGAATCACATGTTTACAATAACGGTTATGAGGCGGGTGCATTGAATGCACCCAAAAATCTAATAACTTCAAAAGACTAAAATGATTGACATCATTTTGTCATATATATATGGTTATGTCTTAGGTGCACTCACTTTTTTGGGTGCATTCAATGCACCCGGCTCATAATCGTCATTCTGAGCAGGCGATTCATGTGAAAACGATGTCAATCATCACTTGTGGTATGATGAACAAGAACCACATGAATTTGTACAAAAATCATTCAAGATTCGCTTTAATTTGAATGATTCAGGGTTTAGGAATTTAGGGTTAGGGTTAGGGTTTATAATTTGAGATTTTGGGTTGAGATTCAAAATTGAAGGTTAATAGGTTAGAGTAATGAGTTGATTAGTTCGGATTCTATGTTATATCATCATATTAGACTAATACAACCCATTAAATTCCAAAATTTAATGTATTATGACCACTTTTAGATGTGAGTGCACTTAATGCACCCAAAAAAGTGAGTGCACCGAAGTAGCCACCTATGGTTATGTCTTAGGTGCACTCACTTTTTTGGGTGCATTCAATGCACCCGGCTCATAATCGTCATTCTGAGCAGGCGATTCATGTGAAAACGATGTCAATCATCATTTGTTACAAAACCATAGGTTTTTGTTAAAATTTAGCACGATCTTCAAACAACAACAACAATAATAATAATAATAATAATAATACAAAACCATAGGTTTTTGTTAAAATTTAGCACGATCTTCAAACAACAACAACAATAATAATAATAATACAAAACCGTAGGTTTTTGTTAAAATTTAGCACGATCTTCACCTTAACTAGGAAATAAAGTTTATGAAGGTAATTCTTTTGACAAATTCCTCACGTGGACCCTTTTAATCAACTCAATCCGCTGCCCCGCTTGGAGGTGAAGGACAAGCTTATTTGGGTGGAGGATTCGTCGGGTGTTTACACGGTCAAGTCGGGATATCATCTAGCATTCCGTCGGAGGCGCCGGTGGGCTAAATGGAAGGAGGATGTTAGCTGGATGGATTTAAAGCTGTGGAAGACCGTTTGGTCGTTGCAGGTGCAACCAAAGCTGAAATTCTTTCTTTGGCAGATTTTCAGTCGTATTCTGCCCACTACGGAGGCTTTACTCGAGAAGGAGGTTGATGTCCTGGGGCGTTGCCCGGTTTGCTGGGCGGAGCTGGAGTCTTTGGAGCATCTTTTCTTTCTTTGTCCGGTGGCGAAGGAGTTATGGGAATGCGGTGGGGTCCTGGGGCTGACGGATGGTCTGGATGGTGCTAACTTTGTGGTTTTCCTTCGGCGGGTCTTGGAGCGGGTAACATCGGAGGCCATGATGTGTCGGGTGGTGGCGGTTTTGTGGCGCATTTGGAAGGCGCGTAATTGGGTGGTTTTCGAGCTTAAGCAGGTCCATAGAGCCGTTCTCAGGCAGCAGCTTCTGCATCAAATTCAGGAGTGGGAAAGGGTGCTTGAAAGGGAGGGGGTTGGAGGGCTTGCTGATCCGCCAGTGCAGGGGGGGATGGGGGGGTTGGCTGGAATCGTGGGGGAGCTGTCGTGTTCTTTTGATGGTGCGGTTTGTGGTCAGTCGCATGCTGCAGTGGGGATAGCTATCCGGGATGCAACGGGAGCCGTCGTGTTGGCGAAAGGGGAACGTTTGGATGGAGCGTTTGAGCCAGCGGTGGTGGAATTGATAGCTATCCGGGATGCAACGGGAGCCGTCGGGAGGCTATGTACTGGTGCATTATGAGGGGCTGGGGATCAATGCTGTTTTTGGGGGATGCTAAAGCTATAATTGATAAGGTGAACGCGCTGGAGGTGCGGGACGCCAAGGGTGGAGCAATCCTTCAGGAAGTCAGGGCTTTTCGGCATATGTTCCCGGGGTATAGAGTGCAGTTTGTGGGTAGGCAGAACAATAGGGTTGCCCATTTGGTGGCAAGGAAGGCCCTAGATTTGTCGGCTAGTGCTGTACTTGGTTTTGATTTTTGCGCTTGGCTCAGGTCGGAGTTGTAAACGTTCGATCTATCTTTCTCTTGGTAATGCAAGCTATCTTTGGTTAAAAAAAAAATCAACTCAATCCAACTAGTTTCATCTAGCAATGTCAATGCAATGAGCAGATCCGGGGTGAGTATTTCGATACCCATACCTATCCTTATCATGATAGGTCGGATTATTTATTAAAAGATGCGGATCGAACAGGTCGACCCATATGAGTAAGTGATTCAATAGAAAAACATTAAAAATATTCATTATTTTCATTGAAACATAAAACAAACAAACAAACTATAATATTATAAATGTAGTTAAATAATTTGAGAGGTTGGTGTTCTCTCATATTTACAACTTCATTAATCATTATAACTAAAATATAAGGTAATAAAAGTAAAATTCTAAATAACTTAAGAAAAATTAGATGTAATTTAAGCAACAACAGGTCGAGAATGGAGCGGGTGATGGCAGGTTAGATGAGAAGAGTACCCATGCCTACTCCCACCAAAAAACAGGTTAGGTCAAAATTGTCATCCCTAATTAATAATTATATCCGAGTATATGACCAATACACCCATCTGGCATATCCTCAATCCCCCTAATGAGGTGATACTTCTTGAACATGTACATCTTTAGGTGAAGGCAACTATATGATCTGTAACCTTGTCCACCATGACTAATATTTTACTTTCGACATTCATAGTATTGACTGTACCGACAAAGAAGAGTAGCCTTACCTCCACTCCCCGTTGCTCAAATGTCATACAGATAACTATCCACGGTCGATAGATCGGATACAACCAAACCAAACCGAACCGAACCAAAATTGGCAGTAACCTAGTTCCATTAACTCAAATCCAGCAGATTACAAAGACTTGCCCGACCACCTTATCCTTAAGAGCCTCTTTTTTCACAAACCGTACACAGTTTGCCTAGCTGTACATATCATCCATCCTATAATGTGACCGTGTAATCACTTTCGAACAGCTCACCTGGCAAAGACAAAGTTGGAAAGTTGTCCCAATTTTCAAATGTCAAGTCCATTGGTAAACATGATCTCATTTT
Organism: Linum tenue; assembly: GCA_946122785.1. Taxonomy (NCBI): domain Eukaryota; kingdom Viridiplantae; phylum Streptophyta; class Magnoliopsida; order Malpighiales; family Linaceae; genus Linum; species Linum tenue. The sequence goes on from CAMGYJ010000003.1 coordinate 33,690,266, forward strand.
TAGCCTCTCTGCCTACTACAACTGGACCCAAGTTGTCCTGCAATTAGGGGACCTCACTCACAGAACCCATAGCCACATTCTCTGAACATGTTCATCACCATGTACCCTTTTCCACACTCCTTCAAAGAGCAACCTCTTACCCCATAACCCTGGAAATAAATTGTTGCCTGAGGAGGGAAAAAGGAACCATCCCCTGCATTGCATTGTCAAGTCTTGTTTGTTGGGTGGTTTGGAGACCTGTTTGTCCTCAAGATTGATGAGACTGAGGGGGTTCAGTTGCATAGTTTAGATTGGATTCAAGACAATTGGATTCATTGCATGTTAGAGTACGAGTGAACTGTTGGTGGTTTTTGTCCATATAGTAGCATGATTTGATTTGACCAGACAGGGAAGGTTTTGTTTCCCAGGAAGTAGATTGGGCATGTGTGGTTCTTTTGCAAATAGAGAATCATGGGATGGATGATTACTTACTTGGAGACAAAACTCTTTGGGATTGAGGGTCCAAGTAAGTACTACTACAAGCTATAGATATTGTTGAGATGAGTGTTAATAATTTCATTTAAGTGGTCACCAAATTCACAACACATATATTAGCTATTTGATTTTGATGGGCTAATTATCTGTGATCAATACATGGAGCCTATAATTATTCAAACTCGATATGAGTCCAATAGGTGGAAACCCAATACTTACTTACGTTGACCAAGACTTTCTCATCTTCTCCCCATCTGGTTGGTGAGAGCTCTCTCATAGAGGAACTGAGGCGGCTTGGTTGAAGAAGACCCCAGAACCTCCCTGGTCGTGCACCAAGTCGCATAATCCGGTGATCATCCAATAATTTCCACATTCAGCTCCAGACGATCAACATGAATTCAAAATATCCAGCTAACCTTTGATAATCTTACAAGATGAATTCCAGGGAATTGCATATGTTATGTTAATTCTTTCAATGAGATATTTTAACATGGATTGAATTAGAAGAGAGAGTTGATAGTTATATCTTTAATCACCTGATCAACTTTTCGAGACCGAGATCTTCGACGATGGTTTTGCTCCGTGGAGTGCGAAGTTCTAGCCCGTGAGTCAAATCCATATATCAAGGATTGTAACTGAGTGGGGCTGAAAAGAAGCTCCAAGATTGTAAATATGTCCATGCATTTCCAGCTCCATGAAACTCTGGCAGGCCCATGATATCCAATCCTGGAACCAGTCAGAATCAAATTCCTATCCATTGTTCTTTCACAAGATCACAAATATATATCTTCTCTATAGGTTTCCTTTCTTTCAAAAGCCAGCTAGCCCAAGCCATGCCATGGCCATTCCTATGCTTTTAATGGCTACCGAGCAATCAAGCTCCATTAACTGCCAAAAGGACTGCCTCCTTTTCATTCTCCCACTTTGGGAGCTAGCTAAACGCCAGCTTGCTAGAGTAATTTCATGGGTTATGTATAATATGCCCCTTTACTATGACGTTTTATCAAACATGTCCCTCTACTATTTTTTACATCAAACATGCCACTGTAATTTGGAAAAATTATCAAACATACCCTTCAGTTGAAATTTCCATTGAAAAAATCGTCAATCATGGTTGAACCGAGATTTAGACGACCTGACATTGATAAATGGGAGGGGAAATGTCAGTTTGATCCTTGTTTTATTTCTCTAGGTCTCGTCAAAGTGAAATTATTAGAATGATTTGGCTATACAAAAGAACAAAAAAAACTCTAAAGTGAAATTATTAGGGATATTTTAGATATTTGGGTCGCCCAAACCAAAATTCGGTCTTGGTTAACGATTTTTGGATGAAAATTTTAATTAAAGGGCATGTTTGATAAGTTTTTCAAAGTACATGGGCATGTTTGATGTAAAATATAGTAGAGGGGCATGTTTGATAAAACGTCATAGTAGAGGGGCATATTATACCTATAACCCTAGTTTCATTGGGTGTATTTTGAAGGCTGATTTATGTAATTAAATAGTTATATTTTCTCATTTTAACGTAGTCTAAGTGTATTTGATGACTAAGTGTATTTGATGGCGGAAACTAATCTATAATATGACGAAATTTTACAATCCTATATATATGATTTTGCACAGGTGCATAATATGTTATGGTTAAAGCATACATTAATATTCAGGATTATTAAGATTCCAAACACTTTCAATAGTTAAACAATTGGTATTGTATTACAAATATATCGAACCATATGCACCCGATTTCCAAATTCACATTTGCATCCAAAAGTTTGTGTCTTATGCTCAAGCAAGAAGGCTACCTATTAATTTAAATTTGGCACATGTTAATCATATTCATATGTTAATCTTAAAGCATACATTAATATTTAGAATTGAATAAATTCAAAGACAATCTCTTAACCACTAATATTAAAGATATCAGAAGTCTATCTACAAATATACCAAAACATAGACAACCCGAATTCCAAATTCTCATTTGTACTCAAAATTTATGTCTTCTGTTGAAATTCCTCTTCACAATTGTCTTATGCTGAAACATAACTTAAGCAAAATCCTGTAGAGTTTCCACATCAAGACAAAAACTTACACTTCCCATCCTTCTCCACCCTTAAGAAAGTCCGGCAACAACCTTTGCCCCCATGTCTCTCCCATCCCCCCATGCTCAGAAACTCTGTAATCTTGTCCCAACTGATGGATACTCAATCCATAAAGCCTATATAAACCCCTCTCCGAAAAAGCGAAGAACATCCAACATATTCTAAGTTCAATTCGCAGCAGTTCTCTCCTCTCTACCCATGAAAGAAAGTAAGATGATGAAGAGCAAGACCACCGAGAAGAAGAAGAAAGCCAAGGAGCTTGAGGTCGTTTCGATCCGTCGAAACATCCGAACTCTGCAGCAGATGATTCCAGGATGTGAGGAAGAGATTGAGGTTGAAACCCTGTTTCAGAAATCCATTGATCACATCCTGAAGCTCAAGTCTCGAGCTCAGCTCCTCAGGGATCTGTTGAAGCTCTGCGATAAGTGAGACTTCCATGGGGGCACATTTGCTAATTAAGTGGATCTTTCTAAGAAAGATGGTAGCTTCTTCCATGGTAATTTGGAGAAAACATGTCCTGTATTTCTGAGTTTCTGCTTCTTCAATTGATGAAGCTTTTCAATAAGTTCAAAGCTCACTCTTGAAAAGGTTCTTTGGTCGAATTTGAACAAAGTTTGTACCTATTTCAATAATTCAAATGATTTGGGATAAACTAGTTCTTGATAACATCGTTTGTCATTGTATTTAGTCGTAAATCGATCACTTTTATCATGGATTGTAATAAAAAAAAATTTCCCGGTTAGTAGATAAGAAAAGAATAATTGTTTTGGAGAATATAGGTTTTTGACGAGATATGAAACTTGTTATTACAACGTTAAGTTTAGACAAGATATATATGAATTATAGTTTACAAAACCCCAAGAGGCACATAGACAAAAGAGGAAGAAAGGGAGCAAATGTTCACAAATCCAACTAGATTGACTCTCAATTTTTGTAGAATTGGAGCTCATATTTGTTATAGGAATTAGAAGACAGAGCTAGCATATGGTTAATGGCCGTAGCCCATGTCTTGTAACGATCATAATCATCTCCCATGTCCAGCTTAATCGTGCCTTCATTTGTCGACAATACGATGATGTAACAAGTGTCAGTCTCTTGTGCACCTTGAGCCGGATCTCTGTATAATTCGGCATGAATATCCAGCACAATGCCTGAAACCAAAAAAAGAGGTTGAGATTTGTTGCATGTTATCCTCAACAGCTTAGTAGAAGTGAAAAAGATGGGACAGTGAATGGAAATGTGAAAGGTAAAAAGAGACTTACTTTCTTTTTTGGTTCTAAACAGATTCAACTTTCTCATTCTTAGGACAACCTTGGATTGGTTGTTAAGGATGATTGAAATCCATCTCACCCTGAAATCCCCTGTTGAAACAAACAACAACAAATTGAATCAGTATGAATGGTAGTAAAGATTAGGAAAACATGTGTGGAAACATGGGGGATAAGTTACCATCTGGTGTTTCCACATGAAGCTCTGAGCCAGAGGCAAGCATAGATCTGTACTTGTTGAAGTCGAGATCAAGATTATCATCATGATGATCATGATCATGGCTGTCTTCAATTGGAAGCACAGGAGCACTGCCATTGAATCTGTTCTTGCATTCTGTTCTAGCTTTCAGTGTAGCTGCACCTTTCAGTGCTACCGTTTTCAACCAAATAAAAGTTCAGATTATGACAAAATCAAACAGTCACATCCCTAGCAAATGAAAGAGAGCAACATTTACATGTAGTGGCAGCAGCTGTAAGTGTGAGGATGTCACTTGCACCAGTACCACTCATGGCTGACCCAAGAACACTGCTGAGATCATCCTTCTTGGCTCCCATGGCTTCTGCGAATTTCGCGCATTGTGCAGCCACCAAGGCTGCAGCGTTAGCCAACGCTTCTTCGTCCCTTGGATCGATCTTCTCGTTCGTAGAACTCCTTGATTTCCCAGCAGCAATTGCAGCCAGAGCAGCTGCCAGCCCTGCCACTGATATGGCTGCATGAACCTCAGCTCTCTGCAGTCTGTCCTCCTCCTTCCTCTTCAATTTCATCTCCTTCAGCCATTTCTTGATTGATATCTTGAACAATGGACCCACCTTCCATGTCACCTGGAAGTTTCATGAATTGGGTTTTGAGAAAAGTTTGATAAAGTTCAATTCTTTATGCATAATTCTCACATATAAAGGTTTGACATTGCCTACCCATTTCTTCCTGTTGTAGTTTAGTTCAGGGTGCATTGCTTGTTGCATCCATATCCATGACTGTGATTTGATCAATATGACCCCAAAACAAGAAAGGATTAAACTTTGATCTAATCAAATCTTAATCTTGGTTATAGACCATATAATCAAATTTGAAGTATACTTACTTTCATATCATTGGACTTCCATGGTGGCAAGGACTTGGGCTCTGGATCATCCATCTTGTCCATGTTCTGACAAATCAAAGGGGAAACTGATCATAAGCAATTTTCCTTTCTTGTACAAGAAGAGGTTTTGTTGCAAAGAACTTACCAAGAAGGCAGGAGCTAGCACATCGCGATCGAATTTGATGAGAGGTTTGTCCATGGCGCCGAAGATGGAGGAGGTTACGTCGTTGTCTCGTGGAAGCTCGGCTGGTTGGAGAGTTTGGACCGCGAAATCGCACCATGCCCTCGAGAGGAAATCCATGGTTTCAGGATGTGCCTCAGAGGGAACTATTGCTGTAGTTGTAGTTGTTGGCATATTGGGAAAGCTTGGGGACAAACTCAAATTCTGTAGAGAGGCTTTCAACTAAACATACACAATGTTGAATGAGATGTGTCTTAGAGTGATCACCCAACTATTTAAGATATAAATAAGACCCTTTGGAGTTAATCACCATCAATCATCATAATTTGGGTTGCAAGCATATTAGAGGGGGACCACCCAAAAGACATCTAGGCAAACAGCGAACCAATGAGGCGGTGCCATGTGTCGCGAACTCAAATCATGAGCATTGGTGGGAAATGGGAATATTGATCCATGTTCCAATTAGGCTTTCTTTTGGGATGATTATCTCTATATGAATTAAAATGTGATATATGAATGGCCTTGAATGAAATGAGACCCATGTTTGGGGAGAAAAGAAGTAAAGGGTTTGGACAGATGAGATAGAGAACAGCTTGGAAAGGGGAGAATGTTGAGGAAGGAAGAGGATATGTACATATGGATTTTTTTAGGGACCTACTTGGGAATGGGAGTGTAAATAGAGGAGCAGATTTTGATTTTTTTCAGAGACAATTTTCTTAGCACAAAAAATTTTGTTGGGAGGGAATAATGATATATGCTAATGCGTGCATACTCACACATGCTGGCCACTGTGGGAGCAAAGGGTACTATGCATAATAAAACCTTCTTATGAAAGAAGAAAAAGAAAAGAGAAGATAATGCACAAAAGTTAGATTTGAGTTTTTGATCTCCTTGGTTTCAAGCAATAAGGAGATTGTTCTAGGGTGTGTTAATGCTAAATACCAGTTGGTTTCATTGGCTTTGCTTCTTATATTGGTTTTCTTTTTCTAGTTATTTTCTATATGATATGCTTAAATTATGTCCACTAGTTTAGTCATTGTTCACAATTAGTTTCCCACCAAAATTATAGTTTTTTTTACTGAAAATTATAGTTGAAGGGAAGTCTATTAGTTCAGACAATATTATGGATCGTTTTGAGTTCTCTTTCTTCAATAATGAAACAATACAAAGACTTAAATAATGTTGTCTCATTTATTGCTCTTCTTTGTTTACACGAAAAATAGATTTCGATACATAATCAAGATTCAACTCATCTTGATAAATTGGGTTGTCAAAGACATGGTCAAATATCTTAATAACCATACTCTTAAAAAAGATTAACCAACAAATATCTTAACTCAAATTGAAAGGACTTGAAATGAACATTAAGGACAAGGGTGTTAAAGAAAGCTTATTGAACAAAAGGATAGGGTGTGCCATTGAAAGAGAGCTGTCTAGGGGGCCAAACTATAAGAAGAGAAAAGTTGGCAAAATGGTTGGAGGAAGGAAGGCCATAATGGCCAAGCATGCTACTTGAGAGATGGCAATTCTTTTTTCTTCCTTTTGTGAAATGAAAGTGGACAAAGAATGATTGATGCTATAACTTACTATGGCAAAGAAGAGGAACAGAGGAAATATAAAACAAGTGTTCTTGTTGTATGTTGTTATGTGGGTGATGATAAAGGAGGTTTTTAAAGATTAAACCATAGGGATTGATGCGATACTTAACTTTTTACTGATGTGTTTTTTTCCTCATAACGAGAATTATGATGTTTATGTTTGACGTTATGTTATACTATGTGAATATTTGATAAATTTATGAAAGTATAAAATTCAGACTTATTAATATACTATCAGATTTTTTCATTGATTGATAAGTTATGAGAATTGAAATGAATACACCATGGTTCTCTTTTATTATGATCTAGTTATAATTGAAATAGGGTTTTGTTGATTTGCTTTTGCTATGGGACTTATGATTAGTGATTTAGCTCTTTAGAAAAGATGTTAGGGAAGCTTGTCCTCCTCCTCCCTTTATGTTTTGTTCTTCTTTTTGGTGGTGATTATATTGTAGTTTACGAGCGTGCTCAATAGAATCATGTGAGGGACAAGACATAACGATTAAGAAAACCACAAAACATGTTTTGATTAGATTCTATATTGCATTTGTCGTTAATTAAAAATCTGGTTAGAGAAAAGATAGAAGAGAAAGTACACACAATTTTGATTGAAAAATGGAAAAGATGTTTGTTACTTTTTAATCCAGGGGCTAGGATCAATGCATGGAGTATCTGTCCTCAATTGTTGGCGGAGAATTATAGAATTGATGGTAACCGGTGGCTTTGCAGAAAAGTTGTAGTTTGTTTAGTTTTGGTAGCTACCTTTTATTCTTTCCCCTAGATGTCTTTTATTATTTTTAAAATTTTTTTTATAGATATATTTCAATGGTTTGACACGCTTAAATGTGAAGTTAAAATAAATTAGAAATAGATCGATGGGTGAAAAGAAAATTAGTAACAAGTCCAAGATATTTTCGATTTGGTTCAGTACGATCGGTTTCTTGCTTCTAAAGGGAGTCGTGTAGTTAGAGCAAAATATTTATAACTCTGAGCAACCAATTATATATAATCATACTAACTGTGATCCTATGTCCTAACCAAAAGGTAGGGGTCAAATAGATACATGTAAAGGGACGATAATGATTGAAGCCGAATCATCGTTAAGAGAACATTTTTTACAACGACATAGAAAATATTTTGATATCCTTCTAGTATTAACAAAATTCACGACTTAACGAATACCCTTTACCGGAAGAAAGTGATGGACCCATTCATGTCCCGGGATCAATGTTTCTGTTCATTTTGGGTTAGACCACATTGGGTCGATTGTCGTGACTTAGAAGAGTTCACGCTGGGATTTTGGGCCGTTCAAGCCCAATCTTTGTATACTGTTTTTGTGCCGTAACTAAACTAGGATTGGTACCCGCCCACCAATACCACAAAGTCACACATGAACCCATCGAGCTTCAGAAAAGAAAATGGCCCAAATTTTGTGTCACAACAAAAAGGACAGAAGAGAGAATACGAAGAAGAACATCTAACAAGATCAACCAAAAATTCCTACATCTATATGTTTTGGGTGCTGAATTTTTGTGGCTCTATATGTTTTGTCTTGTCTCAAATTCTTTCCTTGCTAGCTAGCTTCACGCTGCATAACTTTCCATTTCCTAGTCGAGGAAGCCTAGCTAGCTAGCTAGCTAACATTGGGGAACATGTATTAATTTGGAGTTTGGCTACAAGCTTCCATAAAAAAAGAGGGAACGTAACAAAAACAGAAATGCTCAATCCATTTCCGTTGTTGTGAGAAATCTAGCGTACTAGATATGATTTGGTGTTAGTCAGTACCAAAAACCCGGGTTTTGGGTTGTTGAGAAATCGATCAGATTTGGTTAGTTGTAGTTGTTATTGTTAGTTAAGGGTCTCGCGGAATACGCTGAATTTTCAAATGTATAATATAATCTGTTGAGGTGATGAGATATATGGATATCTAGCCGAGTGTGGTTATGCACTGATGAGAGAGGGAATCGATCTCTTAGTAAGAGGTGTACACTAGTACCTTGGCGAGTTTAGAAACTCTACTCGACCCAAAGGCCCGTTCACTCCAATGTAGCACAAGTCTTACAATCGCTCAACCTAAAAGTTAATGAATGAATTACAAAATGTTGCTCGAAAGATCATGTATCTGAATCCTAAAAACCACTGCACAACTGTATGATGAAGTTGTGGATTCCAAATTTCAGTTAAACTTCCATTTGAGCAAAAGATTCCTCGCCAACCCGAGTTTTTTTGGGAAACAAATTCTCTCAAAACCACCTTCATCCACAATGATGATCAAAGGTACAACAATCTAATCCGATGCAAGAAACGATCATTAAATAATTAATTTGAAGTAGTAGTACCTTACATATATTGGCCGGGTGGGTTCATGCTATAGCTAGGTAAGCTCATGTATACGTTTATATACATAAGGAATCGACAAGACACATTCATTTTTTCATTGGAATAGGCACATGAGAAGGGATTATGTCATTACGTGCAATTTAACATGGATACATTGATTATCCCCACTTTATTATTTCTTCACGTACCTCTCCATCTCTTGTCACCATCACACGATATGAATTCATGTAACCATGTTAGGAAATAGGAGGAGGTCTCTCTCTCTCTCTCTCTCTCTCTCTTTCTTTCTGATCACATACACATATTTTGATGACGGTTTTTTTGCCCCCTTTCACCGGTTTCTGTTATAGAGAAAGCATTAGAAACCAATAAACAAACCTTTCATTGTTCTATCTTATGTCACACGACCACCACCACCATAATGCATATACCAGCCATTTTCGACCTTCCATTATGTGCTTCAATAATGTTACATTGCGTAGCTAAGGGCTATTGGTCCAAATGGGTAATTGGATTTTGAAATCCTCCTAACGTTTTGTTTTCCATGATTTCAGCTACACATGGTACACACATACATCAACCCCTTAGCCAAGTTAATTAATAATGTGCATGTGTCATCCAACTAATGGAGCGTTTGAGATATCCCAACTCGCTAAAAGTTTGAATTTTGGAGATTACTTATTACTTAAGACTTGTACGTAAAATTTTTCTTAAACATGTACAAAACAGTACGTACTTAGTGTTCAGACTACCAATCGATCTCTCTGAAGTGATATTATATAGGTAGAAAAGATCAACACGCAAAGACACATACTTTAACATGATGTTGTGTTAGATCACAGGGGGTCGGTATACTTCAGAGGAATCATATATAGTCAATCTTACTAAACAAACCATGATCATAACTAACCTCATATACAACATGACCAAATAACCCTAATTTTGAATATTCAATAGACCTTTGACGATTAAAGAGGTAGGAAGAATGTGATCCAACCAAATTATGGGGTATCACCATAACATTTACTTAGATAGATGGGCACGAGAATCCAAATACAAAATCTACGCAACAGACGACTCTATCATCTCAAACATTGACGCAAAAGCAAATACTTCCTCGTATGGCTGGCTATTTGGTCCGGGTTTTTTGGTTTTACCCAAAACCGGATCGTATAACCCGGACCGAGACCGGGACCGGATAGTAAACAATCCAATCCAATCTTTGGGCTTAGATATGAGGTAAAAAACCGTTTGGGACCGGATCGAAAACTGGATAAAGACCGGATAAGAGAGCTCAACACCCAAAACTTAAGGGTAATTTGCATAAACGGTCACAAACCTTTGCACTTAGTACAAAACTTAACCAACTCCTCACCCTTTCAGGCCTTAGGCCACTCAAATCCCCACAGGCTCAATATAAAATCAATACCGAATTGGGACCGGACCGGATCAAGACTCGACTGTATCAAATACAATCTTTGGTCCTTATATTTTCAAAAAGACCGGACTGGACCGGATCAATTTGGGTCAATTTAACCGGATCGGACCATATAGCCACCCCTACTTCCTCGAGACATATATATATATATATATATATATATATATATATATATATATATATATAATCAAAATTCATAATATATATATATGCTTCAAATGTAGACTGTACATGCCCTTAAATTAAGGTATATATATCTATATATAGCTCCAGCCTCTTCTTCCATTCCATTTCTCATATGATCTTCCCCAAAACGATAACTATAGCTACATATATATTACATATCTATAATGATAACAATAACAATAGCATATATAATTATATATATCATCAAACAACCCACTAAGAGAATTAATAATAACTTAATGAGTTCCCTCTTGATCATTACACAATATTACACATCGCGACACAATCGCTAGCTCTAGCCAGCCTCCGCATGACGTCGACCTGAGCCCGGAGTGACATCACGTAGTCTAGGGTTTCCCTTATCAACGACGCCTCGTCGTCCATCAACTCCCCGCCGGGGACCAGCTTCCTCAGCACCGCCGTCTTCCGCCTCACCACGGCGGCGGCGGCGGACCTATTGTGGCAGCACCTCCGGCTCCGCTTTATGATCTTCTTGCACCGGACCCTCTTCTTGTAGTGACGTGGCGGCGGCGGCGGCGGCATGTGGTGGGGTTTGGTGGTGACGTGGAAGGAGGAGGAGTGTTTGGCCATGAGGGCCCGGCTCCAGCACGTGGCGCCGTTTCTGACGGAGGCCATGGCGATTTCGGCGGAGAGCTTGATCGTGTCCTTTCTCTTTACGACGTCGTTTTTGTTGATGTTGTTGTTGTGGTTGCATAGTTGGAGTGCGAGTAGCCATTTCTTGACGAACTCCCGCTTGAATGTTGATGAGTTGGGAGGAGGACGCATCCTTTTTTAATTAAGGGAATGCAATTCTCTATCCAACACACAAAAATAAAGAGATAATTATTAGCAAAATTAGCTATAGATATGATAAGGTGGAATTTTTTTTCTTCCATCAACCCATTAACACGAAAACAAAATCTGAACAAGGGTGTTCACGAATAGTAGTCGATTCATTTTCGAACTTTAGAACAAATATTGCCCGTATAACTACCACAAGAAACAATGCATTGAAACAGACTAGAAAGTTTGGTTATTTTCTCTAACGATAGAGCGTTCGAAGGAAGAAGTTAACCATTCAAAACAAGAAATTAACCGTGTGTTTAAAGCAGTTTTTGAGTTATCAAAACGAGCACAACCAAAATTTTGAAAATGACATTATTTAGTTTTGTTTTGTCAGAAACGACCATTAATGAACCGGATTAAATAGAGAGAGATGTGTATCATCAATCTTGTTGATTCAAGACTTCATACTACATACATGGAAGAAAGGAAGACATAGGAGGAAAAAAGAGAGCAACACATGAACGATACTATATCTAAGCTAAGCTATATAGGGTTTGGTAAGAGCATTTCACAATATAGATGATGAGAAGCTAACTATCAATTAAGATATATATACTCAAGTAAAATTGAAATGTAAACAAACTAGCTAGCTCTCACCTTGATGTTATATCCTTTGGAGAAACTGATGAGTAAGAGGAAAGTTAACTAGTGGGAAGAAATCATATGACCAAAGCTAGAGAGAGATGAATTCTCTCCTTCTCCTTCTCCTTCTCCTTATTGTTTAATACAGGCAGAACTGAGAGTTCTTATTCTTCTTCTGAGGATCAGAAATGTAGAGAGAGAGAGAAGGAGAGAGAGAGAGGGGAGAATGTGGGAGGAAAGGAAGGAAGTAAAGGAAAAGGGAGCGTGGGATTTATTTGGAGAGGAAGGAAAGGAAAGGAAAGGAAAGAGAGGGGGGCCTGGCTGTGGCTGTGGCTGTGGTGGTGGGGAGCCACCGTGGTGAAGGAGAAGAAGAAGAAGGAAAGACAGCGCACATGCATGCACATGGGATAACATGTCCCACCACCACCGTTACCATATTCCTCATACTCCCATTTACACCCAATTTTACCACGGCATACCAATTTTAAGTTTTAAACCCCCACCGGCCGGCCGCCGGCGCCGGCCCAATGAAATCAAGCCACTTGGGAGGGGGGTGAGTTTGAGAGTATAATGGTATATGATTTATAACTCAACTGGTTTCTGACAAACAGCACGATCGAGAGGTTTTGTGTTCGCGAATCTCCCACGAACCCCCTTTTTTAAAAAAATAATGGCGACGATTCATTAAACGAAAAAGGACACAAAAAGGTCATACAAACAAAACGACATGATCACAAGACTTTGATCCAAAGAATATGTAGTACTCGGTGGACCAAACCAGACCAGCTCTGCACAGTGAACATACACTACTCTCCTACAAGCAATCAGCTCACACAGTCAAAACCAACACAACACAAAATCTAAACCGAACCACTTAAGAACAATGAATGCGAATTTTCCCACGAACAACTCCGTTTGTCAAAGCCCTTATGAAAGACTTTTCGTGAACTAAGAACTTGGTCTATCAATAATATCGCTAATTGTGAACCAAAAGTAGATTTTCAAATTCGAATCACTTTAATAGTACCTTAATTAACGTGGAATGGATCAACATCGATAATCTACTTGACCGGCCAACGAGAGGCAAGAAAATTTGGCATGTGAGCTTTGGCTATGTTCCGCGGACTTGGACGGTTGGCATATGGGCTGGAATTGGAGTCTTAGTTATTAGGACCCCACCAACAGTTGGTCTATCTACTAACGCCCACAATTAACCACAGAATTAAGAGAGCCACAATTATAGCAATTAGCACTAATAATATCACCCCTGGCATGGCACTATGCATTCATTAGGCCGCCAAAAAGTTGTGAGCCTCTCATGCATGTGCCACATTATGCCTCCTAGGCCCAATTCTTCAAAAAAAAAAAAAAAAAAATTGTCAGCGGTGGAGCGACGTGTAGTATAGAAGGGCTACAACTTCCTTCTTCGTCCTTCTCGATATAACTAGTGAATATATTCATGTGTTAAGAAAGAATTGCTGAAAATGGTAGGATGAGAGCTATTTAGCCCTCCTCTTCCACCATCTAAAGTAAATTTAGGACAATGTTGCAATTTCTTTTAGTAATTAGTCCTCCTCGCTCAAATTCCCAACGACTTCTCCACTGCTCCAACATCATTCCTATTTGAATTTTATTGAGCTCAAAGAAATTGAATATGGTTAGTAAAAGAATATATCATGAAATATTTAGAATATGAAAATTTTCATATAAGAGCTCAGTTAGTAATTCAATCGTTAACCATTTGAGTTACAACGTTACTCGCTCGATCCAATTTGCCCATATGATTCCCAATAAAATCAATGAACACTCCATGTAGGGAGACATATGTATTGTCCCGGGTTTGGTGCCACTGCCGGCACCTAATAACGGTACCCCATAGTTAATTAGACTAATAATTAATTAACTAATTATTAAGAACAAATAAATGAACAGAAATTAGCATTGCCAACTAATTATCACATGCACATCATAATCAAAATTTTCTTTCTGCTTTACTTCCATCTTACTACTACTAGTCTCTAATCACGGGGGATCAGGATGTGATTACTATCCTTTAACATGTCTGGAGAATATTAGACATCCCAACCTTGGTGTCTTCCCTCCAACATATAACTAACTCCATTATAAATATTTAATAAACATGGAAAAAGAAGCATACTAGTCAAACTTTGATTGGATTATGGCTATATAGAATATGATTAATCAAGGTTGATAATGCCTATCTTTATGTATTTAATCGATCTGCGGGTTGGGGCAGTGGGCAACGGTTCGTTTCGTCTTACCAGAAACAAATTGAGTTGGATCAAATATATATGATTCAATTTTGTTTCGATTCCATTCATGAATGCTCCTTAAACACAAGAGAAAGCAAACTTAACCGATATTTTGATTTAACGACTAAATTAGATCAAATGTAATACTTTTGGTTTATTTTGATCCTTGAGTTTTTTTTTGGTTTGGTTCATTCTCGATTTTGAATCGATTTTGGATTGGATTAAAACAACCCACCCCCTATCCGTAGGAATATATTATTTTATAGGAATAAAATGAAAAAAAGCATATGCAGTCCGTTTTGATTGGTTTACGACATATAATAATAATTATCTATGTATGTAATCCGTAGGGATAAGTTGGTGATGGGATGTGATCACGCCAAAAGGTGTATTATTGGATGATTAATGATATTGCTTAATGCATCATTAATACCTTTCTTTGTGGGAAACAACATGTCTCACAAAGAATTAATATGTTTTAAGCTCTAGCTCTAATTGTTTCTTTTTAGTGATTAGCTCTAATTAATCTGTGTATTTTTATTTTGCTTGATGTGCAAGTGATATAATGGAAGGAAAAACACTAGTAATGGATTTGTATAAATTTTCCTTCTCTCGTTCATTTTTTTAGTGTAATTATTACCAATTAAGGAGGCAAGGAAGGATTAAGCCATGGAAAATGTATAAAAGAATTATTAACTAAATCAAGGGTTTGCCCATAAAGGGAGAATTAAGGGCTAAAATATGGAAGAATCGATCGGGCAGGTGTCCTGTCTAATTAAAGTACATAAGAAGACCGACTAGATGAATGGTTGGAGGGTCAACCCCCCGCGATTCCCGGCTGTCCCTTCAATCGGAAGACCTAATGAGAAAAAAGAGTATCATGAATGGACTTAGTCCGCTAAAGGTTCGAATTTAGAGTGTGGTGTATGTTATTATTTCGTATTATTATTAGGCCAATTTGTTGAGATTATTACTGATTATTTTTTGTATTAATTACTCATTTGGTCTCTAATAGATTTGTACAGTATGATAAGAGTTAGAAGTGTTTCCAATCCTGCAGTAGTTCAATCCTTTCTTCGCTTCTTTGTTCAGGATTCAACTGAATCTGATCAAACGAAGTTACATAAAATTGACGAGAATAAAAAACAGAATCAAATTGTACATTAATTCGTACGAATACTTTGGTTCATACGATGATGACCCGAACCACATCCTTAAGATCTTGCGATACTCCTAAATTCCAAAGTGCGACCCTGATGAGAGTACAACCAAGTACTTTTCTCTCGAATCACGTTGAACAGTTGATTGGACATTATAAATCATTCTAAAATTTCAAGGCGAAGAGATATTTCCTCGCACTTTTATTCAAAGCTATCGATCATGCCCCCTTCACAACAGATCAATGTAGAACTCTCAATAGTGTCTCATTGGTTCATCGATCCTTCGCCCGACTATCTATCAACCTATGTACATTAGCTGGTCACATACAAACAATTCTTTTTTATAGCTTACTCAACCATTAAAGGCACTAATGCTGCCATTTCATGCTATATTATCATTGTTAATTTCTAATTAGCCACCAATTAGCTGGAATAGCTCAGTTGGTTAGAGCGTGTGGCTGTTAACCACAAGGTCGGAGGTTCAAACCCTCCTTCTAGCGGCAATTTTCTTCCTTTTTTTTTTACCCCCAAACCCAAATCCCAACAAGATCGATAAACACATGGGCAATTGTTACTATAGTAAGTAGTAACGTGAATGAAAGGGAGGGAATTAGGGCACAGAGCTTTCGTAGATATCGTGCACGCACGCCCACAACAGGCAACACTCGCATGTGCATACACATGAGAGTGGGCAAAAACCCCACACACTCTCACTACTGTCCCAAAACTCCAACCCCTCCTTCTTACGTTATATTCAAATCATATGATATAAGCACATGTACATATTTGGACACATACACATGATATCTCGACTCACTCCCTCCTTTAATACTTCCCCTTTCTCTAGGGCTAGGCTACCGGCCGGCCAGCTGGTCTTTTCTCAAATCATGTACTCAAACAAACAATCCTCGACCACGTGTGAAGTCCGAGCCGGTGATGGTGACGTGGTAGTGATAACGCGTTCGTCATAACCTTGGATCTGAACTGGTGTGTGCGTGGTGTCGTGGTAGTTAGGTACGTACTGCTAGCTTGTATCGGATGCAGGTTCGAATTTGAGTTCATTATTAGTCCACAAATTATAGACATCACGGTCGATGAAGCACCCCCGACATGAATCATTCATATGTTTGAGTTGGCGACAGATTACAGATAGTCATATACCGTTGTTTCCTTCTTTTTATGCTAACATGAATTGTTCCAGTCGTGTATCATACATATTGTGTGATGCAAAATTGGGTTTCGATCTATATGACCTTTGATAGTACAGCGCGTACACACCCTTTTCTGTAGAGACAGATAGTAACCTAACCGTTAAAAGAGTTTATTCAATGATCACATAAAGTTTCAATAATAAGGCCTAAACCCCTATCATGGCCAGAACGTAATTCCTTTGCTTCTTCCTCTTATTTTTACGTTTTTGGAAGGTTCGTTGGATCAAATCAACAAACTTTACAGCTTCGACTCCACGAGGAGATGTGCTGGAAATGGAATATGATATTCATATTTCTATTTCATATATAGAATTCCTTTCTCTCCCCACTGCGCCTCCTTGAATCATGGATGGATTTCATGTTGGTGGCTCGTGGCTATTGCTCCCCTTTTTACTCTCTCTCTCTCTCTCTCTCTCTCTCTCTCTCTCTCTCTCTCTCTCTCTCTCTCTCTCTCTCTCTCTCCATCAAAATGTACGGTTTCTTCTTGCCATATTTTTTCTTGGATCGTCCAACAAAGTCCACTCGTCAATGACTTGTGCAATAATATTATAGTTAATTTACTAGCTACTAAACAAAGATCATTAATCAACTATATAATAAAAAGGTTCATCCTTGTTTAAAAAAAAACTCACTAGCTACTAGCTAGCTACTAAACAAAGATAATTAATTCTCTAATTCCTATGAATTTCATGATTCCTCATGAATAAGTTTTATACCACTCTTTTACAAGGCTCCTCATACAAAAATCAACCCATCAAGTTGAAGTAGGCACAATCCTAACAGTTTTCGTTCTTAACATTCAATGTTTAGAGTATCTAAACACAAGCCCTTTTTTCCCGATAATTCTAAGACTATGTTAAGATCCAATTAGCCCTACTAACTCTTACTTGTTGGGAAAAGCGCAAGTGCATGTGGATCCACTTACACGATCTGGTTCCACGCAATCGCTTCTACTTTCAACCCAGTTCGGATTTGTCTACCTACAGAGCAGGGAGGTTTGAGTCAAAAGCATGACATTAGATCGGACTTACAATTCAAATTCATGTTCATTAATACACAATTACAAATTCGTGTATTCGATTGTAAACCCATAGACTTCAAGCACAAGATTTATACACCATAAAACAAGTCTTCCTTTTCTTAGACGGCCTAGAAACAATCAACTTATGTTCGAAAACTGACTCTGTGCGTCGACAACCCAACGTTTAAAAGCAATACATTTTTGCTACGCTCATTACAACTAAGCCAACCCCTCGAAACATATACCCATGAGTACTGCCAGCTAAGTCTAGAAGCCCTTATCTCGTCATTCTCCAACGAATCACATGTCCAGTTAGCATTTCGCAACATGCTTCGAGTTCAGAGCTTTACTAGCTAGTGAGGATTGAGTAGCCGTTCAAGCACCCATTGAAGCCCTAAGAAAAGGGTAATATTGAATACGTGGGTGGTGTGGCCATGTGCACTCTCTCTCTCTCTCTCTCTCTCTCTCTCTCTCTCTCTCTCTCTCTCTCTCTCTCTCTCTCTCTCTCTCTCTCTCTCTCTCTCTCTCTCTCTAGAGCCTTAAACCAGGAAAGGGAGGGGACAATGATCAAAGATTCAATCGTGTGGGTTGTCCCTCCAATTTGGTACGTACGTGGACCTCTCAACTCACACAAACATGTGCACAAGACTCCCTTCCTCTTGGCTACTAAAATAGTTTGTTGATGTTGGCCGACGGCAGTAGTGCGCGAGATACTTGCAAATTCAATCATGTACCCTTGAAATTCTGTCGCTTTTGCGGCCCCCCCATCGCAAGAAGAAGAACATGGTGGCAGAAATATTGCATTCCATGGGTTCAAGGCACATGCTGCCATATGAAGAAATTAAGGTCTCTCTCTTAATTGCCCTTCTTCTTCTTCTCTCTCTCTCTCATATATGCTTGTGCTGTTGTGCATGTGAATAAAGGCACGATTGAGAAAAGTTCAAGAATCGATCTTCACGGTCCTTTTATACAGAAACTGATTGTGATGAAGTTGAAAACTGCATACATTCGGTTTGCTTCGTATCTTCAATTTGACTAAGAGTGTTGGAAGTTACAAGAATTCGACCATAAAACTCCTCATTCAATAATTCGAATGGTTAAACAAGAAACCAAATATCATTGAAGACAAAGTGAACTTGTTCAGACCCAAACAAAATAATCAACTATGGGATGAATATCTAGTCACAAAGAAGAGAAAATGAAAATTAAGACGAGAGAGAGGTACAACGAGCGATGGATAGAATATCAATTTCGAATAAACACTCGCTATTCGAATTGTTTGGCCTATTTTCAGGTAGAGAGTGGGCACTCCCTTCGACCTGATGTGTTCCACTCTTGAATATTTTCCTGTAAAGCGTATACACGCATGAATCGATATTTACTATCCAAGCTCTTGAGTAAAATATCTATCTACACCCGACCTGTCAAGAAACGGATACAGATACTCAAGTACTCGCTCCAACCGGACCATAACCATTCTTAGCAATGGGTGTGAGTGTGACCAGGACTTATCATTCGTTTTCAAGAGAACTATACAACACCCATGATTAGCTAATTGATTGTTGAACCGACTTGAGCATGCAAATTGAAATACCAATAAGAAATATGGAAAAGGATTATCCCAACAGGAACCCACTTTGACTTCCATGAGAAACTGCCAAAACAGACACTAGGAGATTGTCAACTTCACACCAAACTTGAATTGTTTTCACTTATCCCATCCATGTATTATTGGACACAACCACCCTGGTTTTGGATATCATATCTCCAATTCTCAATGCCACCGCCCAAACCTTCTTGATCATAAGCAAATTTTTAACAAATGTGTAAAGCCACGTCTTAATGTATTTGAGAAACAATTCTTAAAAGGATTGATACAAGTTATAGAAAAGGTTTCACTATGCTAAGACAAGATCATCAACAAAAAACCAACCTCACTATGTATGTGAGAAAGTTGGACGATTCACGTATCATGAACTAGACAAACCGGAAGATACAATTCTTAAAAGGATTGATACAAGTTATAGAAAAGGTTTCACTATGCTAAGACAAGATCATCAACAAAAAACCAACCTCACTATGTATGTGAGAAAGTTGGACGATTCACGTATCATGAACTAGACAAACCGGAAGAGAAGTGACCTAATTAGGGGTGATAATCGGTTCGGTTGCGGTTAAACCGAACCGACGGGTCGGTTAGCCGACACCTATTAGAGGTCAAAACAGGCAACCGCAACCGCAACCGATTGTCCAATCGGTTAGCCGAAACCGCTAACCGTCGGTGTCGGTTCGGTTGGTCGGTTGACTATCAACCGGAAATTAATTGAAAAAAAAAAATAAAAATTCCAAAAAAATATAAAAGATTAATTCCAACCCTCTAGCATTCTCGATCCTTCTTCTCCCCATCTCATTCTCTGTTACCCTATCCTCTCTCCAAAAGAAAACCCCTCTCTCTAACCTCTCCAAAAGAAAACGACTTCTGTTGGAGGACAGCGGCGAGCCGGCGACGCGAAGGCTGGGAGCGGCGGCGATGCGACGCGACGAAGGCTGGGAGCGGCGGGATGGCGGCGATGCGACGCGACGAAGGCTGGGAGCGGCGAGAGGGCGGGGATGGACGCGACGAAGGCTGGGAGCGAGAGGATTGAGGAAGGCGCTGCGACGGCCGATGGCCGACGAGCTCGACGGGGACGAGGCTACTGGCGGCGGCCGGCGAGGGGAGGGGCTAGGGTTCAGAAATGGGGAGGGGCGGCGGGTGTGAGAGGGGACTGGGGAGACTCTCGATTTTGCGATTTAGGATTTTAGGTTTAACCGTTTAGGGCAGGGGAGGAGGGAAGGAGAGGCTGTCTGTCCGCGTGCGTCGGTTTTCTCGGTTTTGTTCGGTTAATTTGTGCGGTTGTGGCTTTTAACCGCGATAATTGCCCACTGGCCAGAAACGTCCAACCACAACCGCAAACCGCAATAAACCGACGGTTTTCGGTTGGTCAATAAACCGACGATTTCGGTTCGGTTTCGGTGGTAACCGACAAACCGGAGACCGATTAACAGCCCTAGACCTAATCATATTCTACGAGTCCTTTTTTCATGATAAGATACCTATAATCTCTTTGCACATACACTCAAAAACTCATTCCTAAGTTGGAAGTTAATGATCCCAAACCAATTGGCATTGGTCCACTAGTATAGCATCTAAAAGAAACCACGCGAACACAAATTAAAGTGATAAAGACTTACACAAAAGTGAGACAATCCTAAAAGTTTTTCAACTTCATCACATGAAAACACATTCTCTACATCTCGTGGCTTTTGTTACTCACAGGCCGATTGTGGTCGTCAGTGGTCAATAAGAAGCGTCTTCATTCTCGTGCTAGGTAAACTCTTTCGTGCAACTACAAAGAAATTTCAAAACAAAAGTCATGTCCACTAGCCATGAAAACAAATCCATCCTTGATAAATTAAGTTTGATCGTTAACCCGAGACAAGAAATTTAATTTTGCAACATGCCATTGTAGCTAATACGATGAATGATCCGTTATCGAGATCCCTTCGATTGGTAATAGAGTGGAGCCAAATAGCGCCAACTTAGATGTTAGAGGATTCACTCTTATTCATCTAACTTTCGAGGTAACAAGACTCAACAACCGTCGACAAGATACAACAACTCGGCCGATCTCTATACCTAATAGGCTAGTTGCTTGCATTTACACTTAGAGTCTGGCCCTAAAACACCTGATGTGACCAACTCATAACAAAACAAACCATCTAAGAACAGGGGTAAAACATGACAAGCAACAAGGTAGAATGAATTAGGGAGATCGAACTATTGACAGACTATGTAACCTGACCTGACACGGCAGATGAGGAGGAAGAACGAAAGCTTCTTCGAGGGACCACGTGGCTCGACACCTCCTGACGACGACGTGCTGATCGCTGTTGCTGCTGACCCGAAGAACGGTTCCTGTCAGGAGTAGTAGGAGGAAGAACAACAACATCACAGAACTCTTCCTCCTGCTCCACTGTTACATTTGATTTCTCCACAGTGGATTGTTTGTCCTTCCTCGTCACTTTCTTTGTCATCAACATCTCCATGGTCAACTTCTTGCTTCGCCGAACATATCCTGTGTAAACGAGAACAACAAGTTATGGTCTCTGGTGTAGCTTTCAGACAAAACAACGACTGAATCATGGAACCTGTCAAAATCCCGGCCATGTTTGGTACTTTGGTTCTGAAACAATACGGCAAGTTGCAAAGGGAGAAAAAACAGGGGACTCTGTTTTACTATGGAGTTTTGGGTCTACATCACAAGAGTTGAAACCGTACTACTCATACAATTGGGACTGGTGATTTGAGAGTTTCCACTTCATGAATGATCAAGATAACTGTTAATGGTACAGAATTAATTCAACCACAAGGTAGACAAGTTTTGTATAAGTTCTTAATAATCATTCAGATAGCCGCTACTTCTGAGTTTGTACAAACTTTACTCACTTTATCGTAATAATGAGATACTCTGCTAGTACGAGAGATCAAATAATCGTACCATCGAGTCCAAAGCGAATCGCTTTGTATCTCCTTTCACTTCCTATCTACGGAAAATATACTCACTAGGCTCAAATTTGCTCATATTATGTCGTATTCTATGCTTAAATCAACTAAGTATTGGAATCTACTATAACTCGAACACTACATCGAGATTCGAGACCGATTTATGTTCATCGTGACCAAGACAAAAAGTACACAAGATACACCGAAAACATCATTTCACCCCCTACAAAAAAGTACACATAACATGCATATGGACTTCCTAACAACACAATTCGATCTCATAACTCGAATTATTAATACGAACTGAATCTTAAATCTAAACTGCAAGCAAATAATGAGGCCACAAAATCACCTGGGATTGTTGGTCTTGAAGATAGCAAGGGACCATACAAGTAAGAATCGGATTTCAGATACTGCACGACCTTCTTTCCAAGTCCCTTATTATTGTTCTTCCTTCCTCTCGCCATGTACTCAATTCCATCTTCAGATAAACAACAAAAAAAAAAAAAGAGCTCCATCAGCTAAAAACAAAGACTACCCATCAACGGAAGAGCTAAAAAGATGTCATCTTTACACTTTCTTCCTCACCTGGGAAGCTAACTTTCGGCGGCGACGAAGAATCAATCACCGTCGCCGTCGTCGATAGAGGAGAATCGAGCAAAGGACCAAACAAGTAGGAATCGGACTTGAGATAGTTCGCGACTTTCTGAACCCATTTTGCGGTCTCTTTCCTGTTTGTGGGTTTGTTCTTCTTCTTCTTTAGAACTCCTAGCTGAACTTTACTCGCCATTGTTGCTTGCTTTGCTCTGTAAGGCGGTGGATGATTCTGGTAGTAGGGGGAAAGGGGGGATTTTTTCCCCGTTTTTTTTTTTTACTCTGGTATCGTTCTAGCGGTTGAGGAGATGGGTAGTTGACCCCCAAAGCCTGTTGGGCTGGTTTCTTATCAGACTTGGGCTTACTGGATCTTGGATTTCGGGATTTTAATTTTACACGAAACCATCCCTTTGGACCCCCAAACCCTTTCCCCTTCTTCTCATCTGCTTCCCGCCGCCTCACTTCTCCTCCACTCTCCCCTGTCTTGCTGCCGTCGCCGCCGAGGACTCCCCTGCCGCCGTCGCCGCCGAGGACTCCCCTGCCGCCGTCGCCGCCGAGGACTCCCCTGCCGCCGTCAGCCCGGACTCCCTTGATCGTCGTCGACCCGTCGAGGCCTCCCTTGCTCGCGGTCAGCCCTCGTTGTCGTCAACGCGACCTTTGGCTCCCCGCTCGCTGCCTTGTTCCGGCCTTCAAACCCCGCTCGCCGTCGACCCGGCCTTCCCCGCTCGTCGTCAACCTGGAATTCCCCGCTCGCCTTTGTCCTCGTCCAAGTTTATATCCCCTGCGCCTGGTGAGCAATCTTTTCAATATCTCTGCTTACATGAGATAAGAGCAAGAAATAGAGAGATTTTGTTCACTAATCACAATGGTTAATTCAACTCAACAGGTCACGTAAAACAACTGATTAGATTAAATAGGATTGGCAGACCAGAATTGAACAGAGAGTTGATTTCTTCAGAGAGGTGGAGCTTAATGTTGTTAGACCTCTTCAATTGTCTTACGTGAATGGAATTAAGGATTTTTTCTGCACTGTAGATTTCGTTGAGTTTTCACTTTGCTTAGGGTTTATCCGTATCATTGAGTCTGAGAGCCTTCCTTCTAGGAGTGCATCCTGTTCCTGAAATTGTTCTAAAAGGAATCCCCCACGTCATTCTTGGACACATGTTGACAAGACGATAGTGATCAATACACCTATTATGAGCAGGTTCTAAAGATTGTTTTTTCTTTGATATCAAGTTCCATGGCTCATGGAAATTTAAGACAAGGTTTGGGGAAATATTGGCTCTGTTCTTTAGTCACGATGTTGTTGAGTAAGGTTGTAACTTAGTCTCTGTCATTGCTATTGTTGGTTATATTGCATGTTTCTGGACCAGTCTTTTCGCAGCAGTACATGTGTTTTGTATCTACTGCTCTCTTTGTACTATGGTTACTTTCACTTATAGAAGAACATTTCATAATTATATTGTTAAGGCAGAGTTTGAAATTCCCAGTTTAATATAGTTGGAATCAATCTAAAATTTGAACCTTGCATGTATTTTTAAATGGTTTTGAATAACATGTGTCTATCTATCTTGGTTGGGTCACGGACACGTTGATACTCTCAATGGTATTGATTCCATTCCTGCTTAAACCAGGAAACATTTGTGTTGCAGGTTTGTTGACCAGTATGGTTTTGAAAACATAGGAGCGGAAGCAAGCTACCCTCTGGTATTTTCTATTTGTCGCTTGTGCTCTTTGTCAACCTCGTAATCAAGGACCAGCAGAAGAAGATGAAAGTAAAAGTAATATCACGCTCTACTGATGAGTTTACTCGAGAAAGAAGCCAAGATCTTCAGGTCCAACCAGATAACTAAAATTTTATGATATCTTTTCTGTTCTTTTCATTGATAGTCTCTTCAAATAGCATACTCTTTTTAATAATTCAATTGTTGGAATTTTTTTTTTTTTCAATTAGAGAGTGTTCCGCAATTTCGACCCCAAACTTCGTCCTCAAGAGAAAGCAGTTGAATATGTCAGGGCACTTAATGCTGCCAAGTTAGAGAAGGTAACTTCGAGCTTTATGAATTTTTTTCATGCTGATGATGATTTTCACGACTGCTTGAATTCATCTTCTTAACAAGTTTCTAGGAATGGAATTTTTTATTTGCTTTCTAATCTAACATCTGGGGAATTGATTATTATTCTCGTAGATCTTTGCAAGACCATTTATAGGAGCAATGGATGGTCACATAGATGCTATTTCGTGTATGGCGAAGAACCCCAATTTCTTGAAAGGGATTTTCTCCGGCTCTATGGATGGAGGTAAAAGATCTTTTTGCCTTCATTTTTGTTATGCTTGTTCTAGGACTCTATTAATGTAAAAGGTTGGATTGTATCACAGCTTATCATGGTTGTATCCAGGCCACTACCTTACACTTCTATCTATTATATTGGAGTTAGATACAGGATTCTTCTCATATAGAGCTGTGGATGTGTCATTGTTCGTTTGTGATGATTCTAATTGCTTTGTATGGGTGTTTGCAGATATTCGCCTCTGGGATATAGCTTCCAGGTAATCTTTTCTTTGTACAACTCACTGCCAATTTCTTGTTTAAAATCGAAGACTGGTCATGGTGTGCAATAGGCTTCCTAGCTGGACATCATAGGGTAGACGGGGAGCATTTTGCGTTCTGCCTAGCTTATTATATTCAATTTGTTGCCTGGATGAAATTGTGAATGGAAAAACACACTGCAAAACTGCAGAAGGAACTTCATTGTTGTGATTTATTGCTGTAGATATTAGAGCCCGTGGGTCCTTAAGTGGAACTAAAGGAATGACCCTGATTACCTTGTGTGAGGTGGGTATTACTTTCTATGACGTGGATCCAGCTTTGCTCATAAA
This sequence comes from Linum tenue, assembly GCA_946122785.1. Lineage (NCBI taxonomy): Eukaryota > Viridiplantae > Streptophyta > Magnoliopsida > Malpighiales > Linaceae > Linum > Linum tenue. The sequence continues at coordinate 33,716,043 of CAMGYJ010000003.1, forward strand.
TTTGACAAATCTTTCAGAATATGGTAGTAGTCTGTTGGAAGGAACTTGTTATTTTATACGGTTAGATCTTCCTTTTTTGTATGCTTTGCTACCATTCATTAACAATGAGTGGGGTCCACGTGGAAAAAAACACAAATTGGATTGATGTAGCAGTCGCTTTTTTATCATGTCCTGTCTGCCGAATCAAAATGTTCCATTGTACTTTTTTTCAGCTTTGAGATGTCAATTTTTGTTTGTTAAGATTCACCTTATGATGGATGCTTACTTCACATTTTTGTACCCAAAATTGCACCGAACGTGTGGATTGAGCAGGAAAACAGTTTGTCAGTTTCCTGGTCACCAAGGTGCTGTAAGAGGCTTAACAGCATCCACTGATGGAAGCACCCTAATATCTTGTGGAACAGATTGCACGTAAGTATGAGCTTCTGCATATTTGTTTCTTCTCTTCCAAGCAAGATCTTTTTCTAGAGTGTGGATATATTTTGATTTATCCTGCACATTTAGTGTTAGGATTTGGAGTGTGCCAGTAGCTGCTACCTTGGAATCAGATCATGCCTCTAATAAGCCCATCGAGGTAGTGCTTTCGTTGTTGTTGCTGTCTGATAAATGTGCTCTCTTTCCCATCTTGCCATGCTGACTGACTGTGCTTGTTTACATATCCAGGCCAATGCAGTTTATGTTGGAAAGAATGCTTATTGGTGAGGATTTAAGAACTACTTGCGAGTTCCATATGAGCTTCAGCATAGCTGGGTTTTTTAATTATTCTTATTAAACAACTTTCCATTTTACCATCTAATCACAGGGCTGTAGACCATCAGTGGGGTGGTGACCTCTTTGCTACAACTGGTGCTCGAGTTGAAATTTGGAATCACAACAGGTTATTTTTCTTGGGTTTTTTGTATTACACTGAAATATTGAATTTGCATTATTGATTTGACAAGATTGGCTTCTCTATCAGGTCGCAACCCGTAAACACTTTCGAGTGGGGGACAGATACAGTTATCTCTGTTCGGTTTAATCCTGGGGAGCCAAATCTTTTGGCCACGTCAGCTAGGTATGTGGTGGGAAGATGAATCCTGTATTTGTCGCTAAGGGCTTAATGATTGAAATGTATGGATAGGTGACGCTGTATATGTGATTCCAATTGTTTTTTTAACAAAGTAGAAGGGTGATATTGAAATAGAAGATTTATAGCAAATAGTGCTTTTGGATTGAGCTTTTATGTTGCAAACTATGAATTGGGATTATATAGACAGTTGAAGTCCAATTCAAATAGTCTCATAGCATTGATACCACTACCATATTATTAATAAGCAGAGTCCAATTCCCCAATCTCAAGAACTTGAATGGTAACCATTTTGCTTTGTAGGTACAGGTGTGTGTGGTTTTCTTTTGTTTTGGTAGCTTGTTTTTGTGTTGTTAATGATATATACTACTGGCTTGTCCAACATACTTATGGGTTGAAGAGCGGTTGTTAATTGTTCCTAAAATTTCATAATATTTTTTCAGTGATCGCAGCATTGCGTTGTATGACTTGCGCATGTCAACTCCTGCAAGGAAACTTATCATGCAGGTAAATTTTTTGGTTATGAACTCTAGATGTGATTCATGCTTTTTTGGTTATGAACTCTAGATGTGATTCATGCTGATGATCTCAAAATTTATTGCTATCTTTTTGTCCTGTAAGATCGCTGCTGTACAATATTTCTAAAATCGACTGAGTTTGTATCTATTCCCTCTATCATGTATGTGTGCATATGTGGGTGGAAGACCATCACCATTTTTATGGTTGATGTTGAAATCGGAGGAAATGCAAACTTAGTTATGTGTAGGACACAGATAAAGTTCAGACTTCAATTCTCTCTGCTTTGACAGCCTTCTTCATGACTCACTTGCTTGTCTATTGGGTTGCTTGTCCTCTAGTTTCATTCTCTTGGGTTCTTCTAAACTTTGATTTCGCTTGCTTCTGGTTTTTGCTACTTGCTACTGCAGTTATGTCTGTAAATCTGAGTGTTATCTTTTTGTTACAGACAAGAACCAATTCCATTGCTTGGAACCCCATGGAGCCACTCAACTTCACAACAGTAAGCCCATTGATATTGTTAAAATCTTTCTGGTGTCTGATAATTTTGCTGCCATTGTCAAACATGGATATGCAAGGCATACCTAACTGTTGCTGATTGCTTTGCTAGTGCCCGACTATCAAACTAATTTATGATACAATTTTTCATTTCTGCAGGCAAATGAGGATTGCAGCTGCTATAGCTATGATGCTAGAAAACTGGACGAAGCCAAATGTGTGCACAAAGATCATGTTTCTGCAGTGTGAGTTCATGCTCATTTCTTTTAACGTCTGCATGTGCAATTTTGTTTTTGTGCTTTTAATACCTAGTCAGGAGATCTATAATCTTGTCTATCCTTATTTCAGCATGGACATAGACTACTCTCCTACTGGCCGGGAGTTTGTAACTGGATCTTATGATAGAACTGTAAGTTCAATCTTTCACTGGTTGTCTTTGCTTGAAAGGCGAACAGTTACATTGTCGTTCAGTCTCTGTCCTTTGGGTAAATTTCTGATTCTGATCTTATGGAACTGCTGCCTGATGTCTGATTGCAGGTTAGAATTTTCCCATATAACGGTGGCCATAGTCGGGAAATCTATCATACAAAGAGAATGCAAAGGTTTGTTTCCTTAGTTATTTATATCCTGTTCAAACTCACAAGTCATGCTAGTCCATGAAATAGCAACTTCGTCCTGACGTTTTTCGAGTTGATAGTTATTTGATGACAACACAATTTTCTTCTTTTTTTGGCAGGGTATTTTGTGTCAAGTTCAGCAGTGATGCAAGTTACATTATTTCAGGGAGTGATGACACTAACCTTAGGTTGTGGAAAGCTAAAGCATCGGAGCAGATGGGAGTTGTAAGATATATTTAGTTCCATGTTCCGACTTAGTTAGTCTGTTTTATGTAGATCAGGCTTTGCTGAATCATGTTCTTCTAATTGCTAATATCTATACATCCTGCTGTTGCAGTTGCTTCCAAGGGAACAGAAAAAGCACGAATACCAGGAAGCTGTCAAGAATCGTTATAAGCATCTACCTGAAGTCAAAAGGATAGTGAGGTAAGCGAATTTTTCAGGTCACATGTGAAAGTGATTAACCACAAGCCTTTATGCCACGATTTTCTGCAACTTAATTTGGCGTGCGTTGTGGATGATTGTGCAGACATAGGCATTTGCCAAGACCAATATACAAAGCTAAGGAGTTGCGCCGCATGGTGATTGATGCTGAGAAGAAGAAAGAGGAAAGGAGGAAAGCTCACAGCACCCCAGGGAGCATCGTTACGGAATCAGTGCGTAAAAGGAGGATCATTAGAGAAGTTGAGTAGTTTGTTCAGTTTTCGACGGGATAGCGTTGTCGAGTTTGCAGGTTGCATCGAAACTCTCAAGGCCATATGGGTATCTTATCAACCATTCTGGAAGAGCTTTTGATCGATCAAACTAGGGATGGGTCATATTGGAGGTTGCATCGATGCAAATGTACTCGTGTTCTTTGGCGCATCAATATTGTTTCTGTTTTTATTAATTAGGTTCTCCAGAACTGGTTAGGATAATATCATGTTAAGAAGGTTTAAGATAATAATTGGTGGTGGGTCGATCTCAAATCGTGGTTCAACCAATCACTTGACCACCCCATCTAATCTGGATAAGAATCACTTTGTACGATTTTTTAGCGGATAAAATATCTCGGGTATCATTTAAGTTTCAGAATTGGGGCAGACATACTACTTAAGTTTGAATAGGGCGTCGGGTACCATTAAAGTCACCAAAATGTGCATCCGTCTAGTTTTCCACCCAATGCAAAAAATAATTTGGAACCGTTACAAAAAAGTGCAAGTAACAATGTAGCAAGGTTGTTAAATGGGATTAAATCGTTGGGTCGATAAACAAATGATTTGAGATTTATTGGTCATATTGGAGTTTAATTGGATTAAGCTGCTTTTACATAATATAATTTTTTATGCATCAAACGCTTTTTCCATTTTATCAAAAGAAAGGGGTGTTGGAAACATCCTTTCCAAATAGGCAAAACCCAGTTATCACTAGTATTACATCAGCAATAAAAATATCAACCTATTCTTATCTTATACACCTCAAGTCAAAACAACTATATCAATAACATGTATCCATAGAGATCCAGAATTTGACAGCTTCCTCTTCCTGCACCAAAACCCGAACTTCACTTCTGATTACCTTCTCCAGACCTTCCACACTTTCGCTGGTTCCTTCAAATGATCTAATGCATCTCTCCCTCCAGATATGGCTAATCATGGATTGCCAAATGAGTCTCCCATGCCCTGCATCCACACTCTTTTTTCCTAAAGTGCCGAGTAGCCCACTACAATGAGTCCTCCCAGTCACTTGGTAAATACCCAGAAAACCCCCAAACAGCACCAGAAAGATCTGCCTATAATACTCACACTGAGAAAATATATAGTCCCTACTCTCTGGCACCTGGTTACACAGAACACAGATGTCAGAGCCAGAGAAGCCCCGTTTTTTCATTTTATCCTTTGTTTGGATCCTATTTTTGATAATAAGCTAGACTAAGAATCGATTTCTTGGAATTCAAGGAGTCTTCCAAACCAAGCCAGCCCATGCGACTATGCTCAGTTTAGGTCTAAGTGTTTCCCGTATCATTTTCACAGAGTACCTTGGCATCATAATATTATTCCAATAAACATGGCCATCATTTAAGCTAAAAGAGTTAGGAATTTTACCTCAAAGCTTCAATAGCTTTTTCCAATTCCAAGATCCATTAATGTTAATCTCCTAGAAATTCCTCCCTTTTAACTTATATGCATTGATCTAGGCAACCCATAACGACCCTTGCTTTAATATAATCACACAAATTTGACGACATATGCATGCATTATTCCAAGCAAACATGTTCCTCAACCCTAGGCCACCTTCCTTCTTAGGGTAAGTGAGATATTTCCAAGCAACTTTTGCTTTTAATCTTGGTCCATCCCCCACATCACAAAGATAGTTGCTACATATCTTCTCAACCTCCCTCAGGACAGTTCTTGGGAGTGTAAAGACACTCATCCAATACTGAGTAATATTATAAAGCACAGAATTAACCAGTTCCACCTTTCCTGCATAAGTGAGTGATTTAGCCTTCCAACATTGTATACGAGCAGTGAGTCTATCAATTAATGGCTTACACACAACCACAGTCAACTTGCCTGCAATCAACGACACAACAAGATATCGAATATGAAAATTTTCCAGTTTATAGCCAAATATATCAGCCCTTGCAACGATTTCATCCTTCTCCACCCCTTTAAAGAAAACCTCACACTTACTTTGGATTAGATTTCAACCCAGATAAACAATAGAACTCTTCAAGCACTCTTTTCACACTCCGCAATCCATGATTAGACCCATATGAGAAAACCAATAAATCATACGAGAAGCATAAATGAGTTAATCCAATCTTCTTGCACATTGGATGATAAGGAAACTTACCCTTTCCTGCTTCTCTATCCAACAAACATGTAAACACTTCCATGGCAACCACAAACATATATAGAGACATTGGGTCCCCATGTCTCAACCCTTGTTTTGACGGAAAATAACTAATCAAACCCCAACTGAAAGCAATACACAACATAGGCTCTTCAACACACATATTGATCGAGTCAATAAAAGCAACTGGGATCCCCATAGCTTCAAGAACAGTAAACATGAATTGCCAGTTGACAGAATCAAAGGCTTTCATAAGATCTATATAAAATATTTTTTTCGAATATTTAGAGACTAGTTCATAAGCTAGGAGTATATTCTCACCAATTAACCTACCCCTAACAAAAGCAGTCATATTCTTACTTATCAATGTAGGAAGCAGAGCATTAAATCTTTGAGCAACAATTTTTTTATATACATTTATATATTGTGTTGCAGCAAGATATAGGTCTAAAACTTTTCATTTCCTTCGGATTAGGAATTTTTGGAATCAGAGCAAGAATAGTTGAGTTTACCTCTTTAGGTATCTTATTAACTGCAAAACAGTACTGCATAGCTGCTACTATATAAATATATATATATATATGATAATAATTTAAAATTTTACCTTTCCCCGTTCGGACTCTCTCTCTCTCTCTCTCTCTCTCAATAATAGACCAAAACGATAAGGTGAATCATGCAATAGTGGGTAGAAATTCTAGTAATAATGATCTTGAACAATTCAGCAAGCCAACCGACAACCGGAAGAGCCAAAGAAAGGCCTAGGACCTCTATTTTCCTTCCCGCCCCTCGCTTCACCAGATTGCTCTCTCTTTCCGATGGGAGGCTGGGGTATGGGAACGAACAACGGTGTAGCTATACGGCTGGGGGAGTGTAGAACGACAACATCTTGGCTAGGAGTTGGAAACTGGTAAATCCGGTCAAACCGTCTGTTTATCCTGATTTTGACTAGTATTGTTGCTTCTCAAAAAATCAAATTTTATACCTAATCCTAAAATGACGTTTATTTAATTTGGTTGCCCAAAGTGTAAAACAACGCTGATGCGTATGTAGTAATGCATCAAAGTAATAAAATTCCTCGATATGTCAAGAGTCATATTCCACAAGGTCTTCTAATAACGGCTATTGATAACCAATCACTTTTGCTAAAGGGTAATGTCTATTTTATATCCAAACCTTTTTTTGGATTCTTTTTTGTTAGCCAAACCTATCGAAATACTAAGAATTAGCCAAATGCAAACTTTCAGTTAGCAATTTTGTTAGTAATATTGACTTGGCAACATGATACTGACTTGAAAGAGACACATGAAGGTCAACATTTCAAAATTTTAGTATTTTAACTAAGAAAAGAGTTACAAAATTATTAACGATAACATAAAAATGGCTAATATTTTGATGCATTGCGAAAGATTTGGCTAATTAATAGCATTTTAATAGGTTTGGATAATATAAAAGAATCTAAAAAAGGTATGGATAAAAAATAGACATTACCCTTTGCTAAAACAAAGACACAACAAAAATCAATGGATTGAGGTTCCTCATGTTTAATGGTTTTTCGAGATATAACTTAAAGTAAAGCATAAAGTAAAAGATAAGATAAGTAAAGATACACATGGAAAAAAAGTTCGATCATAGATGATCATACCTCACAATCTCATTAATGGTATGCATCAATGCATCTTCTTTCATGTAACTCTATCCCTTTCACTAAAGCATTCCTAATTGAGCTTTCTCCACATGTAAAAGGAGCTACAACTAGCTTATACGTGCTTTTACTTCTTGCTATTACTAATCAATCAAACAAGAAAGTAAGGATAACACAATAACTACTTAGGGAATGTATGACCCATAGTAATGGTCCATAGCATTGATGATCTAAGGCATCAAATATTGAACTCATGCAAGCACGGATGGTTGATCATTTTACTCCATACACACATAAGACAATGACACATCACGTAAGAGTAGTCTCTTTTCACTTAACATGGTATTATAAACAACAGCATAGTAACACACAATAGATGATATAAGCATCACATGGTTAATGCATCACACAACTAAAGTATTCGAATAATATAAACATACATGACTAAAATATATAATGATATAGGCATCGAATGATGAAAGAGTTTAATGACCAAAACATCTCATTAAATCGTAGAAAGAAGATGCATAAAGCATCAATAAAATTTACATCCACAACAACGAAGTTGAACTAGCGTTACATAAGAGAGAAGGATGGTAGCATCATCGATGATGAGTGCATCCCCTTAACTGCACCCTTCTATGAATGCTATTTCGATATCGATTTGGCTCCTTGATCAAGTTTTTACAGAGTAAATTTGTAAGTTTTGTAGTCTATGTAATCTTATAGCCCGACCCTCTATTTACAATGTATGGAAGAAGAGGTTTTTATGCATTTTCTTCCTTAAACTAGGTCAAAGATGTCCAGGTACCATTGAGACACAGATTTCTTGACTTAGGGACAAAGGAAAACATATTCTCAAAGCTTCTATGGACTTGTCATTGTGGCGATTGAACGGCGTTCAGAGCCACCGTGGTTCTTTCTCCTGATTTGGGTTTCTTAGCCCACATGTAGCCTTTCCAGATTTTCATAGCGACTGGTAAGGTTTGGCTCGGCGGCAATTGAGCCCATTAGTGACGGCAGTCTAGACCCGCCCCGACGGGTATTCCCCAACCCGGCCCGTGTTGGGGCGGGTAGAACCCAAACCGTGTTAGAACAGGGCGGGTCTTGGCCCGAACCGCAAATAAAACAGGGCAACTATAGGTATAGAGGTTATCCCGCCTTGTCTCGTTCCACCCTTCCCCATCTTCTCTCCACAACTATTCCAAAATCGTCCAACAGCTCCAAATCTCCAATCTTTGAATTCTCATTTCACTTTCCCTCGTCCTCCGAGATTAGTGGAGCTATCAGTGCCAAAATCTCATCGTATCCCTAAATTTAATATGCTTTCCAAGACAAACGAAAGTCCTCCTCTTTCATCTTCTTCGTAAGAATCTCCTTCCCTATTGTCTTCTCCCTAAAACAATAAGCACAAATAAAAAGGAAAGCACACTCATTCAACTTCTTCGTAAAAATAAAACTCTTAAGCCTACTTTCCCTACAGAAAATCAGAACCAAACATAAATTTCATCTCTCTCAATCTACGCTCTCCCTCTCTCTTCCTTTGGTAACGAATAGAAGGAGGAAATTAAAGGCGATAGGGACACTAAGAATGACGATGATTAACGCGATTACGATTATGACGCCATCAACGGAGGTAAGAGGTTAGCAACATTTTGGATCTAAGGATGCATGTTTCTTTGTCGACTTATTTTCCTGTTTTTCAGTTCTAGATCTTATCCTAAAGTTTAGTTTTTTTTGGTTTGATATTGAGATTCTAATTTGATCGACGGAAGAGAGAAGACTGTTGAGATCAAGCCAGTCAATAGGAAACGTGCAGTGCAAGAAAGGAAGAGAACGAGTAAGATGGAAAGACAAATTAAACAGAAGGAAAGCCAAATCTCGAAATCAAGAAGTTACCAAATCTGAAGATCTCACAGCCAAGCAGAAACTTGAATGCAGCAACGGCTAGCTTTGAATCAGTATAAAGCAAAGGAGGTCAGACTAGAGAAACTACTTTTCGGAGATCAATCAAGGGAAAATAGCAGGAGAGTTGCTGTAATCAGATTGATAGAGAAGTGGTTGAGCAATCGGGGAGATTGCTTGTGCAGGTCGACAGGGAGTTGATCTGGGTAGACTGAGTCATCAACGGGAAGTTGATCACGATTAAGTTCTGATCAGTCCGAGAAGGTTGATCAGGGAAGTCCTGTACTCTGTACTCTGCTCTTCAAGAACATATCCTTAGTGGAACGTCAGTGATCACGAATTAGTGAATCACTGACCGTGGATTAGTCAGTGTTGAGATACTCTTTTCTCTCAACACTGGATACCACGTAAAAATTGGCTGTGTCTTGGTTACTCTGTTTCTAAGTTTTCTGCACTTTTCTGTTTTGTTCATCACGCAAATCGGTTGAGTAGGGTGCTGTGATCCGTTGAGGATCGAAGTAAATCTCAGTGAGCTGTTTAGGGAAAAACGGCAGCGTTCACCTTTAGTCGCTAGAATTAAACGCTTGGGCTCAGGAACTAGATTGAGTAGGCTAATAATAAAACTGAAGTTAAATAACACTGTGGGCCTTGGTCTGTAAGTCAAGCCCATCTGAGCTTCTTTACACGAGAAGTAAAACTAGAAGTGGTTAGGGCTAGATCACGCATTCAGATCAAATCGATCGTTTTCCTTCTTCTTCTAACCAGGTTCGAAAGAACCCTAGCAAATTCCAGATATCCATTTTTCAGAAATTGCAGGTGCAAAATCACCCATTTCGACGAAGAGAAGGCGCGCGCCACCGGACCAACAAGTGGTATCAGAGCAAGGTCGCCGTAGAAGAAGGTTTTGCGACCTCCGGCGGAATCCAAAATGGCGTCAGGCTCGGGAAGCAATGCTCCACTCTACCTAGCAGATGGGTTCTCGCAAAATCGGCCTCCTAGGTTCGAGGGAGTCAATTATGGGTACTGGAAAAACCGCATGGAGCTGTTTATCGGATCGACGGATCCTAAGCTATGGGCAAGGGTAACGAAGGGTCCGTATGAGCTAAAAGCAGATCAAGAAAATTGGACAGATGAAGACTATGAGAAGTTTCAACAGAATTGTAAGGCAACCAATCTTATGTACTGCGCTCTTGGTCCTGAAGAATATCACAAGGTAGCAGGGTGCAAGACAGCAAAGGAGATATGGGATAAACTACAAGTCACATATGAGGGAACATCTCAGGTAAAGACCTCACGCGTCAACTCTCTGAAGCAACAGTTCGAACTTTTCAAAATGGAGGAAGGCGAAACAATCAGACAAATGTATGAGAGATTTACAAATATTGTCAACAGCCTGGAAAACTTGGGGAAGTCTTATGAAAGTGGTGATTTGGTAAGGAAGATTTTGTGGGGATTACCCGAAAAATGGACTCCCAAAGTTACGGCGATTGAAGAAGCCAAGAATTTGGAAGATCTACCTATTGATGAGCTGATAGGCTCACTTGCAACACATGAAGACAAGCTTAGCAGAAATAATGGTGAGAAGATGACTGGAGATAAAGGAAAGCGAGGAATTGCTTTCAAAGCCACCTTAAATGATGACTCTGAAGAACTGGAAGACATGGAGGATGAAGAACTTGCTCTGCTTAGCAAGCAGATTAGCAGACTGCTTCGAATAAGAAAAGAGAAGAGAAGAGGAAATTTTGTGAGCAAGAACCGAGATTTGGAGAAGGAAGGTGCAACCAGATTTGGTCAGCTCAAACCTAATTTCAGAAATCGAAACGAGCAGATTCAGGGTGCTAAAGGCAACAACTCAGCAGGATGTTTCAAATGCGGAAGATCCGGACACATTAAGGCAGAGTGTCCTCAATTAAGGAAAGAACGTGCGATGGCAGCTACGTGGAGTGGAAGTGAAGAAGAAGAAGAAGATGATGAGGAACTACACGAAGAAAGTTATATGGCCCTTGATGATCAACCTGAGCCTGATAACAGACATCAGCCAAGTGAGAAATGTCTCCAAGTGAGCATGGAGACATCAGAATGGGTATTGGATAGTGGCTGCTCACATCACATGACAGGTAACAAGAAACTCTTTTCGACATTCACGACAGGTAAGTCAGGTAAGGTATTCTTTGGGGATAACAATCATGCATACATTCTAGGAAAAGGCAACATAGGTTCTGGTCCCTCTATAAAAAACGTAATGCTAGTAGAAGGATTAAAGCATAATCTCTTGTCCATCAGTCAGATGTGTGGTCAAGGTAAGAGGGTTGTTTTTGAATCTGATTATTGCTATGTAGAGTCAATTCAAGATAAAAAGGTACTGTTCTCTGGAAAACGAAAAGGAAAAATATATGTTTTGAACATTAATGACAAACCAGATGAGATTTGCTTGATAACTCATGATAAAGGGGATCAAGCTCTTTGGCATAGGAAACTTGGTCATGTTAGTATAGGAATTTTAACAAAACTGTCTAACCTAGAACTAGTAAGAGGACTTCCTGGGTTGAAAGATAGGAAGGACTTCTTTTGCGATGCTTGTGCTAAGGGTAAACATGCACGATCTAGTTTCAAGAGCAAAGCGGTAATCTCTACAAACAGACCTCTAGAACTGATCCATATAGATTTGTTTGGTCCTGCTAATATTCGAAGTTACGGAGGGAAATATTATGCTTTTGTAATTGTAGATGACTACACCAGGTTCACTTGGGTGTATTTTCTGACATCCAAGGACGAGGTCTTTCAGAATTTTAAAATCTACACTAGGAAAGTTGAAAATGAAAAACAACTCAGGATAGGTAGTGTCAGAAGTGATCATGGGGGGGAGTTCATATCAGAACTTTTTGAGCAGTTTTGTGATGAGGCTGGAATTTCCCATAACTTCTCTGCACCTAGAACTCCTCAGCAGAACGGAGTTGTGGAGAGAAAGAACAGAACCCTAATTGAGATTGGTAGAACCATGCTTAATGATTATGCTTTGCCTAAACATTTCTGGGCAGAAGCAATTAATACTGCATGCTACATTACAAATAGAGCCTTGATAAGATCTGTTCTTAAGAAAACACCCTATGAACTGTGGAAAGGAAAGAAACCTAATATAGGATACTTCCACCCCTTTGGGTGTAAATGCTTTGTGCTTAATACCAAGGATTCTCTAGGTAAGTTTGATGCAAAATCTGATGAAGCAACCTTCCTTGGTTATTCTAATCACAGCAGGGCTTATAGAGTATTTAACAAACGAACTCACAAGGTGGAAGAGTCTATCAATGTGTTGTTTGATGAATCTTTTGATGAGTGTCCAGAACAGGTTGATGATGATGATTTTGGATTAGATAGAAAGCAGGTGGTGACTGCCTCGACAGAGGACTCAGAACCAGTGCTGCAGCAAGAAACGACCGATGAAACTCCTATAAACAACAAGGAAAGGGAGGTAGCAGGTCCTGAAGTCCAGGAAGGTACAAAAACTGAAACAGAAATAGCACTTCAGCCACCTCCACACATTAGTAAACGTCATCCAGCTTCCCTTGTGATAGGGAACATGGACCAAGGTATGCTAACCCGTTCCAAAACTCACTCTGTGCATGTCGCATTTGTTTCCTTAATAGAACCTAAAACCATAACAGAAGCTTTGCAAGATGAATTTTGGAATGGTGCAATGCATGAAGAATTAGGTCAATTTGTTAGAGCAAACGTGTGGGAACTAGTTCCTAGACCTGCTAATAGGACTATTATTGGCACAAAATGGATTTATAAGAACAAAACCGATGAAGAAGGTGACATTTTCAGGAATAAGGCTAGGTTAGTTGCCAAAGGCTATAATCAGGAAGAGGGGATTGATTTCGACGAAACTTTTGCACCAGTAGCTCGACTAGAGGCTATTCGGTTGCTGTGTGCTTTTGCAAGTGCCAGGGGTTTTAAACTCTTTCAAATGGACGTTAAAAGTGCGTTCTTAAACGGGGACTTAAAGGAAGAGGTCTTTGTGGAACAACCTCCAGGCTTTGAGGATCCCAAATTTCCGAACCATGTGTATAAACTGAAAAAGGCCTTGTATGGTTTAAAACAAGCCCCTAGGGCTTGGTATGATAAGTTGAGTAGTTTTTTGTTAAGTGAAGGATTCAAAAGAGGCTCAGTAGACAAAACACTGTTCGTTAAAACAAACCAGTCGGATATTCTGTTAGTGCAAGTCTATGTAGATGACATAGTGTTTGGATCTACAAGTCAACAAATGTGTCGTGAGTTTGAAACGTGCATGAAAAACACCTTTGAAATGAGTCTCATGGGTGAGCTAACCTACTTCCTTGGGCTACAAGTCAGACAGTCATCTCTTGGGACATTTCTGTGTCAATCAAAATATCTGAATTCCATGCTAAACCGGTTTGATCTTGGTAATCTAAAAACAGCCATTACACCAATGTCCTCCTCTGCTAAGTTGGACAAAGATGTGGCTGGCAAACCTGTGAGTGAAAAACTCTATAGAGGGATGATCGGGTCTTTATTATATCTCACTGCAAGTCGACCTGACATTCAGTTCAGCGTGTGTATGTGTGCAAGATTTCAACATTGTCCCAAAGAAAGCCATCTTTCAGCAGTGAAAAGGATTTTTCGCTATCTAGCTGGCACCCCTGATCTCGGATTGTGGTATCCTCGTGAATCTTCTCTAAATCTCTCAGGGTTCAGTGATTCAGATTTTGCTGGGTGCATAGTGGATAGGAAAAGCACCACTGGAACATGTCAGTTCCTTGGAAACTCTCTTGTCTCTTGGTTTAGCAAGAAACAAGCGTCTGTAGCCTTGTCCACAGCAGAAGCTGAGTATGTGGCTGCAGGTCTGTGTTGTACACAGCTGCTGTGGCTAAAACATCAGCTCCTTGACTATGGTGTTTGTCAAAAAAACCTTGTAGTACTGTGTGACAATACTAGTGCCATAAACATGACCAAAAACCCTGTTCAGCACTCCCGAACCAAACACATAGACATTCGTTATCATTTCATCAGGGAGTTAGTTGAGGATCGTCAAATCAGTCTCGAGTTCGTTCCTTCTACAGGTCAATGGGCCGACATCTTTACCAAACCCTTAGGATCTGAACCATTTCTCCATATTCGTCGTGAACTAGGAATGTTTTCCTGGACCGAGATTGAGAATCTGCATTGAATGCTTCTCTTCTTGAATTCACCAGACTTTCTCGGGTCTCTTCTGCTACTCTTTAGCTCCAAGACTTGCCTTTTCTTATACATCCACAGCAGATCTACTCTTTCCTTTCAGGTCTCATCTCTTCATATCTTTAGGATCATATATTCCTTTTCTTCCGGACTGTGAGCTGTTCTCTCAAGGACTTTCTGTACTTTAGGAACAAGGTTCCAGTTACCTTCTTTCACAATTCTTCCCTTCTACTTGTGAACCTCGTCGCTCCTATATAAGCTGACAATCTCTAGGTCTCTAGTATCCTCTCAACATATTTTAATCCCACCTAAAACACTCCAATGGCTGCGTCTCCTCAGCATGTGGCATCTTTGAAGCTGGCCAAGGCTGCCATCTTTAATGGGAAAGGATTCGAGGACGCAGCAGGATACACTCGGTATCTCCTCCAGTACCAAGATCGCCCTCTTCACTCTTCCATCACTCTGGATCCCTCCAAATTCAACAGGTATGGGATGAACATCCCTCGCCTGATCAATACCTTAGGCTGGGGAGACATACTCCCTAATCGCAACTTTGGGTTCCGACCAGAAGCTGTTCGTATGTTCTATGCAAACATGAAGCCATGTCTTCATGTCTCTCCACCCTGTTTCACCACCATAGTGTACAATTATCTGATTACTCTGAATGTGGAGTTGATTTCGTTGCTCCTTGGGATTCCTGTCGCTGGTGCAGAAGTCATGAATGAGCTTGACTTCCATTCCGTTGAGTTCAACGAAGGGGATGCCCTGCGGCTGTATACTCGTGATACATGACGCTATTACCCTTCAGAATTTCATTCTGGAAGACTTCCTGATGACCTTAAGGTGCTACATTTTTATATCACTCGGCTGTTCTTACCTAGGTCGTTTGGCCTCAACACCATTTATCCTTCAGATCTATGGATCCTTGCTAGTGCCAAGGAAAATCGGGCTATTAGCTATCCACACTTGATGTTCGACCATATGCTGAACTATCATGCTGACAACTTCGAAGCTGAGCTCCCGTTTGCCCCTCAAATCACTCAGATTTTGTTGGCATTAGGGATCGATCTCAGGTTCAAAGTTGCTCGTGTGGACATGCTTAATTCTCTTCGCGCACAGTTTGTTCTGCGCAAAGTGGACGCCTCTGTTGGTCGTCGTGCACCCCGGGTCAATGTCCCAGGGGGAGATAACTTTGATGCTGATGACGTTGTTCCTTCTTCAGAAGACGGGCTTAGTCTTGCCGACTTAGTTGAGGATATCTCTGGCAAAGGGAAGCAGAAAGCTGTGTTGGATCCTTTAGAGTTTATTAGTCAATTCTACAGTCATGACAATGAGGCTAGTACCAGTGGTCATCCTCATTATGAACCAGAAGGAAGCGAAGGAGACATCTCTGACTATGTACCCTCACCACCTTACCTCTTCTAGGAAGGTCCTGGGTTCAGGGGGAGTTAAGAGTAGAGTCTGTCAGTTGTTTAGAATTCAGTGTCTCATCTTTCAATAAAGCTTAAGCTTCTGCTGAGCATGAGTCAGTTTGTTAGTAAAGGTTCAGAGTCAGGGTGGTGTAACGTCCCTTCGATTTGTCTTTTACTCATGAAATAAATAAAACTCCCTCTTCTGTTCAACTGAGTATTGGCTGAACTATGTTAAGCTAGAACAGTCTGCACGTAATCTGTGTGTTAAGTGTGTGTAGGAACAACAGGAACATCAGATAAGGGCCATTGACCGGCTTAGAGGGAGACTGTTGAGATCAAGCCAGTCAATAGGAAACGTGCAGTGCAAGAAAGGAAGAGAACGAGTAAGATGGAAAGACAAATTAAACAGAAGGAAAGCCAAATCTCGAAATCAAGAAGTTACCAAATCTGAAGATCTCACAGCCAAGCAGAAACTTGAATGCAGCAACGGCTAGCTTTGAATCAGTATAAAGCAAAGGAGGTCAGACTAGAGAAACTACTTTTCGGAGATCAATCAAGGGAAAATAGCAGGAGAGTTGCTGTAATCAGATTGATAGAGAAGTGGTTGAGCAATCGGGGAGATTGCTTGTGCAGGTCGACAGGGAGTTGATCTGGGTAGACTGAGTCATCAACGGGAAGTTGATCACGATTAAGTTCTGATCAGTCCGAGAAGGTTGATCAGGGAAGTCCTGTACTCTGTACTCTGCTCTTCAAGAACATATCCTTAGTGGAACGTCAGTGATCACGAATTAGTGAATCACTGACCGTGGATTAGTCAGTGTTGAGATACTCTTTTCTCTCAACACTGGATACCACGTAAAAATTGGCTGTGTCTTGGTTACTCTGTTTCTAAGTTTTCTGCACTTTTCTGTTTTGTTCATCACGCAAATCGGTTGAGTAGGGTGCTGTGATCCGTTGAGGATCGAAGTAAATCTCAGTGAGCTGTTTAGGGAAAAACGGCAGCGTTCACCTTTAGTCGCTAGAATTAAACGCTTGGGCTCAGGAACTAGATTGAGTAGGCTAATAATAAAACTGAAGTTAAATAACACTGTGGGCCTTGGTCTGTAAGTCAAGCCCATCTGAGCTTCTTTACACGAGAAGTAAAACTAGAAGTGGTTAGGGCTAGATCACGCATTCAGATCAAATCGATCGTTTTCCTTCTTCTTCTAACCAGGTTCGAAAGAACCCTAGCAAATTCCAGATATCCATTTTTCAGAAATTGCAGGTGCAAAATCACCCATTTCGACGAAGAGAAGGCGCGCGCCACCGGACCAACAAGAAGGAAGTGGGTTGCTTGGACAGTTGCAAGTCGTCGACGATAGGGAAGGTATTTTGTTGACAAGAAGGTTCGGGTGATCTCTTGGAATAATGGGAGAAGCAGGTTTTACCCGCCCCACGCAGGGCAAAGCTTGGGTCGAAAACTCTTGACCCGTTGCGAGGCGCGAGACAGGGTGGGGCAATTTTTTAGGTGACGGGGCAGGGCGCAGGATCGCTAGTACCCACCCCAAACTGTCCCGTTGCCATCACTAGAGCCCATCACATAGCCGTTGTGACTTTCTTTGCAAGTTTGGACGGGAATTTCTCTAGTAGACTACTCTTATACTTCCCCTCCATTGGGCTTCGCTTATTGGACAAACCAGTCTTGATCTTCTAGTATACCCCTTTGATCTTCCAACTTGATCCGAATGTTGATCCAAATCATTCTAGATTGCATTTGACCCAATGAAAGCACAAAATAACACAAAAAAAAGCATAAATTGATACTAAAACACCACTTATGTCTAATATAATCATATTGATCAAACAGTTATGAAATCTTTACTAAATACAGGAAAATATACTAAAGATGCATCGATAGAAGGGAAAATGTATCAAATATGGGTAGTGATAAACACTATAATTTGAGCGTCATCAGGCGCCTGGACCGCCGTTTCTGGGTTTCCTTCTTCCCAGCTTGCATTTCAAGGCTTTAAAGTTTTCTTCGAGTTTGGATTGCCAAGTCGTCAAAACGCGTGCCTACTCAAAATAGAGCATTTGATGCTTTATACCATCGTTTTTTGTGCATTTTACTTCCTCACTTTTTCATGCTGTGTTTTATCATCCTGACTGGTCTACAATGTCTTCAACTTGAGCAAGGTGGCCCTCTAAGATGCTTTGAAAACCCAAAAAAAAACTACCAAAAGTGTATTGAAATGGTAAAAGCTATCCTAGAGCTACTAAGACCCACGCTGAGTAATCATGAATCAAATCCAAACTATTATGACAATAAAGGTGTGAAAACTATGCAATTCAGACCACACATAGGACTAAAATAGTACTTTCTACATGTCATCAGTCAACTTCCTTAAAGGAGGCATCTGTAGGGTCCATTATCCTCGCCTATTAAACTTGGCGTTTCGCACGATATATGGTAGGAATAAACCTAGAAAGGATCAAGCAGCTCGTATGTTGCCAGGATCAAGATTGTGAGTCAAAGGAGCTTTAGGGGGAGCTTGCATATGCAACACCTCACCGTCCTGCTTCTTTCCCCAGCTAATAGAATATATGTACTTTGCATGCATTACTGTTCTCTTCCGTTTTGTAAAACTAAGGGGAACTTCAACTCAGAGGAACCTCAACCTTCACATTCTCATTTAAACCACATAGAACTCATCTCTCACCACCTGAGTAAGTGATTGTGAGAGACCCTAGAGAATACGATCCTGGTCTCTGAACCATGTAAAGTTGCATACACATACTACACGCTATCAAATTTTGGCGCCATTGCTTGGAATTCTCATAATCATCTAAAAAGGGAACGATGTAAGTGTTCTAGTTTTCTTTTTGTTCATTTTCGTTTATGTCTGTCCTTTTCCTTATGTTCTTATCAATTTTCTGCATATCTTTTAATATGTTTGTTAGATACGATATTTTGAGTTGAAACCAAGAGAGACAAAATCGATGGCCATGGCGCCTTATTCCTTCATAATTCGAAGGCCCCAATGCCAATTCTCATCCCCTCTAGTTCTATTTAAGGTCAGTATTATGTTTTTCCACCCGTATTTTGTCAGGTTTGTGTGTTAGAGTTAGTGTCCAGGGCTAATCCAGAGTAGATATTTTTGCGGACAAGGCGCCGTTTACTGGCATAAGTCGGCGACCAGTTGATGAGTGACTTTTGTCCCAAACATCTTCTCCTAGATGTGAGCGGAACTTGAGTGTGCGTGACCAGATCTGTAGCAAGTGGAGGACTCTATTGGAGCATCAAAGATGAAATGATCTTGTTTATGTGACTTACAAAATAAGGTTGAAGAATAAGTCATGTTTTAAATGTATGCAACATTCTAAAGTTATCAATACTTCATATACTTAATAACTGTTTTATCTTCAATAACTTGTATGTGCTTGAAGAAGGAATGGGCAAAATTTCCAATTGATTATAAGCATTAAGATAACATTGATTTTTGGATTGTAGAAGAAGATCCACATGCGGATATATACTATGATGATATTGAAAGTCTTTTTATGAGGAGGATGAATCATCATCCTCATCATCATCCTCTAGAAAACGTCCTCTTGTTAAGCATTTCCTTATATAGCATCTATGTAAAAGTCTATACACTCTTTTAATGATCTTGTCATAAGTAAAAATTATGATTATTTGATTTCATATTTTGATGAAGAGGACTTTGAGTATGTTGTGACCGATAAAATTGATTTCGACATTTCTCATATCGTTGATGCAATGAAGATGGACTGTTGACCTTTGACGTACAATATAATGACTATTTCCATATTCCGAACTAAACTGGGCTAAACCGATTAGACTGTTGACCCTTAATCTACTTGTGGATCACGACTCAATGTTGCATACAAGTTATTGAAGATGGAATGACTTCGTTGTGCTCTACAAAATGAGATCCATTTTCAATATTGTTTGAGAAATATTGCATACCTCTCGTTACCAACTCCATACCATATGGTATCTCCATCCTTTTTAAGTCGTTATCGGAATTTTTTGCAAAGAAGGAACAATTTAATCATGATCTGTTGGATCCAAAATTTCTCGGTGAAAAAATTCATACCTCTCATTATCAACTCCATACCACCCGGGTATGAGCTGGTATCTTTCATACCATATAGTATGCTCTTATTTAATACTAGTTAATACCATATGGTATAGACTGGTAAAAAATGGCTCAATTTTATTTTGTTCCAAAAATATATCAAAGTGAATATCATTTCGAAGACCACAATTAATCTGATCTAACTGTGCAAAAAAATTAAATTATGGCTTAAAACGAGTGAGAAATCGTGCGTTAAAGATTAGGAGAAAAAAATTGAAGTTTTTTCAAGAGAAAGAAGGTACACTAATGTGACGAATTGAAATCGGATTATGTATGTTTATACACCACAATGTTATGTATGGAATCCGTTCAAGGTTATGTATTGGAATCCATTCCCACCAATCACCGGACGAAACTAAGTTAACAACCTTTGCCTAAAACATATTTCAATTTAGCCATTAAATGTTTACATGGGAGGTTAGTCGGACCAAATGAAATTTTTCTCGCAACTCCAAAGGGAAGATGTAGATCTTGGGTGTGGAATGGCTTGTGTGACACGAAAGAGGCGATTAAAGGAGGAATGATCAAGGTAATCATGTTAGGAGAGGATACCAGCTTCAACCTTGACTCGTGGATTCCATCCCTTCCGAACCTTTCCGTGGCTGATCCAAACCTCCCCGATTCTCGAGTGAGTGATTGGATTTGGCAGA
The DNA here is from genome assembly GCA_946122785.1 of Linum tenue. NCBI lineage: Eukaryota > Viridiplantae > Streptophyta > Magnoliopsida > Malpighiales > Linaceae > Linum > Linum tenue. Next base: position 33,736,522 of record CAMGYJ010000003.1, read on the forward strand.
TTGATCGATCTTGGGATGCTGCTGCTATCCGGAATATATGCGCTGAGGATGTCGCAGATGCTATCTTTCGAGTCCCTATTGGTCCTGCTGTATCGAGGGATTGTTGGGCTTGGAAGCACACTGTTAATGGAGAGTATACTACCCGCTCGGTCTACCATGTCCTTCGTGAAGAACGTGATTTGCATGCCACCCATCCAACTCAATTGCAAAACCACCCCAATAATGAAGATTGGGGATGTGGTCCCTCGCTCTACCTCCCAAATTGCGGTTCTTCATATGGAAATGCGCTAAGAAAGCTATTGCGACGAGGGAGCGACTTTTCACTCGTCGATGTGCTCCCAATCCTAAATGTCCAATGTGTGAGATGCCATCTGAAACAGTGATACACTGTCTTTTCCACTGTCAGCATGCCTCATAAACTTGGAACCTATCAGGGCTCCTTGTCATTGTGCCGCCTATGGATGCTTCATTTGCTTCATGGGTTTTCAATCTGAAATACACCATGGGGGAGGCACACATCCGGAAGATAGTCTACTGCATGTGGATTATTTGGCTATCCAGGAATGCTTTCATCTTTGACAGTAAGGCCCCTTCCCCGGCCTCTTTGGTAATTAAGTCGGCCCGTGACATCCTTGAATGGGAAGAAGCTCGAGTCTCGACACCTTCTTCGATTCCTTACCGGCCAACTCAGTTACCTTCTCAGTCTAGGGGTTCCCGTTTCAACACTGAACCACCGCCCTGTACCCGAGTGATGTTCTGTGATGGGTCGTTCATCTCAGACTCGAGTCCGGCGACATATGGGATTACTATTGCTAATTCTCAGGGTCACGTGTACGACGGCAAGACTGAGACCTTCCTTTGTTCTCATCCGATTCAGGCGGAAGCTTTTGGTCTTCTCAATGCTATTAGGGTTGCTTCTCAAGATAACATCCCAACCTGTATTCGGACAGATTGTCAGGTGCTTTCCCTTGCGCTGCATCAGGAACCCTCGACATGACATTGGATGTGTCGGGCTACCATTGCGCAGATGGTTCTCCTTCTCAGGCTTGCACCATCGATTCGTGTTGAGTTTGTTCCTCGACGTTTGAATCGATTAGCGGATTGGGTGGCACGACATGCTAGGGCGGGATCGTTACCAGTGAATTGGATTTTAATTGTCAATATTATTGCTCCACTCCTGTAATGTGACCACGATTTTCCCGGTTTCGGATGGAATAAAAGGTTGCTTATTGTAAAAAAAAAAAAGGTTAGTCGGACCAATCCTGATTTGACCAGTCAAATTGCCATCCAATTGCTTAATCGGGTTGACGGGTTAATCTGGGTTAACAACTTTGGGTTGAACCTCTAAAAGTCGAGCCGGTTCTGAAAGCATTTGATCCTTAGCCCCGATGCGCCTGTTTTCTTTCACGGCATCTGGCATCAGAGAAAAGGAAAAGGCTTCCCTCATTCCAGTCCGTCCTCTCAACCTCTACTCCTTTCGTGTCAACCAAGCCGCCCTTTATATATTTCAGCTGCAACTTTCATCTACACTCGGCTTCCCATTCGCAGTTGTTTGTGCCTTGCAGCGACTAGATTTTTTACATCAAGCAGTTTGTCTAGATCTAGAATTTTTAGGGTTTCTTTCTGCTCCCATCTCTGCTGCCTTTGTGAAATACGATGACCCCAGAACCCAACGGCGCCAGCGGCAGTGGGGCCACCAGGGAGGAGGCGACGGTGAAGGTCCCGGCCAAGGACCCCAAGAAGAAAGATGAAAAGAAGGACGATGATCTGGTAAGTTGGGTCGCCATTGGTCGAGCGCCATTTAATCTCCGATTTGTGCTTTGCTTTTGGTTGCTGGGACGATTGTGTAATGTAGCGACGGGAGTAAGAGTCGACTTAGCTCGGTTTGTTTTGTGATGGTTGATTTCTTTCCCTGGAGCAAATTAGGGCTTCCAGTGTTGGTAATGCCTTGTGTTTGTTGGAGAAGCTTGTGAATCGTGAGCCAGTACTGGTCGCCCTAATCGGGGGCTTCGTAATGGATATGGAGATGGGGAGGGTTTGTTGCTGGTTATGACCTCAAATTGAACAACTCTGTTGTACTTAGTTACTTTTCTCAACCATTCATTAGGAAAACGTTATAGTTTGACCTGACCTATACATCTAATTTAATTGTGAGCAGTCAGATGAGGATTTGGCATTGAAGCAGCAATTGGAATTATATGTTGAAAGGGTTCAGGATGCTGATCCCGGGTTGCAGAAGGCTGCCCTTGAGAGTATGAGGTACGGAGAAGGTTTAACGTGTTTTTGCCCCCCTTCATGAACTCGTCTTAGATTCTTGCACCTACCTTTGGTTGCTCCTATTATCACTAGATGATAGGACACACAACTTGGACAAAATAATATGGCATAACCTAAATATTATGATTATAAGCTTAGCGTTAAAGAATATAATTTCCAGATTAAGCAACATTGCTTGACTGCGGTTTGGTGAGAAGTAGATTATGTTGTATGGTACACAGCGTTGGCACATGATAGTTTACTCCATGTATTACTCAATGCCTCTACCTGCATCAATTTTGCATGTGCAGTGCACTTATGAAAATAACTTTTCAAACTGCTGCGGGAGATACAATAAACTGCATGCTTAAGCTAGGGGAATGACTGTTTAGAAATTTCGAGGTATAAGGCAGTGCTCGGCAGCTAGCACCTTCCTTATGCTCTGTTTTGATGTCTCTTCTGTCAGGCAAGAGATTCGGACCTCTACCAGCTCCATGACATCAGTCCCAAAGCCTTTGAAATTTCTCCGGCCACATTACGGAACACTGAAAGCATATTATGAGACTATGGGTGATTCAGATTTGAAGGTACCACTTGTTGTTCTTGGTAGGGCACACCTCAATATTTGTGCGTGACTCAAGCTTAAGCGGGTCACTATGTTTCTTGTTGCAGAAGTACTTGGCTGATATCCTCTCTGTCTTGGCCCTGACCATGTCCGCTGAGGGTGAACGGGTATGACTTAGATATAACTCTCCCTTTCTCTATTGGTTTAGGCTATATCTTCTTAACCCCCTTCTCCTCTGCTTTTTTATTTTAGTACTTTGCAAATGAAAGTAATGATTACTTATCTATGTGCTTATCCAGGAGAGCTTGAAGTATAGATTGCTGGGTTCCGAGGGTGATATTGGTTCATGGGGCCATGAATATGTCAGGTGAGCTTCAGCTAAATGTCAATTGGTACTTTGACCCACTGTGTAGATTGCTTTCTAATTAAGATAGGTAGAGTGAGCTTCATGAAAACCTCATTTGTTTATAATCAGGAATTTGGCGGGAGAAATTGCACAAGAATATGCAAAGCGACAGGTTCGTGCGTACTCTTATTTCTCGACGAAAATATTGATTTCATGTTCTGTGCTGTATGAAGTTATTTTTTAATTGTTCTCCATAGGAGTTCTGATTCTCACATCTAATTATGAATGCTTGTACTGCAGAGTGAAGAAGCTGGAATTGATGATCTGATGGAGCTTGTACAGCAAATTGTTGCCTTCCATATGAAGGTATTATATGAAGTTACCTTGTGGTCCAGTCATTGTGGAAGCTACTATTAACATGTGATGCATTCGCATAATTAGCTATTAGAACCGCTTAAAAGCAGAGGGCGAATATTTTGTTCTCTGACATCTGATGTGATTCAATTATTTTGTTGCTCAACTGTATTGCAGCACAATGCTGAACCTGAAGCAGTGGACCTTTTGATGGAGGTATTTCTGGACAATATACGTTATATGCTGGCATATTATATTTTCTAATTGTGCAAGAGAAAAACATTGTCGAGGCTGAAATGTTATATGTGATTGTGTAGGTGGAAGACCTCGATCTTTTGATTGAGCATGTGGACAATACTAACTTTAAGAGAACCTGTCTCTACCTCACCAGTGCTGCAAAGTAAGAGAACACAACTTTTGTCAGTGATTAGAATAAAGAATTTGCTGTATAGGATTGGTAGTATTCGAATCTTGGCTGCTAACGAAAGTTAGTAGGTTCATTTCTTTGTAATTTTAACTGCAATTTATCCATTTTAGACCCGGTTCACTCTTGATTTTACTGAGGGTTATTATTATTTTTCTTGGTTGCAAACCATGGTTATGCTTTTTGTGTGTGATTATCTGAAATCGTGTTACAGTCAGGATGTATCCCTCTATGTCTCTGATCGAATTTCTTGATCAACTATGTTGCAGATACCTTCCCGGTCCTGATGATTTGTTAGTCTTGGATATTGCATATATGATAGACATAAAATTTGAGGAGTATGCAAACGCACTTCAAATTGCCTTGTACCTTGACAACCTACAGGTAAGCACCGAATTTGGTGTCTGTGACTGCTTTTGTTTTCCAGTCTACATCTTGTTCTTTTAATCTATGAAGTAGCTGGTAATTGTTCTCCCCGTTTTTGTTATGGTGCCTTTGACTGACTTGATGTTTATTTTCGTTATTGTATATATGTTGCACTGCTGTCCTTTCTAACAATTCAATGTTGAATGCAGTATGTGAAGCAGGTTTTCACTGCCTGTGATGATGTCCTACGGAAGAAGCAATTTTGTTATATCCTGGGCCGGCAGGTGTTTGCTAAATCTACCGGTTCTATTCTTTTGAGTTGAATTTTTTTCCTTGTATCTAATTGCTGGTTCATCTGTGCAGGGCATAACTTTTGAGCTGGATGAAGAGATGTGTGCTGATGATGAGGAAAGATATGCAATGCAAGACATCATTAACAATGCAAAGTTGAGTGAAGGTTATCTTGCACTTGCACGTGATATTGAAGTCATGGAGGCGAAATCTCCTGAAGATATATATAAGGTTTGAAGTGCAACTGCATTTTCTTATTGAGTGTATAATGTACATGTTCATGTAGATCTAGTGATTTATTTATTTTCCCTTGATTCATTCTAGTTGTCCCTTAGAGTTCGCTGATAAGTCAACTTTAGTTGCATTGGATTGCCCCCTTCTTGAGACGCGAGCTTGATTTTTTTAGGCACACTTACTTGATGGCCGGGCTAGTGCTGGAGCTAGTGTTGATTCTGCACGACAAAATTTGGCTGCTACATTTGTCAATGCATTTGTAAACGCAGGCTTTGGTCAGGTAAATTTCATTGCAACCCATCTTGTGATCTATGTTAATAAGATAGGGGCTCAATGTTTTTATTTTGGTTCAGGACAAGTTGATGACTGTTCCATCTGACGCCGCAACTGGGGGTTCCTCTGGAAATTGGCTTTTCAAGAATAAAGAGCATGGGAAGGCTAGTGCTGCAGCAAGTCTGGTATGCACAACCCTTTTTCCTTGGCTTTAAGTGAGTTAAGTTCCCCTGATTCTAAAGGTCGAAATGTTGTTTGTTGCACAGGGCATGATTTTGTTGTGGGATGTTGATTCTGGCCTTGCTCAAATCGACAAGTATTTCCATAGCAATGATAACTATGTGATTGCTGGTGCTCTATTGGGAGTTGGAATCGTCAACTGTAGTGTGAAAAATGATTGTGATCCCGTGAGTGTAGTCATTTCCCTCTTCCCAAGGTGTATCTTGTGTTTCTGTCTTTGGAGCTTATGCTGTGTTCATTTTGCAGGCTTTGGCTCTTTTGGCTGATTATGTAGATAAGGAAGATCCTTTTATTCGAATCGGTGCCATTATGGGCTTGGGAGTTGCATATGCTGGAGCTCAAAATGAGCAGGTTATATGTTTTGCTTTTATTTAGATTGTGCATATGCATTTATTCCTGTATGTTCCTATCAGGCGACTTAATGATCTCTACGTGATTGCAGATACGTGGGAAACTGATGCCCATACTTAGCGATTCCAAAACTCCACTCGACGTAGTAGCTTTCACTTCAATTTCTTTGGGGTTGATATATGTTGGTTCCTGCAATGAAGAGGTTGCACAAGCTATAATATTTGCTCTGATGGACAGAAGTGAGGCAGAGTTGCAGGATCCTCTTACAAAATTTTTGCCACTTGGTCTTGGTCTGTTATACCTTGGGAAGCAGGTACGTGAAATTTAAGACACTGGATTGGTGTAAAGTTCACTTGGTCATGTGTTATATTTGCTACAGGTGGCTAATTTTGGGTTTATTTAAGACAGCAGAGAGCCTTGTACACTTACTGATGTCTACTCACCTGCAGGAAAGTGTAGAAGCTACAGCTGAGGTCTCAAAGACATTTAACGAGAAGATCAGAAAGTACTGTGATATGACCCTACTTTCTTGTGCCTACGCTGGGACAGGGAATGTTCTGAAGGTATGCTTTTGATGTCAATAAATTTGCAGTTTTCATTCAAGACGCTAGAAGTGTTATTTTGGATCGTTTGTTTTGCTTTTGCTTTGCTCTACCTGGGAATATTGTTTCTTCATTTCTCCCCGGTTTTAATTGGTGGCTTGTTTCTTGCTCTAGGTTCAAAACCTCCTTGGGAATTGTGCTCAGCATTTGGAGAAGGGTGAAAACTACCAGGGACCTGCGGTGCTTGGAATAGCAATGGTGTCTATGGCTGAGGAATTGGGACTTGACATGGCAATTCGAACTTTGGAGCATCTTTTGCAATATGGGGAACAGAACATCCGGCGGTCAGTTCCTCTGGCTCTTGCCCTTCTATGCATATCGAATCCAAAGGTGAGTTGTTTCATAAGGTCTTAGGCTTTGTTTTCCACAAACGCATTGATCACTCTGCTTGTCATCTATCGTAGTGTTTATGTAACTTATTGTGTAAATTTGTATCAGGTCAATGTGATGGATACGCTAAGCAGACTTAGTCATGACACGGATTCAGAAGTTGCATCAGTAAGCTAGTGTTCTGCTAGACCAGAGTATTACTTCGACGGTTTTGTATAATTTCTAAAGGTAGCAATGTCTCCATGTCTTTTGCAGGCTGCAATTATTTCCCTTGGGCTGATAGGTGCCGGGACGAATAATGCACGAATTGCTGGCATGCTTCGCAATCTTTCGAGTTATTATTACAAAGATGCCACCCTTCTTTTCTGTGTAAGGCTGCTACTATTGTTGTCTGTTTGATTTTCACATGATAGCATATGATATGTCCAAGTTGTGAATGTCGTCTTGGATTGGTTTACTTTCATATGATTGTACATAATGTCTGAGTTCTGAGTGCTTGTTATCTGGCTTCTGTAGGTAAGACTTGCTCAAGGCCTTGTGCACTTAGGCAAGGGTTTGTTGACTCTTAATCCGTATCACTCTGATCGGTTCTTGCTATCACCGTAAGTGACCTGCTGGAGAGCTACAATATGTTTTTTTGTGCTGATTCTCATTAATCATCAAGATGGGAAGGTGTTTACCGCTCTTTACCTGATTCTGTTTGAGGAATATTTCCCTTCTTTGTGTGCAGTGTGGCGCTTGCAGGTTTAGTTACCTTTTTGCATGCTTGTCTTGAAATGAAGGCCATGGTACTGGGGAGATATCACATCGTCCTCTACTTCCTCGTCTTAGCAATGCAGGTACGGTACCTCTGTTTCATGTCATGTAAAACCAATAAATGACTATAATTTGGTGCTTTAATTATTGTGTTGGTGGGTTTGCTTCTGTTGCAGCCAAGAATGTTGATGACGGTGGATGAGAATTTGAAGCCTCTGTCCGTTCCTGTACGGGTCGGACAGGCTGTAGATGTGGTTGGCCAAGCTGGTCGACCCAAAACCATAACAGGTTTCCAGACCCATTCAACGCCGGTTCTATTGGCTGCTGGCGACAGAGCTGAGCTAGCGACGGAGAAGTAAGATGATCTTCTTTGCTTTTCTGCATTGATTTGTAGAGAACCGGCTCATGCTCTCTCAGGAGGACAACCAATTTTCCCAGCGTTTTCTTGATATACTTTTGGTGGTGGTGTTTTTGTTCTTCAGGTACATTCCACTGTCGCCAATTTTGGAAGGATTTGTGATCCTGAAGGAGAACCCGGATTACCAAGAGGAGAGTTAAAGCTAGAAATTTTGAGGGTTCGTGCACACTGTTTGGTTTGAATTTTCTCTTATGCTACATTACATGAGTAAAGAGTATCAATGTCCGAAGTCTTTTCAATTAGAACGTGGAATTGGAATGTGGAATGAGTACTGATCCTAACATTGAAATATTAGATTGTGATACTAACCTTCGTCTTCCTTTTTTTTTTTTTTTTTTTTTTCCTTACAAGACTAACCTTTCGTCTTCTTAAGTTGACATTTGTGCTAGGAATGACAATGAATAGGTCTGAGGCAGGTATGATACTTGTCTCGTGGCAGGTTGGGTTCATGTCGGGTAATTTATCATGGGGTACTGATCGGGATGGATCGACCCATTCGGCATGTAATTTATATGAAAACTATTAGGAATATTCATTATTTTTATTAAAAGACTTGTTGGGCATGTGACTCGGACCTAGCTGTGCAAGGCAGGACGCGCCGACAGAAGGCGCGCACGAGGGTCCAAGGCGCGCATGAAGGCCTAAGGGTGCGCCACTATGCGTGCGCGAGTGGAGAGAACCAACGCGCGAGGATCCAGAGCCCCTCACGAGCTGCGCGAGAGTGAAGTATCAAGGCGCGGAGGCTCAGGCGCGTCGTAAGCCTCGAAGCCATAAGGAGCTCACTTCACACTTCCCGAGGGTCGGCCGCATAGGGATCAGTGACACAGTCGTAGGTACACCCCTGACATGTCCTAGGTAGGGGGATGGCCGAAATCCCCAACGTGTCAGTGGTCACATCAGAGCCTAGGTCCCATCATGTAATCCAACCACTCACCCACCACCATGTAGCCTATAAATATGACATTTACTCCGGTGGGTGAGGGGATCGCATTTTTTCACCACTCTCTCTCTACAATAACAACTTATCTCTCTAATATCCCTTCTCTGGTTCTCCCACAACTCTCTAGTCTGTGACTTCCTGATCAAACCCGTTACTTGCACTTCTTCTTGACCCCAACCCTTACTCGAATCTAACTCCTACACTCAGTTAGGTTCAAACAATTGGCGCCCACCGTGGGGCCAAGAAGAAGCGCAGAAGAAAACCCACCAATGGCAGAACGCAACCACGATCAACCTGACGAAGCAACGCCCATCAAGGCGATGACCGACCCGAGGGCGTTCGCGGAAGCCAGCAACCTCAACGCGGTGCTTATTGAAGAAGAGGAGCCCGAAATGACAGCCAAAGAAATGAGGGAGCTAGTGACAAAGCAAAACAACGTCATAGCCGACATGCAGAAGCAAATGAGCCAGGTCATTGCGCTCATGATGAGCAGGGAAGCCGCGCCAACAGCAGAGGCAACGGCGGTCGCGCCTCAACAAGCCGTGGGAGAAGCGTCCGGAACCGCCCAACCACCACGACACGCGCCAGCGGAATTCCCTGCGGGAGAAACGCAGGGAGTTGAACTACCAGGGCGGGCGGACCTCAGCTTCTTGGAGCAACACCTGTCTCCGCAATATCGACCTAACCCGCCCAAGAAGGTTCTCCACCAGCCGTTGAGCGCACAAATTATGGCGGAGCACCTAAGTGGAGCGCCACCCGTCCTCCCAACGTACAACGGCACGACCGACCCAGAAGACCACGTGAGCACCTTCTGCTTGCGCATGCAACTCCAAACGAACTCGAATGCGGCGCTGTGCAGAACCTTCCCGTCAACCTTTTCGGGAATATGCCTCGACTGGTACAACCGCCTCCCGAATGGAATCATCCGCTCGTTCGAAGAGTTCATACTTCTGTTCACAACAAAGTTCGCGTCCCAGAAGCGGCGCCCCCTCCACCTCAAGGCCCTGATAGATATCAGGCAAAAAGACGGAGAAAGCTTGAGAGCCTTCTACGCCAGATGGTCCAGGGTAGCAATGGCCGTCCGCGACCTTACCCCCGAAACCGCCGCCCATCACCTCATGGAGGCCACCAACAACATGGAGCTCAAGCGGGCGCTAGCGAAGAGGCCCGTCACGCTGTCAACAGAGTTGGAAATGAAGATCGAAAAGGCAATCACGTTAGAAGAGACCCTGGGGGCGGGGTCCGTCAGGCGCGTCGAGCTAGCAAAAACGCCGCGAGAGGAAGTGGCGCGCCGACAACCTCCAACCCCAATCCCGCGAGATCAATTGCTACAGATGCACAGTGGCCCGAAGCGCAACCCTCCCCCCCCACCAGAGCAGGCGCATCGCGGGCGATCGCCAGACTAGTCGGCACATAGCCTAACTGGTTAACTTACTGCTTGCCTACTTCCATAAAGTCGGAGAACATCGGTTCGAAACTCTGGGGTGACCAACGCCTACACTCCCCTTAACGACTCCGTGAGGAACGTGTTCCACGTCCTCCGTGAGAAAGGCTACAAGCTCAATTGGCCTGCTCCCTTGAGGTCCCTACCCCACATGCGCGATCCAAAGAAGCATTGTGACTTTCACAGGGCAACGGGGCACCAGACGGAAGAATGTCGAGAGCTACGGTACGAGATAGAGGGCCTCATACGACGGGGCTTACTAACCGAGTTCACTCACGTGAAGAAGGAGCAGGTTGAGGCCCCGCAGCACCCGCCCCCACCCCCACAAGCCGATTACGACGACGACACGGGCGCGTATGTAGTGCGCAAAGAGATCGGGGTGGTAACAGTTGAAGGAGACCGGCCCAAGAAAAAAACCAAGCGCGAGCGCGCAACGGAGTGCGCGGCTGTCGACGCACCGACGAAGTTCAATCTGAGCTTTGATGACGCGGAGTTTCCACAAGGAGTCCCGTCAGAAGAGCCGCTCATCGTGACCGCGCTGATTGCCGGCTGCAAGACCCACCGTCTCCTGATAGATGGGGGTAGTGCGGCTGACATCCTCTTCCAGAGCACCATTAACAAAATGGACATCGACCCGCGCCTAATCAGGCGCGTGCAAGGCAACCTGGTCGGGTTCTCCGGCACCAGAGTCCCGGTGATTGGGGTGGTCACCCTCCCAGTGGTAATCGGCGACCAGGAACCGCGCGTCTCCAAGCAAGTGGAATTCACAATCGTCAATTGTGAATCGGCGCACAACGGCATCTTAGGCCGACCTTTCCTTGCGAAGTTCATGGCCCTCCCGTCGACGTGCCACCAGAAGCTTAAATTCCCAACACAGAGAGGGGTGGGGGAAGCACGAGGAACGACATGGGAAGACCGCGTTGTGGCGCGTCAAACCAACATAGTCGACACAAGAGCCGAAGAACCCCGACCAGAGTCCATGGACTCCGATTTCGAGGTCGCGCTGGACTCCGCCGAGCCGACTAGGAAGATACGCATCTCCACTCACGTCGCCGGCGACGCGATCGAACCACTCGTGACGTTGCTGAAAGAGTACAAGGAGCTTTTCGCGTGGTGCACAGAGGACATGCCAGGGGTGCCCAGAGAGGTAGCTCAGCACAGCCTCGCAGTCCCAGCCAACGCGGAGCCAAGACAACAAGGGCGGAGGGTCTTCACCGGCGATAAGCTGAAGGCGATAGAAGAAGAGGTGGCGCGCCTCCTAGCGGCCGGATTGATCCGCCCCGTGAAGTATCCAAAGTGGCTGGCAAACGTGGTCCTGGTCAAAAAATCGTCAGGAGCTTGGCGGATGTGCGTCGACTACACCACGATCAACAAAGTATGCCCGGGAGACCCTTATCCCTTGCCGCGCATCGACCAGCTGATCGACGCCACTGCCGACCATGAGACATTGTCTTTCCTAGACATGTTCTCAGGATACCACCAAATCCCGATGTCCGTGGAAGACGAAGAAAAAACGGCGTTCATGACACCGTTCGGGAACTTTTGCTTCGTAGGGATGCCGTTCGGATTGAAGAATGTGGGCGCGACATACCAGAGAATGATTGACACTGTTTTCTCGCGACAGATCGGGCGAAACATCGAGGCGTATGTGGACGACCTCATCGTCAAAACGAAGGCGGGGAAGTCACACCTGGAGGACCTGCGCGAGACTTTTGAAGCCCTCCGCAAGCACAGCCTCCGCCTCAACCCACTCAAGTGTGTTTTTGGAGCGGAAGCGGGAAAATTTCTCGGGTTCATGATAACCAAGCGCGGCATAGAGGTCGACCCGAAGCAAATCACCGCGGTCCAACAACTACGGGCGCCTCGGAACGCGTTAGAAATCCAATCTCTGAATGGCAAGATAGCGGCACTGGGGAGATTCATACCAAGGTTCGCCGACAAATGTGCGCCCTTCTTTCAGACACTCAAGAACGGGACCCGCTTCACATGGTCGACAGAGTGCGAAGCAGCATTCCAAGAACTAAAGGCGTATCTTGTATCCCCCCCTGTACTGACGGCCCCCAAGCTTAATGAAAAACTTTTCTTGTATCTCGCTGTGTCAACCAGGGCCGTGAGTGCAGTGCTAATATCTCGAAGAGATGGCAAAACCGAGCAACCAGTGTATTACACCTCGCGCACTCTCATCAGCGCGGAAACAAGATATTCCTCGATTGAGAAGGCCGCCTTGGCACTAGTTAGCGCCTCACAGAAGCTACGCCCGTACTTCCAGGCGCACCAAATCACCGTCCTGACAAACCTCCCACTAAAAAAGATTCTGACTTCGATGGAGGTGTCGGGCCGCATGGTCAAGTGGGCGGTTGAGCTGTCAGAATACGACATTCAATACGCGCCAAGGCCAGCAATAAAAGCTCAAATCTTAGCGGACTTCATCGCCGAAGGGGTAACCCTCGAAACAACGCCGGAGGGCGTTTGGGAAGTCTACGTCGTTTGGGAAGTCTACGTCGGTGCACGAAATCGCAATAAGGTTCAGGGCGTTGAAGACAAACAACGCCGCGGAGTATGAGGCCATCTTGGCAGGGATGACGGCCGCGCACGACCTGGGAGCAAGAACGATACGGATACTATCCGATTCTGGCCTGGCGGTCAACCAACTGAATGGTGCGTTCGACGCCAAGGAAGACACATTGGCGCATTACATGGAGCGCGTCAAGCTGAGAGCCACAACATTCGACGCAGTAACATATGCGCAGATACCCAGGGAGGAGAATGCGCACGCTGACGCATTATCCAAGTTGGCAACGGCTACAGACTTCGAATCCACGCGCCTTGTGTCCGTCCAAAAAGAAGAAAAAGATACCTTTTTCGAGGCAGCAGTCAATACAACCCAGCTCATGTCAAACGAGGACTGGAGACACCCAATCATGAAGTACCTCCAGGAGGGAACAGTACCAGAAGACCCCAAGCAGGCTTGGACTCTAAGGCAAAAGGCGGCCCGTTGCACACTTATCGAGGGAGAATTATACCGGAAGTCATACTCGGGCGTCTACCTCAAATGCATCGGGCAAGAAGAGGCGTGCGACTTAGTGCGTGAACTACACGAGGGGCTGTGCGCAATGCACGCTGGACCACGCAGCATGGAGCGCACCATCCTCTTGCATGGATACTACTGGCCGCGAATCAAGAAGGATACGAAGAGCTATGCGGACCAGTGCCACAAATGCCAAGTCAATGCGCGCCAACATCACCTGCCGGCCACCGAGCTTCAGGGCAACTTGAGCCCATGGCCCTTCGCGCAGTGGGGTGTCGATCTCTTGGGCCCCTTCCCAACGGCAAAAGGGAAGCGCAAGTACATAATTGTGGCGGTAGACTACTTCACCAAGTGGATCGAAGCCGAGGCGCTGGCGTCCATAACGGCGCAACAGGTAACGCGTTTCCTGCGCAACAACATCTTGTCGCGCTTCGGGGTCCCAAATGCACTCATTTTTTATCATGGAAAGCAATTTGATTGCGCGGAGGTAATAGACTTCTGCGACGAGATAGGAACCATTGCAAGATTCGCGTCGGTGGCTTACCCTCAAGCAAACGGCCAAGCAGAATCCTCCAATAAAGCGATCTTGCACGGCCTCCACACCCGCCTGAATGAGGCCAAGGGAAATTGGGCGGACGAGCTCAACACGGTGCTATGGGCACACCGCACTACACACAAGGTGGCAACGGGCGAAATCCCGTTCGCCCTCACGTACGGCACCGACGCGGTAATCCCCATCGAGACGACAACGCCGACCTATCGGATCACTGGGTACAATGAAGAAACGAACGACGAAGCGCGCCTATTAGAACTCGAGTTGTCACAAGAAAGGCGCGAGTTGGCAGCCATCAGGCTAGCCGCGATGAAGGAACAGGTAGCCAAGTACCACAACGCAAAGCTGGTCCCACACAAGTTAATCCTTGGCGACCAAGTACTACGGCGGAACTTCCGCCCCGACCCCAGGCACGGGAAGCTCGCCTCGACATGGGAAGGTCCTTACTTAATCCGCGAAGTAGTCGGCGCCAACACATTCAAACTCAGCGAGTTGGGGGGCAACAAGATTCCAAGAACATGGAACGCGCAGAATCTAAGGAAATACCACTGTGCAGATTAGCGTGTACCATGTTCACAATAGCGCATTAGCGCAATAAATAAAAGGACATGGTTCAAAAGAACAAAACTTAGCAATAGTCCAGCACTATCTGCGCCCACTCAGTTCAAAAGAACAAAAAAAAAATTTAGCAATAGTCCAGCACTATCTGCGCTCGGTTCCACGGAACAAAACTTAGCAATAGTCCAGCACTATTTGCGCCCACTCAGTTCGAAAGAACAAAAAATTAGCAATAGTCCAGCACTATCTGCGCTCGGTTCCACGGAACAAAACTTAGCAATAGTCCAGCACTATCTGCGCCCACTCAGTTCGAAAGAACAAAAAATTAGCAATAGTCCAGCACTATCTGCGCTCAGTTCCATGGAACAAAACTTAGCAATAGTCCAGCACTATTCGCGCTCAACTCCGTTAAGATAGTCCAGCACTATTCGCGCCACGGTGTTAGTAATGGTCTAGTGCCACTAGCGCCCAGGAAGTTCACCAAAATCGAAGGATGTATAACGACAGTGAAGGAGCGAAGGCGAAAAACAAACGAGAAAATGCATTTGGATTACTTGACAAGGGGGAACAAGGAAAAGCAACATCTACGCGCATAGCGCCAGCAAAAGCAAATAAACAAAGAGGAACAATTGACAAGCGCGCCAACCCACTACTCTTGCCCTCCTTCATCAGTCTGGGACCGCGCTATGACGGCCTGCCCATCATCCCTGGTGCCACCGGAGCCCTCTTTGCCCGCGTCCTCCTCATCCGCGCTCTCTCCCTCCTCCTCCTCGTCATCCTCCGACTCCGACTCGGACAAGGACTTGTTCTGACTTATCCACCCCTTGACGTACTCGACCATCGCGCGGGTATCCCAACTGATGCCGGGGTTCTCAGGTCGGACCTTCTTCCCAACCGCGATCACAGCCTTCGTCATGGCGTCCGCCATAATCCTCCCGAAAGGCTGGGACGACTTATATTGGCCAATCGCCGCGACCCGAGCCTCACGCACCGCCTCAGCCTTCGCCACATTGTGGAGTTGGACCAAGTCATTCTTCTCCTTTTGGAAGTCCTCGCGGGCCTCCTTCAGCTTTCCTTCAAAATCCTCCGCCAACTTCTTCTTCTCCTCAGCGAACTGAGTTTGCAGCTGCGCCCTAATGGTGTCGCGCTCCTCAGTCCGGACGCGCTCCTTGGCAGCCTCCACAGCAGCCTCAAGCCGGCTTTGCCATACGCCCAGCTCAGTCAGGGCCTTGTTGGCCTCGTGGGTGGCCTTTTCCGCACGGCTCTCCGCGCCGGCGAGCTTCCCTTCCAGCTGCACGATCCGAGACTCGTCCGTCTTCAGCCTCGCGCGCGTGGAAGCGCGATCCTGCTGGGCGCGGTAAGTCGCCAGCAAACCCTGCACAAACGACACTTTACAACTTTAGAAAAAAAGGAGGAGGAAAAGAAAGAGGAGGAAAAGAAAACAAAAGAATCGTGAGCGGGAACAGAATAGCCTTACCGCCCAATGGATCTGAGCCAGGTCCACAAGAGGATCCGATTTCTCGAATCGGGGTGGGATGCTGAGTACAGGCCCAACTGCCCGCAAAGCAGCCTGCGCGGTCTGACTATTACAAGCCGCGCCGGTGTGCAGCCGCACGTCGCGGTAATAGTCAACCCCTGGGACGCCCCCCAACATGTCAGTCAGCTTCCGTTGCCCAGCGGCCCCAGAGGCCCCAGAGCTGCTGGGAGCTACCACCCCTTCTGGACGCGGGGAGTTGCCCACCCGCTCCTCGGGATCGACGATGACCAGAGGATGCTGGCGCGCCTCTTGCATGCGCGCCTCCGACACGGTAACGACCCGCGCCTCTGGCTCCACGACCCGCGCAACCTTCTTCGGGTTCCCATCAGCCGGCTCCCTCTCCGACGCCGACTCCTTCCTCTTCCCGCCACTCGCGGGAGCACTGCTGGGCTGCCCCCGGTCCTTCTTTTTGGCACTGGCAGCTGGC
The DNA here is from genome assembly GCA_946122785.1 of Linum tenue. Lineage (NCBI taxonomy): Eukaryota > Viridiplantae > Streptophyta > Magnoliopsida > Malpighiales > Linaceae > Linum > Linum tenue. The sequence continues at coordinate 33,752,815 of CAMGYJ010000003.1, forward strand.
GCGTTACTACTCTGCGCCCCATCTTTCTGCTTCTTCTTCCCCTTACGAGAGGCTCGGGGCGCCTTGGCAACGTTGTCCACCGACATCATGCTCGCGAGGTCGGCGAAATTGACACCTGCACCAAAATATCGTAAGAAACCGGTTAAATGTGACAGAATGCAAAGGGAAAGGAAAACAACTAACCATCAGCGAAAAGCTCTTGCAAAATGGCCTCGCGCACTCCGCGCGTATAAAGGTTCATCTTCTGATCCAAACACGCTTGATATTCGCGATCAAGCCCGTCATACGCGCCAACGCGCGACTCAAACTTCTGGGTACTACCCTTCTTCCACACAGTGGGCTCATCCACGTACTCACTAGCCCACTCCCCCGCCACTGGCTTAACATAGAAGAAGCGCTCAAACCACGTCTTCTTTAGCTTGGGGGAGCCGTAGACGAATCCATCAGGCCTGTTATCGCGCCGCTTGATGGACAAGCAATCACTCGTCTTGCTGGGCTCCTTGATCTTGTAAAACTTGCGGAACAGCCCGTACGTGGGCTGGATGTTAAGCCGCTTACAAGCAAGGCGCAAGCACGAGACGTGCATTATGATCGACGGAGAGAGGCGCCCGACCGAGCAGTTGAGCCGCCTGTATAGGGCACACAGCAGCGGGTCGATGGGAAATTTGAAACCCATCACCCAATACTCGCTATATACCCCGAACCACCCTGGGGGGCAGTTACCAACTGTGCTCCTAACAGACGGCACCGCGTACTCCCAGTGCGGAGGCAAACCCAACCCGCGCACGATTTCTTCAACGTCCTCGCGCGAGTAGATTGAAGAATGGTCGGGTCCCCGCAACAAGTTGTCATGCGGAGCCGGCTGGTCGCCCCACATTTCCGCCCAATCAAGGACGGTGTAGACAGCGCCCATGCAACGAGGACCAAGGCGACTCATCGCCTCGGTTACGCGCACCACGTTGACGGGCTCGGCGATTATCGGCGCCGACTCCGTATCAGAACCCTCGCGCTCGGCCGCGCTAGCAGTACCAGCACCCTCCACGATTGCAGACATCCCACCGTGACCGCGCCTGATTATTAGAACGCCTTGGGGCCGCGTACTAGGCCCCTCGCCCCCGGACACCACTGCATCTTCATCGGCCTCCGTCTCTCTGAGGTCGAAATCAGGATCGGAGTCGACTCTGGTTGACGGCGTCGACGGAACTCCGCCGTCACCGGAACCACCGCCATCCTCGCCGCCGGAATTCGCCAATTCCAGCGACGGGTCAGAAGAAATACGGGAAAGTGGGGAAATATTACCTTCTTCGTCTTGTACGATCTCAACCTCGCCGACGTTGGTGTTGATGTTGTCCATGACAGCAGGAAAAAGACAATAGGCAAGACACAATTGGGGGTTTAAGATTGTAAAAGAAGGAGAGGAATCTCGGCGATAAACCAGAGCACGAGAGAGGAGGAGCTGAGCTCAGATGTGAAGAATGAGGCAGAATGAATCCCACTCCCCAAACGGCCCGATACTTATAGTTATTAGAGGGAAGGCGAAGGGTTAAAGTAACCTCGAAAATCCCAACCGTCAGACGTTTCGAATTTCAAAATTCGCCCGCCCAAACGAACCAACCAGGTAAGGACACGCGGACACCTATCCCAAGTGGGTACTAGCCGCTGACGTAACTAGTTACGCACAACGCCTGGGGGGCATGTCACACCCGCGGGGAAAAGAAAAAATCTCTCGCGAAGATCGCGAAGAAAGGGGAAAAATCTCGGAAAGATCGCACACACTATTCAGAATCCCGGACCCCAAGATCCGCGCTCTATCAGGCAACTACATCAGAGCCTCTCGCGCAAGCCACGGAACACGCGAGGAACAATCGCAACTGCGATAATCACGCTCGATCAATTACCGCGCCGTCGATGATTCGAACCTCACAAGGACCGAGCGCACGATCCCCCAGAGATCGCGCGCTATCAGGCAACCACGACAGAGCATCTCGCGCGGCTACGGAATGGCAAGGCGCACGCGAAGAATCCCGGGAACAGCGCCCAGGCCCGAGTCAATCAAGCGAAGACCTAAACAGAGGGCGCTCTCAGAACACCCTCTGATGGGGGGCAATTGTTGGGCATGTGACTCGGACCTAGCTGTGCAAGGCAGGACGCGCCGACAGAAGGCGCGCACGAGGGTCCAAGGCGCGCATGAAGGCCTAAGGGCGCGCCACTATGCGTGCGCGAGTGGAGAGAACCAACGCGCGAGGATCCAGAGCCCCTCACGAGCTGCGCGAGAGAGAAGTATCAAGGCGCGGAGGCTCAGGCGCGTCGTAAGCCTCGAAGCCATAAGGAGCTCACTTCACACTTCCCGAGGGTCGGCCGCATAGGGATCAGTGACACAGTCGTAGGTACACCCCTGACATGTCCTAGGTAGGGGGATGGCCGAAATCCCCAACGTGTCAGTGGTCACATCAGAGCCTAGGTCCCATCATGTAATCCAACCACTCACCCACCACCATGTAGCCTATAAATATGGCATTTACTCCGGTGGGTGAGGGGATCGCATTTTTTCACCACTCTCTCTCTACAATAACAACTTATCTCTCTAATATCCCTTCTCTGGTTCTCCCACAACTCTCTAGTCTGTGACTTCCTGATCAAACCCGTTACTTGCACTTCTTCTTGACCCCAACCCTTACTCGAATCTAACTCCTACACTCAGTTAGGTTCAAACAAGACTAAAAAAATTATATATGATAAAATATAGTTAAATTATTGGAGAAATTAAGGTTTTCACTCGGTGGCACGTCAAAGTCAAAATATTCTTCCGTGTGGTTGTCCCTCCAATTTGGTACGTACGTGGACCTCTCAACTCACACAAACATGTGCACAAGACTCCCTTCCTCTTGGCTACTAAAATAGTTTGTTGATGTTGGCCGACGAAAGTAGTGCGCGAGATACTTGCAAATTCAATCATGTACCCTTGAAATTCTGTCGCTTTTGCGGCCCCCCATCGCAAGAAGAAGAACATGGGGGCAGAAATATTGCATTCCATGGGTTCAAGGCACATGCTGCCATACGAAGAAATTAAGGTCTCTCTCTTAATTGCCCGCCTTCTCTCTCTCTCTCTCTCTCTCTCTCTCTCTCTCTCTCATATATGCTTGTGCATGTGAATAAGGGCATGATTGAGAAAAGTTCAAGAATCGATCTTCACGATCCTTTCATACAGAAACTGATTGTGATGAGGTTGAAAGTTGCACACATTCGATTTGCTTCGTATCTTCAATTTGACTAAGAGTGTTGAAACCCCTCAATCAATAATTCGAGTTTGTTAGACAAGAAACCATATATAATTGAAGACGAAGTGATCTTATTCAACTAAATAATCAATTACGGGATGAATATCTAGTCACAAAGAAGAGTGGATGGAAATTAAGACGAGACATGTAGAATGAGGCATGAATAGGATATCAATTTCGAATTACGCTATCCAATTTCTTCCGCCTGTTTTCAGGTAGAGTTCGACCTAATGTTCCACTCTTGACTATTTTTGTTTAAAGTATACACGTGTATGAAACCAACATTTATTATCCATACTCCTAAATAGAATATCTTATCAACACCCGACTTGTCAAGAAACGGATACAGATACTAAGATACCCGCTCCAACTCGACCATAACCATTCGTAGCAATGGGTGAAAGTATGACTAGGACTAATCATTTGTTTTCATGAGAACTATACCACACCCATGATTAGCTAATTGATTGTTGAACCGACTTGAGCATGCAAAAATGGAAATGCCAATGAGAAATATGAAAATGGATTATCCCAACAGGAACCCACTTTGACTTCCATGAGAAACTGCCAAAACAGACACTAGGAGATTGTCAACTTCACACCAAACTTGAATTGTTTTCACTTATCCCATCCATGTATTATTGGACACAACCACCCTGGTTTTGGATATCATATCTCCAATTCTCAAGGCCACCGCCCAAACCTCCTTAATCATAAGAAATTTTTTAACAAATGAGTGTCAAGCCACATCTTAATGCATTTGAGAAACAATTCTTAAGAGGATTAATACAAGTTATAGAAAAAGTTTCACTAGCTAAGTCAAAATCATTAACAACAAAATCACCCTCACTATGTAAGTGACAAAGTTGGACGATTCACGTATCATGAAGTAGATGAACCGGGAGAAATGGCCTTATCATAACCTCCGAGTCCTTTTTCATGATAAGATACCTAACATCTCTTTGCACATAACTCAAAGCTCATTTCTTAGTTGGAAGTTAATGATCCCAAACCAATTGGCAATCGGTCCACTCGTCTAGCATCTAACAGAAACCACGCGATACACAAATTAAAATGTGATAAAAATGTACACAAAAGTGAGACAACCCTACACGTTCTTCAACTCCTTCACATGAACACACATTCTCTACATCTCGTGACTTTTGTTACTCACAGGTGTCGTCAGTGGTCAACAAGAAGTGTCCTCATTCTCGTGCTAGGTAAACTCTTTCGTGCAACTACAAGGAAATTCCAAAACAAGAGTCATTTCCACTAGCCATGAAAACAAATCCATTTTTTTTTTATAATGACAAATCCATCATTGATATTGGCAACCCGAGAAGAAAATTTTAGTTTTGCAACATGCCACTGTAGCTAATACGAATGATTCATTATCGAGATCCCTTCTATTGATAATAGAGTGGAGCCAGATAGCGCCAACTTAGATGCTAGAGGATTCACTCTTATTCGTCTAACTTTCGAGGTAACAAGACTCAACAACCGTCGACATGATACAACAACTCGGCCGATCTCTATACCTAATAGGCTATCTCCTACAACTTGCATTTACACGTAGAGTCTGGCCCTAAAACACCTGATGTGACCAACTCATAACAAAACAAACCATCTAAGAACAGGGGTAAAACATGACAAGCAACAAGGTAGAATGAATTAGGGAGATTGAACTATTGACAGACTATGTAACCTGACCTGACACGGCAGATGAGGAGGAAGAACGAAAGCTTCTTCGAGGGACCACGTGGCTCGACACCTCCTGACGGCGACGTGCTGATCGTTGTTGCTGCTGACCCGAAGAACGGTTCCTGTCAGGAGTAGTAGGAGGAAGAACAACAACATCACAGAACTCTTCCTCCTGCTCCACTGTTACATTTGATTTCTCCACAGTGGATTGTTTGTCCTTCCTCGTCACTTTCCTTGTCATCAACATCTCCATGGTCAACTTCTTGCTTCGCCGAACATATCCTGTAAATGAGAGCAACAAGTTATAATCTCTGGTGTAGCTTTCAGACAAACAACGACTGATTCATGGAACCTGTCAAAATCCTGGCCATGTTCGGTACTTTGGTGCTGAAGCAATACGGCAATTGCCAAGGGAGAAAAACAGGGGACTCTGTTTTACTATGGAGTTTTGGGCCTACATCATAAGAATTGAAACCGTACTACCCACACTGTTGAAACTGGTGAAATGAGAGGTTCCACTTCATGATCAAGATAACTGTTAATGGTACAGAATTAATTCAACCACAAGGTAGTAATAATCATTGAGATAGTCGTTACTTCTAAGTTTGTGCAAACTTTATTAGGGTTTGAGGTTTCAAGAATCACTTTATCCTGTCGCATGTCATTTACGGAAAATCTACGAAAAATGCAATCACTAGGCTCAATTTTGCTCATATTATATCGTATTCTACGAGCATTAGAACCTACCATAACCCGAACACTACATCATACATCGAACGATTTATGTTCATCGTGACAAAGACAAAAAGTGCAGAAGATATACCAAAAACATCATTTCAACCCTACAAAAAAGTATGCATAACATGCATATGGGCTTTCTAACAACCCAATTCGATCTCCTAACTCAATTTATTCGTACGAACTGAATCCAATTCTAAATTGCAAGCAAATAATGAGGCAAAAAAATCACCTGGGATTGTTGATCTTGAAGACAGAAAGGGACCGTACAAGTAAGAATCGGATTTCAGATACTGCACAATCTTCTTTCCAAGTCCCTTATTATTGTTCTTCCTTCCTCTCGCCATGTACTCAATTCCCTCTTATGAGAACCCCAAAAAAAAAAAAAAAAAAAAAAACAGAGCTCCATCAGCTAAAAACAAAGACTACCCATCAACCAAAGAGCTAAAAAGATGCCATCTTTACACTTTCTTCCTCACCTGGGAAGCTAACTTTCGGCGGCGGGAAATCATCCCCTGTCGCTCTCGTCGTCGCTAGAGGTGGATTGAGCAGAGGCCCATACAAGTAGGAATCCGATTTCAGATAGTTCGCGACTTGCCGGACACATTTCGCGGCATCCTTCCTGTTGGTGGGTTTGTTGTTCTTGTTCTTCAAAACTCCTAGCTGAACTTTACTAGCCATTGCTTGGTAAGGCGGTGGATGATTATGGTAGTAGGGGGAAAGGGAGGATTTTTTTTGGTTTTTTTTTTTTACTCTGGTATCGTTCTAGCGGTTGAGGAGATGGGTGGTTGACACGTGGCGGGTGGTGAGAGTGGCAGGGTGTCCTTTTGCTGTCACTTCAGACGGCAGATAGACAGGTGGCAATTGAGGCGAGAAGAAGAGAGTGGGGAAAAAGGAGACGCCTGTTGGCTGGTTTCTGTAAGGCTTTGGGCTTACTGGATCTTGGATTTTGGGTGAGTTTGATGGGTTTGCTCTAGATCTAGCCCAATCGAAATTGAAGCCATTGAGCCCAATGAATCACTCCACAACCCATAGTCCATCTGGCCTCTAAACAAAGTATTGTGAGTTTGTGACAATTCTGGAGTTGATTATGGTTTGAATTATATGGATTAGATATGGAACCTTTATGGTTAACAAATAAACTTTACCTCTAATCAAAGAGAAAGTGTTCATGTTGTGCCTTTAAATATCTCTTGATAATAAATCAAAATTTGGACAAAAGTGGTTCAAGATTACTTATGGTTGGGGACAAATATGAACAAATTCTCCCTTTCAATAATGAAATTGCAAAGAGGAATACACTACACAGCAATGAACTTTCCTTCTGATATGTAAATGTAGAAAAATATATGTTGTTCTTGCTTTTCTTTCACTTTTAGAACAACCATTTTCTTTCCTTGCCCCATCTCTAATCCTCACAAATTTTTTGATCGTTTTTTTCTCTAAAAGCTACAGCATTAGGATATTACAAACTATATATATCATTTTGCAATGTAAACACACAACCAAGCCATTCCTTCCAAGTTCCATCCATCCCAACCGATGGTTCTACGTTTGTTTGAGTTTGTTGCTGTTGGAGACAGGCTTCAATCCATGCTTCATTGCAGCATTCCACACAAGATCTATCCTGTCAACATCTATTGCTCCCACTTCATGATGGGTCCATCCCTCCAAGAAGTGCACCACGCCTCCTGCGTGGCACGCGTGAACAACTCCTCGATCCATCGTATACTGAATTCCATCGAAAAAAGAAACATCAAACGAAGTTAATCGCATTATGATCTTCTGAGAAACAGATTCGAAGTACAATCTTGAGTTTCAATAGTACCCAAAGTACCCTCATTTATTGTTGAGTAGACTAGATGATGAATTGATTAGGGTTTGTAGATTAGGCTTTTGTGCGGGTGATATTTTTACCTCACAACTTCCAAGCCCTTCAACATCATCAGGCAATCTCATGGCAGCAAGGTCTCCATAAGTACAGTCCTTCCTGAAGGACAAAATTGGTGGCACCACAAACTGATGGAAATGGGCTCCCCGTGGAGCCCAACTCTGCTCCCTTGGTGTTATCCACTTCCCAACTATCCATGTCTGCAATAAACCATCAACAGTAAAAAAAAAACAACCCAAAGAGGGTGGTTAAAAACCCCAAAAGTTAGGAGCCAAGTGAAAAACTTTCACCATCTTAAAAAATTTCACCTTGCAACTTCTAGCAGCCTGGTACTTGGTAACTTGCACCAAGTAATTCTGGCAATCCACAGGAGCTTCCTTCTGGATCTTCTGAAACCTCTCTGTCGACAATGTCAACATCTGGGGAAAGGAACATCATGTTTCAAATACAAACATTGGTATCATCAAACCGGCCAATAAATGGCTCGATGCGAACCTATAACATCCAACCTTAAACGAATGTGACAATTTAATTAGTATATTTGGTTGCCAAATCCTTGTCAATCACCATCAAAGTTATTGAATGATTGAGAGGTGGAAGAGAGGAGGAGGGGAAGTTAAACTTACGAGAACTCTGACTTTTCTTCTGCAGAGGTAGAGAGCTATGGCTCTTCCAAGCTTGGAAGTGGCTCCTGTTAGGAAAACTTCTTCAATTTCTTCACCAATCTCATTCAGAATCACTGCTGCTGTCAATGTGTTCCCATGGACTACTCTGACTTTCAGGTCTGGATGTTTGTTCACAAACAATGTTCCACCTCCATTCAGTGATTCGTTCTGCAACCCCAACATCAGACATTTCAGGAAATGGTAAAATGGTAAATAGACACACTTCCAGGATCCTGAAGAACGATTCACGTTTCTTATCTACTGCTGTGTTAATATTCATTCATTCACAAGAAAGAACACACTTCTGAAAAATGAGCATTTACTTCCAACCTGTTCAGGATAGAGGTTCACTATTCAATACCTTTTTTCACCAACATCCAATTTTATCATTTACTCCAATTCTACTAAAAAACTTAAAGTTTCAATATTTTTAACTTTTTTACCAATCTTTTTAACTTTTTACAAACGACCCAAAAGAAGAAACAGAAGCAACTGTGGCAAGTGACAAGTGTAATGTTCCTGCCAAACTAGAGATCTCAAGGTTAGGTTCAACTGGGGACCCATTCAATAGCCATAGCCATAGATTTGAGGGGCTTTCTGGTTTCTTTTGCCTCCTACTAAGTTGCTAGCCTGATGACAAGTAAGGTACCAGCTAAGCAGATTGATACAAGTCTAGCTATGGGATCGTGGCAGACAGCCAGAAGTAAGAAGAAGCAGAAGAAGCTGGATGAATAAATAGGCTTGCTTCGTACGAGGTGTAATGACACAACCCATATGGCCCTCTTTCTACTTCTATTGATTGTCTGAGTCCTGCCTTTAATCGAACTGAACTCTGGAAGGGCAAGCCACGTTGCCACCAACTATGCTGTGCACATTAATGATCTACAGTGTCAAACTGGCAATGTCCCCAATGCACCTATTTTACATAGAATTCTTTCCTTGTCTTCCCACAAGACAAAAGTTTACAAATTGTTAGAATATGCCATGTGCATTGAGGTAGCTTACTTTGCAGCTGAATATCTAGCTAGTTTCGATCATGATTATGCATTTCAGACTTCAGACCTTCAACTAAACTTGTATACTTCAATTTTCATGTCAGAAAACTCTATTATGAATAGTAACTTGAAACTTCAGACCTCAATGAAGATTGACCACACAGTTAATTGGTAACTCAGTTAGCTACATGTTTAGCTTCAAGAAAAGGAAAAGAAAAGGGACTATTTCTTTTTCTTCCTATATCAGCATAATAGACAAATAACTGATATTTGCAAGAAATCCTGCCACTCCATGGAATAATATCCACATAGCAGAAACCAGAAAGTTAATGGGACCCCATTCCAATGTTGTGCAGTAATAATAGCAGAACATGGATTGATATGCAAAGCATTTACAGCTTCAACTACCATGGTCACCAGATTCACAGATTAAAGAGCGGTGACTCAGCAAGAAGACAGGGTCGGAGGGTCAATTAAGTCAATCCAGTGGACTCAAGGCTGCTCGATTGAAGGTGGTAGGACACGGCTTCATCACCTCATGGTGACACGGTACGATGATTTCCTTTTAGTTTTAAGTCAAATCAATTCAATGAGCCAGCCATTTGGCCAAACAATCAGGCTAGATTTCATCTAACGTATGAAGGAAAAGAGATGGGTAAATAAACTCCACCAACCTTGTTCAATGCAGCCAGACTCAGGACCTTGACTCCAAGACTATCAGCTCTGAGAATAGCCTCATCGATCCTCTTGTTGATTCCTTCCTTTGCAAATGGCAAGAAGTACTGCAACAAATGTTTCTTCTCTTACTTAGTATCATCAACATACAATTCTCAGTCCTTGAATAAGGCCCAAAAGTTTGAACATTTACCTGGAAACCAAACCTGGGCACAACCCATGTCTCGTGGAGCTTGCCCCTTAGATTGTAGAAGGTAAAGCCAAATGTCCTGGCTTTGGCCCACATCACAAGCATCACCACGAATGTTATAGGCCAGCAAGGGATCAAGAAGGCTTGAAATCTGTATGGCAGCGATGCAAATGTCCGGAAAACAAAGGGAGCATGCATTGCAGAAGACACATCCACAACATGTGCCAAGAACACGAAATCAGGAACTCTCCCATACTTCCCTGCAACCCAAAATCAGATAGTTAGAGAACACCCTTTTGGAAATGAGCATGTTGGAAGCTTGTGTTATATTGCAAACATGGTCCCCCCAAAAAAGCCAGAGGAGGGAAATGGGATATTTCAGAATCAAGTGGCCTTACTATAGCTGTACCCTGAAATCTGAAAAAGGTGCATTTATTTGAAGCCACTATATGGAAGTTCTCAAATTGACAAACAATCTGTAAAAAAGGGAGCAAAAAATACAAGGTTACCTGCTTGTGAACGTATCTTCTTGTGCAGCTCCCACGACTTGCTATTGAGGGTCTTCCCAATTGCATCGAAGATTGGCATGAAGAGGCAGAAATTGGTCTCCATCTCAGTATGATGCAGACTATGATACCTGAAAACAAAGAAAAAAACAAACAATGTCCCAAAAAATGTTCAATAAATTTGGGCAAATAGGACTTCAAATTAAAAGAAGTGTACAAGATTCATCTATATTTAGCCAAAAAGAGACCGTATGGAATTCAATTTGGGGGGATTTTCCTAAAAAAGGGTGGTAGTAATGAGGGATTTTTTTTAATTGCAAACCAGAGAGAGAGAATTGTACAAAACTTACGTAGCTGTGTAAATGAGGTATTTGAGGAAAGGGAGGGTCTGGAAAACTTGGTGAGGTACTATCTCAGTGTTGGAATGCCCCATACATCTCAGGAAATCAAACACCAAAAGATAGCCAGCAATTGTAAGCAATGATCCATAACCCAGAAGGAAACACCCAAGAATTGGGATCCAAGTCACTAAAGCTAGCACCAGATGCTCCAGAAATGATAGTTGTAAGCCTGTTAAAGAACAGTAAAAAAAAAGAGATCAAAACTTGATCACTCTTCCATTGGTTCTGCTTGGTTTTTCCTGTTCCAGTGGTCTTAAAACTGTATTTTACCTGTGTATGGATGCAGCACTGGAGAAGAGTGGTGGATTGAGTGGTAATTGGTGAACATGGATCCTGTGTGGAAGAGTCTATGAACACAATAGTAAACTGGCTCTGAGATTCCAACATGGAGAACCAGAATCCATAACAACCCTTTTGAGTTCCAGATAGGAATTGATTCTATTGGCAAGACAGAACATGCCAAAGACCCAATTATAGCTTGGAGTATCAGAAAATTATCCCTGAGAAACAAAAGAAGTATACACAATCATGAGATATGATCCTCAGTTCGAATCCCAACGCGGCAATTGTGCAGAATACAACTACTTACCAATCCCATTCACGGTCCACCTGCTTGAAACCATAGCCTTGCTTGTTGATCCTGATGCTCTTGGAGAGGAACATCATGTTGACAAAAGCGGCCCATAGCATATTCAAAACCTGCCTGATGTGCCAAATTACTAGCAAGCAAAAGCACCAATCTGGCTTCAGGTAACCCTCTTGGTATCTGGAGTATAGCACTTTCCCCACCAGTGGCCCGTACAGTGCATACTTCACCACACAGACAAAACAGCAAACAGTTGGTGGACATTCAGAATACAAACAGAGATTAAACAAATTGAAGAAAAAGTTTGAAACTTTCTTTGGTACCTTGTACAACCCAAGGCTCTCCCACGGCCAATCGGACAACAAAGCAGCAGCCATGGTTCTTCCTTCCACAGAAGAACCCAATACAGGCTTTTTCACTTTTCTACAACAATAACTCTTCTTCCTCTGTTCCTTCAAAGAGAGAGAGAGAGCCCTCCAAAAACAGAGTGATATGCAACCTTAAAAACTTGTCCACCTCCTTTCCCTCAGCTTTTCCCCGAGGCACACAGACTTGAGAACGTGGCAAATTATGGTCAGAAAGTTTCCAAATTTGGCCGACAAGAGAACAAATGGGAAAAAGATTCTAGCTTGTTTCTGCAAAGTCCCAAAATGAGAGAAAATGGAGGGAGAGAGACACACAGAGAGAAGAAGAAGAAGAAGTAACCCAGGAAGGGAGGGAAAGGTTAAACCTTTGTGACTTGACTTGTGAGAGTACATGCTATTGAATCGGCCTTACTTATATAGCTCTACGTATAAGATTATAGAGCCTCATTAAGAGTTAGGTTTTGGAAGACAAAAAAGAAAACAAATTTTTTTGGGTTAGTTGGGTTTATGACCAAGTGAATCCACCTTGGTTCCTCTCTGAATGGTTGGTAAATTAATTCATGACAAAAAGTATAAAATTTTTTGGTAGTTTTTTTGGACTAGAAAGTGATTCTTGTAGACTTTTCGTAGTCAAATTTGAGCGTCATCCGTAAATTATATTCGTTCTAATTTTTTATTATTATTTACATTTGACTTTTAAGCGATCTGAGGCGGTAGTCTTCTTTTGTATATCATCTCGTCCTGATATCATCCTTTTGAACTCAATTCTCCACATCATCTTCTCGTTTCTTCCTTATTTTGGTTTCTCTAGACTCGTATCCAATCGTATGACAGATTCACGATAAGTTTTGAGCTTCCATCTCTCAAATTACTTGCTTTCGTTGGTTATACGTCATTCTCTCCCTCTCTTTTTTTGTTAGAGATCATAATCTCTTTAATTATCATACGAAAATCAATATATTTCTTATGTTTTATTCGAAAGACGCATCATAGCAGACCGACCCTAGTAGTTCTACTCATGATTCGAACCAATTCATTCGAAATATGTGACCCCGATAAGATGACCTCATCTAACCGTTAACAATCACAAAATGATTATGAGTATTGAGATATCTGTAATTCATATTTTCAACTTGTCCCAAAAGTTACAAGAAAAAACAAAGTAAAAAGTAACACTCTAACCTCATTAGGTCCTCAAAACAAAAGCCTACAACGACCAAATCACTGAAATCAAACGATACTAACTCGTCCAAATCGCTGTGAGTTGTGATTGTAACTAGAGTTAAATTTCCATTTTGGTAATGGAGGAAGGAATGCAAAATGAAATTTCGAGTTAACTTCTTCTCCTCCTCTTTTGGCCACAGCTGTAAGTGATGGCAAAATTCAACTATACATTTATTGAGGCTAATATGGTTGGGGAGGTAGTAGAATGGAAATTAGGAATGGCAATGGGGCAGGTCCGGGGCGGGTTTCTTGGTACCCAGACCCGCCCCGTTGCAGGGCGGGTCCAGGTCGGGTAATTGATCACGGGTCGCGGGTCGGGGCAGGTCGACCCAATGGGTATGCAATTTATTTGAAAAACATTAGAAAGATTCGTTATTTTTATTATAAAACTAAGAAAATAAACAATATTATGACAATTGTAGTTAAATTATTTGAGAAATTGAGGTTTTCACTAATTTACAACTTTATTATAGCTAAAATATGATGCGATAAAAGTAAAATTCAAAGTAATTTGACTAAGATTTCATGTAATTTAGACACAAACGGGTCGAGAATGGGGCGGGTCAGGGCAGGTCGGGTCGATGAGACTACCCATGCCCGCCCCGCCCCGCCTACGGGGCGGGTCCGACCCGCCCCAAAACAGGTCAAACAGGTCGGGTAAAACGGGTCAGGTCGAAATTGCCATCCCTAATGGAAATAGACTATGGAGCTATTCTCACCGTTGGGGGATAGGTTCCTTGCCCTCCCAAAATGGATATTTATTGGAAAATAAGTCCATCTATTGTCGGCTGCATTAATATTATAGAGGAAAAAGGTTTACATGATAGAGGGAAAAATTAAAATTGGTTAACATTCACATTGACATACTAATACAATAACCTTGATCTAAGGTTTCTATCTAACTATAGATTGATCCCCAAACTACGAAATGGTTGTTTGGCTGTCGTTGACTATAACGTGTGGTCGATGTTGTATATAGCTTATGAAATAAAAACGAGATGTACTTAGGTCATCATCACAACTCAATTCAAAACATATATAGCTCAACTAATACATACATGAATTTTCGACAAATCGAGAGATTTATAGTTCAAATGATCATACTATCGTTTTTTTATAAGTGGGATATAAGATGACTCTTACAGTTAGGTGGTACTGAATTGATTCTACCTGGGACTGCCAGGTTCAGAACTAGTGGTATTACCATGAGACCACGTCCTTGTTCGCGTGATTACACTATCGTTAATGTGGAGTATAATAACGATTAAGCATATGATACACATGATGTGTCTTGCCTCGCCTGTTTGTCGCGCATTTGTCTTCATAATTGAGTTGACAACTGTCATAAACCAGTTGGTCCCAATAACTCGAATTGTTGGGAGAGGTTCAATCGTGGATCATATACCACAACACTAACACGCCCCCTCAAACGAAAGCCACTCACAAGGGCTTGAAGTTTGCACAGGTCTGAAGACAAGAATACCATGTGCTTAACAAATGGGGGTCACCGGGAATCGAACACAAGACCTCTCGGTCACAGAAGGCTCTGATACCATGTCATAAATCAGTTGGTCCCAATAACTCGAGTTGTTGGGAGAGGTTCAATCGTGGATCATATACCACAACACTAACAACAACCACAGTGATATGGGTTTATCTTCATTATGATCGACTATGAAGAAGGATCCCTCATCATGTAAACAAGAAACTATGGGCAGTAATCTCCTCGAGGTAGAGTAAGAACTGGCTCTCTCCTGCTCGTGGACTAGCTAACACACATTGTGTTGGTGAACCACGTAAATCGTGTATCGTATCTGTGTTTGTGTTTCCGTTTCTTGCATTGTCGAATCCTCTTATTTTCCGATCCGCAGAAAACAGCCGTGACATCTCCCAAATGAATAAAACGTTTACAATGGCGTACGTGAAAACACTAGAAGCTTGAGCATTTAGTGTTGGGGTTTGCTAAAAACTCCGATGAGGTTGATGTGTCCAGGCAATTGATCAATCACTAATCAAGTAAATAAATGGATAAAAGACGTACGTACGTATACATGAGGTATTAATTAAGGTAATTAAGTGGGTGATTAATTATTTAAGAAGTTGCTAGCTAGATTTCTGATCATTAGTCGTGATGTGTCAAATCTACGTTTTCTTGGTGCTAATTAGCAAAATGAGGGGAGGAGGAAAAGGAAAGGGAAAGTGGGGTTTGCGACGTGTGTGCCATGGAAATGTAGGTTTCTAAGAGAATGCCAAAGGCATGAACCAATTTACTTCCATCAATTTCAGCCCGGCCGATAGGCAGGAGTAATTAACTAAGTATGATTAATTTTTTTAATCACAACCACTAATGACATCATGAAATGGTGGAAATCGGGGGGATAGGTGATAATAAGATATAGAGAATGTCAGTTTGTTATTGATGATTCAGTTTTGTATGCCTCCAGTTTTTGTGATATATGGATATTAAGGTCATGAATCGATGAATTGTGGTTAGACGGTTTTTAGACTAAAATTTACCAAATTCATAATTGTGATGGGTGGTAAAAAAAATGTCTCAGACCTACTTATTAGTACAATTACAGGTGAATTGAATTGTTAAAAATGAATGATAGGTGAGTGTGTCGCAAGATTAGGAAGCTTTTGCTGGAGGCAGGAGGAGGGGATTGGAAGTATGCTAGCCGAAAGGAAAATGAAGCAGCACATGTTATGGCTCATACGAGAACTAGTTGGGATGAGGTTGTTATATGGTTTGATAGACCACTTGTTTTTTCCTGCTTGATCATCCGCAGCTGGATGATGTAACAGTTCTAGTTGATTAATAAAACTTTGCGCAGATTCCCATAAAAGAAATATCACAAAATTCAAGAAAGTTGATACCATTAAATAATAACTTATTGCATAATCTAAAAACGATGATCTCATTCGTGAAACAGAACCATTTTGTGGATACCTATCACATTTTAAAAAAAAATCGGGAATAGTTTATGTTGTAAGTCAAGCAAAATTTTACGATAAATGAATTAATCACAATTGATTCGTAGAGCACAATATATGTGGTTTTGTGGATTAATGACTCATAACTCATTCACCACTAGCTAAATTTTATGGACCATAAAAAATTACTTGCACACCAACTCATACATCCACCCAAACAAGTACTGACAGTGGCGGAGGCAGCCCTATTGGGCATTGTCCCGGGACAGGAGTAAATTTTGGGAGGAACAAAAATACTTCATATATGTTTATACGAAGGATGGAACACAATATGATTGTACTTCGTTACTATATCACAACTCATTATTTATCATAAATTGACAATGAATTAATTATTATACAATAAACGAAATCTCAATTGGAATAGCTCTTTTCTTTATATACCTATTCGATTATTTGCAAGCAATCTTGAAGCAGTCCAGTGGCAGCGCCGATTCCACCAGTTTTGACAGCAAGTGTCGATAAAATATTTTCAGCTTTGAGCTATCTGAAGAACGAACTTTGAAGTCGAACTCACGACCAGTTTGCTAATGGTTGTTTAGTGAGATCCATTGAAAAGGACTTACTTAAGTGTGTAGCTAACAAAGAATATATTATGTGTTTCTTCCGAATATGAAAACTCGTCATGGTTGTTTATGAAAATACCGATTGCAATAGTAGTTGTTTTTCATATACGAAAATAAATTATTTAGATATTAATAATTTAATTATATTCATTAAATGTTTATATATTTATATAATACAAAAAAAGAGGATAGGGGTAGTTTCAAATCCCCTCCGCCACTACGTAATGAATTTTTTTTTTTTTTTTTTTGCAAAAGATAGCTTGTATTACCAAGAAACAAAGATCACAAACGATTACAACTCCGATCGGAGCCAAGCGCAAAAATCAAACCCCCCGAGACCAGTAGGATACAAAGAAAGGGCCTTCCTAGCCACACTATGGGCTACCCTATTGTGATCCCTACCTACAAATCGGAGAACATCCCCATCCACCGCACCGAACACATCCTGGACTTCCCGCAACACCGCTCCTCCATAACAATCCCCCGTACTGCCAGCTATCACCTTATCTATAACCACTTTTGCGTCCCCCTGGTAACAGACCCCGTACACCCCCATCGAACGGCACCATAAAATTGCCTCCCGAAGCGCCAGCAGCTCGACCACCATGGGATCCGTAACCCCCTCCCATCCCCTTCCCAACGCAGCAACCACCCCCCCATCCAGCCCTTGCAAGACAATCCCCACCGCCGAATGCGACGCCTGCCGCACCGCCCCATCAAATGAGCATACCCAAGTCACCCCCTGCGGCGGTTGATGCGAGCCCAAGGATATCCTCCGTCTCTGCTCTAGCCGTCGAGCCTCCACCCCCTGCGACATCTGAATCCATTCCTCCACCTGAACCAACCATTGGTTACGCAAGACCTCCCCAGTATATTGACACCCATCAAACACCACCCAGTTGCGCGACTTCCACACCCGCCATAACAACGAAACTACCCGGACCAGAACCTCCTCCCTATCCACCTTCTCCAAAAGTCGCCGAACAAATATCCCCATGTTCTCCTCCGGTAGACCAGCCCGGACATCCATGAGACCTGACTCCACCCACAACCTGGCAGCCACCGGGCAGTGCAAAAACAAATGCTCCAGATCCTCCACCTCATGCCAACACACCGGGCACTGCTCCAACACCTCAATCTCACGCACCGTTAATGCCTCCGTCGTCGGCAAAATCCTGGTCAGGACCTGCCATAAAAAGAACTTGAGCTTTGGTTGAATCTCAAGGTTCCACACTTTCCTCCACAAAGCACGATCCATCCAGGAAGCCTCACATTTCCCCCTCCAACAGCTCCCAGCCAGCCGCATCGCCAAACGGTACCCGGACTTCACCGTGTACACCCCCGTTCTATCCTCATGCCAAATCAGTTTGTCCCTTACCGGCGATCGCGGGAGAATAATCGATTTAATCGCCCGACCCACCGAGGGGGAAAAGCAGTTAGCCAAACATTCATCACACCATGTCCCTGGCTCATCCCCCATCAGCCCAGCCACTGCAGCACCTTCCCAAAGATACGCCGAAGGCAACACCTCCGGCGGATTAGGATGACATCCCGGTACCCAATTTGCGGTCATAATCTCCACCTCCTCCCCCGACCCTATTTGCCAACGCAGGCCAGCCTTCAACAATTGAATCCCATGCAGTACACTCTGCCATCCCCAAGATGGCCTCGACCGTGCCGTTGCCGCCAGAAGCGTTCCGTTCGGAAAATATTTCCCTTTATAAATCCTAGCCAGCAGCGAGTCCGGGTCCTGCATAATCCTCCAACCAACCTTTGCCAGAAGGGCTTGGTTAAACTGCTCAAACCGACGGAACCCTAATCCCCCGTCTTCCTTACTACGACACAGTTTTCTCCAAGACATCCAATGGATTCTATCAGTCGCACCACCCCACCAGAAGCGGGCCATGTACTTGTCCAGACGTCGACAGAGCGTCACTGGAAGTTTAAAACATGCCATCACATAGACAGGCAAAGCCGCCGCCACTGACTTCAACAGGGTCTCCTTCGCCGCCCAGGATAAATGCCGCTGCTTCCACCCTTGCAGCTTTTGCAAGAGTTTCTCCTCCAGAAATCGAAATGTATCAGACTTCGACCGGGCGATTAACGTAGGCAGCCCTAGATACTTATCCTGGACCCCCATAGCCCCAACCCCCAGCCGCACTGCCATTGCCTCACAGTCCTCCTGAACGACATTGCCACTAAAGCATACTGCCGACTTGGCCAAGTTAACCCGCTGTCCGCTCAATCCCTCATAATCTGCCAGCACTTGGAGCAAATTCTCACACTGTTGCATCGAAGCTTGCACAAACATATACGAGTCATCCGCAAAAAATAGGTTAGTCACCCTAGGTGCACGCGGACTAACCCGCACTCCTGTTAACCTTTTTTCCAGCACTGCTTGCTTAATCAAAGCAGTCAAACCCTCTGTACACAGGACAAACAGCAGAGGGGATAACGGATCCCCTTGCCGCAAGCCCCGGGATGGCCGAAAATACCCTGCCGGCATTCCATTCATCATAACGGAAAAAGATGACGACGAGATACATTCCTGAATCCACCGCACCCACTGCTCCCCAAACCCCAGCCTCTTCAAGATCGAAAGCAAGAAGGACCACTCGACCCTGTCATAGGCCTTTTCCATGTCAACCTTTAGGGCCATGTATCCCTTCTTCCCTTTCTTCTTGATTTTCAAATAGTGCATGATTTCATGACCAATTAGCACATTATCAACAATTTGCCTCTCCTTGATAAAAGCATTTTGCTCAGGAGAAATCACTGCTGGTAACACCACCGCCAGGCGATTTGCCAAGATTTTCGAAATAATCTTATAAACCACCTGACATAAGCTAATCGGCCTCAACTGGCGCATCGTCTCAACCTCCTCCACTTTCGGAATCAACGTAATCCATGTATGGTTAAAACTCCGGAGCAACCTCCCATTCTCAAAGAAGGACCCCACGGCCTCCACCACCAAGGGCCCCACCACGTCCCAATACGACCGAAAAAACTTCGCTGTGAACCCATCTGATCCTGGCGCTTGCGTCGGACCTATCGAGAAAACCGTACGCCTAATCTCCTCCGCCGACACCGGAGCCACCAGCTTCTGATTCATCTCGGCCGTGACCAGCCTCTCAATAGGCAACGCCGCCACCCTATCATCCACATCCCCAATCTGGGTTTCAGATGTAAAGAGAGTGTCAAAAAAATCCACCGCCATTTTGGCCTTATCAGGCTCTTCCTCCACCCATTCCCCATCCTCACCACGGAGTTTAGCGATAAAGTTCCTCCTCCGCCTAGCTCGCGTGACCGCATGGAAATACGAGGAATTTCTGTCCCCCTCCTTTAACCACCGCACCCGGGACTTTTGTTTCCAAAACATCTCCTCCGCGGACCACTGACGTCCCAATTCCCCTTCAAGGTCCTTTATCTTATCCCAGTCTACCGGGTTAATCTTCCTAATCGCCTCGATCTCTTCCTGCAGAGTTCGAATATTTCTGGCCGAATTAGACACCCCTGCGCGGGCCCAATCATATAACATATGCCGGACCTTTTTAAGCTTAGTCCACAATTTATACATGGGCGACCCCGCCTCTTCCTGCGACCAAACATAGTTTATCATCAACCGCACCTCCGGATTTTCCACCCATCGGGCGTCAAAGCGAAATAATCGTCTGGCTGTTCTCGTAAACGGTCTATCCGCCACAACGAGTGCCCTATGATCGGATCCAATATCCGTACAATGAAGCACAATCGTGTCTGGGAACGCCTCCATCCACCCATCGGAGCCTAGCGCCCTATCCAATCTTTTTTGCACGCACGCAGCCCCCATCCGCTTATTAGTCCACGTGAACAAAGGTCCCTGAAACCCAAGATCCCGCAAGGCCAACCCATCAACGAAATCCCGGAAGTCCTGGGACTGGGCAGGGGCCCACGGCACTCCGCCCTCCTTTTCACTCGAAGATAAAATCGAATTAAAGTCTCCCATAACGACAAACGGTTCCGCAAGACCTTGACAATACACACGAAGGGCCTCTAATTGCCCTCTCCGCACAGCTTCAACACAACTAATATAAACACACACCACCACATACGGTCTTTCCATATTATTAATACGAAGAGAAATAAAAAAAGAAGAACAAGACAAAACCGAGGCATCAATGCTCGGGGACCACCCTACCGCTAGGCCGCCAGACATGTCAACGGCATCAACAAGAAAACGGGAATCAACACCAAACCCTAACCCTCGCATACGACGAGTAACAACTCTACGACGAGATCTAGTCTCCGACAAGAAAACCAAATCTGGATTATTGACTCTAATTAGCCCTAACAACGATTGGAACGTGAGGGACGGCCCAATCCCTCTCACGTTCCACGATAGAAGCCTCATTTGGCCGATTGGGGCCATTTCGGGCTGGCTACCTCCACCGCTTCCCCTGGCTCCTTGCCTGTCTTTTCCGCGCACATCTTCTTCGTTGGTGTAGGATCCCGCGGAAGATCCTCCACCACTTCCGCCGGTCGCTTACGAACCTCCAGCTCCTCCTCCGCAACCGCCATCCTGAAAACCTCCGATAACTTGGTCAAATTAGACCCGTACTCATCAGCCACCACTGGGCCCACCTCACCCGACACCATCTCCTCGTCCCCAATCTGTTCCTCCACCACCCTTGCAGGCCGGCCCCTATGGGCTGGGTCACCATTCTTCCGCCCAGCCTTCTCCTCAGCCTGGGCCGCAGGCCCATTCCCAGCCGTGAAGACCCCCAATTGGGCCGGGGCCAACTCAGCCTCCACCTGCCCAACGCCTTCTGCCTTGGATTCACAGCCCGCTATTACAATCTGGGCCCCCTTTCCTCTCCCGGCCTCAACCTGCCCACCTTCCCCGCGAGCCACCCCCTGGTCAGCACCACCTCCCTCTTCCCCAGCATCCTCCGTCCGCCGCTGTATCCCCTTCCCCCCTCCCATCTCGACTTCCCCCTGCTGCTTCACCACCAGCCCCTCCCGACCCCCATTAGTTAGCGCAACCTTCCCCCGAGCACTAGGCACAGAGCCTTTGGCCTGCCGAGCCGGTTTCATTCGACCCCCCGCCTCCTCCATCTGCAACCCACGCCCCTGATTCTTCCCCTGGGGCCCCTTAATCTCACGAGCACCACCCGCAGGGACAGCCAGGACCACTTCCCTCGCCGATCCCTTCTCAGCCGGCTTCCGCTTCTCACCACGGCCCGTCGCCGAACTAACGGCTGGATTTCCTTTCGTTTTGGGATTAACCCAAACAGATTGCGTCAGCGGTGGGTTATTGAATTGGGCCGCCTTGAATGTCTCTGTATTGAGCCGAAATCCGACCTCTGTTGTCGCCATTTCTTGGCTGAATCTCTCCTCTCCAATCGGCGCCGGGAACACACAGTTCCTTTCCATATGCCCCAATCTGCCACAGTGAAAGCAGAACAGGGGGAGGAACTCATAGGCGAAAGTCACCCAGAACTTCCCCGCCACTTCATTACTCGCCCAAACCTGTGATCGCAGCGGCTCTAGCACGTTTATCTTCACCCGAGCTTTAATAAACTGGTCCGATTCTCCCTTGATGCCGAACAGTCCAACATCCATCACCTCTCCCAGCTTCATTTCCGCAACTCTTCTTCCAAAGGCAATAGTACGGCAGTGGGATGGGATCCCCCACATCTGCACAGCAAACGGCGCAAATCCAAGGGAGTCGTACACCTCCTCCGTCACCGGAGCCCACCGCTGGAGCTGTAGGACACGATCCTTCACCGGCCATGGCGTCCTCTTCAGCACCCATTCCATATCCTCTGCATCATCAAATAGGAATTGGAGCAATCCCATCTCTGCTTCCAATACCTGGACCTTCTTCCGGCACTCCCACGCATTGGAGACAATTTTGTGAATGACCGCTAGGCTTGGTCGATTCTCAATGAAAAGCCTCCCCAGCAAGCTCATCTTCGCTCTCTGCATGCTCACAGCAACATCTTCATCAGAGAACTCCACAATTTGATCTTGGCATATGTTTGACACCGCCATTTTGCACACACCCTGTATCTCGAAGTAGCTCTTCTGAACAGGGACACTCACACTCACTCTTCTTGGCAAGGTAAGCACTCGAAAATCCCTAATCCTCTGGATGCAGTTCACAAGCCAGCCTTGGAATTTATTTTGTGTGATTAGGCTGCTGCACATCCCGTTCGGATATATAGGGGCTCCAAGAGTCCTCCTCCAAGATTGCAACATCTTCTCTCCCTGTAGGATTATTTTCGGGTTTATTCCTTTAACAGATAACCCGTCGGGTTTGTTTTGGTAATTATCCCAATCCCCTAACTGAAATCGGTTGAGGTAAATCTTCCTCCGAATTTCAAAATTCAAACTTTCCATATTATCAAAATCCCCCACAAATCGGAAGCTGCGGATTCTCCGCCAGCCGCTGAACGTCAGCTCCAAAGTCCGGCCACCATCGCCGGTCACCGGATTGACACTCTGGTCATCGATCCGGCCCCAAACCCCATCAGGATGCATAGTTTCCACCCGGTATTTGGCTTTTGATTGTATTACCGATATCACAGTTGATATCCACTTGCACCATTTTTGTTCAATACCCTCCATATGAGGTACCTCTGTCCGCGACGGCCGGTCCCCGCACACCAGGATCTCCGCGCCCCGTGCGTCTTCCAGCCAGCGTTTTTTCGCCGCCGTGCGCAGCATAGGGCCATCAGAGCGCCTCCACCTGCGAACTCCTACCTGGAACCACCTTGCCATCATCGCTAAACCCTCCATGGCTTCATCCTTCGAAGGCCAAATGGAGACGATGAAGAGGCTTACCCGGACGATTCCTACGAGTTTCCATAGGAGAGAGGACAGAGCATTCTGCATTTTTTTTTTTTTTTTTTTTTCTATTCACTACGTAATGAATTACTTATAATTGGATAAATCTTTTGTATTCATTTAAATATTTATATTATTAATAAATTATTTAGATATTATTAAAATAATTATATTCATTAAATATTTATATATTATGTCATAGATGATAAGCCACAATGAAGACAATCACGTATTTGCACTCATGTGTGTATATATCAACCGTGGGATGCAAGCAAAGTCAAATACTATCTACTCACGTTGTATATTATCCTCCTAGCCGGGAGCAGATCAGGTGAGTAACTTTGTGGTGAGTAACCATGAGTAACCCGTCCACATCAGCATGACATCAGCATCCTCTCTCTCATGGAAAGCTTTTAATTTTTCCCTCTTTAATCTTTGACGGACGATTTCTCGCTCATTTTAAGTCGAAATTTAATTTTTTTTGCACAGTTAGATCAGATTAATTGTGCTCTTCAAAATGATATCCACTTTAATATATTTTTCAAACAAAAAAATTGAGCCATTTTTTTCCAGCCTATACCATATGGTATTGACTGGTATTGAAATAAAAGCATACCTATGTTTTGAAAAACGTACCATGGTGGTATGAACAGTTGGACGGGAAAGAAAGAAGATGGACCTATCTCTGTGGAAGACAGGAGCAGGCGGGATACTCTCAAGTATGATCTTGATAAGGTTTTGCTTATGGAGGAAGTGGCTTGGAGACAAAAATCTCGGGAAAATTGGCTTAAGGTGGGCGATATGAACTCAAGGTATTTTCATGGAGTGGTCAATCACAACAGAAGAAGGAATTTCATCAGCTCTCTCAAGTTTAATGGGACGCCTGTTGAAGGGCAATCTGCGCTCAAAGCGGCTTTTGTTGAGCACTACTCTGCCGTGTTCAAGGAGGAGAAGAAAGTCAGGCCTTTCCCTGCAAGCTACGGATTTTGCTGAGATCTTGGCTGAAATTAAGATGTTGGACGGGAAAGAAGAAGATGGACCTATCTCTGTGGAAGACAGGAGCAGGCGGGATACTCTCAAGTATGATCTTGATAAGGTTTTGCTTATGGAGGAAGTGGCTTGGAGACAAAAATCTCGGGAAAATTGGCTTAAGGTGGGCGATATGAACTCAAGGTATTTTCATGGAGTGGTCAATCACAACAGAAGAAGGAATTTCATCAGCTCTCTCAAGTTTAATGGGACGCCTGTTGAAGGGCAATCTGCGCTCAAAGCGGCTTTTGTTGAGCACTACTCTGCCGTGTTCAAGGAGGAGAAGAAAGTCAGGCCTTTCCCTGCAAGCTACGGAGGGGTGACCATCTCGGATTGTGAAAGGAATTCCCTCGTTCGACAATTCTCTGAAGAAGAGATCTGGATGGCAGTTAGAAAGTGCAGGGGAGATAAAGCTCCTGGACCCGATGGCTTCTCTCTGGAGTTCTTCAAAAAATGTTGGGATGTGATCAAATCTGATTTGTTGAAAGCCTTTGAGGACTTCTTCATCAAAGGGGAGCTGCCGATCTGCATTGCTCACTCCTTTCTGTGCCTTATTCCGAAGAAAGAGAGTGTTATCGAGGTGAAAGACCTTAGACCCATCAGTCTGATTGGTAGTGTCAACAAAATCATTTCAAAGGTTCTTACGGAGAGATTGAAACCGATCATGAGCAAGTTAATTTCTGGAAACCAGTTCTCCGGCATTCGTGGAAGACAAATTCATGAGGCTTCATTGATCGCTAATGAACTGGTTGATAGCAGGAGGAAAAGCGGGAAACCAGGGCTCATCTTCAAACTCGACATCGAAAAGGCTTTCGACAACGTGAACTGGGAATGCCTTGTTAAGATTATGGCAAGCTTTGGGTTCCCTCCGGCCTTCCAAAGGTGGATTCACGGCCTTGTCTCTTCGGCTCACCTCTCGGTCCTGGTTAATGGGGAAGCTGCTGGGTTCTTCAAAATTGGCAAAGGTCTTCGTCAGGGAGATCCGATGTCCCCTTTCCTGTTCAATCTTGTTATGGATGTCTTATCTATGATGCTTGAGCGGCTTCGTGTGGCGGGATTAATCACGGGTTTTTGTATGGATGAGGGCAATAGGAGGGGTGAAGTGACCCATCTTCTCTACGCAGATGACACTATTATTTTCTGCGACGCCGATGAAGATCAGGTGATGAACATTTTAGCAACTATTATCTGCTTTCAGACTGTTACCGGGCTCAGAATCAATGTGGAAAAAAGCAAGATGCATCCGATTGGTAGCGTGGACAACCCAGATAGATTGGCTGCCATGTTCGGATGTGGTTGGAGTTATCTGCCTACAGTGTACTTGGGGCTCCCCTTGGGAGCCAGCCCAAATTCAGTTTCGGTTTGGAACCCGGTTTTAACAAGGTTTCAGTCCAGATTGGAAGGTTGGAGAGGAAAATTTCTCTCCCTCGGTGGAAGGCTTACGCTTGCTAGCAGCGTGCTATCTAGTCAGCCCCTTTTCCTCGGATCTATATGCAAAGCACCTAAGTCGGTGATCGGGAAGATGGAGAAATCTCTTCGGAGGTTCATTTGGTCTGGCGTTCAGGATAAAGGAAGATACCATCTTGTTAACTGGCAGTTGTGCAAGGCCTTAAAAAAAGAAGGAGGGCTGGGTATTCTTGACATGGCTAGCATGAATTCGGCACTTCTCTCTAAATGGCTCTGGAAGTTCGCCACGGAAAAGGAAGCGTGGTGGAGGAAGATGATCAGTATAAAATTCCCTAACCCTTCTTCTTTGTGGAAGGCTGGACAGATTGATGGGAGGATTGGATGCTCGCTGTGGAAGTCTATTGCTAAGGAAGAGTCTTGCTTCTGGAAGTTTGCTGTTGTTGATCCGGGTGGTGGTGCTTGGGTGTCTTTCTGGCAGGACCGGTGGAACCATGGTATGACCCTCGGTGAATCCTTTCCAAGAGTCGCTGCCGCTTCTGCTCTTCCACAAGGCTGGGTTTCTGAGTTCGTATCCTTTTCTTCTGAGAGGGGGGTGAGCTGGAATTTGCCTATTATTTTATCATTGAGAGGGGGGGCTGAGAGAGAGAGGTGTGATTTATTGGATTTCTTGTCAAACCTTCCTCCTGGTTCGGTTTCATGTGGTCCTTGCAGGATTATGTGGTCGCCGTGTCCAAGAGCTGGCTTCTCTGTACGCTCAATGTACCAATGCCTGTGTCGCGAGAAGTTTCCGGGAGTGGCGAATTTCCCGTTCAAGTCAGTATGGAGATCGAAGGTTCCTTCGAAAGTTAATGGATTTGCTTGGCTGCTCTTTCATAATCGCACTCTTACCCATGACAATTTAAAGAAGCGAGGATGGAATATTGTGAGCAGGTGCGTGTTGTGCGAAGCGAACATTGAGACTGCGTCCCACCTGTTCAGAAGCTGTGAGTATAGCACTAGAATTTGGGACAGATTTATGACAGTTCTGTCAGTTGGAGGCCCATTCCCGATCGATATCCAACAGTTGTTTGGATGCTGGTGCCGTGAGGATCCTGGTGATTGGCTGGATTGGTTCCGGTATCTTTTCCTTCATGGCTTCGTTTGGGAGGTGTGGAAGGAACGAAATGAGAGATCCTTTAAAGATACAAGTAAGACGTGGCAGGTCATTTTCCATAAAATTGGACGAACACTACTTCATTGGATCTCTGCTGCGGGACAGATCAATGATCGAAATGCCAAGGATTGGCTGAGATTGCTTGCACAGGCGTGCCCTCCTCCACGAAACATTAGCATTTAGATGCCTCTGGGTTTTGGTTTGTTTGGGTTTCATCTGCTGTCCTTGGTTCGTTAGCTCCTGCAGGAGTCTTGTGTATTCTCTTGGTCTTCTTTTCCTCCCCTCTATTTCTGTTGTTTCTGCTGTTCTTGCTTTTTTTTGGGACCCGATTTGTGTGTCCCTCCCCTTCCTCTTTTTGCTTCCTGAACTTGTATACACCCCTGGTGTATTTCCTTGGTAATGCATCTTCACCATTATCAAAAAAAAAAAGAACAAACCAATACTGTAGGATGGTTGAATACATGATAGTAGAAGTATATTAATTGTAATTTACGACTTTTAACATTGTATACCACACAATACCACCCCGTACCAGGGTGGTATTGTATGGTATTGTGTGGTATTTTTTGGTCATGTAATTTGTTCACCCATAAATTTGTGGATCCAATAGATCATGATGAACTCGTCCCTTCTGTGCAAACGTTTTCAAAAATGAATTAAAAACGAAGAAGATACCATACAATACCACCCCATACCAGGGTGGTATTGTATGGTATTGTGTGGTATTTTTTGGTCCTGTAATTTGTTCACCCAGAAATTTGTAGATCTAATAGATCATGATGAACTCGTCCCTTCTGTGCAAACGTTTTCAAAAACGAATTAAAAATGAAGAAAATACCATATGGTATGCAGTTGGTATCGAGATGCCATAATTTTGTTTTCTCAAAAGATATTTAAAATCGATCTCATTTTGTAGAGCACGATGAACTCGTTCCACCTGTGCAAAAAAATTTAAAATCCTAGTTAAAACGAAAAAGATATGAGCCGATTAAGAAAGCTAGAGAAAATAAAAATGTCTTTAATTCTCCATCCTTAGATCTGGATTTTCTAAATGAAAGGTTCAGATTTGGTTATTGATGGGTGCATAACCCATGGTTATGCACCCTATCTTGAGCCCTCCTAGCCTATCGTTGATTCGCCGACCGTATTTAAAGCCCCGAGTGAATCGAGGCAGAAAAAGACCAATAAACTATAGATATACGGTCCATCGTATTCGTACATGCATATGTACAAGATGTCACTTCGTTCGTCTTTTATAGTTGGGAGTATGTTAGATACAACGCTTTTCTATTTATACGTTTTTTTTTTTGGGACCAAATCATGGGAACTATATATACGGTATTGCATTACATAATGAGTCGTCATGGGTGTTTCCAATTGCTCGTTCGTGTTTTCCAGCTGACTGATGAAAAGGGTTGACCTCTTCATTGTTCCACCGAAGTGCTAAGAGTGTAGTCAAAGGTACGTATCCGAAACAGAGAAACAATACCTCCAATATTAGGAGAAGTATATCTAGCAAGAGATCGAGAGTGGTACGTAATATCCTTGCATGTATCGTCTAACGCTTCAATGCATCGATATAACGTTATATCACTTTATTGTTACTCTTATAGTTAGGCATATAAGTTTCTTGTAAACCCTTCTTGGCTATTTATCTTTCACATTCTTTGGGATGGATCATAATTTATGATCTATTTCCCTATCAATAATATATTCACTTATCATTCATAAAAAAAAAAAAAAACCCTAACATTATTCGACGGAAAGCTTGGCCGCCCCACCATTTTAATTACTTGTCCTAGTCGGCCAAATAAACCCAAAACTACTTTAATTCTAACAACAATCCTAATAACTCATCCCCTCCATTAATACCCATAACGAATTCTAATATAACAATAAAAATAATAAGAGTACTAATTATTCATCATACATCAATCCACCTCCTAAAGCATGCTCAAGATAGGGTGCATAACCCATGGTTATGCACCCATCAATAACCAAATCTGGACCCTTCATTTAGAAAATCCAGATCTAAGGATGGAGAATTAAAGACCATTTTTATTTTCACTAGTTTTCTTAATTGACTCATATCTTTTTCTTTTTAACTCGGATTTTAATTTTTTTTGCACAGATGGAACGAGTTCATCGTGCTCTACAAAATGAGATCAATTTTCAATATTTTTTGAGGAAAAAAAATTCTGGCCTTTCGGTACCAACTGCATACCATATGGTATTTTCTTCGTTTTTCATTCGTTTTTGAAAACGTTTGCACAGCAGGGACGAGTTCATCATGATCTATTTGATCTAC
Source organism: Linum tenue (assembly GCA_946122785.1). Lineage (NCBI taxonomy): Eukaryota > Viridiplantae > Streptophyta > Magnoliopsida > Malpighiales > Linaceae > Linum > Linum tenue. The sequence goes on from CAMGYJ010000003.1 coordinate 33,782,315, forward strand.
AAATTTCTGGGTGAACAAATTACAAGACCAAAAAATACCACACAATACCATACAATACCACCATGGTACGAGGTGGTATTTTATGGTATTTTATGGTATACAATGTTAAAAGTCGTAAATGACAATTAATATACTTCTACTATCATGTATTCAATCATCCTACAGTCTTGGTTTGTGCCATACCACCATGGTACGCTTTTCAAACCATAGGTATGCTCTTATTTCAATACCAGTCAATACCATATGGTATAGACTGGTATAAAATTACTCAATTTTTTTTGTTCGAAAAATATATCAAAGTGGATATCATTTTGAAGAGCACAATTAATCTGATCTAACTGTGCAAAATAAAATAAATTTCGACTTAAAACGAGTGAGAAATCGTCCGTCAAAGATTAAGGAGGGGAAAATTAAAGACTTTCCAGGAGAGAGAGGATGCTGATGTCATGGTGATGTGGGCGGGTTACTCATAGTTACTCACCATAAGGTTACTGACCTGATCCATTCCCCCTAAAGCAACCTCGTCCCCCAGATTGGCGAACAACTACATAGATGTGAAGGCGATGGGACACGATGGTGGTGACTAGATATTGACTTGCGCTTCGATGCATCAATATAACAGTATACTACTCTACTACTTTATTCTTCTTCTCTTCTTATCAAACCTGAACCACAAAGTACATATATATAGAGAAAAATACCCAAAAAACCTAATAATTAACCACTACATTATTCAGCCAAAGGCTTTACCGCCCAACCCACTTTACTTGTTCTAGTCGGCCAAGAAACCCAAAACTTCTATAATTCCAACAATAGTCATAATAACTCATATATACCCTCCTCTTTAATGGACGAATACCCATAACTAATAATAATTCATCACCCATCAAATGTCTTACCTAGTTTTTGACCATGTGATCGATGTATACTTGGATCTCCTTCATTTAGTTTGGATACATTGCATGCATATATAGAACCTAGTGACCTTAGGCATACTCGCGTTTTCCCTTCCTATATTCCCAAATATGTCGACCAAGAGGGTATACTTGAATGCTTGGATATACAAAGGTTACAAACATCGATCGACAACTAGCAAGTTAATGTGCCATTGATCTCTTGTGGGTGGGATCTAGGAGTAAGGATTTTCGGTGTAAAATCGTTATATATATATCATTCATTTACGTGTTATCTTTCGATGAAAATTACATTTATACCTATGATCACTTCTTCTTTGACAGTCATATTCTACGATCACTATTAGCCACAAGGATGGTAAACACAGACAACATCAAAATAAGTGCATATAAATTGACATGTCGACCATTTATTTGTAAAAATGACCTATTGTTTTATTATATCAGCAAGTTGCCATATCATTAACTAGCGTTAAAATTAATTCCGGGCTCGAATTAATCACTATGTATATAGTTATATACGTACAATAATGCATAATGCATGCATGAGAATATCTACAGTACGTACGTATAACCCATGTTATAAATCACTGTTCATCCTGAACTAGGCCTTAAGTTAACTATGCAATGATAATTTCGGCCTGATTTGTCCAAACGGACTTTTCGCGTCTATTTTGGGAGGCAAGGTGCGACGGATTTGGGTACTTGTTTGAATTTATTTTACCCGACTTTCCTTGACTTACCTCGTTCTTGACTCTTTCTGTTTAAATTATACGTAATTTTACTCAACTTTGAATTTTTTTCTCTCACCTACTAATTTTGCTATAATAAAGTCATAATCAGGTGAGAACCTTCATTTCTCGAATAATTTGATTTTATTGACCACTTCATAGTTTATATCTTCGATCTCAAGTTTTTCCCCCTTAAAATTCAATACTTATCCATATAGATCGACTTTCTACAATTCATTCTTAAAATAAAATACCCGACCTGAATCCTACATGTTACAAAAGACAAATATAGATAGCGAGATACCGGTCCCAATCGTCAATAGTCATTCATAATTACTTATAGATTTCACAATACAGACTGAATTATTTCTTTTCTTCTTGCCACGTTAATAATTCGAGTTGGTTCATCGGTGCAGACGAGAGGTATGGGCAAGAAATGGAAAACTACCACCTCCATCAATCTGATCACGATATATGTCTGCCCTAAAAACAAAACCTCAGAAAGCCAAAACTAGATCTCGATCCGACATTATAATATGTCACGGGGGAGTTTGAAAAGGTCTTCGTTTTGGTAAATTAATGAAGGAAAATATCCACTCTCTTGATACCAACTAACAACACCACCGACTGGTGCTTAATATGTGCATGTGACACACCTTGTGCACACGTATGCATAGTTTGGTTATAGATATTTATCATAACGGGTGAAGTTTGAATCACGTCAACTTTGATTTTATTATTAGGAATTAAATTCGTAATCACAGGCATTCGACCCTGTTCGACTTAGTTAATGAGGGAAATCAATGCATTGATAGGATTTGAGATGGGTACGAGGAATATCCGAAATGAAAATGCGGGTATTAGTCGGAAAATGTAAGGAAGTGGTTAATTATTATATATGGACTTCTTTAAATAAGTCCAGTTATTCACAGTGATAATTAGTAAAATACGGTAGGGGAAAGTAAAGTATAAAATATGCACGAGTATTTTACTTCGTATCTAATCTAATGTTACGTGTAATAGTACGTTAATAGGCATACATAAATAAAATTAATTATTTTAAAAATGAATATACAAATAATAGTAAAGTTAACCATTTAATTCATTAAATACAGATATTAAACGTGCGTGCTATATGTGTTTTATACGTGTTTAGTACGACAACCATCAAATGAACGGGTACTGATAACTTGGAGCAGGTAGGTTAGATTTTTCTCCTGCACGCACGAGGCATGATCGATCTTTCTGCTCCTCACCATTGGAGGGCATAGTTACCCTACGGGGGGATGGTTCTTTTATACTTAGCTTGGAGGGCCCTTACTCTCGTCCTCCCTCGAAACAATTGTTCGAAAATTCGACGCTAACAGTGAACTGCCCCCCAACCCCAAAACCTGCTAATAATGCATATACATGCATGCATGGCAATTCCATGGCCACAATTGCATGGAGGAGGCCCAATGGGCCACGAAACCCTAATCGACGACAGTGACCATTTGAAAACATGATGGTGAAGTCAAGTCCCCAATGAGAACCAGCATATACCCAGTGGGGTGGCTATACGGTCCGGTCCGGTTAAATTGGCCCAAATTGATCCGGTCCAGTCCGGTCTTTTTGAAAATATAAGGACCGAAGATTGGATTGGATACAGTCCGGTCTTGATCCGGTCCGGTTTTGATCCGGTCCGGTCCCGATTCGATCTTGATTTTACATTGAGATTGTGGGATTTGAGTGGCCTAAAGCCTTAAAGGGCGAGCAGTTGGTTAAGTTTTGTACTAAGTGCAAAGGTTTGTGACCGTTTATGCAAATTACCCTTAAGTTTTGGGTGTTGAGCTCTCTTATCCGGTCTTTATCCGGTTTTTTACCTCAAATCTAAGCCCAAAGATTGGATTGGATTGTTTACTATCTGGTCCCGGTTCGGTCTCGGTCCGGGTTATACGGTCCGGTTTCCGGTTTTTAATCCGGTCCCGGTCCAAATAGCCACCCCTAATACCCACCTGCATGACCAAGACCATGATGAACAGATCATGTTAATTCCAAATCCCCACAAATGTTTCCCTTTACCAACCTACACTACACATCAGCGGTGGAGACAGAAATATGAATAAGAGGGTCGAAAAATTGACGTTCAAAACCATAGAGGAGGCTAAAGCCCTAGCACCTACTCTATTTTATAAATTTGTTACAAAGTTTACGTATAAATTTACACAATTTTGAAAACTGAGGGGAAGATATAACCCCTCCTACCAATAACGTGACTCCACCGCCACTAACTTCAATACTATATATGTAGAAGTAGTTGTTGTATGTGGCTGTGTGTTCGCTAAGAGAGTTATTGCCCCTAATTTACTAGCTATAGGGTCATCAACCCCAAACCCCATTTCCATTTGATGATTGGCTAGGGATCACGGATCGATCTCATTATATGTTATTTCGGCGCTTGTTAGGATTTTAGAATCGATCAGAACAGTAGGTATTTGATGTAAACAATTTTGTTAGTAACGTTCCTTGTAGTGAGCAGGAATTTTATGATACCAGCATGATACAAATATCACAGTACACAGACAATCATGGATTAAAATTTAACTCTCTTTACTGTATATAATATGTTCGAAACTCCGAGATCCCCTTCATGGTTATAGTTAGGGCTGGGCATGCGGGCGGATCATCCGCGGGTTTTGGCCGACCCACCCGCATTTGACCCGAATTTCGTTAAGTGGGTGGGTCTGTGGGTGGGTGACGGGTTGCGCTAGGAGCCATCCGCCGGGTGGTGGGTGGGTTGTGGGTGAGTGTGCGGGTGACCCGCTCAACCCAACAGCAAAAAGATCAAAGTCGTTGGCGCTAGAGAGAGGAGAGTGGAGACGTTAGATATAAACTCGGACTGCTCCTGGAGTTTGAAGCTCAAAGCCAACCTTCCAAATAGAGATCCCCTCTTCTTCCCTTTACTTTTTCCTCTAATTCTTGTGCCTAGATCACCGCTCTTTCCTTTGTGGAATTATTTTCCTTAGTTCCTTGCACCTAATAATCATCTCAATTTGTAGAAAACTCTTTCATAATAGAATTTCTATCCAATTTAAGAACTAATTCGACATTTTTCGCCCTATTTCAACTTCTTGTTTCCCTCGATGATTCTCTTCACCTATTATCATTTCAAGTTGACTCCTTTATATTATATACATTGTAATGTGGGTGAACCCACAAACCCACCCGCATCATCCACCATCCACCCGACCCAACCCGAGACTAAATGTGGGTGGGTGGTGGGTTAAAAATTATCAATCCATTTAAGTGCGGGTGGGTGCATTTTATGGTCAAAATCCACCCGACCCACCCAATGCCAACCCCTAGTTATAGTAATAAACATGAATTACATCTAGTAGTTTTATTATTTCGTTATTGAGTTCAAATCCAAGGGCCCTCTTTCACCAATTGAAAATTAAACAACGATAATTATGTATATCTTCCACACATTAAAAACCCCAAATATCAGCAACATAAAAAAAAATAGAGCCTTTACAATCCGATATTTCATATTTCTAGAAAACTAGATGTCGTTAATTATTAATTTCCTTAATACCCCATAAATGGAGTCTTGGCTGATTTGGTTCATTCTCACTTCATTTTTCTTTTGTCATTTTGTAATATATTTTTTTTGTCTTTCCGTTCTTATCAAGTCCGTTTCTTCTTTTCATTATGTCGTAGGCATTCATCTTCGTTAACTAGTGATGGCAATTTGAACCCGTCCTGTGGATATTAGCTGATCTGACCCGCGATGGGGTGGGTATTACCCGACCCACAACAGTGTGGGCGGGGTATGGGTATCTACTTCTGACCCGCTTTGCCTCGCTCCACCCCGTTCTAGACCTATTTTATCTCAATTTCTTACGGTATCTATACATATTTCTCCTATTTTGGCTTTTATTCAACTAGTTAGAGTCAATATTTCAACTTGTTAGACTCAATTACCTATTCTATTATAAATATTTTTCTTTCATAAAGTGTTTTTCCTTTTGTTTATCGTAAAAAGTAACATTTGAGTGTATCTTTTTCAAATGAAATGTAAGAGTGGGTCGACCCGCCCCGCCCCGTACACGCTCGGATTTTACCCCCCTCTGCCCGTACTAGCGTGGGACGGGGAATGGGAATTGAGGTACCCGCCCCACCTCATTGCCATCACTATCGTTAAAAGTGATTAATAATTTTTTTCACAAAACTTGTAAATAGTTTAGCATCGAAAAAAATTTAAAATATATTTAATTTCTAACACGCTTTATTATTACGATTAAAAGACGGGACAATTCACCACCAAATACCTCTCCTAACGGCCACGGCTATTTGCTTAAATTTTTTTTTTTTTTGCCATAGATAGATCGTAAATAGATAGGGTATTACAATTCTTGAAAATTAAAAGCGGTAGTCAACCTAGTGTTGAGCTACCGATGCAAGGGCCGTTTGTGCCACTCAATGGGCAGCCTTGTTAGTATGCCTAAAACCATAGATAAACGAATTTGCGTCTTCCTTCAACAAACTTCTTGAAGCACTCATCCGCCGAGTAGGGCCTTCATATCTCCTATAAGTCAAGCTTCAATAGGTCAATAGTAGAGTTGATGTGCAAGCTACCTGCAAGATGAACACACAAACGACTCCTAAACGGGGAACAAAGCAAATTTCAAGTACCAACAGACATCTACCAGAGATGCTCCACAAACACTAAGAACCACTCCGCCCGATGTGATGTCGTTGGAGAACGATGGAGCGAATCCCTGTAGAGAAGCTTTGTCGGAGATGCTACCGAACAGTCGCACAAAGGCGAAAGCGGCGAGATTGTGGAAAACTGTCGGATGAGGGCACCAAACCTTATTTTCTAAAAGAGTTAGAAATTATAATTGAAAACAAATAATAATAAAATAAGAAAGAAAATGGAGGAGTGAGTAAAACTTATCTGGAGTTAGTAAAACGGTTTTTTTTTAATACGTCGCAAAACAATAATAATAATAATAATAAACAACTTGCTTAACTTTCTACATAAATAATGTGCCAGTTTTGGTGTACAAAAGTAGGCCGGACCAGCAGGCAAAATCTGCTTATTTGTGGGCATGGTTTCAGAATCAACTTTAGCAAGGTATCAAATATGTTAGACCCAAGTGTCTTTGGGGCTTTAGAGAATACATATGGCCATAATTGGTTCGCAAAGCCCATAACTGGCCTAATTCCTTACGAGCCATGGATAAGCATCCAATGGCCCAATTTGCAAAGTTAAATATATAATTTCTTCATGCAATTAGAATCATTAGGATTAATTGAAGTTAAATTAATAGCTCAAATGTCGAATATTAAAGTTATGATAATTCTCAATATTAACAGCTGGATTGATTTTGAGTTAAAATACTTTAACAATTATAAACCTATTGTCATGAGAATTTGAACACAATAACCTCAATTACTGACGGTACAAAATATGACTGTAAGGTGACTGTTAATTTCCTTATACTCTGGTTGTTGACTACACTATTATAGACCTAACCAATCATCTAACTGCAATTAAGAAACATTAATAAGAAATAAGAGCCCATATGGTACCTATCTATATACATATTCCTAAGTAATTAAATTAATAGTTGATTAGTACTTTTATGGTACAAGTGTAACCACGGATTTAGCTGGGATCATATGGGCAGCATATGTTGACAAAACACAGTAGAGTCTGTGTCAGCCCATATGATTTTAGGTTGGCAAGATCAAATTAATTATGATTAAGTATGATTAGAGAATATTATTAGCTATAACGCACTTGGTTTTGTTTGCCTCATCATATCTTGCTCATTATTAGAGGACAAATTAGTGTACTCTTAATCTGTCCCAAGTAGTCCAGAGATGCAATTAATTAACATATCAATTCAATTGGCAAGAGCAAATCAGTCGACTAGGATCACATGATGAACGACTAATCATGATTAGTGGGTGTATTAATATGGCAAAGAATGAGTAGTTGTATTTATTTTATAATTAACTCCTAAAGGTAATCATATCCAATGTGTTTTAAGATTGAAAGAGTAAGAAAGTAATGTAAACTATATCAATTGCAAGTTTATTATATCGAATGTACTATAACCTATAACGAGGTTTATTAGAGTATGGTTCCTCAATGTGATTTATCATGTAGTACTCTGTATAAGTTTGAAGTTTTCTTATTCATTGTGTTTGAACTCTTGTATCTTGCTTATTTATGGAACTTTTGTACTTTTAGTAATAAAACACAATAACTTTAATCGATTCTTATTTATTAAACAAGTTTTTACACTATGAATTTTGATGCTACTTAAATATCAATTGCTACAAGGGCTATAAGCCCTAATCGCCTGCTCCCATGAGTTTACCAGGTATTCATGAAATCACAGTGGCCTTAGACGTATGGGCCAAGATCCCTCGCCTCAAAGTATACTTGTTGGTCTTCAATCTGAGAAGATCTCTAATTCAAATTACTTAAATAACTTCTAGCTACAAAAATCAAACCGATGTTACCCTCGTAAAAAGGTATAATTGCATATGAAATTTTATGGAAGTAATTTTCTAGTTTATAGAAGATTACTTAGGAAATACATGTTCGTCACAATAAATTATGTGTCTACATTGTGCATTGTATGATCTACTCGAAATTTTATTCTATGTGAAGGCACTAATAACTAGCTTAAACCATTTCAATGCAACTACCCATATTGCATCTCTTCATGACTCATCAAGAGAGTAATCATTAATGTACCATCCATTTTCCGATATCATCAACTACTCCATTTAAGTACACACGTAAAATTAGAAGCTTGCGTCAATATTTTCTATTCAGACTCGTCCAGTAACTAGAGTTATCGAAATGATTAGAACTTGCAATCAAATGATTACAACTTTACAAGCCCTCCAATGACGCAGCCAAAAAAAAACATTTGGACCCATCTGGAACTTTCCAATGAGCTAAGGTGAACCTTCCCAGATACCCCCTGTTTTTGCCGATTCCCTCTCTCTCTCTCTCTCTAAATCTCCAGATGTACATTACGTCTAACCTCTTTTGATACACATCTTCTTCGACCCCAATAATTATCTGTCTATATAATACCCATTTCCCCTACCTTAAATAAAAACCAAATTACAGGGGAGAAAACAGAGGAGAAACAACGACATGGAGAACTACAAGCCGGAAATGGCCATGGCTGCCCTGCAGTTCTCTTACGCCGTCGTTTCTCTCGCCGGCAGGGCGGCCCTTTTGGAGGGTTTGAGCCCCAGAGTGTTCGTCGTCTACAGGCAGGCCATTGCCGCTCTCACCGTTTCTCCCATGGCTTATTTCTCCAGCAGGTGTATATATGTATACAGAGGTTTTCAATTTGGTTACTCTGTTTTTTTTTTCAGAGTTTTGATTTCATTTTTCTAACTCGAATTCTGTAATGATTGAAGGAGGAAAGTTGCAGGCGGTGACGGCAGGGATTCGATTGGGTTCAGAAGCTTTTCCTTGATATTCCTCGCCGCTCTCATAGGGTATGTGGATCGTAACCTAATAGATTGTGATATCGTACCGTATTAGATTAGTTAATTTTTAATGAGTTATTTCTGTTACCAATGGTGTAGCCGGACATTGAGTTCACTCGGTTCCTTAAAAATTTACTAATATTAATGCTTGTGTACCTAATGAATTTTGAGTTAACTGGGGTCCTTGATGAGCTAACATCGTTGAGACTATGGGGTCCTAAACTTGAATTATCGTACTAAAACCTATACATTTAAAGACTATTGTTGCCCAATTGTTTGCCAAGTAGCTAGGGTCCTAGAACCCCTCTCCTTCTTACCTCCTTCCGCGCCACTGTCTGTTACGTCTTGAATGGTAATTTATAATCTTCAATATGATTTTTACAATTCATGGCAACCTCATTTACGTTTGAGTATGTAAAAGGGTTCCATGAAATAGGTACACAGTAGTCGCTTTTAGCAAAACTTAATTGTACGCGCGTATGATAGAAATATAAGTAAAATACTTATGAGATATTATATGTTCGAGATTACTTAAGGGCATGTTTGGAAGTTAGGATTCTCTAAATTGATGTATTTAATTAATGTATGTATTATAATTAGATGCATTGTTTCAATGTATGAATTTGAAAAATACATTGTTTGGAGATTGAATGATTTTGGTGGTCCCTCAAAGTATAAGGAACAAAAAGTAAGACAACAATCCCTCAAAACACAATCTCTACTTAAAGCTGAGATTGACAATCATTCATAATGAATGATTTTGGTGGGCCCATTTGTTGTTCAAATACAAGCATTATGTTTCATTTTAAGCCAAAAAAACGATGAATTCTTCTGATTACATGTATTGGTTAAATACATAATCTGAAATCCCAACTTCCAAACGAGCCTTTTCCACGAATTGCTTAACCTAATTGATTTTTCCTTCTTTCTTTTGTTTCCACCAATTGTGTCTCTGCAGGGTGACAATCAACCAGAACCTCTATTTCGAAGGCATCTACTTGGCATCCTCTTCAATGGGGAGTGCAACAGGGAACCTAGTCCCTGGCCTCACCTTTGTCATGGCAACCATTTTCGGGTACCGAACATGAACTTTTCCAGCAAAAAACTTTCCCACTACCTAAACTTCTCATTTCTCACCAAAATGGCAGGCCAATTTTTTTTCCCCCCTAACAGATTAGAGAAGGTTAACATCAGGAGCCTGAGAAGCATGGCCAAAATTGTGGGAACAATCATGTGTGTTGCTGGAGCTGTGATAATGGCTCTAGTAAAAGGCCCAAAGCTCTTTGTCACCAACCCTTCAGCAGGGGGTGAGAATTGGCTTCTGGGTTGTTGTTTCCTCTTTGCTAGTGCTAGTTGTTGGTCCATTTGGCTCATCTTGCAGGTACTAAGAAACCTCGATCGGCTATGTTTTGCACACAACTGATATCGATATCGCGTTGAAATATCTCTTTCGTTCGAGTTCTCATTCTCGTTCTCTGGGGGTGTTGTTTGATCAGGTTCCGGTCATGTCCAGCTACCCCGATCCACTAGGAGTATCGGCTTGGATGTGCCTCATCGGAGCTTTACAATCAGGGTTCGTGACGATTTTTCTGGAGCCAGAATTGGAAGCGTGGAAGATAACATCGTATCTCCAGCTCTTTTCTTGTCTGTTCACGGTAATTTCGATCTACGAATGCTATGGTTTCTTTTATAATGCTTTTTTCGTTACGCTAATTCGTTCGAGAGATTTCGACAGGGTATCGTTGGATCAGGGATCGCCTTCTTCGTTCAGGCGTGGTGTATTGCGGAGAGAGGTCCGTTGTTCTCTGCACTGTTCAACCCTCTGTGCACGGTTATAGTCACCGTGTTGGCCTCGTTCCTACTAGACGAGAAGATTTATGTTGGGAGGTAACTTTTGAAGCAAAAAAACATATACAATCATTTGGTGTCATTCTTTTGTTTTGATTTAGACGGTCAAGTTGGTTGAGTAATGTTTGTTTTCTATGTGTTCTTCAGCCTATTAGGTGGAATTGGGGTGATTATTGGACTCTATGTGGTGCTATGGGGGAAATCCAAGGATTATGTGAAGGTAAGTAGTAATCATGAAGGAGAAATAATTGATGATCCCAAATCGGCCAATGATCAAACCCAAGTGGTGAAAATCCAGCTAGATCAAGAATGTGGAGGTGGAATTAGGTGTAAAATTAATGACCTAGAGGAACCATTTTTGTGTACCAAGATGAAGAATGACATTGGAGAGGACAATAGTTACGGTGACTCCACATGAAGAACCTTGAGTAACATTTGTGTGAGGTGGTAGAACGTATTTCCTTTGTATGTTTGCTTCATATTTCAGGTTTGTAATCTAAATTTGTTTATTAGATTGAGTTGTAAAATATATAAAAACTCTTCCAATAAATAAAAAGACATAATAGTATATCGGTCTCTGATATGATTTGGTAAAATATCTGTAATAAGTATACACCCTCTCTGTATGTATGACAAAGACTAATTATATGCATCGAATGGCATAGATAGTGGTGACATGTATAGGTAATGACCTATTGACCTTTATGTCTTCTGATCTAATTCGTGAAATTGTGATGATCAACATAGCCAAATATTCAATGAACATCATAATATATCATCGTACTGATTACTTGCATTTCACGAATTGTTACCCAGATTGTAATTTTTCTAATTCATCTAACTCCGACTAAATCTTCACCGAACCGACTAATTAATATAATCAATCGATAAAACATCACGTCGCATTACCCAACAATTCGAACCGGTCCACTTTGAACCCCAACCAAAATCCTGACCCTTCTCATCAACTCCATATGAATACACTAATGTAGTAATTCCAAAGATGAACTGGATTTTAAATTCCCCTCCAAAAAAGCTTTATTTCCAACTCAAAGGCATGTCAGTCCTAATCTGGATCCCAATAAACCCAACATTATTAAATCCCACTATATACACTGACTTTTGTTACACTCTTTTGATGACTGATTAGTAACAACAATCATAATAAGAAATTAATTAGCTCAACTTAGCAATGCTTTCAAAAGCATATGCTAATAGTTCGAACGATACAAAGCATATACCAAAAAACATGTACATCTGTATCTTGATTATACCTTTCTTCCTAGTAGAATCTTTTTTGGGTTGGTCGCATTCTCTAGGCTCATCTCGCCGCGTCACCATTATTTAATTTAAATTGTTTTCCTACCATCATTGTTGATTAAGAAAAAGAACAAACATGCTGGTGATGCCTTTACTCATGTGGTCTAAGTTTGATAACATAATTGAAGGTGAATCATCGGTTGATACTATTGTCGTCAAAGAGATATCTCTTTCGACCGGAAAGACCGATATTGAGCAACGAAATAGTTTGAAAAATCTTGATTTGCGACTATGCATGGTTAGAATAGAGAATAAGAAATGCATATTTTCGCGGGATCAATTTTGACTTTTTCAACTTCTTTAACTCTGAATCGAGTGTTTCATTCCTTCTTTTCATGCGTCTCGATTTGATAGAAAAAAAAAATTATCATATAACAAACCGCGAGAAGTCCTGAATGTGACAGATCGATTACAACAAGATCACACACGATATCACACTAGCTAGATATTCATATTACAGAAGTCGTAAGTCTCGTACCTCAAACTACACTGATCAAACAACACACTCCCACCGGCCCGGCCGGCGCAGCCGTCTCTCAGGCGCCTGAGGGCGTCGGCGTAGCAGTCCTCGCAAGCACTAACGGTCCCGCTGCAACAGTAATAGGTGTACACCGGAGCCGCACCAGTTTCCATTTTCTGGCAACCGGAGACCGTGCCCTTATGATAGTAATCCATCCCGAGCCGGTCGATCACGGCAGCTTGGAATCGGGCCCCGCCGGCGAAGTTATCGGGGTTGCAGCGGCCCGTTTTGCCGCTTCCCTTGCAGAGGCCCGAGGGGTCGTTGGAGTCGCATAAGGGCTCGTAGGAGCTGCTGCTTAACCCACAACAGCAACACATTATGATCATCATAACCATGATTATAACTACAGCGGATGTTGATGACGAGGATTGATCAGACATTTTTTTTTTTTTTGAAGTGACTTGATCAGACATTAACGTTCTTATATGATCACCGCAAGCTTAACGAGACTCATGATATATATGTATACATATTACTAGGCGTGCACTAGCTAGCACTTCGCCGGCGGCCGGCAGACAGGAGCTAGGAACCCAACATTAGATTCCAAAAATGGTGGCTCCTCCTAGGATGGATAGATAGATAGAGTTTTGGTCTCCGCCGGATCCTTTTCCCTTCCAGCCATAGGACGACCACGAGACGACAAGTAGCTGTCCGATCAAAATAGAAGAGAAAGGAAGTGTCCTGAGAAGTACAAACTCGTTATACTTTCACGACGGAATTCATAATATGTCCAAACCGGAGATTAATAGACTTCATCATTGCTCGAGAATAACCTCACGCAGAATCCGTGATCTGTTGAAGTCGAAATCCAAGGAAAATGACACTTTAAAAAAATCACCTGAAACCTATGATGGTAGTCATTTGGCATCTGCCAAAACAGACCAGGAAACAATCCGTCTAAATCGGTGCTTAATAGACATAATCATCGGTGAAGATTAGCTTTAGGCCGAATCCGTGTTCTGTAGCCTTCAAAATAAAATAGAAAGGTCTTTCGAAAAAAATACACAAAAAGTTATGAAAATGCCCTCCGAATTTTTTTTTTTGTGCCTAAATCGGGGATTAATGGACTTCATCATTGGTGGAGAATAGCATAAGATCGAATTCATGATCTGTAGCCTTCAAAATAGCCTTTCAAAAAATTGCTTGAGATCTGTAATAGTACCCCTTTGAAATCTGTAAAAAATGAACAAGAAAACAAATCCGCCCAAATCGGTGCTTATGAGACTAAATCATTGGTGAAAAATAGCCTCAAGCAGAATCCGTGATTTGTAGCCTTTAAAATCCAAGGAATATGAATTTTTGAAAAAATCGTCCAACAATTATGAAAATGCCCTTCCGGAAAAAATCCTCCCAAATATGTGATTAATAGACTTCATCATCAGTGGAGAACAGCCTCAAGCCAAATTCGTGATCTGTAGCCTGCAAAATCAAAGGAAAATAGTCTTTGGAAAAAATCGTCTGAAATCTGTAATAGTACCCCTATTAATTCTACCAAAAATGGACCAGGAAAAAAGCCGCATAAATTGTTGCTTAATAAACTTAATCATTGGCGCAGAAAAGTCTCAACTCCAATCCATGATCCGTACCCTTAAAAATTCAAGAAAAATGCACTTTTGAAAAAAAACGTACAAAAATTACGAAAATATTTTTTTCAAAAAAAAACTCATTGTTTAATAGACTTAATCATCGTCAGCAAAAAAAAGTATTCATGTATCACCTCACGCTACTATGAGTAAGGTGATTACGCGGATCACAATAGAAATTGCCATCAATACATGTTAATGAAGCATATAGGCTGTGTTTATTGCTTCAGCTAGACAATGTTTGGTCAAACTCGCGTTCGAACTACATTATTTACCTTTGTTTGGGCCGTAAGACTCTGAATTTTTGGCTGCTTTGATTTTCAACTTATCGCCTTTGAATCTCTTGAATAGGATAGAAAGAATAGTGATTGGGATGAACCGAGCGAGCTATGTTATCCACGCGGGTATTCTAAAATTATGGATCATACGAAGATGTGTTTGTCTAAACCTCCCACATACAAGCATGCAATACCCGGATGGATACCCAAAACTATACTAGGAGTGTATCGCCGTCAAGTCTGTCATTTACTTTTTGTGAGTTTTAACCATAGTCATCCCCCATGCTGAATCATGCAAATGCAAAAAATTCCTCTCGCGCGCGTTGACTGGGTTGGTAGCGATCGGATACCACTGTTGCGGTTTTATAGCACGACCTAGGTCAGGGTATCACAACACAATGTTCGTTTTCATACCATAAGATAGAAGAAGAAAAAAAAAACATAGTTTATTGATTAACTCATCATGGCAGTACAAAGAGTCGTATTACCATCATCCTTCATCATCATGATCTCAACAGAAGCTTTGAAGCTCATACCTTAGACTACACTCATCGAACAACACACTGCCTCCAGCTCTGCCGGGACAGCCGTCTTTCAGGCGCTTGATGGCCCTAGCGTAGCAGGCGCCGCAACCGTCGACGAACCCGCTGCAACAGAAGTAGAAGTACACCGGAGGAGTAGTCAGCGTCTGTACGCATCCAGTGCTCCTGCCGCCGTAGTAGTAATAACGATTGTTGGGCCTCGGCCCACTTGCAGAGCAAGTCACAGCCCACTCAATCAAAGAATCCCTCAGCCCAAAAGAAGTCAAGAAGCGTCTTCGCCATTCATCCCCAAAATCGTCAAAAGTCATCAAAGCCTCGAGGAAGAACTCTTCCCTGTCATTCCTCATCAGAAACCATTTGCCCCGAAGAGCTCGTCCAACGGTCTCATCATTCATGAAGAGAGAGATAGGAACGCAAGATTCATTCCGAGAACTTCTATAAGAGGCGCTGCTCGGGAAGAAGAAGGCAACGGTTTCCACTATCAGTAGAACGGGTTAGTTCTTGGGATAGCTGGTTAGGGTTCATCAGTTTAGTGTCTGGATTCGTAGAGTTGGGGCTGTGGCCAGGGACTCTACGTAATCTGGGCATAGCTCTTGGTTTGCCTTGCTTGTTTTATCTTTCCCTCCTTTATTTTCCCCTTGCTACAGTTGTTCGAAACACTGTTTGAACTTCATAGTAGAATCAACTCACTGTTCTAAATTCAAATTTACAATTGTCTGAATCGAAATGAGTTAAGACTTGGCACCAACAATTGGTATCAGAGCCCCCTTGTCGTGGAACGAAAGTTGCCGATAAGGAGATCCTGTGCCTCGCCATGTCATCTAATTCATTTCCCACCAGCTCAAACCCCCCTTGGTTTTCTGGTTCTAATTATTCTGTTTGGAAAAAAAGGATGAGACTTTACCTCCGAGGAATCGACTGTGAACTATGGGCAATTGTCCGAAATGGACCAATTGACATGAAAGAAGACGATGAGGAGGATTGGTCAAAAGAACAAATGAAAAGTGCTCAACTAGATTCTAGGGCAATGCACATTTTACTCTCTGCTATTTCAGATGATGAAGGAGAAAGAGTAAATAAGTGTGAAACTGCTAAAGAAATCTGGGAAATCTTAGAAACCACCCATGAAGGAACTTCAGAAGTAAAAGAAACAAGAATTGACCTTCTTCTCAAAGAATATGAAACCTTTGATATGTTGTCAGGAGAATCAATATCTGAAATGGACAAAAGATTCACTACTCTAGTTAATCGACTAAAAGGTCTAGGAAAAACCTTCTCAAGTAAAGAACTAGTTAGAAAGGTTCTAAGGTCTCTGCCTTTAGAATGGATGGCTAAGAGAACAGCTATAGAAGAGGCTAAGGACCTCAACACTCTGTCTCTGGAAAACTTGATTGGATCCCTGTTAAGTCATGAAGAAGTCCTAAAACAAATGACTTCTCTTCATGACAAGAAAAATAAAAATATAGCCTTCAATTCTATATGTAATAATGAAGGAGAAAAACTGGATGAGGAATTCGAAAATGAACTTGCCCTCACCAGCAAGAAACTCCAAAGAATGATGAAGTACAAACATGATCAGAATGCTAGAAGAAATAGTCAATCCAATGGCTATTCCTTTAGGCCCTCTGGAAACATGAATCCTCACAACTCTAGACCCCATGGACATAGCTCTGGAAATTCAAATGAAAAAAACTCGTTTGGATCAAACAGACATGAAAACAGTCCTAAAGAAACAAAAAATTCCACTGACACCACTATCTGTTTTAAGTGTGGCAAAACAGGTCACATAAGAGCAAATTGCCCTCTGAACAGAAAAAGAGAAAAGGGTCTGGTAACCACGTGGAGTGACTACAGCTCAGAGGAAGAAACTGAGAACCTAGCTCTCATGGGAATCAACTCAGACGCTGATGATGAGATCCACACTAATCAGGTTTGGTCTGATACTTCTTCTGAGCATGATCCTGAAAAACAAAATGAAGATTTCTTTCTAAATGCTCTTTCCAACCTACAAGATGAATGCAATAGACTGAAGAGCAAATATTGTCTGGTTGTTACTCAACTGAATGATAGAGACACTGAAATAAAAAGATTAAAAGACCTCATAGAAACTCAACAGCATGCTCAATTCATGCAAGACTCTCAGGTTACAAACTTAACCAATGAAAATAAAATTTTAAGGAGGAAGTTTGAAAACCTATCTAGAAACCTTCCTGTTCGCTCATGGACACCTTATGTATCCTACAACTCTAGCTGGAATAGTCATTACTCTAGTTCCTATAAACCCAAAATACTACCTAAATTCAGAAACTATCATTCCATCTGTTCACACTGTAGAAAACCAGGACATGATCTTGAACATTGCTATTCCAGAAGACAAAAACCCAAACTTGTTTGGGTTGTCAAAAACTCTAATTGAAATCACTTTCCTTTCAGAATAAAATTGGTGGAAACATCTGGTATTTAGATTCTGGATGCTCCCATCACATGACAGGTAATAAAGATCTTTTTTCATTTCTGAATCCTAAGAAGGGAGGTAAGGTTTACTATGGTAACAATAACAGTGCTTCTGTGGTTGGAAAAGGTACTATCAGTAGCAACACTTCTCTGGTAATTGAAGATGTACTTTATGTAGAAGGCTTAAAACATAACTTGCTGTCTATAAGTCAAATATGTGGTTCAACCTATCGTGTCATCTTTGATCCATCTTGTTGCATAATAGAAAGAATATCAGACAATACAGTAATATTCAAGGGAAAGAAAATAAATAATGTATACACTGTTGACTTATCATCTCTTGATCTGTCTGAAGATATTTGTTTGAGTACCATGACTGAATCAGCTATAATGTGGCATAGGAAACTAGGCCACTTGAGCTTCTCTAGATTAAGCAAACTATCCAAACTCAATCTAGTTAAAGGACTGCCTGAGATAAAATCCTCTGATAAACTCTCTTGTGAAGCATGTATACTAGGTAAACACTGCAAAAAGTCATTCAAAAGTAAACAAGATGTAACCACCTCTGCTGTGTGTGAATTGCTGCATATGGACCTCTTTGGACCAACTAACATCCTTAGTCTTGGAGGAAAATCATATGTTCTGGTTATTGTAGATGACTTCTCTAGATTTACCTGGGTCTACTTCCTCTCATCGAAGGATGAAGCATTCTCTAGGTTCAAATCCTTTGTTGTTCTTATGAAAAATCAACTTGCCTGCACCATTAAAGCAATTAGAAGTGACAATGGTGGAGAATTCATAAATGAAAATTTCTGTTTGTTTTGTGACTATCATGGTATTCTGCATACACTCTCTGCTCCTAGAACACCACAACAAAATGGTGTTGTGGAAAGAAAAAATAGATCCTTAATAGAGACTGCTAGGACCATGCTTCTTGAATTTGACTGTCCTAAGTTCCTATGGGCAGAAGCTGTGAACACTGCATGCTATGTGATTAATCGAACCACCATTAGGAAAACTATAAACAAAACTCCATATGAAATACTCAAAGGAAAACCACCCAGGATTTCTTATTTCCATCCATTTGGTTCAAAATGTTACATTCTTAACACTAAAGATCAAATTGGAAAATTTGATACCAAATCAGATATAGCTACCTTCCTTGGATATTCCAACAAAGGGCAGGCTTACAGAGTATATAACAGAAGATCTAGGAAAGTTGAGGAGTCTGTACACATCAAATTCGACTTATCAGACTCACCACTGTCTCTTCCTTCTGATCTAAGCAACTTTGATTTTCTCCCTATTAGTCCTTTGCTTGAGACAGGTAATAGCTCCTGTTCCAACAAAGCTGATGAAAACTCTCAAACTCCTAAAGACAATCAGACAGAATCTGACCCTCCAAATCAGCCTGAAGCCCCTGCCCACATCAGAAGGAGACATCCTCCCTCTCAAGTCATAGGTAACCTGTCTGATCCTATCCAGACCAGAGGTAAGTACATTCCAGGACAATATGCATTTGTGTCATTACTTGAACCTAACAACTTTAAAGAAGCCCTTCTTGATGAAGAATGGCTAGTTGCTATGCAAGAGGAATTATCTCACTTTGTTAGGCTCAAAGTATGGGAACTTGTACCTAGGCCTTTAAACTTGACTGTTATTGGAACTAAATGGATATTCAGGAATAAATCAGATGAATTAGGATTCATAATTAAAAACAAAGCTAGACTTGTTGCTCAAGGATATAATCAAGAAGAGGGAATTGATTACGATGAGACCTTTGCCCCTGTAGCTAGGATTGAATCAATCAGATTACTATGTGCCTATGCAAGTCTAATGAATTTCAAACTCTATCAGATGGATGTAAAAACAGCGTTTTTGAATGGTGAAATAAAAGAAGATGTCTATGTAGAACAACCTCCTGGCTTTATAGACTTTGAATACCCTGACCATGTCTTCAAACTCTCTAAAGCCCTCTATGGTCTCAAACAAGCTCCCAGAGCTTGGTATGAGAAGTTAACCAACTTTCTAATATCACAAGAGTTCTGTCAAGGGGGAGTTGACAAAACTCTCTTTATAAAGAAGAAAAATGAGCATACTCTTATAGTCCAAGTCTATGTTGAGGATATTGTGTTTGGAAGTACTAACCCTAGCATGTGTGATGAGTTCTGCTCTGCAATGAAAGATCAATTTGAAATGAGTCTCATGGGGGAATTAACCTATTTCCTTGGTCTTCAAATTCATCAAACAAAGTCTGGAATCTTTATTCACCAAACTAAATACTTGAACTCAATGCTTGCTAAATTCGACTTGATGAATGTGAAACCTAGCAAAACTCCCATAGCATCCAACCTACATTTAGACTATGACTTAAAAGGACAAGCTGTCTGTGAGAAGAAATATAGGGGAATGATAGGGTCTTTACTCTACTTAACTGCCAGCAGACCTGACATTCAGTACTGTGTATGCCTCTGTGCTAGGTTTCAGAATCAGCCTAAAGAAAGTCATCTTGCAGCTGTTAAAAGAATATTTAGATACTTGAAAGCTACTCAGGACATAGGTCTATGGTATCCTAAATCATCAGAGTTGTCTCTCACAGGCTACTCTGACTCAGATTTTGCTGGTAGTATGACTGATAGAAAAAGCACTAGTGGAACCTGCCAATTCATTGGAGGATGCTTAGTGTCCTGGTCAAGTAAAAAACAAGGTTCAGTGGCCCTTTCAACTGCTGAAGCTGAATATGTAGCAGCTGGTAGTTGTTGCACTCAAATTCTCTGGCTTAGGTCCCAACTTGCTGATTATGGTATTAATTTAAACAATGTACCTATCCTCTGTGACAACACAAGTGCTATTTGCATGTCAAAAAATCCAGTACATCATAGTAGAACTAAACACATTGAGGTTAAGCACCATTTTATCAGGGACTTAATTCAGGATGGTCTGATTGAACTAAAGTTTATATCTACTGAATTGCAATTAGCCGATATTTTTACAAAGGCTCTTTCCTCTGAAAGGTTTTTTAGACTATGTGATGACCTTGGACTCAGATCCCTTCACTCGATTCAAAATGAGCATTAAACAGGTGCTGTTCTCTCTGTCACTCTCTTTAATTTGCACACTTATTTTACTTATATTCCCCATGTTGCTTGATTGAGTTTTCGCATACTGAATGTTCTGAATTCCCATACTTAGACTCAATCAATAATTGTTTGACTACTTATTCTCTGCGGACCTTGCTACTTATTGCTGTATCTCTTGGTCTTCCCGCTTGTAGTATAAGTATCCCCCCCATCATCATCCTTCACACCACTCATCAAACTGCCCTGATAGCTACCCTAAAACATGACCGAGCTCTTCACTTCCTCTAGCATCCCTGGTGCCATTGTCACCTATGTGGGGAAAACCTACCCTGAACCTATTGAATTCAATCATCACAGGTTCAAAGAGTACTTTGCTTCCAGACGCCTATCTGAACCAATCACCCTTGATCTCTATGAATTCAAAGCTCTAGGGATTGACATAGCTCCTTTCATTCGAAATCTTGGCTGGGAATTTCTCATCCACTATCCCTCTCTTCCTGCATGCCCCCTGCCAGTCAAAAACTTCTATGCCAATCTTGACTGTCAAGGCATTATCACCAGAAAACTCACTACTCTTGTGAATGGATACTTCATATCACTCTCAGCTGAGGCCATTGGAACTCTGCTCAACCTTCCTACAGAAGGACCTCTTCCTCTGGCACATGAGGATGAGTTCCTCTTCTATGACTTCGACTATGAAGTTGAGTACTCTCGTATAACTCAGCGTCGAGTCTCAAGCAATGAAGTCATCACCACTGCTGATCTCAACCCTACTCTTCGCACCCTGCATTATGTCATTACTCGCCTGTTTCTGCCCCGGACTCACGGTCTAAACATTGTCACAAAAATCGATCTCTGGGTGCTCTCTAATGCACTGACAGGAAGAAAAATTGACTACACTCAGCTTCTGTTTGGGTCCATAGTTCGCAATGCTGATGCTCATCTTGATGGTAGGCTTCCCTATGGGGGCTTAATCACTCTTCTTCTGGCCAATCTCGGGCTTTCCCTAGATGGTTTTTCCTCTGTTGACACTTCTGTCTATGTCCCTGCCACCACTGTTCTGCTCCATCTTCACATTGAGCCTCAGCATTCGAAAGGGGGAGGATCCCTGGACCCAGCAAATGCTAAGCCAATTAAAAACAAATCCAAGATCCTGAACTCTGAAATCTCTGACTCAACCGTTAGGAAGAACCTTATAATCAACTTCGAAGAGGAAGATGCTGAACTCGAACCAGAAACAGTATCAGAGAAGGACATCAGACTGTTTGCTGCTGAACTAGAGAAAGAAATAATGGAAGGAGCTGATGGATCAATGGAAGATGATGCTACTGAAACTCAGGAGGACAAAATGATGGAAGATGTGGCTGGAACTCAGGGGGAGCCAAACGATGGTCCTTAGTTTGAATGTGTCTAAATGTGTTGAGTGATCGAGTCCCTAGTTTATCAAAAGTATGCTGAATATGTGTCTGAGTGAATAAAGACCATAATGGTCTTAGTATGACAAAAATGATCGAGTCCTTGTGAGTGATATAAACAATCGATATGAATAATTGACCATAATGGTCTAAGTTTGCTTGCTGATATGATCTAAGTGTGCTTGAGTGATTCATGTTCTACTGATGCAAGACTCTCTCTTATTAATTCTCTGCATTTTTTTTTTTGGATCAATATTCTCGATTCTTTGATATCATGTTTTTGATAAGAACAGGAATGAAAGCTCGAACGCAGGGGGAGATTGTTGGGCCTCGGCCCACTTGCAGAGCAAGTCACAGCCCACTCAATCAAAGAATCCCTCAGCCCAAAAGAAGTCAAGAAGCGTCTTCGCCATTCATCCCCAAAATCGTCAAAAGTCATCAAAGCCTCGAGGAAGAACTCTTCCCTGTCATTCCTCATCAGAAACCATTTGCCCCGAAGAGCTCGTCCAACGGTCTCATCATTCATGAAGAGAGAGATAGGAACGCAAGATTCATTCCGAGAACTTCTATAAGAGGCGCTGCTCGGGAAGAAGAAGGCAACGGTTTCCACTATCAGTAGAACGGGTTAGTTCTTGGGATAGCTGGTTAGGGTTCATCAGTTTAGTGTCTGGATTCGTAGAGTTGGGGCTGTGGCC
Organism: Linum tenue; assembly: GCA_946122785.1. Classification (NCBI taxonomy): domain Eukaryota; kingdom Viridiplantae; phylum Streptophyta; class Magnoliopsida; order Malpighiales; family Linaceae; genus Linum; species Linum tenue. The sequence goes on from CAMGYJ010000003.1 coordinate 33,805,207, forward strand.
AGGGACTCTACGTAATCTGGGCATAGCTCTTGGTTTGCCTTGCTTGTTTTATCTTTCCCTCCTTTATTTTCCCCTTGCTACAGTTGTTCGAAACACTGTTTGAAGCTTCATAGTAGAATCAACTCACTGTTCTAAATTCACATTTACAATTGTCTGAATCGAAATGAGTTAAGACTTGGCACCAACAACGATTCCCGACGTTATCGAGCAATTGGGCTTGGAATTCCACGGCGTTTGCCATGTCAAAGTTGTTTGGGTTGCAGAGCCCGATGCTGTTGCTTCCGCTGCAGTAGCCATTGGGATCATTGGACTCGCATAGGTTGAGGGTTTCGGCGCTGACGATGACGATGATCATCATCACTAGCTGCAAAACAAGAACTAGTAAGAATGTTGACGATGATTGAACATGCATATTATTTGTTCTTGATAACAAAGGAATAGATTGAGAGGAATTGAAACCCTAGAATCTGATTTTCTCATTGCAATCGTTTGCCTTTATAGGCAGTACAAACTGGAAGAAGACAAGCTCCATAGATGAGCTTGTTTGATAGCTTGGAACAGAAAACATCAGTGACTTGAAGGAAAAGAAAGTACAACCGAAAGGGGAAAGAAGAGACGACATCGTATGGTGAAGTCTTCGTCCAGAACGACAGCGCAGCAAACACCAAGCATCCGTCAAATCCAAAACGACTGCGTAGCAATAAGAAACCCCAAAGAGATGAAACGTTGCCGTGTGAGAACTCGACCGTTGGAGAAGAGGGAAAAGATTTTCAATCTAATACCCCCCGCAAGCCGGTGGACAGAGGTTTCGGACACCGAGCTTGGACAACAGAGTGTGGAAAGGACCTGGTGAGAGTGGCTTGGTGAAGAGATCTGCCAATTGGTGAGTAGAAGAGACACGAAGTAACTTGAGTCGCCCGGATTGAAGCTTCTCTCGGACAAAGTGGCAGTCTAATTCGATGTGCTTCGTTCGTTCATGGAAGGTGGGATTTTTGGCAATGTAAATTGCGCTTTGGTTGTCGCAATAGAGAGCTGCAGCAGCAGAGGAAGATGCTTTGAAGTCTTGGAGAAGGTATTGAAGCCATTGAATCTCACAAGAAGTATAAGCTAATGCCCTGTATTCTGCCTCACAAGAGGACCTTGACACTGTGTGTTGCTTCTTTGTTTTCCAGGAGATGAGGGAATCACCCAAGTAAATGCAGAAACCAGTTGTGGAGCGCCTGGTATCGACACAAGCGGCCCAGTCAGAATCAGTGAAAGCCTTGATTTGAAAGGTGCATTTGGAGGGAAAGAACAAGCCTGTTGCAGGGGTAGATTTGAGGTAACGAATGATCCTGAGAACTGCTTTATAGTGAGTCACTGAAGGAGAGGACATGAATTGGCTGAGCTGTTGTGTAGCGTAGCTGATATCAGGTCTTGTAGTTGTGAGATAGATTAGTTTCCCAACAAGGGTACGATAGAGTTCTGGATCCTCAAAAACAACATCAGGCTTAGAAGTGAGATGAGCTTTGTAGTCCATAGGTGTTGTAGCAACTTTGGAATCTAGAACATTGGCTTGTTCAATGATTTCCAATGTATATTTTCTCTGTGAAATGTGAATGCCAGAAGGATTCCTTGCAACTTCAATGCCCAAAAAGAATTTCAAATCCCCCAAGTCTTTGATACTGAACTCATTGTGTAGAACAGTCTTCAGGTTCTGAATAGCAACTAGATCATTTCCTCCAATGATCAAGTCATCAACATAGATCAAAATACAGGTGTAGCTTGTATCAGTGGCCAGAGAAAAAAGTGAATGGTCTGCCTTACTTTGAATGTAACCAACTCGAAGTAATGTGTCAGTGAGCTTGGAAAACCATTGTCTGGATGCTTGTTTAAGACCATAGAGAGATTTTTTGAGGCGGCAAACAAGGTTGGGAATGCCAGGGGGTGGTGTGAAGCCTTTAGGAAGAGTCATATAGACCTCTTCATCGAGGTCACCATGGATAAAGGCATTATTCACATCCAACTGGTGAATATGCCAATTTCTCATAGCTGCAATGGCCAAGAAGGTCCTAATGGTGGTCATCTTAATCACAGGAGCAAATGTGTCCTGAAAATCAAGACCTTCTTGTTGAGTGTTGCCTTTGGCAACCAGCCTTGCCTTGTGTCTTTCCAGAGATCCATCAGAAAGGAATTTATCCTTATATACCAATTTGTTGCCAATAGGTTTCTTGCCTGGAGGAAGAGAGACCACATCCCATGTATTGTTTTGGACAAGGGCTTTAATCTCGGAAATCATAGCTTGATTCCAAACATCTAGTTGTGATGCTTCTTTGTATGTCTGTGGCTCTTGATGAGTAGAAATAGTGAGGAGAAACCTTTTGTGAGAGGGACTAAGCTTATCATAGGAAATCATAGAGGAGAAAGAGTACCTGGGGTCAGTGACCTGCTTCAGAGTTTGGTGATTGATTCTGCTTGAACCTTGTGCAAGGAAACAGTGGTAGTCTTGTACCAAGTGAGAAGGTGGTTTGATGGTTCTTTGAGACTTACGCAGGGGTTGAGGTGGCTGGGGTGGAGAGGGTGAATGAGGTGTAGAAGAAGAAGAAGGATGAGATGGGGAAGAAGAAGTGCCAGGAGATGAAGTAGTAGGAGTAGGAGGATCAAAGGAAATTGGATTAGCTGGAGGAGGAGGAAGAACAGGAGGAGATGGAAGGGGTGGATCATCATGAACAGAAGATGAAGGTAATGGGAAGATTAAGTCTGGAGTAGAAGAAGTAGGATCAGGATCAGAATTTTGCTGGTAGGGAAAAAAAGATTCATAGAAAATGACATCTTTAGGTACAAAAATGTCATGAGAGGAGAGATCATATAGTCTATAACCTTTTATGCCAGGAGAGAAGCCAAGAAAAATTGACTTTCTGGCACGAGGTTGAAATTTTATTCTGTGATTAGCTAGGGTGCTAGCATAACACAGACAACCAAACACTCTGAGGTCTGAAAGATCAGGTGGTTTGTTGTAGAGAATGTGAAATGGTGTCTTTTGAGACAGAACTGGTGAGGGAACCCTGTTAATGAGAAAGACTGTGTGTTCAACACAGTCCCCCCAAAAAGCAGGAGGCAAATCAGCTTGGAACTGAAGTGCTCTAGCAACAGCCAAGATATGCTGATGCTTCCTCTCAACCTTACTGTTTTGTTGTGGGGTTTCCACACATGACATTTCATGAGTGATTCCAGTGGAGGTGAAAAAGTCGGGCATGAGAAACTCTTTTCCCTGATCACTTCTAATGGTTTTGATTTTTGTTTGAAACTGTCGTTCCATTTGAGTACAGAAAGAAATGAGTTTAGGTCTGGCTTCAGATTTCAGTTGAAGTAAAATGATCCATGTCATTCTAGAAAATACTTAAAACCATCATATGTAGGAACTGAGTTGGGGCCCCAAATGTCTACATGAAGAAGTTGAAATGTAGCATGAGTTACAGACTGACTAGAAGGAAAAGGAAGCCTTTTTTGCTTGGCAAAATGGCAGACATCACAGGGCTGATCTCTCTGAGTTGTAATGGAGGTACAAAATTGTTTGATTATGGGAATTTTAGAGTGGGAAACATGGCCAAGTCTAAAATTCCACAAATCAAAATGGTTGGTAGAGACAGCAGACATCACTTTAGGTAATAGAGAGGCTTCTAGGTAGTAAAGGCCATTGCTGAGGTTAGCAGAACCAATCACCCTCGTCTTCTGCAGGTCCTGTATGAGACAAATTATGGAATGAAAGGTTAAGCAAAGAGAATTGGTGGATGTTAATTTGCTGACAGAGATAAGGTTGAAGGTGAACTGGGGAATGAACAAGGCATTGGTCAAGATTAACTCATCATTGCAAGAAGCTGTGCCTGAATGAGTTGCTTGAATCTTTTGGCCAGTTGGGAGAGAAATAAACACATTGGTTAAAGGAACAGGATCCTTAAGGTAAGCCAAAGAACAAACTATATGGTCTGAAGCACCTGTGTCAAGAATCCATCTAGGAGTGTTTTGAGAAGAAACACTTAGGATAGGCAGTGTAGTAGAAGTACCTTGATTGGAGATATATGATGCACCAGAGAATGATGAAGAAGTGCTCTTGGAGTTCATGAGGCTCATGAGCCTGTCATAGTCAGAGCGAGTTAACTTCACTTCATCATCAGGAGTGGTAGCAGCATTGACAGCTGGCCTGGAGCGAGAAGGAACAGAAGAAGGTGGCCTTGGAATAAAGTTAGCAGGGTAGCCATTTTTCTTGAAGAATTTCTCTTTAGTATGACCTCTTCTCTTACAATAATTGCAGATGACTGGTGTTCCAGTAGTTGGAGAAGAAGTTCTTGTCATACCAGGGGGCCAGCCATGCTTTTGGAAGCAGATGTCTTCTGTATGACCTTCTCTATTGCAGAAAGTGCAGTAAGGGGGTTTGGAATTGGGGCGTCTGTTGGCTCCCTGAATGGCTGAGACTGATGATTCGGTCTGAGGAGCAGCATGGTCCAGGTGACTAGTAGGAGTACATGTGCAGGGCAACAAGGGTTGGTAGTTCTCTAGCTCATCCCTGAGGGTAATAACACGACCATAGTATTCTGTAATGGATTGATTACCTTGTTGGAGAGAAGAGAGTGCTTCTTCAAGTTCTGCTATGCGAATCAGATCACCAGATCCATAGCGTGTCTGGAGACTTTTCCAAGCTTCAAATGCAGTCTTGCTAGACAAAATGGTTTTTCGGATCTCGACAGAGGAAGACTGCTGGATCCAACTCAGAATCATGACATTGTTGCGAACCCAAGCACCATGACGTGGATCTGTGGCAGGAGGTTCAGGAATGGCACCATTAATAAACCCAAGCTTGTTTTTTGTAGCAAGGGCGTTGAACATAGCTCTGCTCCAGTCATTGAAATTGGTAGCAGAGAGCTTTTCAGCGACAAGAAGAGATCCAGGCTGCTCGGAGCCATGGAGAAAGAACGGATCAGAAAGAGGGTCGAGAATAGGTGGCTGAGGCTCAGGTTGTGCCTGAGCTTCATTATCAGCCATTGTAAAGGGAGGCGGCAGCTAGGGTTTTGTCACAGGCTCTGATACCATAACAAAGGAATAGATTGAGAGGAATTGAAACCCTAGAATCTGGTTTTCTCATTGCAATCGTTTGCCTTTATAGGCAGTACAAACTGGAAGAAGACAAGCTCCATAGATGAGCTTGTTTGATAGCTTGGAATAGAAAACATCAGTGACTTGAAGGGAAAAAAAGTACAACCGAAAGGGGAAAGAAGAGACGACATCGTATGGTGAAGTCTTCGTCCAGAACGACAGCGCAGCAAACACCAAGCATCCGTCAAATCCAAAACGACTGCGTAGCAATAAGAAACTCCAAAGAGATGAAACGTTGCCGTGTGAGAACTCGACCGTTGGAGAAGAGGGAAAAGATTTTCAATCTAATACTTGATCGATGAATGAACTGAGGATCAAGCCTAGTTCATCATATATATGTATATACATATAGGCATGCACTATAGCTAGACTTCGCCGGCCGGGCATTAGATTCCAAACCATAGGACGACTACGAGACAAGTAGGTGTTGGGTCAAAGAAGAAGAAGAGGAAAGGGAAGTGTCATGAGAAGTCCAAACTCTTTTACATGATTGAAATTAATTATCTTTGTTTTTCTAAGGAATGTGAAAGAGAGCATGAATTTTCAGGATGGAGCTGCTTTTCCAACGATTTGAGTTATTGGGGACTATGGTTGGTTCATGACATGGCATCGGAGCTGATTTTTGTGTTTGAGGTAACATATTCAAGGTAATCACGATCCCCAATACTAATTGTTATCTTAAAGCGCATAGTATGAGTGGATCTGTGTAAACTTCGAGCTCATAAGTTGGGTTGAGAAAGTGTGTAAGAAAGTGGTTAAGTATCATATATATATATGAACGTCTCCCAAACAACTCGAGTTGTTTGGACCAGTTGGTTCATGACAGTATTTGGTGAGTCTTCTGGGGACATGTAAATAAGTGGTTAAGTATCATACATGGACCTCTCTCAACAACTTGAGTTGCTTGTAACAAGTTTTGATGAGTCTTATGTCAAGAAACAGTTGATCTCAATAACTCGAGTTGTTGGGAGAGGTTCAATCGTGGATCATATACCACACACTAACACGCCCCCTCAAACAAAAGCCACTCACAAGGACTTGAAGTTTGCACAGGTCCGAATACCATGTGCTTAATAAATGAGTGTCACCGGGAATCGAACACATGACCTCTCGATCACAGAAGACCCTGATACCATGTCAAGAACCAGTAAATCCTAATAACTCGAGTTGTTGGAAGAGGTTCAATAATGAATCATATACCACACACTAATATCTTATGGTTGTACACTTCCGTTGGTGGTGGGTTGACATATTTCAACCCTCTTTCTTTTAATGTTTTCTGTATCTCAGTTTCATATAGCATCTTCATCAACTTTGACATCTCTATATAGCCATTTCAAGATTGCACACACGGAAACCTTTTTATTGAGGGCTATAGCCTAAAAAAAATCTCGTTCAGCCTTGTTCTCTAGCTCGTGGCTCTTATGATTTGACACAGTACAAATCCTGATTGCAGAAGGATTGAAGAAGAAGAGGTTCGTTGAAGAAGAAGTTAGACGAAACGTACGAAAGAAAGAAACTTTTTATTAAGCTGCTGAAGTGTTTTTCATTGAACTGTGTCATTTTACTACATGTAGCGGCCGGGTTAAAGTAGTTAGCCGTTTTAATTACTGTTTAGACTTTAAATGGACGAATGAAAAGCAGCCAAGTGGTATTAAAGTAGTCAGCCGTTTTAATTACTGTTTAGACTTCCACAAAACCCTAGCAAGCTTTTCTCTTATGATTTGAGCCCCAGAAAATGGACATTCATTGCATCCCCTGTTTGTTTCCTCTTGTTGGGAGAATATTTTGTGTCCATTTCCACATAAAGACTCTGACCTTCAAGGGAATCTTCATCCTCCATACATGCTTCCAATTGACTGGAGTGTACCTTTCCACCCACCTCATTTACAATGCTTGTTTGCCATAGGTGCTTGAATCTCTCCTAACCGAATCTCATCCATTGAATCAATCTAACGGTTGAAGTTAAACGATCATTTTTCTAGTCTTCCTGCACAACTAAATATCGTCCCGATTTTATTACTATCACACTAACTTAATGGCATCGCTCACTTTCTTCACCTCCTCTCAAAATTTACATGTTTACTAAGTTTCGCTACATTAAGGTAGAGTAATGATTGGATGAACAAAATGATTATCATTCATGGATATCCAAAAATCATCATGAGTACGAAAATGAGTTTGCAAAACCTCCCACGTAAAAGTATGGATACCGAAAGGGGTGCCCGAAACTATACTAAGCATTTATCCGTAATCAAATATTTTTAAGGGTTTTAACCATAGTCGTCTCATACTCATGCATAAACCGTTTATTGAACTCATGGAGTACAGAGTCTTAAGATAAAACTTACATTTTAATTATGATCACTTCAACAGAAGCTCTCAAAATCATACCTCAAACTACATTTATCAAACAAGACCTTCCCTCCAGCTTTCCCCGGACAGCCTTCTTTCAGGCGCTTGACGGCCTTAGCATAGCAGCCGCCGCAAACACCGTCGACGAACCTGCCGCCGCAGCAGTAGTAGAAGTACACCGGAGGATCGGTCGGCGTCTCGATGCATCCTGAGCTCCTGCCGCCGTTGTAGAATTTGGGATTCCTATCAGAGAAAAACACTGGTTTTTCTTCGCCAATTCCAAATACAGAAGCAGAGCAGCAAACAGAGCAGCAGCCTTCAAACCAGTCGACCGTTGGAGTGAAGACGACGCCGTGTCTAGAAGAAGAACGCAATGAAGCGAAGACGACGTCGTACCGAAGTGAAGTCTCGCCTGCAACCAAGACGACAGCGTATAGAAGCTGGAGCCAAGTTGTGTCTGGCAAATTACCAAACTGATGCCCAACTTCTTATTTTGTCTATTTTCCCAAATCGGATTGTACTTTCTTCTTTCCCAAGTTTGTCTTCTTTTCTTGTTCTGTAAACTATCAACTACTCAGCTATATAAGCTGAGGAAATGCAATGAGAACAAAAGCTGAAAATTCCAAACCCTAAAACAAGTGTTATGGTATCAGAGCCTCAAGGGTTCTAACCCTAGCCGCCACCCATGGAACAACAACAAATCACAGACCCAATGTCTGATCCTTACTACCTACATGGTAGTGAGCAACCTGGTTCCCAACTGGTCAGTGAGAAACTCACTACCACCAACTACAATGACTGGCACAAGGCCATGTTCAATGCCCTAGCAGCCAAGAACAAGACTGGCTTCATTGATGGGAGCATTCCAGATCCAGGAGATGACAGTGATCAGTCCACCTGCTGGAAACGCAACAACATCATGGTGCTTGCCTGGATCCAGCAAGCTGTCGACCCTGCAATCCGCAAGACAATCATGTCCTGCAAAACTGCTGTTGAAGCCTGGCGTAGCCTGCGTGCAAGGTATGGTCAAGGTGACTTGATTCGCATTGCTGAACTCATTGAATCCCTCTGCTCACTCAAGCAAGGTAATCTCTCTGTGATTGACTATTATGGCAACCTCATCACTCTGAAAGATGAGCTTGACAACTACCAACCACTTGAACCCTGCACCTGCACCTGCACTCAAGACAGTGTCAACACCTGCAATGCCATGAAATTAGTCTTCCTCTATAGAGATACCAACTATGTTATTCAGTTCTTAAGAGGTCTCAATGACAACTTCTCTACTGTTAGATCTCAAGTTCTATTTGGTGACACTATTCCACCAATAGATAGGGTCTTCCAACGCATGCTTCAGCATGAAAGACAACTGAATGGCAACCAAAATGGCAAATCTCTTACCACTGACAGCATGGCCTTAGCTGCTCAAGGTAATGCCAACTTCCAGAGCAGAAGACCTCGCCCCCACTGCACTTTTTGCAAGATTGATGGCCACACAGAAGACACTTGCTACCACAAACATGGATGGCCCCCTGGTGTGTCCACCAAACCCACCAATCCTCCAAGAAAACCCTATGAATGTTCCTTCTGCAAACGCCAAGGACACACTGAGGAACGTTGCTTCTTCAAACATGGTTTCCCACCAAAATCATCACCTGGTGCTGGTCGTGCTCGAAGTTCTGTCAATTCCACCTCCAGCAACCTACCTGATGATTCCAACCAAGAGGTCAAACTCACAAAGGCAGACTTTGACAAGCTAATGAACCTAGTGAAAGACAAAGGTCCATCTCAGCCTTCCAGTTCTGCCTTTACTGCTGCTACATTTACCAACACTTCAGGTAAATTCACCCTGATTGTTGATACCAAACTACCATACAACAACAAATGGATCCTGGACACAGGTGCTTCAGATCATGTTGTTTGCTCTCTTGAATTACTTACTAATCCCAGAATCACTCATGATGTTTTCATCACCCTCCCAACTGGTGAACAAGTACAGGCCACTCATACAGGCACTGTTACTTGTATTTCTGGCCTAACTCTGCAAGAAGCCCTCTTTGTACCCCAATTTAGCTTCAATCTCATTTCAGTGAGCAAATTGACCACCACAACCTCCCTATGTCTAACCTTCTTCTCCAATGTTTGTCAAATCCAGGATATGCAGCAGAAGAGGATGACTGGTTCTGCTAGGCTCTCCCAAGGACTCTACCTCATTGATCCCCAACCTTTAGATACTATACCTAAACACATCACTGCTGCCAGTTTCCACAATTTTGACTTATGGCATTATAGACTTGGGCATGTTTCTCATTCCAAAATCCCTTCCCTGAGAGAGATATGTTCTTCCATTCATACTGACAAGTCATTGCCCTGTGATGTCTGTCATTTTGCAAGGCAGAAAAGACTGCCTTTTCCTTGTAGCAACTCTGTTTGCACACAATCTTTTCAACTGATACATGTAGATCTTTGGGGTCCTAATTCTGTTCCTAGCTATGATGGTTTTAAATATTTTCTAACCATTGTAGATGATTTCACTAGGATGACTTGGATTATACTACTATCCTCTAAATCAGAAGCTAGAGTCAAACTCCAACATTTCTGCTCTTACATTCAAACACAGTTTCAAACCAAAGTCCAAAGAATCAGGAGTGACCAAGGAAAAGAATTTCAAATGACAGATTTCTTTAACTCCACTGGAATCTTTCATGAACTTTCCTGTGTTGAAACACCCCAGCAAAACAGCAAGGTTGAAAGAAAACACCAACACATCCTTGCTGTTGCCAGGGCTCTTAAATTCCAAGCAAATCTACCTTCTGGTTTTTGGAGTGACTGTGTCAAACATGTTGTTCACCTCATCAACAGAGTCCCCTCCCTTGTTCTTGCCAACAAAACACCCTTTGAAACCCTCTTTCACAAACCCCCTAACCTCTCATAACTCAAAGTTTTTGGATGCCTTTGTTTTGCCAGTTCCTTAAAGAATCACAGAACCAAATTTGATTCTAGAGCTAGGAAAGGTGTTTTCCTTGGCTTCACTGTAGGCATTAAGGGAGCCACTAATGATGTTTTCACTTCCAGAGATGTTCATTTCTATGAACATCATTTCCCATTCAAAGACTCAACACCAGACCCCAACTATCCTTACAGCCCTTCACCCAATCCCATCATATATGATGATCCCCTTCCTTTAACCTCACCTTCTACATCTAATCCACTTCCCAACCTCAGTCCACCTAACTATGACAGTGATGACAGCATGAATCATACCCCTCAACCTACTCCAAACACCCCACCACCAGACCAAAATAGCCCACCCATACCATCCCCACCACAACAACAACCACCAATCCAACCAACAAAGAAATCAACCAGAACCATCAAACGACCTACCTACCTCCAACAATATCACTGCAATCTTCTCCAGCAGAACCCCTCAACCAGTCATCCTCCCAAGCAGCATATCTCAGGTATTAAACATTCACTCAATACAGTACTAGACTACTCTAATCTATCTCCTTCCCACCAACACTTTGTTCTCAGTATATCTTCTCACAAAGAACCAGATACTTACAAAGAGGCCATCTTATCACCTGAGTGGGATTCTGCTGTCAACACTGAACTAGCAGCCCTTGATTCTAATGGCACATGGGAAGTTGTTGAATTACCAGCTGACAAAAGAGCCATAGGTTGCAAATGGGTCTTTCGAATCAAGTTCAATCCTGATGGCTCAATTGACAGATTCAAAGCCAGACTTGTAGCCAAAGGCTACAGTCAGCAAGAGGGAGTAGACTACCAGGACACATTTGCCCCAGTAGTCAAAATGACAACTATCAGGTTATTCCTTGCTCTTGCTGCAGCAAGGAATTGGCATGTTCATCATCTAGATGTGAACAATGCTTTCCTACATGGAGACCTAGACCAAGAAGTTTACATGAAACTCCCACCTGGTTACAAGACACCCACTGGAATGAAATCACCTGTCCGCCTTCTAAAGAAATCACTCTATGGACTCAAACAGGCATCAAGACAGTGGTTCTCCAAACTTGCAGACACACTCATCTCTCAAGGCTACCAACCCAGCAAAGTTGATCATTCATTGTTCTACAAAGCAACAGGTTCAACCTAAAAATCCATTCTAGTCTATGTTGATGATCTAATCATTGGAGGTACATGTCTACAGGAGATCAACCACATCAAACAGTATCTACATCATGAATTCAGCATTAAGGACTTGGGCAGTCTCAAGTTTTTCCTGGGTATTGAAGTAGCAAGATCAGCCAAAGGCATTCACATCAACCAAAGAAAATACACATTAGAGATTCTTGAAGAAGCTGATCTTTTACATTGCAAACCAGTCACTACACCAATGGATTACAAGGGTCACTTATCCTCCAATCACTCAGATCCCTTCAATGATCCCACACTATACAGAAGATTGGTGGGCAAGCTAATCTACCTAACTACCACCAGGCCATAAATCAGCTATGCTACCCAACAAGTCAGCCAATTCATGGCCAACCCAAGCAATGATCACTACAAAGCAGTTCTCCGAATCCTAAAATACCTGAAATCAGCTCCAACAAGTGGCCTTTTCTTCTCTGCCACATCCACTCTCCAACTCAAAGCATTCAGTGATTCAGACTGGGCTGCCTGTGTTGACACAAGACGATCCACCACTGGCTATTGTGTCTATCTTGGCGACTCACTGATTTCCTGGAAAAGCAAGAAACAAACAACCATCTCAAGATCATCCTGTGAAGCTGAATATAGGGCACTTGCTCACACAGTTCTGAAATTCAATGGATACTTTACCTTCTCCAAGACTTCAAGATCAATCACTTCCAACCAGCAATTCTCTACTGCGACAACCAATCAGCTATCCACATCGCAGAGAATTCGACCTTCCATGAGCGGACGAAGCACATCGAGCTTGATTGCCACTTCGTCCGTGAAAAGGTGCTTTCTAACACAATCGAACTCCTCCATGTTTCAACAATTCACCAACTTGCAGACCTCTTCACCAAACCACTCCCACCAGCTACATTCCTTCATCTCCTCTCCAAGCTCGGTGTGCTCAACATTTGCCCACCAGCTTGCGGGGGGGTATCAGAGAAAAACACTGGTTTTTCTTCGCCAATTCCAAATACAGAAGCAGAGCAGCAAACAGAGCAGCAGCCTTCAAACCAGTCGACCGTTGGAGTGAAGACGACGCCGTGTCTAGAAGAAGAACGCAATGAAGCGAAGACGGCGCCGTACCGAAGTGAAGTCTCGCCTGCAACCAAGACGACAGCGTATAGAAGCTGGAGCCAAGTTGTGTCTGGCAAATTACCAAACTGATGCCTAACTTCTTATTTTGTCTATTTTCCCAAATCGGATTGTACTTTCTTCTTTCCCAAGTTTGTCTTCTTTTCTTGTTCTGTAAACTATCAACTACTCAGCTATATAAGCTGAGGAAATGCAATGAGAACAAAAGCTGAAAATTCCAAACCCTAAAACAAGTGTTAATTCCCGACGTAATCAAGCAATTGGGCTTGGAATTCCAACGTGTTCGTCAGGTTTGAAATCCTGCACGTTGCAGATCCCGTTGCTGTCGCTTCCGCTGCAATAACCGTTGGGATCACTGGACTCGCATAAGTTGTCGCCGTCGGCGTCGGAGCTGCTGCTTAGCCCACTGCAGCAACAGAAGATGATGTTGGTCGTCACTACCTGCAAAACGAGAAGTGATTGAACAGACATTGCATTCGTATGACGTCGCCGGCCGGTGGAGGTGTTTGATCGATGAATTAACCGATTATTCAAGATGCTTCTTAAGGACGAGACTCGTGTTTGTATATATATATATAATATATATGTATGTCACTAGGCCTGCACCGGCCGGCGGACAGAATCTACATTAGATTCCAAATATCATAGCTAGATACGGTGGAGGAGTTTTGGTCCGGCCGGGCCGTATTATTTCCCTTCCATGTAGGCCTGTCGGTTCGGGTTGGGTCGGGTAACCAAACCCGAAAACCCAAACCCGAGCTCCACAACCCGAAACCGAAGTGTGCTTTGTGGGTTTCGGGTGCTGGAACCCGAAATGTATGCTGCCGGGTTTGGTTTGGTTCGGGTGAACCCGAAACCGAACCGTTTTGAGTTTTTTTTTTTTTACTTTTGTGATTTGAATTTTACATTCTTTTGCTTGTTCAAACAATTTTATTCTTATTATTTGTACATTCTTATTTAACCATTATGTTTAATTTTATGGGACGTGGACAGTATAAAACTAATATTTACATATTAGTTTATTATTAAAATATTAGTTAATTATTAAAATATTTAATTTTATGTATTCTATAACTATAGACATACTATTAACTATTAAAGAGTATTAGTAGTTTAGAATACTTAACCATATTTTATACGTAACTTAATCATATCTTATTTAGTTGTGGATTTTCGTATAGCTAAATGTTTTAGTAATACCATAGGTCCAAAATTGAAGGTATATCAACTATCATATGCAAAAAAATATTTGGTGTTTGGCGCAAAATTATAAATAATTTTGTTCAACATAAAATACCGACAATCATAGATGAGATTATCTTCAACTCGTAATTAAACACATTAGTTTTACAATTCTCAAATGATAACATCCAAGTAAAATAAAAATCCATCCACCATACAAGATAAACATTGCTACCATTATCACTCCTCATCAGGCTCTACATCTACATAAGTCTCATCATTCTCATCAGAATTGTCGTCGACAGTCTTCTTCCACTTGTGACATAGTAGGACTCGGGACCAAAACATGGGTAGCAGGAGAGCTTCCACTAGGCCCTGCACGAGAGCTTCCACTAGGTCCTGCAGGTGCACTTGCACTCCGAGCTTGAAAAGCTGCATATACTGGATACCATAAACAATAACAACTTGTTAGAATATGACTTGATCAAGATAACAAATATAAGAATAAAGAGAAAGATTAAGTCTTTACCCTTTTGAAATACCACTTCATCACCCTCATCTTCTGCATCAGCCACCAACTCGGAGTCTGAAGATCTTATCCAATCTTCACAACAAATCAAAGCCTCCACAACTTCAGGGGATAAGGAGGTCCTAAACGAATCTAAAACTCGACCTCCTGTGCTGAATGCCGACTCAGAAGCAACAATGGAAATAGGAACAGCAAGAATATCCCTAGCCATCTCAGAAATAGTAGGAGATTTCATCCCACTTCGCGACCACCATCCCAAGATGTCAAACTTGTATTCATCCTCTTCTGAACCCACCAATGCTCGTGTAACAACTTCATCATCATCCTCCTCCTCCTCAAGGTACCTATCAAACTCAGATTTGGAACTTTTTCTAGTTCCTTTCAGAATAGCCTCTCTTTTCATTTTCCTAAAATCACCCCAAATCTTCCCTTTCTTCTTCCCATCCCCACTTCCACTAGGTTCTTGCACATCTTCCTGAATCACAATGGGAGAAATCCCAGGAAGTCCGAGCCTATGCTTGTAATGGTCAAACAGAAGACGCATTTCATCTTTCACCTCTTCGACCAAAGCTTTACCCCTGCTCTCACCATATACCTTCTTCAAAGCTTGTTCAAGATATTCAACTTTCCGCCTAGGATCTAATATGACTGCCATATAACACAACCGATTCATCTTGGAATTCTCAAACTCATCTTCAAACCAATACTTGGCAAGTTTGGACTTGATTCTCTCAGCCATGCAAGACACCTCAAAATCTATACTATCAGCCCAGTCAGATATCATAGTATACATTTCACATACCTCATCAAACAAGAGGTGTAAAGTCACATATGAAGTCCCAGAAATTCGAACAATCAAATCATAGAATAGCTTCAGGTAATCAATCAACCTGACCACACTAGACCAATCATCAGAAGTTGTGATACCAAGGTTTTCCATTCCATATTTTTTTCATTGAGATGTTTCTTGAATTTCTTATCATTTCTAGCTAATGTCTGAAATGCTTTCTCAAATGGCTTTGCATATTCCAACATCAGATACGTTGAGTTCCACCTTGTAGCTACATCCAACGAAACAAATTTCGTCGACACTATCTTTTCAAAAGCAATGCAATCTTTGAATTTTCTGCTCCTAGCTGGTGTAGATTTAACCCACTTCACAGACTCTCTCACTCGCTCCACAGATTTACCAGTTTCTTTAAGCCCATCCTTCACAGCCAAATTAATAATGTGAGCCACACACCTCATCTGCAGATACTTTCCATCCAAAATATCTGATCCCCACTCTTTCAACTGTTCCTTCATATGGATAGCAACCACATCATTGACACTAGCATTGTCCATTGTTATACAAAACACCTTCCTAATGCCCCCACTCCACCAAACAACTAGCCAACTGTTTTCCAATTTCACTTCCAGAATGTTTTGTAACTTGGACAAAGTTAATAATTCTTTTATGCAATTTCCAATCTCTACCAATGAAATGAGCAGTAATGCACATATAATTGAGATTGGACAAAGAAGTCCAAGTATCAGTTGTGAGCGATACCATCCCTAAACACTTATCTTGAAATAGTCCTTCAGCAACTCTCTATTTTCAAAGAACACCTTGATACAATCCTCTCTAACGGTCTGACGGCTAGGTAACACAAACATTGGACAAACACGAGCCATAAACCGTTTGAACCCTTCATGTTCAACATACCTAAATGGTAATTTATCTATGATAATCATCTCCGCTAAAGCTCTCCTAGCATCAATCTGATCGAATTTCCAAGTGCCAAGAGTGTGTACCTGGCCTCCAGAAGATGATAGATGGTCGACTATCAGCTCACCCTTTTCTATCTTTTCCAAACAACTATCTTTATGATTCCGCAGAGTAGAAGTCTCATATCTAGTGGGAGCAATAAGAACACCATTGCAATAAATGCATCTTGGTGCATAAAATATATGAGACAGAAAAGAGGAGGAAAGATGCGTCGGTCGAAGTCAAAACTCCCTATATAAAAAAGGAAAGTGTTTTTTTTTTCTAATAATGTATATAAAAGGAAAGTGTTATGGTAGAAGTGGCATATTAACCTACATATGAAAGGGAAGTTTAAGCTAGAAGTGGCACATCGACCTGCTGAATTTCTAATCAATTTAATCAAACACAAAATTAGTGCCAAAGTTCATTTGGTAAATTTTCATTAGGTCTCAGCTGTCGTTAATAATCTAATTGACTACAATTCAATGTACTGGTGGCATATCAACACAAAATGTTAAAAAAATTAAGCGAAACTCCTACAAGGACTGGAGGCAGCCCCCGAACACTTCGTCAGTCCTGAAAGCCGAGTCCTATGAGCAGTTTGAGATGGAAAAGCATGGACCTCCATATTGAAAGCCCTATGAATCCCTAAATCAAGGTATGAAAGGGTAACAATGAGCGATTTAGTCAACATCACTCTTTAAAACTTATGATTTTATATCTCCAAAATGCTTCTACGCATAATCATAGTTTTTATAGATAATGTAGTTAAAAATTGAACTTTAAAATTTAAAAACTTACATTTTTTACACTTCTAGATTACCAAAACGTTTCTATGTAGAAACACTCTTTTGACTACCCTGACAATGAGACTACAAGAAAATCACAACCGGTAAAGAAAGCTATGAAAACTCAAATCATAGTTAATTTTTTAAATGTCCATATATTCAACTTAAACATATTAGAAAATGTATAAATTTCATTTCCCCCCTCTTCAGTGAATTGACATTTCATTTTTCTTTTGCTGTTTGATACACAAAGTAAATACAACTCAGCTTTAGATACATTTGATGGGCCGGATTTTCTACTGGGCCGGACTGCACTGTGACGTGGCCCAACATCACACCCTTTGAGGAAAAAAATTAAAACTTAAACAGACTCAGAAAAAAACGGAAAATCCGCGAAAAACAAGGAAAATGAGAAGCTTAAGCCGAGCAACTGCGCTCTGTAAATCGAGCTGCTCACTCGTCTTCCTCATCCCATCATCTTCACTCGCTCTGCCTCCCTCCCCTCGCTTCCGGTTCAGCTCGTTCGATTCCACTTCTCCGTCTCGCTCCAATCGCCATCGCATGGCCGCCGCCGCCGATACTCCTCCCACCGACGGCGCCGCCGCCGCCCCTTCTCCTTCTTCCTCTTCCGCGGCTTCCGCCATTGATTTCCTCTCCCTCTGCCATCAGCTCAAGGTAAAACAACCCGGTATTGCCTGGTTGGTGCTGTGTTTGTAGAAAGTTCGGTTTTTTCGCTTCTGTAGCTGCGGATTGATTTCGGTTTTTTTTTATCGTGGGTATTTCAGACGACGAAGAGGGCTGGGTGGGTGAAGAGGGATGTTAGGGATCCGGAATCCATAGCTGATCATATGTACAGAATGGGATTAATGGGTTTGATTCTTCCAGACATTCCTGGCATCAATCGTGACAAGTTGGTTCTTTTCTTTTTTCTTGGTTTGATCTTGCTGATTGATTTCGGTTTCGATGTTGAGAGCATTTGGTTGATATGTGCAATTCATGATTGGTTTCAGGTGTGTGAAGATGGCGATTGTTCATGATATAGCTGAAGGTATGATATGATTGACTGTTGTTCCTGTTCCTGAAAAATTAGGCTAAGTTTTAACTGTCGAAGGTTGGAAATGGGAGAAGCTAATGAATGAATTGCTGGCCAATGTGTTGTCTTTTCTTTCATCAGCTATTGTGGGTGACATTACTCCGTCAGATGGTGTTCCGAAGGAAGAGAAGAGCCGGAAAGAGGCCGAAGCATTGGATCATATGTGCAAACTGTTAGGTGGAGGGTCGAGAGGTAATCCATGTTCGTGGTGAATTTGTGATTGGTTTTATTCGCGTGCCTAAATGTGTAATTGATAATTTTTCCTGATGGATTTTCTGCAGCTGAGGAGATAGCACAGTTATGGAAAGAGTATGAGGATAATTCTTCCCCTGAAGCCAAGATGGTAAAGGACTTTGACAAGGTATCTACAATTTGGGTGTCTTAGTGTGTCTGGGATATGTTTTATGATGATCTTATTCGAATTTCGCTCTTTTAGCATTCCTTTTCTGTTGAATGGTTGTGGTGGCTATGAGAGAAGCTTTACTTTTCATGGCTGATTATAGCATTCAAAAATAGAACGTGATTTTTCGACACTTGATTATGTAAAAGCACATTCCTTTGTTGTTTGTTCAGGTGGAGATGATACTTCAGGCTTTAGAATATGAAAATGGTGAGTTTTATTTCCTGTGCCTTTGAAAGCGATATGTCGTATTTCGTAGCTTATAGAAGTTGATTTAAGCCCTGCCTACTGAAATTTGCAGAACAAGGAAAGGATTTGGAGGAGTTCTTCCAGTCAACTGCTGGTATCTAATCTTTCCTTCTGTGATTCCTCCCTATTATGTTAATGGTGTCTATTTCTCAGCTAGCTCTGGACTTGCAACGAGAGGACTTATGGAATCAAATGTCGGTTTCTTTGCCGTGTGATTTGCAGGCAAGTTTCAGACAGATGTAGGCAAAGCTTGGGCCTTGGAGATAGCATCCAGAAGGAAAGGTAAGTAGCTGGAAACAGGAGCACAGTTAAAACTTGCATAACCTTTGCTGACCTTGAGCCCAAAAGAAAAA
This sequence comes from Linum tenue, assembly GCA_946122785.1. Taxonomy (NCBI): domain Eukaryota; kingdom Viridiplantae; phylum Streptophyta; class Magnoliopsida; order Malpighiales; family Linaceae; genus Linum; species Linum tenue. The sequence goes on from CAMGYJ010000003.1 coordinate 33,824,295, forward strand.
CACCCTGAGCTCTTACTTCATGACCATTCACTAGTTTTCTGTTACTCTCTTGTATGCCTGAAATTCTTCAATACAAAAAATGTTACTGTTTTATGCATCGTATAAGATTCAATTCAACTGATCTCACTTTGCTCCACGCACTACTTGCTACGAGAAAGCACACTCTAAATACGCGATTGGAGTGCGACCGAAGGTCTCAGTCCTCGAACAACCGGAGGGTTCACCGACGCAAACTCGAGCAGCTCCTCGTCATTCTCCAGCATACGACCATCATCTTCACCTGTAGAAATCAGGATCTCGACCGACCGGTCGATATCTTCGATGAAAATTACGTAATTCTTTATGATCAAGTTGGTGAAGACGACCCAAGCCGGCTTCCCCCAGCCGAAGTCGATGTCATAGAGTCGAAACGACGAGAGCAAGCTGCTGAAGCTGTAGATATCCACGTCGCCCCTGGTAGTCACCTCCTGGACTTCCCTCACAAACTCGATGATCCCCTGCGCCTCCTCTTCGGCTAGTTTGTTCCCCTGCATCATAGGTTTGCCCGATTCGACCTGCCCTGCTCTCAGGTACGCCGCCAGTGCTTTCAGATCCTTGCTGCTTCCTTCCTCTATCCGACACACGAACTTGCCTGACAGGTTGCCCACCAATGTCCGTGGCAATGGTGGGTCGAGCTGCTGTCTCCAGTTCGTGGCGTGGATGAGGATGGACTTCTCCTGTTAACATCCAACATAAATGGTGTTAACATGTTCGCTCAAAGAAAGAATCATAGGATCAGGATATTCTACCTTATGACCTTGACGTCCGGCTGCGATACGTTTGGCTCGGTTGATCTTCATCAACGACCTCCAAACGATCGCAGTAAGTGCCTCGGACCGTGTTGGGCGCTCCACGGCGTCGCTAACACACCGAGCTTGGATTCGCTTGATTGCCTCCGACCCGATCACAAACCGCTTTGTTGTCGCCCTGATCTGCTCTCTTTGTGCCGGTGGTAAGCGAGGCAGGGGCACTGACAGGTCGCTCGAGGAAGGGACCATCGAATTGGAAGCGAATGTCGGGTAGTGCTCTGCCGGAATCGGCTTCGAATTCTCCTTCGCAACTGCGGCGGCAACCCAGGCCCGGATGAAGGCGAACATGGAAATGCCATCGCCGACCTTGTGAGTCATACTGATCGCCACTGCCAGACCGCCGCAGGAGAAGGCGAGGGTCTTGATCTGGCCTCCTACGTAGCGATCCGCAGAGTTTAGGTCGTCGATGGACAGGAAGCTGTCGAGGAGGTCGAGGTCCGGGCAGCGAAACACGATGTCGGAGAGGGTACCGGCGACGTTGCACTCGACGAACTCGATCCCAGCGTCGTTGCACTCGATCACATTGCTCGCCCTGAGCTCGCCGGCGTACGGGTAGTAGAGTGTGAGGGCATCGGCGAGGGCGGATTTGAGAAGGCCGGGCCTTGGAACGGTGACGTCCTGCTGACCGGCATCAGGCGCCGGGTAAAATAAGGTCAGCGGCGTGGCCATGACGTAGTTTAGCTCGTCCATTATGGAGAGCTTTAGCGACGACTTCTCCGGTGGCGTTGGGGAGCTTGGCTTTATCATTTGCCTCGAGGTGACTTCAATTTTCACGGCCTTGGCCATCATTGTTTAGTGTTTCAATCACCAATCGATTTAACAAAAATTCACTGCCTGTTTGATTATGTGTTTAGATTGGCGATAGCTTGTTTAAATCGTGAAATTAGGGGTTAAGTTTCATTGATTGTGAATTTAACGAATGGACTTCGAACTTCTAAACTTAATTAGTGTAAGTTTCACATAGAGATGATGATGATGATGATGTATGTTACATTATTATGATAGCTAACTCACTATCCATATGTAAACGCACAAAATGTTACATATTACATCGAATATCATTACGCAACAAACTGCTCTCGACATTGTGCAACCAAGTTTTACGTAGAATATTTTACGTTCTTTTGGTGACTCTGAGCTTCACACCATGCTTGAAGTTGAGAACTATGCCGTACTCGAGTTCCAACGGCTTCTCCATGTTAGGAGAGTGCCTGAAAACGTAGTTACGGTACAAATGGATGAGTGAGAGCTTGATTTCTTGTATGGAGAATTTCTGGCCAATGCAAGCTCTAGGGCCGATCCCGAAGGGGATGAAGGCATAAGGATGCCTTTGCTTCTCCTCGTCGCCGTTCAGATCGAATCTCTCCGGCCTGAACTTCTCGGGCTCCGGGAAGTTCTTCGGGTCTTTGGCTAGAACCCCAGGTGCCAACCAAACCCAAGTGCCCTGTTCCAAAGACACATACAAAATGAGCTCTTCACCATTTACCACATAGGTCTACATGAATCACAATTTATTTACCTTTGGGAGACGGTAGCCTCCAATTTCCACCTCACTTGATGTTTCTCTTGCCACTAATGGAGAAACCAAGTAATACCTTAGAGACTCTTTCACGACCTGCCAAAACCGAAAACAATCGGAATTCAATACTTCTTACTACGAGTTCGATGTTTTAGTCGTCTCAATGTTGAATCCAGTGTCGAACGAAATTGTTACGAAAGGCTTGCCTGATCAAGGTAAGGAAACTTGTGTTGAAGATCATTCGCAGTCGGGAGGACATCACGAGGCCCGAACGCATCGATCTCCGCCACCAACTTCTTCTCCACCTCGGGGTGTCCGGCGACCAGGTAAAGCGCCGACGACAACGTGAACGAAGTGGTAGCCGATCCGGCCAAAAGGTGTTCGTAAGTCACCGCACTTACATAGTCGGGAGCGAACACGGTTCGAGCCACTTCCTCGGACTGTGTCTCCTTCGCCTTCAGTATGAGCGACAGGAAATCCTTTGAACTACCACGGTTTTCTTCGTTCGTTCTCTTGGCCACGATCTTGTCTAGCCGACTGCTTATGTCGACGTTGACATTCTCCACCCTCCGGTCCATGGTCCCCGGGATTCGCTTCAGGAGCTGCCTGACGGGCTCCTGAAGGACGGGGAGGAGCAGGCCGAGGATGATCGAGACCGAGCCCGAAAGGTCCATCTTGAGTTGTGTGGTGGAGTAAATGTGTTGGTTGATGAAATTCGTGACATCGTCGTCGTTACCAATTGTTTTGTCTTGTTGTTGTTGCTGAGGTTTGGACAGGCCGAAATCGACACCGAAGGCGGCCTGTCCAATGACGTCCGTGGCGAGCTGGAGGGAGAGGTTGGAGAAGACGACGTCGTCTTCTCCTTCCTCTCCTCCTCTTCCTTCCCCTGAAGTGGGAAGGAGGTTTTGTGTCGCGGCTTCGATGTAGGATTGCATTGTCGGAATGAGACTGGCTAGGTAGGATGGCTGGTAGACTGAGAGTATGGTGTTTCTCATGATTGACCACCTCGTATCTCTGCCGAGAAGTGAACACTAATGATTCAGAAGGTGAAGCAGAGAGGGGGGAATGAAGAAGGGATTTGAATTTCTTAGAACAGACCTTGTAAAGAAGAGACCTTTCTGGTGGAGAGGAGAGGAAGCAATGGGAGAAGGGATGCTTCTGTTAGGGAAGTGTTTGAATTTCTTGATCCCAACTTCTCTGCAGAGCTCTGGATCAGCTATTATCACCAGAGGCTGTCTTCCCAAATGAAATCTGCACCAAGTGTACTATAAGATTTGATAATTCATCTTCTCGTAATAATTCGAATTATTTGGGAAGCAACAGGTTCTTCTTGACATGGTATCAAAATTGATTTTGACCAAATGATATTTTTGTTTGAATCTCCATGCCCCAATTTTAACAACTAACTTAAGCACAATGTGTGATTATTCTGGTGCAAACGGCAAGCCCGTGAGTTAGCTTTCGTTTGGTGAGACATGTAAGAATGTGATACAAGATCCATAATTAACTTTCTTCCAAAAACTCGAATGATTGAGACCAAAGATTGTGAAATTATACTAGAAAATTCAGTGGTAAGGTATTTTATACTAAAATAGTGCTTTAATCGTAATTCAGCCATTTCATACCGTTAAAACTACCTACCATTTTGTATCTAATGTCCTGTATTTTTCGATCCGACCAACCGATACGATACAATTTCTCAAACATTGAGTGAGACCAATTTCACTTAACATCCCATGGTTCCCTCAGTCATTTCGTCACCAAATTCGCCAATACAATAGGTATATGGAGTTGGTGACCGGAGATTGAAGAACTGACCTGAAAATAGGCCCATATCGCTTGGCGAGAACGGAGAAGACGTCGGGCCCGTATTTGGCCATGAGAGGAATGTGGCCGAGAAGAGGGACGGTTGGTGGGCCGGGGACCTTTCTGACTCCCCAGTATGGGCCGTACAAGTAAGCAACCGTCCCCAGCAACATCGCCACCGCCGTCGACACGACGACAGGGAGGAAGAGACTCGACGATGGCAAGACTGCTTCCGCCGCCGCCGTCGGTAGCTCGGTGTCCATTCTGCCTGATGAACAAAAAACAAAAACAGTGAATGAATTAGAGCACTGAGGCTGGATGGGCAGGCCGTAGGGAATATATGGGAGCGGATATGGTGACTATAGTCACCTTAGCAATTAAGGATAAACTGTATATGAGAAGAAAAAAAATTATTAATTATCTTTTTAATAAGTTATCTTTTTGGAAACTATAAATACATATATTAATTATAATTTCATGTCTCTCACTTTAGTAGTTTCGACTACGGCTCTGTTTCATATAGAGAACTATTTTAAGTATCGCTAATGTCAACCTCAGCTCAACTCGAATGATCGAATTTAGCCTATCGAATCCAAGCTCGAAAGATTTAAGTCTTAATTTCAGGAGTCTGAGTGCCACGCGACATGACCAAAAAATCAAATAAGAATATTCTAGGGGGTCATTTGGAGGTTGAGATTTTCCAAACTGATGTAATTTTATCAATTTGTGTATTGTAATGTGATGCATCGATTCAATGTATGAATTTGGAAAATATTTTGTTTGAAGGTTTTAATTGTGTTTTTGCTATAAATAAAAAGTAGTACACTTTTAAAAATCAATGACATATTTATCATTTATTTACTAAAGACAAATGGGGTTGTAGATGAGGGCAATATTGGAATAAAGAAAAGTTGTAAGAGACATATATATAGTAAACATTGGGTGACAATATTTTGTTAACAATCTCACCTTTTGATAAAGATTGATAATCACTTATATTGAGTGATTGCAGATGAATAAAAATGTAATACACATATTCTACCACAAGTTTAATAATAAAAAAATTAATCTGAACTCTTTATATATTGGTTAATAGAATCCAACTTTCAACCGACCTCTAAGTTACCTCCTCATTTGTGACGGATGCATAAATATAGTATTTAACTTTTGTTAATCATAGTTGGTGGGGTAGGTAGCTGTCCACTATCTGTTTTTTTTTTTTTTTTTTTCCTATTACTTAGAGCTGGACATATGGGTATCTTCGCCACTCTATCTTACAAAAACTAGAAAAGAACAGCATCTCCCAGCAACCTCCGTTTGGTCTCCGAGAAAAATAAAGTGATGATCTTTCCCTTCTGGATCTCTCTACTTTGACAATCCAAAAACTGGGTTTTGGTGGGTTTTCTATGAACTCTTCTGCCCTCTTTCTTTCTACTTCCTGGCTCATGTTCACATGGTCGAAATCTCACCATGAAACACTCTAATGACTCTGTTGATTCATGGATATGGATTCATCACTTCATGGTTTTATTTCAGCCCATAACATAAACCAAATAGAAAACACACTAGAACAGGCAATCAATGGAAAGAAGGGTTGTCATAAGCAACAGAGCGGTCACGAAAACCTTTTAGCGACGACTTTTCAGTCACAAAAAGTTCCTTTTATGTCAACGGAAGACTGAAGAGTGAAAATTAAAGATTGGATTACTTACTTGATAACGGCAAGAACACTTCAAGAATCCTTCCACCTCGAAAGCTTCAACCTTCTGGCAGATCGGATCATATGATTTTCTGGATCATATTTTGTGGTCCTAATCTGCAGTCTGCAGCCATTATATAGGTCCAAGCTAGCCGGCCATCAATTTTAGTGATAAAATAATCGCACTAGCTAGCTAGAGTTGTGAGCATATAATAGAGCCTCTTAGTCTTATATGGTGGGATTCCTGCTCCAGATTCGGCCGCATTGAGAGGCACAAGACGACATATTTTCTCCCACAACAAGAGCGAGTTCATATTTGTCGGGATATGGTATGAATGCATGATTGTAGAGAAGAAAGCGACGCCCATTAGCTTCCACCTCCCAAGGGAAAAGGACGGTGACGAGTTGACGACAAACCACATGATCATGTTCATTGCTGGAGTGGTAAATCGATGGTGGTGGTGGTGGGTTCTATTGGGTTAAGATGGTGACCTTTTATACTTGTTTGAATCAAATGTGGAAGATTGATGAAGAAGTAATGACGCTTTTGGAGATTACTATATTAGACTTTCTTTTTCTTAGAAATACTTCTCTTTGTATCGTGAATTTTCAACAAATAAGTCAACTGTACTATGTAGACATTTTTTCCCCATTTTCCAGTCTCGAAACTATGAAAGTTGTCCAAACACCAGATTCATTTCTAGCCATGGGGGTCGATATATATGATCGGTATCTATGCTCTAGATAACTTGTACATTAACGATGGAAATCAATCCCTTAGCACTATATAGCTGATTTCTGTCTTAATGGTTATTACGATTTACGGGTTCATTCCTAATTTGATGTCGGATACATCAATATGAATATCTTTAGTTAGCTATCACCACAAAGCTCCACGATCTTGACAAGAAAGTAAAGAACACACAGATTTACGTTGAGCAGCGAGATTCCCGTAACTTCCAGTACTCGACGTCAAATAATATATTTTGCAACTCACATAACAACAAACGTTTCCAATAAAAACAATCATGAATTTCAAAAAAATAAGTCAATTCGTATTATATCAAAAAAAAATTCATTTTTTTCGGTCTCGAAACTATGAAAGTTCTCCACACATATGAAGTCAAGATATGATTTGGATCTGTACGTTTCTAGATAATTTGCACGTCAACGATGGAAAATCAATCTTTTACCATCCAAAATTCTCCACTTTATTAATTATTACGGGTTCATTTCCAATCCAACGCGAATACATCAATACGAATACCTCAAGTCATGTAATCACCATAAAACCCCCCCAACAAGAAAAACACAAACAAACAACAAAATCATAACGACGACAAAATCTTCGCCCCTCTTCCCTCCCTCTTCCCTCCTCCTCCACCTCCAACAGGAGGATTGAACGAAGCAAACTCGAGCAACTCCTCATCCTCCTCCAACGCCGCCGCGTCATCTTCCCCAATCGACACCATCGCCTCCACCCCGCCGCCACCTTTCCCCTCGCCGCCGCCTTCAAGAAACAGCACAAACCGCTCCAAAATCAAGTTGGTGAAAACCACCCACGCCGGCTTCCCCCACCCGAAATCCACGTCGTGGAACTTGAACGTCAGCAGGCTGCTGAAGCTGTACAAGTCGACGTCGTCCCTGGCGTGCATCTCCTTGAACTCCACCGCGAAGTCGATGATGCCTTCCACCACGTCGTCCACCCCGATCTTCTTCCTGCTCGTCTCCGCGAAGTGCCGCTCGTGCTCCGCCCGCATCTCGCCCCGTATGTACCCCACCAGGGATTTCAGGTCCTCGTCGGCGCCGCGCTCGGCCCGGCAGATGAGTTTCCCGGAGAGGTTGCCGACGAGGTGGGCGGAGAGAGGCGGGTTGAACTTCGTGCGCCAGTTTGTGGCCTGGACCAGCACCGACTCCTTCTGAAGGGGGAAAAGATGTCAAGACCCGGTTGATCTCAAGTACAAGATACACTAACTTGTAGCATTTTTGCATTTTGCATAGGTTCGGATACCGTGTGTAACAGAATATATGGAGTTATCGAATTTGAACAGAAGAAGATCTCTCAATCATATAAGGCGGCATTGATATCATATTTAAAATTGGTGTCAGTTGTTTCTTGACATAGTATCAAACTCTTATTAGTAGGGATGGCAAATGGGTATTAGAGTTTGGGCATTACCCAAACCCAACTTATTATAGGTCAAATTTGTTTTCGGGTTATACCCATACTCAATTGTTTAGTTTGGGTCTAAATTGGAAGTCCAAAAGAAAATATGTATCCAATTGCAATGCAATTTTTATCTTTTTTTTTTTTGTGGATAAAATTGAAAGGTGAAAACAAATACATTAAAGGTGTGCAAATGGATTAAGAGTAGTTAAATTGGAAGTCCAAAAGAAAATATGTATCCAATTGCAATGCAATTTTTATCTTTTTTTTTTTTTTTTTTTGTGGATAAAATTGAAAGGTGAAAACAAATACATTAAAGGTGTGCAAATGGATTAAGAGTAGTTAATGAAATAGTTGATATTTTTTTTGTGTATACAATCATCTAGACCCAATAAACTTATTTGGGTAAAACCCAAATAAGATTCAATTAAAATCCAACTCAAACCCAAAATTAATAGAAGTGCATATGAATCCATTTGAGTCTGACCCAATATTGGTCTTGACATTTCGGTCAAATGACTTGTCATGTCTACCCTTTTATGACCAAAATGTCTTCTTTTCCACTCACAGCAACCCTCATATGTCATATTAAGAACATAATGTTACGAATATGTACAAACTTCAAATATCTTTTTTTTTTATCAAAAGGATCGCTCGTATTACCGAGAAAACTCAAAAATCAGTGACTATTGTATGAGGAACTATTATATCAATCTTTCATTATATGCTTTATAAACCTTTTTGTGATGTCACAAATAAAACGTAAAAATTTCCATTGTATTTTGATTTACCAACATTAGCGACCAGAACGTTACCTTCTGATTTTGGAGTCCGGCGGCCGAGCGTTTGGCTGCGTTGATCTTCATCAGCGACCTCCATATGACGGCGGAGACGGCCTCGACCCGGGTCGGGCGCTCCACCGCCAGGCTGGAGCACCGGCGACGGAGCGGCTCCATCACCTCCGGCCGGAACACGAACCTCCTCGTGGTGGTTCGGACCTGCTCCCTCCTCGCCTCCGGCGGAGTGGGGAGGGGCACCCCGACGTCGCTCGACGACAGGATGATGGAGTCGGACGCGAACTCCGGGAATAACTCCGCCGGAATCGGCGTCGATTTCTCCCTGGCCGCCACGGCGGCCGCCCAGGTCTGGAGGAACGTCTGCAGGGAGGCGCCGTCGCCGATCTTGTGCGTCAGGCTGATCGCCACCGCCATGCCGCCGCAGGCGAACGCGGTGGTCTGGACCCTGGCGCCGACGTAGCGGCCGCCGCCGGCGAGGTCCTGAACAAAGAGGAAGTTCTCGAGGAGGTCGGGGTCCGGGCGGCGGAACACGGCGTCGGAGAGGGTCCCGTCGACGGCGGCCTCGACGTACTCGATGCCGGCGTCGTTGCAGTCGATCGACGTGCCGGCGGCGGTGAGGACGCCGGCGTAGGGGTAGTACAGGGTGAGCGTGTCGGCGAGGGCGGCCTTCAGGAGGCGGGATTTGCCGGAGAGGTACGAAACGACGTCGTCTTCGGGACCGATGTCGGCGGCCGGGTAAAAGAGGACCAGTGGCGTGGACATGACGTAGTTGAGCTCGTCCATTACCGAGATCTTTAGCGACGACTTCTCCGGCGGGGTTGGGGAGCTTGGCTTGATGTATTGTTTTGAGATGATCTCAACTTTTACTGGCTTGGCCATCTTTTTTTTAATTTTTTTACTGTGGTTGGCCAGAGATTTTTTTACTGGTGGGTTAATTTTTGCTAGGTTTTGGGGGATTTGTTGAAGGTCTTTTTAAAATGTGATATGAAGGTTAGAGATTTATGTATGTAACATATGAGTGAATACGTTTTCCCCATTATGTTACATTTGGATGAGTGGTTTTTTTTTTTTTCAAGGGATGGGTGAAATCGTAACACCTTGGGGAGTTTGCTAATGGGTCATTTGGAAAATAACATTTATACTCTAGAGCTAACCCCACTTAATTAACCCAAAGAAACAGGGCCGATTTGGGATTATATATTTGGATTTTGGGCTCAAAGTAAACCCCAATAGTGATGTAGTAAGATGTACTTTTGTTATAAGCCCACCATCTACAAGCCCTTGAAAGGTCCACATACGTAGTTCAATGAGCCTTTGTAGGGATGGCAATAAAACCCATGGCCGCGGGTATCCGACCGCCCCCGACCCAGTCAACGCGGGGAATTCCCGCTTTGACCGGGTATGGGGCGGGTATGGGTAAAACCCGCAAAAAGTTTGATGGGTATGGGGCGGGTATGGTTTTAGCCTCCCCCGCCCCATACCCATACCCATACCCGCCCCACCAAGAGAATTTCTTCACATATAAAAAAATATGTGGATTAAATTGTAATCTATCAATGATGATGATGATAACTCGAGAAAATAAATAGTAGAAATGCAATTGAGTAACCACCTTAATCAAAACCTAATTCATTTCCTTCAATTCTCCTTCCACTCTTTCACTTTCCCCCTTGTCAACAAGATTATGTTAGTTAATTATTACTTAGTAAATGTATCAAGAGTTAGAGCATAATAATTTAAAAAATATTGTAGTGTATATTATGTATTAATGGATGTTTTAGGATCATATTCTTTGAATCGTATTTAGAAAATGATCATGTTTTGTTGACTTCATGATATAATAGATTGTTTATGGTTATAATTAAAACTTTTCTTGTAAGTTTTAGGTATAATAATGTTGGATGTACGGGGATGGGTATTACCCATGGGTACCCGAAACCCACGGGTATGGGGATGGGTTTGCAAAACATTCCTCCGCATGGGTATGGGACGGGTATGAATTTGGGTATTTGAAGATGGGGATGGGGATGGTTTAGGCAAACCCGCTCCAAACCCGCCCCATTGCCATCCCTGAGCCCTTGGAGAGGTAACGACGTTAGGTGTTTTGAGTAGTTGCTACTTAGCAAGGAGACGCTTGAGAATGGTAGCATGCTGGGTCTGGAAACCAAAGGATCCTAGTAATGGTTTTGTTTGCAATAAGTATGGGTGAAATTTTCATGTTGAGTTTGGTTAACCAAATCATTAATCGCCAAAATTGAAAACCCGAAACAAACATTCTTCATCTTAGAATGGAAACCAGAACCTTTAGAATGGGTGAAAAACGATTCAAAATCGTCAATAGATATCGATAAACTGATCCAGACATTTTGGTTTTCGTTGATCCAAAATACACAAACCCAAACTGAAAGCTCGATCGAGCAGGCGATAAGTGATCATATGTGATTTACGTGCTCGTTGATGTACAAAGATGAAAAAGCTATCAGTTATGAATGAGTCGGAAACCACGGAGAACAAGGATTTACATGTGTATAGCTAGTTGTGAGATGAGACACTCACAGTCGAAAGAAACCCCTATTTATCCTCTTTCTCTCCCCCCAATCCTCTTAAAAATTCTCACTATTCAAATCGGTTTTTAGAATTTTAGATATCAACAAAACATTTCGAACGACTTCTTAATTATAAAACTAAAATGTCTATATCATCACCTGAAAAATCCATTGTCTTAATTTGGGATCAAAGCCCAAATCTCTCTACGTGTCGGCCTAGCTACCACCTCTAAACATGATCACATGATCATGATTAACGATCCACAATACCACAATGAAAATACGGCGGCCTAAACCCTAATTGGAGCCGTTGCTATAATGGAAGATGGAGTGCTTGAAAGTATAAGCCTATAACGTGAACCAGTCGTTTTAGTCCACCAAACCTATGTGGAGCCTTTCTTCTTCTTTTTTTTCTTAGCTTGAGAAGGACCTACAAAACTGTCGGTGGTGGGACAAAAACAAAAAGTGTTACATCTTGCTTTGTTCATTTATGCCACCAAAAAAAAGAAGGGGAAAACCATAATTAATCGAAGTGATATGTGGACAAATGCCTATTTTGCCTTTGGCAGTAGTGCTGCTTAATGCTTCCAATGCTGGTACAGTTAAAGGATAAGTTTAGTTTATGATATGGTGAGGTGGGAAATGAAGAGATGTGGGTCATTGTTTACACTATGTTTGAGAATAATCTCTTCTTTTGTATGCATGAGATTAAAGTCGAAATGTATAGGATGTATTGATCTGCACTCTTAACATTTAGGTAGTTTTATATATAATCTTAGTTTGAAAAGGATTAGGTTAGGGTTCTTGATTTGAGCTCTTTACAGGGATGTAGATCAGGTGTGACTCAGCAGGTCCGAACTTATAAATTTATGTTGTGTAACAACATAGAACCGATCACAATCATATATATATCACAAGTGTCATATATGATTCAAATGCATGTATTACATCTAACAATATAAACAAACATTGCATAAATTTCATGGAACCTCCTAAAACATAGAAACAAATTGTTCAAAACATAATAGAACCCTCACGTATGCTTCATTTTCAATTTAGTTTTACACTTAGATTTATCTTCTAGTCAAATAAGATCATCGCGTGGTAATTTCACTCTGATGAATCATAATATGTAAACCCCCAAACAAACAAAAATACAAGCACAAAGATATATGTGATGTGAGGGGCTATTGTACTCTTGCTAACTAATTAAATAAAAAAAAATCTCTTTGGGAGGTGGGATTTATTAGTCCTAGTTTTTGGATTAGCGAGAACCAAACCCACATGTTTAGCCAAATCAAACAAACACACATGTTTCATCACAATCATCGTTTGGCTCCCCCCACAAAACTGTCGGTGGTGCACTCTATAATTAAAGGAAAAAACTTTTCCCCTTGATTTTTCAATCCTCCACAAATTTCAGCACTTTCCATTGGATTCCCTTTGCATAAAGCCAAACAAGCCGCTAAATGTCACATCCATTTATCGTATTATTTGTTACTCCCAAGTTTTGATAGGAGGGTTCCCCAAGTATATGTCGACACATTGTGGATCGTTAGACTAGTGACTTTCATAAAGAAGACAATTGGGGAGTTCACTTGTAATGTGATGGATCATATCTTATCATATCCACCATGGAGAGTATGGCTAAAGCCTACAAAGTTTTGTAAGTTTTGGTGAATAGCTAGATACCCTATAGTTGACAAATGGGATGGTGTTGATTGTTGAACAATGCATCCTCCTTGAGAAATGAAGGGCTACATACGGTACAAGAGGAGCTGTTGGGGGTGGTGAGATCGGAGAAGGTCATGACACATGGTGGAGCCTACTAGGAGGGATGGGACCCGAGAAGCCCAAAAAGAGGCGAGGCCCGCGTGGTTACTTGAGGCCCAAAGACGGGTGTAAGTTCATTTGGACAATGCCCAATGCCTATCGCTTGGATAGGGAAGGCGAGTTGATATGGGCGCCCGATGAAGCGGTGGCGTGGGTAAACGCTCACTAGGCGCCTGGTGTATCTAGCAGTAGTGAACGTTAAACCAAGCGCCTAGGATGACTCCGTTGCATTAAATGCGGTGATGACAAAGAGGTCCATACGGAGAGACCCAGGTAAGCGATGAACAGTTATAAATAGGGAGGTTGGTAAGCATTTACTCAATTTGGATTCTCTCACTAAACTTTAGAGAAAAGTATTTCTCTACTTCTCTCTCTAAGGAAAAGACTGACTTGAGCGTTGGAGGATTAACGGGCAACGAGGCCCACTTCTGTGTTTGTAGGCAGGATCCCTGCGGGTGAAGGAAGTGGTACGGAAGGGAAGGTTGCAGATCGAGGAGGCTTCAACAGGAGCACTACTTGCATTGTCCATCTACTCGTCGTGTAAGAAACAAATTGTCGGTGTAAAAGATTAAGGACAACGAAAGAAATCATCTTTCTTATAAAAAAAAAATCAATACAAATCGTATAAAACTACAAAATAAACTGTTGGTGTAAAAGATTAAGGATAAAGAAAGAAATCATCCTCCTTATTGAAAAATCAACACAATCATGTAAAACTACATCAAACTTGGTTCATTCTCTGCAACGTACGTATCCAAATTCTCCCTAAAACGAGTGAGTGTTTCTCAGTCAAATGACCATCTTCTTTACATAAGAAATGGGTACTATTCCAAATTGAAGTAAATTGACCTAAAATTCACGTGAACTTATTCTCATACTCATATCCTAATCGCCATCGATGCTAATAGATACCGACATTGTCCGATTCGAGCGAGATAAAAAAAAAAACAGAAAGCATCACATGAACTTCTTCTCGCGTACTCATTTTTTCTTTGTATATAATCAGGGTATCCACCAACGAACGACAACAATGACTAACCCCTCATCATGAGTGTACAGAGCAGTATACGATGATCATGCAATAAGCTCGATTTCAATGAAACAAGATCAAACCCTTTATCATCATCATCATATATGATTGAAGAACACAACAACCACGATAATTATCCGTGTATATGTTAGTTACCCCATTGCCAAAACCACCAAATGGGCCCATGCAAGAAGGAAAAAAAATGCCCAAGGCCCATATCACCGGGCCCACCCACCACCACCAAGAAAGAAAGAAAGAAAGAAAGAAAGAAAGAAAGAAAAGAATACCAAATATCTGATGGATGGGCATGAAGCATGATTGTCGGCAAAGTATAAAGCTTTTTGAAGAGAAGCCTTGTAAAGTAAAGCGAAGAAAAAAAGAAGACGATAAACATCAACAGTCGTTGTTCAAAGATAAACACCATCAATAGTCACCAATCAATCGTCGTCCCCTTTGCTTCCCTGTGCAGACAGACTTCCACTCCACATCACCATACAGCTCACTCTGCCACTTTGCTACTGTTCATTTATTCCCCCCCGGCCGGAAAATGCTTTTTACAGCTAGCTAATAAGCGATGGCGTGATTGTACGAATTGCAATCCTCTGCTTCCCTCTGTTTCAATTCACCACCTCATTTATTAATGAAATTTGCCTTATCTATCTCTCTGTCTCGAACCGTATATCACGGCTGTTGTCCTTTCCTCCTTTCCTTTGCCATTTTCCCTTTCATTTCCACGCACACTCGTATTAGCTGTCCCCTTTCTGCTTTTGGGCATCTCGTCGATCTGTCAGCCAGGGAGTGAACAGAACAGAGTCGGGTTTTAAATTCGCCGTACCATGGTTTCCCCCAACCAACAATCCACGGCTTTGTTTGATTGATTCCCCATTATGCCCTCTTTCGGGGCGGGGAGGAGTGAAACTCTCACAACTAGTACGATGTATCGGTGCATTTATGAGAATGATAGGAACCGAAGGGAGACGTCGAGTTCGATTGAATCGAAGACGCATGAGTGCCGAGGAACATAGCTTCCACTGTCGCGAGGGACGCATTTGTGAGAATCACAGTGGTTTTTGTCTAGAGGCATGCTTTCGAGATCGATGTAGTCTCAACGGTCGGGTAAATTCATCGGGGTTAGTAAGAGAGTTCGATTCGTTCATTGGTGAGGATAAGTTGGATGAAACAATCTGTGACTCAATTCAATTGACTCGTGGGGGGTGGGAGAGGAGAGACCATGATTTTGCTGCTAGTGATGATGAACGTGTTCCTCAACAATTAGCACACCGCGCGTGAACAATGAATTTCAGCGGTAGATCATATGCGTGGATTTGTGATTATAGGAACAAATTGGGTCAAGGTGTATCCAGTGACCATGAATTATCTTTGTACGCGATTCCTCTTGGGTAACATAGTCTCTCGCAACAACGGATTTGTATTGTTGCTAACTAAAAGGCGAGAATCAAATTTTGGGAGGGAACGGTCATTTTTAGCTCCCCTTTCATAGACAATTAATCCTCGTAAGTAACTAAATCAAGTGACATCTAATTGTATCGATCTTAAAAATAATGTAAAGAACCACTTGCTCTCACTCTCTCTCGTATAATCCAACTTTTCCAATAGAGTATAGACTATAGACCCACCTGAAAACTCAATTGAATCAAGGTTGATTTCTTCACAAGGAAAGAATTCACAATGTGCCATTTTTGCCAATTTCTTGAAAGACAAGAAAAAAAAAATCTTCAAAGTTTGATCTTCTTCTTCTTCACATTTGGGCATTTCTTTCCCTCCCCCAACGTCTTTTTTTTTTCCTTTTTCTTTTGTCTCTTTCAGTCTCCTAAAACAGTACACAAAAAAAAGGGAAAAGAAAGAAAAAAAATATTCCCCCACAGAAATTCGTTTTAGTTAATTTACAGCTTTCCCGTGATTATAGCCGTAATACGAGAGATACCATTTGACGAACTTCTTCAACCCGGTTTGCAGATCCGTCGTCGGCTTGTACCCGAACTCCCGCCGGGCCATACTAATGTTCGCGTGGGTGAACGGCACGTCGCCGTTCCCCGGCATCTCCACCACGTTCTTCTTCGCCTTCACCTTCAGATGCCTCTCCAGTATGCTCACCAGCGCCGGCACCGTCACCGGCGACGTGTTCCCGAGGTTGAAGATCCGGTACGGCGCCGGACCCGACTTCTTCCCGCCCGACCCGGTACTCTTCCCGGAGGTATCCAGCGACCCGAGACACCCTTTCACGACGTCGTCGATGTAGGTGAAATCCCGTGCCAAATCGACCCGGTTCTTGCCCCGGTAGACGGTAATCGGCTTCCCCTGCAGAATGTTGCGGGTGAAGGAGAAGTACGCCATGTCGGGTCGGCCCCAGGGTCCGTAAACCGTGAAGAATCTCAACCCGGTGATGGAGAGGCCGTAGATGTGATTGTAGGTGTGGGTAATTTCTTCTCCGGCTTTTTTTGTAGCGGCGTAGAGGCTCGCCGGCTGGTCCGTCCGGTCCGATTCGGAGAAGGGGGATTTCTCGTTGAGCCCGTAGACGGAGCTCGAGGAAGCCCAGACGACGGCGGGCTGGGGGTTCGCCGATTTGCAGATCTCGAGGAGCGTCACCAATCCGGCGATGTTGGAGTGGACGTAAGAATGGGGATTCTCCATCGCGTACCGTACCCCTGCCTGCGCCGCGAGATGCATCACGTGGGTGAACGCCACGACGTCGAAGAGCTTCGCGAGGAGCTTCCCGTCGTTGATGTCGCCGGCGACGACGAAGACGCCGTGCTCCGCCAGCATCGATTTCCGGGCCTTCTTCAGCGACGGGTCGTAGTAGCTGTTGAAGTTGTCGATCCCGACGACCCCGTCGCCGCGCTTCTTGAGCGCCAGGGAGACGTGGCTGCCGACGAACCCGGCGGCGCCGGTGACCAGCACCGACATCCCGCCGCCGCGGTGGATCTGGGCCGATTTCCTCACCTGCTTCTCCCACTGGATCCCGCCCCACGACGCCGCGAAGTACCTGCTGCCCGAATCGACGAAGCTCTGGAAGCTGAGGTACGACGCCGTCAGGGCGATCAGGAAGAGCGCCCACAGGAACATCTTGCTCGTCGACGAGAAGCAGCGGTGGAACTGCCGGTGGTGGCCGCCCCCACGGTCGATCTTGAACTTCCCCGGCGTGGACGGGAAAAACTCCTCCTCCAGCGACGGCATCCTTGCTTGTTGTTCTTCTCCTCCTCGTTCCCTCTTGGTTTCCCCCGCCGCCGCCGAAGTCGCAGCCGTGGGGTGGTGGTGGTGCCTGAGTCGTCGATCTGCCGGATTGCGGGAAGAAATCTTTGATGGGTGGGGAAGAAGAAGAAGTCAATGAGGAGAGGGGATTCGCTATTTAGCAGCAGATGCAGGGAGAAAACAATGGCGGAAAAATTGGGGATTTTTTGTTTTAATTTGAGCGGTGGGGGATTTTTTTTTTTCCTGCACCTGCTAAAGAAAGGGAAAGAGAGGGGAAGGGATATATATAACGGGAAGGAAGGGGGAAGCGACAAGTAAAACGCGTGAACGCGTTAAAAAGAAGGGGAAAATTAGTATCCTAATTCTACTAGAAATTTGTTGTTTATTTAACTATTTGGTTTTTTTAGGGTATTTAGAAGGAAATACTTGGTTTTGGTCATTGGTGGGTTTGATTCATTTTCACTAAATTCCATAGGGGAACTCTATTAGGGTTCATATGGTATAATTTGTTTGTTTGTTTTTTTCAAGTTTTTTGGATGGATGTGGGGTGTGTGCTGTATAGAAGGATCAAAGAGAACTATAAAAACCGTATCGAATTTGCCGACCTGATTTTCGTTGATATATAATACGTTTTTGTTGGTAAAAAAATTGGTTATAGTGATTTTGTAACTCCGAACAAGAGACAACTACTGTGACGGAAAATATTTGGTTGTGATCCTTTTGATGATCGAATAGGTTTTTGCATGTGGAGACTTTGTTATAGTTTTTGGTACGATATGTTATGTGTATGATTGATTTTGGTATGTAATACGATGTCGTGTTCGTCTTTGATTGTTGACAATCATTATGTAAATCCAAACAAAGGGTATATTCAAGGAGATTTACATGTGAAGGTGAATTTGATTGGAACCTATATCCGGTGATTCCAAACATCCTAAATATCACTTAGTCCCAATATTATAGTTCTCCACATATGTGAAAGTCAAGAGTGTATTATAATCATGTGCTAATTACCGTCGATGAAATTTATGACTAACTAGAGCAATGATCCCTGATGTGATATTTCTTTTTATATTTGGTATCGTCGTTAATGACGAGATTTTTTTTATATACATTTTTTGGATTTGTATGGTTAGTGTGTCTACACTCTACACAAGTAAAATGCTAAAATGGGTTGTACTACTTTAGCAAGTATGAGTAGTTTTTAGTAACTTACTAACTACTACATGCGACCTCAATAACAAATATGCAAAGTTCGTTCCAATTTATAGGGCACAATAAGAAGAAAAGGTTGGTTCTTTTGTTGGTTTTTAACTTTTTATAACTAAATAAGTTGGGTTGTTGTGGTTGGAGTTGGAGAAGTGGAATCCAAGGGATTTTGATTGTAGTTTATTTTATTTTAGGGCATGATGATGATGATTATGATTCAAGGACTGAAGTGGAGGGTTGTTTCGCTATTAAACACCATAATTAAATCCAAATTATTACCTTAGAGGAGGAATTAGAAAAACCATTGTGGAAGAACATGGGGCGCCATGCTAGCATAGTGGGAACCAGAATGGAAAATGGGTTCCATTAGAAATTTTGTTTTGATGTATTTATTGTGAAGAAGGTTCCATAAGAATATATAGAGAAAAGAGCCCCTTGACTAGAATGGAAACCAACTCAAAATTTATGCCATTCTTATTCGATTTGAGTAAGAGTATTGGAAAGAAATTAAAAATAATTGTTGACATATCTATTTGAGGGCTTGAACGATAGAAATCACATAATACAAATATTGATTGTGCGATTGAAATGAAGTTGAGTTGAGTTGAGTATTTGTGTAGAGGTATGCAAGAGTGAGATGGATCATGCATCTGACAATAAAGTGTGATTACATGAAATAGATATCTCATAGTGCTTTAGGATCTCTTTCAGCTGCTGGCATTCTTGAGTAGTTGCTCTAAGAAAAAATATGCTATCATCTGCAAAAAGCAAATGAGAGATAGAGGGTCCTCTCACCGAGGCTTTTAGGCCATGTAGCTTCCCTTCATTAACTGCTTTGTCTGTAAGAGCAGACAGCTCTTCAGCACACATCAGAAAGAGGTAAGGAGAGATAGGGTCTCCCTGTCTCAAACCTCTTCCGGGGGTGAATGTTTCAGACTGATGACCATTAACTAGTACCGAATAAGAGACAGTAGTGATGCAATTCATAATTAGCTTGATCCACCGATCCTCAAAGCCCAATTTCTTCATTATATCCTGTAAAAAAGACCACTCCACCCTATCATAGGCTTTAGATATGTCCAATTTTACTGCCATCAGCCCCTTCTTTGCCTTCTTTTTCTGTTTCATCGCATGGAAGCATTCAAAAGCAATCATAACGTTATCCGTTATAAGTCTTCCAGGCACAAAGGCACTTTGTGCTTCTCCAATAACCTTGTCAAGCACTCTTTTTAGCCTGTTTGCAAGGACTTTGGACATAATCTTGTATAGGACCTTGCACAGGCTAATAGGGCTGAATTCCGAAGGAGTCATGGGGTTTTTTGATTTTGGGATCAAACTATTAAGGTGTGGTTTAGTTCAGGTGGAAATTTCCCACTCTCTAAATAGCTTCTCAGCTCCTCCTTCACTGCTGGCCCTACAACAGCCCAATTTTTTTGGGAAAATCTAGCTGGCAAGCCATCCGAGCCTGGAGCCTTGTTCCGCCCCATGTGCTTTACTGCATACCATATTTCCTCATCAGTAAAAGGCAAGAGGAGCTCCTGGTTCATCTCCGGAGTTACCTTTGTTGTTACTGCATCCAAAACTCTGCTGCTGCTTGGTCTTACTCCCGCTGTAAAAAGATTTTTGAGGGAAGTGACTAAGCAGCTAGTAACCTCCTGCTGTCCTGCAAAAATTTGACCATTTTCATCCTTTCGTTTCCTGATTGTATTCCTTCGTCTCCTCTCAGATGCTTTTCGGTGAAAATAGCCTGTGTTTTGGTCCCCTTCTTTAAGCCAATCTTCCCTGGACCTCTGCTTCCATTTGATTTCCTCCTGCAAGATAATCACAAAATACAAATATTGATTGTGCGATTGAAATGATGTTGATTTGAGTTGAGTATTTGTGTAGAGGTATGTAAGAGTGAGATGGATCATACATCTGACAATAAAGTGTGATTACATGAAATAGATATCTCGAACGCTAATGTTCTGACAACGAAATGTGCAAACATTCATACGTCTTCACATATTTGTACTCGAGATGTCGATCTGATTTTGAAAATCTATAAAGCATCCATATTTATTTTGGGCAACTAACAAGCCCACTAGACGTCTTAATCCAGGCACACCTCTTTCTTGAGTCTTGTATTTAGTCGTCATAAAATAACCGGTACATCATCTTCACTCGTGTGAAAGGGGAATACTTCCTGGTCCATTTCTGTCGCGCAAAAGTCCAAGACAGATAAGGGCAGAATGATTAAACTATAGTGTAAAGTATAGACAACATGAATGATAATTAGAAAACCGGGTGTATCGCCGCCCCGCCGGCCGACAGCCCGCGTCGCCGGCGGTTTCCTTCTCTCTAAAAATTACTGAATCAATGCATCTTTCGTGGGGCGGTGGGGATCCATCCGCCTTATTATATTTCAGAACAGGACATAAACTTTTATGTATAGTTATATATATCCGCTACCCAACTGCCCTTGGCAAGGTATAAATTTGTCCCAAGTAAAGTAGTGCCCTTATTAGTTTGCAAATTGCAAGGATGGCATTGCTTTCTATTATGGTTAACCCATTAACCCATAACAAGAAAGAAAAAAAAAGAGCACCCAATCCACGCATCCATGGAGGTCGACCTTTTAGAGTTTTAGATTCCATTCCTTAGCGAGTTATAACGATCGATCATTTCGAATGAGCAAATATCATTGAATGTTTATACATTTATCGCAATACATTAATTTGGACACGACTTTTTAAAAAATGAATGCATTCGAACAAAAAAGATGCATGCACTCAGATTTCAAATTCATTCTTACATTTCAAATAATTCATCTGCGATAACTAGTTGTATTTTGTCGTGGAGGACATGATCATCAAGTCAATACAAGATGAGGCCTGAGGTTGAACCTATCCGAATGTGTTTTTTTTTTTGTGCCACCTCTGGCTAGCTCGTAGGATACTTGCTTGGTGACTCGAGAGAATACTCTTATCCCACATAGTAACACACCCTCTCAAACGAGAGCCACTCGTATGAGATTGAAGTTTGCACATGCATCATACACTCTTATTCCACATACTAACACCCCCCTCAAACAAGGGCAACTCGTATGGAATTGACAATTGCACAGGCATCAGACACCATGTACTTACAAATGAGATCACTGGGATTCGAACAGAAGATCACTTGATCACAAAAAGTTCTGATATCTTGTCAAGTAACAAATGGTTCAAATAACTCAAATCATAGAAAAAGGTCTAAAAATTAATCTTATAGCACAAACTAACATTGGTTAGTTTCACTCTCCAAATTTGAATATACTTGTTGGGCCATAGGGGATCGCTGTCTAAACCAAAGGCCCACGTAACCGGAGACGGCCCAAAAGGGGAAAAGCCCAAGGTAAGTAAGTCAAGGAATGGGCCGGCCCAAGGGACAAAGAGAACAGGTATAAGGCGCTACCAGGTCAGGCCTGCAGGAGGCGGGTAAGTACGACCAGAAAGGGGGGATCCACACCAATCATGCCATCACTGACACTTCATTAAATGCCGCCGCGAGCGTGTGGCACAGGAGCGGGAAAACACACGACTGACAAGACACACACACCCACCACCTCGGACTATAAATAGCAGCCAACCACTTCATTAAATGGTAACTGATTTCATACACTCTCTCTCTAAACTACTTTCTCTCTCCCTGTCTCTAACTTAGTCATCGGAGAGTGTTCGCGGGCTACGCCCCGGACCCTTTGTGCAGTGAACGCAGCACCCGCGCGTCAAGGAACAACGGTATTCTCCAAAGGTCTCTCCTTTCCCGCCTGGTACATTCTAGGCTTAAACAATTTGGCGCCCACCGTGGGGCCCGAAGAGAATATCGTTCTCCTTGAAATGTCGGGTGACTCCATCACCCCTATGAAGGAAGTTGTCGAGCCTATCACGATGCGTGGTTTGTCGCCCACGGTCGAAGAAGAAATAGAGCTGGAAGAGAGGGTGAAAAGTCAAGGGGAGCAAATCACGCAAATGCGGAGCAGCATAAGTCAGATCCTGTCATTGATTAAAGAAGGAATAAGGCGCCCCGAGGCCCCAGGCCCGTCCTCCACGCCGGGGGATAGAGGAAAGAAGAAGATAGTAGAAGTTGAGTCAGAGGACGAGGAAACTGACGATGAAAGGCCGGAAACCGACCTGAGTTTCCTGGAAGAACACCTGCAAGCAAGCTTCGGGAAGGGAAGCGGGAAGACAAAGGGGCCGAGCATCCTACACAACCCCCTCTCAAAAAAGCTATTCCGGAATCCGGTTCCCCCGAACTTTTCATCGTTGGGCCTTCCGGCTTACAACGGGGACACCGATCCGAACGACCATCTGAGCGCCTTCACGCTGAAGATGCAGCTTATAAACGCCTCCGACGCGGACCTCTGCAAAGCCTTTCCGATAACCTTCGGAGGGCGGTGTCGCACGTGGTACACGGCACTCCCCGAAGGAATCATAGACAATTTTGAGCAGTTCGCAACTCTGTTCACATCGAAGTTTGCTTCACAAATCCGCAGGCGTCTCACCGTTACCGCGCTGATAAATTGCACACAGAGAGAGGGGGAGAGTTTGACGGCGTTCTATGACCGATGGAATACCATCGCCAGTGAAATCCAGGGCGTGACCCCAAATGTGGCGGCGGGAAGTCTGAGAATGGCTTCCAAGAGCAAGGAGCTTCAACGGGCGTTGATTAAAAAGGAGCAGGACATCAAAACATGGCCGGACCTGGACAATCTAGTTCGCAGAGTGATAACACTGGAGGAAGCATTGGTGGCAACAGATCGGGGAGGAAGAAAGGAAGTAAGAAGGGGAAACAGATCCCCATTCCGAAAAGGGCGGTCCCCAGAACGGAACCACTATAAGGGGAAGGTGCGAGCGGGGGAGAACAAAAGAGAGGTATACACGACTGAAAGGGAGAAGGAAGACGCCCATCAACGCAGACCCAGAGAAGAGGGGCCCCGCCGCGATACTCAAAGACGTCCCGAAGCCCCAGTGTTCAGAAGGTGGTGTGATTGGCACCAAAAGACCTCACATAACACGGTGGACTGTCGAGACTTCCAAATGAGCATCGCCAACCTTGCACCTGGAGATCTGAGGAGTAGACTGGAAGCAAAGAAACACGAGCGTGACGACAGGTCGCCGTCACTCAGGCGTTATCGAAGTAGGTCCCCCAGAAGGCCGCGTTCAAGGTCGAGGGCAAGGAGGTCCAGAACACCGCGAAGGTCAAGGTCTCGCGATAGGGGAGGAAGAGAAAGGCTCCCATCACCTCCCAACGCGCCCCCACCAAGGAGGCAACCACGCCTAGACGATGACGACCTAGAAATTATCACCATCGCTGGGGGAAGAAAGCGACCACGTGTCGCGAACAGTGGAGAGGCGTGCTTAACCGTTTCTTCCTCACCTACCGCCGAAGTGGTGTTCGAAGCAGCAGAACTGGCCAGCCCGGAAGCGGCAGAAGATCCTCTTGTCATATCTTTCCGCACAGGGAAGTACAAGGTGACGAAAACGCTCATCGACAACGGAAGCTCCGCGGACATCCTCTTCTTCTCAACCTTGAAGAGTATGAAGAAAGGAGTCGAAGACCTCAAGCCGTCCTCAACACAGCTAGTGGGGTTCTCGGGATCGAAGATCAAAGTCCTGGGCATGGTCACATTACGCGTAACGATCGGGGAGGGGAACGTAACCAAGACCAAATCCATGGAGTTTTACGTAGCAGACTGTCCCTCGGCTTACAATGCCATCTTGGGGAGAAGCTTCCTTTCAGTCTTCGGAGCGGTAGCATCCACCTGTCATCAGAGGCTGAAATTCACAGTGGGAAAAGGGGTCGGCTGTGTCAAAGGTAACACGCAACAAGCTCGAGAGTGCTACCAAGCAACTATCAAACAGCTGGAGGTAGATTTGGTAGATACAAGGGGAAACAACCCAAGACCGGAAGCGTTGGAAGGAGATGTAGCGGTACCCTTACGAGAGGATGAGCCCGAGAAAACGGTGCGCCTATCGGCCCACCTTCAACCCGACCTGGCAGCTAGCATGATCGGACTCCTCCGAGAGTTCGCTGACCTTTTCGCATGGGGGCCAGAAGACATGCCAGGCGTGCCGCGCAAACTCGCAGAACACCATCTGGCGGTAAGACCGAACACCCGCCCGGTAAAACAAAAGCGGAGGAATATATCGGTGGAAAAACAGATGGCGTTGGAAGAAGAAATACAAAAACTACTCAAGGCGGGCTTTATCAGGGAGGTGCGTTATCCCACCTGGCTAGCCAACCCGGTGTTCGTCAAGAAGAGCTCAGGCTTGTGGCGTATGTGCATTGACTTTACAAGTCTCAACAGTGCCTGTCCCAAGGACGCATACCCGCTCCCCAGAATCGACCAACTCATAGATGCCACGGCGAACCACGCCATGTTGAGTTTCCTCGACATGTTCTCAGGTTACCACCAGATAAGCCTAGCAGAAGAAGATCAAGAGAAGACCGCCTTCATGACAGCAACAGGGAACTACTGTTGGGTGGTCATGCCCTTTGGCTTGAAGAATGCGGGAGCCACTTACCAGCGTATGGTGGACGCCGTGCTACGCCAACAGATAGGGCGGAATGTAGAAGCGTATGTCGACGACGTATTGGTAAAAAGCAAGGAGGTGGAAACACACCTACAAGACCTGAGAGAAACGTTCACGAATATGAGAGAGCATGGGCTGCGCTTAAATCCCACCAAATGCGTGTTCGGAGCTGAGGCGGGAAAGTTCTTGGGTTTTCTAATTACAAAGCGTGGAATCGAGGCCAACCCCCGGCAAATTGACGCCATTCTGCAGCTGAAAGCCCCCAAGACTATCAAGGAAATACAAGCCTTTAATGGAAAGATGGCAGCATTAAGTCGGTTCATACCTCGGTCGGCAGACAAATGTTCCCCGTTCTTTCAGATCCTAAAGAAGTCGGCAGCCCGCTTTAAGTGGAGTGAAGAGTGCAACTGAAGCCTTCATACGCCTCAAGGAGCAACTAGTGGCGCCACCCGTGCTTAGTGCACCACTAGTTGGGGAGCGTCTCTTTCTGTATCTTGCGGTCTCACATCAGGCTACAAGTTCAGTACTGGTGAGAAGGTCTGAGGACGGTAAAGACATGCCTGTCTACTATGTCAGCAAGGCGTTGCTCCCAGCCGAGACTCGGTACCTGGTAATCGAGAAGGCGGTCCTCGCGGTCGCCATGACCGCTAGGAAACTGCGACCCTATTTCCAAGGCCACCCCATCACAGTCCTCTCAAACCTCCCGCTCAAGAAAATACTACACGGAATGGACGCCTCCGGAAGGATGACTAAGTGGGCAGTCGAACTAAGTGAGCATGATATATCCTACGCCCCCCGGCCGGCGGTAAAGGCCCAAGTCTTGGCAGATTTCATTGTTGAAGGATTCACCTTGGATGATGGCACGCACAGGGACAACCAAGCGTGGAAATTGTCAGTGGACGGGGCAGCAGGAAAGGGAGGCGCCGGAGCGGGAATGGTCATCGAAACACCCGAGGGCGTTATCCATGAGATCGCCATGCGCTTCGACGCCCTGAAGACAAACAACGTTGCAGAGTACGAGGCGCTGATTAACGGAGTAAAGGTGATTTCAGGCATGGGAGCCAAGAAGGTCAAGATTTTTTCCGACTCATCGTTGGTAGTAGGTCAAATAAATGGGAATTTCGAGATCAAAGAGGAGGAGTTGATAAAGCTAGCCGGAAAAGCGCAAGGAGCGCTGGCGCAGATGGAGGATTGGTCTTTAGAGCATGTCAGGCGCGAGGGTAATGCACACGCCGACGCGTTATCAAAGCTGGCCACCGCCATGGACTTTGAGGGTGAGAGGCAAGTCACGGTAATGAAAGAAGTAACGGAGATAGGAGACGAAGTTCCCGAAGGCAGTCAAGACTGGCGAACCCAACTGGTCAATTTCCTTGAACGGGATGAGGTACCTGAAGATCGACTGGCAGCCAAGGCACTTCGTCGAAAGGCGGCCCGATACACCTTGGTGGGAGGCGAACTACATAAGCGCTCTTTCACGGGGGCCTACCTGAAGTGTCTGGGGGGGGAAGAGGCCGACCAAGCTCTGAGAATGATACACATGGGCACTTGTGCCACCCATGTTGGCCCGAGGAGCCTCGAACGGGCTATCCTCCTGCAGGGATATTACTGGCCTACCGTCAAGAAAGACGCCCTCAAAACGGTGCGCGAGTGTCACGCATGTCAGGAACACGCGGATAAGCACCACCACCCCGCCTCGGAGATGAAGGGAATTGTAAGCCCATGGCCTTTCGCGAAGTGGGGTCTGGACCTCCTAGGGCCTTTCCCTAATGCCCCGCTGGGTAAGAAGTACTTAGTAGTAGCTGTCGACTACTTCACTAAATGGATAGAGGCTGAACCTCTCGAAACGATCACCAGCGCTAGGGTACAGAAGTTCCTCTTCAACAACATATTAATCCGCTTCGGAATCCCGGAGACCATCATAACGGATCATGGGACTCAATTTGATTGCCTCCCGTTTGAGAGATTTTGCCAAGAGCATGGAATAAAGTACAGCATGGCATCGGTGGCGTTCCCGCAGGCGAATGGTCAGGTAGAATCGTCCAACAAGCTCATCTTGCGAGGTCTAAAAAGAAGGTTGGGAGAAGCGAAGGGCGCCTGGACAACTGAACTCCCACACATCCTGTGGGCCCATCGAACCACGTATAAAACGGCAACGGGCGAAACACCGTTCTCCCTCACATACGGAAGCGAAGCGGTGGTCCCAACCGAGATGCACCTCCCAACGCTCCGCATTAGAGCTTACGATCCCGAAGAGAACCACTCCAACCTGCTTCACCAGTTGAACATGACAGAAGTAAGGAGGGAAGCGGCCCTGACCCGGACAATCGCAGAGAAGGACAGAGTTTCGCGAGCCTACAACAACAAGGTACGCCCCCGCATGCTGGAAGAAGGGGACATGGTGCTCAAGCGGATGTTCGACAAGCGGGAAAAGGAAAGGCATGGAAAGCTGGCGGCAAACTGGGAAGGACCTTATCTTATCAGTGACAAGATAGGGCCGAGCACCTACAAGCTCGCCACCATGGGCGGGGAAGCAGTCGGCAAGACATGGAACTCACTACATTTGCGCAAGTACTACTCGGCTGAGTAGAATTTGTAGTCCTCTTTTGTAAACAATCAATGAACGAAGTCTTCCAGCACGTGTTATTCTTCGACATGGGTTATTCCTAGAAACGCTACCACGAAGCAAGGATAACCCGCCCGCGGAATGCCCTGAGGGGCAGGGACTCGCTCGTAATACGCCACCACGAAGGCAGAGCGGGATCCTAACAAAACGCATCCCGGGACATGGGTTATTCCTAGAAACGCTACCACGAAGCAAGGATAACCCCCACCCGCGGAATGCCCTGAGGGGCAGGGACTCGCTCGTAATACGCCACCGCGAAGGCAGAGCGGGATCCTAGTAAAACGCATCCCGGGACATGGGTTATTCCTAGAAACGCTACCACGAAGCAAGGATAACCCCGCCCGCGGAATGCCCTGAGGGGCAGGGACTCGCTCGTAATACGCCACCACGAAGGCAGAGCGGGATCCTAACAAAACGCATCCCGGGACATGAGTTATTCCTGGAAACGCTACCACGAAGCAAGGATAACCCGCCCGCGGAATGCCCTGAGGGGCAGGGACTCGCTCGTAATACGCCACCACGAAGGCAGAGCGGGATCCTAACAAAACGCATCCCGGGACATGGGCTATTCCTAAGAAACGCTACCACGAAGCAAGGATAACCCCGCCCGCGGAATGCCCTGAGGGGCAGGGACTCGCTCGTAGTACGCCACCACGAAGGCAGAGCGGGATCCTAATAAAACGCATTCCCGGGACACGGGTTATTCCTAGAAACGCTACCACGAAGCAAGGATAACCCCCGCCCGCGGAATGCCCTGAGGGGCAGGGACTCGCTCGTAGTACGCCACCACGAAGGCAGAACGGGATCCTAATAAAAACGCATCCCGGGACATAGATCATTTCCAGATCAAATATCCCGCCCCCATGACAAAGACCCGCTCACGCCGGTCTTCACATTCAAGATGGAATCTCAGACCGTCATATGGCAAAAAGCAACGACCATCACACGCATATATATGAAGAGGGGGAAAGCAACGACCGCATTAGAGCGGCAATGTCTGGAAAAAGAAGGAAAATTACAGGAACCAGTTTATAGTCGACACATACTCGACTCCAAAATATCAACGATTTAGCCAACAAGTTATCACTGTCCTCCTCGAGAGCTCACTTCATCTCCACCCGCCCCAGCTGAAAGAGTACCTTCCGAGTTGACATCATCTTCAGAGGAACCCCAGGCCACCACCGCATCCCACACGGCGTCAGTGTCCCACTCCAACTCTGGATGGTCGCGGCGGAACAGGTGTCGAATGGCAGCCACCGTATCTCCAATAGCCTTGGACCTCTTAGCATCATCAATCTGACGGAATGCGGGAGACAACAAATAGGAAGCAACGGCCGCCTTAGATGCGGCGTCCACTTCCGTCTTGTGACGCAGCAAGCTCTCAGTCCTTTCTTTCTCCAACTCCTCGACACGCACGCGAAGACGGGACGCATCCGCTTCCAGAATCTCCTTATCAGCCATTAAACTATTCACCTTTTGCACTCCTCGAGACAACTCCGCTCGAAGATCCTTTACGGTATCACCATGCTCCTTCTCCAGCTCTGCCTTGGCTTCGGCCCGAAACGCAGCCCGCCCCTTGAGTGACTCCGCTTCCAGCTCCCCAATCCGCTTCCGAAGCTTTTCCGCCTCCACCTCCCCGTGAAGGTTGACCGACTGCAGTTTGTCGTTGATCATCCCGACTTGAGACAAGCCCACGCCCGCCTACAGTTTCAAACTACCCCTTAAGGAGCGTTCAGAAAAGAGCCAAAATTGAACAAGGTAAAAATACATACCGCAAGGAGAAACCGGGCGGCAGTGCCAATCCAGTGCCTACTCGAGGGGTCCTCAACCTCCGTATATTCCGGGGGAACGAGAAGCTTCCCGGACAGTTCATGCAGCATACGGCGGGCGCAGTCTTCGCGCAAAGAGGAATGCGGAGAGAAGTCAACGGTTTCGGTCAAGGAGGTCGCTTTTGTCTTCTTCCGGCCATCGTCATTCTCCTCAGCAGGGCTCTCAGCAACACGCTTACCAACGTCACGCCCCCTACGCAGAACGTCCCCTCCGGCCTGCACAGTCAACTGCCCATCTACCCCGCTCGCGAGCGTGGTTTGCCCCGCCGGCGGAAGTGGAGCCCTGCTCAGAGGGATCAGTGACTTCGAAGGAGCAACAGTAGACGGGCCCGGTTTAGCGGCTGCCTGAGAAGAGATTCCAGCTTTGGAAGAAGGTAACTTGCCTCGCCTCGGCGGCCTCGCCATCATCGCCACGCTCCCGAAGTGCATAGCTGCATAAAAAGGGAAGCAGGTTAGGGTTACAGAATACAAGCCACTAGTTAAAATAATGGAACAGGTCAATCATGCTACTGACCATCTCCGAAGAGTTCGGTCAGAATAGACTTCACCGAATCGGGACCCCGAGGCTTCATCCTAAACGGAGTGGTTTCGGCAAGACGCACGACGTGATCCTTTTGAGAATCAAGGGTCCAGAGCCTAGCATCCCAATTTTCTTTCCGACCATATGCAAACCCCGTCCTAGGTTCTTTATCACCGGAATACCATTTCGATGTGGGCTTGGCATAAAAGAAGTCTTTGAACCACGCATTATCCAGCTTGGGGGATCCAGTGACGAATCCATACACCTTGTCCCGCCTTCCGAACGACCAAGCATTAGCAACCCTCCGGAGACCATAAATGAATCGGAAGGCATCAAAAGAGGGCTCAACCCCAACACGTCTGCACGCGAGCCGATAAGCGCATGCGTGGAAGATGACGGTAGGCGACAGGCGGCCAAGGGTGCAGTTCAAGCACAGAAGTGACTCTGTTATAATGGGATCCAGGGGGAACCGCAAGCCGCACTTCAACTGCTCGGTGTATATAGTAATCCAGCCCTTGGGACACGTACCAGCTCGGGAAGTAGGAGACGGGGCCGCATATTTCCAGTCGGAAGGCAGCTGGTGATTCCTAAGCCGCGTAAGAATGGTGGCGGGCGTTAGTCTACTGTGACGATCGGGGCCCCGTTCGAAAGCGCGGGCGGGTACCTCCTGTTTCCCCCACATGCGCTCATGCAGGCGTATGGAATACGCGTCGTCCTCCACCACCCGATAATCCTCACTCGAGGTATCTTCCGCAAGCTCTAAGGAGGGGGAGTCGGGCATTTCCGGCGAGTTTTGCTCATCAAGACTAAACCCCTCCTCCGAACTTGCTATAGAGACGTCACCAAAACTTGCCAGGTTATCCCCCATGGCGGAAGCGTCTTTCCTAGAGGCTACATTCTCTACGCCTAAACCCAAAGTAACATCGGTCAATTCATATGAGCCGTCCTCTGACCTACCCAGCAAGAACCGGCCGTCATCAGACCAGGAGCCGCCGAAATCAAAATCAAAATCTACCCCGCTAAGATCCCAGCCAAGTTCTGACGTACATAAAGGCGATAAAATGTTCAGATTTAGCATACCTTGGGCGGCAGCGGTTATGGGATCGGTAAGTGTTTCCGACGAGTCTAGGTTGATAGGTCCAGGCGCCGGAACAGCGGGAACGGCGGAGGCACCACCGCCGGCGGCATTAGCGGCGACGAGCACACCGGCAGAGGACTTCCTCCGTCCGGGCGACGACCCTGAGCCGGCGGAGAGAGGCAGTTGGGACGTTTCATCTGCTCCGGCCATTGCAAGGGAATACTGGACTCGATCAGGTCGCAGCGAACTATAGGAGCAAAGGGGAGGAACCCGACGGCGAGGGTGTTCGAACAAAAAAGCCAAGGAAAAGCAGAGAATAGTGAGCAGAGAGACCGGCGAACAAGGCACAAACGAAGGAGAAGAAGAAAAAGAAGAGAAAATACCTTCGTGGATCCTTCAGAGGCTTTTAAACGTCGGAGGGCACAATTTCCAGGAGCGACGGTTGGGTTACCCTAGTGGCTATATAGGGTAATCATGTCGATGGGAGTTGAACGGCGGCGCGTCACTTCGACTGCTCGGAGGGTGCGTCATTACACGTGGCAGCCACGAGAGGATAAGATCGGCCCGAGGCGTGACGCCCGATGTGGGCGGCCGGGGGAGAGGCCATGTAGGGCGTTTCCTTTGGTTTAGGAAGCGATCCCGCCCTGGATTATAAGTATCAGCCGCCCAAACCCGGAGGCTTTACCCGCCTGCGGGACAATTGTTGGGCCATAGGGGATCGCTGTCTAAACCAAAGGCCCACGTAACCGGAGACGGCCCAAAAGGGGAAAAGCCCAAGGTAAGTAAGTCAAGGAATGGGCCGGCCCAAGGGACAAAGAGAACAGGTATAAGGCGCTACCAGGTCAGGCCTGCAGGAGGCGGGTAAGTACGACCAGAAAGGGGGGATCCACACCAATCATGCCATCACTGACACTTCATTAAATGCCGCCGCGAGCGTGTGGCACAGGAGCGGGAAAACACACGACTGACAAGACACACACACCCACCACCTCGGACTATAAATAGCAGCCAACCACTTCATTAAATGGTAACTGATTTCATACACTCTCTCTCTAAACTACTTTCTCTCTCCCTGTCTCTAACTTAGTCATCGGAGAGTGTTCGCGGGCTACGCCCCGGACCCTTTGTGCAGTGAACGCAGCACCCGCGCGTCAAGGAACAACGGTATTCTCCAAAGGTCTCTCCTTTCCCGCCTGGTACATTCTAGGCTTAAACAATACTCAAATTATATTCTCTCTCCAAATGAACCACAATTCAAAGTTACATCCAAAAGGCCTCATCCCCCTCAACTTGTATGCTAAAAAAATGTCCACTAACAAGTAACAATCGAGAAAGGCACAAATGTTTGTCACCCTAACTCCATTATTGTTAGGCACATTTGTGGGATCATGATTTCCCTAATTAACATTTCATTTCTGCTTTTGTCTTTTTTTTTTTTGGGTGCTAAGTTATATCTTTTGTCGATTCAATTATTTATCGTAAGGAAGGCGAGGAGGCATTTATATGGGAAAACTGGTTGGCGGATCAAGGGACATTGGATCTCTCGTTTATCATAACACTATTAATTAATTGCTGATTATTTGGTTTTGCGGTCACTATAAGGATCTAGCCGGACTTTTCAGGAAGCTATGGGTCATGTATGGAATACTATGTACATGACATTTGAAAACAAGAACTAGGATAACGTGAACAACTACTTGTTGACGGGATTGAATATCTAGGGTGCTAAGTGGGAGAACATAAAGAGTAAAGAGTGAGATTATACATTTGTCTTATATAATTTGTGTTTAAGGAAGAAGACACCATATAAGTCTATAGTTTCTTCAAGACCGTGTCTCGGGGGAATGGTGATGTGTGTTATATTATCCACGATTGAACATCTTCTAACAACTCGAGTTATTGGGATCAACTGGTTCTTGACATGGTATCAGAGTCATCTATGACCAAGAGGTCTTGTGTTCGAATTCTGGTAACCCCCATTTGTTAAGCACATAGTATTCGGACATGTGCGAATTTCAAACATTTGTGAGTGGCTTTCGTTTGAGGAGGGCGTGTTAGTGTGTGGTATATGATCAACGATTGAAACTCTGCCAACAACTCGTATTATTGGGGGTTTGAAGGAGCCGAACTGCCGTATTTTTCCGGTCAATCCCCGTTTATGAAGTGATTATTTGGTTGTTTTTAAAGACCGACTTTGTGTATTGGTGAAAATATAAGGAATTTAGGATAATAAATATACGGCAAATGTGTCTCAACGTTCTCTTCTCTTTTTCCCACTAAAAAATATATTGAGATCGACATCTATCATCGAATAAAAGCAAACTTGTTTTAGATATTGGACTTAATTGTTTAATAACTAAACCCTGAAAAAGAAAAGGAATCTCATTGAGAAGCGTTGCAGGCTACCGCCATGACCGACTTTCAGGTCACATATATAAGAAGAGTATATACAAATGGATGCATATTAAGAATCAACACTTTTTTATAGAAAAAAATTGTTTAGAAGAATAATTCTATAAGCAAATTTTCTCATATAGATCCAATTTTATCTAGGAGGTCGATCGTACATACATTTGTGGGCTCACGTACGTCACAGCTGGTATCCTGTCTGTGCTCTCATTCAAGTGCAAAAATCCAGCTAATAACTAACGCATATCCATCAAGAGGGGGCAATCTCATTGCAGACTACCTCGCCCTTCATGATCATGAATCTCTCACAAGATTTAATATCATTAATAGTATTCAACTATCATCATCTTATAGAGTTTTTCGTATAACATTGTCCAAATCTCTGAATCCCACTTGATTAGTAATATAGATTAATTAGTATGCTATTATACACTCTAAATGCTAATGATTCATATATTAATTTGACTTATGTATTTATGGTCATTGAAGTTTCAGAGTATAATGGGGGTGTGGATCTTATTAATAAATAATCTATGTACCTACAGTTTCGAGGAGACAATGAAGGAAGACTCTCAACAACCTAAACCCGATTCGTTCTGATAATCTCCATGAGAATTACATAATTTGCTTCGTGATTAGAAGCAATTAATCAAACAATAATTATAAGATGAATATTAAAAACAAGTCTTAGGTTGAACCCATTTTTGTGGGCTGGATTCACTGAAAGAGAGAAGAGTAGCAATAATTGCTGGCCGGAAACACGGCTCTGATCGACCTGTCCAACATGTGCATGGATCGTGCTGGATTTAACAAAGGGAAGGTTTGAGAATTGAAGAAGTAAAGAGTTGTCAGTATCATGCAACTACCATTCAATCACACTCCATTGATATACAACTTGTTGCCCAATTGATGGTGTGCCCTTTTGATTTGGGTGTCCTTGAAAAAAGAAAGACAGTTATGTAACCAACATTTCAATATTTGGGGTTCTTGGGAAGGTTCCCCAATACTTTGAGATGTATGCATGGAGTAGTACACTCCACTTAGATCGTAATGATTTCAGCGTCATCTCTCGAGTTGTTTGAGAAAAAGTCACAATCGCTTACGTACATTGATCTTATATCACTATCTTATAGGGGTGGCTATACGGTCCGGTCCGGTTAAATTGGCCCAAATTGATCCGGTCCAGTCCGGTCTTTTTGAAAATATAAGGACCGAAGATTGGATTGGATACAGTCCGGTCCTGATCCGGTCCGGTCTTGACCTGGTCCGGTCCCAATTCGGTCTTGATTTTATATTGAGATTGTGGGGATTTGAGTGACCTAAGGCCTGAAAGGGTGAGGAGTTGGTTAAGTTTTGTACTAAGTGCAAAGGTTTGTGACCATTTATGCAAATAACCCTTATGTTTTGGGTGTTGAGCTCTCTTATCCGGTCTTTATCCGGTTTTTTTACCTCAAATCTAAGCCCAAAAATTGGATTGGATTGTTTACTATCTGGTCCCGGTCCGGGTTATACGGTCCGATTTCGGGTAAAACCAAAAAACCCGGACAAAATAGCCAGCCCTACTATCTTATACGTCCATCCAACGAAACAAAATAAAACTATGGACTTGAAAGTTTGCGTCTTCGTACTTATCGTATTAATGATCCAACAAAAAAGTAGAGCTTCTCTCTCTTGTTTCAACTTTTCAAATTCTCTCTGCCCTCTCTCTACCTCTTCAGCTTCCTCCCGTTAGGGATGCCGCCGGCACGTCTGGGTGACCGGTGGTAGCCTAATTTTTCTCTTCTTTCCTGCTGCTGTCCTGTTCTTCCTCTGCTTCCTCTTTCGTTTTCAGCTGTTTTTCCTGGCCTTCCTTGGCTTTTTCCAGCCGTAATGGCGTTTTCCCTTCCCCTAAGTGGGATTGTCCACATCCCTCTTAATTGAGGAGGTTTTGTCCGGATTCTACTCCAGATCTTCAAGATCTGGTTTGACTCTGCTCTGTTCTGGGTTCGGAGGATGCAAACTGGGTTTCTACCCAAGTTTGGTGCGGTCATCTTATAGGATGATTGCATTCACCGATTCCCCTCCCGTCGTCGTTCCTCGATGCGTCGATTGGCTGTTGTGGAAGAGGAGTCTCCTCTTGTTGCTGAGGCGGCTGCATCATTGTTGTCGTAGTTCTGAGATTCAGCTTGGGTTGATTTGTTTGGGTGTTGGGGTTGTTGTTGGGTCTGCTGCTTTGGGTTCTGGGTTTTGGTTTTGTTTGGGTTTTCTCTGTTGGTGTTTGTCTCTTCAGATCGTTTCCTCTGGTTGGTTCTGCTCTTTTCTCCTTTCCTTTGCTTGTGGCTCTTTTCTTCTGGTCGGTTCAACCCTTAGATGCATCTCTTCACTGCTGTTTCATGGTTCTCTCCGTTCCAGTCCCGGTTGCCGTTTTTCAGCTCTGAGCAATCCGATCTCAGTCCTGTCCACCGCCGCGCAATCCCTCGTCGGCGATTCACTGTGATGGGTGTCTTTGAACTACCCCCAGAAGGCGGCATATGGTGTTGCTTTGCTCAATTTCCATGGTCAAGGCTGGGTTTGGGCGAGCTGATGTTCTGCTGTGTCTCACTCTGTTTGATGCGATTACAATGGTTGCTGGATCCTCTGTTTTCGGCTCATGAAAAGGGTTCCCCTGTCTTTCTGTTCATGTTGTTGTTGGGTCGCCCTTCTGTTTGCTTCTGGGCCTTCTCTCTCCATTTTCTTTGTACTGGTGGATCTCTTTCTTGTTGTTGATTTTCAGGGTGTATCCCTTTCGTTGTAACCGAGTTTCTGTTGGAGTGAAATATAAGCACCCTCTTTGTCAAAAAAAAAAAATATATATATTAATGATCCAACCCAAGCTATGGATCTTGGGTAGCAACAGTATACTTGTACTTGTATAACTGCATGTCGGCCTTGTCACTGTTGCTTATGGTGAGATGTTATAATCCATCTTTTCAATGGTTCAATTGCATCGGTGCCACAAATTATTTTGAGAGGGTTGATTTCAAGTTGCGACATATCATGTCAATCTCAGTGCCGTGTGTTGAGTTATGATAGATTGGCTGGTTAGCTGACGACAAGGAAATGGAACCTGCCTAGGTGATAAACATGTAAGATCACACTCTCTCTATTCTCTAATGTGTCGACCAACCATGAATCAAGTGCCAACGTAATTATTATAATGATAATTAATTCATAAATAATTAATAATTGAACATCTTAAAAATGATAAATAATTCATAATTGAACATTTTCAATCACTCGAATTATTGGAATTAATTGGTTGTTGATATGGTATTAGATTTT
This sequence comes from Linum tenue, assembly GCA_946122785.1. Lineage (NCBI taxonomy): Eukaryota > Viridiplantae > Streptophyta > Magnoliopsida > Malpighiales > Linaceae > Linum > Linum tenue. The sequence goes on from CAMGYJ010000003.1 coordinate 33,861,275, forward strand.
TTTTGATCGAGATGTTTTCTGTTTGAATCTCAATGATCACATTTGTTAAACACATGGTATATACTTTGATATTTGTGCAAACTTCAAGACCTTCTGAGTTGATTTTTGTTTGAGGGATGTGTTAATAAATGACATATGATTTATAATCGAACCTCTTCAGCCACTTAAATTAGTGAAATAATTTGAACATATTTATGAAGTTCGAAACTTGAGATCAACAATACAAACGGGTTCAAATGAGATTTTAGTGCTGAGGACCCGTTGATTTTGCACCTAACGTGAAGTCTATTGCGGAACTCAAATTGAGTTTTTGGGCCAATTTTGGAGTGGCCCATGACAAGTAATGATTTTCACAGAATAACAAGGCTTCCAAGCCCAAAAAAGGATGCAACTTCCACAACGATCCATTAATCTGTCACTTAAGGCTTAAAGTGAGGGGACACATTAGAAATTTAAAAAGGAATAAAGAAGCTACTTAGGCACATTGTTAAGCTCACAAATACAAGCAAATGAACATAAACTCATAAGGTACTAGGATGATTTTGGCCAACACACACACAAACTAAAAATCACACATATTTGGTACATAAAAGAGCTAGAAAACACAACCTCACCATTTGTAGCCTTTATTCATATTCATAATTTTACTTTCGTCTTGGCAACACCACCATCGACCTAGGTTCATCTCCCATGTCCACCACCCGATCCAGATCCTTCACCGTAACCCGACCCATGCCCGGACCCACCTCCTTCACCCGAACCTCCGCCACCACCACCCCCGCCGCCACCTCCACCACCACCCCCACCATTGGGATGGGTTCAGGTCCTTAAAGCCCAATTCTTAAGAAGTTCCTTAAGGTAATCTGGGCCATTAGATCAAACTTAGGAAGTTAGCATGTAGTTAATCGGTTTTAGGCGGTTAGGGGTAGTGATGGTATTGAAGTTTAATTTAATTAATTATTTTGAAATTTATTAATACCATCCGCATGTTTTACAGGAGTAAAATTGTTGTAGGTTTTTTTTTCTAAAGGTCTCTAGGTTTTGCACCGTCCAAAAATTATGCAACTCCGGCAACGGGATTCCTTGAATCGTCTGGCGGTTTCTGGTGGCCGAGCATCGTCAACAGCAGCTCCGCCCTGTTCAACATCCCATATCGTCTCGTTCAGCAGCTCCAGCCCGTTCAGCAACTCGCGCCGTCGACTCCGACCCGACCATTTCTTCGTCGACGCTGGCGGTCATCTCTTTCCTTATATCCTGCCTCCTAGAGTTCGTTGTATATGAACTTTTTTGTCTGTGTTGCAGGGAGATTTCTTCATTGCAACCCATGTTTGAAATTGATTTGTGAACCCCGCTGTGAATAACAACTTGAGTTTTTATTGACAGCCTCGTAGAGCATTGTCAATGGTTTGTATTGTATTTAAGAACTCAACATGGGCTTTTATTAACAGACAGTGGTATCATTATTAACATGTGGCATGCGGAATTAGTTATGGAATTTCATGGATTGTTAACATCTTATGACTTAATTAGTAATGTTTTCAAATTTTGTATGTACATGTGAATTTCGAAGGTGGGAAAATGTAAATGTCACTTTCAATAAAAAGCTGTTAATCTCGTATCATTGAACCACTAATAACACTTACGTATAACATTAATAATTGTCACAACACTGGCTAATGTTGCTCTACAATATTTTGAATTTTACACTCCTTTCTTAACAATTAACATCGTTTGTGTTAACAATCCCTCAATAGTATGATTAAACATCTCCACACAACACGTTAATAACATTCACCTAAACATAGTATATTACTGATAATGATATAAAAATGACTAACAATTAAAACATAAATCGTTCATAACACATTAACAAAAAATAGAATACTATTAATAACATTTACCACCAATTTTCAAAACAAAATCCATATGACACGTTTAACAAAATCACATGTCCTTACGATGTTAATAATGACAATGTAAATCATTAATAATAACTGCATAGTCAAGCTATCTTGCTATGTCGTGTGATCAAAGATTGTAAGGTTGAGCTTGGTAAGCGGGAGCTAAATCCACTGATTCTGATGAGGATTCTCATAATGTACATGACACTCTAGTTAAATCGTTATTTTCCATCATCGGTTTTTCCATCATTATTAATCATATCCGATTTTGTCAGGAACAACAGTTAAGGGGGGTTTGATTAATTGGATGTGGGTTGGATATATTGTTAATGATTTGCATTTTAATTATTAATACATCAATGGTCTTTAGTAACAGACTATTTTGTTCATTATTAACATGCGACCTACGTCATTAGTAATCGAATTTAATGAATTGTTAACATCTCACCACATAGTAGTAATGTTTTCATTATTTTCCATGTTAAGGTGGGGATCACGGAAATGCCGAAGACCATATCGATGTTGTTGATATTGCTGCATAAATCAGAGGGGATCAACCTGGGAAGACTATGACATACAAACCGAAGCAGAAAGGAACGATGATCATGTTACAAACTTCTGTTGAATGAGTTCATAAATAGTTAGTGAACATTAAAAATAATCATATTATCAATGTGTCGTATGTTAAACATTATTAACCTTGTCGTTTAGATTTTTAACATGGTATGGAATGGTCTGCTTATAAAAGTGTACAAATGTTAACCAATGGCATTAATAATGACTTCGGTTCTAGTTAATAAGCGAAACGATTTTCATTAATAATGATGCAAATACTTGGTAAAATATACTACATACTGTAACATAATAACTAATTTCAACCAAAATGTTAATAATCACTTCAGGGACTAGTTAATACCCTAGACGATTCTCATTAACAATGATGAAACTACTTGTTAAAATATGCTAAACGTTTGTAACACAATCAACATTTTCAACTAAACTATTAATAATGACTTTAGGTACTAGTGAATAACCTAGACAATTTTCATTAATCATGATGAAATTATTATTACTAACGATTAATCAGCTACATAACCATTACTAACCACACGTCAAAGAACGTTAATAATGGAGACAATTATGTTTTTTTTTGGGGGGACAAAGAGAAATGGTTGTTGCACATGATAAGTGAGCGGCATGTTTGTAGGCAATTTAACAATTTTCCAGAAATAAATAGAATTATTAATAGCATTAAATAATTAGGAAAACTTCCTCATTTACCCTTTTATTTAGTTACGGGTTAGTTACATGTCTTCCATCTCTCTCCTCTCCCTATTGGCTAGCCAAGGCTTAAGGAACTCCTTAAGTTTTGGGCTTAAGGATGGGATCCAACCCGCCCACCATTTCCCCTCGACCCCGACCCAGAGCCTGCCCTGGATCCAGCAGACGAACCAGCTTCAGACCCAGCACCAGACCCTCCACCACCCGACCCAGAACTCGACGACGAAGATGAGCTGCTAGAGCTCGAGCTCGACGAACCGGCTGACCCTGCTCCTGCTCCGGAGCCCGACCCACTACCGCCAACCCCGATCCCCAACCCGACTCCAGCTCCGAGCCCAATCCCTCCAAGGTCCAAGCCCAAGTCCATTCTAGCGACCCGGCTCTCGATGGTTCCAACCAATAAACTAGAAACAAGCAAGCCCAAAAGAGCCAAACACTCCAACCTAGCCATCTTTGGATCAAAACCACGAGAAAACAGCAAAGGTTTGAAAGGGTTTTCTATTTTGTGAGGGACATGGAGTGGAAGAGCACATATTTATATGCGTACTAGAAGTGGGAAATTTTGGTCCATACTATAATGATTAGTGGGTATAGTAAAGAGGCCGCAAGCATGGAGCTAGAGATCACTTATGATATGCATGTGTTTGCTTTTGCAACACCATGTAGTGGTGGTTCGTGGATATCCATTGTCATCGGGTTATGCGATTTATTTCCATAATACAAATAGTATTTTTGGATAAATTTTATACGTGAAATTATCACATTCAAATAATTTTTTTTTTGTTTTAGAATGAAAAGACTTCAATATTGAAGGGTTTTGATGATGTAACAGGATTAACGTGATCATATAATCTTATTTACGGGGATAAATTTTGTCAATCTCATCCACATTTTGTTGTTAGAATGACGAACAACTCATTAGTTTGCCTCTTGACAATCCAGTGTTTACAATAGAGCTCATTAATTGTACCATGACGAATGTTGTTGCGGCTATAAGTTGAATGAATTTTTTTTTATATATGTTAATTCATGGTGACGTGGTCATACATTTGTTTTGAGCCACAGAAATTGTAGGAGATTGGCACCGGCCCATGAATCTCCATTGCTAGCCATGGAAAGTGGGAATCCGATTGGCGATTCCTGGTGTAATTTCATGATAATGGTAGTAATCTGAACTTAGTTGGAAGTGTATTGAAAAGGAGGGAAATGTTTAAGCCTTTTTTTAAAACATGCACGTTACTAGCTAGCTAGGTAGCTAGTTGTATACCTAGACAACAATTGGATTACAACCATGAATTGCATTTGCATGAATGAGCTATAACATGCAAAGGGGAAAAACTGGTATTGTGATGTGAAAGAAACCACAGTCAAATGGATACCATGGAAATTATTAACTGCCATACTTACAAGTTTTATCATTTCTTATATGACTTAATCGTCGAAGAACAAATAGTTAACACTAACTTCTCGCGTCTGTGTTTTCTTCTTACATGTCACGCTCTACTCTGTAAAGTGCATGTCGGGAGATGAAATCGAATAGCATTCCTTGAAATCTTTCTTTGTTATTTCAGTAGAGAATCGTCATAAAAGAAACGCAACCAAGAATTCTCAAACCATCTAAATGAGTTTGTTTTCGAATGTTCAGTCCACCAGATAGCAAATTTAAAACGTAATATTAATCAAAGTCCATCAATAATGTGTGACCTAATCAACGAGTACGTCTTATATGCATGAGATCAACATGATAACCTATTCATACTATCACCATTGCCATATATATATGACATGATCCAAGTGTAATATCATCATCTCTTAATTAATCTTCATTTGTCTCTTTAGTTGATTGGGTTGCTATAGCTAGACATTGACTTTATGAGCACGTCGACATAGTATGAAACTATGAGCATATCTCCTTCCCCTTTAGCCGATAAAACACTTGGTAGTGGGAATACATATATATAGTGCATGCACACGATCTCGAGTAAATATAGATATAGAGTTGAAGGCATATATAGTGCGGGGGAATGTTCGATTTTGGTCAGATTTTGCAGCACCTTCAGACCGTAGTGGGTGATCATATCACTTGCTGGATGGATCAGAATTCAGAGCTCGAAGAAATCAATGGAGGCCATGGAAATCTTGGACACGTGTCTCGATCCTTCTGCTTCATTTTTGCCTACTCATAACAAATGCACTTACCATGAGTGGAGTGCCATGTTGTCGTGCTCAAGCAAACTATGGGGAACAATCCAGACACGTAACAACTACACTATTGCACTTCACCTCACTTGGGATTTAGATGAGTTTCCACGAACCATAATTGGTAAGATGATCATTGAGGTGGTCGATGGTAAGTATGAATTAATTAACTATGATACGATATGATGTTATAAACCAGCTAGTCTGAATAATTCGAATTGTTGGAACTTGGAAGATTTAATTATGAATTTTATATTATTTACTAATTATAGTTGGTCTCTATCAAATCAAGTCTGATACTGCATGTAAAAGATTAATTGGTTTCAATAATTCCAATTTTATTATAAGAAGTGATGTATAAATCTTGACCACTTTCTTATGCATGATCACTTAGCGCGATTGTGATAGATCCATGATCGGATTCGGAAGCCATAGCATAGGGAAAACAATAATTGTGGTTTTGTTGTTGTGGAAGAATGGGGGTTGATTGCCTTGGAACAAGCCATGGACTTAGAAATGTTCTAGGAAAATTGCAAACTTCTTGCCTTGGATTTATGAAACTTGTAAAAGTGAAATTTAAACGTGTTGTATATATATTACAACATGGTAGACAAAAATATAATTCGTGTGCTTGTTGGATTTGATAAAAAAAAAGAAGGTTTTGAGTTTTAAAACTTTTGAATTTATGATGGATTTGTTACATTATAGATTTGGAAGAGTACATTGTTTGTTTAGTTACTTTTTATCATGGATTTATGATGAATTTGTCAAACAACTTTGCCTTCCATTATCAAATCCCCAAATGAAATGTATGATTTGCAAATCTGGTAACGGGCTTGGATCTAAAAAAAAGGTCCAAATCCGTGACCCCAGCGGATTTGTGTCCTTTAACAAACAATGGATTTTGTGCCAAATCCTTGATACTTGAGATTTGGATACAAAATCCATCACCCAATTCCCACAAGCAAACGATACCTGAATTATATCTTTGAAGATATGGTAGTTTTGAAGGATCTTTTTGCAATTATGGGATTAAGATCTTAATTGGCACCCTAACGAATCACATAGTAAACCTACATTGCTCCTCTTATATTTCCAAGTTTGGGAGGATATGTAACTTATTTGGGCTTATGTATTATCCATTTTCTAAAACATATAAATTAGCATCGTGAGTAATTCATTGGATGCTATTGAGAAAATTAGCTAAATATATGATAATGCAATTGGAGAAGGGAATTGAGCATGCTAGGTTTACTAATTTATCTAGGTATGATTGTTGGTGGGTAGATTTATTTTGCTAATTAAACTTGGGATAGGATTGAACTTGAATCCTTATTTTCAGTTTTAGTTGTCCTTTTCTTTGGATTAGTTTCGACAAAAGCTGCGATAAACGTTTTTCTTTTTTGGGATTATATCATTATATTTATTTATTAAAAATTCACAATATAAAATTGGATAGCACACCAATTAGTATCAACTTTGAGTACATAGTATTCATTTTGTATAAGGCATACATCTTGTAGTGACTATAGTGCCACATACATGGCAAGTTACACAACTATCAATGACCATGTAGACTTGAGATATGCTAAATAACACAACCTATGGCACATACCCACATGACCAAATTTATTTTGTAGACACTATCATACTTGATTACCAACTAAAACAAAATATCATCATACACTAGTTTCATTTTTTTCCCCCTTTTAGATTGGAGAAGATGTCGGTTCAAATATTTAGTTCTCATCGCCTTCTCCGGACCCCTCGCCCCTACCATACCCTTCTCCACGGCCCGATCCACGTCCACGGCCCGATCCACGTCCATCAGACTCGGCCCGTGAAGCGGCAGATGATCCAGCTTCAGAACCCGCGGACGATCTCCCGGACCCGGATCGCGATCCAGCATAAGATCCAGCTTCTGACCCTGCAGATGACCGGCCCGACCCAGAGCTCCTGCTAGAAGAGGACGAGGAAGAGCTCGAGCTCGAGCTGGACCCTCCACCACCACCTGAGCCCGAGCCCGAGCCCGCCCCAGCTCCAGACCCCGACCCACCACCTCCCAGGCCCAGGCCCACACCCGCCCCGACCCCGACCCCAATCCCGCCAAGATCCACGCCCAAGTCCTTCCTTTCATGGATTTCTCTTGTCTCGGTCACAACTGCCCACATGGCTAGAAGCAACGCGACAGAAACGGCCATGGACTTGGTTGCAGCCATTGTTATTCTGACAAAGTTTCTGACTCACTGGACTTCTTTGATTGACTTGGAATTGGCTGATGATTTTGCTAGATGGGAAGTGTATAAGTATGTTGTAGCTTTCAAGGTTTGGGGTGCTCATAAGAGGAAAGGGAACTTGTGCTATTTATAGACGTCACGACCTAGCAAGGTAGAGAAGGGGATGACACATACGTGTTTTCTGCAATAGTTGATGCCTAACCAAAACTTAGTGGCTTATAGGAATGGAGTTGGCTTTGAGGTGTGGACTTTGGAGGGCTATCGACACTTGTTCGAACGTTGGCCGATCCATTTTGCCCCCACTAACCTTAGTGGAATTGGTGTTGCGGTTGATCCTTAGGGACATTTGTACGAACTTATATATAGCTTCTGGTTTTTCTTCTATTCTTTTTTGTTGGTAAGGTGGATCATTGAGCATACACGTGGCCTTTTTTTTTGTTCAAATTCACACATGTTAGTACTTAATTACTAGGTATACCATTTGGTGAAATTCTAGCTCAGGGTTCAAAGTCTAATGATACCAAATCAATGCCGTATAATCTTATTTAGTCCCACTAATTGTCCATCAACCTGTTACCTGTTAAGTTGTCCATTATCTTTCAAGGGTAAAATCATAATTTACAAGTGTCTTATAAGAATACTCAATACATCAAATAACAACCGAATAATCTTTTCCTATGGATAGAGATCGAGCTATCATAGAGCTTCCCATATATCGGGAATCCGGTTGCTTATGGACTATCGAATTTGGTTATAATCAATCTCAATGACTAACCTCTCATCATTGATGGACACACAAAGATGTAAAAAACTAACAATAGAATAATCTCTTTCTATGGATAGAAATCGAACTATAATAGACTTCCCATGTATCGGAAGTCCGATTACTTATGGACTACTAGATTTGGTTAGAATCAACCTTATAAATTATAATGGAGTGCCTTGAAAAAAAATAAGACCAAGAGGCAGATGAAATATCCAGCAGGATTCATTAGACCAACAGGCTCAACAAATTTATAACTCAGTATTCCTCCTCCCTATTATTGCTAAAGGAACGGGCTGGACCAATAGGCCCATGGTGTTTGAGCATGGCTTGGGCCGAATGGAAAACAAAGCCTCGTTTAAATCATCGATGACTTTTTGATCTGACAAAATTCTTTTACTCGCTACGGTGGGAAGGAATAACTCCGACGAGGAATTTTTGGGCGATCTCCTCTCTCCGGGATCAAATTAGCCCGTCGGAAAGCGTCGTCGCCGGCCTCTGAAGCCACCTCCCTCTCTCTCCTACCCTCCAGCACTTCCTCGATAGCTGGTACCCTCTCTCTCTTCAACTCTCTCATGTATTCGCTTTCAGCTGAAGAGCTTCATGTTTTGCCCCCTTATCGTGTTAAATTGCTCGAAATATTGCTGCTTTAATCTTATGTTTGCTTCGTTCTGTTGAGAATCCAATTTAGGAATTTCAATTCTACTCTCTGGCGCTATTATCCTCTGGATTTATCCCAAGTCTGAAATGAAATTCTGAAATTTTTTCTGTCTTGCCGGAGTGGTTTAAAATTCCTCATTTTTTCTTGGTGGGTTTTGTCTGAATGGTTCCAAATTTGGTAAAGATTCCAACTTTTCCTAGCACACGGGCTTGTATTAAAATCTTGGATATCACATACCTTGTTTTGATGGTAATTTAGGGGTCTATAAACCCCAATGCTGATGCTGGAACAATTAAATAGTTCATTACCAGTTCCGAAAATGGTTTTCTGGGTGATTATATTAACCGAAAAGTTCACAGGATTCAAGCAGAATTGAGTGCATTTGCTGATTGTTTCCTTTCAACAGTGTGACTAAACAGGGTTTGGGTTGATTGTGCAAATTCAAGCCACAATGTGGGTCAGAAGCTAAGTTGTTTTTCATATTAATGGCTGGAGGAGGGCGTTACCCACCTAAGTTAGATGGGCGTTCGTCTCTTCAAGCTCCCGGGATGTTGAGGCACGGGTCATTACCAAATGGTGTACGGCTGTTGGATCCTTTGTCTCTTCCAGGGCGCTTGGAGAACAAAGTTGCGGCTCAGGCTGCTGAAATCGAGCAATTCACTAGTGATAATCAGAGATTTGTAGCAGGTAATCAAGCCTTGAGACAAGATCTGGTAGCTGTCCAAAACGAGGCACAGCAACTCAAGGCACACATTAGGAGCATCCAGACAGAGAGCGACATTCAGATCAGGGTCTTGGTGGACAAGATTGGGAAAAGGGAAGCACATATTAGGGCTGCTGAGAATGTGAAGGAAGACCTTACGCAGGCGCATCACGAGGCACAGAACTTGGTCAGGGATAGAAAGGAGCTAATTAGTAAAATTCGACAGGCCTCCCAGGAACTGCAAACTATTCGTGGAGACTTTAAGAGCTTGCCCGATTCAGAAGCTGAGCTCGACGATTTGAGGCAGGAGTATAAGAGACTAAGGTGAGAAGTTTCCCCCTTTTTCTCCATTTGAGTGAAGCTTTCTTTTCTGCTCATACTGTTCATTTGCTAATTCCTAATTGTATACATAGGTAAAGTGTGAGTGACAAAATCAGCACTGTAGATATATCCAGAGCTAATTGTTACGGTTTTGATTGCTTCAATTATTTTGAAGTTAAGCTTAGTATTTGGAAGAAAAATGATGTATACTTATCGGTCTTAAACATATCAATTTGGAGTCATAAGCCCCTGAGTAATTAACCTAATCTTGAATACCATAGCATAATGATATTACCATGATTGGGTGATACTTTGAACCTTATGCTGCAACTGATCTCTCTCTTCTTTTTTCCTGCTTAAATTGAAGGGACACATTTACTTACGAGAAAGGGTTCAACATGGCCAAAGTAGAGGAGCTGAAGTCGGCGGAGAAGAACCTGATTGAGATGGCAAGCGATGTGGAAAAGATATATGCTGAAATCTTGAACACTGAGAAGAGAGCCCGTAGTGGTGACTTGAAATTCAAAACTTGCTGTAGTATGCTCCATGTAGCTCCTTGTTATTTACTCTTTAGATGTCACCACCTTATCTTTTGGCATTGCAGCTGCTCCTTATGCTGCTAACTATGGAGTAGGTGGTGGTGCGTACGTCGATTCATATAGAAGACCTCTCGGGTCCACTGGTGACGGGATGATGAAGTCATATGGGAATAGCAATGGCATAGGTGCAAGTAGCGGCGCTGGCCACCATTAGGGATGTCAATCCAACCCGTAACCATGGGTACCCTACCCGACCGTAACCGGTCAACGAGTGTAATTACCCGCTTTGACGGGTTAAGGGGCGGGTACGAATAATACCCGGTTTCAAAATAAAGGGTAGGGTACGAGTATGGTAATCGATAATACCCGCCCCGTTATACCCGCCCCGCTAACCAAAGGGTCAATTTCCCTTGAGAAATTTATTTTAGCTTGAGAAATTGAGTTTAGCTACCATTATTGATGATGAATATGTAGATGATTATTATGTTTGTGTGGATTGTAGAAGCAAGAACAATTATTATGTGTTTGTTGTTTTTATTTGTGTGGATTGTTGAAGCTAGAATAGTTACAACTTACAAGTATTGAGAATTTTTAATGGGCAACAGTATATATGTGCATATATGTGTATAAGTTCATAGTTTAGAATTCGTACCCATGGTTACCCGAATACCCGTGGTTACCCGGTGGGTAGGGTATGGTTATATCATTTTCATACCCGGTGGTTATTTGGTCGGGTATTTTAGAAAACTCTACCCGGCGGGTTAGGAGTTGGTATAGGGTAAACCCGCACCCGACCCTACCCATTGCCATCCCTAGCCACCATGATCAATAGAGACCAATTTGTAAGTAGAAGATGGAAAACTGCACTTTCTGGAGAAAGGAATGAAGCAATGCTGTTTATTTAATTGGTGTGATGAGGGATTTGATAATGTGGGTGCTTCGAACCACTCTTTAATATTCTCTTTGATGTGCAGATAATAGATTAGGTGAATTTAGAATCTCCTGCTAGCTGATTAATCCGTGCAGAATGCATATCGGATCTCTCAAAATGTCATCAAGCAAGAACTGTTTACTGCCTGCAGCTTGTTGTAGGAAATGAAGAGAAGGTATGGTCTAACTTAAGACCATGTCCTTAAACTCGTGTATTGTACAAAGAGGAGAGAAAAGTAGAAAAAGTGTTCTTGTGCTGCTAATCATGGTTTCCGTTGTGGATATGTCTCAGTGGTAAAGGCACAAAGTTCAGCTGAGTTTATTCTTGTATCTTCTTCAGTCAGTTGAGTAAATCGCTTATAAGTGTAAGCGATTCGTGTCGAACACGCGAAACTTAACCTAGCAAGGCAAGTAAACATAGACAACGACGAAAGCATAACACAACTTGAACATCACTCGATTCGAGTTATACTAACACAAGGTCTGTAACCACATATCATGAGGATTGTTCTACCGAAACTGAGATATGGTCTAATCGTTTCTCTAATGCTAGAATCATTGTTTATATTGGGATTCATGTGAAGTTGTGCTGAAGAAAAGTCAGAGTTGAACAGCGGGAGTAGCAGCCATCACGCCATTGATTGGAAGTCAAAGCTCTCTAAAGCCATGTTTGTGGTTTAAGAAGCTTTCTCTTAAACTAATGCCATAGCCATCTCTCTCTCTCTCTCTGCTATCCCACTGAAACGGTCAAAATGCAGCAACCAAAAACCGAACCACAAACCCAACCGCACCGCGTGGCTTTAACTTGCATGGATTCCTTCGAGCACAGAGATCGGTTGGGGATTGCTTTGCTTTGCTTTGACCTCCCTGATTACGATGCGACGACCCACCCACTCCATTAAAAAAAAAGAAACAGAGCCTTTCTTTGTTTCTACTTGGCAAAAACAAAGCTTTCTTCGCTCGTGATAAAGCTCTGCCCCTTTTAATAAAAGGGTTAAATACCAAAAGGCTCTGCTCGTTGGTATTGGCCTGACAAGTTCAAATGCTCTGTTTTCTTTATTATATCGTTATTGAGATGACAACGATTTCTTTCATTGAAGATGATAGAGAGAGTTTCAGTCATTTCCCAATGAGGAAGTTGCTCTGTCTAGTTCAAATCACTCTGATTACTTGGTGTTTTTACATAGGTATCATCCACTCGATCTTCCTTGCAGCAGTATTGTATATTTTGACCAGGCAAATGCCCGTTTATCTTGGTGTAGACTCCAATGCGCCAACCTGCTTGCATAGAGCTAATCCAACTTGAAATTGATCATCTTGATAACTAACATACAACGAAATACATCCAACGATCAGATCACTTGGAGTATGAAATACTACATGAGTACATACACCAATCGTTACCATCTTATAACGACTGGTGTACTTCTGTAGCGTATATATCATACTCCAAGTGATCTGGACGTTGGATATAACCTTGTTGAACTTCGACAAATCAGAAGTGTCGATTATTATTATTTATTAGATTCGTCTTCGAGTTTCGGGATTAAAGAATCGATATCTCTGTGTTTCTATCCATTAGAAGATAGAGTATAGTATCGTACTCTGAATTCGATTTAACTCATAGTCTAAATGAGAATATCTCACTATAAGTATCCGAAGTATTGTATGAGTATAACCCGCTCAATAAGTGGTTGATTATTATTCGATTTGGGCATCTTAATAATACACATATTCCACAATGGGAAAGGTACTATAGGAGGTTGAAAACATGGTGTAAATAGAGTTTGCTACTTTGCTTAGCAGAAAATAAGCACACATTTAGGAAAGATTTGGCAAATAAGTTGGGTGGGGGTGGTGAGTCGTGTTTAAGTAGACCACGAAACGCGTTCTTCGTTCATTTCCCTTCTCTTCTTCTCACTCTTTTTACTAGCCGTTTAAGCTACCCAACAAAACCAACCGTTTTGGGGACCAAAATAAATGTATGGTAACAAAATAGCCCGATATGCCACCAATCTATGATATTTGTTCAACTTCATCCCTTTAAGGTCGCCTTCTTAATTCTTATTGCTTAAGTCCCTTGTAAATTAGGTAACACTAAGAACACTTCGACATGAGACTAGGCTGGAGATTTGTTGTATGAAAGAACAAATATTTGATAATTGTTTTATGTTTCAGTCAGAATCATATTGTTAAGATACGGTAATTGACTACTATATCGTGCTAGGGTCGAGATTCAAATATGACGATGCATTATTGAAGACAATATGTTTTGAGCTTTTATAGTGTCCTAGCTTATATACCTTTTGAGAAATTTGATTATTTTGCCCATAAAAGTTAAGAATATGACAACTTCGAAATCATCAGTCGCAACTAATTAGCTCAATATCATTTCGTTACCTACGTCACAAGTGTTTTTGATAAACACAACCTCAATATTCATAGTCTTATTAGCTACATGCCAATTGAAATAACTTATGGTTATGGACGATAACATAAAAAAACATCAGAAAATAATTGTTGCTCAATATCGTTTTGAGTGTAAAACTACTTCTATGTTTGTCGGCCCTGTTTACTTTCATTTCTGTTTCCTGTTTTTTAGAAAACAGATGTTGAAAACAGGTGAAAACGACATTTTTTCGTTTTTGAAAACAGTAGGAAGCTGCCACTTTCTATTTTCGGAGTTGGAAACGAATAGAAAATAGAATGAAAAGTAAACATGTTTTCTCGTTTTGTTTGCCAAATTTGTAACATGAAAACAGAAAACAGAAAACGAAAATGAAAGTGAACAGGAGGGTGCTAGTAGTGAAATCAGAAAGGACTCAAATGGACAAGGAAGAAAGTGCAAGGATGATAATGAAAATAAAGCATTAATTATGCACCAAATTAAATACGGGACATATTTGCCGCCACCATACGCGTCCCCCACCAGCGCGTGAGCCGGTAACCGTCTCCCTCACCGTTCACTTCTTTCCGTTCTTCGCCGTAACTTCCTTCTCTTCTCTTCTCCCTTCTTCTCTCTACTTCTCTCCATATATATAAACAAACTCCCCTCTGCAGATTTTCCCCACACCAATTCCTAACGGCAACCAAATACTCCCCAAAAAAGGGCAAGAAGTAAAGATCCCAAAAACCCCAACCGCCGCCGCCGCCGCCATGTTTCGCCTGAGCAACAACCTGATCGGAATCCTCAACTTCATAACCTTCCTCCTCTCAATCCCCATCATCTGGGCCGGCGTCTGGCTCCGCAACAACGGCAGCTCCGAGTGCGAGCGGTTCCTCGACACCCCCGTCATCGTCATCGGCGTCTTCCTCCTGCTCGTCTCCGTCGCCGGCCTCGTCGGCGCCTGCTGCAAGAACTCCTGCCTCCTATGGATCTACCTCGTCGTCATGTTCCTCCTCATCGTGCTGCTCTTCTGCTTCACCATCTTCGCCTTCGTCGTCACCAACAAGGGCGCCGGCCAGGTGCTGTCCGGCCGCGGGTACAAGGAGTATAAATTGGGGGATTACTCCAATTGGCTGCAGAAGAGAGTGACGAGCGGCAAGAACTGGAACAAGATCAGGAGCTGCTTGGTTGATGGGAAAGTCTGCTCCAAATTCAACGAGACTTACCTTTCCGACACCGTCGAGCAGTTCTACACCGAGCGATTGTCTGCTCTTCAGGTAAATTGACAAGGAAGACAAAAAGGCGATTCGCTTTCTGGGTTTTCTAATTCGGTTTGGTGGTTTTGCTTTTTCTGCCCCCTTTTTGTGAACCTTTTGGGTGCCGCTTTTGACTTTCTGTTGTGGATTGGGGGTTTTGGTTGCTTTTAGTTTAGGGAAAGGGATTGATGAACTGCGGATTTTTTTTTCCTCCAGAAACTTGAGGAATTGTTTCTTGTTGCAGAATTTAGGGTTCCTTGATGATATTGACTAGCAATTGGGATCAAATAGAGATTGAAAACTTGGTTGACTCTGAACAATAGGATAGTTAACCTTCTGAAGACTGGATCTTGGTCAATTTTCAGGGAATTTATCTCAAAGATGCTTCATTTTGCTATTGAAATCTTGTCTGTTTAGACTTTAGACTGAATCCAATAGAGAGAGACACTTGTAGAATTATAGAATTGCAATAGCTCACCATTTCTAAGGCATTTAGCTGAAGTTGCTCCATGCAAGTGCATATGGTAACTGTTCTCAGTTGCTCAAACTCTGCATTTAGGAATGTCTTCGATGAACTGGGTACTGATCAAAATTTTCATTATTTTTTTCTGCATGAAAATTCATCGAGTAGCTGTTGTTGGCTGTGTCTAAACATATGCAGTTTGAGGTATTCCACTGTTTGATGATCTGGACACTGATCAAAGTTTGTTTCTTTGTGTGTTCATCAGTCTGGATGCTGCAAGCCATCAGATGAATGCGGCTACACCTACGTGAACCCAACAACATGGACCAAGACCATCACAAACTCGTCAAACCCCGACTGTGCCGCCTGGGACAACCAGCCTGATGTGCTCTGCTTCAACTGCAACTCCTGCAAGGCCGGTCTTCTCGACAACCTCAAGCGCGACTGGAAGCGTGTGGCCATCGTCAACATCGTCTTCCTCATCTTCCTCATCATCGTCTACTCCGTTGGTTGCTGTGCTTTCAGGAACAACAGGAGGGACAACTCTTACCCCGCCGGGTGGAAGGCTTGAGATCACATCACAAAACCCTCTGGCTGCTGGTTTTTCTGATGTAATGCTTAGTATGGAGATAGTAGTTTGTAGTTTTAGGCCGATCATGTTTTGGATTGTTGCTGCTACTTCCTTTTGTTTTGTGTATAGCATTTTGATGTGCTCGACTTCCATGGCTGCTCTAGAGCATATTATTGGGCTGTATATGTTCCCAATTCCCATCCTGGATAGTTCTTTGTGCTATGAATAGATATTCATTCCCATCTCTTTCCATTTTCTTCACTCTTATCATCAACTTGTCAGGTCTTATCTATCTCTTCAATGGCTTTCAACTTCTTCTACCAACTTATGGACCCATATGTTTTAATCATTTGTCCCTCTTCTTTTCATGAAAGGTATAGAATTTGAATGTTTTAACGGGTAGTTGAAAACCAGGTGAGGAAAAGGTCACAAGGCTTGGAATAACAATAGTGTCCAAGAAGAAGTATGTGGTGTGGCCATGGAGACACAAAGTAGACTTGAAGGAGTTGTTCACCAAAAAGAGGAGAAGACTTCTAAATTTTAGAACTGATGTATATAAGAAGAATTTGATCAATTACAAAAATTGCCACTGACCTTCATATAATTAAGAAAAATCCATTGCCCATTCCTATGGACTTAAACCAAGTTTGAATTAATCAACGAAATAAATTGTTTGTCCGTTTTAATTTGTTTGAATTTTTTATTCTCACCATGTGTATTATCTCAATATTAAAAATAATCAAATATAGATGCATGTAAACCACTATCTTAGTTAATCTTAACTCAAGCAATAATCTTTCTAACAACCAAGTTGCAAAAATTCACTGTTATTAATTTTATATGCCCAATGAAGATATTCTTTAAACATAAATATTTTTTTATCTAGCTACACTTGAACAAAATGACAATTTGGATATCGTTGGTTCAATTTATAATGATTTTTTTCATGTTAATGCTTTGTGATGATTAACACTCCAAGTCACACTACTTATGGTGTTAATCCATATCCAAGTCATCATTAACCACATAGATGATCAATTTTTTTTTTTATAATAGCTCCTCAACATTTTCAAAAGCTAATTAAATAGGTGAATATGAGCCAGATAGATGGTGACATGGTCACGACACTACAAAGTGATAAAAGCCAAATTCGCCTTTCCTTTCATCCCCGGCCTTTACCCAAACATGTTGGTTGCTCTTTGATGTAACAATGACGTGAAAAAGAGAGTTTTGATGTAACAATGACGTGAAAATCGTTTGTGTTATGAAAAGGTCCTAGATATATACAACATTTATTAAAAGAGTAGTGGTGGTTTATTGTGTTATTTGTAAAACCAGTTTAATGATGTTGTCATCAAGTAAACTTTAGGGTTGCTGACTCCACAAAATGCGAATTTGTGATTAAGGGGTGCCATTAGAGGTGGGGCAGGTCCAACAATCCTCCATGCATAGCGAGAGAGGCATGCATCAAACCCTGAACATCTCATGAAGAGCAACAAAGCAAAAACTCGCGCTACTTAGGTTAGTCCTCGTTCGTCCATGCACTATGCAGTTTAAATTAATGGATCAATTCTCCACGATCCTTAACAAACATTTTTCTATAGGATCTCACATATTCTAGCTTTTAATATACAACCATGATTCGAAACATAATGTAATCATATCGAAAGTTAAATAATAGATGCTTAATCTAGTGATATCTACGCAATAGAAGTGATTCTATTTGAAGAAAATCTTAGTTCGGGTGGTGTTGGTATATGAAATATGAACTTATATCAAGATGCCAATTTGAATGGACTATTATACGATTTGTCCAACAACGTGTGACATATTAGCCTGGTGCATTATAACTGGTTTATTATTCATTGACGTATCAAAACCAAAGAACAACGTACATATTTATACGAAAACGTAGGAAAACCTAATAGCTAACCCTATCCCACTCTAACAAGGTAACTAATAACTTACTCAACAAGACATAATAAACTACTACGAATAACAATAATGACCCAACAATTGACTAATAATAATCTCTAATTACTAAGCCCTCGGCATCAAGGCCCGCGAGTGCTATAACGGGTGCTATAATGCACCATAGCCACTTTTTATTTTGTGTTGGTGTCGAATTTACATTGATTTATTGCACCGTGTCAATATTCCTAAATCGGCTGAGCTAATTGAAGCTTTAGATTTGCAGAACGTGTTTAGGGTTTGATTTTCAATGTGGCCGTGGGTACTTAGGGTTTTGTGTTGAGTCAAGGCCAGGCATTGCACGATCCACGGTTGATAAGCCCACCAGTCTAGCTTCTTTCTAGGCCCATAAACCCAATTCAACTTGACCCTCATCTCTACAGCGGGCTTGAATGGCGCCTGTGAGCAGGGTACGCATTGATCCAGTTCGTACCACACGTCCACACCAGATCAAAACGACTGTTTAATGAGAATTTTACAATGCTATACACTATTGGTGCTATGGTTTTTTGTTTTTATAATACAACTTAAAATTGTACATTTACGATATGGTATAACTTCATATTGTACCTATACTTTTTGTACAAAATGTTTTATGGTACAACTTGAACTTGATCCTTTATGTGATAGCACAATTTCAAGTTGTAAAGTTGTACCATAACATAATGGTACAAATTGTTTTATGATACAACCTAAACTTATACATTTAATGTTATGGTATAACTTTGAGTTGTACATTAAAGCACCAATGTTATATAGCATAGTAAAAGTGCTCCTGTTTAATAGTAAAAAAAAAAACTATGAGAATCAAGAAAATGACAGTCATTACATTCGGGTCGATTTAGTTCAGTTAAAATATATATCCAACCCATATTCTCTAAGTTATTTATAAACTTCATGGACAAACAATCGGATCATATTATATTCAATCGGATATGATCCAAGAGAGAGATAGCAACGACGGGCGGCAGAGGTGGTAGGGAAGACGATCTACAGCAGTCAGAGCCGGATCTACATCAAGGGAATCGACTTGTTGATTTCTGGGTTAAATTTATTCAGGTCAAATACGAGCAGGGGAATCGGCTTGGAGATTTTTTTAGAGAAAGAGAGGGCGAATCGGTAGGGAATAAGAATAATGAGATTTTTTTTTTAATTTTGGCTTAATAATATAATTGAATTTACAGTTTTTTTTTTAATTTTAACTCAATTTTTATTTAATTTGAATTAAAAATAAGGTCAGTGACGTGGCATCTATCTGACAGCCACATTCTTTGCCACGTCAACAAAAGTCAACTTCGCGTTGACCACCATTTGATCAACCGTTATCTTTAACGATCAACGAAATTGACAAGATACAAATAACAAAACGTATTATAGTTAAAGACATGAATAAACACAAATAACATTTTTACGATAATTTGCGTGTTGTAGTGGTATTAGTCCAAAAACATATTATCCAAACTCTCCCCCAAGATAGATACACCTTATCCATTCCAAGATGATCCAAAAGCCCAAACAATCTTCATGGTGGATCGCTCCCCGCCAGAGCCAACAAAGCAAGAAAAACTAATGCGAGACCATTACGGCCAATATTACCCGCCATTTCTTCTCCTCCTCCTTCTACAAACCGCTGAAACCCCCAACTGAAATTTTCTGAGGGAAGAAAAGTCACAATTCAATTCACCATGTACGAACTAAGGCCATTTCACCACCATCCCCGCCCTCCTCCTTCCCACCCAAACCCACAGAACTCCAAACTCAGAACCCATTCCCATGCTTCTGTTTCCTTATCCCAGGTTTCCACCACCCTCGAAGTCGCCCCCCATCCGCCATTGTTGCAGTCCTCAAGCTTCCAGCTGTCGGCCAGCACGACTGATGCCAGGAGCGTCGTTCCCATCAGAGCAAGGCATGCCCAGATGATAAAATCACCCAAAAACAGCGATTCCGAGCCAAAGGCCAGAGCTTTGGTCACTTCTTACTTGGAGCTCGGCGATCGTGGGTCGGCTGTTGTGGGGTTTCTGTTGGGTCTGGAGGGGAATTACACTTCATGGATTTCTTTCCTGGAAGAATTTGAGAGCTCGGGAGGCGATTTGAGGGAAATCCTTGAGGTTTTCCTTGACTTGAAATGTAGAGGCGGCGTGGGTTTTGGCAGCAGGGTTGTCACTTTGATCTTGAAGATTTGTGCTTCTGTGCATCATTCATGGATGGGTTTGGGAATTCATGCTGGTTTGATCAAGATGGGACTGGATTCAGATGTTTACATAAGCTGCGCCTTGCTAGGTTTTTATAGGTGGTGTTTTGGTGTGGGAATTGCCAACCAGGTGCTTAATGAATTGTCTGAACCAGATGACCGTTTGTGGAACCAGGCAATCATCATGAACTTGGAGGGTGGTGAGTTCAGTCAAGCTCTTGGGCTCTTTAGAGCAATGCAATTGGGCCCTTGGAAGACCAGTCCTCGTACAATTGTGAAGCTGTTGCAAGCATGCGGGAAAGAAGGAGCTCTGGATAAAGGGAAGCAGATTCACGGGTACGTTCTAAAACATGGATTGGAATCCAACTCTTTTGTATGTAACTCGCTGGTAACAATGTACTCTAGAAATCATAAGCTGGACCTGGCTACTAGAGCTTTTGATTGGATGGAAGATCCCAGCTCATCTTCCTGGAATTCGATTATTTCTAGTCACGCCTTGCATGGCCATTTGAGTGATGCGTGGAATCTTTTTCATGAGATGGAATTCTCCGGAACGAAACCAGACACCATAACTTGGAATTGCCTGTTGTCAGGGCATGCTCTTCATGGTTCATATGAGGAAATCCTTACCATTCTGCGACGCATGCAAACGGCTGGCTTTAGGCCAGGTTCCAGCTCCATTACCATCGTTCTTCAAGCTGTTATTGAGCTGGGCCTCCTGACTGCTGGTAAAGAAATCCATGGATATGTGATGAGAAATGAGCATGAGTTCGATGTTTATGTGGGAACTTCGTTGGTGGACATGTATGTAAAGAATGACTATATGTCCAGTGCACAGGCAGTTTTTGACAATATGAAGAACAAAAACATATTTGCTTGGAACGCACTGATATCAGGCTACTCGTTTCAAGGCCAGTTTCAGGATGCTGAAAGATTACTGGCTCAAATGGAGGAGGAAGGAGTTCAACCTGATTTAGTCACATGGAATGGACTGGTTGCTGGGTATTCCATGCATGGCAAGAATGACGAAGCTCTGGCTGTGATTGATGACATCAAAAGTTCAGGTTCAAACCCAAACGTGGTTACATGGACTTCTCTCATATCAGGTTCTTCTCAGCAAGGCAACTACAGGAAATCCTTGAAACATTTTATTCAAATGCAACGAGAAGGGATTCTGCCCAACTCTGCCACAATTTCCTGTTTGCTTCGATCTTTCGCAGGCCTCTCCCTTTTGCAGAATGGTAAAGAAGCTCACTGCTTCAGCATTAGAAATGGTTACACTGACGATGCCTTCATAGCTACAGCACTGATCGACATGTACAGTAAGTCAGGTGATATAAAGAGTGCATATGCAGTTTTCAGGAAGACCAAAAACAAAACCGTACCCTGCTGGAATTGCATGATGATGGGATTTGCAAACTATGGTCTTGGGACAGAAGTGATTTCGGTTTTCAATGAAATGCAAGGATCTGGTCTTCTTCCAGATGCCATATCCTTCACGGCTGTGCTCTCCGGTTGCAAGAACTCGGGTTTAGTCAGCGAGGGATGGAAGTACTTTGACAGCATGAGCAAAGCTTTTAGTATAGAGCCAACAACTGAGCATTACTCTTGCATGGTGGATCTTCTTGGAAGAGCTGGGTATCTTGATGAAGCTTGGGACTTTATCCAAACAATGCCATTGAAACCGGATGCCAGCATGTGGGGCGCTTTCCTCGGGTCATGCAGAATCCACAGGAACCTGGAGTATGCAGAAATTGCAGCCAAGCAGCTTTATGAGTTGGAGCCTCGTAATTCGGCTAATTATGTTGTGATGATGAGCTTATATGCCATGTCAAACAGGTGGGGAGACGTAGATCGTATAAAAGATGTCATGTACAACGAAGGACTGAAACCTGGACCTATATGGAGCTGGACACAGATTGATGACCGGGCTCATGTGTTCTACGCTGGAGGGAAACCCCATGAAGATGAAGGGGAGATTTACTTTGAGCTGTACCAATTGGTTTCTGAAATCAAGGAGCTTGGCTATGTAGCTGATATGGCGTGCGTCCATCAGCAGGTGGACGATGATGCTGAAGGGGAGAAGTTGCTTCTGAGTCACACTGAGAAACTGGCCATAACTTATGGACTGATGAAGAGGAGAAGCAGCAGCAGCGCGCCTATCCGAGTGATAAAAAACACAAGAACATGTTCCGACTGCCACACGGCTGCAAAGTTCATATCCATTGCGAGAGGCTGTGAGATTCTCCTCAAAGATGGCATACGTTTTCACCATTTCAAGGCAGGGAAGTGTTCTTGCAACGACTACTGGTAGTAGAACTCACTACTACTCTCTTTCTCCATGGTAGGAATATACATGGCCCAGATATATGGATCTCATGTTCTTCAATGATCATGTTGGCTCGAGTTCATAATCTTAACCATGATTCAGTGTCATCATGAGGTGAGCAGAATTATATAATAGTGCAGAAAGTGCAGATGCAAAAGAAAGACATGTATATGATGATGAAGACCACAATTTACATTCCAAGAGCACAGCAAAGGGCAACCAAAAACAAAAGCACATGGAGGAAAACAAAATTAAAGAGGAAGACTCAAAGCCAGCAGAAACAAGGAGGCAAAAGAGCACATCAAAACCGGCTACACAGATGGCTTGCATGTGAGAGACAATGGAAAGACCAACGATGACTGCTGTGCTGTCACTACACAAACCTACACTGATATGACTGTCCTTACTAGATTTGTTCTTGACATCACAACAACACGCGGAGTAGACGAGGATGAGGAAGACGAGGACGAGGATGTTGACGGCCTCAACTAGCTTCCACTCTCGTTTGAGGCTGTCGATGAGCGAGACCGGTCTTGCAGTCGTACCAGAGAAAGAGAGATCAAGGCCAAGGTCGTTGTCCGCGATAAAAGCATACAGAAAAGGGGCATTCGCCTCCCTCTACACTCTACAGGCTTTGGATGAATTTCAGACAAGAAGATTCAGCCCACGGTGAACCATCCATTGGCAGAAGCACAAAGAAAACATTCCTTGATCAGAACTAATTGGCTGTCTGTTTGGGTAATCAGAGAGGCCACATTCCCGCCAGTTTTTGCTGCTGGAAGGTAAGGAAGAGTAATCCCTTTTCTACCCCTTCCTTGGTAAACAAGAAAATGAGTTTCCTTCGATTCGACGGATAGGCCCAAAACCGTATGTGCTAATGGGCTGGAACTAGAAGTGGCCCAATAAATTCTGCTATTACTATGTTATAGCTAGCTTGGCAAACATTTGGCACAAAAGACAAAACAATAAAGGAAAAGAGAGCGTAAGCCAATTCCATTACCCTCTTCTCCAACTCCAATAATTCAAACTCAACAAGGTGAGTTTTAGAATTATAGTTCATAGAGACCATCCATTACTTTCTTCATAACTATAGACTTGTACTCCTTGTTCTTCACTTCCCTCCTCTAGTCCTCTTACTAAACTATACGACTCCAATCCCTGTGCATGGTATGGTACGTATTGTTAACCAATAAATTGGTATTTTCAAAACATTACCGTAATGATGGTTCGATTGGAAAATTCACTTATTGGAGTCAAACTTTATAGGATGTTTATGTGTATAAAAACTATAGTTTAGGTACAAAATACCTCTGTTTTCAGAACCGGGCTGGATGCTGAACTGGAAAAGTTAATGGTTAACCGTTGATAGTGTTAGAGCCCATGAGGGCCTCGTACATATATATATTTTGTAGGCCTTAAGCCCATGCATCTCATGCATAGGGCCGACGTGATGTAGGCTAGGGCTAGGGTTACCTTCTCCCTTTTGTGCCCGAGATATATATATGTACATTGTATGGTGAAAGCGACAGTAACATAATAAGATCAGTAGCCGGAGAGTCTTCAAGCTCTCCTCACCCGTGGACTAGTCCTGATCATCAGGGATACCACGTAAATCAGTTGTTCCATTTACTTTCCGTTCAATATGTCTAACATGGTATCAGAGCCATCGTCCGGCGATTCTGATCGCCTCAGTATTCGTCTCGATTCAAAGAACTATGCTGTCTGGGAATTCCAATTCCGTATTTTCGTTGAAGGCAAGGGTCTATTGTCGATCCTTGATGGTACGTCGAAGAAGCCTATTGTTCCTCCTGCTACCGAGCAGGCTCTTGAACGCTGGACGCAGAATAATGCTCGCGTGAAGACGTGGATCCTGGGTTCTGTGGATCCCTCGATCCTCCTCGGGCTCCGCTTGTTTTCGACTGCTCACGAGATGTGGTCTCATCTCGCTGTGACCTACACTGTCCGCAATACCGCTAGACAGTTTGCTCTTGAAACTGAACTCGCCGCGCTGAAGCAAGGAGACCGTGACGTCTCTGCCTACTACAACGAATCAGTTCGTTTATGGACTGAAGAAGATCTTCTTCTCGCATCTCTCAGCCCCGCGCAGGTCACCGCCGATGTGCGCGCCGATCGCACTCGCTCTCGCCTGATGCGATTTCTTATGAAACTCCGTCCGGAGTTCGAATCTGTAAGGTCCTCTCTTATCAATCAAGAAAATATTCATTTTGATGGGGTCTTGGGTAGATTACTGCAGGAGGAGACACGTCTCCGAGCCCAAGAACAGATCGATGCTCGCCCGGTTGCTGGCGAGACCGTCTTCTCCGCGGAGCGCACCTCCGACTTCGATGCTTCAGCCTATGCAGCGCAGCGGGCACAGTTTCAGCGTCGCCCAACCTCCGAGCTTACCTGTATCTTCTGCGACGAGAAGGGTCATGTTCAAAAGCACTGCCGTAAGCGCAACTTCTGTGTGTACTGTAAACGCACAGGTCACATAATCAGTGACTGCCGCACCTTGAAGAATCGTACCATGTATGCAGCTGCTGGAAACCAAGGCGGTGCTGGCCGTCATGACTCTGCTCCTCCACCTCGGGTTACTTCATCTGGACCTCATGCGTTTGCTGTTCAATCCGCCAGTGCCCCTAGCTCGTCGTTGTCGGCTGACATTGTTGACAAAATGATCAATTCGGCCATTCAGAAATCTATTCATGCGGCGATCAACTCTGCCTTTGCAGCCCTTCAAGTCTCAGGTAAAGCTAAACCGTGGTTATTAGACTCTACTTGTTTCAATCACATGACTAGTGATTCCAATTCGTTGCATCAATTGAAACCGGTTAAGAACTTGCAGCTTCAAGTAGCCAATGGTTCTCATCTTCCTGTTGCTGGCGTGGGTTCCTTGGATAATGCTCATGTTCAGCTTAATAATGTTCTACATGTTCCTAAATTGTATCCTAATTTGGCTTCGGTAGGCCAGCTCACTGATGAGAACTGTTCGGTTTTGTTCGCACCGACTGGGTGCTTTGTGCAGGATCTGACGACGGGGAGGCTGATCGGAAGGGGGAATAAATGCGGTCGCACCTTTACTCTGGACAGGTTGTCGAGTCGAGAGTCTACTTCTGCTGTTCGGTCTATTGTTAGTCCTCAGGTGTCTAGTAATCTCGGTTTTCCTAGTGTCTCGCCTGTCATTTTGTCTGATGAGTCGGATAGTCCGTGGTTTTTATGGCATCGTCGGTTAGGCCATCCCAACTCTAATCGGTTACAGCTTATGTTTCAACAGAAGTTACTTGGTGAGAAACCTGTTTTTCCTTCCATTTCTCCATCGTGTTCTGGGTGTGTTGAGGCAAAGGCCAAGAGTATTTCATTCCCATCGAGTAAAACAGTGATTTCTGAACCATTCCATCTCATTCATACAGACCTTTGGGGACCTGCTCCTTTTACCTCTCGAAATGGCTATAAATACTTTGCCTTGTTCATCGATCATGCTACTCGGTATACTTGGGTTTACTTTCTTCACTTAAAATCCGAGCTATATGATGTTGCTGTTGAATTTCTCACCATGATTCGTACCCAGTTTGGAAGGAATGTCAAAATGCTGCGTTCAGATCCTGGAGGAGAGTTTAGCTCTAACCCATTACTTGCTTATTACAAATCCCATGGCATTCTATATCAAAAATCCTGCCCGGGTGTCTCGCAGCAGAATGGCGTTGTGGAACGAAAAAATCGCCATTCTGTTGAGCTTACTAGAGCTCTTTTACTTGCCTCCTCTGTCCCATCTCGGTTCTGGCCTGAAGCAGTGGCTACTGCTATTCGTCTTATCAATTACCAAGTAACACCCATTCTCAAAAATGTTAGTCCCTATTATGCTCTCCATTCTTCTCATCCTCCTTATGCGCGCCTTCGCGTATTTGGCTGTCTTTGTTTCGTTCTTCTTCCTCGTCGTGAGCGTGATAAACTATCTTCTAAAACGTCTCGTTGTGTGTTCCTGGGGTATAGTGACATTCACAAAGGATATTTATGTTATGATCCTTCAGCTGATCGTATTCGTATCTCGTGTCATGTTGTCTTTTTTGAAAATGTCATGTACTATGAGTCCTTGTCCAGTACCTCCGATCCTCCCTTGTTTTCGTCGACTCGGCTCCCTGTCTTTGAAGATGACGATGACCAGGATGAAGAACCCCCTCCCGAGACGCCTCCCGAGACACCTCCTGGTTCTCCCGCCTCGCCCGAGTCCTTCTCTAGCTCGTCGTCTGATTCCTCAATGGCGTCCCCTGACGTCGCGTCCTCCAGCTCGGCCGAGAGCTCCTCGCCACCTGCCGCTGTCCGACGGTCCACTCGGGCCAATTTTGGCAAGCCTCCTGATAGGCTTGGTGACTTTTATGCTTACAGTACCACTCCCATTACTATTCCTACCCGCTATTCACAGGCCAAGAATGATCCACGGTGGCAAGCTGCCATGGGTGAAGAGTTTTATGCACTTGACCAGAACCATACTTGGACCATTGTTGATCGTCCTCCTCCTCCCATTCCCGTGGTAGGTTGTCGATGGGTTTACACCGTGAAATATCATCCTGACGGCAGCTTGGAGAGGTTTCGGGCACGGTTGGTTGCGCAGGGATTCACACAGGAATACGACATCGACTTTGAAGAGACTTTCGCTCCAGTAGCTAAAATGCCCACTGTACGTACTCTTCTCGCTGTGGCTGCTGTTCGTAATTGGCCCTTGTTTCAGTTTGATATCAAGAATGCCTTCCTTCACGGTGACTTGAAGGAAGTTGTGTATATGGAGATTCCGCCTGGGCATCCTGATAGTTCTCCGGACAAGGTGTGCTTACTTCACCGTTCTCTATACGGTCTCAAACAGGCTCCCCGAGCCTGGTTTGAGAAATTTCAGCAGACTATTTTGGGTTTTGGGTTCAGCCAGAGTCGTAATGATCCGTCTCTATTCACTCGTACTACTCCTCGCGGCCGTGTTGTTCTTCTGATATACGTCGATGACATGATTGTCACCGGCGATGATCTGGATGGTATCGCCCAGCTGAAGACTGATCTCCATGCTCATTTTCACCTCAAGGAACTCGGCCACCTGTCTTATTTTTTGGGCATTGAAGTCCATCGTTCCGATCGAGGTATTCTCTTGTCCCAGCATAAATACATTAACGATCTTCTTGATGATCACAGGTTTGCCGATTGTCTTCCTGTTCGTACTCCTATTGAGCTTAACTTGAAGCTCGGGAAGGAATCTGGCACCCCATTAGCAGATGGTCGCATCTATCGCAGTATAGTTGGCAGTCTCATTTACTTAGTTGCTACTCGACCCGACATCGCCTATGCTGTGCAGGTTGTAAGTCAGTTCATGGCTGCTCCTCGCACAGACCATTTGGCTGCCGTCCACCGTATTCTTCGATATCTTCAAGGAACTCGCGATGTGGGACTTTTCCTTCCTTCGACTGGTGATTTTCAGTTACGGGCCTATTCTGATTCCGACTATGCGGGTTGTATTGATACTCGTCGTTCTACGACGGGCTGGTGTATTCAGTTTGGCTCCGCCTTTATTTCTTGGCGATGCAAGAAGCAAGACAAGGTTTCAAAGTCGTCTACCGAGGCGGAATATCGGGCTATGTCTGACTGTGGTTCGGAGATGGAGTGGTTGTCTCGATTACTTGGTGATCTTGGTGTGGTTATTCCCAATCCGATGGTTCTTCATGTCGACAATACGAGCGCCATCCAGATCGCGGTTAATCCGGTGCTTCATAATCGCACCAAGCATATTGAGGTTCACGTTCACTATATTCGTGATCTTGTTGGAGCTGGTACTATTCGGATGCGCTACATTCCCACCGAAGAACAGGTCGCCGATCTCCTTACCAAGTCCTTCACCACAAGTCGTCACTGGTTTCTATCTGGCAAATTAATGCTTCGGGACCAGCATCAATTTGGGGGAGGCTGTTAGAGCCCATGAGGGCCTCGTACATATATATATTTTGTAGGCCTTAAGCCCATGCATCTCATGCATAGGGCCGACGTGATGTAGGCTAGGGCTAGGGTTACCTTCTCCCTTTTGTGCCCGAGATATATATATGTACATTGTATGGTGAAAGCGACAGTAACATAATAAGATCAGTAGCCGGAGAGTCTTCAAGCTCTCCTCACCCGTGGACTAGTCCTGATCATCAGGGATACCACGTAAATCAGTTGTTCCATTTACTTTCCGTTCAATATGTCTAACAGATAGAACCGCTCATGAAATATAACATACAAGACTTATATATTACACAATTTAAAAATGAAGTTATCATGAGAAGAGAAAGCAGATATAAAATTAATAATTTTGTTAAAGTACTTTAAAAAAAGTATGGTTAAAATAGTGGGCCAGTCAAATCGTGGTGGTTCATCTAATTTTATGTTGAACCGTGAAAACCAGTTTGGTCCATCAATAACCGTCCAAACAATGAACTAGATCGCTATCGACTATCGTAACTGATTTAGAGGTTCTACTGCCTCAGCCGTTGATCCAGTTCGGTTCTTCTAACAATGCAAAAAAACCCTACCAACATTTTTTTTTTTCAAAAGAACTTCTTACAGAGTTGGAAATCAAATCATCGTTCAAGAGTGTTGGGTATGTTACATTTCTAAAACAGTGGTACATATAATGCAAGTTGGATTCATCGTAGGCAGATGTCCCATTTTTCAGTTGGAGCATGTTGGGAACGTGCGAGACAATGACTAGATAGCCCTAATGCGGTGGAATCCATTAATGCAAAACAACACTACACGTTTCTCTTCTTTCGATCTTGTCACGACCGACATTTTTGTATTATTGCCACCACCACCACCAGACCAGTGGTCGAATTTCTTAGGTTAAATACACTTGTATATCCAAAACTTTCACGGTTGTGCCAATAATATCCAAATTTTCCAAAATACCACTTATATCCAATTCCTTCACATTCTTTAACAGTGTTTTTGGATATACAAGTGTATTTAACCAAAAATATATTGGAAAATGGATAGATTTGGCAAAGAACAACTTTGAAACATGGATATAAGTGGTATTTCGGGAAATTTGGATATTATTGGCACAACCGTGAAAGTTTTGGATATACAAGGGTATTAAACCAATTTCTTATTAGTAGACAATCCAAAGTCCAAACACGTCCTAAGATTGTTCATTGACAAGTCCATTTTATAGCATTATCACGAGTTGGAAAAAAGGCCAGTTATCTTATTAGGGTGATAGGGCCATTATAGGTCGATTAATATATTTAATATATAGAAGTTTTTCCAACTCGTGATTAATATATACAAGTTTGGATTCGAGATGTTCGAATACAAGTGGTTTAAAGTGTGTGTGTGTCTTTTGGCTTAGTTCACAATCTGACTATTTTGGCAAATAAGTATTGGGTTATATCACTAGTATTTAACTTTGAGATTTCACATATGAATCCTGAACGAGTAGTTAACCGTCAAAACAAACCTATATCATTCATACAAATAAAACATACAATCGATGTATTGGTTATCAGTTTGAAACATGGTTGATGGCGTATGGTGAGAATGATCTATTGTGCTATGTCGATTTCAACAATAAGGATCTATAGATTGTTTTTGAGCTTCCATCTTGACACCTCTCTCTCTCTCTTATACGTTCATTGTTCACAACTTATACTTGTTTTTCCGAATTAATTCGATCCGTTTTTCATAATGAAATTCACAAAATTAACAAATCCTAATTAGAATTTCTCTCAATAATGAGTATATCTTCCATCAAGGTAGAAAAATCACCAACTATAGTGGCTAAAGGGGGTAGTAGACCTATCAAAAAACTAAAACTTGATTGAAAAATATACACCATATGAAAACTCCATTCCAATTAATAATGGCCTCTCTATCCTTCCTTGAGAAAATCCCTGCAAATCTTCTCCCAGCTGGTTCTGTCCGGTTCGTCCACCTCCAACCCAGACTTGGCCTTCTCAGCAAGCTCCCTCTGCAAAACCCAAAGAACACCACAGAACGTAACAAATTTCAAAACCTGCATGTCTTCAACAACTTTGTTATTGCATCATCACTAAACCATTTTCATTCATCTTACTTACCTCAATGAAACCGTCGTTGAGAAGGCGATCGATGATGCTAAGAAGGATGTCCTTGGTGTACTCGGGATGACCTTGAATCCCCAAAATGTGACCTCCAATGGCGAACATCTCCACGCCGGTCTTGTCCGAAACCGCAACCACTTTCGCCGCCGGCGGGACCTCCCACACTTCATCCTGATGGCACTCGATGATCGACAGAGACGGCGTCAGATCATCCTCCACCATCTCCACTCTCCTCAGGCCAATGTCCCATCCATTCACCGCTTTCCCTACCTTCCCTCCCAATGCCCTGCACAGAACCTGGGGGAAAAATTTCGTCATAAACCAACCATTCCCAATAACTCGAGTCGTTAAGAAAAAAATAAAGGTACTACTAGCTCTCTGATTTTCCTATTATTCATACGAGCCTATAAAAAAAAGTAGTCATAAATCAGTTTGTTTCAATAATTCGAGATGTTGAGAAGGTTAGTTATGGATCATATGATCATTCTCTTACTCGCTCTCGGAAAACGAAATCCCAACTCATGAAGTTCAAATTTGCACGGGCTCGCCATAATTTTGTACTTAAAAACAAATGTGTTATATATTAGGGTCTTGGATATTCGAAAACACAACCACTTTCGGCCAAAATCAAATTCTGATCCATATCGTAAACCGATTAATCACAATGATTTGAGTTGTTACTTACGACAAAGATTACTTATGAATCGTATACCGCTTTTTTTTATTTTTTATTTTAAAGCAACGTTTAAAGAAACCCAATACGTCTAGGTACGTATCGAAAAAAGTAAAAAAAGTTAACAGGGGGAACAACGAGATCGTATACCACTCTCTTACACGGTCGTCGATTATGAGCGTGACACTGATATCGTGTTAAGAACCAATGCAGCGCGAGCGGCGTACCTGGTGGCCGAAGCAGATTCCGAGGACCTTCTTCTTCATGGAGTCGAGAGTTTTGAGGAGGAAGCAAAGCTCGAGGATCCACTCATCGTTTCCATAGGCATCGTAAGGGCTACCGCTCACCACAAACCCGTCGTAGCCATGGAGGTCGTCGACGTCGGGGAACTCGCCGTCGACGACCCTGAACAGATCCCATCTCTCACCCTTCTCGCCGAAGGCGGCGAAGAACACGTTGAAGTAGCCGCCGTAGGCTTTCTTCACGTAGTCGGAGTCCCTCGCCGCCATCAGCAGAGCGTACCTCTTCGTCGTCGGCGGCGGCGATCCCTTCATCTCAACCACCATGGAAAACGGCGAGAACAGATAGGAGTACTTGTTTTGTTTTGCTGTGGGAGTGAGGAATGGGAGTGTTTTTATATAGAAGGATATAATTAATATGGGGGAAATTAATTAATATTGGGTTTTTTTTTTTTAGGGAAAGCCAACACGATGAGGGAATATATATAATTGGCTTGTGGGATTATGGGCTACATAGAAGAAAGAAGAAGGAGAAGGAGAGGATTCATTATTTTAGGATATGGTCCATAATAATATTCCATTTGGGGAATTCCTGTTTTCCCTTTCCTTTATAACTTTCAAGTCTTCAATGAATTAGCTAATGAGGAAGTTGATGCCATTATATTATTGGGTGCTATATATAAGAAAATTTAATATTGGGTTTGTTTTTTTTAGGGAAAGCCAACACAATGAGGGAATATATATAATTTGAAGCAGATAAATTATTTGCAGTGAGCGTTTGTACCAATATATTTTTTTAGATTCAAATGTAGTGACATATATCATTCGCATTCGACGGTGAAACTGAGAACAATAAATTTTGTTTGAATTCCACAAAAGAAAAGGTTTTTTTTGTTTGTTTGTTACGGTTCCTTGATTACATAGTTTAAGAGTTTTAATTTGTGATAATAGATTTGGATACAATTATATTTACTTACATAAAATATATTCTCCATAAGTATTTGTCTCAAATGTGGTGACATAAATAAACCATTTGGAGGCAATTAACGATTTCCGGGCAAATCCTTGTAGGTGTGTATCTCTTTTTAGGGTGCAAGGAAATCTTATAAATAAGGAAATCACAATCTTTGTACTATTATTTATTAACCAAAAATTCGAACTTTATTGCTCAGTATTGTGACTCATAGGCTTTAATAGGTAAAAGAAACTTAGTTCAAACTTTGTATTAAGCCGTTGATATCCAACTATTAATAAGCATAGATTGTAGATTCTTCTAATTAATTAATTGTCCAAAATTTTGAATTACTAAAACAAATTCAGAATGGCCCTAAGGTTGCATATCATGTTTAATAGATAGTAAGTTCTTCAGTCGTTGATGACGTAGCTGAAAGGCTCTCTTATACGACAGTCAATGTACATGTAGACATCATTCAATTATGTTTTTAGCGACTAACAAGTGAATTTAGTGGTACCGATCAAAATATTTTATGATCAAACGAGAGTGCATATGATCCACTCATCAAGTAGTCAAATGAACTAGTATCCATAATGGTTCAAGACTACGTCAACAGAGATCAACTAGTATTCAACTAAATATCGTCAAAAAGTTCAAACGTATATGTAAAGAAGAACGTTTCTTCTCATGATTACCCAATCTACGTGGAGCACAGGTAGACATGCCACGTAGAGGAACAACTCGACCAGAATATCAAGACTTCACTGATATAGAGAAAGAAAACGACTGGCTGGTTTCTTTGGAGAATAGCAGGCCATCAACGATTGGGCCTGGTGGAACGAGAGCCTTGCTGAAGCCCACTACAGAACAGAAAATTGGGCCGACTTTACCATTAGATCGATGCCTCCGTTATAATATTATTTTTATAATATTGCTTGAAGGGAGTTAAAACTTAAAAGGAGCTCACTTCCATCATATTGGTGATATGTGAAAGTGGTTCTGTCAATATTTAATTTGAGAAGTCCACTGATCAGGATATTTCAAGCAGCAGTAGAAGATGGAAATC
This sequence comes from Linum tenue, assembly GCA_946122785.1. Taxonomy (NCBI): domain Eukaryota; kingdom Viridiplantae; phylum Streptophyta; class Magnoliopsida; order Malpighiales; family Linaceae; genus Linum; species Linum tenue. The sequence goes on from CAMGYJ010000003.1 coordinate 33,895,003, forward strand.
TTGTTGTTGTTTACTCTGCCGAATTGATTTCTGTAACCAATCGGAACCGAACCAATGAAATGGTTGACTATCTTATCCGGTTCAATTACTCCAACGATGATTGTCAAAATGTTGATTGGCTTGTAACTTCTCGATCGAACCATCCAACTGGCTCGCCAAATTAAGCAATGCCATATTTTCATCATATGCACCCCATAGCACCAAACCCCATATGTTTTTTACACAAGTTTTTCTTGTAGTGCCAGCGGTAACCAGAACTTGTTATTCTAAATATAAAAGCTAGGTTTCAAGGCAAGAATATCTATCTTTCATGACAAGCGTCCGAATATCCTAAAATATTTGCATTTTTTCTATTTGTTTTTACAATTAGGTCATTAATATCTTCACGTTACTATTTCCTCCGCTAAAGTAAACTTAAAATTTAACTTCCCCATCTATAGGCACAGCATGGCGCGCGTGTATCGCAGTAGTATACTAAAAAACAATCTTATTTACTTTCTCCTCTCTTCCAAAACATAAAAAAAAACAAAGTCGTATACTTTTCTTCGTTCAATATATTCGTAAAACATCTCTGATGGGTTTGAAATACATCTCTAAATCATAAAGATATGTTCATTCTATCTCGAGAGCAATTGTTCTATAATCTTAGATATCAAATTAGAGGAACATAATTTTTTCAAAAAAAAAAAAATGATGAAGTGTATTGACTCGGATTGTTTTTTTGTTACAACCAATTCCTTGTAGTTTCCACATTATTTAAATGGAACATGTTGGGATTGTGTGTGGCATGCCTCCCTATCCCTAACTCTTTTCCTTATGCGAGCACACTACACGTTTTCTTCTGTTCGGTTTTGCATATTTCCTCGTTGGAAACACCTCTACATTCCACTCCCACACGAAAACAATTCTACTCTTGTTAATTAATTTCCCCTAACAATATTCCATATAGTATAAAATATCTTTCACGTCCCCACACATTCTCTTTTTATATTAATGCCAGTGAAATTCTTCGTACAATCCAAACATGTCCCTATGAACGTTGTTCATCCACACATGAAAACATTATCCCCAAAAGTAAAGGTAAAGTTAGCTAGGCAGGCTTTTTAGATGGTTGTTGACTCCAAAATTCGAATTAATCATGTAATGGATAAGAGGTGTTCGTGAGTGGCAATGTTTGGCTTAGTTTACAATCTGACCATGTTGGTGGGATTTGGTCTAGCTAGGAGTACAAACGAATCGAACTAATATTGTAATTGTCTTCCTATTATCACTAAACTAACACCTTGATGTTAGCCAGGCAGATTTCTGGTTAGTAAACATAGAACTATATTTGACAAGAGGGGTTCATGAGTGGCAGCATTTGACTTAGTTTACAATCTGACCAGGGATTTAGTCTAGCTAGGGATACAAACGGTAATTTACACATATTTTTTTGAATAACAAGACATCTTCAATCAAAACGAAAGAATCATCGACACACGGTTATAATAACATAATAAAAATATCAAATTCTGAGCTACGTCGATTCCAATCTATGGTATCTACCCTTGAGAAAATTCCTGCAGATCTTCTCCCAACGAGCTCGGTCCGGTTCGGCTATTTCCAACCCAAACTTAGCATTCTCAGCAAACTCCCTCTGCATATGCCACAAGAATAACAACACATTTCAAGCACTTCCTCTAAAAACCATCCATCACTTAGTTATTCATCACTTTATTTTGATTACCTCAATGCAATTGTTGTTGAGAAGTCGTTCGATGAGACTACAAAGAATGTCCTTAGTGTACTCAGGATGACCTTGAATACCCAATATGTGATCTCCAATGGCGAACATCTCCACTCCAGTCTTCTCCGAAAACGCAATCACCTCCGCCCCAGATGGAACTTCCCACACTTCATCCTGATGGCACTCGATGATTGACAGAGACGGTGGCATCTGGCTCAGATCCTCGAGGAACCTCCCTGAAAATGGTGGCAGAAGATCCTCCACAATCTTCACTCTTCTCAACCCAATATCCCATCCTGTCATCGCCTTTCCTACTTTCCCTCCCAACGCCCTGCACAGAACCTGAACCAAAAAAAAAAAACGTCATACAGTAGACATCATTGTCTGCATTCGCGACAGAAAAAGACTCTGATATCATGTCAAGAATCAACAGTGGCAGAGCCACGTTGTGATCAGGAGGCGCTACAGTGCGCTAGCTCCACTCAACTCTCAAAATTATGTAAATTTACGTCTAAATAAATTTTGTAATAAATTTAGAAAATATAGTAGGTGGTAAGACTTAAATCCGCTCCTTTCTAGTTCAAACCACATGAACGTAAATTTTAGCCCCTTGTTTAGATTTCTGACTCCACGTACCTGGTGGCCGAAGCAGATTCCGAGGACCTTCTTCTTCATGGAGTCGAGGGTTTGTAAGAGGAAGCATAGCTTGAGGATCCACTTGTCGTTTCCATAGGCGTCATAAGGGCTGCCGCTCACAACAAACCCGTCGTAGCAATGGAGGTCGTCGACGTCTGGGAACTCGCCGTCGACGACCCTGAACAAGTCCCACCTCTCTCCTTGCTCGGCGAAGGCGGCCAAGAACACGTTGAAGTAGCCGCCGTAGGCTTTCTTCACGTAGTCGGAGTCCCTCGCCGCCATCAAGAGGGCGTACCTCTTGTCCCCTTGTTTCGTCGGTGATGGCTCTTTCATGGTGATATGGAAATGCAAGAAAAAAGAGAAGGTAAAGGTCGTTTCTTTTCTTTGTTTGTGGGGATGATGATGGATTTGGTTGGAGGAAAGGGGGGAATTTGAAGGGGGATTATATAGATGGGATTTGGGGAAATGTTGGGTTTGATTTTTTTTTTTTAGGGGGGAAAGAAAGCCAACACGGTGAGGGAATTTTGGCTTGTGGATTATAAGGGTATAGGAGAAATTATTATTTTATGTATGGTCCATATTCCATTTGGGTGGGGATTCCCCTTTTTCCCTAGCTTATTGCTTTGATGAAGAAGGTCCATTATATTAGTGCTATGATTCCATAAACTATGGGGTGGCAAAGATAAACAAACTTGATGCTCTAAAAGGAATATGAGAACAAAATGTGTGTGTACATGTATGATGTAATCTTTTGATATTCTTGTGACAACTAGTAGATAGCAAATGATCGGATTTACCTGTCTTCACGTGAAAACATGCATTTTTCTTGAGTTGGCGTAGGGTTAGTTGATCGAATTATCTTTAGTGTCGAAGTACATTTGAGTTAGAGAGGATAACATGCATGTACAAACGTTTTATGTACTTATGAAGTTTACATTCAGCAAGTTACTTCATCCGGTAAAAAGAACAAAAAAAAATTTACCATTAAACAACTTGTTCACTTCTGTTGATCACTAGCTATTTCGATCCGTTCATAATGCTAAATCATTACGGTCTCGACTCCTTGGCATTTCGATACTCCAGGGTTGTTCTAGGTTGTTCTTTTCAATTCGAAATAATTTGCCCTTTTTATGCGAAAACATGCCTTTTTTTTTACATTGACATATGGTTAATAATCAAATTATCTCTACAATCAAAGCATACTTTTAGTTTGTGAATAAAGGACATAATTTTTTTTACCACTAAGAACATAATTTTCACTTTCGTTCAGTAAAATAACATTATTTTTCACTGACACACGTTATTGCATTTTATGGGTCTGTGTATTTATAGGTCTCACTCTCTTTTCCACTTGATGGTTGGAAGAAGACTTTTAGAAGGTATACGTTGGCCATCAGACGACGACCTCTTTTGTTTTATGTTAAAATTTCTAAACGCGCCTAATTATTCTCACTTCATTAATAGACGTAGACCTTCCTTCCTCGCCGTCCGGTCCATTTGTATAAACCGCCGGCGCCGGCTGGTCAAACTCAAACAAAGTACAAACATATATTTAATTTACGTACGCTAACTCTGACTTTCTCCCTACGGCCGCGGCCTGCTGTTTTCCCCCGTCTAACGCGATGTTTGTGAAGGAAAGTAACAAACAACCGCGTACCTCAAAGATAGAATTAATTAAGTACCTAGTCGCTAATCTAGGTTAAGTGCATCAATATTCTCATCTTCTTCATACAAAAGGGATGGAGTACACTAACGGAACCAGTCAAGAAAAGGACGACAGCTAGGGTGCAATACTTAGCAACTGTGATTAATTGGCTTAATTATTCTTTCCCGTTAAGTAACAGATAAACCACACAGTTTACTGTCTACAAAAATCTTTCCAATACTTCTTGTTTGTTGTATACCGGACCGGTTGTCAGCAGACAGTTCCCTTTCAAGGTACCAATTGAGTATGGTATTTGTAGCTGGTTATCTGGACTGACTAGACAATAATAGGGTAATTTTGGTTTCAGCTTAAGCCAAGGATTCAAGCTCTGGTTGATGATCTCGATCGATCTTCTGAAGAACGAAACATGTTCAGAAGTACAACGGTTCGGTCACAATTTGTCAATCAAGACAATGTCAAGTTCGTATAACGTATTGTTTATGTAGGATTTAGATCGAGGAAGAAAATTAAATAGTATCAGATGTTTCTCTTGAAAGGTATGAATTTGCTCTGATTTTGTCGCTCAGGTCAATATCAGGTAGAACCGCTGGCTCGCACTAACCGAATAATCAATCGCCATACGCAAATTGAAAATGCCATTTATACTTGTTATGTTACGACTTACAAACAACACGCGACTCGTGATAAGACGGATCTAGTTATTTAAGCATATGCAGCTGCGTATGCAAGATTTGAAACTTCGACTTCGTGTGTCCTCTTTTCGTAATATGAATAAATGTAAATAAAACTAATCACATCCAAGTAATTCATTCGTAGATAAGGAAATAACCGATTAAAAACTAATAATATATATCCAAATAATTCATTCATAGATAAGACAATAACCAATTAATACAGACCGTCATCAGTTTTCTTATCAACCATGACACGCGTTTTAATATTTATTTTCCAATTGAATAGAATATTTCGTTTATAGAATAATAGATGAATTTGTGTCGACCTAAGAACAAGAAATGAGTTGTAGCGGAGTAGCTGAACACTCTAAAAACAAACCTCAAAGTGATGGGATTCCATTCTTGGAATAAACATATATATAGGGATATTATTTTTTCTCCAAAACCTACATATGACAATGCCTAATGCATGCAAGCTTCGATTACACGATGTTAGGTTTGGTACCAAAACCACAACAACGCCGTATCAGGTTCGGGTTCCTCCGCCTGTGTATCTCTGTATATTCCCTGTTTTAAGCACGTTTTATTGCCAATATTAGCCCACCTACAAATCTAGCTAGGGTGCATTATATTAGTGTTTGTTCATTTCATTTAATATTAATGGTACTAGCACAGGGTCCGACCCGTTGGTCGGGAGAATTTTGTCTAGGAATATGGTATATATTAATATATAATATATGATTTGAAATGTATGAAATGAGTATTTTGGGCCTTAGTTATACACTTAAACATTTTTGAAAGTGATCCAACTATGTATAATGCGTTCAGATCTCTATGAAAAGAGAAAAAATACATGATATAAGTATTAAATATAATTATTGAATGAAAAAATATAACTAATTGTCATTTATTACTTAATCAAATCATATAGTTGAATATTAGAGTTGTTTGTCATAATACATAAATAATCAATCTTTAGGATGATAGAAAATGTTTCTCATAGAATTCAGTAATATCCTTTAACTTTTTCCCGATAGAGATTATTCTTTTTTTCACACAGTTGGTAATAAATTTGAAGTTTCTTGATTTGAGGTATATAGGACATGATGCTAAGCTGTAACCAAATAGTTAGTTGGACAATGTGTTGTATACGGATTTCCCAAATTATTCTCATATTGCAAACAAATCTAGCAACAATGTAGTAACTTTCATGCAACAAATATTTTTTTCATGAAATAATTAAATAAATAAAACCTATGAAAATCATATTATATGACATATATGTTACTCATTAAGTTGATGAATGAGTGAGGGTATGAGTATCATACATTTATTTTAAAAAGATAGAAGTTAGTGTCTTTTGGGTTGAATTATGCATTATCGCTAACTGACTTACGCTTTTTGGCAATATATAGTTCAAAATGTGCCTTGTAACTTTTGTTTCCCGCCGGTGTTAAAGAATTAGTTGAACCAATGATTGTAAAATTGTATCGACAAAGTTGGTGGTAGAATATTTTATACTGAAGTCCTAATTTAACCGCGATTCAACTATTTCATATTGCTAAATATCACCTACCAATTTAACATATGGTGTGAAGTTTTATGGTGGAACCGTCGGTACGTACGATTTTTCAATTCAAACTTCAAATAAAAAATCACTAAAATATTGACATTATCGAATGCCCCTTAATTCTCAAAAATTATCATAATAGTATTAAGAAAAAATCATTCAAAACGATAATTTATTTAGGATTTTAAATTGAAATGGAATAATTTGTCAAATATAATGTCATCCTCTAAAATCAATCAAAACTCAACAGAATAGGGCCAACAATACTCACTAAGCAAAGCGGAAGAAAAATGATTTCACACTATCTCATTCCCCCCCCCCCCCCCCCCCCTCACTCTCTCTTTGCCTCACTCTCTCTTTTTCCGTTTTGTTCTTCCATCTCTCTCTAAACTTTCACCACTCTCCCCTTTTCCCTTCCTCTTCTTTCCACTGTCTGGAATCGAGAGAAACCTCGAAACATTCAAATTGCTTCTCCAATTTTGCGTTTGAAATTATTCTTCTCCATTCACAGTCGATAGTTTGAATCAGAGCATCTGAAACCTGACGAACATATGACCGCTTGTTCTTCGACGGAGCAAAGTAGTTTGATAACATGTGAATAAACTAATTACTAAAAGTGTTAAACCAATCGAGGTATCCAAAAAATCAAAATGCATAAAACATGAGTTCACCAATATAGACTGCGTGGTGCTCGCACTTGTGCGCGAGCCCTTGGCATTTAAGTCTGGTACGACCCATGAAACATTCATTATTGTACAGGCCTGATTCATATATATTGTACTCATATTATGTGCCTAGGTATGAGCTAACTCTGTCGGGCTAGCTCGACCATGTGTCTAGGTATAGTTATATCTTATACGCATTCTAATAATTAAGGTTCCACCTATTCACACCATCAAGATAAAAAAAACAATCATACATGCACCCAGTATTCGATTTTGACTACCTGATGAAATACTACATTTGAACCAACTACCACTGATGTCGCAAATAATAATTATACCTCTAAATCAGACATAAAATATTTCAAACATCACAAATATTAAGATTAAATTAATTATTATAAAGAGTAAAATATACTTATGTATTTTGTCTAAACTAAAATGCACAAACAATTTAATATTAATGTTTGAATCAATGTTACTTGAGTTTCTATTTAAGAAGTAATCTCTTTCTATAAAATATAAATAAATTAAGATAAAATATAAATATAGAAGCATCATCACCAAACATATTTCTAGAGTTTAATCAAAGAATTAAAAATATATACAATGTAGCCTAGTTGGTAATAATGCTCTTTCTTCATTTATTAAGTGATCAAGGTTTGAATTCCGATGATAACATTTATAATATATAAAGATGATTTGGGTACAATGACAAAAATGAATTTTTTAGAATCACTCTCAGGCCACGAAATTTGAAATGGGATAATTCCAATCCATATTTTATCTTTATATATTTTGTAGATGAAAGTGCATGTAGTTTTGAAGAATATGATTTGTTTAAAAAAATTAAATTCCGAAATAAAATATAAAATATAAAATAATATTGTGGAAAAAACTAAAGATTGTAAAATCATACCGGAGGTTGTATCAGAAAAGTAAGTGATAAAATAACCCTCTAGCGAAAGCTTCTAAAAAATTATTCGACTTGTGGTTTAACCGTAATTCAACAACTCATACCACCAAATGCCCCTACCATATTAGATCCGATAGAAAATTTTCTTGTTGGACCACCGGTACGATATGATTAGACGTTAAAAATCTGTACATACATTATTTTTTGAAAAAATTTTATACATACTAAATACTGCTAGAAAATCATGAATGAGTTACAAAATTAAATTGTAACGTGTGTTTGAAAAGGCAAAGTTCATTCCACAGGATAAAGAAGAAGCAAAGGCAGAATAAAACATCAAATGAAAAGAGGGCTAACAAATTGGAACGCATCGTTTGATTTGAAGTGAGTGAAATTACTAAGTCACTCTACTGGAAAATGCTCTCAGAGCAACAAAATTCAAATGGAGAAAAACATACTCATGAATCTCCATTATATATTGTTGTTTGACCCATCTAGCTCGAGGCAGGAACAATAATGATTTGTTGGTGTGGGGTTGACTCACGATCCGTTCGTCCGATCTCGTCGGGAGGGAGAGAACCTGTGAAAGAGTCGGGGATGCCCCCCGGATTAAGCTCCGACGATCAAGTTAGTATAAGTTTCTGGAGAAAGTTGAGAGAATAAGGTAGAGAGATAAAGTGTAGAGAGATAGTGGAAAGTGGAAAGTGGGGAGAGAGGGAAGAGGTCCCCCTCCTTGGTGGGTTTCATACCTTTATATACTCGTAGCGGGTTTAGAGCGTCATACGTTGTCGATTGAACGCGGTATTCCTTAGTCTCTGCGGGGAGCCCCTTAGCAACACCCCCAACAATTGCCCCCCAAGCTGGTGGTGAGTTTTAACTCATCACTAGCTTATATTTTATTTTTTTTTAAATCTTTGTCGGTAATTTTGGGTGGGGCCAATGTACCCCAGTTGCCCCCCAGCTGGTGGCGCGTTTTAGTGACGCGGTGCCAGCTTCTTGCGTCTTGCCCCCCATTAGCGCCATTAACGCTTAGGATAGTAAAATATTTTAAAAATTTAATAATGATGGAGGGATAGAGTACTTAGCTTTATATTGGCAGTGGCGGCAGGAGTAGTTGAAAGGCGGGCGCTGCGCCGTTGAAACAGAACCTGAGTGGTAGCCTGCAGGTTGTTCTTTCGAACTGGGCGCGAATAGTGCTGGACTATTGCTAATTTTTGTTCTTTCGAACTAGGCGCGAATAGTGCTGGACTATTGCTAATTTTTTGTTCCGTGGAACTGGGCGCGAATAGTGCTGGACTATTGCTAATTTTTGTTCTTTCGAACTAGGCGCGAATAGTGCTGGACTATTGCTAATTTTTTGTTCCGTGGAACTGAGTGGGCGCGAATGTTAAAATTCAGACGCCACACCGTTGAAACACAAGGTACTTGTGGCCTGCTGGTAAAGATGCTTGTCTTGTGGAAGGAGTGGCGCGGGTTCGAGTCCTCGCGATGACAACAATTTTTTTTGAGTCGAAGCGGAGCTTGGACTTGGCGGGCCGTGAACCTGGAGTTGGGGCTCTGGGCTTTGTTGCGCCGAGGTGGTGGCTGACCCGCTAGTTCATAGCGCGCGGGCTATAGCCGCAAGTGGGCTTTGGAAGCGTGGCTGTGGCGGGCCGAGATCTGCGAGCGGGTCCGTGCGCGTGAGGAGCGGCGCGGGTAGCGGGCCGAGAGTCGCGAGTGGGCCCGTGAGCGTGAGGAGCGGATCGCAATCCAGGACCTGGGCCGCGCGGAGTTGCAGCAGGAGTAGTAACAACCAGACGCTGCGCCATTGAAACACAAACTTGCGCTAGCCTATTGGCGACCTTGTCTGTCTTCTAGAGGAGTGGCGCAGGTTCAAATCACGGCGGATGCAACATTTTTTGAGTGCTGATCTGTTGAACGCCCGCGAGTTGGGCCGCGGGTTGGGCTTGTGTGCGTCGAGTGCTGGTGACGTGGGCCGGACGTGGCGGACTTCATTGAAGGCGGGCCACGGGTTGATTGGGGCATGTGGGCCGCGCTAGTGACCTACTAGCTTGAGGGACGCGCGCAGGGCTCTTTGGCGGTGGACGCGAGCACGCTGATAGCCTGATACACTATTTCTTTCTTTCCGCCTCCGCGTTCATTCTCCCTCTCGCTCGCGAATTACCACGCGCGGAGCTCCTTCCCCCTCAACACGAAACGCGGAATCTGTTTGTTTGTTTTTTTTTTTTTTTATTCTTTCTTTCCGCCTCCACTTTCATTCTCCCTCCCGCTCGCAAATTACCACCGCACGGAGCTTCTTCCCCGCTCGATGCAAACCGCACGACTTCCGGGGCTCTTTGGGCGGCGGTGAGCGCGGTGCCTCGAACGGCGCTCGCGGCGGCGCTTCGAACGATGCTCGCCTGACGATTGGCTCCTTTCTTTTCTCCGCGAGCACTGGTGTTGGTGGGGCTGGGCTCGCGGCAGAATCGTTCTTGGCGATCAGTGGGGAGTTGTGCGGCGGAGGGGTCCCGCGCGGTCCAGCAAGGTCGTGGTGCGGGTGAGAGTGACTTCGGCAACAGTTGAATTGATGTACCTCCTTTAATTTTCAATCAATTCATCATTTTTTTTTTCTCTTGCGTTGTTATTCGCATTGCGCTCGAACTAACCCGCGCATTCCGCTCCGCAGGCTCTGTTTTGGAAGCTTTTTCACCGTGTTAATCTTCTCTCGCCTCGGGAAGTACGCCTCCTCCCTTCTGACAGGGAGAGACATGTCCTGTCTTTTCGCCTTCCTCGACTGCAAGGCCACCCACTAGAGAAAAACACTTTAATATTGGAGAAGCAAGTGGTGACAGCGACTGGGGATGGCAGAATAGTCTCCGGCGACCGGAATGGCTTTTTTTCATTTTTTTTTTTTTACTGGGTTCTTCCCTTGCCTGAGCAGAGAGTTCCCATCCTCGTTGCACCGCAGTATCTTCTTTTTCTTGTGGACGAAGCCCTTTGTCAGAGAAGCATTCTCGAGAACAAATACAGCCCATGACTTGACATCCCTCAAATGGGATTACTCTTGCTGCACTTGGCAAAGGCTTCCTCTCTTTGCTGTGAAGCAATTACATCGTCAGCCTTCGACTCTAACTGGCCCCTTTCTCCTCTTCGAGCTTCACGCCGCCAGCAGCCCCACGGCCACCGGAGGAAGCGCCGAATGTGTTGGGGCCATGTCGGGCTGCCCTAGTCAACAGGCCATTGTGAATTTGAGCGAGGGAGAGCGACATTGCCGCTTTTTCTCGGTCACGGGTCATCCGCTTGAAAGGAGTGGAGGAGGAAGAGGTGGAGGTCGACAGCGAGTTGGCCTTCCTTTTCAGCCCTCCAGCTCGCCGCCGTGATAATGGTGCATCCGCGGACGGCTGTGCCTCCGCACCAGGCGTCGCCGCCGCTGGACTGCCTCGCATCCCTCGCATTGCAGAGGAGGGTTTTCGTGGGGCAGAGCATTTCGGTGGGTTGTTGGCCAATTTTTTCTTCGACCTCGCATCCCTCGGAAATCAAACGAACGAATGTGAAATGTGCCCCACGGTGGGCGCCAATTGTTTGACCCATCTAGCTCGAGGCAGGAACAATAATGATTTGTTGGTGTGGGGTTGACTCACGATCCGTTCGTCCGATCTCGTCGGGAGGGAGAGAACCTGTGAAAGAGTCGGGGATGCCCCCCGGATTAAGCTCCGACGATCAAGTTAGTATAAGTTTCTGGAGAAAGTTGAGAGAATAAGGTAGAGAGATAAAGTGTAGAGAGATAGTGGAAAGTGGAAAGTGGGGAGAGAGGGAAGAGGTCCCCCTCCTTGGTGGGTTTCATACCTTTATATACTCGTAGCGGGTTTAGAGCGTCATACGTTGTCGATTGAACGCGGTATTCCTTAGTCTCTGCGGGGAGCCCCTTAGCAACACCCCCAACAATTGTCTAGATTGAAATGAGGAGATAGATTGATTAGCAAGGAGAGTTGATCTCTTTTCGGTTTTGATTCGGAAGGACTTCAAGCTTTATTTATTCCCTTCACACTTCAACCGGCAATCCATCTTCCAATATCCTTTTGAATTCAAACTCGTGGGCGCCTCTTCCCATGATTTCTAGCTCTCCATTCGTCCAAATAGCGGATGTAAATTCCCCTCTCGCAATTCCAGCTTTAGGGAGACCCCCAAACTCCTGTAAACTTTGGGTTACCGATCCCCAATTGATGTAAGCTTCTTATTGCGTCGGTATCTTTTCAGTCTCTTTCGTGTGTTCGTGTATTCGTTTTCCCTTCTCACAGAGATACAAACACCCAGATGCACACCGGCAAGAAGAAGGCTTTGTGGTTCGACGGAAGAAGGCTAGCTGATTGTAGTCACCTATTTTGTTTGGAGAAGAATCAAGAAACTGCTACTGGGCCAACACAACTAATATCTCGGCCCACCGGGCTTGTGTCCGGATTTTGCTTCCCCGCCCAGCAGAAAATACACTTCCGAAACTGTCCTTCCGCAAAGTACTCTCCAAGCAGGAAATTTAAAATGGCGCATTCTCTTTTCCCATTCAGCTTTTATTTATTGTGTAGATAGATGTCTTGTACCATGTAACGAAATTCTATAAGTTTCATCACACAATATCTCAAAATAATTAACTCTTGAGTTATTAAGGCATACGGATCTCTGGCACATGTAAAATGTAATTTTTAATGTAAAAGTACTTCATTACGACGTGGTTATAAATTTCACTATTAGACCTTCATCAATTTGAAGATCTCACATCTACACTTCATTTATACATAATAATTAATAACGCATCCAACATTTTTAAAAAATAATAAGACCGGGATCACCTAACAATATCACAGATTGAGAATAGAAATGAGCTTCACAGTGCATGTGAGTCATCGAAGACATATGCCCAAGCAATTGGGAATAAAACTTTGGCATAATTTGATATATCTCTTAGATTCTTCTCATAGTAGTTATAATTAACTACTGGAAGTTAAACCTACCCTGAAAACAAGCATAAACGCATTACATAAAGTTTGTACACGCAAAAACAAAAAGGAAATGGAATTGGGGGATCTGCATAAATATGGCATATGGGTACGTGGCGGTGATGAGGAGGAATTATCATCTGATCCACCAGAATGCAAATTGCATGGCCGTACGTAGGCCAGATGCTAGGCTGCTGACATAAATGGCAATGACGACTGACGAAGATGTCTCTGCAATCTGCATATCAATCGAATCCATGCAATTTTCCTGGATAAGACTTGCATTTCGATCGGTAGGATCGCATATAAACATGATGATGATGAAGAACACCCATGAGCACAAAGAACCAGAACAATGGGAAAGATTCTTAATTTTCCTCCACATAGTCGGGGAAAGGCGTGGCTCAAGTTGTAAGACAGACGAGATGTGTGATAGTTGGCGCGCGGTATGCTTTTGGATTCAGTTTTTTACTTTTTTTTGTAGTGTCTACTCTTTCGAATAAAATGAATCAGATTCATGATGGTTGGCTACTATTAAGATCGTGTGTTCGAAATCTGTCATTTTCTTAAATTTGTTGGGTCTGCTAGGATTTTAACCCTAAGTCTATCTCTATAAAAGTTTAGCTACGGTCATGTCGTAAGCAAGTAGTCAAGATGTAGTCGTCCAATAAAACGTCAGCTGCATGTGAGCTCTTTCGATTGAGTATACCACGTAAAATCTCTTGTCTGATGTTATTTCATCTTCCGCATCATCAAATTCTACATACCTGTTGCAACTCGAGGCATTTTAATTAATTTCTACATTCCTATAAAATTTGAAGAGCCCCGAACATATGCATCGATACTCGTCAATATAATATAAGATAAATCCAAAATTTACATTTGGGGAATCTTTGCTGGAAGAGAGCTAGCTATATATAGCCAATTTAGGTAGATTGTTTCCAAAAGGAGAATATATGTTAGCTAGTTAGCACTTATCTTGTGTATGTTTTATGCACTAAGCTTGGTCGGCTGGCTAATATTGTTCCTTAGGGTTGTTAGATATGTGGAAGAATCTAAGTGTCCAACTAATCACATTAATGTTCGATTCCAAGTGCCTAATATACTGTGTATCAGCTCCTAATTACCACCTGATTGGTGATGGAATAAGATACAATGAAAGATCACACAAGATGATAATGAAATAACTTGTTTTTAGATACCACCACAATTTTTTTTATCTAAAAAAATTCAATTTCAAATTTCAGGATGCACTTCCCCTCCTTTCCGCCTTTTCAATACCATTGACAAGAACTCAAAAAGGGCCGAAGGCATGATGGCACCGGGCAAATATCTTGTTGATTGGGCCGATGGCCCGCTATTTCTGACTTCTTGCTAGAGTGGGCCAAAAGACCCAGCCTGCTATCAAGTTTTGCCCGGAAATTCTTCCAGCTTTCATGCAGACTGCAGAGTGAACGCCAAGCGATCTATGGAAGAACTGAGGAATCTCTATTTGTTGAGTGGAAGCATTCGCTTACTTGGAGTGCTAGCCACCCTTTCCTTTCCAAATAAAGTTACAACAAACAAGATATATGATAATGATGCCTTATGAGATATATCTCATAAGAATCAGTTGATTTCAATAACTCAAGTTGTTGAGAGATGTTTAATTGGTGATCATATACCACTAACTAACATACCCCTTCACAGGGGCGGACCCATGCATTAGCAAGGTGTGTCGACTCGGAAATTTTGTGAGAGATCCATGTTTCGTTGGTACAAAAAACTTGAATTCGACATTTCTGACACTCCTCACATAATTGCAATCGACATACCTTTAATACACTACATTGATTTTGATGTCATATAGCAATAGGTACCAAAATACAAAAATATATTATTTATTTTAATTTTTAGTGAAAATGTCGAGAGGAAAAAATCCACAACCCATGGCTCACAGTTCTCTGTCCTCTGCTCCACTCTCTAATTGCTAGCACCTGCCGGAGGAACCACATCCTCTTTCAAACTTTTACGTTAACGCATTTCGCCAGCGTTCCTGCTTTCCATTTTATGCTATGGAGTTAATCAAGAGCGAACTTCAAAATCAGTTTTATGAATGAATTTTTACTTTGTACGTTGAAAAAAGTTTGATCACACCATAAACGACAAATATATTTTACAAACCTTTATGAATATGAAAAGTTGTCGTGTGTCACTGTGAAAAATAATAATAAATTACAACCTTAATGAATTAATATTTTATTTTACTTTTTATTTAATATATTTAATTTATTAATTATTTTTTCTCTGCCGACACACCTATCAAAGAATTTTGGGTCCGCCACTGCCCCTTCAGACAAGAATCTACTCAAATGAGTTTGAAGTTTGCACATGTTTGAATGTCGTGTGCTTAGTAAATGAGGGTTATCGGGATTCGGAAGACCTCTCGGTCATATAAAGCTCTGATACCATGTCAAAAACCGATTAATATTAATAGCTCGAGTTATTGAGAGAGGTTCAATTCTAGATCATATACCGCTTACTAACAAATCTCTCATTCTTATCGTCTATCAAATATTCGAAGAAGGATATTACTTAGGAAAATGCAATAAGGGGGGAGAATGATATGAAGATGAAATTACTAACAGGTTAGATCAACGAAACGAATACCATAACATCGATCAGACGGTTGTAGCTAGTGAAGAAAACCTATGAAATAATTAAATGATTCGCTCTAAAGTATCGTAAATCATGAACAATCATATAATGTATTCCTCATATCTCATGTAAATAACTATGAAATTGCCAATAATCATTTTGAAGTCTGAAAATATGTATAGTTATGATCTTATTTCGATATTTTGAAGCAATCACACCTCTAGTTTTGAACCAGCAGTATAGCTAATTAGAGATATAACTAGGGCTGTCAATTTGGTTTGGTTTGGTTAACCAAACCATTAAGTATGAAAAACCAAAAATCAAAAACCAAATCTCAAAAACCAAAACCAAAACCATTAAGGCCCTTATTGGTTTTTGGTTGCCAAAAACCAATAAGGGCCTTAATGGTTTTGGTTTTGGTTTGGATAACCAAAAAACTAACATGTACTCATACACTCATATTTATTCCTATTTCCCTTCTTTTTATTGAATAAACGTCATAATAATGGTAAATGGCCATTACAAATTATTGGTTGACATGTGTGTCAAAAGAAACAAAAAATAAATAAATATTTGTTGATAAATAAATTTATTCTTATTGGTTTTTCGGTTTTAACCAAACAAAAACCAATAAGTTGCTTATTGGTTTAAAACCAAAAAACTGAAACCATTAGCTTTCCAATTGGTTTGGTTTCGGTTAAAACCAAAAAACCAAAACCAAATGGACAGCCCTAGATATAACACAACACATTTAGGTGACTTGTTCCACTTCCACATTCGACTCGAATGTCTCCACAGCTAAGCTACAAGTCCTGAAATTGAAATGTGAAGGAAATGGAGGACCGATCTGAACACAATCACAAATTAGAGGGAAAGACTGCAAAGCAGCAAATCTTTATGGCGGGCACTCAATTATTTAGCCAGTCAGTCAAATCAGTCCGCGGGAAGAGTCCCCGCCGCGCCACCGGCCCACCACCGTTGAACTCCTCCCTCCTTAAGGCACGTGTGAATCGCCATTCCTTCCCGTGGTCCTTTCTTCCTTCCTCCCCCAAATCTCAAAATTCCAATTGGTCCAATAAATTTCCTATAATCTACTTCACTCGCTCTCTTCTCTGCTTTCTCTCTTCCTCCAATGGCCGCTTCTTGCCCGACGGTGGCCGCTGCTCTCACTGCCGTCGCCGCCGGTGGGAGAAACGACGCGGTTTCTTCTGGGTGCTTGCGCTTATACTCCGCTGCGGAGGGAAGAAGCCGGAGATCGCGATTCATCACTCTCTGCTCCGACCCATCTTCTGATTCCTCGCCCTGTTCGACTTCGGGTCGAAATGCCCCGACCCGATTCATCAAGAGAGGCGAAATTGGGACCGGGTGGGCTTCTTCCTCGGTCGAGGAGGAGGCGTCGGCGGAGAATCCCGCCGGCAATGAGGGAGGCGATGGTGGTGGCTCGATCTCTGGCGTCA
Source organism: Linum tenue (assembly GCA_946122785.1). NCBI lineage: Eukaryota > Viridiplantae > Streptophyta > Magnoliopsida > Malpighiales > Linaceae > Linum > Linum tenue. The sequence goes on from CAMGYJ010000003.1 coordinate 33,911,917, forward strand.
AAAAGCGGCCTTTGTGGAGGAAGATTCGGTTTCGCTCCCGGAAGTTGAGGAGCGTTCTGCTGCTCAATGTCGTCGCTGTTGTTTACGGTATTGTTTTCTCTTTCTGCTTTGGCGATGCGTTTGTAAATTGAGACGAACTCTAGAACTGGATTGATTGGTTTTTTTTGTTTCTGAATCTCAATCGAAGGTGTTTTGGGCTTTTTGGTTCTGATTTACTGATGCTGATGAGAGTAGCTCAATTTGCTGGAACTGGGGAAGAAATTTGTGAATTGAATGAATAATTTGTACAAAAGTTTGTTTCTTTTCAGTTGATGGAAGCAATCGATAACCCATTGAATTGTTCTTTGGCATTTACAGCGAGCGATATCTGTATGGTGAAAGCAGTAGAGGCAACAACTGATCCAGCTGCCTTCGCAGCAGTACGATTCCTGGTGTCTGCAATCCCATTTGTGCCTTTCTTGCTTCGATCAAGAGGCGACAGTCATACCCGAAATGCAGGATTTGAGCTCGGATTATGGGCTAGTTTGGGGTACCTTATTGAAGCAGTTGGTCTACTCACTGCTGATGCTAGCCGAGCATCATTCATCTCCTTGTTCACTGTAAGCTCTTTGCCTACAACGGTCGAAAACACTCCTAACTGGTCATTCCACTAAACGACATCTGCTTGTTCGGGTGAACAGGTGATCGCTGTGCCATTGCTTGACGGCATGTTAGGAGGGATAGTTCCAGCTCGCACCTGGTTCGGAGTTCTGATGTCTGCAATTGGTGTTGCCATGTTGGAAAGCAGTGGGTCTCCGCCTAATGTAGGGTTATCAATCGAGCTTACTGCACACCGTTTGTAAGAAGTAATTAGAAGCTTGTTCCGGAAGTAACGTGGGGTGTTTGCAGGTTGGAGATCTATTGAGCTTTCTGAGTGCTTTATTTTTTGGGATTCATATGCTACGAACTGAGCATTTCTCGAGGAAGATGAAGAAAGAAGACTTTTTGCCACTTCTTGGATATGAGGTATGCTGAGCTCCATCGTCGCTTACAAGATTGAGCTTTGGGGTTTCTATAGATGTTGAATGAGAATCGGTCGGTTTTGATATCTAGGTATGTGTTGTGGCCATGTCATCCACGATTTGGGTTGTGATTGGAGGATTGCTCGACGGAAACCGAGAGCTTAGCCAATCCTCTTGGAGCTGGTTGATGATGTGGGATTGGGTTGTTTCATTTCCATGGATGCCAGCTCTTTATACCGGTGTATTCTCAACTGGATTATGCTTATGGGCTGAGGTAATCATGGTTCTCGTAACTTGCACAACAGTCTTGTCTTCATGAATCATAACAAGAAGAAGCTCCTTCTATGCAGATGGCTGCAATGCGTAGTGTCTCGGCAACTGAAACAGCAGTAATCTACGGGCTAGAGCCCCTGTGGGGAGCTGGTTTTGCTTGGTTCTTGCTAGGGGAGAGGTGGGGAACTGCAGGATGGATTGGTGCTGCTCTTGTTCTTGGTAAGTGAATGCATAGCTAAATTGCCACTAGAAGAAACATCAAGTTCAAGTACATAAGATAACTGATACATGCCTTCTGGTAGGTGGAAGCTTGGTGGTGCAGATACTCGGAAATGTGAGCGAATCCATCAAGAGTGAATCGAAGGAGAAGAAAGTTGGTCTGGTTTTGGTTCCTGAAAAGCAGAGAAACCTCTCAGTTACACCTATTCTTGTCAGGTCGAAGAAGGAATGAAGGATGCTACTGATTTGTTGAAGTGAATAAGAAACTCTAGCTGCTACCAACTATATAATAGCATAATATAAGCATCCATCGAAGCAGCTGCAAGTGAAGAACGTATGAGAATCAGAATCCAAAAGAAGATATGAGTACATTCAGATCAGAACTGTATTGCATCGTCTGCCTGCACCTCATACGAAAAGAAAGACAGGAGTTTGGAAGTGCAGACCATCTTCAAATACTCGAGCTGTGGTTTGTTATGAGAAGTGTCTGGTAAGACTATCCTTAACTCTCACAGTGTTCGAGCAGTGACCTGAACTCTGCAATATACATAGGGAAGATAGTCAGTATATAGATTATTGTAAGTAAATGCATAAAGAAGTGTTGTTTTCTTTGTAAAAAAGGAAGATGAGTAGATATTTGTATATGTGATAATATATTCTGCCTCTCAGTGATCCAATCTGAGAGTTCACAAACTTTCATTACATCCTCTAATCTAATTCTCTCCTAATACAAGAAAGAAACTAGCTAGGAAGATGAGGCTCTCTTTTCTCTTTGATGGTCCCAGAGCCCCCCATAAAAGGAGGAGGCAAAGCAACCTGCTTTCAAGTTAATGGTGCTGTCATAATGAGCAGATTAAGAGATCAAATCTCTCAATTGAAAAGGAAAAAGTACATTACAGCATCCATTTTTTATTATGGGGTGAAGAATAGACTGATTTCCATTTGTAAGGAGACACACCCAGCTTTTTGCAGTGGGCTTTTTAACATATTGGGAAGTTGTTAATTGTCCCATGATTATAATATTATGTAACTCTATGTTTAGAAGCTCAGTTCACATGGGGCTGGCTGGGTATTAGATATCAAATGTGGTAGTAGTAGCCAGTGGGAAAGAAAAAAACATCTGCCACCAACTTGTGGTGAATTACATAAATAAGTAAATAACTGCTACCAGTAGTTGGTTGCATAACATATACATTGATAATGGATTCAGGATCACGTATTCAGTAGATTAGGATTTGGTATGAGCTAAATTGTTATTCACTTTGATTAGTTAACGTCTATGTGATCGTGACCTCATCTTACCTACTGATTCAATGTTAGGTATTGCTAATTTGGGACAATCCACAAGGAAAACCTGATGAACACCAACAAACTGACTATTATGTTATATGAAACATCAATGACAAGTATGCTAAATACTTAAACTTAAACTTAAGTCACTGATTTGTGAATGGCCCCAAACTATGATCAACCCTTCCTTTCTTCCATTTTAAAAAGCCTACACAAATGCAACAACAACAACAACAAAAAAGCCTACAATTGTCAAAAAAAAAAAAAACCTACACAATCCCTGGTGGTGGGCTGGTGGCCACCTTTTTATGGGTTTCTTCTCTTTTGTTTTTATATCATTTGTTTATATTTATATATCTCTCTCACTCAATCTACTGAAACTAGATCAAACCCCAATCTCATCTCCACAGTCACTTTTTTAACCTTTTATATCTATGGCAGTTTTTGCAGAGTGAGAGCAGCAGCAGAGGGAAATAAAAACCAAAAGAACTCCCTTCTTTTCTTTCCCCTCTTCTAGTTTTACTTTTTCTTTATGCTCTCTTCTAAGTTTCTTTAGTAGAAGCCAGATTGTGACTGTGGGAAGAAGATCAGAGAGAGACCCTTAACAATGACAGTTTAGCCTCTTTTAGTGACTTAAGTACTGATTAGTGGGCAATTAGTACATAGCCCAAATGTGAGCTCAAAGTCTTACACAAGATAAGTATCAACTTGATCTATAAAGGGATTAAATTTTTCTTTATCTCTTGCTTAGAATAAGTTTTTTTTTTTTTTTGAAAATGGACCAAATTACTATGATATCACTGTTTTTTTAAATATTATATAGTGCTGCTGTAAGCAAGTAAGCAAAGTCCATAAATAAACCACCCTTACACATATCCCCTTCCTCTCTCTCTTTCTCCACTTCCATATCTCCATTGCTTCTCCAAGGAGCTCAAAGTTTGAAGCTTTTCCAAGCAGCAAACAGCTGCTGCAACAGAGAGCTTTTGGTGTCCTGTCCTCTCCACCATTCACACATCAACAAGGTACAAACTTTGTTCCTCCTTTTTGGCACCTCTTCCCCCCCTCTTGCCTCACAATTCTGTGTTTGTAAGAACTGCAAAGATTGCACCTTTTCTCTGCAAACTCAAGAACCCATTGAGCTTCCTGCATTTCTGCAGCATTTCAAGATCTGGGTTTTACTCAAACCATGGGGTTCTAGCATATTCAAAGCTCAAATCTTTCTCAAAACTGTTGCCTAGATGGAAAGAATGGAGGCATAATTACTCCTAGTTTCATTAGGATTCTTTTCATTGTTCCTACTTCTTGTTTCTGTTCCTCATTGTTCATTGCTAATCTTGCAGGGTTTTGAGGAGGAGGAGGAAGACCCATTTGACTTAAACCCAGTTCTGCAATTTTGGGGTTTTAGTGAGGGAAGTAAAAGCAATGTGGACCGTTTGATCAAAGTGGGATGGATTGGTGAAAAAAGAAGATCACTCATCACTAGTCAAAATCACCTTCCTTCTTCTTTGTCTTGGGTTTAGAAGCCCTACTTTTCTCATCAGGTACCACTCACTCATTTCATTTCATTTCATTTCTTCTTCTTTTTTTTAACTTTTTACTTTCAATTTCAAAAGTGTGTCCAATTTCTCTTTTCCCTTGGCTTTTTCCTCAGACATTCTGTCTCTTGCTGTTTCTCTCTTTCCCTTTTTCTTTTCCTCCTATATCAAGGATTACATATTTACATTACAATACTGTAAGTCTGCAACAATGCGAACATATATATGCTTGGATGTTGCACCTTGCCCTTATCACCGTACACGTGTCCAAACACCCATCGTTGATCGACCCCCACCATGTCTCATTCCATTCCAAAGCCCGACCATCCCGGATTCCTATGTTGTGCTTATATGCATGCAATCTTTGTCTTTGAACATTGGGGAAGGAGGTGTTTGTTTGTGTTTTCAAGTCAATTTTTTTGTTCTTTTTAAGTTAATAAGTTTATTTGTTTTCTTGTCTAGTTTTATGCTGTAATAGTGTAATCTTTTTGTTTGAATTGGGACGATGTGACTACACACAAACATAGAGTAAAGACTTGTAGTTAGAATTACTCTCATAAATCCATTTGGATTAACTATAGGTCACTTAAAGATCAATATTTTGGGAAGGGTGAGATTCAAAGTTTTCAACTTTCATGAAAACCAATCTCAGATCAGGTCTTGAATTGCCCTGAAATGTGGGGGATGGTTGAATTTTGAGAGGGTTTTGGGCTATTGGAGGTGGTTGCTTGCAGTTTACTAAACTTAGGTCCTAGCCCTCATTAGGGTTTTGTAAGTTCTGAACTTTTGTTTGGCCCAAAACAAGTGTAGGAAGGGGAAAGGAACAGTTTGCAGAACTATGTATCTAGCAAACTGCAGCAGCCAACAGCCCTAGAAAAGAGGGGCATTCACATTCACCATAAGGTTCTGCAGAACTTTCTGCCCTTAACATGGATACCAAAAACCCGGGGGACTTTGCTTTTCTCCCACCCAATTGCAACTTGCAAGTGGGAATGCCGTTTTAAGGGGTGCCCTTAATTTCCAACAGGTAGGGCAATGAACCATTTTTTTCCAAATAGTCCTAAGCTAGAAAATCTGTTATTAGGTTAAAGAAATAGAGGTAGTAGGTACTTTGTTATAAGGCTATTAGCTGTTTGCATGTTCTTTTTTTATCTTTTTGGTGGCTGTCTCGAGAAAAGCTTTAGGCTTTGACTCTAGTACAAGACCTTGTTTCCTTGGGACAAGAGATGAGTCAGGATCAATTAAAATTAAGAAATAATAATTATTTGTAAGACATTTGTTCCAGGCTGGAAACACATTTGGTTTGAACAGAAGGATAAGGGGTTTGATTTTCGATACGCGACCGACTGAATTCATACGAATTATATCGTACGAGTTTAATAATAGAATAGTTGTCGAGCTACATCAATTCGATTTCAATACGTGGTTGAATGAATACGACCGCTATAGTGGGGGTTCACAAGGACCACTTCTTTCTTGCTAGAATTAGGGTTTGGAGTAAAGAGGGGAAGAAAGAAGCATGAGGGCATAGTGAGGATTTGGAGGGCCAAAAGGGTTAGGGGGGCCAGAGGGAGAAAATGGAAATGTGGGCACTGGACAGAGAGGTTGCTTGTGCAAATCTAGCTAATCAGGGCCTTCTGCTACAAGTGAAAGAGTGTTATTATAAAGTTCAAAAAAACCAATAGTAAGTTTGTTTATAAGGTAAATAGGTTTAAAAATCCAGACTCAGGGTTTGACCCGACTACGACATCACCAAGGTGGTGACCCGGAGGATGCTTCTCGTCATAAAAAAAAATCCATAACAAATTTCCTTTAGGCTTGGCTTGATTATGTTTTGAGCAACTCAAATTAATAATAATTCAGCAAGCTGATAAACATGACCAAATAGTAAACATATGTGTAAATGAGATAAGACAGAGGCCCAACTTTGGAAATCTATCACCATCCCATTTAACATAAATCAAATGTACCTTCTTCTTCTTCTCTCTAGCTACTTGCTTTTGTTTTCCTTTCACCACTCTTGCCTTTCCTTATTTATTGCTTTGCTTCACCAATCCTCTCTTTCCCTCCTTTGGTCTCTTCTCCCCTACTCTCAATTTTCCCCCCTCACTCACATTCATTTTGGCTATGTGACAAAAGAGAAGAAGGAAACCCATCAACAAAAGCAAGAAGAAGGAAAGAAAAAAAAAATCATGTAGACACTCACAATCATTCATTCACACCATTATTTATCCCTCTCTTGATCTCACATGTGTCTCTTTGCATCACCAAAAGCCTCTCCACGATGAGTTGGGTTCGAGTCTTCGTGACTATCTCATATGCTTCTTCCCTCCCTTTCCCTCTTCTTCTTCTCCTTCTCGAATGTCTCTTATATGCACTAACGAAAGCTTTCGAGAATAATTTGGATTTCAAGAATTTCTGACTTTTTTGTTTGCGTCCTTGTAGCTTATTCCTGATCGTGGTGATTCCTCTCGACCGAATGGGAGATATGGTGATGAAGAGGAAGAGGAAGTTGTCCAAAGAACATGGCTACGGAGGATTTCGAGTTGAGAAGAAGCTTCTCCTCCTTCTTCTCCTTGTTGTGGTTGCTTGAGCTTTTGGGTGATTATGGATTTTGGGGGGAAGGAGGAGGTGAGAATTTGAAGGGTGGGTGGTGGGGGTGATATTGGCTGGACGGCTCAATCTCTTGTCAAACATTTTACTGATTTACTGTTGTTCACATTATCATGTTTTCACATAGTAGAAAAGGAAGAAAGTTCTCTCTTTTTTTTCACCTTGGGTTATTATTGGTTCTTGGGGCTCTCTCTCTCTCTCTCTCACAACATGATATGTTAATATTGGAATAGTGGTTTACAAGTTTGAAACTGTCCATTCCCATAGGCAAAATACAAGTATCTATCTCTTTCCTTTCCAAGCTTTCTTTATGTTACTTTTCGGGTAAATGACACATTTGGTCATTGAGATTATTAAATTGTGTCATGTTTAGTCACTAGAAAAAATTAATATCAATTTTGGTCACTCGAATTACCGAAACTGGTCAAATTTAGTCACTCTCCCGTCAGTTTCCGTCCAACTCCATTAATGTAGTTGGACGGAAACTTTTGGGAGAGTGACTAAATGTGACATGTTTCAGTAATCCGAGTGACTAAATGTGACATTTTTCAATAATTCGAGTGACCGGAGTTGGACAGAGGCTACAGAAAAGTGACCAAATGTGACCTGTTTCAGTAATTCGAGTGACCAAAATTGATATTAAATTTTTCTAGTGACTAAATATGACACGATTTAGTAATCTCGGTGACCAAATGTGTCATTTACCCGTTACTTTTCTATGTTGTTGGTTTTGTGAAAGCTTGAAAGGGAATTGTGGCTTACCACTGCCTCAAGCAAACTCTGTATTTGCATAGTTTGCGAACTGGTAGTTAAGCAAACTCAAAGCGATCTTCGAGTTATTGAAATAGACGGGTGTTAATTGTCAATGAAAGTTGGTTTTTGTAGGTTTCTTTGTTAAATATGTTGTAAGGTGAATCTGCCTTTAGTTGATTCTTTGGAGCCTCCAGAAAATATCAAAGTCAGATAACGAACAAGGGATTGGTCTAGTGGTAATACCACTAGTCATGAACCTGGATGTTCCAGGTTCGAGTCCCTTCAGTAGTACCTAATAACAAAAAAAAACATATATCACCCTTATCTAAAAAAAAAAATATCAAAGTCAGATTATGACTTTCGAGCTTCGAATGAAGTGAAAAGTTAGTAAATAAGGGAGTGACAATGTTTTGAGATGGTGCATAATCGATTCCTCTCTATAACTTGACTTCGTACGTCAAAGTTTAACGATCGAAATATAACTTTCATTTAACAAAATACACATGTGTCAAAACTCTCTGATCTTAGTTTTGTGTTGATAATCACTATCGATTGAACATTATTCGAAAACACAAATACAGCACGAAGTTCATATTTCAAACTTTTAAACGAGGATGACATGACCGAGTTCTCAAATTAATTGAGAGATATGACTATCACCACCGGCAACAATTTGGGCCGACTCATGGGTTGACACCCCCACCCGACCTAACAAGTAGGAATTGAATGCAGGGGAAGGTTGGTCAGTGTCTTGGTTCAGTCTCATTTACTAGTTTTTGAACTACTACTACTACTTTACTATCATCACATTATTTCCATCTGTTTTTTTTTTTTATGAATTACATTATTTCCATCAGTTACACCTTGGGAAATGAAGTGTACAACAAAACTCACTCAAGCCCACGTGACCAAATGTTCAAACCCATATACTATCACTCTTATCAGTAACCCAAACAAGCAAAAAAAAACATAGTACTCTGCTCTGCAGTAAAAATTTGCTTACTGCATGTAATTTTTTACTACAAATGATTAACCTTTCACTCTCTCTCTCGATCGATCCCCCTCCTCCTCTTTCCTTCTCTCCCTTTCGCAATTAATTACTGCCCCTGCTGGTCCAGATCAGTTGTGAGGACAGTAAAAAATCCATGGCATAGATATGCTTCACTTAATACATGATTTCATCTGGGTCAGCCTGGGGACCCTTGAATGAGGATTGGACTGCTGGTTTAAGGACCACCCCTCCCCAAGGTCCTACAATATTTATATGCAGGCTAAATTACACGTTTGGTCACTCAAATTATACAAATCTTTCACGTTTGCCACCCGAATTACTTTTCTTTCTTATTCGCCACTAACTTTACGAATCGTTTCACGGTTGGTCACCGACCGTTACACTCCGTTAAGTCTGTCCTACGTGGCAGTCAACTATAAAATTTGACCGTTAACTAGATGACGTGGAAATTAAAAAAAAATAAAAAAAATAAAAAAAATTCCACCTCATCATTGCACTTATTTTGTCTATATAATTTATCATATAGATTTATTTTGTCTATATAATTTAATAAATTACAAACTTGAGGCCATCACCACCACCACCAATCCACCATCCACTGCCTACCAGTTTGCAAAATTTGTTATATATCTCTCCCTCTCTCTCTTCCTATTCCCATTCCCCAGAAGAACCCTTCCCCTGTTTCCCCTTTCTTGCCACCCTCATCTTCATCTTCTCCAAAATCATCGTCGTCTCCCTCTGGTTTCCTCTCTCCTTTCCAGTTCATACACAAATGCATTCCGCAAAGCGCAGCCACAGGTTCTTCAAGTTCAGAATACCTTCTCCAGCTTCCTCTCTTTCTCTCTCCATCTAAAACAGAGCCGGATTATTACTGTCTCTCTTTCATCTTCTCTTCCTTTCAATTCAAAGCTCAAACCCCACCACCGAAAAAGACAGTGCCCAGATAACATCTACCCACAAAAATTCCCTTCCTTTCTTTCACTTCCGTGTTGGAATTTTTGTCACTTCCCTCCCCGCTTACCCCACTCAAAGGGATATCTGTCTATTCTCTCTGCTACAAACCAAATGGTTGCCAAAACAGAGTACACCCACTTCTCACGTACGGCGGAGTTGGTGGCCGGATCGGGTTGGATTCTGCTCCGGATTGATTAGTCCCACCTCTTCTGGCTCCTCTTTCGCCACTTCTCCTACGAAAACCACGAGGGGAAGCCGAGGATCATTTGATTTTCAACCCCTCCTTTCCCTTAGCTCTCTGTTTACTTTCTTCGCTCTGTTTCCTTCCTCGATTGTATAATTATTGCCTTGGTTTCAAAGTTTGAGTCAGCTTTTTCGAGTTCACCGAAATTAAAATTTGATGTTTCTGGGCGCGGGCATAAAAACCATGAACGGAAAGACAGCAGTGAAGCTCGCCAACGACGGCCGTGACCGCCCTGCCGCCGATCATAGCTACGTGGAGGCGATCCACCACCAGCATCGTCGTTGGCGGTGGTTGGCCGTCAGTCATCACCCAACATCCCGAAAACCCTTGATTGTTTAATTTTCGGAGTATCTTGGAGTTGGAGACTTGGAGTTGCAGCAGTTCAAGCCACATGTTTCTCACTTGATTGTTTCTTCTAGTATTTCTAGTCTGAATTTAATTGTTCAAGTTTGCAGCAGTGATGGATGAGTTTACATACTTTATTAGGTTTATAACCAGCATTCTCTATTGGCCGATTTCACAAGCATTCGTTTTCTTCCAGAACTGGATCTTTGGAAGTCCAGAATATATATGGAGGCGTGCAGTACTGAAAGCGGGAGATCGATGGCACAATTATAATAATAAATAACTTAAACATTAAATAGATTTAACCAAAAGGTTCAACCGGCTTTGGTTACATGATGGTTATTCATCTACGGCCCTCCTTAAATGCAATATATCCAACGGTTACAAAACTGTCGGCACTAGTGCCGTGCCTGTACCATAGAATCCGCCGACAAAAAATTGCCGCAAATGAACAAGTTTGTAATTTATTAAATTTTATTAAATTATTAATATGATAAATTATAAAGACAAAATAAGTGCAATGATGAGGTGGAATTTTTTTTATTTTTTTTAATTTCCACGTCATCTAGTTAACGGTCAAACTTTATAGTTGACTGCCACGTAGGACAGACTTAACGGAGTGTAACGGCCGGTGATCAACCGTGAAATGATTCGTAAAGTTAGTGGCGAATAAGAAAGAAAAGTAATTTGGGTGGCAAACGTGAAAGATTTGTATAATTTGAGTGACCAAACGTGTAATTTATCCTTTATATGCATATATGTTTTCTTTGCTTTGTATATTGGATAGAAATGTGCATGGTGGGTTGAAAAAATCTTTGAATCCCAGATTTGAGAGTTATTATTTCTTGTATATCTCTTATGGATAGGGACTCAAATCTAATGCTTACATGATACAACATTTAGATCTCTCGATAATACGAATTTATCAGTATTCCTGAATGACGTCACACCGAAGATTGAATTTGGAAGAGTTGCATTGGAATCGATTCTTTATCGTTGCTTGTTAATGAATAACACTTTGTATCAGGATAATCAATCCAATGAATGAATGATAATCTGTACGTGTAGATTATCGTGTCTTTTTTTAGATGAATCAACTGAGAGGATGAATAATTTTGGGTAAATGCCACATTTGGTCACTGAGATTACTAAATCGTGTCATGTTTAGGCACTAGAAAATTTTAATATCAATTTTGGTCACTCGAATTACTGAAACATGTCACATTTAGTCACTCTCCCGTTAGTTTCCGACGGAAACTAACAGGAGAGTGACTAAATATGACCTATTTCAGTAATTCGAGTGACCAAAATTGATATTAAAATTTTCTAGTGACTAAACATGACACGATTTAGTAATCTCAGTGACCAAATGTGTCATTTACCCTAAATAATTTTATATATAACTTGACATTTTCTATTCATTATAGTTATTTTTATTATGCTGCTATATGGCTGGATCATTGATCATCCTACTGCAGCTTTTTTTCTCTCTCTTTTTTTTTTTACCGTGCACGTGAAGAATGGAAACAAGAGGGGCAATGGAGGGGAGGCTTCTTTTTTAACTGTGTTCTTGCTTGTTTGGTGGCCAAATTCCAGTTTGGTCACTCTCCCTCTCTCAGCGAGAAAGAATAACAGAAGGAAAAGGAAATGCAGAGCAGTGGGTTTCCAGGAAAAGAGGGCATAAGACTTCGTATCCAAAAGAACACAGCAGATGATTCATGAATACATGTTTTCTTCGTGGACAATAATTAGACGATTTCGCCTCGTATCATGCCTTACATATTCATGACTCTACCATGCCAGATTACCTTAGCTTTTAGTCTCACCAATTCGATCCAGCGGTGTTCATATCAGAATCGTTTCGCAACAAGCATCATAACATTGTTGCGCGAGTCCTGGTAAGACTAGAGCCTACCCTCTTACTCATCAGTCAGCTCAATACCCCAGCTAGCCACCTCTTGTTCATGAGACCAATGACCCAACCCTTTAGACTTTCATCACAGCACCTAGTGCCCCGATGATCGAAGCTTCGATCAAATCATTCTCTGTGACTTCGTTTTCCATTCACAACTCTAACCTAATCATCAGGTCCATGCCCCTATCCCAATGTAACTTGAAATCCCAGAAGTTGTTAGCCTGATAGCCTCATACCATGATGCCCTGTAACACTTGCAATATATCAAAAGTGATACACCCAACTTTTACAGTCACAGACAGACAGTTGATGGCTTGATGCATTCATACTGTCATGCAGCAAGACAATGGACACGCAATTCTTCCTCCATAGAGAAAATAGCAGACGAAACATGCCAATTTTTGATATGGTAATTCATACAAAACTTTTGCTGTTAAGGAAGGGACTTACTGAAGCAGTCATGAACCGAAAACTGCGATAAACTTAATCACTTGCAAGTACAAATCCTAACTAAGTTCAAGTTGCCTATCTAGGGACTAATTCTAAGTAGAAAACTGCAAGTAAAGCTCTGGATGTGGCCACAGAACTAACTCACCTCCACCATTAACGCTCGATCTGGATTGTGACATGGCTGATGTTGTATTCCCTCTTGATGTAGTTGATAACATTGTCCAGCACCGTGTCAGCATTTGCTTCGGGCCTGATTTTGACATGACAAGCCAAGAGGATCTTCCCAACCGTGATGGCCCATATGTGCAGCTCATGGATGGCCACCACTTCTTCCATCTCAAGAATCCCCTTCTCCAGCTTCGTTGCATCGACCTCCCTCGGCGTGCTCTCCATCAAGACTTCGAGAACGCTCCTCAACATCTTGATCGTCGTGGCCATGACTATAACCGAGAAGACCAGGGTGCATATCAGATCGACTATCTTCCATTCGGGCTTGTACCATATCACTGCTCCTCCAATCATTACTCCTATGCTCTGGATGGAATCTCCAAGGACGTGAAGATAAGCTCCCTCAACATTAATGTTCTTTTTCTTCTGCTTCTTCTTCTCCTCCCCCTTTACCCTCTTGTCCAGCAATGGCTGCTGCTTCGCACTCTCTTCATCAACATGATGTTGATGCCCTTCTTCTAAATGATCATGATGGCCCTCCTCATGACTGTGATGGTGTCCATGATCGTGCTCGTGATCATGCCCGTGATCGTGATCGTGACCATGCCCATGCCCGTGCCCGTGCCCGTGCCCGTGATCATGACCATGTCCATGTCCATGACCGTGATCATGACCGAGCAAAAACGCCATGATAATATTCACCACCAGACCAAATGCTGCAACCAAAAACATGAGGAACCCATCCACCTCCCCCGTGTTATAAACGAGCCTAACAATCGCTTCGTACACAATAATCCCAGTGAGCAGCCATATGATCTGCATCGACACCAGCGCACCAAGAATCTCGATCCTGAAAAACCCATACGACTGCCTCGGAGTGGCTTCCCAGCTAGCAGCCCACAGGGAGAACAACGAGATGGCAAATGCCGCCACGTCCGAGAGCAGATGCGCCGCATCAGTCAGTATAGCCAAACTATTCGCCTTGATCCCTCCGGCCACCTCAACGGCCATGAAAATCACACAGAACCCGACCGCCATCAGGAGCTTCCGCATCGAAGCTGCCCGCTCCCTGGCCTCCTCGGAATTGCTGCTCAGTGCATCAGAGAAGCCACAAGGCGCCTCTGCACAAATCTTGCTGTACCCTCCCACTCCTCCAACGTTACCGCTACTACCCGGAAGGTGGGCATCGATTTCGATGATCTGTCTCCGCCTCGGACTCTGGTCTTCCATCTGTGAAAAATTTCGCCGCTGCAGGAAATCAATAACCCACAAATCTCCGATGAAAACCCACAAATCTCCTATCAAAAATCTCCTGCTAATAGCATCCATGAATTGACTCCGGAGAGGGAGAAATCCCAAACGATAAAGAAGGAAAGAAAGATCTTACTTACAATACTCGACTGAAGATTGGATGGAGAAACCGGAGAGGGATTCTTGATGGTAACGCGGGGAGGCTAACCGAGAGCCGAACGGCGAGAAGAAGATAATGGTTCGGGAATTGAGAGGCGATTTATAAGGGTTTTTGGGAGTTGGGAGAGAAAGGGGAAGAGGGGGGAAACAGAGTTTTATAATAATAGAAGGCGGAAGGAAATAGGAAAAAACAAGTAGGAAGTTTTAGATGATCATATCTCCTGCTATAGTGTAGTTTGTGAATTGTGAGGCTATGAAGAAAACAAGGGAAACTGATTTGTTGGTTACCAAATCGATATTTGAATCGACTAAATTGGATTTATTTGGGTTATGAAATTATTATAAATGCGAAATTAAATTGAAATTGAAGTTAGATAAATAACCTAAATATGTTTTTGGTCAATTTCATTCCCTACTTGTTTTGTTTTTTTGTTCAAATCTAGTTCTATTCCCAATTCTAAAATGCTACTACTTAACAAAAGCCAGAATTTCATGTCACTTTCTTTGTCGCCTCTCCTTTGATGTTGTGACAAAATTGGCACTCTAGCATCTTACTACCTACCTACCATTGTCGCTAGAAGCCCAATGAAACTTGAGCCTACTTTGGACCCCCTCTAGTTTATGGGCCTGAAGGCCCAATTTTTAAACTTCATAGCCCATTGTCTTGGATAGTCCAAACTCCAACTCCTATCTTCCATCTCTTATTTTGCTACTAATTCTGTAATTCATGGTTGTTTTCAAAGCCACCTTGTTGCGGAGTGGGAGCATGTGCATTTGGTGCAAGGAATAGGTTGTGCCCTTGAGGTCGACCAACTAGGGGTGGGAGGTGTCACGACCCGAAATGTCGTGATCGTGTTGATCGTCTGAAGAATGTTATCATCTGGTTGTCTTGTCATAAGAGGGGTAAAGGGGCGACATTAGCGATGGTGTTGCCTGCTTGTGCATCGTTTCTGGCCGAGTCAGGATGTGGCTATGAAGGGGGATCGTTGCAAGAGAAGGCACAACTGGTTGGAGGCTATTGTCGTCTCCCTGATGAACCCAAGGCAGGGCGAAACCAGTTGGCATGCGTATGCAGAGAGGCTGGTCTTGCGGAATGAGTGCACCTCAAGACATCGCACGGACTTCGGAAGTCTATGTCCGTGACAAGTGGTATCAGAGCCTGGTTAGGCTGAAGAGCCTAGTTCCTCTCTCAGTACGGCATAGGTCGTGTATGAGCCGACCCTATGCCCGAATGAGAGGCGGTCCTAGGTGTGCATATATCAGGCGGTCCGGACTCAGATACACATGTGTTGTTGCAAGAGAAGGCACAACTGGTCGGAGGCTATTGTCGTCTCCCAGATGATCCCAAGGCAGGGCGAAACCAGTTGGCATGCGTATGTAGAGAGGCTGGTCTTGCAGAATGAGTGCACCTCAAGACGCCGCACGGACTTCGGAAGTCTATGTCCGTGACAAGTGGTATCAAAGTCTGGTTAAGCTGAAGAGCCTAATTCCTCTCTCAGTACGGCATAGGTCTTGTATGGGCCGACCCTATGCCCGAATGAGAGGCGGTCCTAGGTGTGCATATCAGGCGGTCCGGACGCAGATACACATGTGTTGTGGCGTTGTGGGAGACCTCGACAGGGTGAAGATGCAGCGGCCGAGAATTTCGTTCAACCGAGGAACTAACGCTAACGAGAGCGTAGGATGAAGGTCGATTGAGGTACAAACACTGGGAGTAGCGTAGGGTGAAAGTCGACTGAGGTACTAGCGCAGCAGAAGCAAAGAGTGAAGGTTGATGTCGAGGGGCGAAGCGGTATGTGCGCGGGGTACAGCAGGCTAGCGCGAGGACGTGACCGGAGCCTGTCCATCAAAGGATGGTATTGTATGCGTACGCCCACAATCTGTTCGAGAGTTGCAATACATGCTACGGGAAGAAGCATTCTTCACCAACACGAGGACGTGCTGCATTGTGAGTGGTGGAGAATGTCACGACCCGAAATGTCGTGACCGTGTTGATCGTCTGAAAACGTTGTCATCTGGTTGTCTTGCCATAAGAGGGGTAAAGGGGGCGACATTAGCGATAAGGCGTTGTCTTCCTGTGCATCATTTCTGGCCGAGTCAGGATTTGGCTATGAAGGGGGATCGTTGCAAGAGAAGGCACAACTGGTCGGAGGCTATTGTCGTCTCCCTGATGAGCCCAAGGCAGGGCGAAACCAGTTGGCATGCGTATGCAGAGAGGCTGGTCTTGAGGAATGAGTGCACCTCAAGACGCCGCACGAACTTCGAAAGTCTATGCCCGTGACAGAGGGGTGGGAGACTTGCTCGAGGGGACTGTTTGGGTGCACACGGACTGTGCAACTCACACGGTGCGGGTGGTTGGATTGTGCAAGATTCGGCAGGTGCAGTCTTGACGGCCATACCTTTATAATGAAAATAAATACCCTTTCTTGGTGGAGCTGTTGCCACTTCAGTATGCGATCCATTGGAGTCTGATTGATGGCTTCCATCACGTCATATTTTATAGCAAGACGATTTTTGAGATGGTTGCGCATGGAGAGATTATGAATGTCTGTGCGGGGGGCGAGGGAGTCGATTCTAGAAGAAATTCAATTGTTGCGCCAATATTTTCATTTATTTTCTGTCCATTGGGTTAGTATGAGTGAGAATAGGATGGCTCATTTGGTGACCGATAACTATGGGAATTAATTTTAAAATAAATTTCATTGCTTAGCCAATAGTCATAGTGAGAAGAGGGTGGCCGATTTAATAGATAGAAAAGCTCTTTCATTGTAATGCTAGTTTGATAGGGTTTGATTATTGTTCTTGGTTGTAGTTTGTCATGCGACGCTACCGTAACTCTTTTTGACAATCTTTTTTCTCACTAATACTAGAAATCTTCTGACGAAGGAAACAAAACAATTCATTTTTCAATTTGATTCCGTCCAAATTAATTGTGCATTGCCTTATCATTGTTTTTTTATAAACGAGATATTAGTGATATCATCACTGGACCTAACGATTTACATCACCTTATTATTGTTGCCTTCGTTCAACTATTTGACAACCTCCTACACATCCTATAAGGAGATTCTCCTTGAAAACTCTCTAAAATAAATTTTCCTGGCCTTTGCGCACACTTCGGAAGGTCAATATAGTCTTTGTATATATTTAGCTTTTGTGCTAATTTTTTTCCGTCGCTTCTTTTGCAGGTTAATAGACAAAAGCTCCACCATTTTTATATTATATGTAGGATGTTAGCATAATTAAATACATATGATATGATATGATATTATATTATATTATATAATATAGTATGTTAGCATAATTAGATACATATTAAATTATATTATATTATATTATATTATACTATACTATATTATATTATATTATATGGGTCATACTGGTGTACTCCTGTTCTATAGTATACTCCAGGTACTCTTAGCGAGATATCTCTATCTAGATCATGAATTAAATCGAGTTTTGGGTATGATACTATACCCTAACCTCTAATAGATAAACCCCATCCCCTGATTCTCTAAACTCAAACCAGAATTTCAATAATAAAAAATACTAATTGACAGTTGAGATTGGCCGGAGCTCAAAAAATACTATCATTTTATTGACAAAACATGTTCCAGCACGATCTTCAAACAACCAAGTAAAAGGGACGGAATTTTGGTGCATAACCTCCTTTAATTACAGCTAACACAAAATTCAAGAGCCATAGTTAAGGGATTCTTAATTTCTTGCAAATTTAGAGGACTTTATCTCATCCATTTCAACTATGATTTTAAATGGGTTAGAAAAACCATATTAATTGAAACTTGCCAAAGAAAATTTGAAGAGAAGACTATGGTTAGTAGTTTTATAAGAATTATACAACAACATCAAAGACAATAGTAGTTAGGTAAAAATCTAACTCTACTCTTCTATGTTTTTAACTTCAAGTTCATTCATTAGGGAGAAATAAACGTACCCACTAAAACAATAAAGTTTTAAACCAAATAATGTATATCAATTTTTGTTATTTTATAGATTTTTTTTTTATCCAAGATAAGCCCCCAGGGCATGGCCGAACAACAAATATATAAAACTGAAAATAATAAAGAACGGTAGCCCGTATGCAACCGGACTCCCGATAAAAGAGCCTTTTTTGCCACGAGGTGGGCAGCTCTATGAAAGCTCGGAAGAGCAAAGACGCAAAACTGACACAGGGAGTTGAGAAGAGAGAAAGAACTTCCCTTAAAATATCTCCGACTTTAGAATGGGAAGACTTCCTCGATGTAGCATCCTGATGACCGGTTGAGAATATCCTCGAGAGGTAACAACCAAACATTATGAGTAAGACCCTTTCTCATAGTAATAGCATAATAAATTTTACCAAAAGCAAAAGAGACAGTTCCATCACCTGAAAATCTGGCAAAGTCAGTTTGCACATCCGTGAAGATTCTTTGTGGCCCAATCAAACCGAATCATACTTTTGCTAGGGCAGGTTATATCTAACCCCAAAAAGGCATCCACTGTGATGCTAGAGATCTCTATCTCAAGAGATTTGAGTAGTGCCCTTTAGGTATAGGCGACATAACCGAATGTAAAATATCAATTGTATAATTCATAAAATGAAGTACAATAGATCTCCATTTTATAGATTGGATTAGTGTGAATTGTATACAATATTTTTTTAATCTAAATTTATTGTTTTGTATCACGAGGAAGCTAGATTTTTTGAAATGAATATTGAGAGACTATTCAAAGATAGTTACAAAGTGAAAGAACCTTTACCTCCTCTCTCATACAAACCGAGAGAACGAAGTTAAATTTCCATATCAAGCTCACCGATTACAACATCGTGAACCCATAATTGGGTACATAGTTTTGAAGATTATGAAGAATGAAAGAAGAGCAATATCAGACAAATTTCTAACATGTATGTAAAGTGAAGTTCTTGAAAATGAAAATTTCACAATTAAAAAAAAATTGCCATTAAATTTTTTCATTCAGTGAAATGCAAGAGAAGAAGAAATATTATTCTAATAGCAGAGGTAGTGAATTCCGTGATGGAGATAATGACGTGTATGAGGTGAAATTCTACTACGGTAAAAAGAAGTTTCAAATTTCCAAGCATTTTGTCATTAAAATTTGGTTTACAATGAAATGCAGGAGAAGAAGATGCTATTGATAGTGAATATAAAGTTTAATTAATGAAGATGAAGTTGTGTGGAGAAAATACTTTTCATGGCTGAGCAATCAAAAGGAAATTTGCAGTAAATTCTAACATCAAAGAGTAAATTGAATTGCATTTTGAATATTAAATTTTTTAGGAAATGGTTACTTGCATGAGTTGTGTTGTTTAGTTTTGATAAGGATTTTTTCCACGAATGATCAAGGCATTTTAAAACTTATAATGTATGTTGTTTCTATACTTTTAGTAATTGAATAATTTGGATTCTTTCATATTACCGAATAAATGATTCGAATAATCACTATACAGTTAATATAATTCATCTGACCAACGGGCAGGCCCAACTCTAGTATATAGTAATCACAATCAATCAAAGAATAACAATACCAAACTCTTCATTAATAAAAGACCACGGCACATACAAACGTAAGTCTCAACATCAGAGTTACATACTATTAGATAGAATAGAACCCCACACGACTAGAAACTCCCACTTGCCACGACACTAGAAAACGAACCAGAATGAGAAACCCACCAGCCATGGCCACTTGACAATTTATTTATTCCCATACCCCACAAGGCCACAACTCGGGCCGACTCAGCCAAACTTAGCAACAGACACCCATGGCGGGCGAACCCACACGATAACATATATATAATAATTAAACGACATATATCAAAATAAAGCAAAACGCGACACAGAACAAGAACAAGAACAAGCTCCCGGATCACCAAATCAACCCGCCGCCGCCTCCACCGCCGCCGTCCACCAACCCGAAGAACTGCTGCCCCCACTTCTCCTTCATCTCATCACCGCCGCACCCTACACCACAGTCAATCTCCAGCTCATCAGCCTTCTTCACCACCACCTTCACTACTTCCTTCACAGCCTTCTTAATCTCGGCCACCGCCGGAGTGACAACCTTGCTACTCTTAGCGCCGTCAGCAGTGTAGGTCTTGTAAACAACGATCCCGCCGCCGGGGAGCTCCTCCACCGCGACCTTGCCGCGGGAGTACCCTCCCACGTCGACGAGCCCCATGGCCCACAGCTGCGCCCTCGCGCTCCTGCACGTGACGGCCACGGAGAAGTCACGCGGCTCGAAGCAGCTCAGCACGCGCCCCACCAGCGCGTCGAGGGTCGTCTCCCCCGCGTCGAACCCCATCGCCTCGTAGCTGGCGTAGCTGAACCCGTCCTCCGGTGTGACGTGGACAGTGGAGTGCGCCGCACCCTCAATCCCGTTCATCGAGTAGCCGCAGGGGTCGAAATCGAAGTCGCAGATCGTGTGCCCGGGGATGATCTCGGAGATCCCCGACTGTTTCGTCATCTCCGGCGCTGTCGCAGCCGGGGAGCCTTTGTAGAACACCGCCGCCTTCATCTTGTCGAGACTGGTCATGCACATCTCGAGAGTAATCACGTCGTTTTGGTGAGAATCGGTCTTCTTCCCGGCGGTTGTGGCGGAGTAGACGTGCCAGCTGTGCTCGGGACCGCCGAGCACGTACGCCTTGTGGTCCAGATCGCCGAAGAATTCGTTCAGTGCCGCGACTTCCTCGGAGAAGCTGCGGTGCGGCGCCGGCTGGACGCTGGGGAAGATGAAGCTGCCGCGGGTGTAGAGCACGTCGCGGACGGCGAGCGAGAGCGAGCCGGCCAGATCCAGAATCGGCTCGACAGCGGCGAGGAGCTTCGTGGTCCCGCAGGTCTTGATGACGAGCTTCAGCGGGTAGATGAAGAGGCTAGACTCGGAGAGGACGTACGAGTCGAACTCGTCGTTGGAGAGGTTCGAGACGATCGTGCACTTGGCCGCGTCGAGGAACGAGTCGATCTGGGGCCGAGTCAGGGCGCGGAGGCCGAGGCCGTTGGGGTCCTTGAAAATCGGCGCCTCCGAGAAGCAGATCTCGAGACGCTTCTCGAATCCTTCGAATCCGATTGGGGATGTGTTGACCGCCATTGCTTGATTGAGAAATTCCGAGATCTAGAGGGAGGGAGAGTTCTTCTTTCGTTCTTCTTGTTCTTGAGGGAGCTTGTTCTTGAGAGATTGAGAGAGAAATTATTGAAAGTAGACACGATACTGAAATTGGAAATCCTACTCTACCGCAAACGCCATAAACGATTGGGGAATATCAGGATGGCTTCCTCACGCACTGCAGAAGATGAAAAAGAACAGATTCATACAAACAGAAATCAGAACCAGATCGGAATTGAACACCGGAAATCAGAAAACACCGGAATCTGAATCGAACGCAGGGAGAAAGAGAACGTACGTTGGAGTAAGCAGCAGAAAACTTCTCGATGCCACCGTTAGGTCGAACGTCTTCGATGATGTATCCGAGGGGAGCTTCGTACTGGATGGAGGAATTACTACTACTACTGCTAGACTTCTTTTTCCCACCTTTCGTCTCCATTACAACATTCACGCTTCTCTGCTCGCGCAAAATTAAAAAAAATCTCCGATCAAAATCTCAACACAAGAAATCAAATCGGCGACGCAAATCGTATATCGATGGAGAATGAAAGAAAACAGAGGAGATGTGTAACTTACATAATCAACGGGAGATTGGATGGAGGAACCCGAGGCGGATTTCTTTGACCGGAGCAGGGAGGAAATCGACCGGCGGGAAAGCAAGAACAAGATAACGCTTCTTCGGAATCGAGAGGCGCAGAAACTGGCGCAGGGAGATAGAGGCGAAGGGTTTTGATGTGGGAGAAGGATGAGAAGAAAAGAGAGTATTTATAGGGGCGGAAGGGAAATAGAATATTAGGGTAAAACCTTCGCCGAGTATGAATAGGAAATTTAGGTTTTCTTTGGCTGCTTATTCTGGGATAGGTTATTGGGCCACGTGGCGGATCGGCATTCTCAAGGAGAGGCACGTTGGGCTTTTGCATGGCCCAAAATCCAGGTCTTTAATCTGGCTCATCGTGGCCGTTGGATTAGCTGGGGGAAAAAAAAGGAATGGAAAGAGAGAGAAACGGTCTTGGCCAGGAGTTTCGCCAGCTCTGTTAAAGGATTTTCATTATTTCTTTTTCTAATTTTTTTCTTACCTACCGTAAATTATGTAAAAATTGTTACCCTAACAGTAATTTGTTATAAAACTAATGGAAATGTAAGCAACTATAAGAGAAGATTGGAGGAGGAAAGACATAAGAGAAGTGAGGGGAATAGTTCTTCTTATTCATACTCCATTTGTGATACAATAGTGTGCTCTATTTATAGGCACCCTTTGGTAACCATTACATCAATGCATATGAATTAGAGATAATAATATAGGAATGGGAGTTACATGTAACTCCCAAGTGAGCATCTAATGTGGTAGGCCATTGGTCATCCAAATATAAATATTTACATAATACTCCCCCTTGGATGACCACTAGATTGCATTATTACGCTATCTCATGCTGCCTCATTAAAAACCTTACCAGGAAAACCCAGTGGGAAAAACCATGGTTAAGGGAAAAAGAGTGCAGCGCGTATATGCTCCCCCTCATGACCACATCAGCTCAGATCTTTGAGTCGTCGAACTCCAATTTCACGAACAAGCTTTACAAAGATTGTCGTTGGGAGTGACTTGGTGAATAAATCTGCTAGATTCTCACTTGAACGAACTTTTTGAACAATTATTTCACCACTCTTTTGAAGATCATGAGTGAAAAAGAACTTGGGTGGAATATGTTTTGTTCTATCTCCTTTAATATATCCTTCCTTTAATTGAGCAATGCATGCTGCATTATCTTCATACATGATCGTCGGGATCATTTTTCCTAGAGATAGTCCACACGATTCTCTGATGTGTCGAATTATAGATCTTAACCAAACACATTCACGACTTGCCTCGTGAATTGCTAGGATTTCAGCATGATTGGATGATGTGGCTGTTATAGTTTGTTTTGTGGATCGCCACGAAATGGCTGTACCACCACAAGTGAACAAATATCCTGTCTGAGATCTACCATTGTGAGGATCTGAAAGATATCCTGCATCTGCATATCCCACTAAATCCATCTTCGATGCACTCGAATAGAACAAGCCCATATCCGTCGTTCCTCGAAGGTAACGGAGTAAATGTTTAACTCCATTCCAATGTCTTTTAGTGGGAGAAGAGCTATATCTTGCCAATATATTCACAGCAAACGATATATCGGGTCGTGTATGACTGGCTAGATACATTAATGCTCCTATCGCACTAAGATATGGCACTTCAGGGCCAAGCAGATCTTCATCACTTTCTCGAGGTCTAAATGGATCTCTTTTCACATCAAGTGATCTTACAACCATTGGATTACTCAACGGGTGTGATTTGTCCATATAAAATCTCTTAAGCACCTTTTCAACATATCCTTCTTCATGCACAAAAATACCATCCTTCAAATGTTCAATCTGTAATCCAAGACAAAACTTTGTTCTTCCTAAATCTTTCATTTCAAACTCTTTCTTCAAGCAATCAACTGCTTTTGGAAGCTCTTCGGGAGTTCCAATGATGTTTATGTCATCAACATAAACTGATATTATAACAAACTCACTACCCGATCTCTTTAGAAAAACACATGGACAAATAGGGTCATTCTTGTATCCTTCTTTCATCAAATATTCACTGAGACGATTGTACCACATTCGTCCAGATTGTTTCAATCCATACAAGGATTTGTTCAATTTGATAGAAAATTTTTCTCGAGAATGTGTTTTGTTTGCTTCTGGCAAAGTGAATCCTTCAGGGAGTTTCATATATATATCATTCTCAAGTGATCCATACAAATAGGCTGTCACAACATCCATTAGACGCAGATCTAGTCCTTCTCGGACTGCTAGACTGATCAAGTATCGAAACGTAGTTGCATCCACCACAGGGGAGTATGTCTCCTCATAATCAATGCCAGGTCTCTGTGAGAATCCTTGTGCGACAAGACGTGCTTTATATCTCACGACTTCACCCTTTTCATTTCTTTTCCGCACAAAAACCCATTTGTATCCCACTGGCTTTACGTTTTCTGGTGTAAGGACTACCGGTCCAAAAACTTTTCGCTTTGAAAGCGAGTTTAACTCCGCCTCAATGGCCTCTTTCCACTTTGGCCAATCATCTCTTGATTTGCATTCATCAATAGATCTTGGTTCATGATCCTCATTTTCATTCATCACACTCAACGCTGCAGCGTAAGCAAAAACATCGTCGACGATTATTTTACTTCGGTTCCAACATTTTCCATCCAAGACATAATTGATTGAGATCTCTTCATTATCAAAACTCTCAGGTACCTGATGTTCTTCGGGAACTACAATCTTAGTTATGCTTGGGGACTCTTCTTGAGCTTTCATATCCTCGATTTGATCAACTTGATTCATAGCTCCTTTTCTTTTTCGAGGATTTTTATCCTTGGAACCTACTGGTCTACCACGCTTCATTCGTGGTTTAGATTCATTTGCAATTTCAGATTGTCCAACAGGGACATCAACTTTCACTGGAGCATTTACAGCTGGAATGTGTGACTTTGTCACTCTTTTCTGGTCAGTAAACGAATCCGGCAGTTGGTTTGCTAAACCTTGTAAATGAATTATCTTTTGAACTTCCAGTTCACATTGTCTAGTACGAGGATCAAGGTGAGATAATGATAATTCATTCCAACAAATATCTTTTCCCAGCTGTTTGTTCTCACCCCCTAATGTTGGAAAAACTGATTCGTCAAAATGACAATCAGCAAAACGAGCAGTGAATAAATCTCCCGTCAAGGGTTCTAAGTATTTTATGATTGACGGAGACTCATATCCAACATAAATTCCCAACCTCCTTTGAGGACCCATCTTAACACGCTGTGGTGGAGCAATAGGGATGTAGACGGCACACCCAAATATTTTTAGATGGGAAATATTAGGTTCCTGACCAAAAACCATTTGCAAGGGGGAAATTTCATGATAACTTGTTGGCCTTATGCGAATTAATGTTGCCGCATGCAATATAGCATGTCCCCAACAAGAAATTGGCAAGCTTGTTTTCATAAGCAATGGTCTTGCAATAAGTTGCAAACGCTTAATGAATGATTCTGCAAGGCCATTTTGTGTATGAACATGTGCTACAGGATGTTCAACATCAATCCCAGTGGACATACAATAGTCATTGAAAGTTTGTGAAGTAAATTCACCAGCATTATCTAGACGTATTTTCTTGATTGGAAAATCAGGAAAATGTGCTCGTAGTCGTATCAATTGGGCAAGTAATCTAGCAAACGCCAGGTTGCGAGTTGATAGTAAGCACACATGTGACCATCTAGTTGATGCATCAACTAAAACCATAAAATATCTAAATGGTCCACATGGTGGGTGAATTGGCCCGCATATATCACCCTGTATACGTTCTAAAAATGTGAGAGATTCACTCCTTAGTTTCACAGGTGATGGCCGTATAATCAACTTGCCACGAGAACATGCAACACATGGTACATCTTTAAACTGATAAATTTTGTGACCTTTCATTGGATGTCCACATGTATTGGCAATGATTTTCCGCATCATAATCAATCCGGGATGGCCTAACCGCTCATGCCAAACTATAAAATTATCAAGATTTGTAAACTTCTGGTTTACCACTGCATGTGTTTCAATTGTACTAATAAACGTGTAGTACAACCCAGAAGAAATAGCAGGCAATTTCTCCAATATGTATTTTTTATCGGAGACCATATTTGTTATCATAATATACTCTTTATTCTCTTCTTCCTTTGTCTCAATATGATATCCATTTCGGCGAATATCTTTGTAACTCAATAAATTTCTTTGAGACTTTGAAGAGTATAAGGCTTCATTGATATACAACTTGGTTCCTTCTGGTAACAATACACTAGCTCTTCCGGAGCCTTCAATTAGATTTGTACTTCCAGATATAGTACTAACATTTGCTTCTCGCATTTCAAGATGAGAAAAATATTTCTTATCCTTCAAGATTGTATGTGTCGATGCACTATCAATAAGACACACATCATGGTTTTTGATCTTGGTGCCAAGCATGGGAATATTCATTCTTCACAAAAGATAGAAAGTAAATCAATATAAGAAAATATCTCCAAATAAATATAAAAATAATGACATGATTATAATAGATGAAATTTAACCACATAAGGATTATAAAGAGAAATTATATTAAACTGACAAATTAATAGGAAAAACACACTCAAGGAAAACGACAAAGAAAGTGAAATTTCAAATGGGAAACCTACATTTTTCACTTGTGAACAAAGCGACAACGAAATAGAAATTTCAAATGAAAATGCTAAGTTTTTCACTTGCGAACATTTCCATCACCAATCAGGTGATCTATTTTTCCTTCTGGGTGGGCAAAGAAGTCTGACACATCTAGATGAGTAGCATCATTATAGTCTTTTCCTGAATCATCTTCCTCAAAAATACAATTGGTTTCTATCTTCTTCCCTTTCAATGATTCTTGGTAGAGGTTAACCAAGTGTTTTGGCGTACGACAGGTACGAGACCAATGACCTTTTCCACCACAACGGTAACACACATTTTCGACGTGTTTGTTACCATGAACACTTTGTTCCTTGCTTCTTCTACCATCATTTTTTCCACTTCTGGGGAAAAATGAGCCTTTGGAACTTTCACCACGGCCATTACCACGACCAAGATCTCGGCCACGGCCACGGCCTCGAGCATGACCACGCCCACGTCCTCGTCCATGTCCACGTCCATGTATTTGCCCATAAGGATATTGGGTGAACGTCGCCGCATTCGCTTCTGGGAATGGGGCGGCACCAGTAGGACGAGATTGGTGATTTTTCATTAGGAGCTCATTATTTTGTTCAGCAACAAGGAGACAAGAAATCAGCTCAGAATATTTCTTGAAACCTTTCTCACGGTATTGCTGCTGCAGGAGCACATTGGATGCATGAAAAGTGGAGAATGTTTTTTCCAACATATCTTCATCAGTAATATTTTCTCCACATAACAGTAGTTGTGAGGTTATTTTGAATAGCTCTGAATTATAATCACTCACAGATTTAAAATCTTGTAACCTCAAATGCATCCAATCATAACGAGCCTTAGGAAGAATCACAGTTTTTTGGTGGTCATACCGCTCCTTCAAATTAGTCCACAAAACAAGTGGATCTTTGACCGTAAGATACTCATTCTTCAATCCCTCGTGGAGGTGATGTCGAAGAAAGATCATTGCTTTAGCTTTGTCTTGATTTGATGCTTCATTGCCCTCTTTAATCGTGTCTCCAAGACCGTTGGCAGCTAAATGAATTTCAGCATCTAGCACCCATGATAGGTAATTCTTTCCAGTGACATCAAGAGCCACAAACTCAAGCTTTGAAAGATTCGACATACTATCATAAAAATATACACAAATTAAAGTTAAAATTCAATAAATAAATATAGATTACTATCAAGACAAACGACTTATGTGACCCATGATATATCAATTTGATATTTTTACAAATATATAAATAAATTCGAATTTCACAAATAAAAAAAATATATTAAGAAGGAAATTATACCTTTGCATTCTCAAACAAAGATTTCATGTGTTGATTAATAAAGGAAATTATGTAAATTGACATATGACAATAAAAGAAACAATTTGGGAGAATCGACATACCTTGAGCAGAACAAATATGGATTTAACCTTTTCAAAAGGAAGAGTCTCGTGCTGATAACGTGTTATAAAACTAATGGAAATGTAAGCAACTATAAGAGAAGATTGGAGGAGGAAAGACACAAGAGAAGTGAGGGGAATAGTTCTTCTTATTCATACTCCATTTGTGATACAATAGTGTGCTCTATTTATAGGCACCCTTTGGTAACCATTACATCAATGCATATGAATTAGAGATAATAATATAGGAATGGGAGTTACATGTAACTCCCAAGTGAGCATCTAATGTGGTAGGCCATTGGTCATCCAAATATAAATATTTACATAATATAATTATATTTTTACGGGAAACATTACTGACTGAACTGTGTCGCGGTGGCTGTCGTTTGGCAGCTATAAGACTTGTCGTTTTCAACGCTCCATTGTCACTGTTTTGGAGTTTCGACCCATTTTTGTGGCAATCCCTTCCACCTCCACTGTATCAGGATTTCGTGTCGACGTCTGTTAGAATTAGATCATTTAAGCACATTAATGATGTTATTGAATTGTAATATTTTAAGGTTCATGATTGTTCAACGTGTTTCGTTACTGCATTGATTAGTGCTATAATTGAAACTACAATATATGATTTCATTGTGGAATCCACATTCGCAATGACAAAATCCCATTTTGGTTTTGCCATATCTTGAAAAAGAGTCCAAAGCAAAAGGTTTGATTAAAGAAAAGTGCACGGAAATAATGTTGTGTATTGAGAGAATACAAGCTCCAATTTCACTACAAATTGTTCAACAATTCACCAATGTTGGTTTGGCAATGTTCCCCTTTTTTACACAAATAGTGCTCTCTTACTTAGTTGAAAAGTATTCGGATGAATGCTTTGCTTTGGACTATATCTCTCTAGGAATGTACATCAGCAGCCCCGTGCTAGAATCGTGTGACCAGTGAAAAGATGGATTGAAGGAGGCATGCGTGCACCAGGATTAGTTAATTGTTTACTTTGTTGTCAATTGTCATTTGCGTCAAACCAATCATATTTCGATATTCATATTCATAAAAATACCGATTGATTCATGTTGATTAATTTGCATTAAAGTGGGATGGGCGGGAAGACTTGTACCGGGAAAGGTCAGGTCGAAGTGATGAGCATCCATATTTGCTTCGATTCAAAGCATATCGGAGAGATTAAGTAGGAAAATTCAAATCGAAATTGACATCTCTATATTATGTTTTGGTGTTAAAATAAAGAACGGTCGAATGTTGAGCCCTATTATTTAGAATGAAAAAGAAGGTGATTTGTATGAATTGAGATAACTAGACATTATCGAGAATCGTATTTATTCAATGGTCTAGCAGTATCGCTACAACATGATTGTACTTAAATCTCGCCAACCAGATGATTTTCCTTCATAGCAATTCTTGTAGAGAATTTTTTTGACATAACAAAATATCAGCCTTCCCATTTCATTAACCTCCAAGGTTAGGTGGGAGATAAGATAATTAGCTAGATATATCTGCCGCACATTGTTTTTATAAGCGTGATGTACCCATTAGGGTTAATTAATGTATTAGGCACTAATAGGCAGTATATTAATTAGAAGGAGTCTTTGTCTTCTTCGATTCGCTTTCCTTTATTTAATGAAAATTTTGATTTGGGTTGTTGAAAATCATCAATGCTCTAGCTAGCTAGTTCAAACAATCCATGGTTAGTGCAATAAGCAAGTGGCTAGTGATAAAAAATTCATTGAGTTGGGTTTGCTCTTCTCAAACCCAACAAACATTTCACGAATTGATGCATCCGCTTAGTTGAATTCGAGTTCAGAGAAACTCGATCCAATTCGACTCATTATCGTCCCAACTCGTTGCCCTCCTCCACATTGAAGTACTAACCTAGAGTTAGGTTAATATTAGAATGCAAATTGGGTTTTGCTTTTGCACACAAATTAATTGCATTTAGACGCCCAAAAGTGCCGCTGTTGAGTGTTTTATATTGTTGCTTTCCGCAGTAGTGGAAGACTAGCACAAAGAAAGGAAAAGGCCATACGAAAGTATTATGTAATTAGGTGGTTTCTTGGAAGCCAGATCGGGAATCAAATTTTGGTTGAAGCTAAGCCACACAAACTACATATATTGTCGGATAGCATATCCCAATCTCAAACATAGTTTATTGGGAAGATAAGAGGCCAAAAAACCAGCAATAAATGAAGATAGGTAGATCGGCCAAAAGTTAGGATGCTCAAGTCACAACATCATTTGTGACTACGTCCTCACAAACTCGACAATCGTGTTCATCCAATGATCATAGAGCGCTCGATGAATGATCTAATGGTTGTGAATTAATTGATCAAAATAACTTAAATTGTTATGAGAGATTTTATAATGAATCTTATACACATATGAATTAATATGCCCCCCTTAAACGAAAACTACTCATAAGAGTTAGCAATTTACACATGTCCGAATATAATGCGCTTAACAAATTGGGATCGTAGGGATTCAAACACATGACTTCTGGATCACAAAAGACTCTGATACCAAAAGTAAGAATCGATTGATCTCAATAACTCAAATAGTTGGAAAGAGATTCAGTAATTGATTTCATAACATGCACATACTAACAAAGATGTACTCGATGTGAGAACCGTAATCAGATTGGGGTCGGTCAATAAATGAATATGGATACATAAATGTTTCAACTACTCCCTCTTGAGATTCTGCATTATTTTCCCGGCAGCAAAATGGTCCGCTCCACCACGCACAGAATAATAAATTTCGAGCCCACGAGTCCAATAATCCATGGCAGTTCCACGACTTCTCGGATTGGACTGTGCTACATGTGAGGAGATGTAACTACTCGATCGACCTCGTTCTGAATTGTGGAAAATCGGGGATGTTATCATGTTGAAATGATTCAGATGAAGATAGGCAGGAAGAAAGGCAAGTGTGTTAAAAGGTTAACATTCTCTCATAATATCGTACTTTAAGTGATCTAGACGTTGAATTTGATTAAAAAAATAGTGTAGTTTGATTACATTCATGGGCAGCTTATTTAGCGTCACATGTCTCAACGTTAATTAAACAGGGGCAGGAATACGAAACTTGATTGATATTGTTGGGAGAAGTATTTTTCATTCATGTCATAAGTACTTCATATACAAAGTATATGATCATTTCTTATCGTGATATACTTTTATATATTATTACAATTATCTTGACATCCACTTCTAAAAAACGATCGAATATAGAGTTTCAAAGGATATGATGCATGACACGTTCGAGTTATGAAGACGACCAAATCGCAACCTTTCGATGCAAAAACGACCCCTTACCATTCAGACCGACCCAATTTTGGTACCACGAGTAGCTTAACCTACCCTCACCTAAACAATAAACGAATATTCCTTCTAACAATCATGTATATTTTGTATGTTGTAGATATGGATTCACGTGAAAAAGAGAACATTAAGTATTTGGAGAGAGCATGTATAATTATCTAATCACGATCTTAATTATTGTAATTGAATAATGCTCCCTTGCTTAAACTTGGCCTCCATGAACCTTGGCCTGAGAATAAATAAATAATAAATTGCCATTCAATTATTTTGTGACAAAGTTTGGATGCACTATACCCATCCTCCTGGGAACATAGTCAGCACTCACTAGTCAAACTAATCTCTAGAATATAAAAAGAAAACATTGTCTAAGCAAAGGTTATCCAATAATCATGTTGATGAGTTCTAACATGATCAGTCTCATGAATGGACAATGGTACATTTAATCTGTGCATTAAAAAGTCAATTTAAAATAATACCCACAACAATATTAGTCTCGTGAATGGACAATGGTACATTTAATCTGTACATTAACAAGTCAATTTATAATAATACCCACATTGATAATCAAAGTTGTTGGATGGACTAACCATGACAAGTTGATGAAAAGGAGACACCAACATCGACTTTCACTTAACATGTCAGGTTGTAAGAGTACTGGACGAAATGTATATATGAAGAGTTTGGTATGTATGAAATGTGATCTTTCCTAGATCCTCACTCGTAACCGATATTTTGACTCCCGCCCACATGTTCAAGGAAGTAAACTTTTCTTGGTTGATCATCATGTGCCCAACAATGCCTCGTTCGTCTAGTTTTCCATTTAGTTGATGCCATCGAATGCAGACTTATTTTTTTGGTTTCTGTACGATTTTTTGAGATCAACTCCCCATGGCTCATTCGTAGTCCATATGGTCCTCTTTTGTACCCTGAACTTATCAAAAACATCTTATCAGTCGACCCCATTCTCATTAACAGACCACTTAACTATAGCGCATAAGTGATTCAATACACAAAGTTAGAGAAGCTCCAATGTGTTTCTGGAAACTAAGCAGGTTCGATTTATGATCTCTAAATCTGACCGTTTTCTTTGTTATGGTGTGGTTAGGAATTAGGTTTAGGGTAACTTGTCTAACCGGACGTTTTGTTGTATACGTCTATCTTGTTGAAGCTCACTAGCCAAATGGACCGTTGTCTTATTCTTTTTTTCCTTTAACCATAACGTGCATGATGCAACTCCATAATGGTAAAGCATTGGTCTAGCTAAAGTATGTTTTTGTAAGTGGAGAACGATAAGTATGTTTCTTAGAGCTGGTCAAACGGTTTTTTGTTAGTTGCAATAGTATAGGATATCAGGAGTTTTCAGGTATTCAGAGATTTACATGAATTTAAGCGTTCATGACTCGGTTATTTGGATTTCGAATCACTTAATTAGAGCACTCACATAAGCTCGCGATGATGGTTTGTATAGCTTATGGTGATCACACAACATGTGCATCACATTTGAAACAATGATTAGTGTAAAAGAAAGAAATTAAACCAACATCACTAAATCTGTACAGCATAGTAGTATTCAATGTCAACAAATCTCTCACACAAGTCATGAAAATTGAAAACTATAATCGTAGGGTGAATCTTATACTTTCTCGTATTATCGTTATGTGTAACTAGCTTCCAATTATTGTTTCTATCTTTTTTTTTTTAATCTTCATGTCTACTTTTATTCCTTTGATATTGGCATGACTAGACCTTCAATGATTTGAGCATCCATTCACAAGACTTGTACAAACTGTGGCATGCCATCATTTGGTACATATTCGATGTACTTTTTACCAAGAACTCGGCTTCATGATTCCCAAAAGTTCAGTAGGTTCTCAACCCAAAATGATGATAATGATTCCATCACTCAGAAATGTTTGGTTAAATCTATGGCATCTTGTTTCCCCCACATTGTAAAGTATATAAGCCACTCGTGGGTGATGGGACCAGTTTGATTCTCACCCTTGGTTTTATCTTCTTTCTTTGAATGATTATTGATTCAATATGTTAGTTATTACTTTTGTGACAGTCAACTTATATGTGTTTCATGTTAAGGTGAACTTGGGGTTGAAGGGCAGAGTAGAACGAAGTTTGTCTATTGAGATATGACTTCATTATTTAGCTTCATTAGTTATGGTGAACCACATTTGTCACATACACCAACTTATTTCGTATAGAAAGACATTTTGATGATTAGGTTAAGTGGGTAAATATCTTCGAGGGTAATAAGCAAGAAAGAGATAGAAAGAGATGTCACAAATGTATATAGTTTGTGTGCTCTCGACGTGGACTAGTCCGTATTATATAAGATTAAACTTAACTTTACCTAAAGGTTATCCTTGTGTCTACACGAACCTCTATAATGATTTTTTCTCTGCATATTTGGCTCGTAAATATGAGGTTTAAGCTAGTTGGATAACTCTCCTCATCAGCAAATTAAAATAAATCGAGATGGTTGATCCCATTCGGGTCGAAAGTTTTGAATTATTGGATGTTGGATGGACAATTTCTTAGTACTTGAGCTCAATAAGTGAGGTGGGGAAGAAAGCAACTGAGGAGGAAAAGTACAATATACACGAATGCAATGGCACCTTGCTTGAAAACGAAGTGGAGCACCAAAACTGCTCCCAATTAGCCTGAGATTATTACATTATTAAGCTACTAATCACCATCACAAATTGAATTGTTAAAAACTAATTGACGGATGTGGAAGAAAGGACGAAGGAATAAAGATAATCGCAAGATCTTAAACTGCCTTTTCCTGTCCAATTGTCATTTTCATCCAGCTGCAACCCACAAAATTGCAAAATATAATAATACACAAATTGACGAAATAAAAAACAAAGAAAGAAAAGCTCCACTTATGCAATGCTTCAATTTGCCTTGTTCCAATTCCTAATGTTAGTGAACTCTCTTTTTCATTTATGATCAAAATGTGTTCTTGTCAAGGTTTAACCCAAGAGTTGAATTGTGAAAGATCACTGGGAGGAACTTGAGCTCCTGAATTCATGGTTGAGGTACAAGATGATCAACTACCATAATAACTTGGATTGGTGTCCATGAAACCGTACTGGAAACCGTACCGGGAAAGTCAGCGATATGGTATTTTATGGTAAAATCGTGATTTAATAGTAGTTCAATCGTTAGTACCGTTAAATACCGCATACCGATTTAACCTCCGACACTGATATTTCTAGGTTGAACCGCCGGTACCGTACGGTTTAATGGACCATTTGGTGGTTCAAAATTTTTTTTTTTTTATACTGTGATTCATATTTTGCTCGATTGGGCTGGGCTGGGCTAATATTCGTAACCATCCAGTTGGGCTGCGATGTGGATCTCTCGACAAAATAGATCCATAAGCAATTTTGGACGTTTGGCCCATCAGCTATTTTAAAAAAGAAAGGTTTATAAGAGGTTATGGGTTCGAAGCGGGAATTTTTTCGGTCGGATCACTTTTCTTTGCGGGGTCCGATTCTTCTCTTTTCAATTCATTTTCCAGCTTCGCAAACCCTCTCAACCAAATCTCCGATCGACTCTTCCCTCACCTCGCCGCCGTCCTCCTCCCGCCTCCGTTGCCGCTGTTACTGCAAAACCCAGCCGTAGATTACCCGCCGTATAACAAGGTTCTCCATTTTTTAAATCTCTTTCTCAATCAAGCTTGTTCAATTCAATAGTTTGCGGTGTCAAGGACTCTCAAAGCTTGGATCTTGATGTAGAATTACGTTCCATTTCGAGCTATCAAATTCAGAGATCTGTTTCTTAGTTTTGTCAAGAGGTTGGTAATGCTTACCAGATTTGTATATTTTGATGCTTTGTTCACCTAGGAACTGAGTGGAGAGATGGATCCAGATTCAGTTAAATCGACTCTGTCGAATCTAGCTTTTGGGAATGTAATGGCGGCAGCAGCTCGCAATTACCAAAAGGTTTGGCCTTTGAAAATTTCGATCTCTCTTTACTTGTTCCGATTGCATCATATCAAAGTGGTTTATTGGTTGCATTCCAATAATCGATCTTTGGTGGTTCTTCCATCTTAGTTGCTGCAGAAGTCTCAGAACTTTGTTTGATAATCCGAAAGTTTTGAACTTTAGGCTTGACTTCTCTGTCCTAAGGCAATGTAAGCAGAGCCTACTCGCTCTTATCAAATCGATTGGGCCAAAATTGAGCTGGCTTCTTTAGTCCATGATTCTGGACAAGCCTGTGCACTACTTAAAAGGACTAATTCAAAACCTCCATTCCCTATTAGGGTCAATGACGGCTCCCTCATGCTGATTTTTACAGGAAATACTCAAGCAAGAGAAGGCTCAGCCTTCTGCGAACCAAGAGATTGACCTGGATGAATTGATGGACGTAAGTTCAATGCTGCATGTATATATACCTTCTGTGGCTGTCTTCCCATTGTCCCGACCCAAACTCGCTTGCATTTTGTAGGATCCAGAGCTAGAAAAACTACATGCTGACAGGATCGCAGCACTGAAGGTGAATGAATGGCTCTCAGAAATCTCTTAAAGCAATCATTTACCGTTTTTTCTTGATATATCACGTGCTCTCTCAAGTTTGTAAAGTAATCGCAATAGGGTTGTGCTTGAAATAGAGAGAAGCTGAGAAGCGTGAATCCCTAAAGAGGCTAGGACATGGAGAGTACAGGGAGATAACTGAAGGGGATTTCTTGAGCGAAGTTACGAAGGGCGATAAAGTGATCTGCCACTTCTATCATAAGGAGTTTTATCGCTGCAAGTACGGTCTTGTTTACTTCACACCCTTGACAAAACTTTTTCTGAAGGGAATTTGTTATATTAGCTTTTTTGTTCATTTTTGTAGGATCGTGGATAAGCATTTGAAGGCTCTTGCTCCGAAGCATGTGGATAC
Source organism: Linum tenue (assembly GCA_946122785.1). NCBI lineage: Eukaryota > Viridiplantae > Streptophyta > Magnoliopsida > Malpighiales > Linaceae > Linum > Linum tenue. The sequence goes on from CAMGYJ010000003.1 coordinate 33,948,086, forward strand.
CAAGTTTGTCAAGCTGGATGCCGAGGTCTGTTTGCGAATACCCTTGTGGTTTTCTCGTTGATACAAAGTTAGCATCTCAAATGACCTTGTGCTGTGGATGGTTGCAGAATGCTCCCTTTTTTGTTGCTAAGCTTGGGATCAAAACTCTGCCTTGCGTCATACTTTTCAGGTGCCACATACAGAATGCTTCCATCTTTGATCTTATATTGATTGGCGTCTTAAAATGTGCGTATGATCCTTCCTGTACTAAAAATCGCAAAAACTTTCATGTATTAGGAAAGGGATTGCAGCAGATAGACTGGTGGGATTCCAAGATCTTGGCGGTAAAGATGATTTCCCAACTACAAGGATCGAGAACTACTTCATAAAGAAAGGTGGGAATTTCTTTTTCTACTATGTGTATGCATTCATGTGATTCAAAGTTCATAATAGGCAAGTACATGAAGTTCAACTCTGCTTTCTTGTGCAGGTATCATTAGTGAGAAGAAGAAAGGTAACGAGGACGAAGAGGAAGAGTATGATGAAAGCCGTCGCAGGACAGTGAGATCGTCTTTGGATGCTGATTCCGATTCGGATTAAGAGAGAACTATGCAGCGGATCACTTCTTTCTGCTTCGTAAAATGTATTTCTTTGTTGTAATGTTGATAAGTGTTGAAGTTCTTTCCTTTTCAGAATTTTGAGTCCAGCCTCTTAGCAGTAAACCCTGCTTCCGGTGATTCTGATTGTGTTTCCTGCCTAGTTCAGCTGCTGCGATTGTTGTTATTCGGAGATTCTAGTTTGACAGAGTGTATGGCATGTTTCATAGTAGTGAAGTGCCTAGTTGGTACAGACACATATCGAGATTGATTTCAGTATATGTATCAGTCTAGCTCGGTTTTGATCGGGTTTGTTTCTCTTTTCTTTGTCAAATCACGTCAGATCGGGAACGTTTCATGTATTCGTTATGGTTCAATTCAATCCACATGTCGATATATTCAAATTCAAATGTTGATTCTCTTTAGAAGGTGTGCGTAGATCGAATCGTTGCCAAAACAGGAATGGGAATGAGGAAGTGGAAGATTGCATGGAGTTCCAACTTGCCAAAAGTGAGCTATGGATATGGAGAATACATTCCCAAGTAAATTGTAAGCTATCCAGTGAGGTTACCAAATTGCTACACGATTGAACCAAGTTGAAAGGAGAAGAGAAGATGATGATTCAAACCACATTGCTCTTCTTTCTCGATCCATTCGAGTTGCAAACAACTTCATTATGAATTACTTTATAGGACACCACAATGGACTATTTGAGACGTTGGAAACTTCTATCATGACTGACAATGAGTGCCACTAGTATTTCACTCAGAGTAACAAAAGGTACAAATTGACTTGAGTTTTTTATTTGAGATTGAGAATAGTCATTGCATCTTGTCCATTTTTCTACCATATTTATAATTTTCATGGGAGTAAAAACTGAATTACATTATATTTGGTTCGATATGATCCAGCCAAACGTCAATTTGGTAATGTAGAATCTGGCACAAACCAATCGTTGCAGAAACATAATCATATTTTTATCCTCAAGTGACAAAATCATTCATGAATATGTTACAAAATTTGAGTTACAAAGATAAAAACATTGTGTTTTTACCATCTATAATTTGATTCGATGATGGAAATAAATTGCAATAAGTCTTCGTCCAAATACGATCAATCTGACTCCACACTTAAATGGAAGAAAGCATATGTAATCACTTACATCTCTTCATGTGTCGAAATACAAACTCAATGTAAGTTTGTAATCATTCACTCTTTCTTGTGTTTTGCATCCCACCATTCAAGTAATTCAATACATTTCATCCCTTTGATAATGAAAATATCGAAAGAGGGTTGAAACTTGAAACCTAGAAACAAAGGCAATCCGGATAGGGAAAGGAAAAGATGCTGAAAATGGCATTGGGAAATGGTGCTAGTGGAAGGCCAAAGTGAAAGTGAGTAGTGGCCCAAAATCTTGGTTGGATTTCGGTTTATTCTTCATGCGTGTGGGACGAAAGAAAGAATTTGATTCTTCCCACGATGTGCTTTCTTCCATTGGCCTTATTATAATGCAACAATGAACAAACCATCCTTTTAGGCCATTGATTAATGATTATATGCATACAATCATTCATCTAGTTTCCACAAAAATGTACTAAAGTTCAGCCTTTAAAAAGAGCTAATGATCGTAGGGAAAGATAAAGAACCTGCCCGATGAAAGTTTAAGTGGCCAAAAAGCACATTAATTAATCTGTATCGGGGCATGCACCGCCAATTTGGGAGGCTGATCTATCACTCGCGAGGAACTTCGAGAGGTCATTGAGGGTCTTCAGTCTGTCTGGGCAGATCGAATATCGGAGGATGACCCTACGGATGGATTCGATATGTACACTATGACACTATCTATTTTGCACGCGATGAAGGAGCCGTCATAGTAACACCCAAGCCTCGTGTTCCAGTTTTGTGGTATCTTCTCTAGTGAGAGTGAACTATTCATCCTCTCTCTTTTTTTCTTTTCCGGATGAGTAATTTTCTAACCGAATGTTTGATTGATAGAGGAATTCCTGCCCCAATTTTTGTTCGTCATGTTTCTCAACAGGATCCTAAGGTTCGATATTAGATTGGGTATATGACATTTTGGAGATTTTTGTGGCCGTCGTATTAATATCATGAGGTCGCTCACGGTGCTGTGCACCCATTTCAGATGAAGAAAAATCTTAACTTGTATTACATATCAAAACCGGATTCAAAGAGCCAAAAATTTGCCCAAATTCTGTACATAGTTTCATGTATTTTTTTTTTTTTTTTTAGTACAGTCGATAGCTACATTTCATGCAGATTCATACACGTCCAATTGGCAATTACTCACCACCAAGCCAAGAAGCAACACCCATTTCGTTTACCCCAAGTACTCTTCTTGAACAGTTTTCTTATTGGTTTGGCATTTTCTTCCTTTTCTTCATAGATATATACAGTTTTATTAATGAATGCTAGTCTTCGTGTACGGGGAATTTTGGTGGATTCTGGTGTTGGGAGAGAAGGAAGACAGCACGTGGTTGTTTTTAGTGTTAACTAGCAGCAATAGTACAATCGAGGCGACGACTAAGGATTAATTAAATGTTGTTCTGCAGCAGCAACAGTCGTCGTCTAGGTTAGTTGAATCACCAATTGAAGCATGCATTTTGACCGTGGGAATCATAATCACGAATCATGGTAAATGAAGATCGGTTGAGATCTTAATTATTGACTAGATTCAGGGCAATCTTCAAACTTAATTATTAGGGTCTGTAAAATCGGATAACGCGGAAAAGAGAGAACACGAGAATTTACGTGGTATCCCCGTTCAAGATGAACGAGACTAATCCACGGGAGCAAGCTCCAGAGAAGGGTTTCACTAGTGGGCGGCCGAATAGAAATCGAGGCCAGTAGTTCTTGATACACGACTAAGCTAGTTGCAGGATATTTAACCTAGGGGATTAGGGAATTAAGTTACCTAATTACAAGATGGTACTCATAATTAAACAGGGTAACTATTTACATCCCAACAGGGTCTTGTTTCTTTGCATTAATAATCTCTCGTCTCTTGATTTAAAAAAAAATCTCTCGTCTCTTTTTTACAGATCACGAGTCGTCTATTTTTCTTAACCATCGATATCATGACTCACGAGTATAGTAATTTGAAGAGAAAAAAGGGGGGGGGGGGGAAATCATTGTCTAGTGAAAGCTCTTTCATATACACTCGGTATCTTGCTCACTTCCCTTTTATGAAGGATATACTTTCTTAGTATGATATTATCAATATTGTCTCCCTCATCTATTGCAACCATAACATTTAATTTTATTTGATCGCCATGAGTCAGACTCATCCATCCATTTTCCAGACCAAAACTTGAGTCGTTAACCTCGCTTCACACAAAATTTTTTATATAACGATGACATCGTATGATTAGGAAAAGAAATAGAGATACGATGAGAAGAATCCATCGAGAAAAAGAAAGCATGTAATGAAAAACGACAGTAACAAACAAACAAGGAAAAAAACTCTGACACCATTACCTGAAGAACACCTACTCAAAAGAAAGCTAACCGAGAATAAAAAACACCAACATTGAAGACCGATCGACATCTCATATCTTCTTACGTAACTTGCTCACTTCCCTTTCATGAAGGATATACTTTCTTAGTATGATATTATCAATATTGTCTCCCTCACCCATTGCAATTTGCAACAATAACATTTAAGTTTATTTGATGATTGATCAACATGGGTCAGACTCATCCATCCACTTCCAGACCAAAACCTGAGTCGTTAACCTCGCTTCACGCATGTTATTAGGAAAAGAAATAGAGATACGATGAGAAGAATCCATCGAGAAAAAAAAGCATGCTATGAGAAACGACAGCAACAAACAAACAAGGCAAAAAACCCTCACACCATTACCTGAAGAACACCTACTCAAAAGAAAGCTAACTGAGAATAAAAGATATCAACATTGAAGATCAGTCAATATCTCATATCTTCTTACGTAACCGCCGCATCTTAAGACGATTAGACTTAACTACCCACATTAAAATACACAAGAGGGCTTATCCTTTTTTTGGGAAACATATAGTAGTTAATAAATGTCAAAGATAAAAGAAAGCCTTTAATGATGAGATGAGACTTCTAAAACTCAATAATGGCAAAGAAGGGAGCGGGGTAGGGCATCAAAAGGAACAACATGCATATCTCAACTCATCCTTTGATTGAAAACTCATAAGATAACAGTTTCACATATATTTATTACACTCAATTTATTCCATTATTTACAATTATTTTGCTCCTTTTCCCCCCTCTAGTTGATGAATTATATGAATGAGGCCTTTGGCCTTTGCTATGACAGGACCAGAGGGTGCAAAGCAGCTCTCAACTCAAATCAAACCATCCAGAAATAGATCTTTGATTCCCTCTTTGCTCTCTGCTGGAACCCTCCACCATGTTCTGGCTTTAACAAGTAAAAAAAAAAAACACACACACACACACACATTGCTCATTCATTGGCTACTATTTTCTACTTTCTACAAACAGAAAATCCCATTTTCAGATTTTCACTTCTGGCATCTGCAAATTTGCAGGTGCAGGTGGTAGAGCTATGAGGCTATGCTACTACTAGAGCCCTAATTGGCCAAGAATGGTTGGGTTGCCAGTCTTCTCTTCTCTTATCCTACCAACTCTTTTATCTCATCAATTTCTGCACTTCCATGAGATCTTCTTTGGGTTTTCATATCTCCTTTTAATTCCTTTGTAATTTGTGCTCTTATGGAAAGTGTTGACACTAAACCACATGCCTAATACTAGAACAAGACACCATTGTTTATTAGGAAATCAGGGATATACTTTAAGGATTGATAATGTAACACTATATGCTAAGCTTTTTTGGTTTTAGATAATGATAAATTTGGGTTGTTGGTGTATCTGTCATCTTATGCCACTCTTATCTTATAATTTGGTCCAATTTTTTTGGTATAAGTTAACTTATAATGCGGGATAGAATTCGTCTTACGAACTATATCGGTCATTTTGAAGTAAATGCACCTAATTTTGTTACATTTGTATATATTACTACGATGTTAGGCCTAAGCGGTCTCCAATTACTAAGGTTTAGGTACATTAGTTGTTCTCCAATCGGTTCACCTAACTGGTGATCTTTGCATTGTTCATCACTTTTACCCCTTTCTTTGTAACAATAATTTTTATGATCATCTAATAAATTAGCGACCCAAATGCTTGTCTTCTCATTAACGAAGAGGGTATAATAGCTCGAACCCATGATCAAAGAATTGTGGATAATCACTTTTACCAATCGACCAATGATAATTTGGTCTCTGTTTTGAACCCTAAAATTACTACCGAAATGTGAGGTTTACTTACTCAATTGGCACATATCCATAATACTTAGCCATCACTCCATAGAGTGTTTTACCAGTCAAATGCATAACTCTTGGAAGATAAATCTCTAGGATAAATGATACATATTACTGTATCACTGATTAGAAGCAGATTCAAAGTATTTTGGTACTGACTGGTAAATATATTTCACTGCAGGTCTTTCATCATGTTTTCTTTCCTTTGTCCATCTCTGCTCTGCTCTGTTCTGATCTCTCTCTCAAGTCATCCCTCTGTGCCCAATTCTCCAGTCCGACCTGACACCCTCTCTCTCTCTCTCTCTCTCTCTCTCTCTCTCTCTCTCTCTCTACATTTCCACTTGTTAGTTTACTCTTCCAATCTAAAAAGACCCAAAGAACCCACAAAAGAAAAAGAAAAGATCACTCACTCCACAGAAAAAGAAAAGAGATCACAGAGCTGGCACAAAAGATGGAAGGTGACGGACTGAAAAAGAGAAAAGAGAGCAAAAGTAAATAATTTTAAAATCGTATAAAAATAACACACAACGGTTTCACCCCCCTTTCCCTTTTGCTCTGCCTGCTCTTTCCCCTGCTTTTTACTGGTTCTCCTCTCTCACTCTTTCTTTCCCTTTTCGATTTCTCTCACCCTTCAGTTTAATTTGCACCTCTTCCATGGCTGTAGATGATAATCACCACCATCATTGATCAAGCCTTTTAAGTTTTAAACCCTTAGTTCCAGCCCCAAATTATGGCTTCTTCTTCTTCTTCCAACCAGTTTGTTCTTCCTCTGTTTTTCTTCTTCATCATCATTTCCCCTGTTTTCCTCCCACTTTGTTCCTCCTACGAGCCTCGCAACCACGAAGGTAAAGAAAAAATTTTAAAAGTTCGAATCTTTTCACCGTTTTCCCTGCTCCAAACCTCGATTTCTCATCTGGGTTTCTGTTGCAGTGGAAGCTCTGATAAGCATAAGGGAAGGACTGAACGATCCCCATGGAGTTTTCAAGAACTGGGATGAAGACTCTGTCGACCCTTGCAGCTGGGCGCTGGTCACTTGCTCCCCTGATAATCTCGTCATTGGCTTGTAAGCGTTTTCTTCTCTCCTCTTCCTCTCACAGCTTGTTTGGTTTCCGAGAAAATGAAAAAAACTCAGGAAGGAAAGTCCGATTCTTTTCATAATTTTTTCTCTCCTTTTTGTGGTGTTGTAACGGCAGGGGAGCTCCCAGTCAATCTCTGTCCGGAGCTCTGTCTCCTGCTATAGGGAATCTCACCAATCTCCGCCAAGTGTAAGGAAGATTTTGATTCCATTTTCCTCATTCTGATAAAACCCCATTGTTGCTTTCCTTACTGGAATTCCAAATCCTTTCCTTTTTGCGTTTCAAGGTTGTTGCAGAACAACAACATCTCGGGCAAAATCCCTCCAGAAATGGGCACTCTGCCGAAACTCCAAACGTTGGACCTTTCCAGTAACCGGTTTTCTGGGTCGGTCCCTGATTCTTTCGGTCAATTAGTTGCCCTGGAATACCTGTGAGTGTGAATATATATAATAATCATTCATGAATTCCTGCCCTATTTCCCGGGGATTTCATTTGTTGCTTATAATGGTTTTTTGGGGATTCTCACGTTTACTGTGTTGTGTTCTGTTTTTTGTTGGGTTGTGTCATGTAAACGAGACTAGGAGGCTGAACAACAATAGCTTGTCTGGCTCTTTCCCACTGTCCTTAGCCAAAATCCCACGGCTTGCTTTCTTGTGAGTATACTGTATAGATTTTCTTCCATTCTTTAAAAAAGTATATAATCTAGGTTCTTGTTGGATACCACTGTTGCACAGAAATACTTCTGCACTAGCCACTAGTACATTTGGTTGAAATAAATAATTTTGATACGATCATGTTCACGGTTTATTGTTAAACTTTGAATCGTTAGAAATGTTTGTTGTTTGGACTAGAATATAGCAGTTTTCTATACAATTCTTTTACAATGCTTTCATTATACGTTACATCGATGAACTTTTCGGTTCATGAGATCGAAATAGGGGGGAAATCCCGATACAATCATTTTACAGTTCTATCATTGAACCTTAAAATCGTTAGACTAGATCATAAGATGGAAAGGTTGTGTTACGATTTTCATGAGATTCTAGATCGTTAGACTTAACGGTGTTTGGTGCAACTTAACTAGCTTTTAATTCTTTTTGTCATGAAGTCATTTGTCCCATAGCCGTTTTTTTGTTGGTATTCTATGGCGTTTCAGTGCCTAGAGAACCGAAACAGAAACATCTGATGAACAGAGAAATAAGGAAGGAAAAAGTCTCCTCTGATACTCAGTAGCAATTTTGTATTCTATCTCAGAATTTCTGATCAGTGGGGGTTCTCTTTTTGCTTCCAGCTTTTGATAATTATTGCTTGCTGTGGACATTGTTTGCAGGGACTTGTCTTATAACAATCTCACTGGACCAGTTCCCAAGTTCCCCACAAGAACATTCAAGTAAACTGTAGCAAAACATTGTTTCCTTGTGCTTAAAACATGTTTTTGTTTCTTTGTCCTTGTTTTTTACTGTTTTGGTAAAACATTCAATGCAGTGTGGTTGGTAACCCATTGATATGTGGAAAGAGCAGCAGCAGCAGCTCTAGTGGTGGGGATGGATGTTTTGGTTCAACCAGTTCTGGTCCTCTTCCTTTCTCTCTTGGTTCATCTCCTGGTAAAACTCCCAATCCTTGCGTAAACGGTCGATCTAACTAATGTAACGGTCATTTCGCGTACGAATGATATGATGTGTCCTCCATTTTTCAGGGAAGCACAAGTCAAAAAACATTGCCATTGCTGTTGGAGTCAGTTTCAGCATTGTCACTTTCTTGATTCTGGCTGTTGGAGTACTTTGGTATAGAAGGAGACATAGAAGCTGCCAAACTGTGCTCAACATTAATGGTGAGATAGTGAAAGAGCACACAATTCACCCTGATTTTGCTACTACCTTTCAAACTTTCAACAAGACCTGAAATTTCTTGGTTGTGTTTTGTTGCATTTAATGTTTTCAGACAGACAAGAAGAGGGGCTAATAAGCCTAGGCAACCTGAGAAGCTTCACATTCAGGGAGCTCCAGCTAGCTACCGATAACTTCAGCTCGAAGAACATACTTGGATGTGGAGGGTTTGGCAATGTCTACAAGGGTAAGTTGGGGAATGGGACATTGGTGGCAGTGAAGCGGCTCAAGGATGTGACTGGTAGCGCAGGCGAATCACAGTTCAGGACGGAGTTGGAGATGATCAGCCTTGCAGTTCACCGGAATTTGCTCAGGCTGGAAGGGTATTGTGCTACAAGTAATGAGAGGCTGTTGGTTTATCCTCACATGGCTAATGGCAGTGTGGCCTCAAGGCTTAGAGGTATGTTACTTAATACTTGGAATACTATTGTTCATTGCACATTTGGTTGTTCGTGTCGTTTTAAACGCGGATTGCTTCCAGAGGAATTTGATGATCACTGACTATGATGCAGCCAAGCCAGCATTGGATTGGAACACAAGGAAGAGGATAGCAATAGGGGCAGCCAGGGGACTTCTCTACCTCCATGAACAATGTGACCCTAAGATCATCCACAGAGATGTGAAGGCAGCCAATGTGCTCCTCGACGACGACTATGAGGCTGTGGTGGGAGATTTCGGCCTTGCAAAGCTTCTCGATCATGCTGACTCACATGTCACGACTGCTGTACGTGGCACGGTGGGCCACATTGCACCAGAGTACCTCTCCACTGGCCAGTCCTCGGAGAAGACCGACGTGTTTGGGTTTGGTATCCTTCTGATAGAGCTCATCACAGGGATGAGAGCCCTCGAGTTCGGGAAGAGTATCAATCAAAAGGGAGCTATGCTTGAATGGGTAAGCCCTTACTTAGCTACATTTGCTATATAACAAACCCACATTTCTGTAAAAACTGTAAAAAGTAATACATGAAACCTTATTTTGCTTAAACTAGGTGAAGAAGATCCAGCGAGAAAAGAGGGTGGAAGAGTTAGTGGACAGAGAGCTCGGAATCAGCTACGATCGGATCGAAGTTGGTGAGATGCTACAAGTAGCCCTTCTATGCACTCAATACCTCCCAGCCCACCGTCCGAAAATGTCTGAAGTGGTCCGCATGCTTGAAGGCGACGGCCTAGCTGAGAAATGGGCAGCTTCACACAGCATTCTTCTAACCACTGATCATCATCTTCCCACCATGAGCTTCAACCACCACAAGAGGCCCACGAGAACATTATCATCATCATCGAAGAAGCACGACGAAAATGGATCGAGCAATGATCGTTCGAGCAGTTGTATGCTTGGTGGCATGGCCATGGCTGATGATGACTATGATGACGATGATGATGAACATTCCTTGGATTCCTATGCCATGGAGCTCTCTGGTCCCAGGTAGATAGATCAAAAGTTATAAAGAACATGATGACTGCATATGTGTTTCTTTTTCCTTCTTCTAGCTCTTAGACTTTGGGATTGATCAATTCTTTTACTATAAAGATACGATCTTTCTTGCTTAACTAGATGAAATTGTATGATATGTAGTGTGGGGTTTGGTTTTATATTGTAAATATGTCATATTTTGCGTGTGTGGGGGGAAATGCAAGAACATTATTGGTTAGTGGTTATTAGTACTTGGTACAATGTTTTCTGTCGTTCTTTTTGACTGAGAAGAGGTTTCAAATGTTTGTTGGGAGTACACTGTTCTCTTGTTTTCTGCCTTTCTTTCATCAGCAAAAGCTCTTCTCAGAGATCAGAGATTCCACAAGTCAAAAGGGGTTCTCATGACTGTAAGGCTAAGCTGTTATGGGTCGTTTTCTCTGTTGCTTCTGCAGGCTTGCCAATGCAAAGTGTGGACCAGTCTGTAATTTTTGGTTGGGCCTATTAATCGGATGGCCAATTTTGGTAGATCTCAGTGACAGAAATAAGATTAAGGATTTGAATCTAGTAGGTGGAAAAGCATATGTAAAATTGTAACAAACATGGAAAATAAACTAGGAAAATTTGTAACAAACTTGGCCTAGTGGTTAATCCAAGAAACCACTCATGATTAGAGGATGTGCACAAGCAGCTGAAACAGAGAATTTTTCTGCCTCTGCAATTCACAAATCAAACCACCAGCAAGGTACAAACTTAATTTTAGTTCTGATTACATCTTCCCCTTTCGCCTCAAAGCCCTGTGTTTGTAAACGGTAAAGATTGCACCTTTTGGCTACAAACTCGAGAACCCATCGAGCTTTCCTTCATTTCTGAAGCATTTCAAGATCCAAGCTTTACTCAAAACATGGGTTTTCTCAAAGCTCAAATCTTTCAATCAAGACAACAGGTCAGGTGAGCTGAATTGACTCCCCTCCACCATTAACGCTCTATCTGGATTGTGACATGGCTGATGTTGTATTCCCTCTTGAGGTAGTTTATGACATTGTCCAGTACGGCGTCGGCGTTTGCTTCTGGCCTGATTTTAACATGACAAGCCAAGAGGATCTTGCCAACCGTGATGGCCCATATATGCAGCTCATGGATGGCCACCACTTCTTCCATCTCCAGAATCCCTTTCTCAACCTTTGTTGCATCAACCTCTCTGGGCGTGCTCTCCATCAAGACTTCCAGAACGTTTCTCAACATCTTGATCGTCGTGCCCATAACTATAACTGAGAAGGCTAGGGTGCATATTAGATCGACAATCTTCCATTCAGGCTTGTACCAAATGACTGCTCCTCCAATCATTACTCCTATGCTCTGGACGGAATCACCAAGAACGTGAAGATAAGCTCCCTCAACATTTATGTTCTTTTTCTTCTTCTTCTCTCCCTTTTCCTTATTGTCTAGCAGTGGCTTTGCACTCTCTTCATGAACATGTTGGTGCCCTTCTTCCAAATGATCATGATAATCCTCATGACTGTGCTCATGTTCGTGATGGTGATCGTGTTCGTGATCGTGATCGTGTTTGTGACCATGATCATGATGACCATGGCCGTGATTATGGCCATGATCGTGACCATGGCCGTGCCCATGATCATGGCCCAGCAAAAACGCCATGATAATATTCACCACCAGACCAAATGCTGCAACCAAAAACATCAGAAAGCCATCCACTTCACCTGTGTTATAAACGAGCCTAACAATGGCTTCATACACGATAATCCCAGTGAGCAGCCAAATGATCTGCATTGACACCAGCGCGCCAAGAATCTCGATCCTGAAAAACCCATACGACTGGCGCGGAGTGGCCTCCCAACTAGCAGCCCACAGAGAGAACAACGAGATGGCAAACGCCGCAACATCTGTAAGCAAATGCGCAGCATCGGTCAGTATAGCTAAACTGTTCGCCTTGATCCCTCCGGCGACTTCAACAGCCATGAAAACCACACAGAACCCGACTGCCATCAGCAGCTTCCGCATCGAAGCTGCTCGTTCTCTGGCTTCTTCCGAATTGCTGCTCAGTGCATCAGAGAAGCCACAAGGTGCCTCTGCACAAATCTTGTTTCCCCCAACATTACTATTGCCATCTGGAGGAAGATGAGCATCCGTTTCGATGATCTGTCTCCGTCTTGGACTCTGGTCTTCCATCTGAGAAATTCACAGCAGCAGGAACATCAGTACTACAAGAACTCTAAATCATCATAACCAAGTAACTTCATTGGTCTCTTCAAAAGAATACACAGAAACTAGTCAAGAGTGACTGTATACGGGTTATGGAAGCATCCCAAACCCACATTCACCATAAAGGAACAAACACAAACCATGTTTTAATATCTCCTCGCTACTTCTATCTACTGACAAAGATCACAGGTTCAGGTCCAGCAAGAAAAGATCACAACACAAAGGCCAAACCTTGGTGGAACATGCGGCAAAAGATTTTATAATAGAATGCAGTTCAAACAATCATTAACAATAAGACAGTAAAGCTCTAAACTTTATCCGCTACAGAGAAAATTGTCACCAACCCTCCACCAGAGTTCAATCAATCACAATCCACCAGCCGTCGCAGACGACGAAACCCAACCACCGTGAAAGAATACACACAAAAGAACCACTGAAGCAAGCAGAAAAGGAGTAGAAAACAGTTGGTTGAGACGAGAAAAAGGGGAAAGTCCTTACGGTGAACAGGACAGCAGCAGGGCTCTCCGGCTTGGTCGACGGTGGAGCAGCGGGAAGAAGACGACGGCGGAGTCTCCGGAGAGTTGCCGAAGAGATTTCGGACGCGGGCTCTCAAATGATACAGAGGAGACTCCGTGGCGCAAATGGACATTAATACCTGGCATTCCCAATTCCCACTAAAATAAGGACTTGTAATCCTGCCCGTGAACCTAACCTCCTCATCATAAAGGGAATCTTCTTACGAAATATCCTGTTGTCTTTTTCTCTAGTTGATGGTTCTTCTTTTCCTTTCTAGTCTCATTCGTAAAATATTAAAAAGTGTATCCAAATTCGACAAGGAGTCTTGATGCAATGTTCGAATAATTTAGGACTACAAATGAGGTCGAGCTATGTATATATTTACCAGCGATCTGGTGACCGATTATTGGTGGAGTTATCTTGGGGATTCTGTGATAGATTATGTCGTTGAAGAGGTCGAGAGTCCGACAGAGGACCTTAACGCGGCAAGTACTGGAATTAGCTCCCGGTAGAAAGAACTATGAGGAGATTTCTCGTGAAATCAGAGACATGTTCTGGAAATCGGTCCATTACATGAAGGAGGATATGTATGCCAGCACCAAACTGGTCGAACTCGTGGACTCCGTCATCAATCGACCCATCTCTCTCGCAGCCTCCCCTGCTGATCTCAACTGAGAAACTGGGTCGATGAACGATCGGACCAGAGCTAGCTGCAGACGACCTCGGAACAATCTTCATTTTCACTCACGGGCAACAAAGAAATTAAATAAATGCGAGTTTTCATTCGAGCATTTCGTATATCGTACTAAGGTTCTGTAGTTTGGGGTGGAATGTACAAATTCTCATGCTATCCCAACACGCTTTAAGAATCAAACATCATGGGTTCTAAACAACCCCTGACATGCATACATCCCGAACCAGAAGTAACATGTAATTTTCAGGGGTTTCTCCCTTTTGGCAACATAACAAGGAAACAGAAAGAAAGTAGCTTTACCTTCTACCAAATTTCCCCCCTCTTTAGCAAACGAAGACTAGCTTATGCAGCTTCTAGTCTTCTTTGCCTAAAATTGTCAGCCTGTCCTTTCCAAGAGGACTCCGCTTCATCTAATCTCACCGGGTTCTTGTCTTCACGAACTTGCCTCTTGAAGCTTTCCTCTCCATCTTTTCTCTCTTCTTACGAGTCTTCTCATCCTCTTCAGCTCCCTGAGCACCAAAACACAGACAAATTTCTCACTACAGATCCATTTGCGCTTTGAATAATGGGTTTTGCAATTTTACCAAAGCTGGAACAGAAATTACCCCTGAGCCTTGTGGCATGAATTGTGACAGTAATCCTTTGATCAATCCAGAAGATTTGTATGCTCCAAATGCCGGTATCTGGACAGTAATAAGGATAACTGGTTAGATTACGAATGGCTTTCTACCATTAACACAATATGAACTCATTTGTCTGCATGGTAATCCTTGATGTGGAAGTTAAAATAGATATTCACCAAGACCTAAAATGAACACTAGCAATGAACATGCACTAATAACTAGCAAGTTCATTCCAACGCTTCAACATGTTGGCAGGACTCATAATATCTCGATTCTCGTCCAAGTTGGAGTTAAAGAAGCTCTTACCACAAGATAAGTGTACCAAAACTTATCAGACAGTATGGAAGCAATCTGCACAAAGCTGGTGATGTAGATAACATCGTGAAGATAGCTGCAACAACACAAAGGACATCATTACTCATTAAGATTCTTTGAGCAACCAATTGAAAGTTTGCAACATAGGAAGCAAGAAACCGAGAATGCTTAATAATACTCTTCCAAAGTGTCTGTTTCATAACTGAGAATGCAACTGAAAACAGACATGCATACATACATACCCACATATCCCACCAGTGCTCATATCAAACCCACCATCGAAAAGCTCCCCATCATCTCCATAACTAGGCTTCGCCATTGAAGCAAGTTGTTGGTAAGGCAAGTAATACGCAAGAGATGTCAAGGCCAGGCCAATCCAGTGCTTCCATGTGAAGCTCGAACGGAAAACAAGCAGCCTCACCACAATATATATGGCCTAATAAAACACACCCACCAGAAATTCCCCAATTCCAAAATTCAGCTACTGCAATAACGTAAATCAAGCAAATCCCATTTCGAAAGATAGGTTCTTTAACGTGTGTTCCTTACATTGCAGGCGATGATGATGCGGAGGAGATTAGCCATGTGGCGGGCGTTCTCTTCCTTGCGCTTCTTAGCTCCCTGATTCGCCATTTCCTTCCTCTACTACTCACCAAAACCCTAAGATTACCCCCTTTTCTCCTCTCTCTTCCCTGATTGCAAGCTCAGCGCGACTGGGTTTTGCTTCTTCGAGCTTACTTGGTCGTGACCTATGGAAAAAGCCGTCGGAAAAGCGGGACCGGAGTCTGTATGTGAGTTGGGTGACCGAAAATTTGAGCCGAAACTGTTAAAAGTTTAGAGCTTTTTTCCCTCTCGATCTTGTTGTCTGAGCTGAAATTTTTGATAGGCGGAGACGACGAGGGATTGGGAGCGCGCGCCGCCGTGGACTTCTGGGCTGGCGGGTACGAAATTTTGGGTCTGAAAACGGGCCAAACCAGGCCCAATGTACTTGAACCCATATCCACCCTTTTTATCTCCCATCCTCATCCTATAAGTGCATAACTCACACATATTACATTTCCTCTCTATAGGGGAGTAATTCATTTTTCGAGATTCACTGGGATGGATGATTTTTATGCGATTACGAATGAAAATAAAATCCCCTTACTGTTGCACTTAGTTACCCACAAAATTCGAACTCTTTTCCAGTTCTATATTAGATATAGCCTAACTCTTATAGATACATTCTAAAACGTTGAAAATTTGATGACGAATATCGTGCTAGACTTCTCATGCCAAAGTTGTCATCCTGCAAATTGAACTGGTCAAATCTTTTCCTAGTCATTGTCTTCACCTTGAATGGACCTATGTTCTCTATGTCACTTCAAAATTTATGCTTGTACATACTCCATCTTTCACAATTCTTGCCCATTGTTTTCCCCATCGAGCATCATAATTGTTATTATTGCCATTTGCCCACTTGGTTACCAAGCCTTAGTGAGTAATCTATGATAATCCCACGGGAATGATTCTCTCCCAAGATTGCACGATGCAATTGTATACATATAGAGATCGCTTGTTGTCCTTGGTCATTTTACCTAGTGATATGGTGGAAGGAAACATGCATGTCATTGATTTGACAAGAACAAATGAAAATCAGACAAACAAACAATGCGACAATTGGTTTTGTGTCTACATAGGCCCCCACTAGAAAGAATCCAACCACTAGCCTCATTATGTTGATTCCATGATTACTTGGAGTAAAGGTGGAGCCACGTGTAGTACAAGAGACATCGTAACTAAGATACACATAATACGTATAGATCTAAGTTCATGAAATATTTTCTAGGTACTACCAAAGTCCAAAGCAACAACACATACAAGATTTTGTCTATAAATAGACCATCAGGTCTTCCAAGTAAGAGGCTCCTCTCCTCTCTTCCCTCGACAGACTATGCACCTTTCTTCATTGTCTCTTGCTATCTTTGCACACTCTATTTTCATAACACTTGGTTGATGTTGATCGTCGGGACATAGATAAAGTGAGACATCCCACATTTCTATAGATCCGGTGCGTTCTCGAAGAGCTTGGACCAGCGGTGCTCAAATTAAGACTATGGAGCTAGACAATTAGTTATAATAATTAATAAGATAACAAGTTCAACATACTATTGAGAGGACGTGATCTTCAAATATGAAGAATCTAGAATAACATTGAAAGTCGTTATCGTATTTGTGTAAAAATATATCCTTTTTCGGTTTGTGATTGATGAGTTCTCTTTCCATCATATTTTCGTAAAGATACAAGAAATAAACTTTGGATTAGAATTTAGAAACTAGGGTTGATGTTTACAAGTTACAACCACTATCTAGCTAGTGGGGATGAAAGGGTGGTGGTCCATTTGTGATATGGATTCCATGTACATGTCATGCAAAGGCTACAAACTTATAACAGGTGTCCCATTTGACGAAAGAAAAAGATGTCACTGGAAAATCATTATCAAAACACAATTAAAAACATTTGAATAATTGGCCAATTCAGGATTTAGTGTGACGACTGACGAGTGCTGAAAATAACAATTTGTAACCGTTTTTCACAATTGAACATACATTTCAAAGGAGGATACTAATAACTCACATCATACAACTTTCTAATATTGTTTCAAGATATAAATATACATATTATAATCTCAGAAGTCAGATCACAATTGAGTGGGTTGTAACCCTTCCACAACTACACGTAGCTCCACCACCACTAATTCAGATAATCCAAATACAAATGATCAGAATGATGTTAACACCTAACCCGAACGATCCTCTCTTTTTTTTTAGCCTTGTTTGTGTGTAGTCTTACTATTGGGTTAATCCCCACTATACACACTACTAGTAAAGAAACATGGATCATGGATGTATTAGTTACGAAAAACATAATACAAGGACTAAAAATGCTATTCATCCATAATATACGATTAAGCAGTGGGCATGGGCCCACTTGGAAACGCAGAGTATCTCTTCTTTTGTGGCGACCAGCCAATGCGACTTTTGGATGTGGGCTTCCAGCCCGTCATCTGTGGGCCCCAGCCTTTTGCTTTTCGCCATAAAGACCGCTGGCGGCAACATTCATTCATTAATAATAATCACGTAATTAGTCGTATAATCAAGAAAATTACCATTTACCGCCATAGAAACATGGCGTCGACAAAACAGTCAACGAAGTTAATAAACAAAACTGGAATTCCAGCGCAGGCAGCCATTCCTCAAACAAACTTGGAGAGGAGCTTCCTCGATCGATTCCCTAATATTCAAAACCCTTCTCTCTCTCTCTCTCTCTCTCTCTCTCTCCCCCCATTTTCTCTTCTACCAAACACGCCACAAAAGCCCCATATCTGATATCACTGTCTTTCACCAATTCTCAGGGAATCTCTCTCTCTCTCTCTCTATCCCTTTTCTCTGGATCGTCACAACTACTACCCGATTCGGAAGAGATCAGGTTTCATCCGGTTTCTTCCCCTTTTGCCGTCCGCCCCAATTTCGGATTCTCTCAGGTGCGTTGTTTCTTTACCATTTCTTTCGTTTCCGTTTGCTGGGCGTAGGCAAAGTTGCGAGCTTTATTGTTTTAGGAAAACAGAGGGAGGAAGGAAAATGGTGTATTCATTTCGTTGTTTGATGTGTCCATATCGTGCGTTTTTTGAAGCTTTTTCGCAATTGGGTATGTTTTGATTCTATGGTATTTCGTATTGAATTTGAGCTACCCGATTGAGGAAAACCATAACCTTTTTAGCTTTTCATTTCCCCCCCTCAGTGCGAGGGAATCGTCTTTTTGTATCATTATGCGTTCGTGGGCGAGTTTTTGAGGAATTCTGATTCTGATTCCAAGTTACTGGAATAAACCGAGCAATAATTCAACCCAATTGTCTGGTCTTATATTAGTCCGTGGTCATCATTTTCTGGAGTAGTTGGTAAGCTTGCTTTTCTTGCTTTCTTTCTTCTTTCAGGAGGGCCTTTGTAAATTGTGCCTAATTCTTGGCCTAAATCTGGGGGAACTTAAGAGAAAAGAAGGATGAGAAGAAGTGTTCGATCGATACGCCACTTAGCTTCTGCTTTTCAAGAATGCAGTAGTGCATCGGCTAGATTGGTTGGTGGAAGAAGGCACATGATTTTGATACAGGCCAACTCTGCCTCTCTGCATACATTACTCACTAACACAGACAGTAATAGATTTCTTTCAGACCCTAATAAATTCGTCATCTTTAGAGCTTTGTCTACTGATGCTGTTGAAGGAGTTCCTAATTCAGGTGAAATTTCCACCTGTTCTTGGTGGGTTTGCTGTAATTGATAATTTACTTGGTTCATTGTTGGAAGAAGCGTTTGGAATTCGGTTTCTCATTTGCTTGCGGAATTGGATTGAACTGGTTTCAATTGCAGATGGCCACAAGGCAGGGCCGCTTGTGGAATATGAAAGAAGGATTGCCGCTGGAGAACTTCTGGATGGCGATAGCTGTCAGGTTATATCTCTTGTTCTGTATTTGTATTTTGAGAAGAATGAAGGAACTTTTGTACCAAACTAGGCCTAATCATGTACTTTTTTTTCTATAGTTAGGAACATTGACAGAACTGCAAAGGCTCTTTGATGAGATTGTTGAGTCGGCTGATGCCTGCAAGTTGGATCGATATTCTACTTCTGATAAATCGGGAAGGTTTGCTGAACATTCTACCCTACTTTCTGGTACCTACATACATATGATGATGAGCATTGTTTGATGTTGGTTGCTTTCTTTCGGTGAAACAGGAGCCGGTGGTTATGGTCACGCTTCATTCCACAGTCGACGTATTCACCTGTGAAAGGACTCTATCTTTATGGAGGTGTAGGCACTGGGAAGACCATGCTGATGGATTTGTTCTATGATCAATTGTAAGCATCCGACAGAGTTGTCCCTTTTGCTTTGTACATACTCAGCCATTGTCAAGTTACTGGATTTAACTCTTCGTGTGTTCCTACATCAGGCCTTGCAGTTGGAGAAAAAAGAGGATCCATTTCCATGACTTTATGCTCAATGTCCATAGTCGCTTGCAAGTAAGAATCTGAGCTTCTGACGTAATGCTGTGGTAGAGTGAGGGACTCAGAGGGGTTGTGAATTTGCGATTTGTAATTGATGATTCTTGTTTTGCGTTTGCCAGAGACACAAAGGTGTGTCAGATCCACTTGAAGTAGTTGCAGGGGAGATCTCTGACGAGGCAGTTTTGTTATGTTTAGATGAGTTCATGGTATGTTTGGTTTCACATGATCACTAGTACTACTGATGCTGAGTTATCTAAAAGCATACTTGATTAGTGTCAACTCTAAGTACGACATTTCCATTTACAGGTGACTGATGTAGCTGATGCATTGATACTGAATCGTCTCTTCGGACATCTATTCAGCAATGGTGTTGTAAGTCACTATGCAGAAAGACTTGAAATTGCTTTGCTGGAAAAAGTTTGGAGCTTCAACTTAGAACTTGTTTGTTTATGCATGATGGAGGCAAGTACAGATTCTTGTTGCCACTTCAAATCGTAACCCTGATAAGCTCTACGAAGGTGGACTACAAAGGGATCTATTTTTGCCCTTCATCCAAACTCTGAAGGACAGATGTGTGGCTCATGAAATTGGCTCGTCAGTAGACTACCGAAAATTGGGCTCGGTGAGCTTCCAGTTGATTCTATGTTATAAGGCATTCCCTTTTATTTCTCTGGATTGTCATGTAGAACTCTGAATGGTCAACAGGCTGAGCAAGGATTCTACTTCGTCGGGAAGGATATATCCAGCCTCCTAAAGAAGAAGTTTCAGGAATTGGTTGGTGAACACAAAGTTGGGCCCGAAGAGGTGGAAGTAGTGATGGGAAGAACACTGCAGGTTTGTAGGGGTTTTTCCCCAATTTGCTTGAGATCATGTAAAAAGGAAACCTTCTTTCATTCAGCCTCTTATGTTCTTTCTCCATGGTGGTTAGGTTCCACTCGCTGCTGATGGATGTGCATACTTTCAGTTTGAGGAACTCTGTGATAGACCTCTTGGAGCTGCAGACTACTTTGGATTGTTCAGTGAGTTTATCTTAAACCAAATTAAATTGCATATTCATGTCGATGCAAACAATCTAAACAGTTTGATTTGAGAACTATTTGATGTACAAAATTACACCTGATAATCTGCATGGATCTTGGAAAAAATCATTGAACTTTGATTCTTAACGAATTTAATTGTGACAAAATAGTCACTCCTCTGTCCATCACCTTCAAGTTCTGTTGTCCAAATTGTCGATACTTGATAGCAGTGTGTCAACTCACCTATGTCAATGATGAAAAACAAGGTCATCTGGACTCTCTTTCCTTGGATAAATTCTTGCAGCCAACATTTCCTGTTACTTCTTTCAGAGAATTTCCATACACTTGCACTAGAAGGGATCCCAATCTTAGGACTCAACAACAGGACCGCAGCATATCGGTTCGTCACATTAGTCGATGTATGCCCTCTCGACCTTCGTCCTGATATCGTGCTCGCATATAATATTTAAGAACACTAAACTCATTCTTACATTTCCAGGTTATGTATGAAAACCGGGGGAGACTGTTATGCACAGCAGAGGGAACTCCATTGGAGCTCTTCCAAAAGATAGTGACGATATCTGATGCCAAACAAATGGCCCCTAGAACCTCTACCCGATCAAGGAGGAGCGACGAGGCTGATCTCTGTGTTGATAATGAACTCGGGTTCGCCAAAGATCGAACCATAAGCAGGCAAGTACTTTGCATCCTATATCACACAAATCCCACTATTCTGTCTCTGATTTGGATCCTGAACTTCGCAAACGAACAAATGTAGGTTGACTGAGATGAACAGCAAGGAGTATTTGGAACACCATGCTACCATGATAGAGGAGAAGCAGCAGCAGCTATCACAAGAAGCTGCATCAGTACAGCTATGAGGTTAAGATGATGGCGAAAAAAGGCAGTTCGTTTGTATACAAAATACACATAAAATACTGGCCTTGTTGGAGCTCTGATGTTATTGGTTTAGATGAATAATGAGCGCATGTATCAACTTACATCAGCTGTAAATTAACAATTGTAGCATATCAGAATGATTGTGATAAAGCCCTTGTTCCTCAGCTGGCTGCTGTATTTTTTTTTTTTTTGGGTAGGAAGGCAGACGCCAATGGCGTCTTAATTCGTATTAATTAAACGTTCGTGGGCGATGCCCATTACATCAAAAGAAAACCAGTGGCTAAGCCCCAGATCAGAAATATCAAAACGATGGGCTCCAAAATGAACGCCATGGCCTTTGTGAGCTAAAAAAATCAGCAGCGTTGTTGCGCTCCCTAAAAACATGGGAAATCTGTACATCCCAATCCAAAGACAGAAGTTTGTTGATCTCGAGTGTGAGAAGACCATGTCTGAGTTACATCATCCTTAGTTGAGTCAAGACAAAATAATGTTAATCTGAGTTACATCATCCTTAGTTGAGTCAAGACAAAATAATGTTAATCGTTGTATTTGATTTAGAGTAACAGAATAAACCTCTTTTTGTTCTTTATACATCCTGATGAGGTAGACTGTCGTGCTATCATGCTTCTTAATCTTATGGAACCGTAACAAGATTAATGACTGTTAATCTGGCAAATTGGCTCCATAAATGAGGATGAGGTGTTCCGAAGGGCACTTTGCTCGAAATCGTAAATCATGAATATCTGGCAAAATCACGAGAGCATGTAAGCAGGGGTTTCTCGAGTCCTTCAAAGGAGAGATCAGACAAAGATTAGTCTATATGTAGTTGACAAACTCATAAACATATGTTTATTTGAAATCTTTCAAATGTAACTGCGGGTTGCGACTCAAACCCTCTTCAATACTCTAACTTTATACATGGGGAAAAAGATTTTTACCTGTTTGGTAACTAAGAGTAAGACTGGAACTCATTTTAGTTATTGAATTGGACATAAAGAAAGTTCTCTCTTTAGGGGTCAAGTTTTGATTGGGATCAAATATGTTAAATTTTAGACCCTTACTAAAGACATGGAATATATTATTGAAAGAAAGTGAGAAAAGTCGTAATTATGCAAGAAATCTAACTCCAGCAAGTCACACAAGACTCTAGAAAATAGGATCAGTCCTTCTACCTAAAATAAAGATCCCTCAATTCCGGCCAATGATTCTGTTAGGTCACAAGCAAAACAAAATGTGTTTTGATCCTTTTTTATATTCCTAATTGTCTTGTTGAACTCTGTTTTGCTGGTGTTTGTCCATTGTTTTCTTTATAATTTTTTTTAAATGCCTTCTTTGTTTGTAAGAGGGAACAATTCATTAAAAACAGGATCAAATTGGGCAGACACTAAGAATAAGTGATTTAAAAATAGTAAATTACACTATTTAATTGGTACTTCTTAATTCTTATAGTAAGTATTCTTCACAATGGTGAAAATGACATTTGAATCAGTGGTTGATCTATCCAAACCCAATGTTTTCATATTCAGGATCCACCCATCATTGCCAAATTCAAAACGTTCGCATATTTATCGTATGACGAAATGATATCGATATACCAATAGTCTCCGTAAAAATTCTACTAAAGAATAACTCAAACCGCAAGATATCAGAATTCACCCGGTGTGCTTTCGAGTTCGATTCACATGACCTACCATTTGAAGGAAAAGCACTTGTTGACCATCAACGAAGCTATAAATATGAAATACCGCTTTTATAGATTCGTCAAGTATTCGTAGAAGCTGAAATTCTCGAGCTTCAACCATAAGTTACCGTCAAACAAGAATAAAACCCAAAAATCCTTGGTTGTATAAACATAAAAAAACACCAACGAAAAGTATAAACATATAAGAACATACAAGTAAGCATAGATTGTAAAACTACCCACATAAAACAATTTTAGGTGCATGTCAAGACAAACATAAGTAAAGACCTAATGAACACTAACTTGGCCATATATTTTAAAGACCTTTTTAAGAATCAAATACCATATGATAAACGGCTTTATAATTACACAAACAAGAAGCCTAACTATATAAATACATCTACACATCAAATTGCTTTAAGAAAACCGGTGAAGCTAACTAAGGAGTTCCATTTGCCTCTTCCGATCATCCTCTCTTCTACTTAGTTGGTTCTCATCTCCATCTCGAGGTAATTTTTTCCCCATCTCTTAAGTATATATCATGATAGAGTAATACGCAAGGATTGTAATATCATATCGTTAATCAAACTGCATTTCTTGAATCACATGTTATTTCTAAGGGTGGTAATCGTAGTATGTAATAAGGAGTATGTCTTCGGTTCACGAGGGTACATCGTTATGGACAGAAAAGGTTAACTGAATTTCGAATGAAGTTTATGGAAGATTGATGATAGATAGACATGGATGATTGGATTTGGAGATGATTAGAGCAATTTCTATATTTTCAATTTTCATGTGATGTGCAGAGAATGGCAAACGGCAGTGGGAGCCAGAAGACGATAAGGAAAGCCATTGGGGCTCTGAAAGATACAACCAAGGTTGGATTGGTGAAAGTAAATAGTGAATACAAGGTAACTATAATCCATTAAAAATATCACATTTCATTCATCAAATTCTGAAATGAGGTCATATGACTATAATTGGGTGATTTAGTGGAGGTTCGAGGTGAGTTTTCCGAATTTATTTTCACACCCATTTCTAAAATTTATTCGCACTCTCCTCATACCCTCGATTGTGGGGTTTTTTCTTTACCCTCCGTAATTAGCACGACTTTCCAATTGTTTTTTTCCCGGGTTGGGCAGGGAATTGATGTTGCAATTGTGAAAGCGACGAGCCACGACGTCGTACTACCAAAGGAGAAACACATCAGGAGTGAGTAACTAAGAGGGGATTGATTAAGAATTTGAGAAATTCTAACTAATTAATCATTTGGATTAAGTATATGATCATTGATCTAATTATGGGTCTCCCTCTGTTCTCTTTTGTATGCAGCAATTTTTAGTGCTCTTTCTGCAACAAGCCCTCGTGCCGATGTCACACGCTGCATTCATCGCCTCATCAAGCGCCTCTCCAAAACACATAACTGGACGGTACTAATTATGAAGTATTAGCTGTCTCATTCATCGTCGACAACAATAACTAATTCTCGGTCGAAAAATATGCAGGTTGCGTTGAAGACGCTGCTAATTATTCATCGAGCAATTAGGGAAACTGATTACAACTTCCCAGAGGAGCTGATAAGTTACAGCCGAGGGAGCAATTTGATGCTGAACTTGTCTCACTTCCGAGATGTCTCCACCCCAGAAGGTATACACTCTAATTAGTTCCAACAAATGATCACTCGTTAATGCCATCACATTATAGTGAAAATGATCAATTTTTTTTACACATGTGTATTGATTAATGTTCTCTTTTTGGCAATGGTGGTGGATTAAGCTTGGGATTACTCTGCTTGGATCCGATGTTATGCCCTGTACCTCGAAGAGCGGCTCGAATGCTATCGAGTTATGAAGTACGACATCAACAGAGATCAACTGGTAAGTGCTTCGGTAAACAAACTAGTTTATCACATCGGGATAGGGGTGTTCGTATTAGGAGGATGTTTGTTTTCTGTTTGAATGCCATTCTTTGGCATAAATTACAATTTGTGATTCACTTCCGCTTCAATACATGCACGTATCATTTATATGAAAAGCACCGATTCGATCAAGTTTGAATGTTGGATAGTTTATTATGGAATCACAATTATCTTATATATCGAGCGACGAGCAGTTGTGACGTTGAATTTATTTTATAAACTTACTAATTCCTTTTTAACTAGGGAACCAAAATGCTGGACACCCCTGGCTTGCTTGAGCAACTGCCTGCCATGCAGCAATTACTATTTCGCCTTCTTGCTTGCAAGGTAAATGAATAATTCCACAAATAATAAGTTCATAAGACATGCATAATTACTTCTACTCTAATAATTTTTTTTATTCAATTTATCATATGATTTTGAGAAATTAAATTTATATTCGGTAATTGGATCGTCTTGAAACAATGCAGCCAGAAGGAGCAGCTTCGCGCAATAGCTTGATTCACTATTGTCTTTCGATAGTAAGTAGTTAATTAACTATAATTAAAATCGTATTTAGTTACTATATGATCCGTATTTAGTTTTTTTATTAGTTTTAATATCGCAATTAATCGATTTATTCCGGTTTGTTGCAAAAGATTGCCCGTGAGAGTAGTAGCTTGTACATTGGCATCAGCAATGGAATTCTCAACTTGGTTGACAGGGTGAGACTTTTGGCTATATGAAATTGATCTTCAAGTAATTAATTTGGTGTAGTTGTATTAGTATTTTAGTAATTGATTAGTAAGATTGGTAATGAAATTGAAATTGTTGTGTTGTAGTTCTTTGAGATGCGACATTCTAATGCCACTAAAGCACTTGAGATTTACAAGAGGGCTTCAAGTCAGGTAGAGTCATATCACTAATGAGCACAATGACTCATTGAGCTTGATTAATAATGGATAACAATTAATTACATTTTTGATAATTTTTTTTTATGTTTAGGCGGAAAAATTATCGGATTTCTTCCAAATATGTAGAGCTTATGATTTTGGTCACGAATTGAGGCTTACGAAAATCGAGCAGGTATTCATCCATTTTCTTTACTCTTCATTTTCTAACGATACTCGAGATATTCACATGTATTTTTATGAAAATTCTAGTTAGTTTGAGCATTTTGTAACTTCATCTTTTTTCTTTTCTTTAAAAGCTGAATATCCTACACGACAAACAAGGTGTAGTCTAGTTGATTCCTATGCATCCATGAAATTTTCATAAGATCGTATTTGATTATTACGTAATTCTCTGTTTGCCCTTCTCTCTTCTTTATGCGTAGGAATCGATATTATATCTATATGTGTGTTGAATATTGTGAATTGCAACGTGTACAAGTATGCTTGGTTTACTACTAAGTAATGAGA
Source organism: Linum tenue (assembly GCA_946122785.1). Classification (NCBI taxonomy): domain Eukaryota; kingdom Viridiplantae; phylum Streptophyta; class Magnoliopsida; order Malpighiales; family Linaceae; genus Linum; species Linum tenue. The sequence continues at coordinate 33,974,701 of CAMGYJ010000003.1, forward strand.
GAGTTTTGTTGGTTGGATGGATGCAAATGCAGGCTCCAAAATCATTTGTGACCGCCATGGAGGATTATGTAAAACAGAGTTCACCCAGTTCTTCGTTACAAAATCGAACGGTAAGTACTTTTTTCTTCTTCTTCTATCTATACAAAGTTTGAATTTTGGAACCAACATCGTTAATAAGGAAAGGTACCACCTTTTCTTTCTGAATTTTGATTGGATTTTGCTCTATCCTCCATGAAGAGAACTGATGACCGTCAAGGAGTTAGCCCAAAATCCACTGTCTCCACTCCAGAATCGGTTTCCCCTGCTGGAGACAATTATAAGCAAGAAGTTCCTACAAACCTTTTCGACTCAGAGCCTGATTCCCCACCTCCCCAAAAGCAAGAAGAAATTGCTGCCAATAATCTCATGGTAAGTAGGCCACTAATGCTGAACATCTTATAACTACATTTTTCAACTTCATGAAATCTAGATAATGTGTGTAACTCTCTCTCTCTCTCTCTTTTGGTCTATATCTACTAGGATGATCATTCAGACGACTCGACACAAGGAGAATTCAAATCGGAGAAGCTAGCGGTTAAGATTGTTCGCTTCGAATCATCATTTTTCGGTATTGTTTCCCTTTCTTCGTGCACAATTGACTCTCACGTACGCGAGGCTAGTTCGTATCAATAACTCAAAAGTCTTACCTAGATTTAAAACTGGATGTTATACCATACTCTCTCGTAATTGTAGAATGATTTTTTTTGTTTTGTTTTTCGAATTGTTTGCAGACAGTCCTCGTGGGAAGACGGAGACCAACAACAATAACACGAACAACGCGACGTTGTCTCAAGCAACGAGCTGGGAGCTAGCTCTAGTTACAGCATTCAGTTCCGATGAAACCGGTACTAACCCGGTGGCTGTTAGTGACACATTGGTGAGTCTAGTCTCTGAATTAGCTAACTCTCTATAGAAACAAAACCTCTTTTTAACCTATCCTTAACCATCATCATTTCTCTCACTCCTTCTAGGCTGGTGGATTTGACAAATTGACACTTGAAAGCTTATATGAAGCAAGCCCAGCTGAGAAACCAAATGAAATCAGTAGTTCCTACAATGTGGGGTGTGATCAAATGGCATTCATGAATCCTTTTGGTGATTCCATGAATCAAGCCTACAACAACAATGGTAATGTGCAACTTAAGCCAATGGGTGGTGGTCAAGGGGAGGCTTTCAACATGTTTCCACCATTGCCACAAATAGGTGAAGAGCCATTGAAGGGTGGTGGGATTGATGGTGGCTCATCATCAGTTGATTTCCTTGGGAACCCTTTCCTTGATTCACTTCATGCTCCTACTTCTTACCATGTTGCTCCTTCACAAAGCTCATTTTCTGCAATAATGTAGGGGTTTGCATATATATAGTTGGGGATGAAACTATTCTATTACTTTGTTACTCATTCTTTTTAGTTTGTGGAATGTTGTATGTAAGAAAGTGGATATTTGTATGATGATATAAGAGAAATCATGAGTGTTATGTAAGATTATTGTTACTTCGTTATCATGTTGTATCCTTCCTATTCTTGAGCAAGTATTAAATCATGCGAGTTGATGTGACTTGAATACATATACAAATTTCTTTTCGAATTTTTCTTATAAGATCTTTTGAGTTAATTTTTTTTTTTCCGATTCTCGAATTCATACAAGAAATGCTACGGAGATTGCACACCATTGTACCAAACAACAACAGGAGTGAGGCGTACATATGTCTCGTTGAGGAACTGAACCAAAAGAGGCAATAGGCAAGGAATACGATGATGAAGATGTTCAAAACTTCCCTATCTAAACAAATACTATATGGAGTAATACTTAATTGACCAATGACAATCTAACTCATATACATTTTTGGGAAACGAAAAATGGTAGGATGACAATTTTGACACAACTCATGAGTAATTAATTATTTAATGGTATGAAATTCAAATACAAGATAAATGTGTATATATTTATAGTTTTATACACATACTTACTTATTTGGATTGGTTCGATTTTTAAATCATGGATTTGGGTTTCTACTAAAATTTAGTACCTAAACTTATATTTAGGCATAGAAGTCCAAGAAATCAATGAAATTTTTTATTTCGAGAGTAAAGTTTTCATCCTTACAATTTTATATTGAAACTTTTTAAGGTTTACAAATCGGTCACATTTTTATATGTAGTTTAAAAAATCTCATATAAATGTGTAAACTCATATCCAAATAGAATAAGTATGAAAAGGAATTGTCTAAATGGTCAGGCATATTTTTTTTTCTCGATTCCATATGTAGCATATGCCCAATCAAGTGAAGTACCCTACTAACATTATATTGAATGTGTATTTAATGATCACTGTAGGCTTTGTAACAAAAAATGGTTACTAAATCTGAACTTTTAACAGTATTTGAACACAAGTGTCGCACTCTGCTTCGTTTCATCCATTTTATCATTAATTTGACTCGGCACGTTAAACAAACCTGTTATGACATGTTGGTTGTTGTTGCAACCAATCTAACTATAGATTGAACAAAATGAGATATGCTAAATGACAATGTTTTTTGCCATTCATTGTCATTGAGAACCAAACTTTAGTTTTCTTATATTACTCTGCTTTTTCACTGACATAATTTTGTTTGGAATGGGAATGCGGAGGAATATCATGTTGAATGTGGTGTACTACAAGGACGTACGCCAAGGTGAAGATGGGGGACGACCATATAAGATCATCTTCAGGCCTATAAGAGCAACGGCGGAGGCTATCATCAGCTCTCATCCGTTGCTCGATCTCCTCTGTTTCTCCACCTCAGTTGTGAAAGTTCTGGTAGAACTTGGTTGTTTTTATTTAGTTTCTGGTGATGTTTTAGCTTTAAACTATTTGCTTGTGAAGTATGATGTTTAGGGATGGCAAAAATATCCGTAACCGTGGATATCCGCCCGAATCCAGCCTAATCGGGTAGGGTAAAACCCGAATCCGAAGGACATTTAGTGGGTACGGGTAAAATTCGAATCCGAATATTGCGGGTAATGGGTGGGCATGTGTTTCTCACTATCCAACCCGAACCCGCCCGATTATACACATGCATATGTATTTTGTCTAGAAATAATCATTATTTTTCTCTAACATTTTTTTTATAATGCTGATTAAAAATACACATTCCACAGTGGCAGATGGGGTCACAAGATTTGACCCATGCCAAACAGCAAAGGAAAGAAAAAAAAAGGAAAAGCAAGGTTAGATGGACAGACCATCTCAACCAGCAAAACATAGGGAACAGGAAGAGAAGAAAAGGAGGAGAAGGCCAAGGCAAAACACAGCAAATAGAAGTTCACAGCCGAACCCACAAGCCTAACAAAAGAAAGGATGCAACCAAAAACAGGGAAAAATTAAACTCTTCTAAGCCTCTCATTGAGCCACTGTGAACAAACAACCTTGTCCACCTTGTTGTATGCAGAAATCCAATCCATAGCAGCCTTACACACTTGCATGGAGATGTTTCTGGCTGTGCTACTGGAGTTATTGAAAATGCGATGGTTTCTCTCGAGCCAGATCTGCCAACAGGCTGAATGGAGCACGACAAACACAAACCAAGCGTTTACATTATCTGGAGTCTTCGCTGGCCAACTCTGCAGAACCATGGAAACATCACCAGTCGGAGAATCCACTAGCGGGCAAGCTCTTTTGATTCCCGACCATACTTCCCGGACAAAAGCACAATCCACGAACAGATGATTAGCGGTTTCCTCTTGCAATTTACACAATTCACACCTATTTGCCAGAACAAGGCCGCAATCCTTCAACTTGTCAACCGTACGTAGCTTCTTATGCGATAAAGTCCAAAGGAAAAAGCACACTTTGGTGGGAACAATGAACTTCCAAATAGCCGCGACCGGGTAGTTAGACACCCCCGGAAATTGATCGTCCGCCAAAGTCATGTACATGGAAGAAACAGAGAAACCAACATCTGGGTTTGGAGTCCAAATCAGCCTACCGGGGCCCTCAGTAACACGAAACACAACATTAGAATTAAGAAAATTCAAAAGTTCAATGCGCTCTCGCTCCGCAGCCCCCCCCCCCTTAACGAATGATTTAACGGAAAATCCCACCTTATAGTCTCACCTGAGCGATGATACGTTTCTGAGACCCGAGCAGCAGGGAAGATGAAAGGTTCTTCAGGGATAATCCGAGCTGGTTTGGGACTACTTTGTCAGGCACTGAGATGATTTTTCGCTGGTCCAAACGACTCCAAGATCTTAAATCTAAGATAAAATATTATATTTATATGGTAAATATAAAATATGTTAGAGAATGTATTTATCTTGATTTTAGGTGTTGGGGGTCTCTTATCCGGTTTTTTACCTCAAATCTAAGCCCGAATATGAGATTGCATATTTGCTATCCAGTCCTAGTCCGGTCCTGGTCCGAGTTATACGGTCCGGTTTCGGGTAAAACCAAACAGTCCGGGACCAAATAGCCAGCCCTAATAACCAATGCAGTTAAAAGCGCGATTCTACCTAGAAGCGGAAAATGGGTAAAATCGTAAAACGTAGAATCAAAGCGTAAAATCGTAAGTTTTTGACGCACCCTATAAAATAGCTAAAATATGTTAAGTACAACATATAGTATGTAAAATGTGAGTGTGTAGATTTTAGATAAGTGGATAACTACATATAATTCATAATTAAAATGTAATATCTAACACATAAACTAATTTGCGTTGACTGAAAAGTAGAGAAAACTCATATTATCTTAATAATAAGCTCATAAATGTCGATCGTAACCTGTAAACGAGCTTGAGAATCCAAATTCTCATAAGCTTGTTTGAGTTTACATAATTACATACGATCAATTACCCATAAACTTTCATCGTAACCCAGGTAAGAGCCACAGGTGAAGATTAAGGGAGAAGACTGATAGAAGGTCAACGGCTGTTGAGAATACCATTAGGTGTCTTTTCAACCTAATTGAAGCCCCCTATTTCGACACTAGTGGTAGAACGAGTGATGAATCATGTTTTTATTATTTTTTTATTTTTTGTTGATATGTCTCCAAAATTACATCATTTTGGGCCAATTAGCATATTTTTATGAGATGATCAAAATCGTATAAAAACGATTCAGAATTGTGATTTTACCGATTTTAAGCGATTTTATCGATTTTACCCATGTTTTTACCAGTTTTTGTGACTAAGCGATTTTAGGTAGAAACAAAAACGTTTTGATGACCTTGATACGTAAAAACGTAAGTTTTTATGTTTTAATGCGCGATTTTGACTGCACTGCTAATAACTAGGGGTTGTTTCCTTCATAGATTTGGGTAGCAAATCCAATTCATCACAGATTTGAAAAAATCGACTGTTTGTTTGCAATTTATATATGGACTAAATTTGCAGAGTCCACTAATTTCGATGATATAAATTCTTATTTAGTAGATCATGTATACTTGTAAATTTCATATTTGCATTTATCGGTGTGGGATTTGGGACATGACCTTCAATACATGATGATAATTTACTTTTATATATGTCATTTAGAAATAAAAATGCTTTAGTTAGGATAATAAGGTTACTTATGTTTAAAAGTTATCAATTCATAACAACAAACTCCATGAACAAATCTATCAAGTCCGTCACAAATCTTGGATTTTTCAAAACTCACCTATTATAACAAAAGACTCTCATTTTTAAAACTCAACAAGCAAACAACCCTCCTCCAGTCCGGCGACACCAAACAGCTTTGTTAGTAGGGGTGGCTATACGGTCTGGTTAAATTGGCACAAATTGATCCAGTCCGGTCTTTTTGAAAATATAAGGACCAAAGATTGAATTGGATACAATCCGGTCTTGATCCGGTCCGGTCCCAATTCTGTCTTGATTTTATATTGAGCTTGTGGGGATTTGAGAGACCTATGACCTGAAAGGGTGAGGAGTTGGTTAAGCTTTGCACTAAGTGCAAAGGTTTGTCATCGTTTATGCAAATTACCCTTAAGTTTTGGGTGTTGAGTTCTCTTATCCGGTTTTTGTCCAGTTTTTGATCTGGTCCCGAACGGTTTTTTACCTCAAATCTAAGCCCAAAGATTGGATTGTTTACTATCCGATCCCGGCCCGGTCTCGGTCCGGATTATACGGTCCGGTTTCGGGTAAAACCAAAAAACCCGGACCAAATAGCCAGCCCTATTTGTTAGGAGCTTCACGATGGAGAAGAGAGTTGGGAAAGGAACGGGAGAGAGCAGCGAAGTTGAGATCGGCGAGGCATCGATTGAAAATGGAGGCCAGAGAATTGGAGACTAATGTCGAGAAACATGCAAGCAGTAGAGAAGGAATGTCCCGACGCAAAACTGAATTGAGGTTGAGCACCATCTACCGACCGCAAATAAGAGACGCAACAATCCTAGGGATTGATGAGTAGCTACGGTGGGGTTTTGTGAGGTCAAACCCTAGGGAAGGATGCAGGGAAATTAGGGTTCGTTTATGTGGTGTGGATATGTGATTTGTGGAAGGAAAGAGCTAGCCAATTAGTTATCGATGCACCAATTTCGTATCGGTTTGTAAACCGATAACCGCCATTAGCTAATTACTCAAAATAGCCAACAGAAATACGACATCCAGTTTTTTGATTTTCGAGCAACTGACTTTTTCGATTCAATTTTTCGGTTAATAGACTAGCCGACAAACCTATTATCACCCCTGATTTCGCATATTTGGACATAACCCTTTTCTTCATGGCTAAATTGCACGTTTGGTCACTCAAATTATATAAATCTTTCACGTTTGCCACCCGAATTACTTTTCTTTCTTATTCGCCACTAACTTTACGAATTGTTTCACCGTTAGTCACCGGCCGTTAATCTCCGTCAGATTCCGTTAACTCCGTTAACTTTTTGATGATGTGGCAAACATAACTATTGAGTGGGCTCACAAAAAGGCTGAGTCATACAAATTGACCGCCTAGTCAGCCACATCCAATCCAATTGACCAAAACTTAATACTTAATTTTTCTACATTTTCTTAAGAGCTAAAAAGAAAAAGGAAATTAAATCACAATCCTTCTCATCCCCTCTTTCGTCTTACCTTTCCACTTCTCCTTCTTCTCCTCCACTCGCCGCCGTCCGAATCATCTGAAAGAAACCCCAAACCCTTGAGACCTCCTCTCAACCTTCCTCTGTTCTTCGTCCAGGAAGCGCCACTCCGTCACCGTGTTGATCGAGGGCAACAACATCAAGCTCGCCTCTGCCGGATCCGAGAGCGTTCGCTAGCTATGGATCTCGCAATTGAAGCTGGTGTTGGGGATCCCGTCATCTCCCCCACAGCCGTTGCCGCCTTAAGCTATCTTCCCTCGCAGGCCCCATCCATCCGAGCTTAGGCAGCATCCGTCTCGCTTCCGTCTCCCTAGCCGGCAATCGCCTCGATGGCTCAATCCCTCCTTCATTGTCGACCCTCCAAACCTCCAGCTCCTCTCGAAATTCCCTTACCGGAACCATCTTCATCCCTTAATCACCTAGTCCTCCATTGGTACAGTCTATCGACCCCAGCCACAACTTGTTATCCGACCAAATCCCTACAAGCAAAATCACGAGTAGCTTCCCTACATCGGATGGAGTCGACGACTTCTCAAACATCCCTTCCTTTTCTATCATCATCACCCCTTTTTTCCGCGTCCAATTCGTCGTCTACTGTGGAGGGGGATGAGTCGTCGTGGTTGAGATTGAAATTGAAATTGAGGGCGGCGGAGGAAGGGGATGGGTTTTGGTTGTGGGCAACAGAGGATGGGTTTTCTATCATCATCACCCCTTCTTTCCGCCCCTGTTTCTCTCTGGCCCGGGTCCCCAATTCCCCAATTCGAAAGACGCGACTTCTAAGAGCGAACGGTGTTCCGAGGCGGAGGATGGCGACAATGCGTGAGGGTGGTAGGGACTGTGATAATGCGGGTGTCGCCTCGGCGTAGAAGAGAGAATTGGTTCAAGGGCACGAGATTATCTGGCCTCCGTAACTACATGAAGCAGCTTAGACCCGTCGGTGGTTGTAGCCGGCGGGGCGGTGGAAGGCGATGGCTCCATTTCCAGAGGTCGGCGATGGATGGAAGAGGAAAGGGAATTTAGAAATTGTATTATTGATTGGGTTGGGTGAGGCTGACGAGGCGGTATTTTTTTTTTTAATTACATGTCACTAAGTTAACGGTCCAATCAACATTTTTGTTTGCCACATCATCAGAAAACTGACGGAGTTAACGGTGTCTAACGAAAACTAACGGTCGGTGACCAACGGTGAAACGATTCGTAAAGTTAGTGGTGAATAAGAAAGAAAAGTAATTCAAGTGGCAAACGTGAAATATTTATGTAATTCAAGTGACCAAATGTGTAATTTAGCCTTTTCTTCATTCTTACTTTCCACCCAAGAAGAAACCAAAATGAAAATAGCTAAACCTTTGGTATAAGTAGGTAGGAGGATGAGTTTGGTTAAATTTCAAAGTTTCTGGCTTATTCCCAAGCCCCAACCCCAACCCCAACCCCAAACCCATCACTGCACTGCAGGCAACCTTCACATCATCGTACAACAGCAATAGACAAATGGAGAGAAGAAGAAAAAAAGAAAAGTGTGCTTCCCAAAGAATACACCACTCCTCCCTGCTCTGTTCTGCTCTACAAACCCACCACCAACAACATTCACACACTTCACTGTCCTCCCTTCCTCCATATCTAACTCCCCCCTTTCCTTAATGTTGTCGTCGTCATCCACCGGCGGCGAAGACTCCAGTCACCACGGGGCCGGCGGCGGCAACACGACTTCCTCTTCCGATCAGTACCCTGACCCCGCTTACCCCACAACATTCCCAAACCCCAGAACCATGGAAGAAGTGTGGAAAGACATCAACTTGTCCTCCCTCCACGACCAATGCCCCACTCCCGGCGGCGACCATCAGCACCACCACCACAACCATAACCGCAACCACCACCACCGCCGCCATCAAAATCAAAACTTTATCTTCCAGGACTTCTTCTCTCGCCCTTTCGACCAAGACCCACTTCCCTCTCGATTCCCTCCCTCCTCCCCTGCCTCCGCCGCCGCCCCTCCGCCATCCAGAGATTCTCCCCTGCCCACACACGCCACCGTGCTGAGCCTGCACTCCGGCTCCGCCGGATTACCGCCGGCCTCAACCCATTTGCAGCCACACCAGATGGTTTCCACTGAATACCCTATTCCCTTCAACAACACCCAATTCGACGATGGGCTGGACTGCTCTGCCTCGCTGCTGAACCCTTTTCAGAGGAAAAGGGTTCAGGATTCCGATGACGGCGGCGGCGGTGGAGGGGATCGCCGGCATAAGCGTATGATCAAGAACCGCGAGTCCGCCGCCAGATCCAGAGCTAGAAAACAGGAAACTTTACCGTTCCCCTTTCCCCTCTCAATTCCTTTTCCCCCCGTAGTTTCCCCCCAATTTTGAAGTCTCGGGATTTTCCCCCTCTGTTTTCCTCCTCTTGCAGGCTTATACCAACGAATTGGAGCTTGAAGTGCAGCATCTGCTTGCCGAAAATGCCAAGCTAAAGAAGCAGCAAGAAGAGGTACCAAACCAATCTACTTATCCCTCTCTTTCCTTGTTGTTTCCATATTCTGCAACAAGAACTGTCAATTTCTTTCGGTTTAGATATGTTACACGAAAAAGGTAACAACCAACAACAACAGCAAACCCACATGGCCTTTGTTTGTTTGCTTGTTTTGGGCATATAGCTGCGGGTGGCGGCAGCGTCGTCTCAAGTTGCCAAAAGGAGCACCCTCTTTCGGACGTCAACAGCACCATTTTGAGCACAAGGGGAATGGATATTTAGCTGCCCTGGCTGCGCGCTTTTGCATTAAAATAAGGCCAGATCGATCTTTTGACCTTATTAGCCCAAAAAAACAAAAAAACAAAAAGGGAAAGAACAGTTTGCTCCTTTTAGTAGGATTGATGGGTGGGTGGGCTTTTTTTTGTAATGAAGGATTTCCAGATATGGGAAATCGATATAGCTGCTGCTATGCAAAACTTGTAGCTTGCTGTGCTGGTATGCTGCCCCTGTTCGAGTTTGGTAGTAGGTAAAAGAAGAGAAGAAAACCACGTGCATAGTATTACCATCTCGTGTTATATATGTCCAGTTCCTTTCTTTGCTTTTCATAGCTTTCTTTTGCGGAAGCATGGTCTTGGAGACTTTGACCTGAGTAAGCTGTTTATGTTTAAAGAGTTTGCAACAGTTCTGCTTGTAGTAAGTAATGAGGGGGGACCGGTGTTGGTGTATGAGAGCAAAAATGTTGCGCACTCTTTATTGATTACAGATGAGTGATAGGAATGGGGGAAAGGTAGGTGGATCGACACTTAATGTTTGATTGTGGTAGGTGCTCGTTGGGTCGGGTAATACCTGTATGATTGAACGCGGGTTTTGTTAGTTAACAGAAGGGATTAAATGTGGTTCGAAAACCTTGTTTTGTATCCATATATTGCGAGGTTTTACAATCTTGAGCGACGGTCGATGGGATATAGTTGCGATTAAATTAATGAGAAATGGGTAGAGAGGATGATGAGGTATGCCAAGTAAGATGTAGGAAATGGAGGAAGATAGACACATGTATTATCCCTAAGCTGGGGTATGGAGACACCAATTTGAGTTGGTCAAGTAGTTGTGATGAACCTGAGCGTGAAAAACTGGAGTGATAGAGAGGCGCCACAAATTAAGGAAATTAGGAAGAGGATATATTATAAGATATGATCACCTCCTCGATGATAGAGGCGTGGTGTACATAATATACATACTGGACAATGTGAGAACCAGATCATCACGTCCTCAATAAAAACATACAATCAAAGAAATCATGAAGGACTACAAATTCAATAGCGACATACATTGTATGCGGACTCACAGAACATAAAAGAACTAGATCACCATTTCGATAATAAATGATAAATTATACATTTTGCTGGGCGAAAATTTTTTTTTTTGATAAGGGTGATATAGGTTTTATTTTGTTGTTATTAAGGTACTACTTAAGGGATTCGAACCTGGGACCTCCAGGTTCTAGGCTAGTGGTATTTCCACTTGACCAAGCCCTTGTTCGTTGCTGGGCGAAAAATTTGTTACACCTTTCTAAAGGACCTCTAGATTTGAGGTGTCATATGGTAAAACTGGTTTTGTATTCATATATACTTGTCTTCTTCTACGATTTCCTCCATAGGAATCACATTCAAGCTCACTTACCATGCTAGATAATAAAATGGATTGTTTTGGTTGGAAAGCTTGTGTTTGTATTCGGGTATTACAAGGTTTATGTACAAAGAGTTTACAATATTGAGATTGTTACTTAAGTACTTTGTCTATGCGTTAAAATATAACACATTCACATGTTAACATAATATACGGCACAAGCAAAATAATGTACGTCAATTTCGTACGAGGCTCGTGAACTCTTATGGATGGTTGAAATGGCAACCGTTTTTCCAAAAGAAAGTGTCATCCAAGCAATGGGAGACAAAATTCTTGGTGGGTCTTCAATTGGTTTGGCTGGAAAAGTTGGTCATATACTCCTATTGCCACATAATAGAGTCCTAGTTCAGGTTGTGTCATGAAACAATTTGGATGCTACGTTTTCCCATTTTACTGTTCTTTCTTCTTACTCTGTTTTTTTGGCTGCGGGGAGGAACGAGGAAGGAGAAAGAATGAAGGAGCTTTGGTTCTGTTGTTGGTTGCCACTTCTGTTTAGTTGGAAAAGAGAAGGATGGGACATGTTTTTTTGTTGTTATTCAAAAAGCCTACTTTCCAAAGCTTCCAACTTTCAACACAGACACTCGAACCAGAAGGATTGCCCTCATTGGCTTTCCCTCTCTTTTATCTCTTCATCTTATGGGTCCAATCTTGTCCTTGCCATGTCCTCTTCCCTAGTTCCCTTTTCCCTTTCTCCATCTCCCCATCATTGTCATCACAAAGAGTATAGATGTACATACAATTGAATGTGGAGAGGTCTTCAATAGGAACATTAAGATGAAATTAGGTGGCGATGCCGCGCCTTGTCGCGAAGCAAAGATGGCATATTGGCATGTATTATATGGTCCGTTATGGTGTTTTGTTAGTATTATTGGTCTAAAATTATTTTTTTGTTAGCAGTTTTGTTAGTAATATATGGGATTGGAAGTTCGTAGATGAGTTTGGGTAGGGTATGGATATTTACTTCCATAATTTAAATTTGTATGAGTTGGGTATGGATACCCATTTATTCAAGGGTGATTTAATTACACATACAAAAATTAGACCTATATGTAGAACTTCAAAAGTTTAGGTACCAAAATGTAATACAAAAAAAATTAGGTGCTAAAATGTAATGTTCCATCAACATTTTGAGGACTTATATGCTAAAAAAATAAATTTAGCTTATAAATCTAAAGATTTATTGAGTTTCGGTACTGAACTGTAATTTTTATAGCTGAGGCTTAACTCCTTTTATAGTGATGTATTTAAGATGATAATTATTTACCTTTTTATAGAAAAATGAAAACTATTTATTTTATATGTGTAGATACCTAGCCAAATATTCCAAGTATAATTGTCGAAAATTCTAGCACGGGTGAAAAAGGAAAACTCTAGAGAGAAGCAAAAGGAATACAAACTGGAACTCGCTTAAAATTTCACGCCTGAAAAAGTTAGTGGTTCATGGTTCAGTGATTAATTCTCTAGACTGTTGGTGAGTCGTGTATGGACCCGTTCATACTTGTGATTAGAATATATAAAAATGATATACTAATTAGGGTTAGATGAAGAAGGCAAAGAAAGAAATAAAGAAAGGGTTATGGAAGGCGAGTGAAAAATGAAATGAAGAGGAAGTAGATGATGGAATGCTTTGATCAATTATTTTAGTTGGTCGTCAATACAACAGTCAATCATTTTCACCGTATCAATTTATTGACACTTGCTTATGTAGATGATGACTCGATATTTGCACATGTTTTCCCCTTTGTTTCTTGATCGTTTAAGCTTGCTTTATCGCTTCTTTGGCCTATTTTACGCTAGTTTGTGTTCCTTTGTCACATTTCAGGCCCTAGCACATAAAGTGAAGCGTAGGCGCAAGTTTCAAGTCAATCGGAGATCATTTGGCAATTCGGGAGAAGAAACACGAGTATGACCTGAGGAATAATGGATTTCTACCTCATATTATGGACAAATTATCATGGAAGTTTGTTATGAAAAGAAAGAGGACGAGACTACGAGCGTCTGGGTTCAGACGGCGACTGATTTGGAGTCCGGACGAGGGAGAAACGAAGCTTTGAACATGAGCGGAGGAAGAATTACGGGCAGGAGAATTACGACCATAATTTGGCCTCCCATGCCCGTACTTTCACTGCCGAGAGGAGATTTGGGTGCGCTGAAACTTAACCAAAACGCGTGTTTTGGGCAAAATACGGGCATGGAAGAATTACGACCGTAATTCAGCCCGTAATTCGCCCAGAATCGGGTTTTTGAGGCAGATTCGAGCCAAAGGAAAGAGAGAGCTGGGTTTTGGTTCCCAAACACCCAAGGGACGAACCCTAGAGAGAGAGAGCGACTTGGGAACATTCTTGGAGCTATTTTGGAGGATTTCTTCGCCATTGGAGCTCGGGAATCAAACTTGGAGATGGAGATTGAAGATCTAGATCAGATTTCTGCAGTCTCTCTCTTCTCTATGGAGTAACTTCCCTTCACTTAGGTTTTGAGGAACCCTAGTTCCATGTGTTAGGATCTTTCATGTATGAAGTTTTGAATGCTATACTGTGTGATTATAATCAATTGAGGCATGATTTATTGAGTCAATTGAATCTTGATCAAATTCTCTTGATTTCTGCTTTAACCTATGATAGATAGAATCTTATTAGGTTAAGAGAGCTTCCTTGATTGATAGTGGTGAATTGGTAGTGCGAGAGTCAACCAATTCACTGCTTTGTATTGGAATTCATTCCAGTAGTGGAGATCTGTGTGAATTGCCTTAGCAGTCTATCCCGGTGAAGGCTAGTCGCCTGCCGGGTATTCTGTCTGAGAGGGCTTGGTCAGCTTAAGAGATTCCAAGCTAATTTAGGATCTTCCGCAGTTTAATCAATAGTAGATCAACCAAATGTAATTGCAACTTGGACCTAATGAGGAGCTAGGGGGAATCATACCTAAGTGAGTTCCCAACTTGTAATTAGTAGAGTAGTTTATAAATCAATCCTTAATCTAGTTTGCTAGATAATGAACTGAAGCTGAGTAATAGTAACTCTAGAGACCCGTGGATTCGATATTTATTACTTGTGCCACTATACTGCAGTCTCTTTCATTGGTTACACTTGGCCATTGTTAGGTGTTGTGTTTTAGCGTACCAGTAGATGTCACATATTTGTTACATGTAGTTAGTAGAAGTTTGTTTAGTACCTCGTAAATATACTAAATGAGTTTATAAGTTCGCTCATGCAATATTTTAGAGTCGTCTCTCTTTTATCATTTATTTAATGTTTCACGTTATGCGCAAATATAAAATGGTCGAATCTTCTCCTACAATTGAGTGGTACAACATCTTGTATTGTACAGACTAAATTTATACTCTTACGTTATATTTGATTGGATTCATGGATTGGTTCAAAAGAATTGGTGGATTGGATTCATGGATTCAAGTGAAATCTAAACATTGGACCAATATGTAAATTTAAAAAAGTGTAGGTAAGAAAATCTCATAAAATTTAGATATCAAAACATAATTGTTCAATGATTTTACATTAAAATTAAATTTGAGGTATCAAAATATAAAATGTACATTAAAGTGACTAAGTTGTGATTTAATTAAATTTGGGGTATTAGGTACGAAAATCTCATAAAATTTATATACCAAACATAATTGTTCAATGCTTTTAGTTAAAATTAAATATGGGATACCTAAATATAAAATGTACATTATAATAACTAAGTTGTGATTTAAATAAATTTGCGATATCAAAATGTAAATAATTATGGAACAAGAACTCAACTTCAGGTTTATATATAGTAACTAGTAGTAGAAAACCTCACTCTCCTCTTTTTGTGTCCGGAAATTGGATAAGTTTCATACAATAATCATATATCATATACATTTACATCTTCTATGTTGTCATCCGATCGATTTTATATGTTATTATATATAAAAATTTCATTAAAACTCGTGCTCAAACGTGTCCAGGCACCAGGCAAACATCGAAATACATTATCTAGAACCATATAAGCACTTAATTAAATCCCAATTTGTCCTACATATGAAACCATCAATTCATACATTCTAAGAGCAACAAAGGATTCAATCTTTACATGAACAAAATTGAATTGGGGAATGTCAATAGAGTAGATGTTGACACCTAAAATTAATTTGTCCCGAAATTAAATGCCGCATTAAATAGTCTCGGCATTTAATTCGATACCGTGGGCAAAAAATGGCGTCGTTTGAAGTAAAACGGTATCGTTTGGAGTAAAAACGGTACCGCGAAACAGAAAAACGGTACCGCAAGGAAGCTGACCGGTACCGCAACACCGGAAACGACACCGCCGGCCGAAAATAAAGAGGCCGCTCGTTTAATGAAGGGTGAGGAGGAGTTTTGATTATTTAATTATTATTTGTTATTCCTTTGGAGAAAACAGTACCGCAAGGAGGCTCAGCGGTACCGCGGTACTGGAAACGATACCGAAGAATAAAAAAGGGCCGCGCGTGTGCTTTCTTGTTGGAGAAGGAGTTTTGGTTATAATTAATTAATATTTTTATTCCTTGTTGGAGGGGGAAAATCGGTACCGCGGAGAGTTAAAACGGTACCGCGAAACAGAAAATCGGTGCCGCGAGGAATCTCGGCGGTACCGCGAAGCTGGAGAGAGGCCGCGCAGTGTAGGTGTTGGGAAGGGAGTTTGTTTATAATTAATTATTATTTTTATTCCTTATTGGAAGGGGAAAATCGGTACCGCGGAGAGTTAAAACGGTACCGCGGATTTAAAAACGGTGCCGCGAGAGCCTGGCAAGCGGTACCGATGGGCAAGTGACCAAAATTCACACGGCCCAATGCGAGCGCCGATTGCGGCGTTTCCATGGATTAATATTTGTTGGCTAAATCAGCGGTGTCGTTTAATTCAAAACGGTACCGCGAGTAGACCCAACGGTACCGCGGAATAGCAAACGACAGTGTTTAATAAAAAACAATGTCGCAAAAGGAAAAACAAACGGAACCGTTTTGGCTCTAACGATGTTGTTGGTCGTGGACTAGTGATGGTCAGTTAATTAATATTTTAATGACTTTTTAGCACGGTGTCGTTAGTTGGAAACGATGCCGCAAAGGAAAGGAACGATACCGCGAGCAGGCCAAACGATGCCGCAACCGTTAAAACGACATTGTTTAAAATTAAAACAGTGTCGCGAAGCTCAAAATTCAACGACATCGCGAGACAAGGAAACGATGTTGACGCCGGGGTGAGAGTTTGACGGCGAGTTAACAATGAGGGCTGGTTTAATTAATTAGCATTTTATTATTCTTTTAGACGGTATCGTTTAATACGAGGCCGCGGAGAAGTAAAACGACACCGTTTAAGGCATCAACAACGCCGTAGTATTACTAAGCGATGTCGTTTTGTTAAAAACCATACCACGATGGTTTGGATTTTGGCGAGTGGCCCGGCAAGCTCAACGACACCGCAAGACAAGAAAAACGGTACCGTTGGTAGAGAATAATGTCGTGGAATGAAAACGACATTGTTTGATGGGACCGGGGCGGAGCAGTTCAAGGTCGGCATCGATTAGTGAAAAACGATGTCGCGGAAAGATTAAACGATGTCGCAGGAGGTATCAACGACATCGCGGTATCATAAACGATATCGTTTGATTAAAAACGATATCGCAGTGGTTAGGAGCTCGTCCAAAAGTGGCCCGCCAAGCTCAACGACGGCGCAAGTCTAGAGAACGACGTTGTTTGATGGACTAACAATGTTTAATCGGGTCGGGGCAATTGAGTGGGATTATAAAACGACATCGGTTGGTGAAAGGCGATGTCGTGGTATTGGTGAAACGTCAGCGTTACATGGACAAGGTTGTAAGTCATTTTGCCAAGTTTCTGCAAAGCAAGAGCGGTTTCGAGGGCACGTGATTATCACGCAACAAGGAGGAAGTTACCTGCACGGTTGACAGGAATGGAGACGTGGGAGACAAAGGCGCCAAGGCGGTTACTACGACGGGGAGGAGCGCGAAGTATAAAGATTTGGAAGAGAGAGAAGCTAGGGAGGGCAAAATCAAATCACAACTGCACCATTGCAGAATTATCTTTTTTCTCTCTAGTTTCGTAGAACCGCTCTGTCAAAGAACTCCTTTGCAGAGTCGTAGATCGTAGCTTGTAGTCGTAGTCGCGGAGCTCTCCAGAGGAACCTCCATAGGAGTAGAGGTAACGTAACTTAGAACACTCCTGGTTCGATTTTCTGTTTATTCGAACACCCTCGTTCGAACGTAGTTTGGAGAGGTGTTGAACCGAAAAACAGTTGTTTGATTAGAAGTCAAAGGTGTATCGATCAAATCAACGACGCCGACACCGGCGGCGGCCATTTGACGATCGTCTTTGTTTCTATTTTAATCGATCAAATCAACGGCGCCGACACCGGCGGCGGATATTTGACGGTTGTGATTGACGTGTGTTTTTGTGTTTTTCTTGAAAACCGTGCACAGTTAACACACGAGTTTCGCCAACGAAACAAATTGGCACACCCGGTGGGACACGTGTGTTCGAATGGCTCCGCGACGAAGGAATCCGGAAGGGGATGTTCCGCCCGGAATCGTGGAGGAACATGTGGCCAACATTGAAGGAGGCGGAATCGGTGCTGAAGACATCGGCGGGTCCGAGAATCCGCCGTCCACAGCTGGGCCGACTGGAGATTTGTCAATCCGCCATTTCATGGAGGAGAACCGTCGCATGTTTGCTAGCCTCAACAATGAGTTCGCAGGCTTCAAAGGCGAGGTAAATCAACGTTTTGACGCTTTAACTGCACGACATGATTCTCTTGAGTCTCGTGTTGATAGGCGTTTAGGCCAACTCTTTGAAGTTGTGACTAAAAACAGACATGATTTTGATGTTTTCGGGGATAAAAATCTACGTGATATGAATGAAATCAGGGAGCTCTTGGGTAGACCAGTAACGCAACCTAGGGATTTGCCGCTAAACGGTGAAAACAATTTAAACAGCGAAACTGGTTTTCCAAACAACAGTGCTCGAATTAGTCCGCCAAGACAAGGAGCTTCGCCGACACCGGTGATGAACCCACCAACTCCGCGAGTTAATCTTGGCGAGACTAGCACTGCCGCTCACACTCGGGTTGAACCACCGCCGTTTCACGGTGGGGGTCCACAAAATATTCCGGAGGCCAGACCTTACGTGGCTCCGATGAGCGGTGCTGGTGGTGGAGGAACGATCAACAATGATCATGTTCCGCCACGCGGCTACCCACAAAACGTGCCTCCGCCTCCAAGCGGGCTTGGCATGGATCCTGGTGGATTCATACCACAAGGGGGGCAACTCGGGGGGCAAGACGTTAATGCGATTCGAGATCAAGTAGCACAGATGCTGGCGGATCAGTTTGGTTTAGGGATTAGACCAGCGATGCCGCCGGTGTATCGAAAACCATATCCGGATTGGGTTGATAGATACTACCCCTTTCCACGTGGTTTTCGCGTGCCTGATTTCATCACCTTCAGCGGGACTGGGGATCAGTCCACCGTCGAGCATGTTGGACGATTCACGGTTCAGTGTGGTGATGTGAGTGATTTCTTGAAGTTGCGTTTGTTTGGCAACTCGTTGACCGGCCCTGCATTCGCATGGTACGTCAACTTGCCATCGAACTCGGTTCAAACTTGGCAGCAAATGGAACAAATGTTCCATGCCCAGTTTTACCGTTCTGAGCCAGAGGTGACAATGGCAGACTTGGCACGAATGCGCCAACAGCCAGGAGAAACAGTGGAACACTTTTTAACGAACTTTAAAAATGCAAGAAATCGCTGTTTTGTGAACTTGACAGAACGCGAGTTTGTTAAACTGGCCCAGGGTGGATTGAATTTTGAACTTCGTAAAAAGTTTCAAGATAGGGAGTTTTCTGATTTGTTTCAATTGATGTCCTGCGCTGTTAGATATGAATCTCTTCTCCGTGAAGAAGAACATAAGAGAAGTGGCTCTCGCGGACAATATTTCCCTAATTTTGAAAACTATGGTGTGAATAACGTCGGCAACGATGTTGACGAAGTTGAAGTTGATTTGGCCGAGATTGTGCAGGGGAAGCCATATGTGTGTGCTTCTCTAGCCAAGGCCGATGGGGAACCACAAGGTGGAAAGCCCAATCGTGCCCCGATTCAAACTAGAAAATATTCCTTTGATATCTCAAAATCAGAACTGATTTTCGACCAGCTTTACAAAGATGGTCAAATTAAGTTGACTGGGGGGCATACTATCCCGCCAGCTGAAAAATTAAAAGGGAAACGATACTGTAAATGGCACAACAGTGCATCTCATTCAACTAACATGTGTGTTGTGTTTCGCAACGTTGTGCAGGATGCAATTGAGAAAGGTCGGTTCAAGTTCCCAGAGCCGAGGAAGGAGGCCATGATTGTTGACACAGACCCGTTCCCAAACGTTGTCGGCGTCAACATGGTCAATCCCGATTTCTCTAAGATCAACCTGCCACGCTTCAAGTTGGTGGTGGACACATCGCCGCCGCCGAGTGGTAGTTCTGATGTGGCCCAGGGAGCTTCATCCTCCCAAGTGCAGGAGGGGCCACGCTTGGACCCAGTTGAAGAAGAGAAGTTGTGTGCCCAGTGTCGCGGAAAGCTAACCATTGGGGGAGCGGGACCGAGCCAGTCGGTCCACCAGAGATTGGGACCACGACAGTTCAAACCGAGGTATCCCTCATATGAACGCAGTGTCGAAGGAGTACGTGCACCTGCGTGGGGAAGAGGGCAGCGTAGGCAGTGGGTTGCTCAAAGTGCCCCGCCTTTCAAAAGTCTACCTTTTGGGCTTGCCCAACCAGTGAGGGGTCCCCCACCTGTCAGGAGAACCTTCAGGATGCCAAATGTGCCACGGGGTGGTTGGCACACCTACGACGTCCGTCGTCAGCAGCCCATTGTGGTTGACGCGATGACAAGGACGCAGTATCGAAGGTACCTCCGCAAGAATGCTCAAGGAAGGAGGATTGCAAACTTGCAAGCAAATGTGAACGTAGACAACTCTGCCACGGGTTTGAGAGTGACTGTGGCCGGTGCTGGAAAGGTTGTCGAGGACAACCTGGACGGGAACGATCAGGGAGTCCCGGGGGAGGCTGAGTACGATGCTGAGCTGGATGACTCCCTCATCGAAGAGGAGATGCTGGAATTGGAGGAGCCGAAGTCGAAATTCGATCGGAAAAACAAGGATGACGATGATGACAACCAAGGTGCACCCATGACGATCCAGTTTGGAAGTCTACCACCGGTTGTGGTGAACAATTACATCTTGCCTTTGATTTTCCACATTGATTTGGAAAATCAGGGAGAGGATGGCGAGGTCGTGATGGAGGTTGAGGAGTTGGATGAGGCTGCTCAAGAGGTCAACGTTGCTGAGCTGGTGAGCGGTTTTGCTCAACTGACTTTAGAGGAGGAGAATGAGGAGCCAGCTGCGGCAGAGTTGGTTGGCGGGGCTGCGGATCTGCCAATCGAGGCTGAGCCGTGGAGTGCAATGATGGCCCGCACGAATGGTTGGATTGACTTGGCAGTAGAGTCAGCCAGGCAGAACAAGAGTTCGCAGAGAATCCTGAAAGAGCTGTACGAAGCAGGCCACAAAGCTGTTGGGCCACTAGGCGAAGATGAGGGAAGATATCCTTTTTACGTGTTATACCAAGGCCCGAAAGAGTCAACAAGTGTGCCGGTGGAGAACATCACATGGGAATCAGACTTCGACAAGCTGGAGAAATCGATTCAGGCTGCAGAGGCGAAAGGGAAAGTCGTGGACGAAGGAGCCATGAGTGAAGAATTGAACAAGGTCGTTGTTTTCAACGAGCCCGAGCCGAAGATGATGCGTCATTTGAGGCCTCTCTACATCAAAGCCACACTCGACGACGTACCAATGTCGAGAGTCTTAGTTGACAATGGCGCCGCAGTAAATGTGATGCCAACAAGGATGCTGAAGAAGTTGGGCAAGAGCACTAATGACTTGATCCCAACGGAAGTGTTTGTGACAAGTTTCAATGGTGGGTCCACTTCTGCCAGGGGAATCCTCCCAGTTGTCGTGGGATTTGGATCACAGAAGCGGATGAGTGCTTTCTTCGTGGTGTATGGAATGATAAGCTACAACGCAATACTTGGCCGGGATTGGATCCATGCCAACAAGTGCGTTCCTTCATCGCTGCATCAGTGTTTGATGTCTTGGGTTCCTGAAGACAGTGTCGTTGAGGTGGTACAGGCCGACACGAAGCCGTTTGCCGTTGGGGCCAACGTGGTTGAAGCTCTTCTGTACCACGGTGACCTTAGTCCTCAAAAAATTAGGAGTATGGAAGGGGGACCATGCAACGTCGCAGTTTCAAGCACAAAGGTGTTGGGTAAGGCGTGCTTGAACTCGTTGTCTGATATGGCGAGACCATCAATGCTTGCATTAGGTGGTCCACCAAAATTTGAGTAAGCCACCTCAAGAGAGGGTGGAGAAGGCCGAAATCACGGCCTTGCTGGAGGGGTTGCCGATCGACGGCGACGATTCGAGTAGCGAAGTGGGAAAGGAAGCAGTGTTGCCGACATTGTGGAAGAAATCAACCTTGGCGCCAAGGAGAATCCACGTTCAACTTTCATATTGCCAGCTTGCATGACTCTGACAGGTACGAGTTAACTCTGATTCTGAATGGCTTCAAAGATTGTTTTACGTGTGAATGTTAGGAAATATAACATGGATATGTTGCAATCATGTTGTATAGCCAGTTTATCGCTTTTTATTTTAGATTCATGCATGACTGAGCTACGTAGATGCCATCGGCATTGCATTAACCTAGTCAAGGCTGTTGGTGTATGGTTGTGTTGGCTAAATGGTTTGTTTTCTTTAGGCCGGAGTTGTTAAATATGGTCGGCCGGTTACTATGTTGTCGAGATAGTCAAAGTTTAAACATGGCTTTACTTTTTATTTTCGTTGATAAGGAAAGAACGACCAAACATGGTCATTTTGGCCAAGCCACGGAGGTGTCATTTTAATTTGTTCTTTGCTTTTCTTCTTACCGACATTGGTGGGGGCATGACAATGTTGTAGAAGTAAAGGAATTTGTGGCCGAAAAAACAAGAAAAAAACGAAGTTGTTTATAAAAGAGCAGCTTTGCTGAGGAAAACAAAGTTGTTTAACAAAGAAGGGGTGGGGGGCCAATCATGGTCGTTTTGGTCTATGTGGCAATGGAAGAATTGCCGCGGTACCGTCTTGGGGTCTTCTTCTCAACAACGTTGTTTTGGTCCCAACATCGTTGTGAGGCATGACTTGAATCCTTTGCCCGTAACGCTGCTTGAGAAGAGAGTCTTGTTAGAAGCTACTCTAATTAAATTAAATAGAAAATAAGCAAACCAAACGTGATGGTTTTATTACCATGTTCCTTGTTGAAAAAGGACTAGGATTGGCCAATGTAGTTCCCGCAGCACTGCAAGGGATTGTTGTGCAGGACAATAATGTTGGTCGTATTCGAGGATCCGCAGGTTTGTTGTGGAGAAATCCCATTTAAAACAACATTGCAGCTTGCTTTAATTTTGGCCAAAACAGCGCTGCGGGAGTAGCAACAACGCTGTATGGGGGATTCTTTTGGGCCAGGGTTGCCCGGATTGGAGTTGGATGCCTTATGCAATTCCAAAGAAAAAACCTGTGTTGTTTGGAGAAAACAACGTTGTGCTCAAACAACATTGCGGGTTCGTGACGGAAAAAGAAGCGATAATTGAAGCGGCCGAAAAAAAAAATCGTAATAAAAAGTAATTCGGCCAAAGCAGCCCTGGAAAAGAAAAAAAAATAAAAATTTATTCAGCTCTGCGACTGTTGTGGCCAAACAGCTCTGGCGAAAAAAAATAATAATAAATAAATAGCGGGCGGCCAAAACAGCCCTGCTATTAAAAAAAAAAATTAAAAAAAAAAGTCTCCCAGCGCTGCAGCTAGCAGCCCTGATTATTTAAAAAAAAAAAATCCATATTGTTGGCCGCAAAACCAACTTGGCAAAAGTTTTATGATGTTTCCGCCGAAGCCGAGTTGTGGTGCGACGACTTTGTTTTCGTTCTTTGCAACGATGTCGTCGGGGTCGCAGGGCTGGGACAACAACGCCGTATTGGAAAAAGGACTGCGTATGACCAGTGCAACGTCGCGGACGAGTTTGGATAGATGCGCCCGGTAACAAGGAATAAACACGTCTGGCTTCACAACATTGCAGGTTCACACCACAACATTGCATAGAAGGCTGGCAGGAAAGGTAAAATCTAATCAGCTCATCATAATCATATACAGTCTTGTTCAATTCCTTGTGGATTCAAAGCCAAATAGAAGTTCGGTTTTTTTTAGGAGCAATGTCAACAATTTGGTTCATAATTCTTATAAACCAAATTGTGGGGGGCATTTGTTGACACCTAAAATTAATTTGTCCCGAAATTAAATGCCGCATTAAATAGTCTCGGCATTTAATTCGATACCGTGGGCAAAAAATGGCGTCGTTTGAAGTAAAACGGTATCGTTTGGAGTTAAAACGGTACCGCGAAACAGAAAAACGGTACCGCAAGGAAGCTGACCGGTACCGCAACACCGGAAACGACACCGCCGGCCGAAAATAAAGAGGCCGCTCGTTTAATGAAGGGTGAGGAGGAGTTTTGATTATTTAATTATTATTTGTTATTCCTTTGGAGAAAACAGTACCGCAAGGAGGCTCAGCGGTACCGCGGTACTGGAAACGATACCGAAGAATAAAAAAGGGCCGCGCGTGTGCTTTCTTGTTGGAGAAGGAGTTTTGGTTATAATTAATTAATATTTTTATTCCTTGTTGGAGGGGGAAAATCGGTACCGCGGAGAGTTAAAACGGTACCGCGAAACAGAAAATCGGTGCCGCGAGGAATCTCGGCGGTACCGCGAAGCTGGAGAGAGGCCGCGCAGTGTAGGTGTTGGGAAGGGAGTTTGTTTATAATTAATTATTATTTTTATTCCTTATTGGAAGGGGAAAATCGGTACCGCGGAGAGTTAAAACGGTACCGCGGATTTAAAAACGGTGCCGCGAGAGCCTGGCAAGCGGTACCGATGGGCAAGTGACCAAAATTCACACGGCCCAATGCGAGCGCCGATTGCGGCGTTTCCATGGATTAATATTTGTTGGCTAAATCAGCGGTGTCGTTTAATTCAAAACGGTACCGCGAGTAGACCCAACGGTACCGCGGAATAGCAAACGACAGTGTTTAATAAAAAACAATGTCGCAAAAGGAAAAACAAACGGAACCGTTTTGGCTCTAACGATGTTGTTGGTCGTGGACTAGTGATGGTCAGTTAATTAATATTTTAATGACTTTTTAGCACGGTGTCGTTAGTTGGAAACGATGCCGCAAAGGAAAGGAACGATACCGCGAGCAGGCCAAACGATGCCGCAACCGTTAAAACGACATTGTTTAAAATTAAAACAGTGTCGCGAAGCTCAAAATTCAACGACATCGCGAGACAAGGAAACGATGTTGACGCCGGGGTGAGAGTTTGACGGCGAGTTAACAATGAGGGCTGGTTTAATTAATTAGCATTTTATTATTCTTTTAGACGGTATCGTTTAATACGAGGCCGCGGAGAAGTAAAACGACACCGTTTAAGGCATCAACAACGCCGTAGTATTACTAAGCGATGTCGTTTTGTTAAAAACCATACCACGATGGTTTGGATTTTGGCGAGTGGCCCGGCAAGCTCAACGACACCGCAAGACAAGAAAAACGGTACCGTTGGTAGAGAACAATGTCGTGGAATGAAAACGACATTGTTTGATGGGACCGGGGCGGAGCAGTTCAAGGTCGGCATCGATTAGTGAAAAACGATGTCGCGGAAAGATTAAACGATGTCGCAGGAGGTATCAACGACATCGCGGTATCATAAACGATATCGTTTGATTAAAAACGATATCGCAGTGGTTAGGAGCTCGTCCAAAAGTGGCCCGCCAAGCTCAACGACGGCGCAAGTCTAGAGAACGACGTTGTTTGATGGACTAACAATGTTTAATCGGGTCGGGGCAATTGAGTGGGATTATAAAACGACATCGGTTGGTGAAAGGCGATGTCGTGGTATTGGTGAAACGTCAGCGTTACATGGACAAGGTTGTAAGTCATTTTGCCAAGTTTCTGCAAAGCAAGAGCGGTTTCGAGGGCACGTGATTATCACGCAACAAGGAGGAAGTTACCTGCACGGTTGACAGGAATGGAGACGTGGGAGACAAAGGCGCCAAGGCGGTTACTACGACGGGGAGGAGCGCGAAGTATAAAGATTTGGAAGAGAGAGAAGCTAGGGAGGGCAAAATCAAATCACAACTGCACCATTGCAGAATTATCTTTTTTCTCTCTAGTTTCGTAGAACCGCTCTGTCAAAGAACTCCTTTGCAGAGTCGTAGATCGTAGCTTGTAGTCGTAGTCGCGGAGCTCTCCAGAGGAACCTCCATAGGAGTAGAGGTAACGTAACTTAGAACACTCCTGGTTCGATTTTCTGTTTATTCGAACACCCTCGTTCGAACGTAGTTTGGAGAGGTGTTGAACCGAAAAACAGTTGTTTGATTAGAAGTCAAAGGTGTATCGATCAAATCAACGACGCCGACCAATTAAGGCAACTATAAAATTTGGTCATGAAATGTACATACACCAACCAATAAAAACCGTTAAAATGACTAATATTTTTGGTTGCCAGAATTTATCACAACCACAAAATTTGGTTTTAAAGCTCGTATCCTAACCAATTAATTAATTATTTTATACGCCCAGTATTGTTTCGATGCACAATGGTATTGAAAATGTGTTATGTTCAAACTTGAGCTAATTAATAGATAAAAACGGTAGAAACTATTATTCCATACAAATATAATTTTGCATCTCACATATAACATAAAGTGAGGATTAGCAGAAACAGAAAATCTCAAAAAGAACAATCTCTAAGTGTCTAATTTCACAGAGATTGTTCTTGTTAACCTTCCAGCTTTGGTTCCAGCTTTAGGCTCAGTTCTTCCACATTGAATTCCCAGATTCATCATTCACTTCTGCAGCATTTCAAAGTATAAAATA
Source organism: Linum tenue (assembly GCA_946122785.1). Lineage (NCBI taxonomy): Eukaryota > Viridiplantae > Streptophyta > Magnoliopsida > Malpighiales > Linaceae > Linum > Linum tenue. Next base: position 34,000,969 of record CAMGYJ010000003.1, read on the forward strand.
TAAAAGTAATTAGGTGACAGTTCATTAACAAAGATTGAAAATAGGAAAATAAGAGAAATAGTACCGATGTGCTAGCATGAGTCCTAACTTCCCGATCCTGACTACAAAAAGACACAGTAATCTTGTCTCATTTTCAATGACTTCAATTCAAGTCACAACTTTAAAGAGCATCAGCAACTTAGAATAAGAACATATAACAAATGGATACCTTTATCTGGTGCCATAAAATAAAATATAAAGATTCCCCTGCAACAACGAGAGAAGTAAATGGTTTTACAGGGGAGGGAGGAAAAGGGTAACTAAAACTTAACTAACTGAGGGAGTTCAACGAAATCAAAATCAGGTTGAACTGTAGCTAATGAAGCTCAGGGTGCAGTGTGACGGTAAGTAAAATTGCAGAAGACATTGCAGGTTCACTTTGAAACCTCTTCGCTGCAACATGGACAGCAAAATACCTATATTCCACCATCCTAGGAGTCGAAGAATTCGCATAACTAGCTTTATGAGAGCAAAATCAAAACACTTGAACATATAAAGTTTATGTATGGTATCATGAGATTCTCTACATCTACTTCCGAGAACATTCCAACTAATTGAAGTAAACTAGACACAACGTTCTATCATCAATTACCATCATCAAATTTAAACCAAATTCTACACGAAGACTAAACAGAACTGGCATGCATAAAGTAGCTTCAGTAATCAATACCACCCGAATAAGAAAACGAATGAAAAATGTAAAAACAAAGGACACCAATTGTAGACACGGTAGTTGATAGCTTTAGCATTCTGCATATATCAACAAAGCAGGGGAACTATGAACGAAACATTACCAACGATAGTGGTTACGTGCACGAATCTATTTACTATGGCAGTATAGTAGTGTCAAAGAAATCATCCCATGAAACCAATCAAATCAATTTAGGTCTTAGTAGGTAAAGTAGTGGCAGACCTGTATGGAATGTGCTTGTGAGTTCAGCTATCCTGATAAGAAGAAAAATTAAACCAAAGAAAAAGACAATAATACAATTAGATCAGGCGAGAACAAAAGCAGAAAAGCTAACAACGTATATACTGGAAACAAAATTGACAGAGAGAATTTCCAATCTCTTGGACGAATTAAACATGAATTTATTTATCATATGCACGACTTAGAAACAGAGAAAATATTATGTGAGTTTTGTACATTACTACCTTAGTAACTTAGTAATATATGCTTTCATCATCTATGACCTACCCATGGTCAAGAAAATGGCAGAAGCTGCAACAACTGATGGAGGGTAGCAAAGCATGTTGTACTCCAGCAGAGATAGTTCACTGATGTAATTTACTAAGAAGCATTCGAACTGCATTGATGGGACCTCATCGATTACTTGAGCAGCTCTCACAAATCGTCTTCATAACAAGGGCCATGCAACGATAACAAGAAGTCAGCACATAGAAGCCAAGAAAAAGCAGAACTGCAGAAGGCAGTGCAATGGATGAATGCAAGTTACCAGTAAAGGAACGTCACTCAACAAGAAACCTGGAAACTTGTTACTTATGCAGTAATCATCATGGAGGCAACACCAAGCAATTGCAAACTTTGCTTGTTCATCACATTGCCGGAGAGATATCGATCAATGTATTTAACGGACAGATACAAGGCATCTGGCACAAGTATTACTTTTCTGCAACCTCCACAAACGTGGTTGATCATCTTCAGCAACCCAAAAAAAGACAGATGACTGGACAAATTGAGGTTTTGTCAAAGTAATTCACCTGCTGCTAATTCATTATCAGTAATATAGAGCTTGTTCAATGCCTTCTTGTTGATAGAATCAATCTCATGCAAATCATTATTGTTCACGTACTCAATATCACGGCTTTTGAAGGAATCACAGGAAGTTTCATCTCATTTAGTTGTAGCCACATTCATCTCACAGTAAGCAGGAGGCTTGACAATGCTTGAGTCAACTTCATGGCTTCTTCGTGCAGATGTGACCTCAATCTTAGTCGGTTTCACCACTGCCATAATTGAAAGCTCCAAGTATCAATAATCATGTTCACCTATTGCGCAATCAAGAACTAACACCAAAGACTGGCCAACTAGAGCAAAGAACGAATAAGTTAGATTTTAGAAAACTCAAAACCCCTAACCTGATTTCTACGGCGCTTGCTGAAGCACTCAAACGACCTCCTCGAACTCATTTTCCATTAAACCTTTGTTATGCAGAAAAACCACAACGAAAAATCACACCAAAGCATCACAACAAAGTAAGAATTAGAACATTAACCTCAACAGATAACTATCAGTTCTTACTTGATGCAAAGACCAATTCACCTGCGGAGAAGGAATTTGCCAGAGTTGGAGGCGGGATTATTCGCGATCAATTCCCCTGCGACAAGAGCTTCCAGAACCCTAGCTCAGCAAAGAGAAATCAGAGAGACAAAGGAGAAGGCCTCACAGTTCCGAGGCGGCGACCGTGCTCGCGATCAAAATCACATCGGCGCTGGTGAGGGATTGCACTCCATGGCTAGGGATTGGAGTGACGCTCGTGCTCCAGCGTATTCAGATTGCGTGTTCTCTCGACGATGCCAGGGGCGACTCGAGCTATAGGCCGTCTTTCGTGATCTCACAATGACGCCAGGGACGACCTCGTGCTCCTTCGCCTCCATGACTTTCTCAATGACGGCGGTGACGAGAGTGCCAATCCTGTCATCGGGGATCAAGATGACGGCGCCCTGGAGCTATCTTTGGGAAACTGGAATTGCCGGATCTCAACGAAGCAAATAAGGAATGTAAATTAAGAGGAGACGAGAGAAGATGAGAAATTGGAGTCAGAATCGGAATTGAGAAGAGAAGGAGGAGGAGGAGGAGACTGAAGAAGAAAATTCAGGTTTAGCGGAAGAAGGAAGGAGATAGAGGAGAAAAAAAGCGTAAAGACTAAAGATGGATTCTTATGCGTAACTATTACTACAGCCACTAAGTTTCAGTAATAGTTACATACAGTACCTACATTTTTATACAACAGCAACACAATGACAACCAAATAATTTAGTTGTTGAATTTTCTTATTAGATTTGCAACCAAATTGTTTAGTTATCTAAAATTTTGAAAATTCTTATTTAAACTCATAACCAATTATATTTGGTTGGATAAAAGTAAAAATTATTATATTACCAATTTTTTTGGTTGAAAAAGCTCCAAATGGTTGGAAAAAAGTATAAATACTTTTGCTACCAAATAATTTGGTTGGAAAAAAGTATAAATTCTTTTGCTACCAAATTATTTGGTCTCTTCTAGTTTTATTTGGTTATCGATATTTTGATTTTAATAAGCAACCAAATTGTTAATATTTTGGCTACCAAAATTTAATTGGTTGTAAATACTAACCTTTTCTCAACCAAATTTAGTTTGGTTGTAAAACTTTTGGTTGCGAAACCTACTTTTTGTTGTAGTGAATTGAAAATATTAGAGATGTTGATTTTTTAATCATTAAAGAAATGAAATAACAACTATAGCATTATAAATAGTAGAGAATTGTGGTTCACAAGTCACAACGATTTACAAATTTTCTGTAATTAAAATATGAGGTAATAAAAATATTATCATAAGTAATTGAGTAAAATCACATGAAATTTAGACAAAAAAAAAAAACATAACGAGAATGTAGCAAGTCAAAACGAATCAGTTAGAAGAAAGTAGTCATATCTGCGAGTCAATGTAGTCAAAATCGCGCTTTAAAACTTAAAATTTTTTTATTTTACGTTTCTAAGTTACTAAAACGCTTCAGCACAAAATCTCAACTTTTATAACTTACGTCGTTTTGATTTTACCACCATTCTTTCACCTCGTCGATTTACGCACCACGTACAGCACAATCTCCTACCCCTGCATCCATTGCCACCACAAAACAGAACATATACATATATGCAATGAACAAAGGAGATGTACGTGAACAAATGATATCAGAAGCCCCCATGCATCAATTGTAATGAAAATTTGGAGGAAGAAACAAACAAAATCACGATCGTCCTGTCGACGCCATGAATCAAGCGAAACCCACGCATCGTCCATGGCGTCTTCCTCGTCCCCTTGCGCAGCAGAGCACCGTCACCATTCAACTCATCACCATAAAAGCATCGTCCATGTGTCTGATTTGTTCTTGTTGTAACCCAAAATATATACTACCAACTACAGAAAAGGATAGACACGTGCAATACCAGCTAGTTTTTATAATCGAGATTCACCAATATCTACAACGGAGACATATGAATGGCGCAGTAGAGCACTATGCCGTATTTCATTAGAAAATTAGATACCGAAAAAAAATCATAGTTTTTTTTACAATATCAATTTTACACGTCGATATTTTAAATTTTAATGTAGTAAATTCATCAATGATGGAGTCTACATCCATACCAATATCATACTCTCTTTAAGATAAAATAGTTAACCAATTGACAAGAAATTCATCGCTGATTTTGTTGCGCAAATAATTTTTCACTTATTTCATTGTTGAAAAGGTTCTCCCCATAGTAGCTGTTGAAACGAGTAGAGTCAACAGTAGACAAATCAATCGACTAATCAATATATATTTCTTTTAGTCTTGTACGTTTTAGACTTTTAGAATTTTAGGTTTCATTGTTTGTTTTTCTTTAAACGAGAGAATTTTCAGGCTAAATTTAGAGTTGTGATTTGAATATGTTTATCTTACCCGTACAAATTTACTGTACACATGCAGTGATAGAGTAAAAACTCTCAACGAGGGAAGATGGATTAAAATTCTAAATAGTGAAGGGGCTAAAACCTTACCCACCATTCCAATTTCTAAATTTATTAAAAGTTTACATGTATTTTTATTTATATTTTAAAAGTTGAGAAAGCTAAATCCACATTTGACTTCAACCTATAAGCTCCACCAATGTACGCACGCAACCACCTTCAACTTATATATATATATATATATATATATATATATATGTTTCCAAGAGTAACAAAGGATTCTCCTTACATGAATAGAGTCGAACAAAAATATTAACAAAAATAACATGAAACAACCAACTTCGACCTTTAACCAAAGGATTCAGTTTTCCACGAATCACTAATGAATTCATCCCCTGTAGCTATTGATGAGCTGCTCTCACGGGCTTCAAAATATGTTCCTTGCATCGATTTCCCACCATTCCTTCACCTTGTAGATTTACGCACCACGCAGAGCGCAATCTCCTCCCCCTGCATGCATTGCCACACCAAGTCACCAACCAACACAGCGCATGAACAAAGTAGATGTGATGTTAATACGGTAACAAAAAAGCACGCTTAATCTTATACCTAGTCACGTCTAGTTGTTAGGTAATGTCAAAACGTCTCGTTTAGGAGTGTATCCGCTAAACAAATTGCATTGCAATGAAAAAATTGGTAATGAAAAAACAACTCACACTCGTCTTCTTCACACCGCTGATCAAACGAAACTCTCGCATTGACCATGGCGTCTTCCTCCTCCCCTTGCGCAGCAGGGCGCCGTCGCAGCTCAACTCATCGGCGTAAAAGCAATACAGGCTCTTCGCCGCTATTCTCTCTCCACCGTCGTTTTTGATCACGCTGTTTGATATCAGTAACCAACTCCCGCTAGAGGTGTCCATGTCGATCCCTCTTCGAAGCTTGCTTTCCGGTGACGCGAACACGTACACCCTCCCGTCGTCGTGGCAATGTATGTTATCCTTTGTATTTGCTACAATAGCAAACCGCGTGAAAAAAAAAACAAGTTACCCAACAATAATCCTCGCACGTGCGAAGTTTGAATATGGTTCTCAATGCTCTCTAGTGAAGGATTTCATTAATGGCGAGGTCTACTCCAAAATACTACCAAACTACTAAACAAAAATCAACGTAAGAAACTAAATTGGGTTTCAATTTTCTCATATATTAAACTAGAAAATTCTCATACTCGAAACATTACTTCCTTCCCCACAAGCAAACAAGACTAAACAATAACCTAGAAAATTTATAAATAGGAGGGTTAATAATAAAGATAGATACCCGAGCCCAATAATTAGTCCAATTATTACGATGACTTGATTCTCGTAACAAAACATTGTAAAAAAGAAGCATACCTGAACTGAGATCCTCGGGGTCGTAATCGAAGAAATCGAAAACAGAGCCATCTCCGCCCTCGATTTTGAGCTTCAGCAAACCCAGCAAGTCGGCTTCGGTGGGTTCGAATCCGATTCCTAGGGGGAATGACTCTTCCAATAAGTTGGTCATCGTGAAGGGTTTTCTGGGTGAAGAAGTAGAAGAATAGAAGAGAATATGCATATTTATAGAGGCGGATGACTGCAAAGGTTTTTTCCTTGTACGTAATAGGAACGGAAATTTCACAATTTGCGGCGATTGTCGTTAGTTGGGTTACAGAAAAACTGGCCCTTGGGCTTTTTTTGATTTGGAGCCCACATGGCGGGTCTCTTTGATGGTCCAAGCTATGGTGAAGAGAGGGGCCCATTTCCAAGCCCACCATGTGTCTGTAACTCTGTTGTCGACTTTGTCGTTCCTCGCGCTGATGCGCTTCTTCGTTTTCCATTGCATTTGCATTTCCAATCTCCCCAACGGCGGAGATGGCTCTCTGTCTCTAGTCTCTGCTCGCTGCTTCGCATTTCCATTTCTTCTCCCGCCTCTCTCTTCCCTTCCGATCTCTCTCTCGGATTCCATCTCCGGCGGGTTGTTCGCGTGCTTTAAACCCTTACAATCGTTGGCACTACTTCTTTCTTGCTATTCGAAACCCTAATTTCTTCTGGTCCCTAGCTCGCTCGCCGTCATGTCGAAAAGGATCAAGAAGAATGAAGCGTCGGAAGAGCAGCCGAACGAACTGTCGCTTAGGCTGCCAGTTGGATTTCCCGAGGATCTGTCTGATATGTTCTTGCTGAGGCTGCCTAGGGCTTGCTTTCTCTTCCGATTCCGCTCCGTCGCGAAGTCATGGCAGACTCGCTTCTTGAAGCCTGACTTCATCAAGAAGTTCATCTTCCAGAACACCGACCTCTGGAACGATCCACAGCTTCTAATCCAGCGCCGCCAGAAAGGCAGGTCAGTTTACTCTCTTCATTCTCACCGCTCGCTCCGTCTCGTCTCCGGCCCTGCTCAATTGGAAAAACTAGAATTGGGTTCCGGTAACTTCGAGGTTCGCTGCGGCTGTAAGGGTCTCTTCTGCCTTGCCGACGGAGATGGCAGCGGCTTCTCGAATATTGTTCTCTGGAATCCAGCAACCACGCAGACGAAGCTTCTGCCGGTTTCCAACCTCGATCAAGCTTTGGATGGGTATGCCCGGATGAGCGAGGTGATCGGGTTTGGTTTCGACCCGGAAAAGAATGACTACAAAGTCGTTCGGACTGTGGTTCGCTTTACCGCTGACGAGGACATAGAGGAATCTAGTGAGGTCTACAGCCTTAAAATTGATTCCTGGAGGACGATTTACATAAGGCCTCATGATCTTCCGGACACCATCCATTACTCGGTGCCATCTGAATCTGGTGATGGCAGATTGTTCTACTGGTGGGGACCATTGTTGGATTTCATTTCGTTTGATATGAGGAGTGAAGAGTGTGAGGGTATGAGATTGAGATATCCTGATGCATCGATGCAGAGAGCCTTCTCCGTGAGATCCGTTTCCTTGGTCAAAGGCTCGACGGTTGTCATATTTTCCGATAGAAGTATTGATCGTCATGAACCCAATGAGTTGCAGACATGGGTGAGGTTGGATTTTGAAGATAGAATGGCCGGCTGGATAGAGTTGTCCACCATTAAGAGCAACAAACTGAACATGTGCATGCATCCAGTGGGAATATGGAAGGACAAGAGGTGTTTCCTCCAGAGATACGAAGATGGACAGCTCGTGGTCGTCGATCTTGAAAAAGGAGAAGTCCTTCCCATTGAACTTCAGATTCAAGGAGATTGGGAATCATTCAAAATCTTCCCTTATACTCCATGTGAAGTTTCATTGGAGTAGTTGATCTTAGATTCCCTGCTTTGGAAAGAAACCATGCTTCCAAGCTGCTCTGGCTACAGTATTTCCGCTCTTGGTAACTCTTGACGTAGCGGACTTGTCAAAGAAACTCTGCTACTTGTCAAAGAAACTCTGATCTCAATTCAAGTTTCTAGATCCAAAGTCTTAGATTTTCATTTTGCATTGTAGTAGTTAGCGTTGTTCTTGTAAGTCTTGTCTGTGGGTTGTTAAGCCTTGTAGTAGTCAGTGTTGTGTTGTGTTAACATCAGCCTAATTGTAGTAGTTAACATTGTACGTAATTGTCGACGTTGCTTAGCAGATGGTCAACACTATTGCTGAAGTATTATCATCAATCTAGCTGTATGTATGTTTGATTGAATTAGTAGATGTGAAGCATTTGTCTGAAATTATGTATGTGCTCTAAGAAAACAGCAGAGAAATCTGAAGCTTGTTTTGAGTCTTGAGATGCTAGGTGTGATGGGAGAAGCCTTGGGAATGTGATTGCCGTGCCCTTGGATTGGTATGATCTTCCTGGTCATAGGAGACATGGAAGGACTATACCGTATTAAGCAACATACTTGCTAATTAGAAAGGAAGCCCTTGATGGGCTGCGTCAAATTCTTGATGGTGAAGTTGTATACTGGGTGAGCACTACCTTGCTTAATACCCTGAATATTGTAGGCGTGATCGCAAAAAAGTTGTGGAGATTTTGGTGAAGGACCTGAACCTGTTTGCTGCATCTTATGATTTGTTTAAGGAAATTGCACAGTTGTTTGGTTGGAGAACTTTAGGTGTCCCTTGCTGCTTACTATCTTTTGTGGTGCTTTCGTCGTTTGATGAATTATTGACAAGTATGCATGGAGATTGTTTTCTTACTTGTGCTTCAATGTGTGTTCCATCCCATGAAATATGAGCTCCTACCTCCGTTTCAAGTCATGGAGTGCTACAATCTTGTTGCTATTTTTCAATTCTATTAGGTCAATAATCTGCCTGTTGCATATGCCCGCACCAGCCACGAGCTTAGTTCCCTCCTACTCGTCCGATGATCTGCCTATGAATGTGCTATGGTTTTGAATTAAGGGCCAGCATAGAAGAGCATGTACTTCCTTCCATTGCTGCAGATTTTACTTCTTGGTAAGCGTCTGTGTGGATTGGCTAAACTTCAGTATTTGCTTGTCAATTTTTGGAAAGTGAATCAAATTTGGATATCTTAGATACTAAGTCCTCTGCCATCTGAGCTGCTCGGTACATTTCATGTCTTTGATGGAAAGAATGACGTTTCAGGTTCTCATAATGACATTTTTGTTTCTGAAGCTCGACATACTTCTATGTTTGAGAAGATTTTTTTGGTTCATATGTTGCTTGCTTATTCAATGCATTTAGGACTTTCCATAGCCAAGTGCTTTTGTCACATCTGTTGGCACAAACATGGGCGCTGAAGTCATGATATGAGATCTTGGAGCATGCTCGATAGAGTTACCGATTTGCATTTGTAGGAATCTGTTGCTAATGATCATACAACACCAATGAACCGCGTCATGTGGAGTCCCGATGGAGCTCTATTTGTTATATTGTCGTTCCACTTCTGAGGATCTAATGTTGTGCTTTTATGATATCCTTCGCTGTCTTATATCATTTAGGTTAGCTGAGTCTTTGAGTCATGCTAGTAGAGATGCCTTGTGAATCGTTGGTTAGCTTGTTGAAGTCCTGTTTGCAATGTTTTGGCACTGTGTTTAACTGTCTTTGGGGTCTTGTCATTGTTTCATAGGGATAGGGGTCTTGTCATTTTTATAACATGAGTATTAATCTTGTGATTACTTGCATCAAAAAGATTTTATTATATTTCTTAACAATTCAAATGATTACAGTTTGATCTCTTAGGTTGCATGATTAAATATTAGTTCTGGTTAGAGGTGGCAAATGGATCGGTGGATTGTGATTGACGGATCCATAGATCAAGTGGATTGGACTAAATAGATTAGTGGATTCGTGGATTGGAGCATATGGATTAGTGGATTGATCCATGGGTCCAAATAACATCCAAGCCTTGGACCAAAATGTAAATTTTAAAAAGTTTAGGTACTAAAATGTCATAATTAAAAATTTTAGATACCAAACGTAATTTTCCAATGAGATTTTTAGTATAAAAATATATTTTAGGTACCAAAATATAAAATATAAAAGATTAGGTACTAAAATGTAATTTGTCATTTTGAATTCATGGATCAATCCATGAATCCACCAATCTAATTGGATTTGGATAAAATGGATTGGATTTAAATGGATTGGATTAGTTGGATATTTAAGTGGATGGATTGGATTGAGAATTGTCGCCTCTAATTCTGAGGATTGATATACATGTTTTGTTATAATTAATAACATCAAATATACTTTATCCTAATGATTGAACACTTGAAACGATAATAGTTTGAACTCATAGGTCATAGGTTCAAAGTCATGATGATTGGTATACATGTTTATTTAGTTTTATTTTAATGTAATTAATAACTTAAAATGTTAAAATCATAAATGACATGGAAAAATGTGGAGCTTTCTTTGTCCTACGTGGCAAAAACTTTCTCCACAATAGTCATAATATAAGTCAGGACAAAGGATAGATACACGTACTAATTTATCAAAGAGCGTAGGTCGAGGTAGATCGAACAATATGAATATGTAATTTCAATTGAAAATATAATATATAGTTAAAGTATGAGGTAATAAAAATAAAATCTAATTAAATTAAGTATAATGACAAATAATTGAGAATATGAATATGTAATTTCCATACTCTGGCGCATATGGAGATCCCGGAATTGGGTGGTGTTTGAAGGGAAACAGTATGGGGTCCCTGCTCTGATGCGTCAGTTTGCGCAGCAGTATGAGGAATGAGTGCGGCTTCCGAGGGATAGCGTCCTTCCCGTAAGTGCCCCTACAGCTCATCGGACTACCCAGGAGGATATGGATGCGTATATTTGTCGTTGGGATGGGGCTACGAGGAGGGGATCGCATTCAGCAGGGGGCATGGTGCTTATGTCGCCTAATCACGAGGTCCTTTGGGCGGCTGGGGTCCGTTTCCCGATTATTGATGACCCGCTCGTAGTGGAATTGCTTGTCCTCCGAGAGGCGATTCTTTGGTGTTGGGGGCAGGGCCGAATGAGAGTGCGTTTTGAAGGGGATGCCAAGGTGATCATCGACAAAATCAGGCAGGCTGATATGAGAGACAATAGGGTGGGTGCTGTGCTGGAGGAAGTTTCACAGTATTTTGCCAGTAACCCGGGGTTTAGTGTTCGATTTATAGGCCGCAGTAGCAATAGGGTAGCCCATATGGTGGCTAGAAAGGCCCTCTCTCTGTACCCGGCTATGACTCGTTTCTTTGACTTTAAGACCTGGCTGCTTTCCAGGGTGTAACTGTCTATCGTTTTTTGATATAATGAAAGATTATCTTTTGTCAAAAAAAAAAAAAAAGAGAATACACGACTGGCGAGGCCGAAAAATGTGCTCCATGCCCACCACATTCAAAACTAATCAAACAAATTGAGTGAAACGAATCTGTAGAAATTGACATCCCTCTATCTAACTAAATCCCGAGTCGAAACAAAATGTTAACATAAATTACATGAAGTCGTTTGGTGGGCATGTATTGTACCCCCTGATTTGTATAATACATGGTTTCTCCAATTTCAGTGTTTTTTTTGCTTCATAATTGGCTCAAAATCATGAGATTAGACCCAAATGCAATTGGAAAATACACAAGAATATGAATTGTACAATGCTTTGGGGTTTACCAATGCATTTCACAATTCAACCTAAATTTGTGGGCCCCTCCAATTTTATGGACTTTCTTGTCCTTATTAAAAACCTAAAATTCCAAATGCTGCCCCATTCTTGTTTTACCCAACAATGTTTTATTCCCCCATTTTATTTCTCTGATACGCATCTTCTTTCCCTTTCATGCTTTTCTCAAAACGCATCTTCTTTCCCTTATGTATGTGATGTATGATAAGTCATGCTATGTTTGATGCTTGTGGATTTTGTAACCGCTACTCAAAATGTTTATGTTGTAACATGCTCTGTATTTTATATCAGGGTGTGTAATGGCAGTTTGGATGGTGTAACAATGAAGTTTCTTGTTTCTGGTTTTGTTACAATAGCTAGATTTGTATGTGAATCTCCAACCAATCACCCAGCAGGCAACACTGCGCTTGGAAAAAACAAGATAAAAGGGCAACTTTGTAATTCTCTTATCTTCCCAGTACTTAAAAAAATAATCCCACAAATTTATTCGTCCACAATTCATGCAAACCAAACACTGCAATCTAACAATACATGAATTCTCACTATCCTACCTAGAAAATACATGTAATCATGAAACTCATGCATTATTCAATACATGCTCACCAAACGACCCCGAAAACACCTAACGTAACTTCGACCAAAAAATTTCAGTTTTGCATTACTCACTAATGAATTCATCCCCGGCCGCCATTGATTGAGTTGCTCTTTATAGGCCTTCAAAACACGTTCCCCAATCGGTTTCCACCATTCTTTCACCTCGTCGATTTACGCACCACGTACAGCATAATCTCCTCCCCCTGCATCCATTGCCACCACAAAACAGAGCATATACATATGCAATGAACAGAGGAGATGTGAAACAATGATCAGAATCATCATCAGAATTGTAATGACAAATTGGAGGAAGAAAAAAACAAAAAAACTCACGATCGTCCTGTCGACGCCATTAATCAAGCGAAACCCACTCATCGTCCATGGCGTCTTCCTCGTCCCCTTGCGCAGCAGAGCACCGTCACCATTCAACTCATCACCACAAAAGCAATACAGGCCCTTCATCGCTACTGTCTCTCCACCGTGGTTTCTGATCTCGCTATTTAATTTTAGTGACCATCTCCCATTCGGGGTGTCCCGGTTGATCTGAATTCCTCTCCGAACCTTGCTTTTCGGCGGCCCGAATACGTACACCCTCCCATCGTCGTGGCAGTGGATGTTCTCCTTTGTATTAGCTACAACAAGTAAACCCCCGCGCAACGGTAAAAAAAATTCCTCATGGCATTCCAAATTTGGAACAGCATTCAAAGAGTTAGCACGAAAGTGTTTACCTGAACTGAGATCCTCTGGGTCGGAATCGAAGAAATCGAAAACAGAGTCATCTTCGCTCTCGATTTTGAGCTTCAGCAAACCCAGCAAGTCGGCTTCGGTGGGTTCGAATCCGATTCCTAGGGGGAGGGACTCTTCCAATAAGTTGGCCATCGTGAAAAGGGTTTTCTTCACTTCAGGGAAGGTTTTTCTGAAGGAAGAAGAAGAACAGAGCATATGCCTATTTATAAATGCGGATGGGCGGATGGCTGTAAAGGGTTTTTTTGTACGTAATAGAGACGGAAACCTCACAATTTGGGGCGATTGTCGTTTGTTGGGTTGCAGAAAACAGGCCCATGGGCTTTTTTATTTGGAGCCCACACGGAGGGTCTCTTTGATGGACCCATCTGTGGGGAAGAATGGGCCCATTTCCATGTGTCTGTCGTGTTCTTCCGCTCCTCTGGGTCGGAATCAAAGAAGAGTCCACAAGGTCTCGGCCCATATCGGCTACCAACAGACAACAAATAGACAAAGGAGGATTTTGTACCCAAACAGTGTGATGACTGATGATCCCATTTTGATCCAGAGCGAGCGTCCTCCGGCGCTTATTCGTTTTCCATTAACGGAGATGGCTCTCTAGTCTCTGCTCGCTCCTTTGCATTTCCATTTCTTCACCCGCCTTTCTCTTCCCTTCCGATCTCTCTCTCGGATTCCGTCGCCGGCCGGTTGTTCGCGTGCTTTAAACCCTTACAACCCTTAGCACTACATCTTTCTTGCTGTTCGAAACCCTAATTTCTTCTGGTCCCTAGCTCTCTCGCCATGTCGAAAAGGGTCAAGGAGAATGAAGCAAGCTCTTCGGAAGAGGAGTCGACGGAGCTATCGCTTAGGCTGCCAGTGGGCTTTCTCAAGGATGTGTCTGATTTGTTCTTGCTTTCTCTGCCTAGGGCTTGCTTTCTCTGCCGATTCCGCGCGGTCTCGAAGTCATGGCAGACTCGCTTCTTGGATCCCAAATTCATCAAGAAGTTCATCTTCCAGAACACCGACCTCTGGAACGATCCTCAGCTTCTGATCCAGCGCCCGCCAGAACGGAAGGTCAGTTTACTCTCTACATTCTCATCGGACGCTCCGTCTCATCTCCGGTCCGGCTCAACTGGAAGAATTAGAATTGGTTTCCGGTAACTTCGAGGTTCGTTGCTGCTGTAAGGGTGTCTTCTGCCTTGCCGATGGAGATGGCAGCGGCTTATCGAATATCATTCTCTGGAATCCAGCAACGGCGCAGACGAAGCTTCTGCCGATTTCAACTTTGGGTGGGAATGCGTATGCCCGGAGGCGTGAGGCGATCGGGTTTGGTTTCGACCCCGAAAAGAATGACTACAAAGTCGTTCGGACTCTGCTTTGCTTTACCGCTGATGAGGACATCGATGAATTTAGTGAGGTCTACAGCCTTAAAAATGATTCATGGAGGATTCTTGCAATTCAAAAGGCTCATAGTTATCCTCACACACTCCATTACTCGGTGCCATCTGATGATGGTAGATTCTGCTACTGGTGGGGACCAAAGCTGGAGTTCACTTCGTTTGATATGAGGAGTGAACAGTTTGAGGATGTACATCTAATATATCCTGATGCATCGATGCAGACAGCCTTCTCCGTGAGATCCGTTTCCTTGGTCAAAGGCTCAACCGTTGTCATATTTTCCGACGACAGTATTGATCGTCTTGCACCCAATGAGTTGCAGACATGGGTGACATTGGATTTTGAAGATATAAACGGCGGCTTGACAATGTTGTCCACCATTAAGAGCACCAAGCTGAATAAGTGCATGCATCCGGTGGGAATATGGAAGGACAAGAGGTGTTTCCTCCAGAGATATGATGATGGACAGCTCGTGGTCGTCGATCTTGAAAAAGGAGAAGTCCTTCCCATTGAACTTCAGATTCAAGGAGATTGGGAATCATTCAAAATCTTCCATTATACTCCATGTGAAGTTTCGTTGGAGTAGTTGATCTTAGATTCCCTACTTTCTTGACATGGCGGACTTGTCAAAGAAACTCTTATATCGGTTCAAGTTTCTAGATCCAAAGTCTTAGATTTGCGTTTTGTCATTTTGCATTGTAGTAGTTAGCGTTGTTCTAGTAAGTATTGTTTGTGGGTTGTTAAGCCTTGTAGTAGTCAGTGTTGTGTTAACATCAGCCTAATTGTAGTAGTTAACATTGTACGTAATTGTTAGCGTTGCTTAGGAGATGGTGATCACTGTTGTAATAGCATGCTGAAATTGCAGACCTATTTTGGTTATCAAATGCAAATTGCTGAAGTATTATCATCAATCTAGCTGTATGTCTGTTTGGTTGAATTAGTAGATGTGAAGCATTTGTCTGGAATTATGTATGTGCTCTAATAAAGCAGCAGAGAAATTTGAAGCTGAAACAAACAACAGTTTTTGAGTCTTGAGATACTAGTTGTGATTGGAGAAGCCTTTAGAATGTGATTGCCGTGCCCTTGCATTGGTATGATCTTCCTGGTCATAGGGAGACATGGAAGGAGTATACCATATTAAGCAATATACTTGCTAATTAGAAAGAAAGCCCTTGATGGCTGCGTCAAATTCTTAGATGGTGAAGTTGTAATACTCTGAATATTGTAGGCGTGATCGCAACAAAGTTGTGGAGATTTTGGTGAAGGACCTGAACCTGTTTGCTGCATCGTATGCTCTGTTTAAGGAAATTGCAGTCGTTTGGTTAGAGAAGTTTAGGTGTCCCTTGCTGCTTACTATCTTTGGTGGTGCTTCCATTGTTTGATGAAGTATTGACAAGTATGCATGGAGATTGCTTTCCTACTTGTGCTTCCATGTGTGTTCCATCCCATGAAAACTGAGCTCCTACCTCTGTTTCAAGTCATGGAGTGCTACAATCTTGTTGTTATTTTTCAACTCTATTAGGTTAATAATCTGCATGTTGCATATGTCGGCCCCAGCCACGAGCTTAGTTCCGTCCTACTCGTCTGATGATCTGCCTATGAATGTCTATGGTTTTTACTTAAGGGCCAGCATTGAAGAGTATGGACTTCCTTCCATTGTTGCATATTTTACTTCTTGGTAAGCGTATGTGTGGATTGGCTAAATTTCAGTCTTTGCTTGTCAATTTTTGGAATGTGAATCAAATTTAGATACCTTGGATACTAAGTCTTCTGCCATCTGAGCTGCTGTTGACCGGTACATTTCATGTATTTGATGGAAAGGATGACGTTTCAGGTTCTCATGATGGCATTTTGTTCCTGAAGCTCGACTTACTTCGATGTTTGAGAAGATTCTTTTTGGTTCATATGTTGCTTGCTTATTGAGTGCATTTAGGGTTTTCCATAGCTAAGTGCTTTTGTCCCTTCTGTTGGCACAAACATGGGTGATGAAGTCATCGTATGAGATCTTGGAGCATATTCAATAGGGTTATCGATTTGCATTTGTAGGAATTTGTTGCTAATGATTATACAACATCAGTGAATCGTGTCATGTGGAGTCTTGATTGAGCTCTATTTCGTATACTGTCATTCCACTTCTGAGGAACTAATGTTGTGCTTTTATGATATCTCTTCGATGTTTTATATAATTTAGGCTAGTCGAGTCTTCGAGTCATGCTAGTAAAGCTACATTGTGAATCGTTGGTTAGCCTGATGAAGTCCGGTTGCAACGCTGGAATGGTTTGGCACTGTGTTTATTGTCTTTGGGTTCTTGTCATTGTTTCATAGTGGCTCGAATCCGACTCTTCTCGACTACAACCATTTTTTGGTCCATGCTTCTCTGGCTAAATTACACATTTGGTCACTCAAATTATACAAATCTTTCACGTTTGCCACCCGAATTACTTTTATTTCTTATTCATCACTAACTTTACGAATCGTTTCACCATTAGTCACTGGCCGTTACACTTCATTAAATTTGTCCTACGTGGCAGTCCACTATAAAGTTTGACTGTTAACTAGATGACGTGGAAATTTTAAAAATAAAAAATAAATATATTTTTTCCACCTAATCATTCCACTTACTTTGTCTATGTGACTTATCATAAAAATTATTTAATAAAAGTTAATTAAATTACCAAAATTAATTAAATTATTATACGTAGAGACCCGAATCAATGGACCACCCGGTTTCCTCCTTGAATTATTAAAGTTGCACACTTTTCCCCAGTTTCCACTTTCCACATGTCTCTCTTCTTCTTTTTCCCTCTGTTTGGTAGCGCTCAGAAACAGAGACCAAATTTGAATCAGGGAAAAAGAGAAAGCAAACAGCTTTTTCCCCTTCCTTCACTCATATCTTTGAACTCTATTCGTTGTTCCTTACTTTCTCCGACGAAGGATTGATGTTATGGGGCAAAGCTCTGCACCTCCACCATAATAGAGAATGCGTCGAGTTCCACATCCACAACTTAATCTCCGCGATGCCTGCGGCGACCGAGGCCATCAATATCGCCGGTGAATTCTCCAGCCCTGATTAGGAAGACACCCACAGGAAAAGGAAGTTGGTCATCACCGGTGGATTCTGCTGAACATGCTGAAGGGAAAGAACTCCAGCTTCTGGTCGATGAAGCCGTATTGGCAGTTGGGCGATCTAATAGTGAAGAGACTGGAAGGGAACTGGAAGCGTTTCCCCAGTTCGATTCTAGTCGGTTAGAGAGATTACCAGGTGAAGCGAAGGCTCGGGAGGGAGCCAGTTCATGGAGATTCAATGGCTTGGTGGTGAAACCTTCGCCATCAGGCGTTCCTTGATCGACAATGTTGACCCTATGGTTCCTGGGATTTCTCGACTTTCGTCGCGGTCCCATCCCAACATTCTGCAATTGCTCTGTGGGTTCACCAACGAGGACAAGAAAGAGTGTTTCTTGGTGACGGAACTGATGAGTTGCAGAGACATCGAGAGCTACATCAAGAAAGTATGTGGGTCGAGGAACAAGTGACTACCCTTTTCGCTCCCCGTCGCCATTGATGTAATGTTGGAGATTGCTCGAGGGATGGAGTGTCTCCAGTCCGAGAAAATTTACCACGGGAATTTGGAAGCTTCAAACATTCTCGTCAAGCAGAGAACTTCAACCCCAGCAGCAGGGGAAGGGTACCTTTCTCTATCATCAGGTCATCGACGACTTCCTTCCTCGCCTCCAAGCTCGCCGGGCTCCCTATAGTCGCCGTCAAGTATCAGTTCCCCGACATCGGTGCACGGCAACCATCGGGTTTCTTCGCCGACGTAGTGGCGGATATTCTAATTTAATTTTTTTTAACTTAATTTTTCTATTAAATAATTAATATGATAAATCATATATATGTATATATGGCAATATATATATATATATAAAGTAAGTGGATAATGAGGTGGACAAATAAATTTTTTATATATATATTTTTTATTTCCACGTCATCTAGTTAACGGAGTGTAACGGCCGGTGACTAATGGTGAAATGATTCGTAAAGTTAGTGGTGAATAAGAAAGAAAAGTAATTCGGGTGGCAAACGTGAAAAAATTCTATAATTTGAGTGACCAAACGTGTAATTTAGCCATGCTTCTCTCTTATTAGCTAGCTTGGTGGTCCAACGAGCTTCTATGGACTTGGGTTTAGGAGAATTATTTGAAAGGAATAGGGGTTGAATTTAGGGTGAAAGATGAGATTTTAGAAGAGGGGATTTGAGAGGGAGATTAGGCACTAATTGGGATTGGAGAGGGAGATTAGGCACTAATTTCTATTTGTTTAATGATCTTTTACTATAAATTCTAGAAATATAGAATGCATTTGGGCACTAGGTCAGATTTGGTAATACAAGATTAAGGGGTTGTTTGCTTCAAGGATTTGGATGTGGGATTTGGTTCTCAAATCCCATACATGAAGGATTTGTCCAAAAGCTATTGTTTGTTGAGCCAAAATGGAGGGTACCAAATCCGTGGGGTCCACTGATTTGGGGCTCCAAATCCGTGGGCCCCACGGATTTATAAATCCCATCTCATACCCTGGGATTTTGAGACAAGCTGAAAACCCATCAAATCCATGATAAAAATAGCTCAACAAACAAAAAATTTCCTCAAATCCATAATGTCCAAAATCCCTAATAAATCCCAAGGTTTTTAATTAGCAAATCCATGACAAAACCCTCGTTATAAAATCCTTGAAGCAAACAACCCCTAAGACATGGTACATGAGCGAAATATATGAATCGATCGGCACAAGCGCTTATTAATTAATTAATTAATTAATGACACAAGTTTAATTCACTGTTGCATACGACAAAATAGCCAATTACCATTTTTATCGGAAGAATGCCACAGATTACTGTTCACTAATGTTTGTAATTATACTATGCGGTCCACTTTATAATTGACCCGACTGGCCACTGAAAATTGTTTGTGGCCTACGGCTTGTGCGGCTCTCCAAGTGGTGTAGGACCGCGGGTTACTTCTCTAATCAGTTTTGTGGACCTCAATTTGAATTATAAAGGTTTATGTACATTATATGTTAATAAAATGCAATACTTTTTATTATTTGATTTATTATTAGAACACACATTACCTAAGATTTATGTAATACCGTTATATAACAATTACGTAATTTATAAATTTATTAACGTAAAACTTATTGACTGGAATGATAGTTATTTATTCCGTATCAATTAAGCGTATGTTTTCTAAAATAGTTAAAACACTATGTATAAAACTTATGAATGGATAGTTATTTCTTATGTATCACTCAAACAAAACGTGATACAAGTATATAGCAAGTCTTTCATAATATAAGTTTGAATAAAAATTAGTTTACTATTAAGTAAACCGTTGATCAGCCCATAAATGTGTATTACATAAAGATTCTGTAAAGTTAGTTATTATTTTTATAATAGTTTAATCAAATATGATATAATTTGTAAATTAACTATTGTATTAGTGTTACTTACAATATTCCCCATGTTAGCAATTTGCATTACATAAAGTTTTATGTAAGGTATGCTAACCTTTACATAATTTTTTAATCAAATGTGATATTTTTATGTTACTTTTATTATTATATCACACATCCCATAAGATTTATGTAAAACGGTTGTATAACCGTTACGTAAACTATATATACATTGCTTTGAACTTATGAAGAGATAATATTTATTATGTATCAATTAGATAAACTTATTATGCAAACTTCTTATAATGATTAAAAAATTACGTAAATCTTATAGAGTATCTTAGCCTTTTCTTACAATCCAACTAAATAATTAAATGAACAAATGAATTTTTAAATATAATAACTTTCTTACCGCTGCAAAGCGCGAGCCAAAACAATCAAGCACATAACTTATCGTTGGTTTAACATCTTGTTGACTAGCACATTTTACATTTTTTTTTCTTATTTGGCTTGAAATGGTCGTATTATTATTTTTCGTATCTTGCTACTTTTATTTAATATCTATGGAAAAAAAAATCAATCACATAATCTGAAGAAGAAAAAAAAAAATCAATCACATATGAAAATGAACAACCAAACCGCTAATTTCAAGAGAAAATTCCACCATCCACACACTCCAAAACTACAACATAATAATAAACAGAGTATGTGCTCTGTTCCTACAAAATCCTCTGTTTCCCCTGTCTCCTCCGTCTAAACCCCATTTTCAGCTGGCCTCTTCCGGTTGTTGAACACCAAAAGCGCATCACTCAAATACCCACTCGGCGAAACCTCGCCATTCCCGTTGCTCTGTTCTCCCCACTCGTAATAACTCCCCTGCTGCTGCCAACCCCCATTTTCAACGACAGCATTGTTACCAAACCGCATCGTCCCGTTTCCGCAGCCGTTTTGCTGATAGTTCGTGTTGAAACCGGGCGCCTGGAAGGCCGTCGCCGCCAGCGGCGGCGGAAGAGGAGGAGGGTAGAAAGATTGGTTGTATTCATGTAATGGGTAGGATTGGTATATGGGAATTGCTCCGTTGATCGTTTGGTTTTGGTGATGAGGAAAACAGGGTTGTTGATGAAAGTGATGGTGAGATGGGGAGAAGCCATTAGTGACGAGGTTTTGGTTTTGAGGAGGAGGAGGAGGAGAAACAGAGGAACAACCGCTGATGGATTGATCGCCATTCCCGCCATAGATGACTTCTTCCTCTTCCGAGCTTGAAGATCTTCTGTAGCCAGTCTCATCCTTCTTGGTTCCCTTCTGATCAAAATTGTACACCACACACAACGCCATCTCCGTCTGCAACAACAAACAAAATTTGTAGTATGTATTCTCCATATACAGAGACAAGAAAAAGGTACAAAACTCTGTTCTAACAGAGATCATCATTATGCTGCTGATGTGACGGTTTCTGGTAGTCATTACAGAAATTGTCACATCAGCAACATAGGGGAAAACAAATACTAAACCATCGAAAAATGGCGACATAGATATGACTTATGTGGACGTATTATGTGACACGTATAAGACGACGAAGAGAGTTTTGTGATTCGAATTAGAGGTAAAAACTCACATTGATGCCACCGTCGATTTTCGTCACCGTTGGAGAGATCAGACGATATTCTTGCATGAGCCATTTGGTCTTGAGCTCCTTCTTGGAGGCATCACAATTGCCGTTGTTTTTGTTGTCGTCGTCGCCATTGGAAGGTTTACCGCAGGGTTTCCCATGGAAGGCCAGTGAGGCCTTGGTTGCGACTTTCACTCCCTTGCTGTTCTCGATGTGGTCGGTCTCTTTGCTCTTGCTCCCGCTCAGTTTCCAGTGCCCGCTTGGGGCCACGCCTCTCTCCATCTTCTTCCCCGACTCGTTCTGCCACTTCAGTTGCGAGAATATGTACATCTTCCCGTCGTGGTGACGATAACCTTCACTCACTATCGTTGTCAAAACGAACAATGTAAAAAAAAAAAGAAGGAAATCACTTGTTGTAATAACTCTGTAAGTTCATCGTATTAATTGAACCAAATCTTCAAGAAACCCTAATGGGTTAATATTTAGAGATTAATTAATCTGACCTTTGCTTTCGTTAATGACAAACTAAGTCCACCCTAAACTACTTTCAAATAGATCATACATCACGAAGGTTTACTATCTACCCCAAACATAATTGCAAACCCTAACTTACTAATGTTCGAAACCAAATATCAACAATAACGATACGAAGTTTCAACCTTATAAAAAAAAAAAAACAATACGAAGATTCAAATATTGGACCGACATTTCGTACAAAAGACCTTCAGAAAAACACGAAACAATACCGAGAACGAGAATGAGTGATATCGAACCGTACTTGAATGCAGATTCTCAGGATGACATGTGTACACATCAAAATCACACGTGATCCCCGAAAATTTCTCCTCTGGACTAGCGATTTTGGTCTCGAGCAAATCCACCAGATCAGTATCGCTCGGAGCAAATTTCACTCCTATTGGAAGGATTTTCGTCATTGTATCCCATTTGACTCCTTGCAAACATCTCTTCAGCTCATCAACAGCTTCTTTCCCAGCCTTCTGCTGCCTCTGTTCTTCTTCTTCTTTTTCTACTTCTTGTCGATGGACCGTATTCTGGTCCATGATTCTTGGAACCTAGACGGTGCAATTTTCTGTTATTACAGCAACGTATTCCAGGTAATATATATGCTGTTTGATCCTTATAACACACGTGGTAAACATATATATTTTTCACTAATTAGAAAAGGATTAGAATTTCTATTTTCCTATGGTGTTATTACAAATATATAATATATAATTGTATAATATATTTTTCTTTCTCGAGAAAGTAGCGTGTATATTGAGAAATTATGGATGAATTTATTTAATTAATTATCAATCTGGATAACTGTTCTTGATTTTATTAATACACGATGTCTGACTGAAAGAAAATTAAAAAAAAAAGTGTACATAATTGTAAACTTATTGGGACATGACATAAAAGTTTGCGTAGGAGAACCAAGTCAATATTAATCAACCTCCCTTATGGCTTTGAGCTAATTACTCATCAATTAAGCAAGTGGCTTCTTTAGCCTTGCCAAGACTTGACTGATACTCGGTCTCTCTTGCGGCGAGTCTGAAGAACAAGCGACGCCTATATCGAGAATTGAAGTCGCGACCTTCTCCGATACTCGACCAATGAGCAGTTCATTGAGCAGAATCGGATCCAAAACTTCATGCAGGAGCTGATGCTGTTGGGATAAACCATTTTGGACAAAGTTCTGAAGGCTCAAACCGTCTCTGAAAATCTCGTCGGTAGGTCTTCTTCCGGTGAATAGTTCAAGCAGCAGGATCCCGTAACTGTACACGTCACCTTGTGTCGATACTTCATTTCCCATACCGTATTCTACAATCGAAACAAATCAATCGTGTCAGGAAAGGAAAAAATTAGCAATGGAAGGCAGGAGGATCTCGTAACTGAACACATCACCTGGTGGAGCATAGCCAACTGTTCCCTTTATGCCAATGGAGCTCGAAATCGAGCTCGTTGCAGAAGGATTGTTGAATGATGACAGAAGAAATCTTGCTAGCCCGAAATCGCCAACACGACCTGTCTTCTCCTCGTCGAGAAGAATGTTACTCGGCTTGAGATCACAATGAACAATAGGCGTTTCACATTGATGGTGAAGATAATCCAATGCATAAACTATGTCGACTGCAATATTTAACCTCTGGCGGAAGTTCAAGCTCCTTGAAGTCTCATCACTATTATTCTCCACAGGATGCAGCCAATCTTCCAAGCTTCCATTCTCCATGAACTCATACACTAGAGCCTTGAAATCATTCCCTCGATGATCGATTCCTGAACACACCGTCACGATCCTGACAAGATTCCTGTGCCTGATGCTCTTCAGGGCTTCACACTCTGCCACGAAACTCTTACCAGCTCCACGACGCTGAAGATTGAATACCTTCACAGCTACCATCCCTCCATTGTCAAGAACTCCTTTGTACACAGAGCCAAAGCTTCCCAAACCGATCAGACTTGTTTCTGAGAAGCCATCTGTAGCTTTGAAGAGATTCTGATAAGATAGCTGCTGCATTCCTGAATCACCATCTGAAACTGTATCTGGGTTCCCTCTCTTTTTAATCCAAAATACAATCAAGCAAGAACCCATGAAGGTTATTGAAAGCAGGATCAGTAGTACTAATACAACAACCTTCCACTTATGACTCAGTTTCTTCTTTGGAGGCATGAAGTGACAAGGTGGAAGGCTGAAGTGGAAGGTTGTTGAATTAGTACCTCCACAAAGTTTGCTATTTCCCATGATTGAAATGATGCTACCATTTTTCAAGACTCCTCCTTGTGGCACTTCACCCTCGAAATCGTTGTACGACATGTTCAGAACCTCCATATATTTCATGTCCTCGAAAAATTTCGGGATTCTGCCTGACAAATTATTGACAGAGACATCAAAGTGTTCTATGCCCTTCAATGAACTTAAAGAAGAAGGAATTGGCCCTTGAAAGAGGTTTTCTTGTAAGTTCACTAACTCCAACCTGACACAACTACCAAGACTGTTAGGAATACTTCCTGACAATATGTTATGAGATAGATCTAATGTACCCAAGTTCTTCAGGTTTCCCACTTCTGCAGAAACAGCACCTGAGAAACGATCGTGAGACAGGTTCAGGAAACGTGCCAAAGAAGTAATCCCCATGACTTGTTGGGGGATGACGCCACTGAGATTGTTGTCAGAAAGGTCCAAACCTATCAGATTCTGACAATTCCCAATGGTGGCAGGAATTCCTCCCTGTATCTGGTTAGCAGCTAGGCTCAGGAAAACCAACCTGGTTAAGTTTCCAAAACCTGACGGAATGGATCCTGAAATGTTGTTATGGCTCAAATCCAAGCTCTCTAGGGATTTTAAGTCTCCAATGTTGGACGAGATCGTACCGGAGAGACGAGTATGAGATGCCTCAAACATCTGCAGATTGACAAGGTTGTGTATCCCATCTGGAATGCTTCCTGATATCTTGGTGGCAGTCAGGTTCAGAAACTTCAGGCTGGTCGACAGGTTGGTGATGCTGTCAGGAAATTCGCCTCCAAAATCGTTGTCACCGATGAACAGGACTTCCAGGCCAGTGGCATTGGTCAAACAAGAGACGAATTTCAGATCGTCAGAGTACTCCCCATTACTCCCCAGAGAGTTCTGGTTGATCAGGAAGAGCCTCAGGTTCAGGGAGCTTGCCATGCAAGGCATCCTCCCTCTGAAGTGGTTCCCCTGCAGTTGCAGGGTAATCAAGTTTGTGGCATTTGATAAAGAATCAGGAACACTTCCTGTCAACTCATTAGAATCCACATCCAAGTTCTGAAGATTCAGGAGTGACGTTCCTAGGTCGTGGGGGAGACCACCACGAATTTGGTTGTGACCGAAAGCTAGATATGTCAGAGAAGAGAGGTTGAAAATGGGAGAAGGAATTTCACCGGACATGTTGTTGAGAGCTAGATCCAGAACCCCAAGACGCTCGAATCGTCCTAGTGTATCAGGAACTGCCCCGCTCAGTCGATTCTGGCCTAGCGAAAGTATCTCGAGCGACGAAAGGTTGCCAAAAGAAGGAGGGATGGTTCCTGTCAACATGTTCCGGTACACCCAAAACCCTTGGAGCTTGGCATTCCACAAAGTACTCGGAAGTGGCAACCTTCCCACCAGTTTGTTATTTCCGACATGGAAAATGGTGAGAGCAGAGGAGGCAGAGATGTTGGATGGGATCTCACCGGTGAGTGAGTTGTTGCCGAGGAACAACCGTTTTAATCTGCGCATATGGCCGATTTCAGGAGGGATTCCTTGGCTGAAACTGTTGTTGATGAGGGTGAGCTCCCACAGGAAGCTGAGGTTGCCAATGTGTGGCGAGATGGAGCCCGCGAGTTCTAGGGAGCGCAGGTCCAGAATCCTGACTCTGCCTGGGTGCCTTGTGGAACAAGAAACGCCGTACCACTGACAGAAGTGGGTTCCATGATCGGAGCGACCCCAGAGGGTCGCTGTAGATCATGGACTTGAACTCCAGCAACGCCATTCGATCTGTCTCGTTGCCGAGAACTATTCGAGAGGAGGCAGCAACGTTGGTGATCTGGAAGAAGGTGAAGCAGAACTGAAGAAAAAGTAGTAGTGGTAATGAAAACAAATTGGTTCCTGATGGAGACATGGTTCTTTCAGAGTGTGGTTTAATTTGCAATGCTGAATTCTGTTTCTTTAGCCACTTCAATTGTGTTATGGGAGCCATGGGGATATCACACTATTAATAGAAGTTGCTTGGGTTAAAGTATAATATTTTAAGACATAATGGAACGGATCATCAACCACTCAACTTTAACTATATTTGTTCTTGAGTATTTTTGTTTTCTTTTTTGTTATGAATCATTTGTTTGCATTAACAAAGTAAGGTAGCTCATGAATTACGAGATATTGCAATAATTTCAAAGTATAGATTAAATCCAGCTGAAAGAAAATTACAACAAAATGTAGGCAAGAGTCAGGTTAAGGTACGAGAGACGGTAAGATGAATGATTAGGGAGGATGAAAAGTTGGTTGCTCTGTCGAGCAAAAAATGATTGAATGCTTGTTCTTCTTGTCGATCTAGAGGAGCCTTGGTAAGAAACTCCAATTGATGCCAAATTTCACAACGTTGTGCATTACCTTGTCACTTGTATATATGTTGATTTTGAGTATTGGGTATATATTACGTTTTGATAATTTGATACGGCGAACAAGCTGAAGAAAGTTTACATATATATATACGATTAATTTTGAAAACCTATAAACAAGAAGATATATAAAACTGATGAAGTCAAATTATTTTAAGGAAATAAAAACTTATATATATTGATAATTAAATCAATATCAAAATATAATTTGAGAACGATCTAAACCAAGAGAAAATATAATAAATTATTTTTATTTATAAATGGGCTGTATTATTTCATTAAGATGTAGAAATAGTACAGGGAACCAAAGAAAAAAAAAACGTTTTGACCAGGGTAAAGAGAGACAGGAATCGTCCAAAGTCTTTCACCGACCAAATCAGTCTGGAGATCTGCATACAGACTTTCAAGTCCACTTCCCAAGCAACACCATATATAATCTCAAAGACCATGGAAATCTAAGAACATACTATAAAATATATGATCAGGCGTGCACTATGGGAAGAAGATCGAGTAATTTCCTGATTCCATCATCATGAATATGCAAAAAGTTTAATATATTGTTGTCAATAATAATGGAATGCACTGGGAAAATGACATTTCGAAAAAATCCTTAGAAATCAGTGATGGTGTCCCTTTGGCAGTGGCGGAGGGAGAGGGTAACAGGATGGGTCCCGGGACCCACCCTGGTTCGGGAGGAAAATGGTTAAATTAGGTACGATAATTAATTGATATCGAAAAATTAGGTCACGTTTAATTGACAATAGTAGTTTTGTGTTTGAATCTAGGCAACTTTATTTCTTAAGCATACGATATACATATTTGTGCAAACTTCAATTTCGTATAAGTTGATTTTCTTATGAGGGAGCATCCTAGTAAATGGTATCATATATATTATTGAATCTCTTCCAACAACTCGATTTGTTGATACTGAATGGTTTTTTATAAAGAACATTATTTGAAAGCTAAATGATGAATTATTGATTGGTGTATGATTTATTATTAAACCTCTATAAACAACTCGATTTATTGATACTAACGGTTCTTGACAAAGAACACCATTTGAAACAGTACAAGTGTACGACTAACTAAATCAATAATTGTTTGGTACGCAGAATGATATTCTTTTACTACTAATGCATTTTAGTTTATAAAAAAATTTCAATTTAAGATTATATTAACAAAAACTATTTG
Organism: Linum tenue; assembly: GCA_946122785.1. Taxonomy (NCBI): domain Eukaryota; kingdom Viridiplantae; phylum Streptophyta; class Magnoliopsida; order Malpighiales; family Linaceae; genus Linum; species Linum tenue. The sequence goes on from CAMGYJ010000003.1 coordinate 34,028,835, forward strand.
GACTTTGCTACGGTGACATGCATGGCACGGTGACATGCACTTTTCGGTCGACCTCATATAGGATCAGGTCGACCTAATATGTTGTTTCTGTGTAAAAACAGTTTCATGGTGCCTGCTTTGGAGATTCATATCTTATAATTGACTAGACGGAAATTGATGATTAAAGGCTTGTTTTGAAGCTGAAGTGTCCCTCTACATATTAAAGTACCTAGGAGCTCAATAGAAAGTCCAGAAGACAATTTTTGAACCTGACCAAAAGGCTATTCCAAAACTGGGAAACTGCCTGAAAATGGCTAAGTCTGGCAACGTGTTTGTCAAGCCTACTTTGGAGCTCAATTTGAGAAGCATGGATGCGAGTCAAGTCCAGGGGTCTCTACCACGTTAAATTACGTATTTTTTTATACAAAGGCAAGGCAATGGATGAAAGATTGAATATCTTTAAGGCTTCAAACAAAAGGCTCGAAGTTGCTACGAAGGCTGTTTTTCTGGCAGCTTGCTTGTGCTCGAAGTCTGCCAGAAAAACAGCCTTCATAGCAACTTCGACCCTTTTGTTTGAAGCCTTACAGATATCCAATCTTTCATCCAATGCCTTGAATTTGTATAAAAACATACCTAATTTAATGTGGTAGAGGCTTCTGGACTCGACTCGCATTCATGCTTCTCGAATTGTGCTCCAAAATCGGCTTCACAAACACGTTTCCAGACTTAGCCATTTCTAGGCAGTTTCCCAGTTTTGGCATAGCCTTTTGATGAGGTTCAAAAATGGTCTTCTGGACTTCCTATCGAGCTCTCAATCACTTCAATATATAGAGGGACACTCCAGCTTCAAAACAAGTCATTAGTCTTCAATTTCCATCTAGCCAATTGTATGATATGAATATCCAAAGTAGACACCATGAACTGTTTTTACACTGAAACAACATATTAGGTCGACCTGATCCTATATGAGGTCGACCGAATCCTAAATGAGGTCGACCAGATCCTATATGAGGTCGACCGAATTCTAAATGAGGTCGACCTAATCCTAACTGAGGTCGACCGGAAAGTGCAAGTCACCGTGACATGCATGTCACCGTAGGCACACCCAAACTATTTTATCATGTGTATTTTATTTTTAGGTGGACCCACCTTAAACGAAATCCTGGCTACGCCACTACCCTTTGGAATCTGTCAAAAATTGACCCGGAATAAATCCGCCCAAATCGATGCTTAATGGACTTAATCATCTTTGAAAAATAGCCTCAGACCGAATGCGTGATCTGTAGCCTTCAAAATCCAAAAAAAAAAAAACGGACTTTCAAAAAAATTGTCCAAAATTACGAAAATGCCCTCCAAAAAGATCCGTCCAAATTACCAATTAATAAACTTCATCATCACTGAAGAATAGCCACAGTCCGAATCTGTAGCTTTCAAAATCCAAAGAAAATGACATTTCGAAAAAATTGGCCAAAATCTCTGATGGATATTCCTTTGGAATCTGCCAAAAATGGACCCGAAAAAATCCACCCAAATTGCTGCTTAATAGACTTACTCATCGGTGAAAAATAGTCTTAGGCCGAATTCGCGATCTGTATCCTCAAAATCCAAGGAAAATGTCATTTCAAAAAATCGTACAAAATTACAAAAATGCCCTCCAAAAAAATCTGCCCAAATCGGCGACTAAAACACTTCATCATCAGTGGAGAATAGTCTCAGACACAATCCATTATCCACAGCCTTCAAAATCTAAGGAAAATGACATTTCAAAAGAATCTGCCGAAATCTGTGATGATACCCCTTTGGAATCTGCAAAAAATGAACCTGAAAAAAATCCACCCAAATCGGTGCTTAATAGACTTAATCATCGATGAAGAATAGCCTTAGGCCGAATGTGTGATCTGTATCCTTAAAATCCAAAGAAAATGGTCTTTCGAAAAAATCTTTGAAATCTGTGATGGTCCCCTTTGGAATATCAAAATGGACCCTGAAAAAATTTGTCCAAATCGATTCTTATAAGACTTAATTTTCAATGAAGAATAACATTAGGCCAAATTCGTGATCTGTATCCACAAAATCGAAAGAAAATAGCATTTCAAAAAAAATCCCGAAAAATTACAAAAATGCCCTTGGAAAAAAGTATGTCCAAGTCGGCTATTAAAACACTTCATGATCGGTGAAGAATAAACTTAGACCGAATTCGTTGTCTATAGCCTTCAAAATCCAAGAAAGATGACCTTTCGAAAAAATCGTAGGAAATATGTGATGGTACTCCTTTGGAATCTGCCAAAAATGGATGAGCAAAAATCCGCCAAAATTGGTGCTTAATAGACTTAATCATTGGTGACGAATAGCCTTAGGGCGAATCCGTGATCTGTATCCTCAAAATTCAAGTAAAATTCCTTTTTGAAAAACTCCACCGAAATTTGTGATGGTACCCCTTTGGAATATGCAAAAAATGAACCCTGAAAAAATCCGCACAAATTGGTACTTAATAGACTTTCTCACCGGTGGCGGTGATGAATAGCCTCAGGTCGAATCCGTGATCTGTAGTTTTCAAAAGGTAAGGAAACCGTGATTGATAGCATTCTAAATCCGAGAAATATTATTTTGTCGAAAATAGACCTGAAAATATCCACCAAAATCGGTGCTTAATATATTAATCATCGGTGAAAAATAGACTCAGATCGAATAAGTGAACTGTAACCTTCAAAATCCAAGAAAAATGATCGTTCGAAAAAATTGCATGAAATTTGTGATGGTACCCCTTTGGAATCTGCAAAAAATGGACCCGAAAAAAATCTGTCAAAATTGATGCTTAAAAGACTTATCATCGGTGGAGAATAGTCTCGAGTAAAATCTATGAGATTTATATCCTTCAAAATACAAAGAAAATGACCTTTCGAAAAAAATCACCCAAAAAATTACGTATCTGCCGCACATCGCTTTCAATGAATTAGAATAAAATTTCATATTCTGAAAATATTGAAAAACATTTTTTTTGTCCAAATAGCACGCAAATGTCACCTATGCCTTGTTCAACCTCATTGTTTATTCGGTTCCCTTGATCATTTTTTATATATTTATTTCATGGATGAAAATAATCTCTCTCCATTTGTTGTTGCAATGAGAAAAAAAAAAGTGTCGAAGTTAATAAGCAAATAAACAGATGAATATAATTTGTTGGGTTAATATTTATGTATGGTCTAAACTTTGACCAAAATAAACATCTTGGCTAAGCTTTTTGATCTAGAATATCCTATCCCGAACTATACATCAAAATAAACAATTTGGCCAGATCCGACTTTTGACCGTCAACATGGACAGTCAAACGCGTTGACTAACGGTCAACGCGCCCTGTCACTGCCAATTCAGAAAATTTCAATTAACTTTTTTTTTAATTTACATCTATTTCCATTTTCTATCCTTATCATTTTGAACGAAAAAGAATAATAAAACACATTTTCAATTGCGGGACAAAACCCAACAGACCCCCGATAAGCGGGGTGCGTTTTGTCTAACTCATCAACCCTTGTAAGCATATTTGATCAAATAGTAGATTACAATCAATTCAACTTATTACAGAGAAATTTCATAAGGTGTAGTATAATTAGAATGTTTTAAGTTTAGGATCGATGGTACTTTTAAATAAAATGTGTGTGTAAAAGAATGTAAAAATTTATTCAATATGGATGGTATCCCTTTGAAATTTGTCAAAAATTGACCCGGAATAAATTCGTCCAAATCGGTGCTTAATAGACTTAATCATTGTTAAAAAATAGCCTCCGGTCGAATCCGTGATCTGTAGCCTTCAAAATCCAAAGAAAATGACATTTTCTCAACAAAAATAACGAAAATGTCATCCGAAAATAAATTGGCCCAAATAGGTGCTAAATGGACTTATCATCCATGGAGAATAGGAACAATAGACTTCATTATCGGTGGAGAATAGCCCCGACTTGATTCTGTGATCTATAGGCTCCAGAATCGAAAGAAAATGACATTTCGGAAAAATCGCCCAAAAGTTGTGATGGTATCCCTTTGGAATTTGCCAAAAAGTGACCCGGAATAAATCCGACCAAATCGGTGCTTAATGGACTTAATCATCGATGAAAGCTAGCCTCAGGCCGATCCGTAATCTGTAGCCTTCAAAATCCAAAGAAAATGGCCTTTCCTCGCCCAAGAAAGTACGAAAATGTCATCCGAAAATAAATTGGCCCAAATTGGTGCTTAATGAATTCATCATCCATGGAGAATAAGATCAATAGACTTCATTATCGGTGGAGAATAGCCTCGGCCTGATTCCGTGATCTGTAGCCTCCATAATCAAAAGAAAATGACATTCGAAAAAATCGCCCGAAATCTGTGATGGTACATCTTTGGAATCTGCCGAAAATTGACCGGGAATAATCCGCACAAATCGGTGCTTATTGGACTTAATCATCGTTGAAGAATAGCCTAAAACTGAATCCGTGATCTGTAGCCTTCAAAATCCAAACAAAATGGCCTTTCCTCACCCAAAAAAATTACGAAAATGCCATCAAAAAATAAATAGGCTCAAATCGGTGCTTAATGGACTTATCATCCATGGAGAATAGGATTAATAGACTTCATTATCGGTGGAGAATAGCCTCAGCCTGATTCCGTGATCTGTAGCCTCCAGAATTGAAAGAAAATGACATTTAGGAAAAATTGCCAAAAATCTGTGATGGTACCCCTTTGGAATCTGCCAAAAATTGACCCGTAATAAATTCCCCCAAATTGATGCTTAATGGACTTAGTTATCGTTGAAGAATACCCTGAGGCCGAATCCGTGATCCGTAGCCTTCAAAGTCCAAAGAGAATGGCCTTTCCTGGCCAAAAAAATTACGAAAAATGCCATACGAAAATAAATTGGCCCAAATCGGTGCTTAATCGACTTATCATTCGTGGATAATAGGATCAATAGAATTCATTATCGGTGGAGAATAGCCTTGGCTTGATTCCGTGATTTGTAGCCTCCATAATCTAAAGAAAATGTCATTTCGTAAAAATCGCCCGAAATCTGTGATGGTACCCCTTTGGAATCTGCCAAAAATTGAAACTGAATAAATCTGCCAAAATTGATGCTTAATGGACTTAATCATCTTTGAAGAATAGGCTCAGGCCGAATCCGTGATCTGTAGCCTTCAAAATTCAAAGAAAATGAACTTCCCTCGCCCTAAAAATGAAGACAATGCCATCCGAAACTAAATTGGCAGAAATCGGTGCTTAATGGACATATCATCCGTGGAGAACAGGATCAATAGACTTCATTAATGGTGGAGAATAGCCTCGGCCTGATTCAGTGATCTGTAGCCGCCAGAATCGAAAGAAAATGGCATTTCGGAAAAATCGCCTAAAATATGTGATGGTACCCCTGTGGAATCTGCCAAAAATTGACTCGGAATAAATCCGCTCAAATCGATGCTTAATGGACTTAGTTATCGTTGAAGAATAGCCTCAGGCCGAATCCGTGATCTGTACCCTTCAAAATCCACAGAAAGTGGCCTTTTCACGTCCAAAAAATTACGAAAATGCCATCCAAAAATAAATTTGCCCAAATCGGTGCTTAATGGATTTATCATCCGTGGAGAATAGGATTAATAGACTTCATTATCCGTGAAGAATAGCCTCAGCCTGATCTAGTGATTTGTAGCCACCAGAATCGAAAGAAAATAAAATTTCGGAAAATCACCCTAAATCAGTAATGGTACTCCTTAGGAATCTGCCAAAAATTGACCCGGAATAAATCCGCCCAAATGAGTGCTTATTGGACTTAATCATCGTTGAAGAATAGTCTCAGGCTGAATCCGTGATCCGCAGCCTTCAAAATCCAAAAAGAATGGCCTTTCCTCGCCTAAAAAATTATGAAAATGCATCTGAAAAAAAAATTGGCCCAAATTGGTGGTTAATGGACTTATCATCTGTGGAGAGTAGAATCTATAGACTTCATTATCGGTTTAGAATAGCCTCGGGCTGATTCCGTGATCTGTATCCTCCAGAATCGAAAGATTGACCCAAAATCTGTGATGGTACCCCTTTGGAATCTGCCAAAAATTGGCCCGGAATAAATCCGCTCAAATTGGTGCTTAGTGGACTTAATCATATTTGAAGAATCGGCTCAAGGCGAATCCGTTATCTATAGCCTTCAAAATCCAAAGAAAGTGGCATTTTCTAGCCCAAAAAATTACGAAAATGCCATCCAAAAATAATTTGGCTCAAATCGATGCTGAATGAACTTATCATCCGAGGAGAATAGGATGAATAGACTTCATTATCTGTGGAGAATAGCCTCTGCCTGATCAATTGATCTGTAGCCTCCAGAATCGAAAGAAAATAAATTTTCCGAAAATCGCCCGAAATTCGTGATGTTATCCATTTGGATTCTGCCAAAAATTGACCAGGAATAAATCCGCCCGAATTGGTGCTTAATAGACTTAATCATCTTTGAAGAATAGGCTCAGCTCGAATCCGTGATCTGTAGCCTTCAAAATCAAAAGAAAATGGTCTTTTCTCGCCCAAAAATTTACGAAAATGCCATACAAAAATAAATTGGCCGAAATAGGTGTTTAACGGACTTATCATCCATGGAGAATAGGATCAATAGAATTCATCATCAGTGGAGAATAGCTTCGGCTTGATTCAGTGATCTGTAGCCTCCAGAATCGAAAGAAAAGGGCATTTCGGAAAAATCGTCTGAAATCTGTGATGGTACCCCTTTGGAATCTGCTAAAAATTGCCCCGAATAAATGCTCCCAAATCGATGCTTAGTGGAATTAAACATCGTTGAAGAATAGCCTCAGGTCGAATCCGTGATCCGTAGCATTCAAAATACGAAGAGAATGGCCTTTCCTCGCCCAAAACATTAGGAAAATGTCATCCGAAAATAAATTGGTCCAAATTGGCGCTTAATAGAATTATCATCCGTGGAGAATAGAATCAAAAGACTTCATTATCGGTGGAGAATAGCCTCGGCCTGATTCCGTGATCTGTAGCATCCAGAATCGAAAGAAAATGACATTCGGAAAAATTGCACGAAATCTGTGATGGTACCCCTTTTGAATCTGCCAGAAATTGAACCCGAATAAATCCGTCAAAAAAATTGATGCTTATTAGACTTAATTATCGTTGAAAAATAGACTCAGGCTGAATCCGTGATCCGTAGCCTTCAAAATCCAAAGAGAATGGTCTTTCCTCCACCAAAAAATTACGAAAATACAATACGAAAATAAATTGGCGCAAATCGGTGCTTAATAGACTTATCATCCATGGAGACTACGATATATAGACTTCATTATCGGTGGAGAATAGCCACGGCCTGATTCCGTGATCGGTAGCCTCCAAAATCGAAAGAATGACATTTCGGAAAAATCGCCAGAAATCTGTGATGGTACCCCTTTGGAATCTGCCAAAAATTGACCTGGAATAAATCCGCCCAAATCGATGCTTATTGGACTTAATTATTTTTGAAGAATAGACTCAGGCCGAATCTGTGATCTGTAGCCTTCAAAATCCAAAGAAAATGGGCTTTTCTCGCCTAAAAAATTACGAAAATGCCATCCAAAAATAAATTGGCCCATATCGGTGTTTTATGGACTTATCATCCGTGGAGAATAGGATCGATAGACTTCATTATCTGTGGAGAATAGCCTAGGCATGATCCCGTGATCTGTAGCCTCCAGAATCGAAATAAAATAAAAGTTCATAAAAATCGCCCAAAATCTGTGATGGTACCCCTTTGGATTCTGTCAAAAATTGACCCGGAATAAATCCGTCCCAATTGGTGCTTAATGGACTTAATCATCTTTGAAGAATAGGCTCAGACCGAATCCGTGATCTGTAGCCTTCAAAATCGAATGAAAATCGGCTTTTCTCGCTCAAAAAATTACGAAAATGACATCCAAAAATAATTTGGCCCAAATCGGTGTTTTATGGACTTATCATCCGTGGAGAATAGGATCAATAGACTTCATTATATGTGGAGAATAGACTAGGCCTGATCCCGTGATATGTACACTCCAGAATCAAAAGAAAATAAAATTTCATAAAAATCGCCCGATATCTGTGATGGTACCCCTATGGATTCTGCCAAAAATTGACCCGGAATAAATCCGCCCCAATTGGTGCTTAATGGACTTAATCATCTTTGAAGAATAGGCTCATGCCGAATCCGTGATTTGTAGCCTTCAAAATCCAAAGAAAATGGGCTTTTCTCGCCCAACAAATTACGAAAATGTCATCCAAAAATAAATTGGCTCATATCGGTGTTTTATGGACTTCTCATCCGTGCAGAATAGATCTATAGACTTCATTATCTGTGAAGAATAGCCTAGGCCTGATCCCGTGATCTGTAGCCTCCAGAATCGAAAGAAAATAAAATTTCAGAAAAATCGCCTGAAATCTGTGATGGTACCCCTTTGGATTCTGACAAAAATTGACCTGGAATAAATCCGTCCCAATTGGTGCTTAATGGACTTAATCATCTTTGTAGAATAGGCTCAGGCCGAATCCGTGATCTGTAGCATTCAAAATCCAAAGAAAATGGGCTTTTCTCGACCAAAAAATTACGAAAATGCCATCCAAAAATAAATTGGCCCAAATCGGTGTTATATGGACTTATCATCTGTGGAGAATAGGATCAATAGACTTCATTATCTGTGAAGAATAGCCTATGCGTGATCCCATGATCTGTAGCCTCCAGAATCGGAAGAAAATAAAATTTCAGAAAAATCGTCTGAAATCTGTGATGGTACCCCTATGGATTCTGCCAAAAATTGACCCGGAATAAATCCGCCCCAATTGGTGCTTAATGGATTTTATCATCTTTGAATAATAGGCGCATGTCGAATCCGTGATTTGTAACCTTCAAAATCTAAAGAAAATGGGCTTTTCTCGCCCAAAAAATTACGAAAATGCCATCCAAAAATAAATTGGTCCAAATTGGTGTTTAATGGACTTGTCATCCGTGGAGAATAGGATCAATAGACTTCATTAACAGTGGAGAATAGCCTCGGCTTGATTATGTGATCTGTAGCCTCCAGAATCGAAAGAAAATGGCATTTCGGAAAAATCGTCCGAAATCTGTGATGGTTCCCCTTTGGAATCTTCCAAAAATTGACCCATAATAAATACGCCCAAATCGATGCTTAAAGGACTTAATTATCGTTGAAGAATAACCTCAGGCCGAATCCGTGATCCGTAGCATTCAAAGTTCAAAGAGAATGGTTTTTCCTGGCAAAAAAATTACGAAAATGCCATGCAAATATAATTGTCTCAAATTGGTGCTAAATCGACTAATCATCCGTGGAGAATAGGATCAATAGACTTCATTATCGATAAAGAATAGCCTAGGCCTGATCCCGTGATCTGTAGCCTCCAGAATCTAAAGAAAATGAAATTTCCGAAAATTCTCAAAATCTATGATGGTACACCTTTGGATTCTGCCAAAATTTACCCGGAATAAATCCGCCCCAATTGGTGCTTAATGGACTTAATCATCTTTGAAGAATAGGCTCACGCCGAATCCGTAATCTGTATCCTTCAAAATCCAAAGAAAATGGGCTTTTCTCGCCCAAAAAATTACGAAAATGCCATCAAAAATAAATTGGCCCAAATCGGTGTTTTATGGACTTATCATCCGCGGAGAATAGGATCAATAGGCTTCATTATCTGTGGAGAATAGCCTAGGCCTAATCCCGTGATCTGTAGCCTCCATAATTGAAAGCAAATAAAATTTAAGAAAAATCGCCCGAAATCTGTAATGGTACCCTTTTGGATTCTGCCAAAAATTGACCCGGAATAAATCCGTCCCAATTGGTGCTTAATGGACTTAATCATCTTTGAAGAATCAGGCCGAATCCGTGATCTTTAGACTTCAAAATCCAAAGAAAATGGGCTTTTCTCGCCCAAAAAATTACGAAAATGCCATCAAAAAATAAATTGGCCCAAATCGGTGTTTTATGGACTTATCATCCGTGGAGAATAGGATCAATAGACTTCATTATGTGTGGAGAATAGCCTAGGCCTGATCCCGTGATCTGTAGCCTCCAGAATCGAGAGAAAATAAAATTTTAGAAAAATCACTCATAATCTGTATTGGTACCACTATTGATTCTGCAAAAAATTTACCCGGAATAAATCCGCCCCAATTGGTTATTAATGGATTTAATCATCTTTGAAGAATAGGCTCAGGCCGAATCCGTGATTTGTAGCCTTCAAAATCCAAAGAAAATTTCTTTTCTCGCCAAAAAAATTACGAAAATGCCATCCAAAAATAAATTGGTCTAAATTGGTGCTTAATGGACTTATCATCCGTGGAGAATACGATCAATAGACTTCATTATCAGTGGAGAATAGCCTCAGCTTGATTCTGTGATCGGTAGCCTCCAGAATCGAAAGAAAATGGCATTTTTGAAAATTCGTCCGAAATCTGTGATAGTACTCCTTTGGAATCTGCCAAAAATTGAACCGGAATAAATACGCCCAAATCGATGCTTAAAGGACTTAATAATCGTTGAAGAATAGCCTAGGCCTGATCCCGTGATCTGTAGCCTCCAGAATCGAAAGAAATGAAATTTCGGAAAATTGCCCAAAATCTATGATAGTACCCCTTTGGATTCTGCCAAAATTTACCAAGAATAAATCCGCCCAAATTTGTACTTAATGGACTTAATCTTCTTTGAAGGATAGGCTCAGGCTGAATCCGTGATCTGTAGCCTTCAAAATCCAAAGAAAATGGCCTTTTCTAGCCCAAAAAATTACGAAAATGCCATCCAAAAATTAATTGGCCCAAATCGGTGTTTATGCACTTATCATCCGTGGAGAATATGATCAATAGACTTCATTATCTGTAGAGAATAGCCTAGGCCTGATCCTGTGACCTGTAGCCTCCAGAATCGAAAGAAAATTTCAGAAAAAGCGCCCGAAATCTGTGATGGTACCCCTTTGGATTCTACAAAAAATTGACCCGGAATAAATCTGCCCCAATAGGTGCTTAATGGACTTAATCATCTTTGACGAATAGGCTCAGGCTGAAACCCTGATCTGTAGTCTTCAAAATCCAAAGAAAATGGCCTTTTCTCACCCAAAAAATTACGAAAATGTCATCCAAAAATAAATTGGTCCAAATCGGTGTTTTATGGACTTATCATCCGTGGAGAATCGGATCAATAGAATTCATTATCTGTGGAGAATATCCTAGGCCTGATCCCGTGAGCTGTAGTCTCCAGAATCGAAAGAAAATAAAATTTCAGGAAAATCGCCCGAAATCTGTGATGGTACACTTTTGGATTCTGCCAAAAATTGACCCGGAATAAATCCTCCCCAATTGGTGCTTAATGGACTTAATCATCTTTGAAGAATAGGCTCAGGCAGAATCCGTGATCAGTAGCTCTCAAAATTCAAAGAAAATGGGCTTTTCACACCAAAAAATTACGAAAATGTCATCCATAAATAAATTGGTCCAAATTGGTGGTTAATGGACTTATCATCCGTGGAGAATAGGATCAATAGACTTCATTATCTGTGGAGAATAACCTCGGCTTGATTCTGTGATATGTAGCCTCCAGAATTGATAGAAAATGGTATTTCGGAAAAATCGTCCGAAATCTGTGATGGTGCCCCTTTGGAATCTGCTAAAAATTGAAACTGAATAAATACGCCCAAATCAATGCTAAATGGACTTAATTATCGTTGAAGAATAGCCTCAGGCCGAATCCGTGATCAGTAGCCTTCAAAGTCCAAAGAGAATGGCCTTTCCTGGCCAAAAAATTACGAAAATGCCATACAAATATAAATTGTCCCAAATTGATGCTTAATCGACTAATCATCCGTGAAGAATAGGATCAATAGACTTCATTATCGATGGAGAATAGCCTAGGCCCGATTGCGTGATCTGTAGCCTCCAGAATCGAAAAAATGAAATTTCGGAAAATTGCCAAAATCTATGATGGTACCCCTTTGGATTCTGCCAAAATTTGACCCGGAATAAATCCGCCCCAATTGGTGCTTAATGGACTTATTCATCTTTGAAGAATAGGCTCATGCCGAATCCGTGATCCGTAGCCTTCAAAGTCCAAAGAGAATGGCCTTTCCTGGCAAAAAAATTAAGAAAATGCCATACAAATATAAATGGTCCCAAATCGTTGCTTAATCGACTAATCATCCGTGGAGAATAGGATCAATAGACTTCGTTATCTATGGAGAATAGCCTAGGCTTGATCCCGTCATCTGTAGCCTCTAGAATCGAAAGAATATGAAATTTCGGAAAATTGCCCAAAATCTATGATGGTACCCCTTTGGATTCTGCAAAAATTGACCCGGAATAAATCCGTCCAAATTGGTGCTTAATGGACTTAATCATCTTTGAAGAATAGTCTCAGGCCGAATTCGTGATCTGTAGTCTTCAAAATCCAAAGAAAATGGCCCTTTCTCGCCCAAAAAATTTCGAAAATGCCATCCAAAAGTTAAATTGGGCCAAATTAGTGTTTTATGGACTTATCATCCGTGTAGAATAGGATCAATAGACTTCATTATCTGTGGAAAATAGCCTAGGTCTGATCCCGTGATCTGTAGCCTCCAGAATCAAAAGAAATGAAAATTTCAGAAAAATCGCCCGAAATTTGTGATTGTACCCCTTTGGATTCCGGAATAAATCCGCCCCAATTATTGCTTAATGGACTTACTCATCTTTGAAGAATAGGCTTAGGCCGAATCTGTGATCTGTAGCTTTCAAAATCCAAAGAAAATTTGCGTTTCTCGCCCAAAAAATTACGAAAATGTCATCCAAAAATAAATTAGTCCAAACTGGTGCTTAATGGCCTTATCATTCGTGGAGAATAGCATCAATGGACTTCATTATCAGTGGAGAATAGCCTCGGCTTGATTCTGTGATCTGTAGCCTCCAGAATCGAAAGAAAACGGCATTTCGGAAAAATCGACCGAAATCTGTGATGGTACCCCTTTGGAATCTGCCAAAAATTGACCCGGAATAAATACGCCCAAATCGATGCTTAATGGACTTAATTATCGTTGAAGAATAGCCTCAGTCTGAATCCGTGATCCGTAGCCTTCAAAGTCCAAAGAGAATAGCCTTTCCTGACAAATAAATTACGAAAATGCCATACAAATATAAATTGTTCCAAATTGATGCTTAATCTACTAATTATCCGTGGAGAATAGGATCAATAGACTTCATTATTGATGGACAATAGCCTAGGCCTGATCCCGTCATCTGTAGCCTCCAGAATCGAAAGAAAATGAAATTTCGGAAAATTGCCCAAAATCTATGATGGTACCCCTGTGGATTCTGCCAAATTTTACCCGGAATAAATCCACCCATATTGGTGCTTAATGGACTTAATCATTTTTGAAGAATAGGCTCAGGCCGAATCCGTGATCTGTAGCCTTCAAAATCCAAAGAAAATGGTCTTTTCTCGCCCAAATTTTTTTGAAAATGCTATCCAAAAATAAATTGGCTCAAATCGGTGTTTTATGGACTTATCATCCGTGAAGAATAGGATCAATAGACTTAATTATCTATGGAGAATAGCCTAGACCTAATCCTGTGATCTATAGCCTCCAGAATCGAAATAAAATAAAATTTAAGAAATATCGCCCGAAATTTGTGATGTTGCTTTGGATTCTGCGAAAAATTGACACGGAATAAATCCGCCCCAATTGTTGCTTAATGGACTTAATCATCTTTGAAAAATAGACTCAGGTCAAATCCGTAATCTGTATCCTTCAAAATCCAAAGAAAATGGTCTTTTCTCGCCTAAAAAGTTACGAAAATGCCATCCAAAAATAAATTGGTCCAAATTGGTACTTAATGGACTTATCGTCCGTGGAGAATAGAATCAATAGACTTCATTATCAGTGGAGAAAAGCCTCTGTTTGATTCTGTGATCTGTAGCCTCCAGAATCGAAAGAAAATGACATTTCGGAAAAATCGTCCGAAATCTGTGATGGTATCCCTTTGGAATCTGCCAAAATTGACCCGGAATAAATACGCCCAAATTGATGCTTAATGGACTTACTTACATTGAAGAATAGCCTCAGGTCGAATCCGTGATCCGTAGCCTTCAAAGTCCAAAGAGAATGGCCTTTCCTCGCCAAAAAATTACGAAAATGCCATACAAATAAAAATTGTCCCAAATCGGTGCTTAATTGACTTATCATCCGTGGAGAATAGGATCAATAGACTTCATTATCGATGGAGAATAGCCTACGCCTGATCCAGTGATCTGTAGCCTCCAGAATCGAAAGAAAATGAAATTTCTAAAAATTGCCCAAAATCTTTGATGGTACACCTCTGAATTCTGCCAAAAATTAAAAACGGAATAAATCCGCCCAAATTGGTGCTTAATGGACTTAATCATCTTTGAAAAATAGGCTCAGTCCGAATCCGTGATCTGTAGCCTTCAAAATCATAAAAAAATGGCCTTTTCTCGCCCAAAAAATTACAAAAAGGCTATCCAAAAATAAATTGACCCAAATCGGTGCTAAATAGACTAATCATCCGTGGAGAATAGGATCAATAGACTTCATTATCAGTGGAGAATAGTCTCGGCATAATTTTGTGATATGTAGCCTCCAGAATCGAAAGAAAATGGCATTTCGAAAAAATCGCCAGAAATCTGTGATGGTACACATTTGGATTTCTGCATAAAATTGATCCAGAATAAATCCGCCCCAATTGGTGCTTAATGGACTTAATCATCTTTGAAGAATAGACTCAGGCTGAATACGTGATCTATAGCCTTCAAAATCCAAAGGAAATGAGCTTTTCACGCCAAAAAAATTATGAAAATGTCATCCAAAAATAAATTGGCCCAAATCGGTGCTTAATGGACTTATCATCCATGGAGAAGAGGATCAATAGACTTCATTATCAGTGGAGAATAGCCTCGGCTTGATTTTGTGATCTGTAGCCTCCAGAATCGAAAGAAAATGGCATTTTGGAAAAATTGCCCGAAATCTATGATAGTACCCCGTTGGAATCTGCCAAAAATTGACCGAGGATAAATCCTCCCAAATCGATGCTTAATGGAATTAATCATCGTTGAATAATAGCCTCAGGAAGAATCTGTGATCCGTAGCCTTCAAAATCCGAAGAGAATGGCTTTCATTGCCCAAAACATTAAGTAAATTCCATCCGAAAATAAATTGGCCCAAATCGGTGCTTAATCGACTTATCATCTGTGGAGAATAGGATCAATATACTTCATTATCTGTGGAGAATAGCCTAGGCCTGATCCTGTGATCTGTACCCTCCAGAATCGAAAGAAACTAAAATTTCAAAGAATCGCTCGAAATCTGTGATGGTACCCCTTTGGATTCTGCCAAAAATTGACCCGGAATAAATCATCCCCAATTGGTGCTTAATGGACTTAATCATCTTTGAAGAATAGGCTCAGGCCGAATCCGTGATCTGTAGCCTTCAAAATCCAAAGGAAATGGGCTTTCCAAGCCAAAAAAATTACGAAAATGTCATCCAAAAATAAATTGGCCCAAATCGGTGCTTAATGGACTAATCATCCATGGATAATAGGATCAATAGACTTCATTATCAGTGGAGAATAGCCTCGGCTTGATTCTGTGATCTGTAGCCTCCATAATAGAAAGAAAATTCGCCCTTTCGGAAAAATTGCCCGAAATCTGTGATAGTACCCCCTTTGGAATCTGCCAAAAATTTACCCGGAATAAATCCTCTCAAATCGATGCTTAATGGAATTAATCATCGTTGAATAATAGTCTCAGGCCGAATCCGTGAATCTTAGCCTTCAAAATCCGAAGAGAATGGCCTTTCCTTGCCCAAAACATTACGTAAATTCCATTCGAAAATAAATTGGCCCAAATCGGTGATTAATCGACTTATCAACCGAAGAGAATAGGATCAATAGACTTCATGATCTGTGGAGAATAGCCTAGACCTGATCCCGTGAAATGTAGCTTCCAGAATCGAAAGATAATAAAATTTCAGAAAAATCGCACGAAATCTGTGATGGTACCCCTTTGGAATCTGCTAAAAATTGATCCTGAATAAATCTACCCAAATTGGTGCTTAATGGACTCAATCATCTTTGAATAATAGGCTCAGGTCGAATCCGTAATCTGTAGCCTTCAAAATCTAAATTAAATGGTCTTTTCTCGCCCAAAATATTACGAAATTGCCATCCAAACACAAATTCTCCCAAATCGGTGCTTAATGGACTTATCATCCGTGGAGAATAGGATCAATAGACTTCATTATCTGTGGAGAATAGCCTAGGCCTGATCCCATTATTTGTAGCCTCCATAATCGAAAGAAAATAAAATTTCAGAAAAATCGGCCGAAATATGTGATGGTACCCCTTTGGATTATGCCAAAAATTTTCCCGGAATAAATCCTCCCCAATTAGTGCTTAGTGGACTTAATCATCTTTGAAGAATAGGCTGAGGCCCAATCCGTGATCTGTAGCCTTCAAAATCCAAAGGAAATGGGCTTTTCAAGCCAAAAAAATTACGAAAATGTCATCCAAAAATAAATTGGCCCAAATCGGTGCTTAATGGACTAATCATCCATGGATAATAGGATCAATAGACTTCATTATCAGTGGAGAATAGCCTCGGCTTGATTCTGTGATCTGTAGCCTCCATAATAGAAAGAAAATCCGCCCTTTCGGAAAAATTGCCCGAAATATGTGATAGTACCCCCTTTGGAATCTGCCAAAAATTTACCCGGATTAAATCCTCTCAAATTGATGCTTAATGGAATTAATCATCGTTGAATAATAGTCTCAGGCCGAATCCGTGAATCGTAGCCTTCAAAATCCGAAGAGAATGGCCTTTCCTTGCCCAAAACATTACGTAAATTCCATTCGAAAATAAATTGGCCCAAATCGGTGATTAATCGACTTATCAACCGAAGAGAATAGGATCAATAGACTTCATGATCTGTGGAGAATAGCCTAGACCTGATCCCGTGATATGTAGCTTCCAGAATCGAAAGATAATAAAATTTCAGAAAAATCGCCCGAAATCTGTGATGGTACCCCTTTGGAATCTGCTAAAAATTGATCCTGAATAAATCTACCCAAATTGGTGCTTAATGGACTCAATCATCTTTGAATAATAGGCTCAGGTCGAATCCGTAATCTGTAGCCTTCAAAATCCAAAGTAAATGGTCTTTTCTCGCCCAAAAAATTACGAAATTGCCATCCAAACACAAATTCTCCCAAATCGGTGCTTAATGGACTTATCATCCGTGGAGAATAGGATCAATAGACTTCATTATCTGTGGAGAATAGCCTAGGCCTGATCCCGTTATTTGTAGCCTCCATAATCGAAAGAAAATAAAATTTCAGAAAAATCGGCCGAAATATGTGATGGTACCCCTTTGGATTATGCCAAAAATTTTCCCGGAATAAATCCTCCCCAATTAGTGCTTAGTGGACTTAATCATATTTGAAGAATAGGCTCAGGCCGAATCCGTGATCTGTAGCCTTCAAAATCCAAAGGAAATGGGCTTTTCAAGCCAAAAAATTTACGAAAATGTCATCCAAAAATAAATTGGCCCAAATCGGTGCTTAATGGACTAATAATCCATGGATAATAGGATCAATAGACTTCATTATCAGTGGAGAATAGCCTCGGCTTGATTCTGTGATCTGTAGCCTCCATAATAGAAAGAAAATCCGCCCTTTCGGAAAAATTGCCCGAAATATGTGATAGTACCCCCTTTGGAATCTGCCAAAAATTTACTCGGAATAAATCCTCTCAAATCGATGCTTAATGGAATTAATCATCGTTGAATAATAGTCTCAGGCCGAATCCGTGAATCGTAGCCTTCAAAATCCGAAGAGAATGGCCTTTCCTTGCTCAAAACATTACGTAAATTCCATTCGAAAATAAATTGGCCCAAATCGGTGATTAATCGACTTATCAACCGAATAAAATAGGATCAATAGACTTCATGATCTGTGGAGAATAGCCTAGACCTGATCCCGTGATATGTAGCTTCCAGAATCGAAAGATAATAAAATTTCAGAAAAATCGCCCGAAATCTGTGATGGTACCCCTT
The DNA here is from genome assembly GCA_946122785.1 of Linum tenue. NCBI lineage: Eukaryota > Viridiplantae > Streptophyta > Magnoliopsida > Malpighiales > Linaceae > Linum > Linum tenue. The sequence goes on from CAMGYJ010000003.1 coordinate 34,046,893, forward strand.
TGGAATCTGCTAAAAATTGATCCTGAATAAATCTACCCAAATTGGTGCTTAATGGACTCAATCATCTTTGAATAATAGGCTCAGGTCGAATCCGTAATCTGTAGCCTTCAAAATCCAAAGTAAATGGTCTTTTCTCGCCCAAAAAATTACGAAAATGCCATCCAAACACAAATTCTCCCAAATCGGTGCTTAATGGACTTATCATCCGTGGAGAATAGGATCAATAGACTTCATTATCTGTGGAGAATAGCCTCGGCTTGATTCTGTGATCTGTAGGCTCCAGAATCGAAAGAAAATGGCATTTCAGAAAAATTGCCAAAACTCTCGGATAGTGTACCCCTTTGGAATCTGCCAAAAATTGACCCGTAAAAAATCCGCCCAAATTGATGCTTAATGGACTTAGTTATCGTTGAAGAATAGCCTCAGGCGAATCCGCCTTCCGTAGCGTTCAAAGTCCAAAGAGAATGGCATTTCCTCGCCCAAAAAATTATGAAAATGACATCCAAAAATAAATTGGCCCAAATCAGTGCTTAATAAACTTCTCATCCATGGAGAATAGGATCAATAGACTTCATTATCTGTGGAGAATAGCATCGGCCTGATCCAGTGATCTGTAGCCTCCAGAATCGAAAGAAAAAAAATGTAAGAAAAATCGCCCTAAATCTGTGATGGTACCCCTTTGGATTCTGCCAAAAATTGACCTGGAACAAATTTGCCCCAATTGGTGCTTAATGGACTTAATCATCTTTGAAGAATAGGCTCAGGCCGAATCCGTGATCTGTAGCCTTCAAAATAGAAAGAAATGGCATTTTCTCGCACAAAAAATTACGAATATGCCATCCAAAAATAAATTGGCCCAAATAGTTGCTTAATGGACCTATCATCCGTGGAGAATAGGATCAATAGACTTTATTATCTGTGGAGAATAGCCTAGGCCTGATCCCGTTATTTGTAGCCTCCATAATCGAAAGAAAATAAATTTTCAGAAAAATCGGCCGAAATATGTGTTGGTACCCCTTTGGATTATGCCAAAAATTTTCCCGGAATAAATCCTCCCCAATTAGTGCTTAGTGGACTTAATCATCTTTGAAGAATAGGCTCAGGCCGAATACGTGATCTGTAGCCTTCAAAATCCAAAGGAAATGGGCTTTTCACGCCAAAAAAAATAACGAAAATGTCATCCACAAATAAATTGGCCCAAATCGGTGCTTAATGGACTTATCTACCATGGAGAAGAGGATCAATAGACTTCATTATTAGTGGAGAATAGCCTCGGCTTGATTCTGTGATCTGTAGCCTCAAGAATCGAAAGAAAATGGCATTTCGGAATAATTGCCCGAAATCTATGATAGTACCCCGTTGGAATCTGCCAAAAATTGACCCAGGATAAATCGTCCAAAATCGATGCTTAATGGAATTAATCATCGTTGAATAATAGCCTCAGGAAAAATCCGTTATCCGTAGCCTTCAAAATCCGAAGAAAATGGCTTTCCTTGCCCAAAACATTACGTAAATTCCATCCAAAAATAAATTGGCCCAAATCGGTGCTTATTCGACTTATCATCCGTGCAGAATAGGATCAATATACTTCATTATCTGTGGAGAATAGCCTAGGTCTGATCCCGTGTTCTGTAGCCTCCAGAATCGAAAGAAAATAAAATTTCAGAAAAATCGCCCGAAATTCTGTGATGGTACCCCTTTGGATTCTGCCAAATATTGACCCGGAATAAATCCTCCCCAATTGGTGCTTAATGGACTTAATAATCTTTGAAGAATAGGCTCAGGCCGAATCCGTGATCTGTAGCCTACAAAATCCAAAGGAAATGGGCTTTTCACGCCAAAAAATTACGAAAATGTCATCCAAAAATAAATTGGCCCAAATCGATGCTAATGGACTTATCATCCATGGAAAATAGGATCAATAGACTTCATTATCAGTGGAGAATAGCCTCGGCTTGATTCTGTGATCTGTAGCCTCCAGAATTGAAAGAAAATGACATTTCGGAAAAATTGCCCGAAATCTGTGATAGTACCCCTTTGTAATCTACCAAAAATTGACTCGGAATAAGTCATCCCAAATCGATGCTTAATGGAATTAATCATCGTTGAATAATAGCCTCAGGGCGAATCCGTGATCTGTAGCCTTCAAAATCCAAAGAGAATGGCCTTTGCTCGCCCAAAACATTACGTAAATGCCATCCGAAAATAAATTGGCCAAAATCGGTGCTTAATCGACTTATCATCCGTGGAGAATAGGATCAATAGACGTCATTATCGATGAAGAATACCCTAGGCCTGATCCCGTGATCTGTAGCCTCTTGAATGGAAAATAAATTTTGGAAAACTCGCCCGAAATCCGTGATGTTACCCCTTTGGATTCTGGCAAAAATGGACCGGGGATAAATCCGCTTGATTTGGTGCTTAATTGACTTAATCATCTTTGAAAAATAGACTCAGGCCGAATCCGTCATCTGTAGCCTTCAAAATCTAAAGAAAATGGTCTTTTCTCGCACAAAAAATTACAAAAATGTCATCAAAAAGTAAATTGGTCAAAATAGGTGCTTAATGGACTTATCATCCATGGGGAATAGGATCAATAGACTTCATCATCGGTGGAGAATAGCCTCGGCTTGATTAAGTGATCTGTAGCCTCCAGAATCGAAAGAAAATGGCATTTAGGAAAAACCGCCCGAAATCTGTGATGGTACCCCTTAGGAATCTGCCAAAAATTGACCCGGAAAAAATCCGCCCAAATCGATACTTCATGGAATAGACTCAGGCCAAATCCGTGATCCGTAGCCTTCAAAATCCGAAGAGAATGGCCTTTGCTCGCCCAAAAAATTACGAAAATGCGATACGAAAATAAATTGTCGCAAATTGGTGCCTAATGGGCTCATCATCCATGGAGACTACGATATATAGACTTCATTATCGGCGGAGAATAGCCACGACCTGATTCCGTGATTTGTAGCCTCTAGAATCGAAAAAATGACATTTCGGAAAAGTTGCCCAAAATCTGTGATGGTACCCCTTTGGAATCTGCCAAAAATTGAACGGAATAAATCCTCCCAAATCGATGCCTAATGGAATTAATAATCGTTGGAAATTAGCCTCATGCTGAATCCGTTATCCGTAGCCTTCAAAATCCAAAGAGAATGGCCTTTCCTCGCCCAAAAAATAACAAAAATGCCATCCAAAAAATAAATTGGCCCAAATCGGTGCTTAATGAACTTATCATCCATGGAGAATAGGATCAATAGACTTCACTATCGGTGGAGAATAGCCTCGGCCTGATTCCGTAATTTGTAGCCTCCATAATCGAAAGAAAATTGCATTCTGGAAAAATCACCTGAAATCTGTAATGGTACTCCTTTGGAATCTGCCAAAATTGACCAGGAATAAATCCTCCCAAATCGATGCCTAATGGAATTAATCATCGTTGAAGAATATCCTCAGGGCAAATCCGTGACCCGTAGCCTTCAAAATCCGAAGAGAATGGCCTTTCCTCGCCCAAAAAATAACAAAAATGACATCCAAAAATAAATTGACCCAAATCGGTGCTTAATGGACTTATCATCCATGGAGAATAGGATCAATAGACTTCATTATCTGGGGAGAATAGCCTAGGCCTGATCCCGTGATCTGTAGCCTCCAGAATCGAATGAAAATAAAATTTCAGAAAAATTGACCGAAATATGTGATGGTACCCCTTTGGATTCTGCCAAAAAAAGAGTCGGAATAAATCCGGGCCTATTGGTGCTTAATGGACTTAATCATCTTTGAAGAATAGGCTCATGCCGAATCTGTGATCTGTAGCCTTCAAAATTCAAAGAAAATGGCCTTGCCCAAAAAATAACAAAAATGTCATCCAAAAATAAATTGGCCCAAATCGGTGCTTAATGGACTTATCATCCATGGAGAATAGGATCAATAGACTTCATTATCTGTGGAGAATAGCCTAGGCCTGATCCCGTGATCTGTAGCCTCCAGAATCGAATGAAAATAAAATTTCAGAAAAATTGACCGAAATCTGTGATGGTACCCCTTTGGATTCTGCCAAAAAAAGAGTCGGAATAAATCCTGCCCTATTGGTGCTTAATGGACTTAATCATCTTTGAAGAATAGGCTCATGCCGAATCCGTGATCTGTAGCCTTCAAAATCCAAAGAAAATGGGCTTTTCTCGCCCAAAAATTTACGAAAATGTCATCTAAAAATAAATTGGCCCAAATCGGTGCTTAATGGACTTATCATCCGTGGAGAAAGGATCAATAGAATTCATTACCTGTGGAGAATAGCCTCGGCTTGATTCTGTGATCTGTAGCCTCCAGAATCGAAAGAAAATGGCATTTCGGAAAAATTGCCTAAATTCTGTGATGGTACCCCTTTGGTATCTTTCAAAAATTGACCCGGAATAAATTCGCTCAAATCTATGCTTAATGGACTTAATCATCGTTGAAGAATAGTCTCAGGGCTAATCCGTGATCCGACAGAATGGACTTTCCTCGCCCAAAACATTACGAAAATGCCATCCGAAAATAAATTGGCCCAAATTGGCCCAAATTAGTGCTTAATGGACTTATCATGCATGGAGAATAGGATCAATAGACTTCATTATTGGTGGAGAATAGTCTCGGCCAGATTCTGTGATCTGTAGCATCCAGAATCGAAAGAAAATGACATTTCGAAAAAATTGCCCGAAATCTGTGATGGTACGCCTTTTGAATCTGCCAAAAATTGACCTTGAATAAATCCTCCCAAATCGATGCTTATTTGACTTAATTATCGTTGAAGAATAACCTCAGGCCGAATCCATGATCCGTAGCCTTCAAAATCCAAAGAGAATGGTCTTTCCTCGCCCAAAAAATTACGAAAATGCCATACGAAAATAAATTGGCCCAAATCGGTGCTTAATGGACTTATCATCCATGGAGACTACGATAAATAGACTTCATTATCGGTGGAGAATGGCCACGGCCTGATTCCGTGATATGTAGCCTCCAGAACTGAAAGATAATGACATTTCGGAAAAATCGCCCGAAATCTGTGATGGTACCCCTTTGGAATATATAAAAAATTGAACCGGAATAAATCCTCCCAAATCGATGCTTAATGGAATTAATCATCGTTAAAGAATAGCCGCAGGCCGAATCCGTGATCCGTAGCATTCAAAATCCGAAGAGAATGGCCTTTCCTCGCCCAAAAAATTACAAAAATGCTATCCAAAAATAAATTGGCCAAATCGGTGCTTAATGGACTTATCATCCATGTAGAATGGGATCAATAGACTTCATTATCAGTGGAGAATAGCCTCTGCTTGATTCAGTGATCTGTAGCCTCCAGAATCGAAAAAAATGGCATTTCGGAAAAATTGCCAAAAATCTGTGATGGTCCACAGAGACAAAATGTAGGACTGGTGCCAACAGTACATCAGGGAAGAAAGGATTCACTGAGCCGGAATCACTAACTAAGGCTAATCGAATACTAATAGAATAGAAAAGAACTGTATTTTCTCTATACTTTTACCGACCCCTTTGGTATCTGCCAAAAATTGACCCGGAATAAATCCGCACAAATCTATGCTTATTTGACTTAATTATCGTTGAAGAATAGCCTCAGGCCGAATCCGTGATCCGTAGCCTTCAAAATCCAAAGAAAATGGTCTTTCCTCGAGCAAAAAGTTACGAAAATGCCATACGAAAATTAATTGGCGCAAATCGGCACTTAATGGACATATCATCCAAGGAGACTACGATATATAGACTTCATTATCGGTGGAGAATAGCCACGGCCTGATTCCGTGATCTGTAGCCTCAAGAATTGAAAGAAAATGGCATTTCGGAAAAATCGCCTGAAATCTGTGATGGTACCCCTTTGGAATCTGCCAAAAATTGACCCGGAATAAATCCGCATAAATCGATGCTTAATGGACTTAATTATCGTTGAAGAATAGCCTCAGGCCAAATATGTGATCCGTAGCCTTCAAAATCCAAAGAGAATGGCCTCTCCTGGCCAAAAAATTACGAAAATGCCATACGAAATTAAATTGGCCCAAATCGTTGCTTAATGGACTTATCATCCGTGGAGAATAGGATCAATAGACTTCATTATCCGTGGAGAATAGCATCAGCCTGATCCCGTGATCCGTAGCCTCTAGAAACAAAAGAAACTGAAGTTTCGGAAAAATTGTCTGAAATCTGTGATAGTACCCCTTTGGAATCTGCCAAAAATTGTCGCTGAATAAATCTGCCCAAATTGGTGCTTAATGAACTTAATCATCTTCGAAGAATAGACTCAGGTCGAATCCGTGATCTGTAGCCTTCAAAATCCAAAGAAAATGGTCTTCTCTCGCCCAAAAAATTATGAAAATGATGTCCAAAAATAAATTGGCCCAAATCGGTGCTTAATGGACTTATCATTATTGCAGAATAGGATCAATAGACTTCATTATCTGTGGAGAATAGCCTCGGCTTGATTCTGTGATATGTAGCCTCCAGAATCAAAAGAAAATGGCATTTTTGAAAAATTGACTGAAATCTGTGATGGTACCCCTTTGGTATCTGCGAAAAATTGACCCGGAATAAATCCGCACAAATCTATGCTTAATGGACTTAATCATCGTTGAAGAATAGCCTCATGGCGAATTCGTAATCCGTAGCCTTCAAAATCCGAAGAGAATGACATTTTCTCGCCAAAAAAATTATGAAAATGTCATTCGAAAATAAATTGGCCCAAATCGGTGCTTAATAGACTTATCCTCCGTGGAGAATAGGATCAATAGACTTCATTATCTATGGAGAATAGTCTCGGCTTAATTCTGTGATCTGTATACTCCAAAATCGAAAGAAAATGGTATTTCTGAAAAATTGCCCGAAATCTGTGATGGTACCCCTTTGGAATTTGCCAAAAATTGACCCGGAATAAATCCGCCCAAATCTATGCTTAATGGACTTACTCATCGTTGAAGAATAGCCTCAGGCCGAATCCGTGATCCGTAGCCTTCAAAATCCGAAGATAATGGCATTTCCTCACCCAAACAATTATGAAAATGCCATCCGAATATAAATTGGCGCAAATCGGTGCTTCATGGACTTATCATCCGTGGAGAATAGGATCAATAGACTTCACTATCGGTGGAGAATAGGCTCGGCCTTATTTCGTGATTTGTAGCCTCCAAAATTGAAAGAAAATTGCATTTCAGAAAAATTGACCAAAATCTGTAACGGTACTCCATTGGAATCTGCCAAAAATTTTCCCGGAATAAATCCGCCAAAATCGGTGTTTAATGGACTTAATCATCGTTGAAGAATAGTCTCAAACCGAATCCGTGATCTGTAGCCTTGAAAATCCAAAGAACATGGCCTTTCACTGACCCAAAAAATTAAGAAAATGCCATACGAAAATAAATTGGCCCAAATCGGTGCTTAATGGACTTATCATTCGTGGAGAATAGGATCAATAGACTTCACTATCGGTGGAGAATAGCCTCGGCCTGATTCCGTGATTTGTAGCCTCCATAATCGAAAGAAAATTGTATTTCGGAAAAATTACCTTAAATCTGTAATGGTACTCCTTTGGAATCTGCCAAAAATTGACCCGCAATAAATCCGCCCAAAACGGTTCTTAATGGACTTAATCATCGTTGAAGAATAGCCTCAGTCCGAATACGTGATCCGTAGCCTTCAAAATCCAAAGAGTGACCTTTCCTCACCCAAAAAATTACGAAAATGCCATCCGAAAATAAATTGGCCCGAATCGGTGCTTAATGGACTTATCATCTGTGGAGAATAGGATCTATTTATGTCTAACTGAGTGTAGGAGTGAGACACGAATGAATTGGGGTGCGAGTTTAGGACGAAAGGATCTACTTGAACACTTGACAGAAAGCTAAAGAGTGGAGAGAGTTGTAGAGAGAGAAAGTTCTTAGATTCTTAGTGTGAGAATGAGAAAATTGATCCCCTCACCCACCGGAGTAAATGCCATATTTATAGGCTACATTGTGGTGGGTGGGTAATAAATGCGACATGACTACTGAAATTGTCAGACACCTAGGCTAAGTAGGTTACAGTGTAGGTTATGATTATGCCTAGAGCTCGGATGTGACCATTGTCCAGAGGATACAGTGCCGTTTCTTGGCTCTTTATCTTGACCCGCCCAAGCAAAACGGTGTCGGTTAGCACTTCCACGCCGCGAGTGGTTTCGTTCGCGGAGAGACCATTCCGAGAGTATGGTCCTTCCTCGAGTAAGAACATGTGTGCCTCCTTTCTGCGAGTAGGAGTTGTAGGCGGTTCTTTCTGAGCGAAACTACATTGTTTTGTAAGCGCGCTTGGACCTGAGTCGTGCCCCCAACAGGATCAATAGACTTCATTATAGGTGGAGAATAGCCTCGACGTAATTCCGTGATCTGTAGTCTCCAAAACCGAAAGATAATGGCATTTTAGAAAAATCGCACGAAATTTGTAATGGTGCCCTTTTGAATCTGTCAAAAATTGACCCGAAATTAATCCGCCCAAATCGGTGCTTAATGAACTTAATGATCGTTGAAGAATAGCTCTAGGCCGAATCCGTGATCTGTAGCCTTCAAAATCCAAAGAAAGGGCCTTTCCTCGCCCAAAAAATTACGAAAATGTCATCCGAAAATAAATTGGCCCAATGGACTTATCGTCTGTGGAGAATAGGATTAATAGACGTCATTATCGGTGGAGAATAGATCGCCCAGATTCCGTGATCTATAGCCTCGAGAATCGAAAGAAAATGCATTTCAAAAATATCGCCCGAAGTCTGTGATGATACCCCTTTGGAATCTGCCAAAAATTGACACGACATAAATCCGCCGAAATTAGTGCTTGATAGACTTAATCATCGTTGAAGAATAGCCTCAGGTCGAATCCGTGATCTGTAGCATTAAAAATAATAAGAAAATGGCTTTTCATAGCCCAAAAAATTATGAAAATGTCATCCGAAAATAAATTGGCCCAAGTCGGTGCTTAATGGACTTTTCATCCATGGAGAATAAGATCAATAGACTTCATTATCGGTGGAGAATAACCTCGGCCTGATTCCATGATCTGTAGCCTCCAAAATTGAAAGAAAAATGACATTTCGGAAAAATCGCTCGAAATCTGTCGAAAAATGACTTTTCATCCATGGAGAATAAGATCAATAGACTTCATTATCGGTGGAGAATAACCTCGGCCTGATTCCATGATCTGTAGCCTCCAAAATTGAAAGAAAAATGACATTTCGGAAAAATCGCTCGAAATCTGTCGAAATTCGATGAACTCACATTTCCCAGTTTAATCCAAGTTAGAGCTAATCCATAGCTAGCAAACAAGAACATATGGCAAATCTCTTGCGAAACTACATGAGAATGGTAGTGTTATGAGACAATCCAAGTACCACATCGGTAATACAAGGGAAGGAACCCTTGTATATTAGTGTCCACCAAGCTCATTAGTACGAGGCCTTTTGGGGAGGACACCCAAGAGTAAAATCGTGCAGGCTTGGCCCAAAGCGGACAATATCGTACTAATTGAGCTGTCCCGGTTATGACAAGTGGTATCAGAGCCTGGTTCGGGTCCAGGGCGGTGGACGTTAATTCGGTGGGGACCCTCGTTTGGTGGCCTCAGGATTTGCGATCTGCGTCTGGTTTGGTGGATCTAGGAGAAAACCACGTTTGGCCTATGCGGATCAAGGGAGTTCCGCGTCTGGGAAAATCCTTGTACCGAGAAGCCCATCGATACAAGGTGTCTAGCGGATCAAGATAATCGCTGAGGTGAGGACACGATGTTCGTGGTCCTTGTCTTGAGGGGAGGATTGTTATGGGACAATCCAAGTACCACATCGATAATACAAGGGAAGGAACCCTTGTATATTAGTGTCCACCAAGCTCATTAGTACGAGGCCTTTTGGGGAGGACACCCAAGAGAAAAATCGTGCGGGCTTGGCCCAAAGCGGACAATATCGTACTAATTGAGCTGTCCCAGTTATGACAGGTAGCTTTGAAGAAGTAGAAGGGAGAATTGAAGATAGATGGAGTGGGTTCGTGACAAAAATAAAGGAGTCGTTCATGAACCAAGAAATAATTGTTATACCTCTTAACAGCTAATCGAGGATGATGTCGACTAGTCTTTAAATTATTATTACATGCTATATAACGTACATGAATAAGAGCTGCATGCATGCATGTTGGTAATGGTGGAGCCAGAAAATTGGCTAAGGGGTGTCTTAATCATATCATAAAAAATCACTTATATAATAGAAAAGTCAACTCTAAATGAAACAAAAAGTCAACAACGCAATACTCTAAATTAATACAATTACATAAAAATAGTTTCACGTACACCGGTTACAACGTCAAACAAATAAGTTCGGTACATACAAGTCAAGACTTCCATTCATCAAATATTACAAATTAGAACTCATAAATACATTGGAGTTGATTTTGTGAAACAAACAAGTGAACTTCAATTGGTACTTCTTCACTTTCAGCTTTATTTAAACAAAAGACAAGAAATTCTTATGTTGTAGAGCTACAAAAGAAATGAGTATGTGTTGTTCCTGTTTTTGCAGATTGGAGGTTGCACTTGGAGTGGCCAGAGAGAGCTTGGGCAGCTCACACTAATAGTGCTGCTGTTGGGAGGGTTTTGTGGATCCTTGGCATCAATTCGATCTGGAGGGAACGTTGTGCGAGGCTCTATGGCAGAAGACTATCAAGCTCACCCTAGCAGATTGCTCAACGAGCTTTGCAGGTGTTTTTTTATTTTTTGCCAATGGTCATACCAACTACCAGCTGAGAGTTACTAAAGTTTTGCGTAGATAAAAGTATATTGTTGTCTTAAGTGAAATAGTTCAAGTATGTAAACAAACAGGGTTGTTTTTGAGAGGGAAGTTGCGAGTTGCCTTTCTCGGGCTTCAATGCAAATTTTGATTAACCATAAAAAAAATGAGCAAATTTAAACAAAAGACAACGATTTATTACTATAAATAAAGACGAAAGTGCATTGCATATCAAAACTCACTCTTTTGAGATGACAATAAGTTCTTCTTGCAATTGAATGATCACTAGTTCGAATTTGTATATACCCCTACTGGGGAATTTTTTTCCCAAACCCAAGGAGGTGCAACACCCCTCCTCTCCAAGTAGCTCCGCCACTGCATGTGGGACTAATGGATCATCAATCAAGTAAGTGGTTTCTTTAGCCTTGCCAAAACTTGACTGATACTTGGTCTCTCTTGCGGGCTTTCTGAAGTGCAAGCAACGCCTATTTTGAGAACCGCAATCACAATCTCCTTCGATATCTGGCAAAGAAGTAGTTCATTGAGTAGAATGGAATCTATAGCCTCTGTCGGGAACGATATATGAGATAGAGCACTTTGAACGAAGGTTTGAAGGTTTAAACCTTCTTCGAAATTTTCGTCCGTTGGCCTCCTTCCAGTGAGCATCTCGAGCAGGATGATCCCAAAACTGTACACATCACCTTGCGTCGATACTTCATTTCCCATACCATATTCTACGATCCGGAAAAAAAGAGAGCATATGATCAGAAACATTGATATAGGAAAAGGACATATTTAAGATGTAGTATAGTTTAGATAAGTACAATATCACAATACTTTAAATGGTTTGATCCAAAATTCAAGCATATGGTTTTCACGTGTTACCTAACACAAAATTTTATTCATGTGTTGAAAAATGAATACCATCATATAGTACTTGAAATAATTTATAATGCATCATTTCATCCTAAGTGGAGTACTAATTACCTGGAGGAGCATAGCCAATTGTTCCCTTTATTGCCAATTGTGCTTGATGTTAGACTTGTGATTAAAGGATTGTCGACTAATGATCGAAGAAACCTCGCTAATCCAAAATCGCCGACATGACCTACCTTATCCTCATCAAGAAGAATGTTGTTGGGTTTGAGATCACAATGAACAATGGGCGTTTCACATTGATGATGAAGATAATCCAGTGCAGAAGCCACGTTAATGTCGACATCCATTCGTTGGCGAAAGCTCAAGCTCTTCGGAGGCTCATCAACACTTTCCACTTCGTGCAACCATTCCTCCATACTCCCATTAGGAAGAAGCTCATAGACGAGAGCCTTGAAGTCATTCCCCTGACGATCAACCCCTGAACACACCGTCAATATCTTCACCAGATTTCTGTGTCTGATGTTCTTCAATGCTTCACATTCTGCCACGAAACTCTTGGAAGCTCCACGACGATCAAGGTTGAATACCTTAACAGCAATTGTACTCCCATTCTGATCAAAACTCCTCTGTACACAGAACCAAAACTTCCCTTACCAATCAGATTTCCTGTGGATAAGCCATTTGTGGCCTTGTGGAGCCTTAGATAAGAGAGTTGCAGCATTGAATCATCAGAAGAAACCGAACCTCGCTTCCTTCTCTTTCTAATCCAGATAACAAGCGAGCAAGAACCGATACAGGTCAAAATGAACATTGAATCATCAGAAGAACCGATGTGTGGCGTGATGGGGCCCAACAGCTTCTGGTGGCGCAGGTCCAGAACCGTGACTCTGGCTCTGCCGTCGTGTCCTGTGTTGGAATCACAGGACACGCCGTGCCACTGACAGAAGTGAGTAGAATCGTTCCACGAGGTCAGGACCCCGAAGGGATCGCTTGAGATCATGGACCTGAACTCGAGCAATGCCAGTCTGTCTGTCTCGTTGTTGGCCTGAGTTCTTGGACGGTAATTGGCATCGGCAAGATGGAAGGAGAAGCTGCTCATGAAGCACAACAAGTGAAGGGGGAGAGTTGCAAATGCAAAGAAATGAGTTCCTGATGTACCCATGAGTGATACTCTTTTAGAAGTTATGTACTCTTAGTATAGAGAGTGTTAGGGATGTGTAACATTAAATACAAGGTTGCTTGGCTCCCCAAACAAAGGAATCCATTAAAATATTAGTACAAAAGAGTATGTCATCCCACCTATGAATATAGATTAGAGACTTGAGACCAAATTTCCAAGTAAACATCACAATCTATGACTATGATGGTTAATTAGCTAAAAAGATCTCTAAATGTTAGGGCTGCTAAAAAATTGATCGTCGAATTTTAATCTTTAACGAACATGGTTATTGAAATTTGAAATAACTAGTATAGTAGTATTCATTTCAAGTTCTTCTTCTGAATATGTTCAATCGATCACCTCATTTTTCTAGCAACATCGTAATACTAAGGCTCATGCTAAATTCTCGGATAATTCATTATTAGATAGAAGAAAGAACATGTTGGAATTGTTCGTATAACGTAAAGTGGACATTAAATCGAGTAATGAGATTGGTATGAATCAGGTATGAAGGATCATATAACAGAATTTATTATATTGATGACCCAAAAATTCAATGACCTTAATGTAATTGGCCCTCATTGAATCTTTGACCCTGCAAATGGATAATATATACTAGCAAATGGACCTGTCGTGCACTGCGGGAAGCCAATATTAGTGAAGATTCAGACAGAAATAGCAGAATAGAAAGAACACCAATGGCGAGCAAAGGCGGCAGGCTGGAAAATCCCTTCAATCACTCCACTGCGTTTTGACTTTCCCTTTTTCCTGGCTCTGTTTCCTTGGAATGGAATACAGCTGACGAGTCAGGGCGTTTAGTCAAGTGTCCACGATGAAATAGTAACTCTGCACTATGTAGAAATGGTGCCACTTGGCAGTGAGGTTGATGGTGACATGGAGTGGGGTTATCACGTGGCATCCTGTGAGTTGGCGATGAGGTTTGACGCGGAGGAGTGCTCAACTGGCAGGATGTGATTGGTTGCCATGTGGAATCTTGCGATTGGTCCCATGCGGCAGTAAGGTGAATCGTGACATGGAAGGAGCGCCACTTGACAGGGTATGAATTATCAAGTGAATCTAACTAACAATGTGGCAATATTGATTCAGTCATTCCGAGCATTCATCGATGTAAAATAAAAACCGTGTTATTCAAAAATAGAAAAACGTCATAGTTTCATTCTTATATGAAAATATAGAATGAAAAAGTCACATGCATGCAAAAAAGACATGAATACGATTACTTAAGTCGGATTATGTTTCAGCGATCAAGCCAACCTATTTCTTCTGGCACAAGAATGCTCCTCCCAATTGAACCGTCCCCAATTTGGGGAAAATTTTGACAACCATTTGACAATATTACTACAAGTCTTCAACCCTTCTACAATCCCTTGCTTTCCCATGTTGAATTAGGTATTACAAACAAACATACAGAACAAAATCATGAGGTCGTGTAGTTTCTCTCCTTCACTCTCCCTCTGTGCTGTTCTTTACAGTTGATGCAAAACAAAGCCAGACATTCAAATGGCAACAATGGCTGCTAATGATCTCCTGCGTTTCGCACCCCAGTATATATTCAACTCTACATTCAACTCTGTTGTCACCTTTCTTTTGGTTCCAAGGAAACCCTGGCAGTTTGAAGCCCCGCAGTAGCACTTCACTTCTGGTCCAAACTGCACAAATCTACAATAAAGCCAACAGAAACCACGACGAGTGCCATAACTCAGCAATGCTGCTATACTATTCAACCATAGCTGCAGCAGGTTCAAACATATGTACCTGTAATCATATGTCAATGGTTCTCCAGCATCGATGGACCGAGCAGCAAAAATACCAACCCGTGTCTCCCCCTCAACTTGCCTATGTGAAACCGGTACAATTGTTAAGTTAATTGAAAGTGTTGTACTTGGTTCTTCACTAAATAAATGGATCTTTGGAATGGTAGTGCTAACAAAGGGGAAAGATGGTACTAACCACTTTTCGAGTAGGCAGTTGGGATCGCAACTGTGGTTTAAGAAACGTGATGTGTTGCCCTTGTAGGTGGCATCTATCGTGAAGTTCTTGCGTATTTCGCACATGTAGAAGTTCTGAACTCCCCTGTACTTCATGTCCCAAAGCCTTTGCTCGCATAGTGCATCACTAATGACTGAAGAGAAAGACAGTGGTGAATTAGCTGAACACTGCTATTGAAGTGATCAGGGTTTGGGAGACATGTAAATGTGTGCATTATGCACCATTGAAGCTGTATTTGAAGGCATCTATGGGAAATGGAACACTTTAATAACCATAGAATTCTTTTGAATAGGTTGTAGCATATGCATGTTGGCATGGAAGAAAATAGTGTCAACATCAACTACTTAAGTAACTAAATTTAGGGCCGAGTAAGTTTATACCTTCCCCAATGTACTCTATGACGAAATCACCTTTGTTTATCGATTCAGCTGCCACAACCCCCCAACCACAAAGCTCTGTCTGAGGAGGAAACAAAGTTCAGTTATGTACCGCACTGAGGAACTAGTAACCACCAGCATAAAGGAAGTCCCTTTGCAAAATGCAAGATCCAAAGAATTGATTTCTTTCTCCCTCCATCTTATTACATTTCAATGCACCTTCCCTTCCTTGACCTCTTTCTTCCCCACAGACAGTCGTTGCAAAACTATACAGTTAATTCTTACCTTGACAATTCTTATCTTTTTATCCTTGCGAAAGGGTCGGTTGGTGCAATTTTCAGAGCAACGGCAAGATTTGGAGCAACTTATGCATTGGACCCTGAAAGAGATGGACAAACATTGCAACTTGCTAAAGAAGCGAATATGTCACCAGATGGATCTTGATATGCAATATGCATAGAAAACACGAGGCCCTAACAAGATAATCTTGGGCAATTAGGCCAAACATGCTTAAATCTGAGTTGTGAAGAACAGCCGGTTTCTTAAGAAACGAAGGGGACAATATGGTGGGTACATGATAATGGCTATTATTTGAATAGGATTCAGCAGCACCTAACATTTCAGTAGCTACCAAGATATGCCATGCCTTCTACCCAAAAACCAAGTGCATTCTCAAAGCCATAAGATGTGTATTTCACTAATAATGCAAATGGTCAAGGCTTAGCAACTTGTTAGATGTAACCCTTTAAAAAAGTTTTGCAGACAAAAAAATGTCAACAAGCTCATTTTTCAGTGAACCAAAAATTAAAGAATAATCCACAGACCTTAACACAGAAAGCTGGGAATAAGTTTGGATAAGTAAAAACAAGGTAGAAGTTCATTGGTCATCTCTGATCTACCTGCATACACAGTTTTCACAGCATATAGGACCGCAGTTTGTGCATCCATTATCATATCCAGCAGCACCATCACGTTGCTTCTTGACCATGTAAATATCTAGCTAATGTTAAGGCACGTCTTCTGGGAAAAATAGCTACCAAATCGGCATAAAAGGGAAAGGGGGATTTGATATAGTAGAAGAACATGCAACTAATGACCAATTATATGAGGTCAGTTCAAAATGGCAGCAAGCATAGGATACTGCGTCTGATGTGCACATACGGAGGCGGCTCTAGTTTATTCTCCATCAGGCCCTTCCACGTCAAATCAATCTTGAACTCTTCCTCAACATATGGCAGGGGCAATCGAAGGAATATCTCCTAAAGGATACGAAGCATAAATGACAAATGTTAGATTTTAGCAAATACTCAAAAGGTTCGTCACAAATAAGAATCAAGGATAAATAGTGATGTCTCTTGTTGGCCTCCCGCATTAATTTTTTTCCTGCTGGAGAGAAATGAGAACAGAGTTCTGATGTCCAAATGGTATAAACTACTTAGAAACAGCTACTACATTTTGTTTCCATCTCTTACTTAGCAAGTAACCATATCCAGTTGTGGTCCATTAAGGTTTTTCCTCATATTAGCATGCTATAACAACCATTGCCAAGTCTCCATAAGCTAATTTTGACACTAGAAACAAGGCCTACAACCAGTCAGCATAATCTCTTTATTCGTGAGACTAGAGCTGATTGCCTGAGTCTTGAATTTATTCTTTCCCGTTTCTGAATCGTGCTTCGAAATATATTGATACACTTCACAATGTAATAGAAAGGAAAACTGTATCTGCATGAAGTCTGACCTCAATATCACTGGCAGGTACCATGTGCCGCTCATTCTACAAATATACGAGTCCTGTCAGCCAGCCTAATCAATAAAACATAAGGATGAAATATAAAATGCACAAAAGAAAACAAAAGATGACAGACAGCTTAGACATGTTGAATTGTCAATATCGTGTCAACAACTTCACTAAAATAAAAGCAGTGATACTTTACGATTCAATCAGTTTCCATATTTGGATTCCTGGAGTCAGCTTTATGCTGACTACATCCACTACATCAATAAATAGAGTTGAAAAATATGACTGGTCTGCCCACTGCTGAACTATAAAAGCTACACGATAATAGAAGCATACGTGCAACGCTGTTGATGCATCCAATTGTTGAGATAAGATAGGCACCAAAGGAGGAAAAAAATTGTATGTAGCATTAAACATGGACCAAGATTTCCAATCTAACAAGAATTCAGTTTGAGTTTATTGATTATACATTCATGTGATAAAGCAGTTGAAACCTAGAAAAAGAACCATGTGGACGATAATAAGCAGTTTGGCCTGTATTGAGTGAACTTGTGAAATATGCATACTTCAAAGATGCATGGAACTAAGTGTACATAGTGAAAACTTCCTGGTCTGGAAACAGTGGTTTTGAGTAGAAAACACACAAAGAGCTCTACATCACGGATTTCGCTAATGAGTAATCACTAGCTTCTGGACCATGATTTAAATCACAGTGAGAAGTAACAGTAGATTGAAAAATGTACACATTATAAGGATGGGATAACGAACTTTAAGCATCTTTGTTGACCGATGTGCAAAATGAAACTGAAAATTCTTTAAAAGCTAACCAAAAAGCACAAATATCTACCATATTAGCAGGATGTGCAATCATCGGTGGAGCTTGATATCTCTTAAGGGTTAAGCTCATCTAATCATATACACCATTCAACAAGTTCCAAGCATCCAATGTTTGCAATCAAAATACAATATGTTATCTTTCTGAAAACAATCATTCGCCAGAGACAAGGACCTTTGAAAAGCCATCATTAAGGTAATAAAGAAGAGGTTGACCTTCTTATCCAGTCTCCAGTCATTAGGATGCCTATCCAGTCTCCAATCATCTGGATGCCTCCAACAAATTGCGCTTCCTGGTCGGTTTATCAAATGGATTACAGTATCCGGCCATGGTGCACACTTGTCATGTGAAGCATTTAAGCATTGGACACACCTCCACTGCAACCTCTGACTGCATACAAAGCATTCCTGCCCATGACAATATTCAACCACACGACTAGATAAGAAGATTGATGACTTACAAATCAAAGGATGTTTGCACCATTAATCAAGCTTACATGCTGAGGGCACTTGAATTTCTTCACATTTGAGACTTTAAACGTTTCCTTCACACACTGTGAGTGATAAACCCCTGAACAGTTCCGCACAGAGCAGGTAGCAAGCTCATCTCCCGGATCGATACACAAACGGCAAACGCGACATACAACCTGAACCAGATCCGTAAAAAGGCATCAAACCCTGTAAACCACTTCTCCTCCAACAGTCAACCGCCGAAACAGACAAAACCCAAACAAAAGACAAGAAGAGAAGTGAAGAGAAAAGGAAAGGAAAGTGAAATTCTCATCACCATTCTCTCTCCACCGCCAAGAAACGGAAGGTAGCAGCTCGACTTGGAAGCCCCCGATTCCATCTTCTTATGGACCCAATCGCTCACATAATCCTCCAAACACTTCGCTCCGCAACCTTTCTTGGCTCGATCCGGCACTCCGCCACGGCACCGCCTCAGCACCTTAATCAAACCTCCATTGCATCGCTTCTTCCTGCTCGGCAACCCGAGGTTGAGGTTCCAGTCGCATCCGTTGACTATAGCTTTGACCGGATAGCTACCTTCGAGCTCGCCATCTAAAGGAGATGGAGAAGGAACAGAAGAAGAAGAAGAAGAAGGGAGACTCTTCAGAGTCGAGCAGTGCGTGCGAACGAGGGACGCATTGCCGAGGTCCGGCATTGATTGAACAGAAATTCGCCGGAGATCGAGAAATGGGGAGGAAATGCCGGAACCCTAGCTATTGCCTCGATATTTTGACCCGAGAAATTGGGCGGGAAATGTGAAATTTTCCAGATGGCCGGGGGAGATGGCAAATGACGTTGAAGTTACATCGAAATGGACTATTTACGAGAATACCCGGTAGTTATTCCCTTTGGGCTTTCGAAATGGCACCGTAAGACCGGCCCATTAATACAGAAGTGAAGAAAGATAAGACTATTGGGCCTCGCGAGCTGGCCCACTACCCTTTACCTTTGATCCGTATACAAATTTACAACATGTGGTTATTCCTTGTTGCACCAGGATTAGTATCTAGGGGGAAATGTCCACTATATCCTTGTTAAGGATTGTCTATTCATCTTATATACCTACTCCTAATAGATTGCACGAAATCTACAGCAGGCTCCCTTCTGGAATCACCATTGATGAGGTTGCTTCTTTGCTTTTCAGCTTCCTTCTTTGCCTTGCGCCTCTCGAGTTCGATTCGCTTGATGTTTTCCTCGTGCGCTCGAGCGAACATCCTCTTGAAATTCAGCAGAGTTGAGACAACTGCAGAATCAATGAATGCAGAAAAACAATAGACCCCTTAGGTTGAAACAATGCATGAAGCACATCATGAATTGGGTTACAAGAACCTGAGGATGTTTAAGTAAGCATAGTGATGTTCGAAAACCTTGTTCAAAAGGGCAGCGGGCTGGATCTTCGCCGAAATATAGAGCCAATGCATCTACGTTTCTACCCTGGGAAGGGTAAAGTTCAAGAATTTGTCAGGAGAAACAGATTATTCCTGGACAAGATAGCACCATGAATGCTCATTAATTAGGGATTAAAGATTATACTTACGACACTCGAATAGAGTGAGCCCAAGGACTTCACTTCCCTTTCTGCATAGCTCAAGAATTCCCTCATGATCTGGAAATGTAGAAGCCAAGGAGATGAATTTAAGAAAAATTACGCCTAATCTCAGTAGGGAAGCCATTTAGTTCATCATTAATGGTCACTAAACTAACTGATCCATTACAGAACAGTCACTTTGTTAGGCTGAGTTAGCATACCAATTAATAGGCTCGCCACATCACCACTTGATAACCCAGTTTGGTTTTGGTGACATTGGCATGCTAACTCAGCCAAATAAACCACGAATCAGATGGAACAATCTATTTTGTTACAGATTAGTTGGTTAAGTTAGAGGTTCTGCTAAATGACCATGTTGATACAAACCTGAAAGTGTACTTAGCAATCCACAAACAATGGTAAGTGGTAACAAACGCAAAGAAATGCAGGATTACCTTACAGAAGTATTCTGCCACAGTGCCATCATTCTTCTCTGAGGCTGACAACTCTTGTAGAACTTTCTCCAGACCTTTGCTAATGGCTTGCATCTCCTCAGCTAAATATTTCAATTGTATCTGCAAAGGGAAAGCTTGTGGCACTCAAGCTCAGCCATAACCAGAAAGCTCTATCTAGTTGCAGTTGAATATTTCCACAAATAAAAAAGAGAAAAGAGCTATCACTTTCGTTGCAGCCTCCAAGCTCACAAGTTCTTTGGAGAAGTCAAGGAGTTCTGGCATCTTCGCAGCAAATGTCTAGAAACCAAACAAGTAAATGTGAGGGATCAGCAATGATCTAGGAAAGCTCCCATGGGTTTTCATTTGAAATAAGCTAATAAAAGTCACTCGCACCTTACAAAGATAGTGCATGAGGGTCATCTTGTTGTCCCTAGATCGAGTATCCGTGAGTTTGAGGAGACTGTCTAATCGAAAGCCAACAGCAGAACCTGGCGAAATACGAATGTTAAAATCAGTTGGAAGTTTCTACCTCATTCCCTACCAGCATTCCTGCTGAACCAGGCCTATCAATTAGGCGGACATGGATGTAAGAACTTTGGAAACTCTCACCCCTTGCAGTTCCTTGGTTCACAGCATTTCCAAGGGAGAGGACAGATTGCATGATCCTTTTTAACTTCAGTGAACTTCTGATCTGTGTTATTCACATATTGTTCATGGTGTTATGTAAGTAAAAAAAAAAAAAATCGGAACTGAAAAAAACTATTTAAAACACACAGAAAAGTGAGTAAGAAGAATAAAAAGGATTGACTTGCCTCTTCGGCTGCTGAATTAACAACATTCAAGTTTCTCCTTAGGTCAGAAACCTGCTGGGAGAACTGCAACTTGAATGAAAACACCCTTAACTTGGACTCCACCCGCGGCACTTTCATTAGTTCCAAGAAGAACTATCATGAACTTACAGAGTGAGATAAGATCAGACTGTAACACACACCCCGAGTTATTATCAATGGTAACGAGAAGTTCAAAGTTTGCACCTTTTCACATTTCCCCAATCTTTCATTGTCTCCTTTATAGCCCTGAATTGTTGGAAGACTCAAGTTTAGTCTATTGTCTACGTTCAGACTACAAGGAACAAATGCTGAGGCTGTGAGGCAGATAGCTATACATTAGTACCTTGAGCAATTCCATTTCTTCTTTAGTTGGACAAAACTTAACAAGGCTATCGACTTGATCGACATCCAACACTGAATCATCCAACGCAAGAATTGAACTCTGCAAGATGTTGATGGTGGGCGAAAACAGTATGAAATATCATCAATATAACATTTAAGGCGCATTATTGGTAGTATTTGGTTCACTCAACTGTAATATGATATAGATTATGTATCTGTAATTGTAACATATTGAGACTCCTCACACATTTTAGAGGCAACTAGCTTTAAGCTTAGGATAAGGCTCATCTTACCATCAGATCATGGAGAGGAATCTTAACTTTTGTCAGCATGATCTCACAGTTGTATGCACGTCTAAGCTCAATCTGCAGAACATCCATAAATGCAGTCATCAATTCTTCAGCAAAGAACTGCACACCAAATAAGGGATGAAACCAAAACAAATACCAGCAGAACCAACTAGACTACCAGTTGAACTTTCTCAGATTTCCGTAGTCCAGAGGCACGCCGCTTTGATTTGGCTCCAATGCCTTTCATCTCAGAACTCGGAGTAGCAGCTGCTGAAAACAGGATCTCAAGTTCTGACATGTCAAATTCAGGAGCCCTATGATCAAAAGAGGAACAAAAATGTAAACTAAATTGCATTTGGAAACTGTTAACTTCCGCCACAAGAAATGTGTAAAGAAGCACACATACATGGAAGTGTCATTAGGGTACTTCTGAGCCTCAGCCCATATGCTCCCCTGAGTTGCCCTAGTCAATTTCAGCCAATGATATGGTTTCAGGCTGGACCTTTTTGGTTGAGCTTGAATTCTTGACCGTGGCATCAACCCTGCTCGTGGTGGCCCAGGAACTGGAGGCACATTCCTGTTTGTAAGTATTCCTTTCACTGGAGGAACTGGTGGTGGTGGCAGGGTTACTTTTGGTAAAGTAGATGGTGGTGGAGGTGGTGGAGAAGGAGGGTCTGGCTGTCGTTTGAATGGTGGTGAGCTTTCCTGCTTAGCAAGCAAAGGAGGTAGAGGAGGAGGAAGAGGGGGATCATTGAGTGTTGCAGCTTTAATGGTTGGCTTTGCTTTGACTGTTCTGAAAGCTGAATTTCTAACCAGCGGTAACTGAGGTAGAGGTGGTGGAGGAGGAATTGGTGATTTCTTTGCTTCAGAAGAAGTTTCGTTGTTTGTACAGTCCTGATGAGATTGGGATGAATCTTGAGGTAGTAGGTTCACATCAAACGTGGCACTGAGGTGAACTGGTTTCCCGACATTTCTAACATGAGAGGGAACAGCAATGGCTGCTGGACTTAAATGCTTAGATTCATCAGTAGTAGTAGATGAAACATCATCATGTAACAATGCTGTAATACCAAGGCCTAAATATGCTGCTGCATTCGGATACCTCGTAGAAACTGGAGTTTGAGGGATTCTTGGGGAACATATGATCTTGGATGGAGGAGGCACTTTGATAGAAGAAACACATATTATGCCGCCATGTTCAATACTAGTAGTACCTAAACATAATTCCTCTGACTTTGCATCACAAGATGACTTGCTAGACAAGGCAGGAGGCACAGATTGCTTCCTTAAACCATTGGATCCATGGTCTTCAACCTTGTCTTCCAAATCCTTCAATAGTCTAGGGTTCTTTCCCGGTAATTGATCAACCACATTAGATGCGTCCCAGGGAAGGCAGTCGTTCTCCTCTACAACAAGTGAACCAGCTGGAGCTGCACACTCCATTTCCGAGACCAGAACCTTGAACTCCATGTGTGAAGAAAGAAAAAAAATCATCACTTGACAACAATTGCAGAAGAACAAAGTAAACGAAAGCTGCACACACATAAATATAGCTCTATTACCTTGAAGTTCTTAGGGAGCTTATGTTTGGATTTCCATAGTGCTTCAGCTTGTTCTTTAGTAAGGACTATGACATGTGGCCTTATGTAAGGTGTATGGAATATGATCTTGAACATCATCATGGCTTCTCTTTCTCCTATTTGAACTTGAAGAACACTGCAATTGATTTCTCCCTCTGCCTACAAAGAAACAAGCACTGCAACTTTTTGACACAAATGTGGAAACTCCTAAAAACAAATTTTTCTATCTTGAGAATATAATAATTACCCAAATGACCTTTTTTGACTACCTGGTTGCATTGCTGGTTCCTTCTTGGTGTTCCTAACAGAAGCTCCGGAGCTCCATCATCATCAACGAACCGGTCCTGCCCCATGACTCCTAGCATTGGCTTACAGTCCCCTCCTCTAAGAACGATGGAATCCATTACAAGCGTTCTGTCCAGTGTAGCAAATTTTCCCTATAGGAAGCCGAACTCCATTATTGAATTAGAGAAGCTTCAGATGAAAATTGTCCCCGAAACGAGAAACCCAACATACCCTCCATTGTTATTGTGAGAGCAAACAGAAGAGAAAATGAAAGGCTCAAACTTTCTAAAGCAAACCCCCCAGAAAACGCAAATGACGAGCGCATTGAGCTGAAACGCCACAAACAAGAAACTCCAGGTAACGAAAGGGAAGAAGATGAACTGAACTGAAGGAGGACGGCGGGATTCGTTTCGCAAAAATAGTAACAACCCAAATGACGAAAGAGGGAAAGCATTAGTTACCATTAACCCTTTTCGGAGATCTCCAATAGCCCTTCTGGGTTGGTACTTTCCATAGCTGAGAAGCTCTCTCCCAAAGCTTCATATAACGTGGAGGGTGTAATGATGCAACTGTGAAGGAAAGAGAAAGAGTGAGAGTGTATATTCAGGAATCAGAAGGAAATGGGGTAGTGGGAAGTAAAAAAAGTAATCTTTTTTGCTGGGTTCTTAAGAAAACCCCATCCTCTCTTTTTCCCGCCTTTTCTTGTTCTAGCTTATTGGGGTAGAAGTTATAGAGAGAGAGACTGGGATTGATTTTCTTGACATTCACACTCACTCCTGCCATTGTTGGTATATCCATTTGCCCACTGAGACTTCGCTTTCAATCTTTCAATCCCCAGATGGCTGAGAGTGAGAGGGTCAGTCAGTTATCTTATGTGTATATAAGAGTTTTGACAGAGACTTACATGTGGGATGGCTGGAGGTGGGGGACATAGATTAGTTATTGTTAGTGTTGGTTGGGTTGGGTTGGGTTGGTTCTTTAAAAGATGATGGATAATTGCATTTGGACACCTCATACAAGTTAATACATGATCCAACGACGTAGTTTGTGATGAGAGTAGGTGTAAAATATGGGAATTCAAAGGTAGATCGTGGTTCATGGATGATGTGAATGACAAGGTGTTTAATGGCTTTCATGGGTTCTATTCGATTAGGGTACACAACTGATCACAAATGTGCTCTTATGCTTGTGATTGTGTGTGCAGTTGGTATGTTTAACTTTATGAGTAAATGATTAAAGTAGTACTTTAACGTGATGAGTATGTTTCGAATGCTATTTTCTTATAACTCAAAATGGGTCTTACATTGCTTAAGTTTCATTTTCACCTCATCGTCAAAACTAAATCGTTTTAGGTTTCGTTCTTATCTCATGGTCACAAACTAAAGTCGTTTTAGATTTCATCTATCATCTCATCCTGCAAATGCAATAAAACTTTTATGCTGTCTATATTTGTTTTTCAAACAACTCAGTTAATACCTTTGCATTGGACACTCATAATTCTCCATTGTATGCTCAAATTCTTCACAAATCGAACTTTCTTGAAATGTACGTTAGTTTCACCTCGACAATCTCATTTTTATCTATTTCGTACGTAGCTAAATTTTTGTCCGACGACATTCATCGCTTTTAATGACCAGCTATAAGCCATCCGTCGACATGGACAAATTCAACATCTCCGATATATCCCGGGTCTTTCAGCTCATGACACGGAATCCTGGACGAAGAGAAGAGGGAAAGCTGCTATAGAAATGAGGCTGCTGTCAAGGTAACAGCAGCACCTCCGCTGATCTGGGCATTCTTGATTTGGAGAGAGTGTGACCTGTCGAGATCAGCAGGCAATTCTGTAAATCGCAGCACCTCCATCTCTTGGAGAGGCGAAACACTTTTAGATTCTTGAAATCGTCAACAGTGACGAGGAGCTGAAAATAACAAACTGCAACCGTAACTCTACATGTAACTCCACCACTTATCAACAATGCGTAATTTCCCAGTCATAGACTCAGAGGTTCTGAAATGTATGTACTCTAGACTTCTGCATTGGGACGAGTCAGGAGCTGTTCTGAACTTGAAAGGAGTCGATAGATCCAGGGCTTTCAGCTTGCACGCCGCCTGTACAAAATAAGTTGAATGTTGATTATAGTGACTGAAGTGTATAAAAGTTACAACTGCACAACAGAAAAATTACTACCATGATACAGAAGTGAAAAATGGTGGAAGGAAACATAAACTTGATAATAACCTTAATCCGACTCCAGCCTCTCCAATCCTCTCTGCCACCGGGCAACCATGCATCTCAAGAACTACCAAACTCTTCAGATTAAGATCACTGGGGATTGGGCAACACCCATCCAATCTAAGCCAACGCAAGTTTGGCAGAATTCCATTAAAATCTCCCGTCAGTCTTCCATAACGCACTTCAAGGTATCTTAATCCTGACAGGTTCTTATATTTATAAGCCTCAAGAATTTTGATTACTGTCGACTTTCGGTGTTCTGCAGAGTTGGGGAGCTCTTGACGAATCCAACAAAGAGTATTGTTGGGTGTCATGTCCACTCGAAGAACTTCCAACCGGTCGCTTCCCTGAAAAATGACAGCTTTTTTCAATCAGCATTCTTGCTATTATACAAAAGATCAGCATTCTTGGTCTGTTACTTACACTAACTGCAATCATTTTAATCTAAAACTCTATTAGGATGACACTTGAATATTATGCAAGAACACTGTCCTATAATCTTAATAGTAATTACCATTTTAACTAACATGCTGGGGTTCTCAACTCTTACCATTTTTAACCTGTACCAAAAATGAAAGCAAGATAAGCTCATAAGCAGATTCGTCAGAAAATGAATAGTTGATTGATTGTATGAACAATTCAATCATCTCTCTCCGAAGAACCAATTAAAATGCAGGAGTGAATCCAAAGACCAAGAAATATTTGAAAGAAAAGGGAAAACGATTATGGATGACGTTTACCAGACTAATATGCTATTGATTCTTTCACTAGAATCCTTAACCTTGTGATAAGTCCTCAAGATGTCAGAGATTATCTTACTCAGCAAATGTACGATGCCATAATGTCTCATCAGTATTCTCGTACATCTTCCACAAAATAATAATGATTTAACTGTGCATGAACCTTATTATAGTCAGCTTTGGCAATAGTAGTTTTACCGATACCGCCCATACCACAGATACCAATAATCTTCACACCTTCACAGCCTAAATTCAGCAGCTTTGTCACTTGTACATGCGAATCAATTCCAACCAACTTATCTGTCACTAAAGGGTAACTCTTAGCCAAGTGTGAGCACACCTTAGCGACAACATCGTCTATAATAGCTCCTTGCCTGGAAATTGAACACAAGCTGGACTTCAATGGGAAACTGAGCAAATATCTAGATCGACATGTATTTAAGAAGAGCTAAAGACATCTATCTACACATATGAAGATGCAACGATGCAGCAGTATAATTCAGGTACACATAAGAGATCATGAAATCGTTACCCATCTTGAACATGCCAAGAGCAGAATGGCAGCCAAGGCACAGAAATTGTACCTGCCTTTCCCGAAGAGAAGCGAATCGGAGGTGTTCTTCAAACCGCATCCTCGTTGGACCATATTCTAGTACGCTTCCAAAGATGTTGATCATCTCCTTCACGAATAATCATTCTCCCAAGCTCTCTTACATGGTCATGCATCCAAAATTTGTTATCCCCATCCACCTTTATCAAGGACCTCAAAATCAAAGTACAAATTCCACTGTCCGGATTAAAATTACAATCCCTCCACATATAGAAAGGCAATGCCTTACTTTTTCCTATAGAAACAGAAGCAATGTCGAGGAGGATTTGTGTTTCACTACCACTCAACTCATCATAGCTTATTTTCAATATCTCTTGCAACTTGTTGTAAGGTATTCCTTCTAGTTCTTTCAATTTGGCTTCCCAGAATTTTCTATCTCTACGAAACAAAAGCGATCCAATAACCTCAAGAGTCAAAGGAAGCCCCGCTGCAGCTTTTACAAACTCCTCACATAGGGTTGTCTTATCTTCACAGTGGATATCCACTCTAAAAGCATGTAATCTCAGAAGTTGAAGTGAATGGTCATGACTCAACCCTCCAACTTCATGGAGCTTAGATACTTGTAACAACTCTAGTACCCTTTTATCTCTTGCCGTGATGATAAATCGACTTCCGGGAGAAAAATTTCTTACTTCGCCTAATATTTGCTCAAATTTAAACTGATCGTCCACATCATCAAGAATAATAAGAACCTTGTGGGGACATACCCCATCCTTTATAATCTGGATTCCTTCACTGGCAGTTGTAACCTTGCGATCATCCCTTAGAATGCTATAAATAATCTTACTCTGTAGAGTTGTAACGCCATCATTCTTCAACGATAAGGTTTCTCGGACATCTTCCAAAAAACAATAACGCTGGAATGTTCGAAAGACATTGTTATAGATGACCTTGGCAATAGTGGTCTTACCGACACCACCCGTGCCATGAATGCCAACGACAGAGGCGCCACCATTAAAATCCAATTCGAGCAATTCCATCACTCGTTCTACGTGAGAATCCATTCCAATCAACTGATCCGTCGCTAACGTGAAATTCCCCTCCAAATGTGACCACACCATATAGCAAACTCTTTCTGCCACTGCTCTCTCCCTGGAAATTAAACACAAGTTTGTATGTCAGCGGCAGATACATAGGTGATTTCACATGCAGTATTGCACATCAACCAAACACATGCATGCAGCCAAGTCCATGAATTGAAAACACAAAGAAATTGCTTTACCTATATGACTCGGTCACCAACCATCCAGCTAAATCCGCGACCTGTTTGAGAGCATCCTTCCAGGCCCTAATGGATTCATCACTATATTTCAATCGAAAATGTTCCCATGCTCCCTCATGGGAGTCGTCAGGATTCCTGTAATAGAAAATGGGCAGTATGATGCGACTTCTATCTTCCTTGTAACGTTCCACCATCAGAGCTAGCACCTGAAGACACCATGCGCTAGATGCAAAACCTGGTGAAAGGATCGGAATGTATACCCTGGACTGCGCCATTACCTTGACGAAAGAAGGGGCAATTCTCTCCCCCTCGTGAAGCTCTGGATCGTCAAGAAAGGTCCGCATCTTGTCACGAACCAGGAGACTATTGAGGAAAGCGCCAAATTTGTCGCGGACAAAACCACTACAGCTCAGTAAAATCTCGCACTCTTCCTCTGGAAGAGAATCAAGGAAACGGGATGACGAAGTGACATGATTCGACCCGGTTGGTAACCGCTGCAACTGCTTCAAAGGAGATAGATCAGACAGCTGATTCCTAATCAAAGGGCAACCCTGAATCTCCCATACTTCCAATGACTCCAATTTGCCAAGCCCTTGAATTTCAGAGAGAAGCGGACAATGATTGATTTTGAGCACCTGCAACTTGGTCAAATTTGACAAGCTGGGCAGTTCTGTCAGTACAAGGCAACCACTCACGTACAAATCCTTGAGAAGCTCTAGATGTCGGAGGCCATCGAGATCAATTAGATTTGAAGCATCCAATAAGTGGAACCTCTCCAGCATCCTCAGCTCTCCCAGACCCGCGATCTCGCGTGCCTCAATGTCCGCCAAAGTCAAGCGCATCAAGTTACTCAAATTCGCAAGGCTCGGCAGTCTCTCCAACGGTTCAAACCGATAACCTGAGATCGATAGCGCATTTAGAGATGGCGGAAGGGTGGGCGAGGAGGAAATTGGGAACCCTACGGGATGCTTCTCGAACCCAACCTGATTCAACGACAGATCCTTCAACTTGGACAGCTTCCACATATCCGCAGGAATCTCGAGTGTATCACAATTCAACCATAGCTTCTCCAAGTCCTTGAGCTCCAACAGATTGGGAACCCTAAGGGATGGGAAGGTTAGCCGCTTCAAACTTGTCGGGAGTTCTGGCACTTCACCAGTGCTCGCAGAAAGTTCTCTCAAGCGCGAATTATCTACATTGATCTCCTGCAGATTCTCAAGCCTTCCAATGTCACCTATTAACTTTGTAATGTTGGTCTCGGTAACATGTAGCACTCTCAGATCCTTCAGATCGCCAATGTGAAGTTCCCCGCGCATCTTCGGACAACGCCTGAAATATATCTGTTCTAGACGTTTACATCCGGACAAATCCGGGACTTTTGTCATTCTGTTGCAGGCCGATACATTGATAGCAGTCAGCGTGCCTGCCTCCTGGATCAAGAAAGCACACACCGATACAGATATCACATAACCATCAAAATTGATAATCACACGGATGAAAGGAATGAGGGAATTTTTTTTTTTAAATAACCTCGATTCCCTTCCAGCTTCTCCAGTCGTCCCTTACAGGGCAAGCAATCAGATCCAGAATCACCAATTTCTCCAAATTGAAATCGATAGGGATTGAACTGCAACCATAAAGACGCAGCCAGCGCAGATCCGGAAGAACGTTTTTGAAATCTCCAGACAGCCTTCCATAGCACACATCGAGATACTTTAACCCCGACAGTTTCTCAAACTCCTTCTCTGTGAGCTCAAAATCCTCATGATCCACGTAAACTCTAAGAATTTTCAACTCTTCAGTTCCCTGTTAAAATGAAACCATGCCAATTATTAATTATTAATAAATATATTAAAGCTGTTACCGAAGGCTTAATCACGGTTCCTCACGAAAAATTTCGCAAAACCCAAACAATTAGAGAAATCACTGTTCATTAAGGGATTGTATTATGTGGTTGTGTCTAACTTAGTTTCTGTGGAGACCCCTGGCGGGTGGCGGCTAGCCAGGCTTCAGCCGAGAACCCTAGGCTAAGGTTGAGGGAACATTCTCAAACTTTAATTGTTTTTGTCTCTTTTATAAGAAGAAATCAAGGAGGTAAGTTACTTCGTCTTTACCCACCAATTTAACGTGAATTCAATTCAAGTTAATTTTCATGTTTAGAATGATTTGTTGGCCAATAAACTTGATAGTTATAAGGATGCACTTTGTAACAATAATAGTTAACTTTTGAAAAATATACAGATGTCATCTCATTTTAAAAAAATATCTTTATCATTAACTAAATTCTTGAACATTTCATTTTTTTTCACTACACAAAATTTTCGTAAGGTCAATTAATTTTGTAGAATAGTGTAATCAAATGTGATACTTTGTATAACTTAATTTATTTGATATCAACTACAATATTCACCCTATCATCAATTTACATTGCGAAAATATTCCATAAGGTATGTTAACTTTTTTATAATAGTTTAATCAAATATAATATTTTCTATAGTTTGATTTTATTGTTTAGACCACATACTAAGAAAAAAAAGAGTTGTTATAATTTCAGAAGTTCTGAGTCGATTCAAGAAGGCCCTGTAAATAAAGGAGAAAGAAGAGAAAGAAAGGAGTAATTGTTCTAGATTAATTACAAATCTATTATATAAAACTTATGGAGTTAGTTATTTCTTATATTAATTAAAAAATACATTTCTTAAGTCTTTCATATTTAATTAAAATATTATGTAAAACTTATGTAGGGTATTTCTTATGTATCAATTAAGCAAATTTTTTTTTTCTTGGCCGTTTGCCTCAAGATTCGAACCTAAGGTTTGGTCGATGTTTCAACCCTACATTATCGATAGACCAACCCCACATATTACCTAAGTCTTAATGTGTTTTTCATAATATAAGTTTGAACGAATTGCACAAAGATTTTTTAAGGTCGTTGATTCTTTACATACCATTTTATCAAATGTGATACTTTTCATAACTTAACTATATGACAATTAACTAAAATTTATTTATTAATGACTATAATATTTATCATCTTATCAATTTGCATTATACAGAGGTTATATAAGGTAAGTAACATTTACATAATAGTTTAATCAAATTTTCTTTTTTCATTATTTTTTTATTAGATCACACACTATTCTATAATAATAGCGTAAATTACTATACATTCCGTAAAGCTTATGAATGGATAATTATTTCTCATGGATCAATTAAATAAACATATTAGCTAAGTATTCCACAATGATTAATACACCACGCAAGGTTTGTGAAAGTATCTTACACAAACTATTTTGTGAATTATTTAATATCAACTAATCATTAAATAAGTAAAGAAAATTTTAAGTACACTTACTTTCTTATCGCGGCGAAGCAAGGGTCAAAAAACTAGTAATACTTTTACATGCTATCTTGAGCAATAACAAATTGGAAAACGGAAAGTAGGTGGGAAAATATCATATGGTACCACCAATAAAGTTTTTTTTATAAGGATGATATACTTTTTATGTTTATCTGATATTTAGAGGATTTGACATTAGAACTTTCAAGTTCAAAAGTAATTATATTACCTATAGATCAATAAGCATGTGAAGTTGAAAGTTCTGAAACCAGTCATTTGCCTCATCTTTTGCATAATCTGAATTTTAGTTACATGAAATATGTCTTGTAGTATTGTGCCTATTATAGTTAATGAATTTTCTAACACACTTATATAGAAACATTTATAGAAAGAAAATGTGAAGTACCATAGAGACATGCTTTGCCTAAAATAAAGGCACAAGAATTTTGAAGTGTCATCCATACATTTGTCAAGGAAGGTAAATGGGAAAAATGCAGACAAATAATACCTGTTTATCTCTTAGCATGTTCAACACATCCTTGTTGGACCACATCCTGCTGCGCTTCCATGGATTTACAATGTCCTCCTCACGAACAATATCTCTACCAAGGAGTTTATACTGATCATGCATCCATAATTCATTTCTCTCATTTATTTTTATGAATGCCTTGAGACAAAGGGTATCAATTGATACCAAAGGATGTAAATTGGAGTCATCCCACAAGAAGGACGGCCGATCTGTTGGTTCACCAATAAAATAACAAGCAATGTCCAGAAAAATGTGTTTTTCGTCTAGCGACAACTCCTCATAGACAATCTTCAATCTCTTTTGCACTTGTTCATCAGGTATCTCCCGAAACATTTTCAACTTTGCAACCCAAAACTTTTTATCTTTGCGGAAAACTACTGAACCTATGGCCTTGATAGCCAAAGGAAGACCTGCTGCAACTTCTACGAAGTCCTGAGATAGATCCATGTACCCTGTGGGGGGATAATCACTCCCAAAGGCATGCCTACTAAAGAGTTGAAGGGCAATGTCATCATTCATTAAATCTGGCTTGTACGACTCGCATTTTGGAAAGAACTTAAGAATTTCCTCATCCACTGTTGTAACAATAAAGCGACTCTCTGGGTGAAAATTTGCTAAATCTCCCAAGGTTGTGTCCAACTCGAACGACCTATCTATATTATCAAGAACGATGAGAATGCGTTTCCTACGACAAACTCTGTCTTTGATAAATTGGATTCCTTGACTGGGATCTCTCACCTTGGTGTCATACCCTAAAATGTCAGATATAATCTTGCTTTGTAGAGTTTCAATGCGGCCACCATTTGACAATATGTTTCGCACGTCTTCCACAAAGCAACATCGATCAAAATGTGCACTAACAGAGTCATAAACGGCTTTGGCTATATTGGTCTTACCAATACCGCTCATACCTTGAATGCCAACAGTTTGCACTTCTCTATTTAGAAGCTCCTTCACTTTCTCAATGTGGGAATCGATTCCAACCAACTGATTCGTCACTTGCCTGTAATTCTCCATCAGATGTTTCCTCGCCTTTAAAAATACTTCATCAATAGTAACTCCCTGCCTGGAAATGGAAGACAATTTCAATACAAATACATCCATAAATCGATCCATAGACAATGAAGTAACTATGAATTAAAGAACCAAAGACCATCAAGACATATAGTTCAGGCTGCCTATATAATAAGAGACCGTATTTTTATGATTGACTTGATATTGTATGCTCGATCGCATGTGCTTCAAGGCGAGTGAGAGATAGTATTGTAAATATGTTGTATGAAATAATTAGTAAAATGTAACTCATATAATATAACTTTAAGAACAACAAGAAAATCATTAAGATGTCATGGAGAGGTTCATAGCACAATTGCATTCGCTTGCTAATGAGGTTATGAATTAGGTGATGACGATCTACAAGTTTGGAGCTCGAGGACGGTTAATTAGAGAATTATTAAGTTTTTGTGTTTGAAATGGAAAAAACAAAGAGGAAAAAAAGATGAAAGAAGGTAGTATCTGGTTTTGCTGGTTTTGATGGCACATTCACCTTTTTAATTGAGAGCGATAAAGAAATGAGTAATAATGCAAAATTAAATGTGAACAAAGAAGTCGATTTCAACACCACCACAACAACAAAATATGTTTAATGATGGTTACTAAGGTTGAGAGATATCTCCATGATTTTTCTATTTGAACTCGATTGAAAGAGAGCTAACTAAAGATATAAAACTCAATACGAACAAATAAATCGGTTACAAACAATATATTACTTCGCCCAATTAATTATACTTGACCTAACTGGGGGTAGTAGAGTATAATTGCACCGAGTTAATAACTAGTGCGTGTGAGCAACAGTTTTCAATTACCTAGTTGAAAATTTTGGTTATAATATGCTTACGTTTGAAAAGAGAGGCGCATAGTGTTCAAATAGACTCTTAATATAGGTAGAGGTGAACAAAATAAACCGCAACCCGACCCACCCGTCCAACCCGACCCAACCCACCCGTATTTATCGTCAAAATTAAAGTTTAAAGTTGGGTGAGGGTTTTCTTTTGTACAACCCGCCTTTATTGGATTGGGTCCGGATTTTGGGTAACGCAACCCGTAGAACCCGACCCAACCCGTGTTGAACTATTGTCATAAATGTTCGTATACAACACATATTTGTGTCAATAATAAACATATTTGTGAGAAAATTAAGCTATTTTATCATATTTTTCTCTTGTGGTTTCTCTAGTGTAATACATTCTTCAACTTAATATTTAGACGTAGATTTAATATAAGTTATGATTCACGAAATCTTTTTTTCTTGTGTGTACAATTTTAGAAGAACAACATATTATGAATGTGTTAGCTTATAACTACTTTAGCTTACTTCGACAAATATTTATGAAAAAACTAAACATATGCTGAAGTAAATTGCATTTCATTAAAATCCAAACAATATTTATGCATATTGAAAATTTTTGCCTCAATTTATTTGTTTAAAATCTTAATTAGTGAATTAATATTTTTGTAGTGTATAATAGTTGCTTTTTGTATTGGGTTGGATGTTTAATTAAAAATATCTCCAACCCGACCCAACCCAATTACAAACAAACCGTAGGGTTTTAAATTTTTTGGGTTGCGTTGGATTTAAAATTTTCAAAACCGTAGTATATGGGTTGGGTGTATGACCAAACCCAAACCACCCGACCCATGTACACCCCTAAATATAGGTAAGAAGAATGAATTCTTACACAATTATTTTTTTCACTTTTGCAACAACCCATGTACTCTTTTACTACTTGTTTCAATCTATGATATCATCAACAAAAAATTTTTAGCGCTTTCCTGGGAAAGAGAGGATTTGTTTTACCAATTGCTCTTCACCTCCGAAAATCAGATCCCTAATATGGTTGAGCGGGTAGACAATCTCCCCATTTATCATAGTATTACACCGGCAATAAATGTTGCCTTGACGGCCGAAGTCCTATCCAGTAAAGTCCGGAAACACGTGTTTTCCATGGGGTCAAAACAAGCCCCGGGATCCGATGGGTTTACGGGAAAATTTTTTAAGGCTTTCTGACATGTTGTTGGGAATTCGGTGACTTCAGCAGTATGTTCTTTCTTTGAGATTGCAAGACCAAAACCCACATAATTATTGGGAGGAAATATGGTGCTAAATTTTTAAGTGTCAGCACTCAACACTATGTTAATACTTGTTGGCGGATTCTATAGTGTCGTAGTGCCGCCAACCTTTTAACCGCTGGATTTCCAGTGTGAAATGTGGACACTTGATAATAATCACCACTAAATCAGAGTATGTTGAACCGGGTTAAACCTATTTTAAATTTATACTTTATTCTAATTATATATTTCATCGGATGGTATCGGGAAAATCTGCCCCTACCGAACAGTTTTTTCAGGAAAACGAAGAGGACAGTCAGCGACGATGCTATTTTTCTTTTATTTTTTTAATTTCTTTTATTTTTACATATAATTCTTAAAAATATTGATGGAAAATTATATTTTAGTTCCTAAAAATTTTCTCTTTTGCATTTTGATACCTAAACTTTTGAAAATTTACAAATCGGTCCACTATTAATAAACATGTGGTATGTTTAAGAAAGGTAAAATACACTTTTATAGTCATAACTATCCACTTAATGACCATAATAGCCAAGTTTTGAAAAATACACTAATATAGCCACACTTTTAAAATTAAATTGCCAAATTTAGCCATTTTCATTAAATACGTTACCACCGTCAATAACACTGTTAAAAGTGTTAACTGCAAGTTTGGCTTTGATGCCACATCAGCGCCACATCCTCATGTGATTACCACATCAGAAAATAAAAAATAATTAACTTTTTTCTTTCCAAATGAATACGAAAATCTCTTATTCGTTTCCCTTCCTCTTCCTTTCTTCTCCCTCTCTCTCATATCTCCAGCCAGCTTAGGATAGGGTCAGTAACCATTGATTACTGACCTATGAGTAACTAAATCTGGACTTTTAGATCTAAGTGGGCCCTGAAAATTCAGATATAAAGGTTGTCAATTAAAGACATTTTATTTTCCCTAGTTTTCATAATCGGGTCTTATCTTTTTCGTTTTACCTCGGATTTCAATTTTTTTTTGCACACATGGAACGAGTTCGTTGTGCTCTACAAAATGAGATCAATTTTCAATATATTTCGAGAAACTTTTTTTTTACCAACTACATACCATTTGGTAACTTCTTCGTTTTTAAGTCGTTTCTGAAAACGTTTGCTCAGAAATAACGAGTTCATCATGATCTATTGGATCTACAAATTTTTGGGTGAAAAAAATACTAGACAAAAAATTACCATACTTGACCACTATGGTATGTTGGTGGTAACTTGTGATAAACAATGATGAAAGTCGTAAATGACAGTTAGTATACTCCTACTATCATGTATTCAATCTTCTGACCATATTGGTATGTTCATATTATGATGGTACGCTTTCTTACCATAGGGTATTAAATATGAGCATACCATATGGTAATGACTGGTAAAAAATTATTCACTTTTTTTTTACTAAAAATATATAAAAGTGCATATCATTTTAGAGAGAGCATTTAATCTGATTTATCTGTGCAAAAAAATTTAAATTTCGACTTAAAACGAGAGAGAAATTTTCCGTTAAAGATTAAAAGGGAAAAAATAAAAGACTTTCCAGGAGAGATGGGATACTGATGTCATGCGGATGTGGACAAGTTACTGATGGTTACTCACCATAAGGGTTACTGACCTGATCCGCTCCATCTCTAGCCAGATCTACGATGCATCCCCGTCGTGTCATGTCGTCCGCCTCAGCTACCACCGGCGTCATCGCTCGCATCGTCTGAGCCTGACCATGGCTCGAAATCGGCATCGGCACCTCCACTCCTCCTTCAATTTCTTCTCCCCGAACACCTTTCATCTTCCAGTGCGTGGATATTCACCTCTATCCTCCAATACATCCGCAAATCTCTCCAACCTGCTCTCCCTACTCCGCCTTAGCTGAAGGAGGCGCAACAGGACTACAATGTCCGCTACTTCCTCGTTGACATGAAGGAGCAAAGGGAGGCAAGTAACATCGAAGGAAGCCGATGACGAGAGGAAGAAGGGGGAAGGTCGGCGCTGTCGCCTGCCTTCTTCAATGACGATGGGCGACCATTCAAAAGGTCTTGATGGTGGTAGATTTTGAAATCCCCAATCTAGGAACCCTAATCTTTTCGTGGAGAAATCCCTAATCAGCCAATCATAATCACTTCGTTTGTGAATATGGTTTGAGTTTGGAGTAACGGTCGCTGAAAATTTGACCTCGCCATTTACGACTGCCAAACCTGCCATCGATTTTCATCTCCCTCCCGACGGCAGGGCCAATCTCCGGAGCCTACTTCACCAACTATGTGTCACCCGCGATGAGTTGTGCAGTGGTTTGGGCTCGAAGACTAAGGATACCTCTTTGTGGTGCTAAGGAGGGTTCACGACGAAGGTGTTTGATTTCCTAGAGCTAGAGGGCAGGGGAAGTTTTTGCGATGGTGGTGTCCATGGAGGGGTACAGAAAGAGTAGGAGGAAGAGAGAGTACGAGGAAGGTGAAAGGTGGGGGGGAGAGATGATGCTTTTTTAATTTTTTTATTAATTGAATTAAAATAGAAGGACAGTAGCTGCCACGTCATCAAACCGTTAGTGCAGTCAGCTTTTATAATTTTGCCGTTAAAGCTATTGACGGAATGGCTATTTTAGTGTATTTCTCAAAATTTGACTATTATTGACACAAAGTGCACACTTATGGCTATACAGGTGTATTTTGCTTTTTAAGAAACTTGTGGTCTACTTTAATAAAATTGTGGTATACTCTTGCGGTCTACTTTTATAAATTTGTGGTCTACTGTAATAAATTCGTGGTATACTTTAAAAAACTTGTAGTGTACTTTAATAAACCTGTAGTAAGACTTCATGAAATTTGTGATGTATTTTAATAAACTTATGTTTGTGGTCTTGTGCTTGTAGTCTATGTTTGATTTGCCCCCACCCATTCTCCATTTAATGCCTTCATACATTGGTCTTTCTCTCTCTAAATTTTTCATTATACTAAGTATACTCCTTCACCCTTTCATCTTCATCAATGGCGGTCAACTCATTTAAATTAAAAAATTATACAAACTAAATGTTCCTATTGGATCAAGCAAGTGTATAGTAAAAAAAAAAAAAAAAAGTGTTAGCGCCCCTCCGGTCAGACAAGGGGTCCTTTGATTTTTTTGCTACTTATTAGGAATTTGTATTGATACCGATAAAATTAACATCTATCTACTCCCATAGAATAGCAGTTAATTACCTAGTTGTCGGAGTAACCGTCCATCCCTTTAATTCCGTGACCGTTCGGAGAGCATTCTTCCATTCCCTTATTGTTCTAGCATCATGTTTCTGGGCGAGCTCCCTGAAGGATTCCCCGAAAGTACCCCGTTGATTCTTCACGTCACCAACCTCCACCTTATAGAATATGGGAAGGATGAGGTGCCCCTTCTCTTTCTCACAGCACTTCACCATGTGAGCTAGCTCCATAAGTGGCGACCTACTGGAAGCGTACTTTGCAGAAATGATTGGGATGTAGATCTTGGATCCCTCGATAGCATCCAGGAGTTTCGAGTCTATTTCCTCCCCTTTGTGCAGCTCTTCCTCGTCAAAAAAAGTGCGGATCTCATACTTCTTCAGGTATGTATGGAGGGAATCCGCGAAATCGTAGCGGACGTCGGATCCCCTGAAGTTGAGAAAAACCTCGTACTCTCCGGCTGGAAGTGGGGACTTCGCAGAAGAAGACTGGGAACGGTTGAGAAAGTAAAGCAGTACTGCCATAAGAAGTGCTGCTCCCGCCGCGGACCAAGGGTGAGACCAGACCATCTGCTTCATCGTCGTCCACAAAAAGATATCACCAGCAGGGAAATCCATATCTACAAAAGACCAAAGTAAGCGATCGAGGTTTACAAACGAATTCCCCCCGATCGAGCGATTGCAAGTGGTAAAATATTAACAATCAATCAGAGAACTAATTACCTGAAGAACAAACCCTAGATTGAAGAACCAACCAACCAAATCTGTCTATCGATACACTCCGCGAGGGTGTTGACTTAGCTTGGATGAGAAATGGGAAATGAAAGAGCCGAGCAACAGCTGTAGGTGGATGCCCTGCGCAGGCATTGGGCAGGGTACTAATAAGCGCTAGCTTATTCAGAGTAAACAATGACTACTGGCGAGGACTCAACAAAAAGATTAAACAATGACCCATGATTGTTTGGTTTGAGTGATTGTTTGGTTAGAATAGTTACAATGCATGTATTGTCCACAATATTTTTTTTTTTGAATTTTTTGTACAAATTATACATTGTTTGATGTGGTGGAAACTATCACTCAAAATGAGTGATAGTAATATCTTCAGTTTTTTGTGAGATTGTTGAGTTTGTTTATTTGAGATTGTTGGACTGTTTTCGTCTTCCAACTATATTAATGTGTTTTGCTTTTTCATATTAAAAACAAAAGGTAAAAGTAACATTTAACCCAGAAAGCAATATATCTTATTTCAATACTAGAATAACTATAATAGAAATCAAACGATGTAAACTACTATACATCAATTTTCTTATATGCATGTATTTGATTATGCATGCATCGACAACCATGCATCAATTTAACTATCACTAAAATCAAACCAACCCTAACCATCGAGCCCTGTCAAACCCAAAAATCAATCAATCAATCAGTTGGGGAAGGTTCGTGTCTTCTTGCCATGGGTCCCTGTCCTTCACCAACCATTCTTAAACTAATCTAGACCTTCAGATTAATCATGCGATTTTAATAGGTGGAGGATTGTAAAAGGGTAATTGCTTACGAGATTTATCTTATATTTTAAATTAAAATGAGAATTAAATATAAGGTAATTGACTACGTAGTCAATGGACTTAAGAGTACTGGTCAGTTTGGCAAATAAATATTACTTACTGACCTGTTTTAATTTAAACAAGATTTTAAGAGTTCGTTTGTTTGTTGGATTTGAAATTGAAGGTTTTGCGTTTTAAAAATATTTGGATTTATGATGAATTTGGTGCATTATGGATTTGGAAGAGTACATTGTTTGTTTAGTTAATTTTTATCTTAGGTTTATGATGAATTTGTCTCAGATCTTTGCCTTCCATCATCAAATCGCAAATGAAATATGAGATTTGCAAATCCGTGGGGGTCCACGGATTTTGGATCTAAAAAAGAGTACGAATCCGTGGACCCTACGGATATGTGTTTCTTAAAAAATAATGAATTTGTGGCAAGTCCTTGATGCTTAGGATTTGGTTGCCAAATTCATCATCCAATATGTGGTTTTTCCCCCGAATGATGATAGAAACTGGTGGTCTCACAAAATACACTTCATCAATATCTTCGAGAAGAGAGGTCGTATTAACATCCAGCTACCCTGAAAAAGAATTTTGATTAGTAGCTAGAGCACGAACCTGTACCGTGTACAGTGGTCAATCTCTCTCGATACTGCCTTGTTAAATTTTGGTGAGTACTAATGCACTGATTGACTATTGAGGATAGCATTGGTTTATCTCATGTTAGCGAACTAACCACTTGGTCCCAATAATTCGAGTTATTGGAAAAGGGA
Source organism: Linum tenue (assembly GCA_946122785.1). Lineage (NCBI taxonomy): Eukaryota > Viridiplantae > Streptophyta > Magnoliopsida > Malpighiales > Linaceae > Linum > Linum tenue. The sequence goes on from CAMGYJ010000003.1 coordinate 34,087,808, forward strand.
TAGTAGTTAAGCGTTTTAATTTTTTACACGCCTCCTCAAACGAAAGTCGATGTCGACGTGCTGCTAAATCACGAGGCTATAGTTTGCACATGTTGGGCATATCATCCCTTGTGCTAAACAAATGGGCATTAAATGGGGGTCGTCACGAGGATTCGAAACCATGACCTTTCGGTTCTAGATTGTGATACCATATTAGCGAACTAAACACTTGGTTCCAATTACTCGAGTTGTTGGGAAAGGGATAGTTAATCATTTTAATAGTTGGGGAGACCGGCCAAGACATTTGTGATCGTATCTGAGTCTGAAAATGCTCTCTTCTTCTCCCTCTGAAAATCTCTCGCCGGCGAGTCCCCTGCCTCAAGCTGGGCGGCCGCCGGATATAGCTATTCTAACCTCTGAAATTCAACCCCAGCTGGCTGCTGTCTCAGCGAGTCCGCCTCTGTCGTACAAAAACGCCTTGGCTGGTCCCTCGACAAATCAAGCTCATGTCTCGAAGGCTAATCAATGGACCTTTGTAGGCGAGCATGACATAGTGTCGGGATCTTTTGGTGGAGAGCCGGAGCTAAAAATATCGTCAAAACTTAAAGAACGACTCTGTGATCCGTGGAAGAAGACTCTGGTTGTCCGATTACTCGGTAAATCAATGTCCTATAACTATCTCTGCTCTCAGCTCCGCTGGCAATGGCGACCATCGGGCTCACTCGACATCATGGACCTAAATAACGAGACTTTTTTGGTCACGTTTGGTAATGATCAAGACTATCTCAGGGCGCTTACGGGGGGACCTTGGGTTATACTCGATCATTACCTGGTGGTGCATCAGTGGTCGCCGGCTTTTCGAACTTCTGACAAACCTCATCGGAGGGTAGTAGCGTGGGTTCAATTGCCGGAATTACCAGTTCATTTTTATCACCGAGAAGTTCTCTTCGCCCTGGGAAACCTGATCGGGAGGACGGTCAAGCTTGATTATCACACTGAGAAACTAGAACGTGGGAAGTTTGCCAGACTAGCAATCGAACTCGACATGACGAAGCCTTTGCCCACTCGTATCAGGTTAGATGGATTCTGGCAACAAGTGCTTTATGAGAATATCCCCCAGATTTGTTTTCAATGTGGCAGAATTGGCCACTTAGAAGACAATTGTCCATTGTCAAAATCTAATCAAGTGCTAGCCATCACCAACGGCTCGGGCTCCGATCAACTGCAAATCTCATCGGAATCGTCTCCGGCGGAACCCCCTTATGGATTTGGGCCATGGATGCACGTTACGAGAAAATCACGAAAACCTGCCAAATCCGGAAACGTTGATGCGAACAGAGGAAACAACCTTCCCCTTATGGAGACAGCCCAAGTTGGGAAAGTTCTTCCAAAATCAGCTCAAAAAGGAAAAGGGGATAGTAGAGCAACGTCTCCTTTGGAAACTAAAGGGAAGGAGGATGGTAAATTGGCGAACAAGAAGGGATCAGTATTGGTATCTAAAGGGAAGTCTGCAGTAGTGGAGGGGCAAGCTACAGATAAAAAGATTCAGTCGGGCAAACCCATAAAGGAGTGGCGGGCTGTGGGCCAGCGGGAGGGTATAATTAATCAGGCCCAGCCCAACGAAGCCTCTGCGTCTAATTCAGATCAGAATACACTTATGGGCCAGGGAAATAAGACTACAATGATGGAATTAGAACCCCAAACGGTTGTGGGGGAAAACAACACTACAATACACCTGGTCTCTGTTCCTCCCTTAGCAACGAATCTGAAAGAAAACAGGGACCCTAATGTTACTTCGAATACCTCTGTTAGGCAGCACTACAGGAAGAAACAAGCTAATCATTCTCCCGCAAAGGATTCCAATAGAGGCATCAGCCTCAGAGCAGCTAAGAAGCCTGTTCATGTGGCTATCAATAAGCGAGAGCTTGCCAATAAACCGAAGGAGGCAGCTTTTCCGGTGACTATCAGCGCAATCGAAGATTTCATCGCGCAATCGCAACAAAAGCAAAGTGATTTCACGTCGGCCAAGGAAGGAAAAACGGGCGATGTCGATATGGTGGAAAGTCTGGGAGATACTCTCACAAATACCGTGCCGGCGAACAGAGAGCCTAGCAGTGACCCAACTGCTAATAATTGAGCTTGGCTTTCGATTTTTTGGATTGGTTTCGTTCTCTTCTTTTTGTTTGTTTATAATGTCAGTTTTTGCTAACTTAAACTTTAAAGTGCTTGCTTGGAATGTTTGTGGTGCAGGAAGTAAGGAGTTTAGGAGGTCTATCAAGTTCTTAGTAGACACCTATAATCCGCATTTTCTAATTCTTCTTGAGCCCCAAATCAGTGGAGACAGGGCTACGACGGTCTGCAGCTGGTTGGGGTTTCCAGAGGTTTTTCGGGTGGATGCCGAGGGTCGGAAAGGAGGGATTTGGTTGGCTTGGAAGCCAGATTCTTTTCAAGCTCAACTCATTGATGCGAGCCGACAGCATATTACTGTTAGGGTCTCCAGCAATTCTATGCCTGATTGGATTCTCACGGCAGTTTATGGGAGTCCAAATTACAAGTATCACTCGCTTCTTTGGGATCGACTTCGTTCAACGAGTGATTGTTTCAACATCCCCTGGCTGGTCGCTGGCGATTTCAACGCCTTCCGACTTCCATCTGAGAAAACTGGCTCGATTTCATCTACTACTCTTCGGCGATGTCAACGCTTTGCTAATTGGATGGATGCTGCTAATCTGATCGACTTGGGGTTCTCAGGGCCACGCTATACTTGGTTTAGAGGAGTGACTGAGAGTAATTACAAAGCCAGTAGAATTGACCGGTCTCTGTGCAATGACAGTTGGAACCAGGCTTTTCCAAATAGCACGGTGCAACATCTGCCAAGGCTTCATTCCGATCATCTCCCGGTGCTCACCTCCAATTCTCCTATCCCTCTTTCCAATAGCAATAATAAGCCCTTTCGGTTTGAAGCAGCTTGGCTTTTACATGATCAGTTAATGGACTTTTTTGCAGGAACATGGAAAAGTGACCTGGATCTTCAGCAGGCACTTAAGGACATTGCCCCCAAACTGCAACACTGGAACAATACGGGGGATGAGTTAGGGTGGTTACTTGTTTTTTAGTAATCACGGTGGCAACCTCTTTATATACCGTTTGATTTCCTATTTTCCTTTCTTTTTTAATCTTACGGTCAAGATTATTTGAGGGTAATTTTGGAAATGAAAAAGTGACCCATCCGATTATTCTATATAATCTACCCAAACCCTAGTTCTACCCTCCCTCTAGCCAAACCCACCGCCTCCACCACTCCCGTCGCACTAACGACTAATCCCGCCGACCGCCTACACCAGCCCCGACGACGATGACTCTGTGCAAGCGACGACGACTGTTGCCGCTGTTGCTGTGCCCTACTCCGACTCTGCCGCCGCCGCCTCCTCCTCCTTTCCCACCCATCTTCCTTCCTCACCCTCCCCTCTGCGTCACCGCCCCCCAATCAGATCTGAGTACAGACGACGTCGATGGCCGAACTTCTTCTTATTCTCTTCTTTCTCAACCTTTTCCCCAGTGACTTCCGCTTTCTCTTATTCTATTTATGGCTGTTCTAGTCTCTCAGCGTTTGCGACGGACGCTATGGCCGCAGCTTAAATGAGTTTCCCTCGGATGATAATCACGGCGGCGACGCTGGAGTAGTAGTTGGACTCAATGTGTAGTAGTATTGGTAATGGTACTATTATACGAATGGGATTTTTAATTAGTATTTGTTATTGGTTTGTAAATTGTAATCGTGTTCCTCCACTAGCTGCAATTTTTTTATTTGCATAATGGTATTGCTTTACTAAGCAATGGTATTGGTAATGACATTCGTTAAAGAAAATCGCCTTTTCTTTTGGTAGTACACTACTATTTGGTTTGGTATTGTTTTATCCTTTGTGTAATGGTAGTCCTACAATGGTATTGAATTGATTCAATGTGCAGTGGTATGAGTTTACTCTCTCTAGGAGAGGCTCTAGATATGAGTTTACTTTATTGGTACTGGTTTATTTGTTTCGTTTTATGAAATGGTAGTTTTATTTTTCTTAATAGTATTGATTTATTTCTGCAATGGTATTATTTTGACTTTTGTAATGATATAGATTGTTTATATTGGTATTTTTAGTGTAATGGTATTGACGGTTTCCGAAATGGTAGTGGTTGTCTTGCGGATTGGTATTAATTAAATCTGCAATGGTATTTATTTTTTGTGAAATGGTATAGATTTATATTGGTAGATTGTTTATATTGGTAGTTTCGTGTAATGGTATAGATTTATTTATGCAATGGTATTGATATTTTTTGCAATAGTAGTGGTTGTCTAATGGATTGGTAGTGATTTCGTGTTCTTTTTCTTTTGCAGAAAAATTGAGAAAAATAAGGAAATGAGATCTGACTGGAGATTATGGAAGTGAGAGAAAGAGAGAGAATTGTAATTAATAGATTTTTGTAACTACCTAAAATGTAATGTAATTTATTAAAAAAATTAATTAATATAATTTATTTTTCATACCCAATTTACCCTTAGTAACCACGATGATTACTACTTTTGTAGTATTCACCGTAACCTGTCCCAACAATACGGTATTCGGTATTCTTCGTCACCGAAAGAGAAGGCTTCTTTCCATGCTTCATGGAGTTCAAAGTAGACTAGCTGAGCATTTCAACAGGGGGCTTGTCAAACTTCAAGCTAAGCTGGAGTCGGAGCTTGATTCTCTCCTTGCCCAGGAAGAAGTTATTTGGTATCGAAGGGCCAAAGAGAAATGGGTGAAGCTCGGTGAGCAGAACACTTCATACTTTCATCAACAAACTACCATTCGACGTAGAAGAAATAAAATTCTCTCCTTGCGGGACACGAATGGGGTTTGGATTGATGATCCAGTTAAACTTTTGGATCTGGTGGTGAACTTCTTTAACACTCTATACACTCAAGATGAGCCACAATATCAAGATCTGATGCCGAAGAACAAGTTCCCCAGATTGTGTCAAGAGGAACTTCTTACCTTGCTGCGCCCCTTTAACATGTCCGACATCCACAATGCAGTATTCGGCATGAAACCTTTCTCGGCGCCTGGGCCAGATGGTTTTCAAGCGATTTTCTATCAGAAACTCTGGGGATCAGTGGGAAGAAGTCTAACTAACATGGCGACTACTTTCTTTGAGACAGGTGTTCTTCCTCCCGAAATGCTAGAGTCCACCATTGTGCTCATTCCCAAGACGGACCAGCCAGAGTCACCTGCTCAGCTTCGCCCTATTTGTTTGAATAATGTGGGCTTAAAAGCGATTACCAAGGCCATTACCAATCGATTAAAGCCTCTTATGAGAAAGCTAATAGCTCCAACGCAGAGTGGCTTCATTCCTGGACGGCAGACAAATGATAACATTATCATTTTGCAAGAAGTTCTGCATACCCTTCGGAAGAAGCAAGGAAAAAAGGGTGGGATCATTATTAAAGTGGATCTGGAAAAAGCCTACGACAGGCTGCGGTGGGATTTCCTCCGAGACACTCTGATTGAGATTGGTCTTACAAGCACCTGGATTGGCAGAATCATGTATTGTGTCGAGCACAATAGCATGAGGATCAATTGGAACGGGCAACAGAAGGATTCCATCACTCCCTCCAGGGGAGTAAGACAGGGAGACCCTCTTTCCCCTTACCTTTTTGTTTTGTGTATGGAGAGATTGGCTCATCGTATTGAGCAAGAAGTCAATAATAAACGTTGGAAGCCTATCTCTCTCTCCCCAAATGGACCTAAACTGTCTCATCTATTTTTTGCAGACGACCTAATCCTCTTTGCGGAAGCCGAACACAACCAGATTGATGTCATTAGAAGATGTCTCGATGATTTTTGTGCGAGCTCGGGCCAAAAAGTAAACCTTTCAAAATCTGCCATGGTGGTGTCAGCCAATATTAGCCGTCAAAGAGCTCATCAACTCAGTGATAGAGCATGCATACCTTTAACCAGTGACTTGGGTAAGTATTTGGGCATAAATGTGAGTAATGGGCGGGTTACGAGAGCAAGGTACAAGGAAATCTGCCTAAAAATTCAAAAGAAGCTTGCTCTATGGAAAACACGTCATCTCTCTTTGGCAGCTCGAGTTACCTTGGTGAGATCAATCTCAACATCTATGGCCATTTACCCAATGTTTTCAGAATCACTGCCGGTGTCTGTTTGCAATTTGATGGACAGGATTAATCGACAGTTTGTGTGGGGTGAAGAAGAGGGTCGAACTAAATTCCACCCTATAGCTTGGGATCAACTAACTCTACCTCGCAGCCAGGGTGGAGCAGGAATCAGGCCAACTCGTGCTACCAATCAAGCTATGCTGGCAAAAGGCAGCTGGAGACTAGTTACTGATGATCACACTCTATGGACAGAAGTGATAAAGAACAAGTATGCCCGCTCGAGGGACGGTTTGGAAATCCTCAACAAAGTAAAGGGAAGTTCTTTTGCTTGGCGTAGCTTTGCCTCTGTCTTAGATGTGATCAAGAAAGAATATGTGTTTAATATCTCTAATGGTAGAAGAGCTAATTTTTGGATGGATCCTGGGTTTTGCAGGTTCCACTAGCAGAGCTTGCTGTAACGGAGATTGACGCGGACAAACTGCACAGCAGGGTGGCGGAATACTGGGATGCAGATCAGGGGTGGAAAGTGGAGGAGTTCGAGTCTGTGCTGCCATCGAGCATCATCACTAAAATCAGAGCTGTGATGGTGGATCCTCTGGCTGCAGAAGATGATCGCCCAATCTGGAATTTAACTTCAACAGGGAAGTTCACAGCTAGCTCTGCTTACAGGGCCCTTGTTCCTCATATTTCAGATCAGCAAACCATTTGGCAAAAGGTTTGGAGGCTGCAGGTGCCTGAGCGGGTGTGAATGTTCATTTGGATGGAAATGAAAGGAAAATTAACCACTAATGCTATTCGCAAATACAGACACCTCACCGATGATGATTCTTGCCTGGAGTGTGAGGGCGACCTCCACTACTTGAGGGACTGTGATATAGCGAAAAGAGTGTGGAGCAAAGTGGTGCCAAGTGAAAGCCATTCAGAGTTTTTCAATTGCAATTATGAGACATGGATGATGTCTAATGTTGCTAATGACAGAGTCTTCATTGGCATCAAGCTCTCCTACTCGACGAGGCTCAATTATGTCACAGCCAAAGCGAATGAATGGGTGAAAACCTGGGACGCAGCTAGCGCAAGACTTGATCTTAACGCCAAGCCTGCAAGAACTGAGACCCTGATAGGTTGGGTAGCTCCAGCAACTGGATGGTGGAAGCTCAATACTGACGGGGCTGCTCAAAGTAATCCAGGTATGGCCACTGCAGGAGGTGTCACTGGATTAGCGGTTTTTGTAGCAAGCTTGGCACTGGCTCGGCTCTTCTTGCCGAATTGTGGGGCATTTTACAAGGTCTTCAGCTGGCTTGGCAAAAGGGAGCTCAGTTTCTCATCCTTGAATCTGACTCTCAGTCAGCTTTGAATTTGATTGAACAACGTGTAGACCCAGTACATCCCTACTCGACGATTCTTGGAGCCATTCGCCGCATGATAGCGCAAAGTTGGGTGGTTCAACTTGTTCACACGTACAGGGAAGGGAATAGAGTCACGGACTGGCTCTCGAAGCACAGTCTCGTTTATTCATTCGATACGCATGAACTAGATGAACCTCCAACCAGGCTTCTTTCGATGCTGCAGGATGATGTTCGGGGAGTCAGCTTCCCGCGGCAGGTTGTGGAAAATAGTTAGATTTGTTTTGTCCCTGTTTTTGCTGCCTGCTTCTGGATCTCTGTTCGGCTGATCCCTTGTAACTCTCTCGGCTGTTTTGTTTAGCCTCCACTTAATAAAAAAAAAATTAGTTGGGGAGACCAATAGTCATTGTACTTGGTAATATTTAATGACGGATCAAACTGTAGACAACTACGTTGGGATTGTTAATTACTCCAGGTTAGGTGAACCAATCCGTCACCTCTTGTCCTACTTGCTAATTACGCGGTATGAGCTATTAATCAAAAGGTTACGAATATCTTTTTGAAGTGATGATAATTGAAGACTGATTAAACGCCAAAGTGAAGAGTTGACTTCGGGGAGTAGTTAGGGAAGTGGTTAGGTGGATGAATTAGACAGTACCTTATTAAAACAAGTAGATTCCTGACAGTTTTTCATAAAAACAAACAAACTTAGTTTTCCAAACTACTTATTAATGCAATAATGTTGCGATTCTTTCTTATGTATAATTGTGAAGTTTTTTTTTTTAGAAAATAATTGTGAAGTTTCATTATAAAAGAACATGCACTCTGGCTTTCAGTCACAGAGCCCTTAGTCAGAATTCCATGCAATTTAGTTAAAATCGTGTTTTAAAACTTAAAATTTTACATTTTTACTTATATTTATATATCATCAAAGCGCTTCTATGTAGTATCACATTTTTCACTTACAATTGTAGCCAAAATATAGATTTTAAAGCTGAAAAATTATGTTTTCCACCAAAATGCTTCTACGTACAATCGCAATTTTGACTACATTGGAGATGAGACTAGCGGTTAGTTTGCTTCGTGGATTTGAAAAATGAAGATTTTGGTAAATTTTGAGTTTGGAAAAACCATGGATATATTAGAGTTTTAGGTTCATTATGAACTAGAAAAACACCATTGTTTGTTTTATAGATTTCATAATGAATTTTGTTAATTATATTTTTATGTATAAAGTGAAATTGATTTTACTATCCTCATTGGTATGAGAAGAGAAAGGAAATAAGAGGAGTACATAGGTTCGTCACAAATGATGGACTTCAAGTCCATATAATTAATTCCAATCTAAAGGGGTGAGATTTTCAAGTCCATGAGACCTACATTTGGACCCTCAAAGTTTGTGGACTCGACATATTTGTTGCCCCCTAAATACATGAAACAAAGTCTATGATGAATCCAAATCCATCAAGCAAACACCCGTAAGTGCAGGTGATTGTTAGTGTAGGTGGTATGTTTAACTTTATGGGTTCTATTCGATTTGGGTACTCAACTGATCACAAATGTGCTCTTGTTAGTGCAGGTGGTATGTTTAACTTTATCATAAGGGTAATGTCTATTTTTTATCCAAACCTTTTTCAGATTCTTTTATATTATCCAAACCTATTAAGATGCTATTAATTAGCCAAACCTTTCGTAATCCATCAAAATATTAGCAATTTTTACGTTATCGTTAATAATTTTGTAACTATTTTTTTAGTTAAAATACTAAAATTTTGGAATGTTGACCTTCATGTGTATCTTCCAAGTCAGTATCATGTTGTCAAGTCAATATTACTAACAAAATTGCTAATTGGAAGTTAACATTTGGCTAATTCTTAGTATTTCGATAAGTTTGACTAATAAAAAAGTATTGTTATTTATTGTAAACGAGTTGGGGTTTAGGTGAAAGATCGTATAGATGTAGAAGAATAGGTTCCCAAGATCATATGTTTGGTCATCAATGTACATCCCACTAGGAATAGCATGAGTGTCTTCAATTATGTTTTAGGTGTTCCATTAGCCCTTAAAGTTTTGGGTCATTCTCTGTACGGAAGAAGCAAATGAGTATTTGAATCCATGCTTCCCAAGATAGAACGCATTCCTGATGAAAGAATTCAGGACTCTCTGAAAATCAGTTTTGATGGGCTGAATGATTAAGCGAAGGATATATTTTAAATTTTAATTATCACGTTTGATGTCTCTCCCTTCCCACAACCTCTCTCCCTTTCAATCAACTCCATGTTCTGTTTAGATTATTATTTAGTTCATAGAACTTCAATTGACTAATATGTTTTTGCTTTTCAGCAATAGCATTCCAAATCGAGAGAGTACTAAAGCTCTTGGTTCATTCGAAGTTCTTCACCAACGCCAGTAAGCTCGGGTACCAAGCTTTGGGTCTCCATTTCCCTCTCCGAATCAAGCTTTGGTTTGGATTCAAGAAGATTGTCAAAGTCTTTGTTGGGCGAGATCAGAGCTAGCAAGTACTAACAAGGAAGGTGATGGTAAACAAGGAAGGTGTTGATTTCTCTCAACGGCTAGTGAAGGACAACGGCTATTTTGCTATCACTATATATTCAATCTCTCCACCTCGTCAGAACTACTTTTACAAAGCAAGAAGCTACAGCGGTATAGGGCTTGCACTTGAGAGTAAAAGGGATTCTTCTCCAGGGGTATAGGTTCTGTGAGAGAGGGTAATCTTGGTTCAGAGTTTGTTTACTCTGGTTTCAATTTCTTGTTTCTGATTTTGTGTAACTCTAGCCTTTCATTTCTGCTTGTGTCTCGAGATCATATAAACAGATAATATAGTATCTCTCAGCAGGAGTGGGTACGACTGCTGGGACGAGGACGTAGCCATGTTTGGGTGAACCTCGTTAGAAATCTGGTCTCTGTGTCTTGCTGCCTTCTTCCTCTCCTCTCTCTGTTTTTACTTTGCCTTGTTCTGTCTCTATTCTTCAAAGACTGAGCAGAACCCAGTCGGTCTTTACCAGCACTCCAAGTGGGCTTATATTCAAGAGCCCATCCGTGCTTAATTGTTTTAAATTCTCGTTGGGCCTGTTTCAAGTAAGCCCATTGTTTTAATAGAAGAAGTCAGAAGGGAGACTGCAATATCTATTCCCTTTCCCTTCTGTCGATCGAGTTCCAACTTTCCCTTCTTCATTTCATTTCCAATCCCTAACCCTAGATCGACAAACAAGTGGTATCAGAGCCTTCCTTTGAAGAAGCTCGCTACTGTCAAAGGTAACGATCGATGGGAACGAATTCTCCCGCTGCTTTCGGTCCTGTGATGACTCGATATTTGCACATGTTTTCCCCTTTGTTTCTTGATCGCTTAAGCTTGCATTATCGCTTCTTTGGCCTATTTTATGCTAGGTTGTGTTCCTTTGTCACATTTCAGGTCCTAGCACATAAAGTGAAGCGTAGGCGCAAGTTTCAAGTCAATCGGAGATCAATTGGCGACTCGGGGGAAGAAACTCGGGTATGACTTGAAGAAGAATGGATTTATACCTCATTTTGTGACCATATAATCATGTAATCTTGTCATGATAAGAAAGAGGACGAGACTACGAGCGTCTGGGATCAAACGGCACCTGATTTGGAGTCCGAACGAGGGAGAAACGAAGAATCAAAGATAGGGGAAAATTGGTTTCGGGCTTCTCTGAGAAACAGAAGGGGGCCCTATCGTGACGCTAAAATCCCCGGTAGGGGATTTTTGGCCTTGATAGGGGATTTTCCCAAAAATCCCCTATCGTGAACCAAAATACCCGACAGGGGATTTTGACAGGGGATCGCGAACGCAGGCTGTTAAAAGCCTGTTTTGTGCGTTTTTGCAAGGGGGAGCTGGGTTTTGGATCCCAAACACCCAAGGGACGAACCAAAGAAAGAGAGGGCGATTTGAGGGCATTCTTGGAGTGGAATTGGAGGATTTCTTCGCCTTGGAAGCTCGAGGAACAAGCCCGGACTTGAAGACTGATCATCTGAAGATTCTTACTGTAGTCTCTCTCTTCTCTATGGAGTAACTTCCCTTCACTTAGGTTTTGAGGAACCCTAGCTATGTTTGTTTGATTGGATGATTGTATGAGTACTCTGACTTGATAATCTTGAGTTCATATTCAATCTATGCATGTTTTCATGATTCAATTCTGCTTTAGTCGAGATTATTGATTCTGCTTTGATCCTATGAGAGCGAATACCTGATTAGGTCAATAGAGCACCATAGATTGATAGTATTGGATCGATTGCTTTAGTCAAGGGTCGATTCACTGCTTTGTATCGATTGAGAACATCATTCGATAGAGGGAGTCTAGTTCAGAACGCCTTGATCGGTTGTTCTAGAGAAGGATACGTCCCTCTAGGCAATTGACTCAAGAGGGCCTTGATCCTTTAGTCGAGATTCAAGGTCTAGTTAAGGATTCTTTGCATTGTGAATGAAAGTGAAACAAGTTAGAGATCATCAATCGTTAATCTGGCTAGTGGCTAGGGGGAATCATACCTAAGTGAGTTCCCAACCTGTGATTAGATTAACTTTAATTGTAGTTTGCTAGAGTAGTTTTAGTTCTTTCATCTTAATCTGGTTTGCTAGATAATGAATCGAAGCTGAGTAATAGTAACTCTAGAGACCCGTGGATTCGATATTTATTACTTGAGCCACTATACTGCAGTCCCTTTCATTGGTTACACTTGGCCATTGATAGGAGTTGTGTCATAGCGAGTCATCCTGCATCGCATCACAATCCACCATGGTTCACAGGCTCAAATTATAATGCCTGGAAGAAACGAATGAAGACATTCATGTGGGGGATAGATGTCGATCTGTGGCTAATTGTCAGGGATGGACCGATTGAAATGGATCCTGAAAGACAAAGCAAATGGTCAGATGAGCAGAAGAAGAGCGCACAGCTTAACTGCCGTGCCATGCACATTCTGCAACTGCCATCTCACCTGATGAGATCGACAAGGTGGAGCAGTGCGAGACTGCCAAAGAAATCTGGGCTATTCTCGAGGCAACTTATGAAGATACATCAAACATCAAAGAAACTCGTATTGACTTGTTAATGCATGAATACGAGACCTTTGATATGCAAACTAATGAAGGAATTCATGATATGTATTCCCGATTTACTGGTTTGACAAACAAATTGAAAGGTCTAGGTCGAGTAATTCCATCTAAAGATATGGTGAGAAAACTCCTTCGATCCTTACCAAAAGAATGGTTGCCCAAAAGAACAGCCATAGAGGAAGCCCGAAATTTAAATACTTTAACTGTGGATGAACTCATCGGATCTCTCCTGAGTCACGAACATGTGATTAAACAGGTGGGAAAGGAAGATGAACGACGCAGAAAGAGTCTAGCTTTCAAAAGTAGAGTTTATGAGTATGATTCTGATAATGACATTGATACTGATTTCGAAAAGGAGCTTGCCATGGTTAGCAAAAAATTTCATCGAATGATGAAATACAAAAATGATCAAAAGCAACGCTTAGTTGAAAACAGAGGTCGTTTTGAGTCACAAAATCGTTTTCAAAACTCTGCTAATAGGTTCTCAGGATCATCCAGTCGATATTCTGATTCAAACAGTAGATTTCCTGAGACAAATTATCGTCAAAACGACTCAGTTAATCGCGCTGGTGATTTAGAAAGGGGCAATAGTCGTTTTAGAAATGCTTCTTTTGAAAGATTTGCTTCACAGGGCAAAGAAACCTCGAATGAAACTTCTGATCGAGAACCACTGGGGTGCTATAAATGTGAAAGGATAGAACATGTTAGAGCCAATTGTCCACTGACCCTCAAAGCCAAAGAAAAGGCTATGGCAGCCACCTGGAGTGACTACGAGTCTGATGAGGAAGAAGAAGGGCATGCTGATCAAGCCTTCATGGTGCAGAAACTTCACTCAGACAGCAATCATCTCGAAAAAGCTGGTAAAACTACTAAATTCAATGAAACATAAAGTAAATGGTACCTGGACAGCGGCTACTCGCATCATATGACTGGTAACGAAGCTCTGCTCTCTACTTTAGACTATAAATTAGGAGGAGAAGTAGTGTTTGGGGATAACAGTGTTAGCAGAATTGTGGGACAAGGCACCATTGGTTTGTCCCCTATGCCTACTGTCAAAGATGTTATGCTTGTTGATAGCCTTAAGCATAATCTTTTATCAATTAGCCAGCTGTGTAGTAGTGGTAATAAAGTGACTTTTGAAACTTCTCATTGTCTTGTCGAAAGTTCAAATGATAATAAAATGCTTTTCATAGGAAACAGAGTAGGAAATATGTATGTTATTGATCTTCATGATCTAAGTTCTTTTAATGAAACCTGCCTAGTTTCATTGACTCATCATCAAGAAACTGTTTGGCATAAGAAACTCGGACATGTGAGCATGAAGAGACTTGCTGCTCTATCTAAATCAAAACTTGTCCGAGGGATTCCTGAATTAAAAGAACGAAGTGATTTCTTCTGTGAAGTGTGTGCTGCTGGGAAACATGCTAGGACACCCTTTAAAGCTAAAATGTGCATTGCAACCAGCAGAACATTTGAACTTGTTCATATGGATTTGTTTGGACCTTGCACTGTCACAAGTCTTGGGGGAAAGAACTATGTTTTTGTCCTCGTTGATGATTACTCTAGGTACTCTTGGGTTTATTTTCTTGCTAGCAAAAATGAAACATTTCAAAATTTTAAAACTTTTTTCAGAATGTTTGGGGAAATCAAAAGCATCAAAAGTGATAACGGAGGAGAGTTCATTTCTGAGGAATTTTCAGAGTTTTGCAACTCCCTAGGTATCAATCCCACGTTCTCAGCTCCTCGCACACCTCAACAAAATGGGGTAGTTGAGCGAAAGAATCGAACTTAGATTGAAACTGCCAGAACTATGCTGCTTGATTATGACCTCCCCAAGTCTTTCTGGGCAGAGGCTGTTAGTACTGCTTGTTATGTGATTAATAGGGTGTTAGTTCGCAAAACTATCAACAAAACCCCTTATGAGATTTTGAAAAATAAGATTCCCAACATTGCTTACTTTCATCCTTTTGGATGTCGATGCTTTACCTTGAACACTAAAGACACCCTTGGAAAATTTGATGCAAAATCAGATGAATCCATCTTTTTGGGTTATTCTTTAAAAGGTCAAGCATACAGAATATTTAACAAACACACTAGGAAGGTTGAAGAATCTGTTCATGTGTTATTTGATGAAACTAATCACTCTACTAAGTGTGCAGAAGCAGAAAATCAAATATTTGATCTCCTAGAGCTGACACAGTGGAGTGGAAAGCAGTCCTGTTATAAGTCTACATCTCTGGAATCCAGTTCTTCACAAATCTAGAATCCTGAATGTTCCATTACAGATCCATTAGACTCCAGTCAGACGGTAATGAAAGCACAAACACTCCTAAAGCTCCACCTCATATCCAAAAGCGCCACCCTGAAAGCCAGGTAATTGGAGAAATCACAGATGGTCTTCGTACTCGAGGTAAATATATTCCAGGTCAATACTGTTGGTGCGAGTCGAGCGCGAGACTCAGGCTATTGTCCTCCCTTTTCTTCAATCAGATTGAGCTCTGAAAACCCTAATTTCAACTTTGACAAAACCAAGTGAAGGACGGTGAAGTGAATGAAAAATGAAATCGACGAAAAGGGAAAGAGACTTCTCTGTTTGAGTTTGTTAAACCGACAGCGTTTTAGTCACTTGATTTTGACACAAGTTGGGCTCGTTCTGATATCAGCCTGTCAAGGTTTATGCGGCCCAAAACGCTCAGATGAAGCCCTGCGTTTTGAAGACTGAGTTACTTCCCCTTTGCCTTAACCCAATCGATCAAGAACGTGTCTTCTTCAAAATTCACACTCGCACAAGATCAAGAACACAAATAAGAACTGAAAATGAAAAGCACAGAAATAAGCACATAAACCCAGACACGATATTTTTACGTGGTATCCGGTGTTGGGAAAACGATGAACCCAAAACTGACTAATCCACAGTCGAAGGACCTCTGATCCGAGACCTTCGACGTTGCACTAAGCTCTTGTGTTTCAGACTTTCAGTTACAGCAATACAGCATCAATCTCTCAGTGACTCCCTGTCACCTGATCAGAATCACACTCGAGACACTAGCTCCCTGCCGATGCCTCAACCTAACAATCAACTCTAGCTCTCTCCCCGACAGCCTTCTCCTTTTTCTTTCAAAACACAGACTATCTCCCTGACTCTGTTTTTGAACTACTAAGTGAAAAAGAACCTTATACCCATCTTCCTAGCCGTTAGCTCATCCCAATCTTGAGGAATCGATCTGATCTTGATTGATTGGCAAATCAATCTTGCTTGATTGAGAGACCTTTCCTAAATTGCTTGCCGAGACAGAGTTTCCTTCTTTGGCCATTTCCCGCAGGCTTCACTAATTGACAAGCTTCCCTTCAACAATCTCCCCCTAAGCTTGTCAATGGCTCAACTCAGCAACCTGCACGCACTCAGCAAACAGTTGGTGTAGCCTGTCCAAAAAGCTGTTGTTGCAAAAGCCATTTTATTCATAAAACCAGTCGACACAACAGATGCACTTCCTTTATTCAAACATCACAAAAGACAAACACAACGATCACAGTTACTACCGACTCACGAATACAACTGCATCCTTATTTCAATCCTAGACAAAAACATGGATAGAACTCTCAATCAATTGCTATTCCTTAAAAAGGGTGTTTCGGAGGGGAAACATAACGTGACACCCTGTCCTCGTCATCAGAGTTTGTGTCTGGACTTATCGGATCACTGATTTGATTTGTCTCATACACAAACTTTGGCAGCATCAGGTCTTGTTCAAGTAACAGCCTCCTCTTTGGACCACAACGAGCAGTAGCATCCTTTTTAAACGCAGCAGCAGCTGCATTGGCAAGGGATGAGGAAGCAGCCAGTTGATACTGACTGAGCTGGTTGCTGCTCACTCCCCCTGAGCCAGTGACTGGCTTACGGGGTCCAACCATAGCATCAATATGTTCGAGCACATGTTGGGGACGAAGTTCATCCAAGACATCACAGATGATAACCTTGTCACGTAAATCGATGCCTAGGTGATGCAGAAGCTGGGTAATTTGAGGACCAAAAGGCAGTGGTCCAGCAAAATATCCTAAGCCAAACTTGATCATGTGATGAAACATGAGTGAAGCATAGCTAATTTGATGACCAGCACGCGCATTGGAGAGGACCCAGAGATCAGCAGAATGAAGGAGATCAGTACTGGTCAACTCCCTTGGCAGAAACCAACGAGAGAGATAGAAGAACAGGACCTTGAGATCGTCAGGCAACCTGCCAGCTGCAAGTTGTGACGGAAACCAGCGCCCAATATCGTGAGCCAGTGAGCGAAGAACTTCGTCAAATCGGAAGCCAAAGTTGAAGAACTCCCTATCTGTACCAGCCTGGGAGCCAGAGTGAGGAAGATGAAGGACCGAGGCCAGAATAGCAGGAGTGACCTTGATCTCATAGTCATAGACCAGAGTGGTGAAGAAGGTTGGATCACTCCCAGGTCCGCACCTAAGATTGACATAGAATAGGCGCACTGCCTCAGGGCATTGACTGAAACGCAGATTTTCAACCAGGGATTCCCAGCCTAGTCGATGGAGATAGGCAGGGATGTTCATCCCATACTTGGTAAAGGTGGAAGGATGAATCGAGAAGGATGGGTAAATAGGGCGATTTCGAAAGTTTCTGAGGTACCTAGAGTAAGTCGCAACATTGCGAAAACTCTGGTTTTTGAACAGAACAAGAGACAGCGACTGCACATTAGGGTTCACCATTGTGATAGTTTGGAGAGAATAGGGCTAGATGTGAAGGCAGATGAAGAGTTACTCTCGATTTATACACTTAGAGTGCGTAAAATGAAGTAACTTTGAGAGAGGGAATATGGAAAGTGGAAAGTTTTGGTAAGTGTCAGTGACAATGAAAAGAGAAAGGATCCTCACGAAATCAAAGTGAATTAATTTCGTGCTGAGAAAACATTCCAAGTTCATTTCGAATTGCAAGAAATTTGTCAGCACTTAGCGGTTTGGTAAATATATCTGCCCACTGCATCTCAGTACTTATGAATTCTAAGTGATTTTTGCCATCATGAACAAGATCACGAATGAAATGATAACGAACTTCTATATGTTTTGTACGAGAATGTTGGATAGGATTCTTAGTCATGTTTATGGCACTAGTATTGTCACACAGAATGGGAAGGGATCCTACATCTAGACCATAATCGAGAAGCTGGTACTTCAACCATAACAGTTGCATGCACCCTAGTCCTGCTGCAATATACTCTGCTTCTGCAGTGGATAAAGCACCAGAACTCTATTTTTTGCTAGCCCAAGAGACTAAGGAAGTGCCAAGGAAGTGGCACGTTCCTGAAGTACTCTTCCTATCAATCACACATCCAGCATAATCCGAGTCACTGTAGCCTAACAATTCAAGGCTAGAATCACTTGAATACCACAATCCAAGTGATGCAGTACCCACAAGATATCTAAAGATTCTTTTTACTGCGGTTAAATGACTTACTTTTGGATTAGCTTGGAATCTAGCACACACACATACACTATGCATTATATCTGGCCTACTGGCAGTCAAATAAAGAAGTGATCCAATCATGCCACGGTACATTTTATCACTTACAGGTTCCCCAGACTCATCTAGTGACAGTTTGACTGTTGAACCCATTGGTGTCACAGCTGATTTAATGTTTTTTAGATCAAAGCGTTCTAACATGTTATTTAAGTACTTAGTTTGACTGATAAATGTTCCTTTGTCTGTCTGTTGAACCTGTAATCCTAAGAAACAGTTCAATTCTCCCATTAAACTCATCTCAAAGGCTCCTTTCATGACTGATTCAAATTCTCTGCACAATTTTTGACACGATGATCCAAAAATTATGTCATCAACGTATACCTGAACTAATAATGTATGACCATTTACACTCTTAATAAATAAGGTCTTGTCCACAGACCCTTGTCGAAAGCCATCATCAATTAAAAAATTACTTAACTTATCATACCAAGCTCTAGGAGCTTGTTTTAATCCATACAAAGCTTTGTTTAATTTGTAAACATGATTTGGAAATTTATGATTTTCAAAACCAGGAGGTTGAGCTACATAAACTTCTTCTTTCAAATCTCCATTAAGAAATGCACTCTTAACATCCATTTGATAGAGTTTGATCCTTTTAGAAGCTGCAAAGGCACACAATAATCTGATTGCTTCTAGTCTAGCAACAGGAGCAAAAGATTCATCAAAATCTATTCCTTCCTCCTGATCATATCCTTGTGCTACAAGTCTAGATTTGTTTTTAGTTATGTCTCCAATTTCATCTGTTTTATTTTTGTATACCCACTTTGTCCCAATTATAGGTTTATCTTCTGGTTTTGGGACCAGTTCCCAAACTTTTAACCTTTCAAAGTAACCAATTTCATCATGCATTGAGGCTGTCCAGGATTCATCATTCAAAGCCTCTTTAATGTTTTTAGGAACTAGTAGAGACACAAAGGCAGCATTCACAGAGGATAGTTTGGATCGAGTAACCATACCTTCTCTTATATCACCAATGACTATAGTGATGGTGGATGCCGTTTCTGAATGTGTAAAGGTGCTTCCTTGACTCTGTTTACATCAGTCTCTACTTCAAATTCTTGACTTGTCATTTCTGGTAAATTTCCATTTCTTGTTTCCTGTTCAGCTTGCTTAGTTTGATTTGATGTAATTGATTTTCCTAACCCGAGATCATCATCTTCATCTATTTTATCTGCACACTCACTAGGGGAATCATCAAATACCACATTTATGGACTCCTCAACTTTGAGGGTCCTTTTATTATACACTCTATATGCCCTGCTATGAACAGAATACCCTAGGAATATTGCCTCATCTGATTTAGAGTCAAATTTCCCTAAGTTGTCTTTGGTATTCAATACAAAACATCTGCATCCGAATGGATGAATGTATGCAACATTTGGTTTTCTGTTTTTCCATAACTCATAAGGTGTTTTGTTTAGTTTAGACCCGATTAAGCCTCTATTGATAATATAGCATGCAGTGTTTATGGCTTCTGCCCAAAAATGTTTAGGCAAGCCATAATCATTCAGCATTGTCCTAGCTATATCAATTAGGGTGCGATTTTTCCTCTCCACTACTCCGTTTTGTTGTGGAGTTCTAGGGGCAGAAAAATTATGAAAAATTCCTGCTTCATCACAAAACTTATCAAAACTATCAGATATGAATTCTCCCCCGTGATCACTTCTTATGCTTACAATTCTGGTTCCTTTTTCATTTTCTAGTCGTTTAACTAGATTCTTAAATTGCACAAAGGTCTCTCCCTTGTTTGAAAGAAATAGAACCCATGTAAACCTAGAGTAATCATCAACTACTACACAGGCATAGTATTTTCCACCCAGACTCATCACATTACATGGTCCAAAGAGATCCAGATGAAGCAACTCTAGTGGTTTAGATGTAGAAATTACAGGTTTACTCTTAAAAGAGGATCTGACTTGTTTACCTCTTGTGCAAGCTTCACAAAAGAAATACTTCTTGCTACTAAGTTTAGGTATTCCAGTTACACTTCCCAAGCTTACCAGTTTAGCTAAAGATCCTACACTGATGTGCCCCATCTTCCTATGCCATTCTAATTGTTCATATTTGTTTACAGAAACCAAACACATCTCATTAAAATCCTTTTTGTTGTTCAGATTTATGCAAAACAATTTTCCTTTCCTTCTTCCCGTGAACAAGACTTTGCCACTCTCAATGTTCTCTACATAGCATTTGTTTAGTTCGAAAATTACTCTATTTGTTTCTCCACACATTTGACTGATTGAGAATAAGTTATGCTTAAGCCCATCAACCCACATTACGTTAGTTATAGTTGGTCCTGATCCAATTTCTCCTTTTCCTAGAACATCAGTGCAGAAATGATCCCCAAAATAAACCTTACCTTTCTTACCCTTAGTCAATTTAGTGAAAAGTTTTTCATTTCCTGTCATGTGGTGTGAGCAGCCACTGTCCAGTATCCATTCACTGTCTTCCATGCTCACTTGGAAGCAGACCTGGACACAAAAATATTTTTACTTGATTTTAGGTATCCATATCAATTTGGATACTCTATTTCTTATCTTGGCACTAGGGCAATTATAGCTCATATGTCCTGTTTTATGACAAGAATAACACACTGTTTCCTTTAATCTAGCTTCCTTAGCTATTCGTTTCTTACAATGTGAAATATAATGTCCTAATCCATGACAGTAAAAACACTCAGGAATTGACCTTTTATAGTTTGTTTTTGTTACTGATGGTCTTTTGTGTTTTATACGCAGGTGATTATCTTCTTCCTGACCTTTAGAGCATTTTTCCTCTAGAACAGCGTTTCTTTTTAAGACTTCTTCCAGTCTTCTATCTGATTCTAGTTTTTCTTTTCTCAGTTTATTGTAATTCTTAGATAGTTCTTCAAATTCTAATTTCATTTTAGCATGTTTTGATTTAACTCGTGCAAAATCTATCTGAATATCCCTTATAGTTTCTATCAATTGACCATCATCACATGAATCAGAGTAGAAGTTAAGATTACTTACCTGTGATGCTTCATTGTCATCGTCACTTTCATCTAACGCCATGTATGCTTCATACTTGGGGTCGACTTCCTCTTCATCCTCGCTGCAGCTCCAAGTAGCTGTGTATGCCTTTTCTCGCTTCAATTGTGGACACTCTGCTTTGATGTGTCCACTTCTCCCACACTTGAAGCATCCAGCTGTCGATCCACCCTTGTTGTCGTTACTGCTGAATTCTCGTCTTACTCTAGGATTGGTCCAAAAGATTTTCCCTTGCTCCTTTTCTGAGTCACCCTCTCTTGTGCGATTGGTGAGACCTCCTTTCCTCTTTTCCTTGCGCAGTCTGAGTAGCTTGGCCACATGCTTACTTA
Organism: Linum tenue; assembly: GCA_946122785.1. Lineage (NCBI taxonomy): Eukaryota > Viridiplantae > Streptophyta > Magnoliopsida > Malpighiales > Linaceae > Linum > Linum tenue. The sequence goes on from CAMGYJ010000003.1 coordinate 34,109,249, forward strand.
GCATGGCCAATTCTTCATCTTCCATGTCTTCCAGACAATCAAAATCTTCTTCTGGTGCTGACACCTTGAACGCAATGCTCTTCTTTTCTTTTCGAGTCTCCTCTCCTTCTTCTCTTCTGAGTTTTTCTTCGTGTGTTATTAGTGAACCCATGAGTTCATCCAAGCTCAGCCTTGTCAAATCCTTCGACTCTTCAATTGCAGTAACTTTAGGAGTCCAGCGTTTTGGAAGAGCCCAAAGCACTTTCCTCACCAAATCTCCGCTCCCATACTCTTCACCCAGGTTCCTCAGACTGTTTACTATGGTGGTGAACCTATCGTGCATTTCTTTGATGGTTTCCTCTGGCTTCATTACGAAAGACTCAAAATCTTGCTTCAATCGATTGATTCTGGATACTTTGACATGACTGGTACCTTCGTGAGCCACTTGCAGCTTATCCCAGATCTCCTTTGCAGTTTTGCATCCGGAGACCCGATGATACTCTTCAGGACCCATCGCGCAGTACATGAGGTTTGTCGCCTTGGAGTTTAATTGGAAGTTCCGCTTGTCTTCATCGGACCATTTCCCTCGTACCTCTTTCACTTCAAGTGGTCCATCTAGCACAATGCTCCAAAGATCAGGATCGGTCGATCCTATGAACAGCTCCATGCGATTGCGCCAATAACCGTAGTGTACTCCTTCGAATCTTGGCAGCCTGGTCTGAGAAAATCCATCGGTCATGAACACTCCACCATTGCTTGCACTCGTGCTCATTTCCTCCGCAGGCAGTTACTCCTTGTTCGCCGGAGCCGGGCTCTGATACCACGTGTTGGTGCGAGTCGAGCGCGAGACTCAGGCTATTGTCCTCCCTTTTCTTCAATCAGATTGAGCTCTGAAAACCCTAATTTCAACTTTGACAAAACCAAGTGAAGGAAGGTGAAGTGAATGAAAAATGAAATCGACGAAAAGGGAAAGATACTTCTCTGTTTGAGTTTGTTAAACCGACAGCGTTTTAGTCACTTGATTTTGACACAAGTTGGGCTCGTTCTGATATCAGCCTGTCAAGGTTTATTCGGCCCAAAACGCTCAGATGAAGCCCTGCGTTTTGAAGACTGAGTTACTTCCCCTTTGCCTTAATCCAATCGATCAAGAACCTGTCTTCTTCAAAATTCACACTCGCACAAGATCAAGAACACAAATAAGAACTGAAAATGAAAAGCACAGAAATAAGCACATAAACCCAGACACGATATTTTTACGTGGTATCCGGTGTTGGGCAAACGATGAACCCAACACCGACTAATCCACGGTCGAAGGACCTCTGATCCGAGACCTTCGACGTTGCACTAAGCTCTTGTGTTTCAGTTACAGCAATACAACATCAATCTCTCAGTGACTCCCTGTCACCTGATCAGAATCACACTCGAGACACTAGCTCCCTGCCGATGCCTCAACCTAACAATCAACTCTAGCTCTCTCCCCGACAGCCTTCTCCTTTTTCTTTCAAAACACAGACTATCTCCCTGACTCTGTTTTTGAACTACTAAGTGAAAAAGGTGAAGCCACCGTTTCTCAATTCTTCTAACCTTATACCCATCTTCCTAGCCGTTAGCTCATCCCAATCTTGAGGAATCGATCTGATCTTGATTGATTGGCAAATCAATCTTGCTTGATTGAGAGACCTTTCCTAAATTGCTTGCCGAGACAGAGTTTCCTTCTTTGGCCATTTCCCGCAGGCTTCACTAATTGACAAGCTTCCCTTCAACAAATACGCTTACATTTCTAAAATTGAACCTAATACCTATAAAGAAGCTTTGCATGATGAAGAATGGGCATATGCTATGTTGGAAGAACTTAATCAGTTTGAATACTTGAAAGTTTGGGAGCTTGTGCCTAGACCTTTAGGAAAAACTATTATAGGCACCAAATGGGTTTTTGGGAATAAATCTGATGAGGATGGAAATATTATTCGCAATAAGGCACGCCTTGTTGCTCAAGGATATTGTCAAGAAGAGGGGATAGATTATGAAGAAACTTTTGCACCTGTAGCTTGACTTGAATCCATCCGATTGTTATGTGCTTTTGCTTGTCACATGAATTTTCCTTTATACCAGATGGACGTTAAAAGTGTCTTCTTGAATGGAAACATTCAAGAAGAGGTCTACGTGTCACAACCTCCTGGTTTTACAGATTTTCAGCATCCTGACTATGTGTACAAGTTGAATAAGGCTCTTTATGGATTAAAACAAGCTCCTAGAGCTTGGTTTGATAGATTAACTGCATTTCTTCAAGAGCAAAACTTTACACAGGGGTCTGTCGACAAGACCTTGTTTACAAAATCCTCTGGTGGGCACTTTCTTATTGTTCAAATTTATGTTGATTATATTGTTTTTGGGTCTACTGATCCTAATATGTGTTCTGAATTTAGTGAAGCTATGAGATCTGTCTTTGAAATGAGTATGATGGGTGAGCTTCAATTTTTCCTTGGTTTACAGTTCAAACAAACTGCCCATGGTATATTTATTAATCAATCTAAGTATATTAACTCTATGTTAGATAAATTCAATCTTTCCAACATCAATTCCAGCCCTACTCCAATGGCTGTGAATCTCAAGTTGGACAAAGATGAAAATGGGGTTCCAGTAGATGAAAACCTGTTTAGAGGAATGATTGGGTCACTTCTTTACTTGACTGCCAGTCGTCCTGATTTTCAGTACAGTGTGTGCTTATGTGCCAGATTCCAGGCAGCACCTAAAGTTAGTCATCTTACTGCTGTTAAGCGTATTTTTCGATACTTAAAAGGTACAACTAGTGTAGGTCTATGGTACCCTAAGCAAGATTGTTTTGATTTACTTGGTTATAGCGACTTTGACTTTGCTGGTAGTCTGACTGATCGCAAAAGCACTAGTGGTGCATGTCAATTTGTTGGTACGTCACTTGTTTCTTGGTCTTGCAAAAAACAAGGGGATGTTGCTCTTTCTACAACCGAGGCTGAGTACATAGCAGCTGGAAGCTGTTGTACTCAACTTCTTTGGCTCAAGTATCAACTAAGTGACTATGGAGTGGCTGTGCCTGTCATTCCTTTATACTGTGATAATACCAGCACAATTTGCATGACCAAAAACCCAGTACAGCATTCACGGACTAAGCATATTGAGATCAAGTACCATTTCATCCGAGAATTAGTTCAAACTCAGGTCATTACTCTTAACTACATCTCTACAGAATTTCAGTTGGCTGACCTATTCACTAAACCTTTGTCTGCTGATCGATTTACTTTTCTATGCTATGACATTGGTCTTAGATCCTATGAAAATCTTCGTGATTTCCTTACTGTCTGATTGTTATGTTTCCTTATTTGTTTATTTTTCTGTCCTTTTTTCTTGATTCTTGCTTCCTTGTTTTGTGTTTCTGATCTTCCTTTTCTAGTTGATAATTTTTAGGCCTAATTGATGTGTCGTTCTACCTTCCAATTCTATCCCTCTGCGTGTCCTATTTATACTCTGTTTTCTTGGACGTCATGACCATTATCCCTGTCATAGTTCCTCCTCTCTCGCTGCAGCCATGAATAGTGTGTTCTCCCAAACCTACAATGGCTATCTTTTTTCTGAGCCCATTTCCTTCAGTCGTCATAGGTTCTCTTTGGCTTATGAAAATCGTCCCATTGCTACCCCTATTCATGTTCATCTTCCTGACTTTGTGGAGTATGGACTTGATGTGGGAGATTTCATCCATTATCTTGGCTGGGATTTTCTTCTGCTAGATCCTCCCTCTTTGATTTGCCCCGAGATGGTCCGATATTTTTATTCAAATCTTCGTTCTTTTGGGCTGCAAAGTCGTTGTTTCTCTACTGTTGTTTACGGCCATCTAGTAACTATTCCTGTTCCTAAGTTGGCTCGTATCCTCAATATCCCTCCTGTAGGAGAAGTGTTAGCCCATGAGTCTGAACTTTGGAGATATAACTTCAATATCTCGGCTGAATTCCTTCAGTTGACTGGTATTCATCCTAGACCAGCAACCTTTCTGCCTGTCCATTCTGTTATGCCTCGTCTTCGTGCTCTGACTTTGTTATCACTCGGATTTTTTTGCCTCGCACTCAATCCTTGGATATTATTCTTCCCTTGGATTTATAGATCATGGCTCATGCTGCTGCCGGGATCCCTTTGGATTTCTCATATCTGTTGTTTGGAGTCTTCATGACCTATGGGGACTCTAGCTTCCCTGGTCCTCTCCCTTTTGGCCCCCTGATCACTCAACTGATCATTCGCCTGGGGATTTCTTTTACCTCGTTTCACACTGTGCAACCCTCCTGGGTCTTTCTTATTGATCAAGTTCTTGATGAGCTTGAGATTGCAAACGAGGGGGAGATGGATGCTGCTGATACTGAAGACGATGAAGATGGAGTCAACGATCCTGAAGAGGTGCCTGAAGACGTTGCTAAAGCAGAAGGAAATGATGGCAATGATCTGGATCAGTTTGCAGCTGCTCTAGCCTATGAAGCAGAAGGATTCCATATTGCAGCAGCTGCTGTCATGCCAGGTGGTTTCTCTGGAGGACTCGTGGATTATAGCTCAGATGAATCTGTTTCTCTTGGAGACTAGTTTAGGGGGAGATTTGGTTTAGGGAGAGACTGTGTTGCAACTGTTGCAACTCTTTTTAAAACTTCTTTGGTGCTTTGACTTGGTTTTGGATGATGCTTTGGATTTTCTGAGTGGTTTGATTGGATTGGTGTGGTTGATTTTGGTGCTTTGAAACTATTTATGCTGTCTTGGTTGGATATCCTTGCTCTGTGTCTGTCAAAGCTTATTTTGCAGGTATTATGGCATTTGCAATCTCTGATCTAGGGGGAGATTGTTGGGCGAGATCAGAGCTAGCAAGTACTAACAAGGAAGGTGATGGTAAACAAGGAAGGTGCTGATTTCTCTCAACGGCTAGTGAAGGACAACGGCTATTTTGCTATCACTATATATTCAATCTCTCCACCTCGTCAGAACGACTTTTACAAAGCAAGAAGCTACAGCAGTATAGGGCTTGCACTTGAGAGTAAAAGGGATTCTTCTCCAGGGGTATAGGTTCTGTGAGAGAGGGTAATCTTGGTTCAGAGTTTGTTTACTCTGGTTTCAATTTCTTGTTTCTGATTTTGTGTAACTCTAGCCTTTCATTTCTACTTGTGTCTCGAGATCATATAAACAGATAATATAGTGTCTCTCAGCAGGAGTGGGTACGACTGTTGGGACGAGGACGTAGCCATGTTTGGGTGAACCTCGTTAAAAATCTATTCTCTGTGTCTTGCTGCCTTCTTCCTCTCGTCTCTCTGTTTTTACTTTTCCTTGTTCTGTCTCTGTTCTTCAAAGACTGAGCAGAACCCAGTCAGTCTTTACCAGCACTCCAAGTGGGCTTATATTCAAGAGCCCATCCATGCTTAATTGTTTTAAATCCTCGTTGGGCCTGTTTCAAGTAAGCCCATTGTTTTAATAGAAGAAGTCAGAAGGGAGACTGCAATATCTATTCCCTTTCCCTTCTGTCAATCGAGTTCCAACTTTCCCTTCTTCATTTCATTTCCAATCCCTAACCCTAGATCGACAAGCAGTCTTAACGAATTCAGTTGAGAGAATGTAATAAACTGGAAAGGTGTTTGTACAGGGGAACAGATTTCCCTTTATATATGACTCTATACAACTCAACTACCTATACATGGTTAACCCCTAACCTATCTAACCGGTTCATACCTGAACCAATAACCTATCTACATGGAAACGTTGTCGTTTCCCTCAACACCCCCCTGCAAGCTGACCATGTATGGAATGGATGGGCAGCTTGGATATGAGGTCCTTGAAGATGGAAACGCCAACCGCCTTAGTGAATGGATCAGTAAGTTGCTGTTCTGTGGGGATATATTTGACGTTGAGAAATCCACGTTGAACTTGATCACGCACTAGATGACAATCTAGCTCTATGTGCTTGGTGCGCTTGTGCTGGACTGGATTTGACGCCATGTGGATAGCAGATTTGCTATCACAGTAGATCTTCAGTGGGAGTTGCAGAGGTTGATGAAGTTCTGTGAGGAGGGATGTCAACCATTGGAGCTCACAAGTCGTTTCTGCCAGAGCACGGTACTCTGCTTCGGCTGAGGATTGAGAAACAACCTGCTGTTTCTGAGCAGCCCATGAGACCAGGGATTGGCCAAGGAAAACACAGAAACCTGAGGTTGACCTTCTGGTGTCGAGGCATCCTGCCCAATCTGCGTCAGTGTAAGCATGAAGATCTATGGATGACTGGGCGGAGAAGAAGAGGCCTTGTGCTGGTGCTGCCTTGATGTAACGAAGAACCCTCTGAATGGCTTGCTGATGAGGTGTCTGTGGGCTGGAAACAAACTGTGCCAGGTAGTTGACAGCAAACTGCAAGTCTGGGCGGGTGTTGCAGAGATATTGCAGGCGGCCAACTAGTGTTCTGTAACTGGTGGCTTCATCCTCTGACAGGGGTTCTCCTGCTGTGTTTGATAACTGGAGACCAGGGTCAAGCTGAGTGTTTGCAGGCTTGGAGGCCAGCATCCCTTGAACCTCAAGCAATTCCAGAGCATACTTCCTCTGGTTCATGTGTATACCTGCAGAATCTGGCTATTTCCATTCCAAGAAAATACTTAAGTTGTCCTAGGTCTTTTATGGTGAAAGCTTTGTCTAAGTGCTCTTTGACCCTATTAATTTCAGCCATATCATTACCAGTTAAGACTATATCATCCACGTAAACAAGCAAAGCAGTGTAAGAATTGGGTTGGTTTTTAACAAATAATGAGTAATCTGATTTAGATTGTGTGTAACCAATAGAAAGGAGCGTGGATGTTAATTTGAGAAACCACTGTCTACTGGCTTGTTTCAAACCATATAGACTTTTGGTTAACTTGAAAACCTTGTTTGCATCAGCAGGGTCAGTGGTGAGGCCAGGAGGTAAAACCATGCAGACCTCTTCATCGAGATCTCCATGCAAGAAAGTTGTATTAACATCTAGTTGATGAAGATGCCAGTTGTTAATAGCAGCAAGAGTTAGTAAAACCCTGATTGTTGTTATCTTAGCAACTGGACTAAAAGTGTCAAAATAATCTATGCCATAAGCTTGGGTATAACCTTTAGCAACCAACCTAGCTTTAAACCTTTTTATGAAACCATCAGACTTGTACTTTATTTTAAAAACCCATTTACAGCCTATAGGTATCTTACCAGGAGGTAAATCTACTAACTTCCATGTTTTAGTATCTATAAGAGCTTTAAGTTCGAGGAGAACAGCTTTAACCCATTCTGGATTTTTGATAGCTTGCTTATATGTTTTAGGTTCCTTAAGTTGCATAATTGCTAAGGCAAAATGCAAATAGGAAGGTGATAAGTCAGAATAAGACAGAAGAGAGTGTAAAGGATACTTACAGTGGGAGTCAGTTCTGTTTGACAGGCATTAGCAGTGGTTTTGAGGTTGTGATGATAGTTGGACAGGTAAGATGGAAGAGTACTTTGCCTTGATGATCGTCGTAACTGTGGTTCTTCTGGCTGTGGGAGGGGAGTGGGTGATGGTTGGGGACTGTTGGCAATAGGGGAATGGATGGGAGAGGAAAGAGGGTGAGCGGGAGAGGGAGGAGTGCTAGTGTTTAAGTAGAGTGGTGTATCAAAAGAGATGATGGTAGACAAGTCAGTTATGGTAGTGGAAGGAGGAGTATCAGGTGGATGAGAAGAGGCAAAAGGGAAGATGTTCTCGTGAAAAGTGACATCCCTAGATAGGTACAACTCTTTGGTTTGAAGATTGAGCAGTTTATACCCTTTTGTACTTGTAACATAGCCTAGGAAAACACTAGGAACAGCTCGGGGAGCTAACTTAGACCTATTATGAGACAATGTAGAAGCATAGCAGAGAGAGCCAAACACTCTAAGATAGGAATAAGTAGGTGGCTTATTATGCAACAGCTCATAGGGACTTTTATTTGCTAAAAGTGGAGAAGGTAGACGATTAATGAGATGAACAGAATGTGTGACAGCATGATTCCAATAAGTAGAAGGAAGGGAAGACTGAAACAGTAAAGCTCTAGTCATAGCAAGTAGATGTTTATGCTTACGTTCAACAATTCCATTTTGTTGAGATGTTTGAACACAAGTACGTTGATGTAGTATACCAGTTTCATTGTAAAACTCACTATAAAGAAATTCTTGACCATTATCAGTTCTAATAGACTTGATTTTCTTATTATATTGTGTTAAAACAAATGTGTAAAAAGATTTCAGCAAAGGTCTAGCTTCTGATTTTGATTTCATGAGAAACAGCCATGTATGTCTAGAGAAATCATCTACTACTGTTAAGAAATACAAATGACCAGAACTAGAAGCAACTGAGGCAGCACCCCATATATCAATATGCAATAGATCAAAGCATTGAGCTGATACAGTTTGACTAGTAGGAAAGGGTAAACGCTTCTGTTTTGCACAGGGGCATACAGAACAATGGAACTGTTTATTCATGGTAATATCTGAATCTATAGCATGTAGTAAAGGAAATTTTGCATAGGGGAGATGGCCTAGGCGATAGTGCCAGAGATCAATAGTGGATTGGGAGGAAGAGGAGAGGTGGACAGAGTTGGATGTATGTGGATTTGTCATGTTATGTTGAGAAGCAGCATGAGGGTCCAGTTGATATAAACCATCTCGGAGATTAGCTATACCAATCGTCCTCAGAGATAGGAGGTCCTGTAGTAAGCAATGAGAACTAGAAAAGGTCAGTACAAGGGCTACCTTGGCTGCCAGCTTGCTCACTGAGACTAAGTTAAATGTGAAACTAGGAACTAGAAGGACATCATGTAAGAAGGTTTGGAAAAACATGACACTGTCCTATATGAGTGATCAAAGCCTTATCCCCATTAGGGAGGTAAACATAAGCAGGTGGGACAGACCTATAGTTATCTAGGTATTCTATTGAACTAACTATATGATCAGTGGCACCCGTATCCAAAATCCATTTAGGAGATGTATCAACCAACATACAAAGGGATGGAGAAATGGTGATCTTACCTTGTGGTGTGGGAAGTCCATGAGTGGTGATAGAGCAGGCCTGACTGGCAGATAGAAGACCATAGGAGACTGGCAGATCAGATGTAGCAGTTGGTAGGTTGTAAGGAGGATAGGCCTGAGAAGAAGTAGATGCCTGAGTAGGGTCAGATTGCTGCTGGAAGTACTGTGACTGCATGAACTGAGTCATCTTTTGGTAAGTCTCTTGAATCTGACTCCACTCCTGAGGTGGGAAGGAAACTGGAGTTGGTTCTGCAGAGGAACCCTCTTCAGTTGACACACAGTGAGTCTTGGCCTTGCCTTTGTACCCAGGAGGAAACCCATGAAGCTTGTAACACTTGTCGATGGTATGACCATAAGAATGGCAGTGAGTGCAGAAAGGCCTGTTGCTACCAGGCTGAGGTGGCTGGGAGCTAGTGGAAGTAGGGTAAGGAGACCTTGGTGGAGGATGGGTAGGATTTCTGCCAGAAGGAAAGCCTCTAGAGTACATGGCCATCAAATCAGGCAAGGAGGGAGGGACAAGAACACGGTTCTGTTTCTCTTGTTCAATGATCATTGCAAAAGCTTGGTTGAGACTAGGCATGGGGTTCATTAACATGATCTGAGATCGAGCAGCAGCATACGAATCATTGAGACCCCTCACAAACCTATGGACATAGTTGATTTGATGATTCTGACGTACTATAGCTAAACCACAATTGCAAAGACCATTGCATCGACAAGGAGGAATGGGCAAGAAATTATCCAATTCATGCATCCAAGTGGTCATCTGTGTGAAGTAAGCACTTACAGACTGGGAACCTTGCTTGAATCGGAACAGATCTTCTTGAAGCTCAGCGATGCGGAAATTGTTACCGTGAGAGAATCGTTCGCGCAACTCATTCCAGACAACTAGGGCATCTTCGAACCACTGAAACCCTAGAGCAATCGCTGGAGAAACCGATTGAAGAATCCATCCAAGAAGCAAAGTGTTGTTTCTTGACCAGGCGCGAAGGAGAGGATCGCCAGGAGGAGGCTTCGTGATGGTCCATCGAGAAATTGCAGCTTGTTCTTCATTGATAGAGCTCGAATCATAGCTCGCTGCCAGGTTGAGTAATTGGTTTCATCAAGAACTGGAGAAACCAATTGCTGGCTAAGACTCTCAGCTGGATGGATGAAGAACGGACTGTTGGGATCGAGATCAGCTGTGGTGTGCGGAAGTGGAGGAACAGAAGGAATTGGCTGCGACGGAATCGGCTGTGACGACGACGGACCAGAAGTCTGATTGGCAAACGCCATTGTTGTAGAGAAAGAATTGACGAGAAGAAAGTGATCGAAAGCAAAGAAAAACTCGAAAGAGATCAAGAATGCCCTGATGGCTCTGATACCATGTCAAAGTCTTAACGAATTCAGTTGAGAGAATGTAATAAACTGGAAAAGGTGTTTGTACAGGGGAACATATTTCCTTTTATATATGACTCTATACAACTCAACTACCTATACATGGTTAACCCCTAACCTATCTAACCGGTTCATACCTGAACCAATAACCTATCTACATGGAAACGTTGCCGTAAAAAAGTCCACTCTTTGATGATTCCTGATATCTCCTAGAGCTAATGAATCGTAATAATTAAGAGTTAACTTTTATATAACAATTTAATAAGGTGTAATAATTTTCATAACTTGATTTTATTATTTTTTTGATAAACCGGAACACCCTCCACGGTCACCACTTCAGTGATGCCGTAGTCGGGCTAAACCGGTAGGCGGGCTGCCCATTTTCGCGACCTTCGGCCGGGCCCAGGTGCCTCCGGGAACACCACGACGGCGGTGAGGTTCGAACCAAGGACCTCGCAGTCCCAAGTCAACCTCTCCTACCAGTCAGGCTATGTTACCTTTGGCAACTTGATTTTATTATTAAACCACACATTAAATAATATTTACGTAACACCATTTTATACCATTTATGTGAATTAAGAATATATTTTTTAATCAGTTAAACAATATACTTTTTGATCATATTACGTAAGTCTTTTGTAATATACGTGTGAACAAAAATCCACTTATTATTCACTAAACTATTAACAATCTCATCATTTGCAGTAAAACAAGTTTAGTATGTTTTAGTTTTTTCCAACATAAAAATAATGTTAATATAAGTCTGAACGAAAATTCCTTTACTATTAAATATTGATCATCATATCAATTTGCATTGCATAAACTCTTTGAAAGGTAAATTTTATTTGATAAAATTTAAGGTAAGTTAACTTACACAAATGTGATGCTTTCTGTAACTTGATTTTATTATTATACGACACATTATGTAACATCATTCTATAACCATTACATAAATTACAATAATTATTTCATCAAATGTAAGGTAAGTTAACTGACGCAACTTTCTGGGTTTCTGTAACTTGATTTTTTTAGACCACACATTATGTAACATCATTCTATAACCATTACATAAATTAAAATACATAAATATTTTGTTGAAAATTTCTAAATAAATTACTTAAAACTTATGAGGTTATAGTTATTTCATATGTATTAGTTAAAAAACATTTTATGTTAGTCTTCCGCAATGGCAAAGATGCTCTTTTAGCATTCTCTTTACTCAAAAAGTATTTTGACATTTTAAATATATTATGTAAGGGTTACGGAAAGATAATTATTTCGTATTTACCAATTAGAATAGGGATCCCAACCTAGTCAACGCCAAGAATCCATGCATTGACTAAGTATGTGGCAGGTTTTAGTTTTAGAATTGAATGTGTTATACTGGTATTAAAATGGTTGTATCTTTGTTTATTTCACGATTTATTTAGATATGTTTAGTGTTATAATTCAAGATGTACATGTTGAATTTTAGATATACAAATGTTTGATGTTCGGGGAGGGTTTTACCAACGGGTACACAAAAACAGTGGCTATAGGGATGTAATACCTCCCCTACAAGGGTACGTGGCGGATATGGGTTTGAGCAATTGGAAATGAGGATGAAGATCAAGATGGTTTAGAGAAATTCGTCCCAAACCTTCCTAGCTGCCTCATTGCCAGCTCTCATTGAGACATTACGTAAATTTTATGGATTTATAGTTATTTCTTATGTAGCAATTGAACAAACGTACGACATAAGTCTTTCATAATGATTAAAATGCTATGTAAAACTTATGAAGTATATATCTTGCACGATTTTGTGAGTTATTTGATTTCAACTAAATAATTAAATAAATGGATAAAATTTTAGATATAATTATTTTCTTTCCGTTGCTTAGCACGGGTCAAAAAACTAGTACGATTAAATGTCCCTACGGCATAGCTGTGACTATTGATTCTAGTATTAAAAAAAATCTAGATAGAGATATGTTACTCTTGCTCGAGAGCATGTAACAAGCTGCTTTCCCTGATCAATACCGCCATGGCAAACAAGGAGAAAATTAACCCTAGAGGCTAGAGCCAAGCTTTATTTCAATACTCAACGAACCAGGCGGAAACCAAAAACGAATGCAAGAAACGAAAAGAAACGCAAACCACCTCTATGGTTTCTACGACGATCCCCAACCCATTGAGATCTCGAGGCATCCGACTCCATCATCTTCATCTTCGACATTGCTACGATATCTACCCTCTGCCATTCGATAAATCAGAAAGCTTCAGTGTTTGGACAAAAGGGTCACAAATATCCTATTTTGTCATTTTGGATTTTGGACTCGAAAAAAGGAAAGTTTTGTCGTTAGGAATGAAAGGACATAAAGTCGTAAAAATTTTTCAACTGATAATAACATAATCCACTCATTGGTCCATACCTTTCACTTTGGGATTGGAGAAAGGGGATTTCAAAGAAGCCGATATCTTGCTCTAAACGGTATAAAGGCTCAAACTTTGACCTCCCTTAGATGAAAGTGTTGATGCGCGATAATGACTGACTTATCAGTACGAGATTGGTGTTTTAATTGTCTCAATACAGAAACTTTTTATTTGTCCGCGCTCCGCAGCGGTAATAAACTAATTATATTAATTTATTTAATAAGTTTTAATATAAAAATTTTCAGTTAGAAACCACCATAAACTTTATGTTTGACTCATAACGAAAGAATTATATTATCAATTTAATTCATGTGCTTTATATAGTGTCTCAATCATTAGGAAAAACTTACGTACAATATTTATTTAGTTGATATATGATAAATAATTATATCTTCATAATATTTACATTATAGTATCTTAATCATTAGTAAGACATGTGCAAAATATTTATGTAATTGATACATTAAAAATAACTATCTCTCAGTTTACGAAATATATTTTTCATTTACATTATTGTCATAGAATGTAGTTACATGTATAGATGTTCTGTAAGGGGTGGTATGATAATAAAATCAAGTGATGAAAAGTATCACATATAATTAACATGTAATGTCAAAGTTAATTGATGTTATGTAAATATTTCATAATGTGTGGTCTAATAATACAATCAAGTGATAAAAAAAATATTACACGTGTAATCATCTTTGAAATAAGTTAATTGATGTTATGTAAATATTTCATAATGTGTGGTCTAATAATACAATCAAGTGATAAAAAAAAAATATTACACGTGTAATCTTCTTTGAAATAAGTTAATTGATGTTATGTAAATATTTCATAATGTGTGGTCTAATAATACAATCAAGTGATAAAAAAAATATTACACGTGTAATCTTCTTTGAAATAAGTTAATTGATGTTATGTAAATATTTCATAATGTGTGGTCTAATAATACAATCAAGTGATAAAAAAATATTACACGTGTAATCTTCTTTGAAATTTAGATATATGTTATTCATACCTAACATATTTGCTTAATTGATACATAAAAAATATATATCTCTCTATAATTAATTTTAACGTGATGTGTTTATAATGTACGTAACTATTATAGAACAATGTTTCGTAAATATTTTATAATATGTGATTTAATAATACAATTACGTGGTAAGCTTCTATGAAAAGTAGATATATGTAATTCATAACTAATACATTTGTTTATTTGATAAATATCTACCTCTCATTAAGGTTTACTTAATTGAATAATTTAATTGATACATAAGAAACATCAATCTCTTAATAAGTTTTAAGTAATGAATTTAGAATGTATGTAACTATTATAGATCAGTGTTACATAAATATTTTATGATGTGTGATCTCGTAATACATTTGTAATGTACGCAATTATAATAGAAAAGTTTAATTGATACATAAGAAATATATATATATCTTTCTACCAAGAAAAGAAATATATAGCTCTCCATAAGTTTTATGCAATGCATTTATAATGTAAGTAACTATTATAGAACCGTATTACATAAATAGACGTGTGATTTAATAATACAATTAGGTGACAAAACATATGTCATTAAAATATTAAAAATAGAAAGTATATTTGCATGGCCTAAAAAATGAAAATTTTCGGCAAACCTCAATGGTTTTTATGCCAAATTGGTGTACCATGCCGCAGAGAATAATTACCTTTATTAACAGTAAAATTGTTGGCGAGATTATCGTAAGGAACAGTGTTCCTATTTTTTAGTTGCTTGTGGTATTAATTAATTAATTAATTAGTATCCCATGCAGTACATATAGATAATAGATTTGCTTGAATAGTGAGCATTGCTCAATCATCTTGTTTGCTGAATTGCAGGCTATAGAGTTGAAAGTTGAAACCATTTGCTGAACTCCACAATCCACATCATGCTCAAGTTCAGGTTTGTCTGCTTTTGTGCTGATCAACATGTCAGACTAGTCATCACACCCTGTACATTCGGGCGAAAACTAGAGAAATGTCAGCTGTGATCACATGCTGTCATAGCAGGCTTATCTATGCGAAGGTGATGCTTTTATGGGGATGGAACACTATGTTGCAGCCGAGGAATCTACTCATCGTCGATTTGCTTGCAGATAGATCCTTCAACGCGTCGTTCCAAGTCATTTAAGGTATCATCGAACAAATCTTCTATAAATTTTCCTTCCTGGTCTGTAACCGTCCGAATCTCTTAGTCTGGCTAGATGCAAAGCTGATTGTGTAAGTTGTGAATTATTCATGAGAATGAGCCTACTATATTGCTTCTTCAAACAGTGAACCTATTTTGTTTGCAGAAGAGAGTTGCAATCTTCAAGAGAAGTTGAATGCTGCGGAGGTACCTTGAGTGTGCAACATGCCAACATCCATGGTGCAGTCATCTATTTCAGCTGACTGATCAAATCGTGAGCAAATCCAGATCACACATCTTTGTACTTGAAGCTTTGAGCTTTTTTTTTTTTTTTTTTGTGCGTGTTGCTGTTGTTATGCTTTTTTTACGGTATAGATGAAAGTATTACAAGGTGTATCAGCCTGCTGCTTTTGGAGAAACAACAAGGTTAAAAAGCCAAAGAGAAACCATAAAGCAAGCTGCAAAATTGTTGCTACTGAAACTAAAACTAAAGATAACTCTCTTGCTCTAAATGACGTTAATATCCTTAGCTTCTTCTTACCTTTCTTGTTCGTCAGTTCGAGTCTTCAATTATGATTTTCACCATTTCTGCATCCTATTTGATAAGGGAGGGAGCTCTATATAGCCCACCACATATTCCTACTCATCCCCTTTTACATATACAACCGTACCCAATGACTCCAATCTCTCAATTCCATCGACTTCAGTCAGCTGTACACATCCCCTGATATCCAACCATCTCAAATGCATAAACCCAGACAAATCTGGCAAGTTCTTGACCGACGAACAGTCTGTACATTCTCAACTCTTTCAACGACGACTCCAATCTGAGAAGCCCCATCACCTCGCTCAATTCCTCGCACTGGTCAATATTCAAGGTACTGATGTTTCTGGGTAAATTTGGCAACTCCTTAAGTGAAGGGCAACTGGACATATCCACCCATTCCAGCTGTTGCAGCCCTTCCATTCCTGTAACTTCAGCCAACTGTGTGCATCCATCGATAATTAAAGTCTCGAGATCAAAGAGACCAGATAACTCCAACTCCTTGATGGATGTGCAGCCGCCCATTGACAGCAATCTCAGCGACTCTGACGTGTCCAGTTGCACCACCTCATTCAGTTGTGTCCATCTTTCAATGTTCAAAGTCGTTAGGCTTCTCAACATGGACAGACTCGGCAACTCCAGCTTCTTCAGTTTTCCTAACCCAGAACGGAAAGCTAGAAGAATAGTACCCTGGCCGATTGCTAAGCTAGGACAACCCCTGAGCTCCAGAAGGTTGGGGACACTGGAGGATGAGAGTGACAGCTGCTTTAAACTTGTGGGGAGTCTTGGCACCACTTTCCTCAGCTCCGACTCCTTGCTCGATTCAATGGTGAGGTCCAAGCGTTCCAGCGACGCTAATCTGTCGAGATCCTCGGGCAATGATCTCACACTCGTGTGCCCTGCATCGAGCACTTTGAGCTTGGGAAGCGTTCTGACGTCGCCTCTCAACCCTGTTATCCTGGTGTAGGAGAGATTCAACGTGGTTAGATTCCTTGATGAATTCCCAATGCGAAGTTCCCCACTCATTTGGGTACAACCAAGAAGAGTTATCGATTCAAGGCTTCTGCCCCGGGAGAAGTTGGGAGCTCTTGTCAAGTAACAGCAGCTGGACAGATCCACTAATTTCAGGTTCCTTGCATCCTGGATCATCATTAGAAACAGCACAAGGAGACTCAAAACCGTTAGTAAACTAAAGTAGGCAGAGCATATCAAGCGCATATACCCAACATCTTTGAATTGTTGTTTACCTTCTTAAAGCTCTTCCATGCTTCCCAGTCATCTGTTACAGGGCAACCGGATATGTCGAAAACAACCAACTTCTTCATGTCCAGATCATCAGGGATCGAAGTGCAATCGTGCAGTTGAAACCAACCGATGTTTGGAAGAATTCCTCTGAAATTGCCAACCAATCCTCCACCCACCACTTCAAGATATCTCAACCCAAACAACTGGGCAAAATGTCTGCTTGTCAGCTCCTCTGCATTTTCATCTTCCATGTTAATTCTCATGGCTTCCAATCGATCAGTTCCCTGTCAAATGGAAAGAAAATTCAAAGGCTTCTTGTAGGGGACTTTCGATGATTCATGTACTCGGAAAGTAACAAAAGACAGATATATCAATCATGAAATTGTAAAGTTACCTTTTCATGTGTTAAAATGTTCAAGGCATCCTCTGTATTCCATATCCGGCTACGTTTCCATGGGCGTCGAGGATCTTCATCGCGAACGATAGCTCTCCCGAGATCTCTGACATGATCATGCATCCAGAACTCGCCTCCTTCACCACTGTTGTTAACTTTTATTAAGGACCTCAAGATAAGGGTGTTGATTGTGATTTCAGGATGAAACCCGCAATCACTCCACATATAGAAAGGCCTCTCCTTTTCTTCTCCGATGAAGAAACAAGCAATATCGAGGAAAACTTGTTTTTCCTCTCTTCAGTACCTCCTGCAATTCGGATGGAGGTACGTCTTCCAGTTGTCTCAACTTTGCTTTCCAAAAGCTTTTGTCTTTACGAAACAAGAGCGACCCTATGACCTTGAGAGCTAAAGGGAGGCCTTCCACGACTCTTACGAATTCGTTGGACAAATCAACATAGTCGTCTGGAGGGCAATCCACTCCAAAGGCATGTCGGGCGAAGAGCTGGAGAGAATGTTCCTTGCTCATTCCTTCAGGTTCATACAACTCGTATTCTCGAAAGAACTCCATAGCTCTTTTATCTCTCGTGGTGACAATGAATCTACTTCCAGACGAGAAATTTTCCAATCTCCCGAAAATCTTCTCGAACCTAAACCCTACAAAATAAACCAACTACAACAGGGGATTATTTGGCATTTAGCGACGGAAAAAAGCGGTGCTAATCATCCCGCCAGCGGTTCTTGTAACCGTAGCATAACCGACGCAAAGAGAACTGCCGCAATGTCATGCCAGCAGTCTCCCGAACCGCTGGTGAATGTCCCTTGCGGCGGCGGTTGCTGCGAATATAATGGCCGTGATTGGTTTTTTTGTTCCGCCGGAGAAGAAACTTCGCAGCGTTTACAGTTCCTATGTCGAGGGTTAGAACCCCTGGTACTGTCCATTTTTATCCAACATCTAACCGCACTCCCAAACCCCTGGAAATAGATTTAATGACGATACTAGATAAAAGCGTCCCAAAAACCAACAAAGGTAGATTGGCGTTTTCAATTTTCTCATATATTATACAACTCTGCTACCTGCTAGTTCAATTTAGGTTGCCCATAAATCACTATCCACGCCACAAACTGTAACTTCACTCAGTACACATATTATCAAAAGAAATTCAAACAAATATAAACTCACCAACCAACAAATCATAATTAATGGAAGAATGCCAAGCTTGAACTAAGACAATTTTTAGCAAGATCCACAATATCAATCTCTGATGTCTTCTGAATCAGGCACATCACCCACTGCAATGCAGTCAAAAGCGCGATTCTACCTAGAAGCGGAAAAGGGGTAAAATCGTAAAGCGTAGAATCAAAGCGTAAAAGCGTAAGTTTTTTACGCATACTGAAAAATAACTAGAAATCTATTAAGTAGGACATATACTATGCAACATATGAATGCACAGAATTTAGATAAGTCAATAAATAAATGCGATTCATGCCTAAAGTAGAACAACTTATAGCATCTTAATAATAAGTTTGTAAACATAAATTTTAACAATAAACCACTTTTCCCGCTATGCTAATGAATTTGGGAAAAGTCTAGCTGGTGAATTAGATTACTCTATTGAAGTTGAGGATGCTTCCAAGTACCTTATATGTATCTTTTGATCTCAAATGTATCATATTGATGGTGATTTACTTTTAAAATACACATTTATAATTAATTTCATGAAAAGAATACTAATTTAGTGAGCTAAAAGCGTAAAAACGTATAGCGTTTTGGAGAACTGGAAGCGTAAAACCGTAAGCTTTTAAGCTTTAAAGCGCAATTTAGTCTGATTTTATACGCTTAAGTTTTTATATGGAAACGAAAGCGTTTTGGTGACCTAAAAGCGTAAAATCGTAAGTTTTAAAGCGCGATTTTGACTGCATTGATCCACTGCTTTGCTTTGAAACCCATATTAACCTGTTATAAAATCATAAAAACAAATAAAAGTGGTCTCATGGAGAAGGAAAATAGCACAAAACAAGAAACTAAGTGGGAGAAAAACTCACAGAAGAAAACTGAAGTCACAGTACCAAAGAAACACCTAACATTGCAGCTATGCAATATAAGCTTTGCCTCTGATTGGCTAAAGCTAGCCCGAAACAGAGAAAGAGATCACACCAACAAACGATTCAGACCCAGAATAACAAGAGAAATTTCAGAAGCCAATTACAGTTTCAACAGACCAACTATATCATACAATTTCAGAAGTGGGTTAGTAACAGCCCAAAGCAGTTTCATAACCCAACACTGAACTCCTGACAACCTACTACTTGTCTACAAAATTAACATTTGCTTCATCAAACCTACTCAATAACAATGCAT
Source organism: Linum tenue (assembly GCA_946122785.1). NCBI lineage: Eukaryota > Viridiplantae > Streptophyta > Magnoliopsida > Malpighiales > Linaceae > Linum > Linum tenue. The sequence goes on from CAMGYJ010000003.1 coordinate 34,128,760, forward strand.
TATATCTTGTGTGATTCTCTATGTAAACATTCACAACCCTTAATTGTTCTAAGACAACTGTGGAGATACAGGCAAAGTAAGATTTGAAGATAAGATACTCACTTGATGCCAAGATCAATATGCTCCTGGATACCGAAACCAAAGCATCCGGTATCGCTGAAGTTCCTCCTCGGGAGCTGATACTCCTTCACCTTCAGATCACTCTCCAAAGCTGCATTGCCTTGTCACCCCTCACGGTCATATAGCAAGCGATTTTCTCACTACGCCTGATACCAAACTACCTGACGGTATACCTAGCTGCAAAAAACCCCAATTCGTTCTACCTCCGATTAAAACCCCCTCCACAACAAATACAACCCAAGAAGAAACTCCTAATCATATTGCTATCAAAATCGTAACTTCAACCATACCCTTGGAGTAGAGTGGGTTTTGGCCGCTGAGTTTCTCCAGCACCTGTGAGTACAACCAGTGAATACATAAATATTAATCACAGGAACAGAAGAGGAAACTTCGAAGAGTTTAGAGCAAGCGAAAAGTGGCAGAGAGAAAGAAAACCTTGGCGGCACGGGTGAGGCGATCACCGCTTTCTCCGACGGAGATGTTGGTATGTTGAAAGTTGAAACTGTCATTGGCTTCAAGGATTCTTAATAATTACATACCCAAGCATGAACTTGTCAACCTGAAACTGAATACAATACATTACAAGAGCACTATGCAATTCTATGTGATAAATTTATAAAAGAAGCATCACAAACAAAATGGACTTTTGTATCTTTTAGATCAAAGCACTAGTCACTATTTCTAGCTGGAGTATCTAGCACCATTATGCGTCCTATAGCCCCATCACACTCAACAAATGTCAGACACATATCATAAATCTTTATTAAAGAAGAAAGAAAGCCCTCGAGTTATGCAATCCATCATTACTATCCCCAACCAACTGTTCACTTTTTTTTCATTATCCAATCACAACCATATACCAGCTCACCTCTTTAACTGTCATATATAATATATATACAAATAAACCACATCCAATTTGCTTACTCACTAGTCACTAGTAATAAGTCCCCCAAACATCCAATTTACACGGGGTTCACAAACATGTACCTTGTGTTAGATGTTAGATACATGAATATCTAGACAAAGATCCTCATTTGCTGCTTCAAGGCAGGTGATTCTTTCTTTCAAGTTCTACATAGAGAGATATCTATTAGACCACATATCTGGCGAAGTCAAGATAAATCATACAAAAAAAATAAAGCTAAGAGAAAGCAGAATGCATCCCTGTAAATTAATAGCAGAGAAATGAGAGAACCCACAATGACTGATCATAGTATCTTCTGTTGAACAAGTCCAGCAGCTTTACTTTGGAATCCAGTTGAGTGTTTCAATATATTTTTTGCAATGCAACTTCGAACTCTTTTTCATGACCTCTTTTTGCCTGCAGGATAGATACAGAACAACATACAACGTTAACAAAATGCAAATTAGCTGTCGTAATTCCTAACATTTTTTAGATAATAGTAATATAGTTTTGGGTACCAGCCATCTAGAAGATTCTGGACGAGAAATAGTCCTATAAGCAAGATTATGCAAGGAATTAGTCCTGCAAAATGGCACAATCAGCTAGAGCCCTCCACAGCTATTGTTACAGCTAGCTTCGAGTTCAAAGAGGTTAGAGTGAGATAAAACGGTTAACATAAAACTCATATCTTACTAAATTTAAGAACATTGCATTAGAATTTTGATGAATTAGATGAGTAATACATGCAAAATCACATTATTTTCATCAAAGTCTCAATCCCAAGACCACAGGTTTGTTTAGCTCAATAAGAAAGTACATTCCAGCTTTTCCTAATCCAACAAAGAGAGTAATAACAAATTTAAATCATAGGCAGGTAATTTATACAAATTCAATAATCCCAACAACACAAATACCAAAATGACCTCTTACAAGGCCTGAACTCGATTGAGTTTGCTCCAAATCTTGCTTCTCCTCAGCGCACACCACAAGCACAAATTCACTTCTGTCTAGCACAACTCTTTTCTTCTTCTAACACATGAAAAAATGGGAATGAAGTCACGAGGAATTCAGAGGAAGGGTCATTGTACAAGCAACAGTTGTGTTAAATGTTAAACCAAGTCATCAAAAAGAAATGTACCTAAACCAGAACCCTTCCTGCTCTCCAGTGACACCACTCTTTTTTCCACACTAATTACTCTGATCCTTAAGCCTCTAAATTACTATGCCATAACAAAGATCAACTAATCACTACTGGCCTTGTTCAAGACTTGACTAGACCGGCTAGCTTCCACAACGTCAACATCGCTTCCTTCTCCAAGAACAGTATCCCATCAATCCCCTGTTCATAGACCACATTTACCGAACTGTTAAAAGATAGTATAACCATTCTTACCACTTGTAGCTACAAAGCAAAAATACACACCAACATGGCTTGAATCGACGAGTCTCAGTGGGAAACGTCGCATGCAATGGCTTAAAACTGAAGTTTCAAATCCTTCTCGACTCTGCCTCCTTCGTGCTAGAAGCCGATTGCGCAACCACAAGAGATAAAGAGATTCACCAACCTAAATCAAATACAGAGAAACAAAGCAAGAAATCAAACAGACTAGTTCTTACCATCAAATGAGAATATATGAATGCGGAACAGTGAGATGCAAAACGACGGCCGAACCAGGATTCCACAAAGCCAGAGCTCCATGCGGAGTAAGAGATTTGATCGGAGATTGTGAGTTCATCTGAATAGCAGGGTACCCAAGGATGGCGTCGAACTAGGTCAGAGAAAGAGGGGCAAACCGACAAACACCATATATTTTTTCAGAGATTGGGGGTATCGTCTAGGGGTGGGCATTGGTGCGGTCCAAACCGCTCCGCCCGCTCCAAATCGCTTATGCGGTCAATCCAAACCGCACCATTAAGATTGCGGTTTAATTTGCGGTCTAATCCTAAGCGGTTCGCGGTTTTGTGGTACGGGTCGACCGAAACTGCGCGGTTGCGGTTCAAAACCGCAAACCACTAAATCCCTACCCAGCTCAGCGAGGGATTCACCACAAGAGCAAGCCTTGCGGCGGCGCCATCGACTACCTACCCGACGATTCCTCCATCCCGACGATTCCTCCATCCCGACTACCTACCCGACGGCGTCGATCTATCCGTGCCTCTCGACGACGTCGCGCACCACTAAGAGGCGATAGCTCCAGCGTCGACGCCGACGATTCCTCCATCCCGACTCCCGACCTGCTCTTGCGAGGGTACTCCCGACATCCCGACTCCAGCGCCGACGATTCCTCTGGTACTCTCTTTCTCCCTCCTCTTTTCCTTAATAGCTCAGTACGGGACGGAGCAGTGTTGTGTTAGATACGAGAAGGAAAAGTTTTGTTGAACTTAATTAGCTAAGAAATGCTGTTGTGTATATTGTCGATCCGAGTTAAGGTCAAGAGTGCATTTGGATATCACCGTATATATATTAATTCAGTTATAAGGCTGTTATTCGGATGAATTGGAATTCCGGCACAGAATGAAGCACTTATGTGCAAGATACGTATGTGTCTATGTTTCAAGGTATCTTAATGCCAGGGTTTGAAATGAGAGAAGAGGCAGTTTTTGTAGGTTGGCTAATCAATATATACTAGAATTCCTACGCTGGGTTTTCACGCCCAATTAGTTTATAAAGCTAGCCCGCTTTACTCAGAACACATATTAGCTAGCTAACCACAACACAGAGAGACAGACAGACATAGAAAGAGATGGGCGTGCAGGTTGATGGATCTTCTTCCAATTCTCAGAGATCCATCAACATTAGCTGCTGCTATCTGGAAGCGAGGCTTGGAGGGGAACACGAAAACAGTAGATGCAGCGACCGAGGGCTGAAATGCAGCTGAATATCTAACTGAAGTCACAGTGACCCAAAGCAGTTGTCGTCTTCCTGAAGTTATGGTTTTTAATTATAGTTTGTAGTTTTGCTGGAGGATTCGGCCTTGTTTTAGCTACCATTTAGAGCTCAAGTTTATGGTGTTGGAACTTTGGAATGGTAATGGACCTGTTATCAGATCTACTTTAGTGGGTCTGCAAAAAAAAAAATTATGCTCTGTTTTTGGAATGCTCTGTTTTCTGTTTTGAGAATAAGATGGACCCAAAGCAGTTGTCGTCTGTGTTCTGCAGCCTTATGCTTGAAGTTAGAGGATTTATACATGCTTTAATTAGTGTAATTTGAGAACCAAGTGTCTTCATGCCAGTTACTTTTTATGAGATTGTACCAGTTCATATTTTTCCATTCCTCTGTTTGTAGTGTACTTTCCACCAATCTGTTTCTAGAATCTGCCCTTGTTTGTCTATGACCAAGTTGAAGTAGAGGACGAAAACAAGCAGAGAAATGGCACGCACGACGAAAACAAGCAGAGAAATGGCGCCCATGCCGAGCCGTCCAGCAATGTGATAGAAACATAGCCACCGATTGAAAACTTCCCCCGCGTAGATCCAAGTCACCGGCCCAACTCCAAAAGTGAACGACGACATGATCCCGGCTCTGTTTATGGAATGCTCTGTTTTCTGTTTTTTATTTGTTTCATTATGAATTGCGGTCAAATATGCGGTGCGGGCTAAACCGTACCAAACCGCTAACCTATGCGGTTTGGTTTGATCGCACCGATTATATTGCGGTCCAACATGCGGTGCGGTCCAATTAATATGCGGTACGGTGCGGTTTGTATCAAAGCGGTGCGGTGCGGTGCGAACCGCACCAATGCCCACCTATCGTCTGCGGTGGTGTTAGGGTTCGACTTGATGTAGCAGGGAGAAAAGAAATTGATTTTGGGAAGATAGAGGAATCAGGAAAACATTTTCAAAAAAAGGAATTGGCTTCGCAGCAGGTATAATAACCGCTGGTGGATTGGCTGCCAAAATTACGGATAACAAAAGCCCGGCAGCGGTTAAGGAAACTGTTGGGCCAACCATGGAGTCTCTTGGGCCGACAGGCCCATGACCTACAAAAAGCCCAGCGAAACAATCGAGCCCGGCCCCAATAGGCCCAGGGCACACTAATAAAAGGTTCGAAGGCGGTCTTCTCGAAAGAACCGCCTGACACGTCCCCAACGGAACTCTGAGAAACCGCCCGACACTGGGGCCTAACGTCCCTCTGACACCTCAGTACGGAGGCTGACAAAGGTACGATCCTGACAGCCTCCTGAGAACAGGTCCTTATGCGACCTTGGACGCCCGACAAGGCATTAATTATCCTCACTCCGACATCCTCTAGTATAAATACCCACTCATGGGACACATTTGGGGTAACTTCTATCTACTCCATTCTCTCTCTTATTCATTATATCCACTTCTCTCACTAACTTAGGCATCGGAGGAGGTCCCAGGGCTCCCCTGAGGACCTTTGTTGCAGGACTTCGAAGGTCGCCTCTCATCCTCCCAAGACCGCACGAAGACTGTGAAGCCTCGCAAACCGCCCGGAACATTCCAGGCATAAACATTTTGGCGCCCACCGTGGTGGTATGAGGTGCGCCTAGTGGGACAGGTTTACTGAAGGCAAGTCTTATTTTCAGCCTACCGGGAGGCGCTTCTTTTTTCAGCCTATCGGGAGGCCTGTCTTCTTTTAGCCTATCGGGAGGCGTTTCTTCCTTTCAGCCTATGAGAATGCGCTTCTTCCTGGTCTGTCGAGAGGCATTCTGTCTTTCAGCTTTCTGGGAGGCGTTTATCTCTTGACTTTGCGGGAAGCGCTTTGGGGTCTTTGAACAAACAGAGAGCTTAGCCTAGGAGGCATGAAATTTGATTAGTATGCGGTTCCACGTTCGAAGTGGCCATGGAAGACGCGGGTGATGACGCAGATGGGTATGATACACGCGACCAGACTTATCTTGTGTCGACGCACCGCCATGTGGGAGACGGGGGTCAGGTGGTGTCTTCGGATGCGTTTGCGCGGGCTTGCGTCTTAAGGCAGGACGGACGATTTGCACGGTTGGCGGACTCGAGTTGAGGACTTGGAGTGCGGGCCGGACAGAGGTGGGCCCATGTGATGCGGGACTGGACCCTTGGTGGGCCTAATGTACAGAGCGTGATGGACCGCATTGGAATCTTGGATGCGGTGCGTTGGTGATGCCGGGTTAGACGCACACATGAGATTTGATGCGAGGCGGCCCAAGTCTTCAGTGATAACGTTGAGTGGGCTCGGAGGTGCCATAGGCCGAATGGATGCTCGGGCGGCCCAGTTGGAGGGCTGGAGGTGTGTACGTGGTTGTAGTCTTCTAGTCGAGGGCGCTTCCTGCAAATGGCTTCAAATGTCGAATGTTGCCAATAGCAGATACAAAGCGGTTTTGTAGTGTAACGACATGATTGGACTTTCGTTTCAAGTGGAAACGTTTTCGCGATGATAATATCGCACGGAGGGGGAACGTAGCATGGTGGTGATGATCATCTTGTGCTTGGTTGGATGAGGGTTTGAGGCTTTGCGGAGGCGGTCCTCCTTTATTTTTGCAATGCGACAATTGAGAGCTTCATGGGTCGTGTATGGCGTGTTGCCAAGCTTCGCTCGTTGTAGGCCATGGTTGATTGTGGACTGGGATGCGGCCCATTATATGCTTGGACTACCGACTGGGATTGAGGTTGGAGCTCGACGCGAGGTTGCAGCTTGGACTTGGCAGACGGGTCTTGTGATAGGACTGGATGCGGATTGGGCCCGCACGGAGGTCTTGGCTCAGATGGTCTTGGAAGCTGAACGCTTTGTAGGTGACGGATTTGAGAGGTAGGCCGCCTTGAGACATAATGCGGGCTTAGCAGCTTTGGGAAGGCGCGCGGAATGGAATGGGCTTTGGAGGCAGCCTTTCGCGCAAGCTCGAGGCGTGAAGATGTCACTTCTGCTGGGAGGCGGTATCATGTTAGCTATACTGATGGCGCGTCCACGGGGAGGCGGTTTCAGGCTTTTGCGTGGAGGGATAGCATGCGTGAAATATGTCATAGCACGGGATGTAGATCATGTGATGCGGTTTTACATCTGCGAAGGATGTGAGTGACAAACATAAGCATAGCATGCGTGAAATATGTCATAGCATGGGATGTAGTGAGAAACATCATTGTGTGCTATTGCGAAGCGGTCTGCATGGCATAGTATTTGAATATATCTTAGAAGGAAGTACTTAGCTTGAGAATAAGCGGTAGAAGACAGCTGGGAAGCGGTTTAAGTAAGACGAGTCGCTTTCTGATCCTCAAGGCGGTCTTGTGGCAGACTGGTAATTGCCCCTGCCTATGAGAGTTGGGTTAGGTGTTTGAGTATGGTGCACGTGTTTCTCTTCTTCTTTTCGTAAGTAGATGCCTCCAGTCTTCTAGTGGCGTGATGGGCTTGCCTTTTGGACTTTCGGACGAAGGGGTCCGCGTGCGAGACGGATCGCGTTGATGAGGGAGGCGACCCATCGACGAGGGATAGGATCGCCTTGGAGAATCGGATGTGGAGCGAGGCGGTCCTGGTCTTGCATCCGCTCGGAGGTGGAGCGAGGCGGTCCCAGCCTTGGGCTCCTGGCATGTTGGAGACGAGCCGGCAGTTGGGCCGTGTTCGGTTCCTGCGCTGGATCTTGAAAAAATAGCTAAAAGGCGGCTGCCCCTAGTGACATGAGAAGATGTTGTCGCCAGCCAGTTGGCGTTCTTGTATCCTAATTAATGCGGGTTCGAATCTTGGCCAAGGAATTCCTTATTTTTTATTTCGTTGAGAATGAAGTCTGCTCAACTAAATGAGTAGCGCCTCGGACTCCACTGTGGGCTTCCTTCGCAAGGCGGGTCGTGGATGGATGTGAGCCTGGTAAGGCTGCTTAGAGGGCGGTCACCTCCGGTTTGAGGTGCGTCGACTTTGAATCCAGGGTTGGTCCTTGAGCCCAAGGGTTGTGAGATGTTTGTAAAGCAATGATGATTTACCGCTGCGTTTGTAAAGCAAAAGGTATCCTCGTAGTGTACTGGTTGTGTGAGCTCCTTTGTGGGGAGATGATGTGGGTTTGAAACCCACCTATGATGTTTTGCTCTCTGGGCGCTCCTTGAAGTGTCAAGGGTACCTCCGAGAATTTCTATCATCCCTTCCGGGAAGGAGGCATACCACGTCCGAAAATGACCGCTGAAGGTAACGGGAAACGCTCGGCACAAGACGGAGTCCGAGGCGTTGATGCACTGCACCTTTGACATGAACGCGCAAAGGTGGTCCGCGGGATCTGAGGTCCCATTGTACGCGGGTAGTCCGAGGGGGAGGAGTTTGGCGGTGATGGGGTCTTGAACAGCTCCTCGGAGAGCGGGTTTTTGAAGAACATTGGGACTCTTGTGCTTCCCGTAAGTCGACCGTAAATGTTTTTCAAGGATGCCTAGATCTGCACCTCTTCTCGCGTCCTTCCCCTCGACCCCTCAGGAGGGGTTTCCCTCGTTTTCGGTAGTTAGAGGATTTGCGACAGGCTGTCTTGCATGTTCGCGATTTGCAAGGCATGACCTTTGACTACCTCTCAAATCCGTCACCTACAAAGCGTTCAGCTTCCAAGACCATCTGAGCCAAGACCTCCGTGCGGGCCCAATCCGCATCCAGTCCTATCACAAGACCCGTCTGCCAAGTCCAAGCTGCAACCTCGCGTCGAGCTCCAACCTCAATCCCAGTCGGTAGTCCAAGCATATAATGGGCCGCATCCTGGTCCACAATCAACCATGGCCTACAACGAGCGAAGCTTGGCAACACGCCATACACGACCCATGAAGCTCTCAATTGTCGCATTGCAAAAATAAAGGAGGACCGCTGACGCAAAGCCTCAAACCCTCATCCAGCCAAGCACAAGATGATCATCACCACCATGCAAAATTCCCCCCATTAACGCTAGCACAATCACGCTCGCGAAAAGATAGGCTACTAAACACTGAAGTCGCTAAGTATGCGAGCGAAACATCCAAAAGTCGGAGATAACCCGCGGCACCAAACGGTGGCGGTTCAACGCCTCAAGTGTGCAAAAGAGAACGTTACAAGTTCACAAGGCACGTCAATGCCAAATTCGAAGTAGCATACAACCTCCATCACCACGATTAAGGGGCAAAACCTGCACAAAATAGAGGACACCCAGCAGTCCTCGAGTAGCAAATGTCACAAAGCAAAATGAAAAACATACACAAGGCATCTTAAACTTGAGGAGATGCGCCACCCTCAGGGGCGGTCTCTTCATCTTCTTCTCCTTCGTCTTTCTCCGAGTTGACATCGGAATCGGTCCACGCACCAACGGCGTCCCAAATCTGATCCGTGTTCCAAACCGCGTCAGGCTGCTCACGACGGAACCAGTGCCTGATGGCAGCCACCGCATTGCCCACCATGGACTTGTACTTCTCGTTGTCAAGCAACACGAACTCGTCTGACTTCAAGTAGGCGGGTCCCGCCTCAGCCCGGGCGGCGGCCAGTTCCGCCTCGCGGTTCTCTTCCCAAGTCGCCTTCTCAATCTTCAGGGCGGCCAGCTCTGTCCGCAGCGCCTCCTGTTCTTCCAGCAGGGTCTTCTCCAGCTCCGCAGACTTTAGGGCCTTCTCGCGGAAGCGGTCCCTCTCTTCACCGACAGCCTTGACCGCCTCCTTCTCGGCCAGCAACTCCTCCTTCTTCTTGGCCAGCCGCTCCTCAAACTCACGCTTCACCTGCGGTCTCAACTTACCCATCATAGTCTCCCGCCCTTCATCGACGCTTTTCTTCAGCTTCGCTATCTCAACGGCATTGTCCTCCACAGTCCGGGACAGACGGTCATTCAACAGAATGACCTGCGAGAACCCAATCTGAGCCTGTCAACGGCATACACATGATTAGCCAGCAAACAACAGATTGCGTGACGAAACATCCACAACGAATTACCACTTACCGAAAAGAAGAACCGCGAAGCGGTCTCTGCAAGTCTCCTGTGACTGTCCAAAGCTGAAGGGGTGTACTCGGAAGGCATAACGAGATGATCACTAATAGTGTGCAAAGCAAACTCAGCCGCCTCCCCATCCGTGGCCGCCTGAGTCGACACCTCTATAGAACTCTGTTCCTCCCCGCGCTTCACGCCCTTTCCCCGACCAGCCGCCTTCCGAGGCGGAGAACTTGCCTTCGCTCTTTTGCTAGCTTGACCGAGAGCGGTCTTCTCGGCCACCCTCTTGGAGCCGCTCCTCCCGACCACATCAGCTGGAGCCGCCATAGGTTGCACCGGCGGCGGTTGAGCAACAGAGACGCCAATATCCCCGACCGCCACGGACGAGCTTCCACCTCGGCCGACTCCGGTCTTCACCACTACCCTTCGCTTCTTCGGACGAACCGCATCCGCCAGAGCTCTCAAACCTGGCAAAAGAAAGCATAAGTAAACATACATGAGAAGAGGGACATATTCAAGCAGAAAAACGCAGCACTAACCATAGAATTTGCGAACGTGCTGGTATGCACTCCCGGGACCGCTAGGAAAGACTCGCAGCTGAAACCCTTCTACAAGGCGGTCTACGTGATCTCTCACTGACTGTGGAAACTGGGTCGAAACACACCAGTCGTCCTTCGATCCCACCACGTACCCCGTCAAAGGCGCAGTATCGCCATGGTACCACTTCCATGAGGGACGTGCGAAGAAAAACTCCTTGTACCATGGAGAATCAAGCTTCGGCGACCCCGTCACAAACCCCACGGCGTTCTCACGCCGACCGATAGACCAACAGTTGGTCGAATCCCTAATGTTATAAATCAGTCGGAATGCATCAAAGGAAGGGGTCTCCCCAAGGCGTTTACACGCATACCGATACATGACCGACTGAAAAATAACAGAAGGGGACAAGCGCCCAAGAGTACACTGAAGGAGGTGCAAAGTCTTAGTAAGAATAGGGTCTAAGGGGAACCGCAATCCCAACTTAACGTGCTCCACGTGAATAGGGATCCAACCCTCGGGGCATGACCCAGACCTACTTGTCTCCGTAGGAGCCGCATACTGCCAATCAGTAGGTAAACTCAATGCGTTCAAAAGGTGAAGCACCTGACCCGGCCTCAAGGTCGCCTCGTGCGGAGGTCCATGAGAAAACACGCCGGCGGGAACCGCGGCCCCGTCCCACATTCCCTCGTGATGAAGAACGGTATACGTAGAATCCGCAATGGCCACCAAAGGCGATCCCTCGTCATCAGAGTCAACTGCTTCCACAGACGACGAGGTACTCGCCAGCGCCTCCGAACGCTCTTCACCACTACCAACCGCATCATCCACATTCAGCGTATCACTATCTAAGTCTAAACCCCCAAACTCACCCAGATTGTCCCCAACCGCGGACGAAGTGGCCACAACCCCAACTGGTACAGGTCGGATGTTAGCAAAAGAAAAATCTAAACTTAAAGCGTCCTCGATCAGACAATCGTCCAATTCAGAACCACCCCCAAAGTACAATTCAAGTCCAGACAAATCCCACACGCAATCAGAGGCGTGTTGGGCAGGGGCAGAACGAGCCATACCTTGCGCAGCGGTCGCGGACCCGCCAGAGGTGCCCACTGACTTCTTCCCGGTGGCAGGGGAAAGCGGCGGAGCAATGAAAATCGACGGCGGCTTCCCCATGCAGACCTCGGGGGCAGTGGGCGCATCGGACACAACCTCCGTGGCGGCAGCTAGAGGCGCGCCTACCCCGGCCGACGAAGCTAGGCCTCCGCTCGACATCTAGCGCCGACGAGGAAGAGGGAAAGGCCGACGTCCCGAGCCGGAATAAACCCAAAAGAAAAGCACACAAGTCAAAGGCAAACAAAGACGCGAGAAACAAAGGAGAAAGAAGCTCCGAAACTCACCTCGAAAGTACAAACACTCGGCCTTTTAAAGAGGGGCGACGACGGCGAAGCTCAGAGCTCCGCAGAAAGTTGCAGACGACCCAAGGAGGAAGACGACGGAGAGTTTTCCCCAAATGAAGAAACACAATGGCGGAAACAGTGCGCCTCTCTCCATTTAAAGCAAACTCTCAAGGGGCAAAAGTCTGACCTTGTCAGAGCGCGAAAATCGATGCCACCACGTGGGACAACCGAGTGCGGTTATAGACCGCCCATCGTACAAACAAGTCGGTAAAGCCGCCCCTTAGGCGTTCGAACGCCACGCCTCCGCGGCCAGGGGCAAGCAGATAATCATAGGCCGAGCGACCCAAGACCGCTCCACGGCGACAAAAAACAGTTAGCCGCGAAAACCTAACGATCATCACGACTAAGGGGCAAATGTTGGGCCAACCATGGAGTCTCTTGGGCCGACAGGCCCATGACCTACAAAAAGCCCAGCGAAACAATCGAGCCCGGCCCCAATAGGCCCAGGGCACACTAATAAAAGGTTCGAAGGCGGTCTTCCCGAAAGAACCGCCTGACACGTCCCCAACGGAACTCTGAGAAACCGCCCGACACTGGGGCCTAACGTCCCTCTGACACCTCAGTACGGAGGCTGACAAAGGTACGATCCTGACAGCCTCCTGAGAACAGGTCCTTATGCGACCTTGGACGCCCGACAAGGCATTAATTATCCTCACTCCGACATCCTCTAGTATAAATACCCACTCATGGGACACATTTGGGGTAACTTCTATCTACTCCATTCTCTCTCTTATTCATTATATCCACTTCTCTCACTAACTTAGGCATCGGAGGAGGTCCCAGGGCTCCCCTGAGGACCTTTGTTGCAGGACTTCGAAGGTCGCCTCTCATCCTCCCAAGACCGCACGAAGACTGTGAAGCCTCGCAAACCGCCCGGTACATTCCAGGCATAAATTCTCCCTAGCGGTCCAACCCGCCCTATGCAAAATTCTCCCCATTAACACTAGCACAATCACGCTCGCGACAAGATAGGCTACTAAACACTGAAGTCGCTGAGTACGCGAGCGAAACATCCAAAAGTCGGAGATAACCCGCGGCACCAAACGGTGGCGGTTCAACGCCTCAAGTGTGCAAAAGAGAACGTTACAAGTTCACAAGGCACGTCAATGCCAAATTCGAAGTAGCATACAACCCCCCATCATCACGATTAAGGGGCAAAACGTGCACAAAATAGAGGACACCCAGCGGTCCTCGAGTAGCAAATGTCACAAAGCAAAATGAGAAACATACACAAGGCATCTTAAACTTGAGGAGATGTGCCACCCTCAGGGGCGGTCTCTTCATCTTCTTCTCCTTCGTCTTTCTCTGAGTTGACATCGGAATCGGTCCACGCACCAACGGCGTCCCAAATCTGATCCGTGTTCCAAACCGCGTCAGGCTGCTCACGACGGAACCAGTGCCTGATGGCAGCCACCGCATTGCCCACCATGGAATTGTAATTCTCGTTGTCAAGCAACACGAACTCGTCTGACTTCAAGTAGGCGGGTCCCGCCTCAGCCCGGGCGGCGGCCAGTTCCGCCTCGCGATTCTCTTCCTAAGTCGCCTTCTCAATCTTCAGGGCGGCCAGCTCTGTCCGCAGCGCCTCCTGTTCTTCCAGCAGGGTCTTCTCCAGCTCCGCAGACTTTAGGGCCTTCTCGCGGAAGCGGTCCCTCTCTTCACCGACAGCCTTGACCGCCCCCTTCTCGGCCAGCAACTCCTCCTCCTTCTTGGCCAGTCGCTCCTCAAACTCACGCTTCACCTGCGGTCTCAACTTACCCATCATAGTCTCCCGCCCTTCATCGGCGCTTTTCTTCAGCTTCGCTATCTCAACGGCATTGTCCTCCACAGTCCGGGACAGACGGTCATTCAACAGAATGACCTGCGAGAACCCAATCTGAGCCTGTCAACGGCATACACATGATTAGCCAGCAAACAACAGATTGCGTGACGAAACATCCGCAACGAATTACCACTTACCGAAAAGAAGAACCGCGAAGCGGTCTCTGCAAGTCTCCTGTGACTGTCCAAAGCTGAAGGGGTGTACTCGGAAGGCATAACGAGATGATCACTAATAGTGTGCAAAGCAAACTCAGCCGCCTCCCCATCCGTGGCCGCCTGAGTCGACACCTCTATAGAACTCTGTTCCTCCCCGCGCTTCACGCCCTTTCCCCGACCAGCCGCCTTCCGAGGCGGAGAACTTGCCTTCGCTCTTTTGCTAGCTTGACCGAGAGCGGTCTTCTCGGCCACCCTCTTGGAGCCGCTCCTCCCGACCACATCAGCTGGAGCCGCCATAGGTTGCACCGGCGGCGGTTGAGCAACAGAGACGCCAATATCCCCGACCGCCACGGACGAGCTTCCACCTCGGCCGACTCCGGTCTTCACCACTACCCTTCGCTTCTTCGGACGAACCGCATCCGCCAGAGCTCTCAAACCTGGCAAAAGAAAGCATAAGTAAACATACATGAGAAGAGGGACATATTCAAGCAGAAAAACGCAGCACTAACCATAGAATTTGCGAACGTGCTGGTATGCACTCCCGGGACCGCTAGGAAAGACTCGCAGCTGAAACCCTTCTACAAGGCGGTCTACGTGATCTCTCACTGACTGTGGAAACTGGGTCGAAGCACACCAGTCGTCCTTCGATCCCACCACGTACCCCGTCAAAGGCGCAGTATCGCCATGGTACCACTTCCATGAGGGACGTGCGAAGAAAAACTCCTTGTACCATGGAGAATCAAGCTTCGGCGACCCCGTCACAAACCCCACGGCGTTCTCACGCCGACCGATAGACCAACAGTTGGTCGAATCCCTAATGTTATAAATCAGTCGGAATGCATCAAAGGAAGGGGTCTCCCCAAGGCGTTTACACGCATACCGATACATGACCGACTGAAAAATAACAGAAGGGGACAAGCGCCCAAGAGTACACTGAAGGAGGTGCAAAGTCTTAGTAAGAATAGGGTCTAAGGGGAACCGCAATCCCAACTTAACGTGCTCCACGTGAATAGGGATCCAACCCTCGGGGCATGACCCAGACCTACTTGTCTCCGTAGGAGCCGCATACGGCCAATCAGTAGGTAAACTCAATGCGTTCAAACGGTGAAGCACCTGACCCGGCCTCAAGGTCGCCTCGTGCGGAGGTCCATGAGAAAACACGCCGGCGGGAACCGCGGCCCCGTCCCACATTCCCTCGTGATGAAGAACGGTATACGTAGAATCCGCAATGGCCACCAAAGGCGATCCCTCGTCATCAGAGTCAACTGCTTCCACAGACGACGAGGTACTCGCCAGCGCCTCCGAACGCTCTTCACCACTACCAACCGCATCATCCACATTCAGCGTATCACTATCTAAGTCTAAACCCCCAAACTCACCCAGATTGTCCCCAACCGCGGACGAAGTGGCCACAACCCCAACTGGTACAGGTCGGATGTTAGCAAAAGAAAAATCTAAACTTAAAGCGTCCTCGATCAGACAATCGTCCAATTCAGAACCACCCCCAAAGTACAATTCAAGTCCAGACAAATCCCACACGCAATCAGAGGCGTGTTGGGCAGGGGCAGAACGAGCCATACCTTGCGCAGCGGTCGCGGACCCGCCAGAGGTGCCCACTGACTTCTTCCCGGTGGCAGGGGAAAGCGGCGGAGCAATGAAGATCGACGGCGGCTTCCCCATGCAGACCTCGGGGGCAGTGGGCGCATCGGACACAACCTCCGTGGCGGCAGCTAGAGGCGCGCCTACCCCGGCCGACGAAGCTAGGCCTCCGCTCGACATCTAGCGCCGACGAGGAAGAGGGAAAGGCCGACGTCCCGAGCCGGAATAAACCCAAAAGAAAAGCACACAAGTCAAAGGCAAACAAAGACGCGAGAAACAAAGGAGAAAGAAGCTCCGAAACTCACCTCGAAAGTACAAACACTCGGCCTTTTAAAGAGGGGCGACGACGGCGAAGCTCAGAGCTCCGCAGAAAGTTGCAGACGACCCAAGGAGGAAGACGACGGAGAGTTTTCCCCAAATGAAGAAACACAATGGCGGAAACAGTGCGCCTCTCTCCATTTAAAGCAAACTCTCAAGGGGCAAAAGTCTGACCTTGTCAGAGCGCGAAAATCGATGCCACCACGTGGGACAACCGAGTGCGGTTATAGACCGCCCATCGTACAAACAAGTCGGTAAAGCCGCCCCTTAGGCGTTCGAACGCCACGCCTCCGCGGCCAGGGGCAAGCAGATAATCATAGGCCGAGCGACCCAAGACCGCTCCACGGCGACAAAAAACAGTTAGCCGCGAAAACCTAACGATCATCACGACTAAGGGGCAAATGTTGGGCCAACCATGGAGTCTCTTGGGCCGACAGGCCCATGACCTACAAAAAGCCCAGCGAAACAATCGAGCCCGGCCCCAATAGGCCCAGGGCACACTAATAAAAGGTTCGAAGGCGGTCTTCCCGAAAGAACCGCCTGACACGTCCCCAACGGAACTCTGAGAAACCGCCCGACACTGGGGCCTAACGTCCCTCTGACACCTCAGTACGGAGGCTGACAAAGGTACGATCCTGACAGCCTCCTGAGAACAGGTCCTTATGCGACCTTGGACGCCCGACAAGGCATTAATTATCCTCACTCCGACATCCTCTAGTATAAATACCCACTCATGGGACACATTTGGGGTAACTTCTATCTACTCCATTCTCTCTCTTATTCATTATATCCACTTCTCTCACTAACTTAGGCATCGGAGGAGGTCCCAGGGCTCCCCTGAGGACCTTTGTTGCAGGACTTCGAAGGTCGCCTCTCATCCTCCCAAGACCGCACGAAGACTGTGAAGCCTCGCAAACCGCCCGGTACATTCCAGGCATAAATTCTCCCCAGCGGTCCAACCCGCCCTATGCAAAATTCTCCCCATTAACACTAGCACAATCACGCTCGCGACAAGATAGGCTACTAAACACTGAAGTCGCTGAGTACGCGAGCGAAACATCCAAAAGTCGGAGATAACCCGCGGCACCAAACGGTGGCGGTTCAACGCCTCAAGTGTGCAAAAGAGAACGTTACAAGTTCACAAGGCACGTCAATGCCAAATTCGAAGTAGCATACAACCCCCATCACCACGATTAAGGGGCAAAACGTGCACAAAATAGAGGACACCCAGCGGTCCTCGAGTAGCAAATGTCACAAAGCAAAATGAGAAACATACACAAGGCATCTTAAACTTGAGGAGATGTGCCACCCTCAGGGGCGGTCTCTTCATCTTCTTCTCCTTCGTCTTTCTCTGAGTTGACATCGGAATCGGTCCACGCACCAACGGCGTCCCAAATCTGATCCGTGTTCCAAACCGCGTCAGGCTGCTCACGACGGAACCAGTGCCTGATGGCAGCCACCGCATTGCCCACCATGGACTTGTAATTCTCGTTGTCAAGCAACACGAACTCGTCTGACTTCAAGTAGGCGGGTCCCGCCTCAGCCCGGGCGGCGGCCAGTTCCGCCTCGCGATTCTCTTCCCAAGTCGCCTTCTCAATCTTCAGGGCGGCCAGCTCTGTCCGCAGCGCCTCCTGTTCTTCCAGCAGGGTCTTCTCCAGCTCCGCAGACTTTAGGGCCTTCTCGCGGAAGCGGTCCCTCTCTTCACCGACAGCCTTGACCGCCCCCTTCTCGGCCAGCAACTCCTCCTCCTTCTTGGCCAGTCGCTCCTCAAACTCACGCTTCACCTGCGGTCTCAACTTACCCATCATAGTCTCCCGCCCTTCATCGGCGCTTTTCTTCAGCTTCGCTATCTCAACGGCATTGTCCTCCACAGTCCGGGACAGACGGTCATTCAACAGAATGACCTGCGAGAACCCAATCTGAGCCTGTCAACGGCATACACATGATTAGCCAGCAAACAACAGATTGCGTGACGAAACATCCGCAACGAATTACCACTTACCGAAAAGAAGAACCGCGAAGCGGTCTCTGCAAGTCTCCTGTGACTGTCCAAAACTGAAGGGGTGTACTCGGAAGGCATAACGAGATGATCACTAATAGTGTGCAAAGCAAACTCAGCCGCCTCCCCATCCGTGGCCGCCTGAGTCGACACCTCTATAGAACTCTGTTCCTCCCCGCGCTTCACGCCCTTTCCCCGACCAGCCGCCTTCCGAGGCGGAGAACTTGCCTTCGCTCTTTTGCTAGCTTGACCGAGAGCGGTCTTCTCGGCCACCCTCTTGGAGCCGCTCCTCCCGACCACATCAGCTGGAGCCGCCATAGGTTGCACCGGCGGCGGTTGAGCAACAGAGACGCCAATATCCCCGACCGCCACGGACGAGCTTCCACCTCGGCCGACTCCGGTCTTCACCACTACCCTTCGCTTCTTCGGACGAACCGCATCCGCCAGAGCTCTCAAACCTGGCAAAAGAAAGCATAAGTAAACATACATGAGAAGAGGGACATATTCAAGCAGAAAAACGCAGCACTAACCATAGAATTTGCGAACGTGCTGGTATGCACTCCCGGGACCGCTAGGAAAGACTCGCAGCTGAAACCCTTCTACAAGGCGGTCTACGTGATCTCTCACTGACTGTGGAAACTGGGTCGAAGCACACCAGTCGTCCTTCGATCCCACCACGTACCCCGTCAAAGGCGCAGTATCGCCATGGTACCACTTCCATGAGGGACGTGCGAAGAAAAACTCCTTGTACCATGGAGAATCAAGCTTCGGCGACCCCGTCACAAACCCCACGGCGTTCTCACGCCGATCGATAGACCAACAGTTGGTCGAATCCCTAATGTTATAAATCAGTCGGAATGCATCAAAGGAAGGGGTCTCCCCAAGGCGTTTACACGCATACCGATACATGACCGACTGAAAAATAACAGAAGGGGACAAGCGCCCAAGAGTACACTGAAGGAGGTGCAAAGTCTTCGTAAGAATAGGGTCTAAGGGGAACCGCAATCCCAACTTAACGTGCTCCACGTGAATAGGGATCCAACCCTCGGGGCATGACCCAAACCTACTTGTCTCCGTCGGAGCCGCATACTGCCAATCAGTAGGTAAACTCAATGCGTTCAAACGGTGAAGCACCTGACCCGGCCTCAAGGTCGCCTCGTGCGGAGGTCCATGAGAAAACACGCCGGTGGGAACCGCGGCCCCGTCCCACATTCCCTCGTGATGAAGAACGGTATACGTAGAATCCGCAATGGCCACCAAAGGCGATCCCTCGTCATCAGAGCCAACTGCTTCCACAGACGACGAGGTACTCGCCAGCGCCTCCGAACGCTCTTCACCACTACCAACCGCATCATCCACATTCAGCGTATCACTATCTAAGTCTAAACCCCCAAACTCACCCAGATTGTCCCCAACCGCGGACGAAGTGGCCACAACCCCAACTGGTACAGGTCGGATGTTAGCAAAAGAAAAATCTAAACTTAAAGCGTCCTCGATCAGACAATCGTCCAATTCAGAACCACCCCCAAAGTACAATTCAAGTCCAGACAAATCCCACACGCAATCAGAGGCGTGTTGGGCAGGGGCAGAACGAGCCATACCTTGCGCAGCGGTCGCGGACCCGCCAGAGGTGCCCACTGACTTCTTCCCGGTGGCAGGGGAAAGCGGCGGAGCAATGAAGATCGACGGCGGCTTCCCCATGCAGACCTCGGGGGCAGTGGGCGCATCGGACACAACCTCCGTGGCGGCAGCTAGAGGCGCGCCTACCCCGGCCGACGAAGCTAGGCCTCCGCTCGACATCTAGCGCCGACGAGGAAGAGGGAAAGGCCGACGTCCTGAGCCGAAATAAACCCAAAAGAAAAGCACACAAGTCAAAGGCAAACAAAGACGCGAGAAACAAAGGAGAAAGAAGCTCCGAAACTCACCTCGAAAGTACAAACACTCGGCCTTTTAAAGAGGGGCGACGACGGCGAAGCTCAGAGCTCCGCAGAAAGTTGCAGACGACCCAAGGAGGAAGACGACGGAGAGTTTTCCCCAAATGAAGAAACACAATGGCGGAAACAGTGCGCCTCTCTCCATTTAAAGCAAACTCTCAAGGGGCAAAAGTCTGACCTTGTCAGAGCGCGAAAATCGATGCCACCACGTGGGACAACCGAGTGCGGTTGTAGACCGCCCATTGTACAAACAAGTCGGTAAAGCCGCCCCTTAGGCGTTCGAACGCCACGCCTCCGCGGCCAGGGGCAAGCAGATAATCATAGGCCGAGCGACCCAAGACCGCTCCATGGCGACAAAAAACAGTTAGCCGCGAAAACCTAACGATCATCACGACTAAGGGGCAAATGTTGGGCCAACCATGGAGTCTCTTGGGCTGACAGGCCCATGACCTACAAAAAGTCCAGCGAAACAATCGAGCCCGGCCCCAATAGGCCCAGGGCACACTAATAAAAGGTTCGAAGGCGGTCTTCCCGAAAGAACCGCCTGACACGTCCCCAACGGAACTCTGAGAAACCGCCCGACACTGGGGCCTAACGTCCCTCTGACACCTCAGTACGGAGGTTGACAAAGGTACGATCCTGACAGCCTCCTGAGAACAGGTCCTTATGCGACCTTGGACGCCCGACAAGGTATTAATTATCCTCACTCCGACATCCTCTAGTATAAATACCCACTCATGGGACACATTTGGGGTAACTTCTATCTACTCCATTCTCTCTCTTATTCATTATATCCACTTCTCTCACTAACTTAGGCATCGGAGGAGGTCCCAGGGCTCCCCTGAGGACCTTTGTTGCAGGACTTCGAAGGTCGCCTCTCATCCTCCCAAGACCGCACGAAGACTGTGAAGCCTCGCAAACCGCCCGGAACATTCCAGGCATAAACAGAAACCCCCGGAAAGAAACCCCTGGGCTAGGCCCATTTCCTTGTAGTGTCCACATCGTCGACGACGATCAAAACCTTGTGCTTGCAGACCCTGTTCCTTATAACGTGGATTCCTTCATCGTCATCTGCAACCTGGTGATCATTGCTCCTCGGAATCCTTGAGATGACTGCATTTTGGAGAGCAAGGACACCTCCCTTCTTGTCCGATAGTGTATCACGTACATCTTTCAGAAAACAATGGCGGTCGAACTGTGCACACACCTTATTGTAGATCGCTTTAGCAATGGCGGTCTTACCGATTCCGCCCATACCATGGATACCAACAAATTTGGGTCCTCCACGGTTTAACTCGAGCAGGGTCCTACATGTGAATCGATCCCGACCAGCTCGTCCGTCACTAATGTGTGATTCCTCGTCAATTGCCACCACACCTTAGAGAAAACGTCATCTATGATAGCTCCCTGCCTGGAAATTAAGCATCGTCAGTTTCACATCAATGATAAATACAGCTGAAATTATTATTTGATTAAGAGTTAATGCACAATTAAATTCCCAAACTACGGGGTCGTTTGGTTTTGGTGATAACTAAATCAATGGGTTAAAGACACATTTGGTCACTGAGATTACAAAATCGGGACATGTTTAGTCACTATAAAAAGTTAATATCAAATTTGGTCACTACAATTACTAAAATTGGACACATTTAGTCACTCGCTGTTAGTTGCCGTCCAACTCCGTTAAAAGAGTCTGTTATGTGCTGACGTGGCTAACGTGAGCGCCTAGTCAGCGCCGTTTTGGGCAAGAAATGGTCAAACCAGACCCACCACGTCACTAAACCCGCCACATATTAAACCCAACTCAATCCATTAACCCAACCCGACCCAGAAATAAATCCTAACCCACCTAACCGACCCTTTGGCTTTTATCGAGATATGCGACGGGAGGCCAATTCGCTCACTGGAGAGGCCGAGTGCGCCTTCTACCCCGGCGGCTAGGTTATCGAGCTCGAAGACGGTTTCGCAGGCGAAGATGAAATTGGGGATTGAGATGTGGGGCCCGCCGCGTGCGCCGCTCGTGGAGGTGGAGTGAAGCGACACCGTATCGAGGGCGACTTCGGACCTGCCACCTGTCGTTCGGATCGGGTTACGGGTCAGGACGGTGCAGGAGTTGTTGAAGCAACTCGGCTGCGGGGGGAGAAAGCAGGGGGACTTGCATTCGGCTTTGGAGACGGAGCAGGCGGCGGAGCCGCAGCGGGCTAGGCGGTAGGTGGAGGAGGAATTGGAGAAGCCGCTATAGCAATCGAGCCAGAGCTGTCGGCCGGCGATGTCGACATGAAGTTACGGGAGACTTGGGGAGTGCCGAGATCGAGGCGGGTGAGGATTTGGTTGGTGGCGCGGTCTTTGGTGAGCGGGAGGATTAGGGATCTGGGCTTGGATTGAGCAATGGTGGAGATGATGAGGGTGGAAAGGATGAGGGAGAGGAGAATTATGGAATGGGGAAGGGACACCATTTTTGTGCTGATTGAAGGAGGAGTAGAGGTGTGTGAATTGAGAAGAAGATTGGATTGCTGTGGGTTTTTTTTTTTAATGTAGATCAGATTGTTGTGGAGAGAAATGGGAAAGGGAGTTTTTTTTTTATTTTCTAGTTGGGTTGGGATTTGGGGGAAGAAATGTAACAGAGGAGACGAACGGATTTGGTGTTGGGTCAGGTTGAATAGGTTTGAGGGAGGAGGTGGGAGGAAGGAGGAGAGCAGCTGCAGTGGTGGTTTTGGGGAAAGGAGGAGGTGGGAGGAAGGAGGAAGAAAGGTTGGGTTGGGTTGGGTCATGGATTGGGTTGGGTTTAATGACGTGGCAGGTCGGATTTTATTTTTCTTGGGTTATATCTGGCTTATTAGGCAATTCTGTTTGCCACATCAGCACTTAACGGACTTCATTAACGGAGTTGGAAGGAGACTAACGGAGAGTGACTAAATGTGACCTGTTTCAGTAATTCGAGTGACTAAAACTGATATTAATTTTTTCTAGTGACTAAACATGTCCAGATTTAGTAATCTCAGTGACCAAATGTGTCTTTAACCCCTAAATCAATGCATTGTTTTCAATGCATGCATTGTAATATACATGCAATTAGGGAAAATGATGTAATGTAGTGTACATTGTTTGGTTTTTGTGATAGTTGTTTTAGCATTTAAATAAGGGTAAATACAATATATTAGCCACAACTATTATGAAGCGGAGAATTATACCTACAACTATGAAAATTCAAATTATTAGCCATAACTATTATTGCGGTTCAAGGCTAACTGTCCGTTACTGTTATTGAATTTTTAACGGAGAAGGCCACGTCATCGGCCACGGCAGTAGCCACGTCGGACTGCTTTTAAATTTATAACTTTAGAACATAAAGGTTTAGTTAGTATTACTAACAAAATTATTAACAAATAGTTAACGTTTGGCTAATAATTTGAATTTTCATAGTTGTGCCTATAATTCCTCGCTTTATAATAGTTGTGGATAATATATTGTATTTATCCTTTAAATAATTGTATTTCTTTTTTGTATGAAATATCTATTTTACCCTTTTTTTTTGGTTATAGACGAATAATGATTTGTAGTAATTCTACCCCTCTTTAAATTATAGAGATAGACACGTGTATTCTACTTAGGATACAAACACTAGTTGCATATATTAAACCGACGACGAGAATGAGGAGGCTAGACCGACGGCGAAATTTTGAAGGAAGAGGGTGTTAAATTGAACGGGTGGTATCCACGAAAAAGTGGAGGGAACTGAGCATGGGTATTTCCGAAAAAATGAGAGCGTATTACATAAAAAAAAGTTTAAGGATATTGTGAGATTATAGATAAATAAATAATGATATGATTAAAAAAAAAAAAAGAATCAAACAATCCCCACCAAACTATCTCAACAATCTCAAGTTTTACATGAGATAGTAATATCACTCATTTTGAGTGATTCTTTTCATCACATCAACAACACAATGCATGCATTGTTGCAGAAAAAAAACCCCAGAAAAATTATGCATTTTCGACAATGCACTCATTGTAACAATCCCACCTAAACTATCACCAAAATCAAACGACCCCTACGAATATTTCAGTTACTTAAACAAATGAAATACGTTAACATGTTTCCAAACTTCATGTTGACAAGTAACTCACTATCTAACTAGACATTCGATACGAACAATTGCTAGAATGAAATGTTTTAAATTAGTATGATTCCTGAAGATAAGCAAACCTAAGAAAATTCTTTACATATTGCCATTATACTAATCAATGGTTTGGATATAAAATATAAAAATCAATGATACTTGTCTAATTATACATTAGGAAAAATTCTCTTAAGTGAGAAGAAATTATTAGGCTTACTTATGAATCTCGGTCACATGCCACCCCTTCATTTTCCCAACCTCTGCCAGAGCTTCCTTCCATTCCTCAACCATGGCGGAATCGCATTCCTCGGCATGTCCACGAAAGGGGCTTGCTATTTGCCGCCCAAAAAATTGCTATTTGCCGCCAACTAAAAAAAAAAGTATATATGTACATCCTTGGTTAAGAAGTTTCACAATCTACAACATTTTCAACTTTCAGAAAACGTATTGAATCAGAAAAAATCGACGCTCGCCGGAAAACCATCGGGAAAGCCCATCCTCGACGTAAACTGCGGACACGCATCCATGAATCATCACTAAGCAGTTTCGTCAATTTTTTGTAGTTTCGAACAATTTTTCCGAATATTTGCAACGAACAGACGGTGGGCTGAAAATATTTCCGGCAAGTTTTCTAGTTTTCCGGCGAAAAACACGGTGGCCCGAATAAATTTTGCGGTCGGTGCGCCGCCGGGCCGAAAATATTTTGCGGCCGGTGCGCCGCCCAGCCCAAAATCTTTTTCGGCCCTTCGTCGCCCCGACCGCAAATTTTTTTCGGCCGGCCGACGAACACGGCGCGGGAAAGAAATTTTCGGCTGGGCGTCGCACCGGCCAAAATTTTCTTTCGGATCGGCGGCGTTCCGGCCTCAATTTTTTTCGGGCCACCGTGTTTTTCGCCGGAAAACTGGAAAACTTACCGGAAAAAGTAAACTTACTTGTTTTTCAACGATTGAGGACGACGGGAGGTTGGCCGGCGACGGAGGAACGGTGCCGGCGACGGAGGCACTGGGCTCGTCGACAAAAGTGTTTTTGTTGGAATGAGTCAATGTTAATGGTAGGAGTGTACATGGGTCGGGTGGTTCGGGTTTAGTCATTTTAATCACCCGACCCATGCACTACGGTTTGGGAAATATCAAATCCAAACCCACTCAAAAAATTTTAAACCCTACGGTTTGTTTCTAATTGGGTTGGGTCGGGTTGCCAATATTTTTAAGTAAAAACCCAACCCAACATAAAATATATAATTATTCTACATCATAAAAATATTTTATAACTAATTAAAATTTCAAACGAATGAACCAAGGTAAAAGGTATGAAAATTTACAAATGTTGTTTAAATTTTAATAAAATGTTATTTATTTCAACATATGTCTTGTTTTTTTCACTATATCTGTTGAAATAGGCTAAAAATGTTATAAACAAACGCATCCATCATATGTTATTCTATTAAAATTGTACACAAGAAAAAGGATTACGTGAATTATTACTATATTCAATTTATTTCGAAACGTTAAGTCGAAGAATGTAGTAGATTAGGGAGATCATGAGAGAAAAACATGGCGAAATATCTTAATTTTCTCATAAGTATATGACTATATACTACATAAATATTTTTTAGATCCGAACTCATACTAATAGTTGGAACACGGGTTGGGTCGGGTTCTACGGGTTGTGTAATCCAAAATCCAAACCCAACCCAAAAGAGGCGGTTGTACAAAAGAAAACCCTCACTTAACCCAAAACCTTCGTTTTAGCGATAAATACGGGTGGGTTGGTTCGGGTTGGACGGGTGGGTCGATTTGCAGGTGTGTTTGTTCACCCCTAGTTAATGGTATGTGAATTTATAAAATGAAAGGAAGGGGAGGAAGGGAAAATTCAAAATTTGAATTCCATTTTTTTTAGTTGGCGGCAAATAGCAATTTGGTTGGCGGCAAATAGCCGTTCACCCACGAATGCTTCCTCGCAAGCGCCAACTTGGCGTCGCACGTCCCTGGGTTCGACCATGTAGAAAATGGGGAGGATGACGTGGCCCTTCCCTTGCTTGAAGCATCACCATAAGAGCTAGCTCTTGAAGGCACCATTTGCTAGCAGCATAGTCTTTGGAAAGAATCGGGATGTAGATCTTGGATTCCTCGATGGCATGGATGAGGGCAGGGCAATGTACTTTCCCTTACGAAGCTCTTCCTCGTCAATGAAAGTGCGGATCTTGGAATGATCCAGATACTCGTACAGAAAATCAGCGAAAGCCGTGCGGACATCTGGACCTCCGAAACTCAGGAAAACCTCGTACTCCCCCCTTGGAAGTGGCAACATCGTAGCAGCAGTAAATCTAATATAGTAGAAGAAAAATCAGAGAACTCGAAATTCTTCCGAAACAAGGGGAATCTCTAGAAGAAAAGAAATAAGGGAGAATGAAAATAAAATCTCAAGAGTGAATGATAAATAAACAATAAGGAATCTGATAAAGATCGCAACGATAACGTACCTGAAACTTACAGGAAGAATAGATACCGTCTCTCTGTTGAAAACAAAGTAGAAGCTCTCAAACTCTAATTTTGGATGAGAAATGGATGAGTATGATGTATATAACACTAATATAGGCATATATATAGCTCAAGTTGGGGACCTCTAGTCTTCTACTTAATAATTGTTAATGACTGATCAAAAAGTAAAAAACTACCTTTGGGTTGTTGAAATCAAGGTTAGGTGAATGAATTCGGTCTCACTTTTTGGGAGCGGATCAGGTCAGTAACCCTTATGGTGAGTAACCATTAGTAACCTGTCCACATCTGCATGACATCAACAACCCATCTCTTCTGAAAAGTCTTTTATCTTTTCCCCTTTAATCTTTAACGGACGATTTCTCTTTCGTTTTAAGTCGAAATTTAAATTTTTTTGCACAGATAAATCAGATTGAATGTTCTTTTAGTTGTTCCTATATATTTGTTATTGATTGTAGTATGTATTTCTTATTTGTAGGTGATGTTCCAGTTCAAAATGTGAAGGGGTTTAAGCCTAAGAAGGATTCATTTAAGCCTTCAAAACAACCGATTACAGAAGCTGAGATTGGAAGGGCAGCTAGTAGGAAGAAGAAAAAGAATAGCATATTGGAAGAGGAGAATTTGAAGGCTGTGGAAGAAAGTCTGAAGTTGAAGTTGTGATAGTTGTTTGAAGGTTGTGGAGTTTTATTAGCTATTTTGATGTTGTTGAATTTTACGTGTTTCTTGAATTTTGTTTTGTTTTTGTTTTTGTTTTTGTTTGAAGTAGTATTGATCTGCACACGAGAAGGATTTAATGTTTCGTGGATGAATTTAACCTTTGATATAATGTTTTACTATGGTTTTGTCATGGTGGTATTTTTTTTACTTTTACCATATTAGTGTAGTGTGATGTGTTCAGTTACCATAAAATATCATGTGGAGTGGTGTGGTGTATTTAAAAATGTTTATACCATGTTATACCATATGGTATACCATGGTATAAACATTTTGATGCCTGTAATCTTAGATCCGTGATGTGTTCAGTTACCATAAAATACCATGTGGCATGTTGTGGTGTATTTAAAAATGTTTGTACCATGTTATACCATATGGTATACAGTGGTATAAATATTTTGATGACTCTAATCTTAGATCTGTGAGATTAATAAAGGGTAACATAAAGTACTAGGCTGTTACATAACCATAATAAGTAGTGCTTCAAATGTAAGTTCTAACACACCCATAAGAAAAATATTTAATATCTTGTTTGTTCTCAAAAGCACACACATAATAAAAATAGCTAAACATATTGTTTGTTTTCAAAAGCATTGTTTTCATAAGTAGATGTCTATAATAGATATAAGATCCATACTGATGTTGTCTCCTTCCCTTACTTGCCTTGATTCTTCATAGCGCAGTAGTTTGTGGCAGCTTTCATAATCCTATCACGCTCAAGGTTTTCTTTATCAAGGATGATATCTAGCATGAGACACTCCCTATCTTCATTGACCAGATCCACTCTCTTCCAGTCTGTCTGCATAAAAGTCTTGTGCTTTCCTTCCCAATGGCGCATCCATCTAATTACGTACAATTCACATGAGAGTTTATCTGGCTATGTAATCTTCCCCAGATTGAACCAGTCAAACTTCTCCTAGGGGAGGATTGTTGTTCTGCACTTAGTGGAGGATTGTTGTTGTCTATGTCCAGCTTGCAGTCAGCCTTAAAATTTGAAATTATGTTAAAGCAATCATATATTCTGGCATGGTAAGTAAAATATACTAGAAGATGGATAAACTTACTGCCAAATGACTAGAGAAGAACCACTTGGAGATTTTTCCTGTTTTTGCTTGATCTCTGTTCATCCGATCTCCACACATGTCCATGACATCAGTTGTTATCTGTTGATCTATGTCAGCAGATTGCAATGATGACCTTTTGAGTAAGCCTGTGTCATCCTTTCTTCTGAACATTACCTCGTCCCTGTTCAGAACAGTATCTCACAATATATCGTATGGTATTATTCAACAGTATACCACATTATACCATGTGATATTATTCAAAATTATACCACATTATACCATATGGTATTATTCTACATTATACCAAATTATACCATGTGGTATTATTTTTCAACAAAGTAGTCCATATGGCACTGCACTACCATAGCATACCATAGAATACCATACTATAGTATATGTCATTAAGAAATTAATTGCTGTTAAGAGATTTACTTACTGGGAGACAATTTTGTTGTCTTTGCACCTTATGTACTCAAGGATGTCATTGAAAACTTCATCAGGAGTTGTTTGTGGTGGTGTAACCATCATTGCAATTGGGATTGCATCTATGGCACCATCTTTTGCTTGAAATGGTGCATTTGCTGCTGATGAGCTCATTCCTGGTATTGGTTGTGAAACTGGAATATTCAGGTCATTAATGTATGCAGCCAAGCATGCATTTATCTCCAGTAGCCTCTCTTGGCTGTTCGAGTACAAGTTTGACCAATCAATGAATTGTTTATTCAGCAACGGTTGGCTTTTTGTTTCTTCTGGGGGTTGATGTTTTTGCTTTCTTCTCTGGTCCATGCACATTCTTCACCACTATCCTCTTTTGCGCCGTTCTTCTGGTTGTTGTGATGCTGTTGATGTGGTGATGTTGATATTTGCTGCTGGTGATGGGTGATTGAGTGGGCTGATGTCAAAAGATGGTATGTCACTGTCCTTTGTATCTTTGGGGTTTCCTGCATCTTTGGTGGTGGTTGTATAGCTTCTTCATCATTGTTCTTTGCATTTTCTTCCTCCTTTGAAACAAGCACATCTGACTGTGTCTTTTCATTGTCATCTCCTTCCTGATCTTGATGCATTTCATTTCCCTTTCCTTCATCTCCTTTTTTGTTGGCATCCTGGTTTACATTCTCTGGAACTGAATTTCTTTGGTTCTTCTCAGCAGTTTCAATAGGATTCTCTGTTGTTGGTGCTTTTGTTTGATGTTGAGCTTCTGGTTTTGTTGAAGAACTGATGACTCAATATTTGCACATGTTTTCCCCCTTTGTTTCTTGATCGTTTAAGCTTGCATTATCGCTTCTTTGGCCTATTTTACGCTAGGTTGTGTTCCTTTGTTACATTTCAGGTCCTAGCACATAAAGTGAAGCATAGACGCAAGTTTCAAGTCAATCAGAGATCAATTGGCGATTCGGGAGAAGAAACTCTGGCATGACCTGAAGAAGAATGGATTTTTACCTCACTTTATGGACAAAGAATCGTGCAATTCTGTCATGAAAAGAAAGAGGACGAGACTACGAGCGTCTGGGATCAAACGGCGACTGATTCGGAGTCCGGACGAGGGAGAAACGAAGCATTGAATATAGGGGAACAGGTTCGGCAGTGAAAACACGGGCAGGAGGCCTTCAGAACACGGCCGTGTTCTGTGACCGTGCTTTTACTGCAGAGAGCTGATTTGAGTTTGGCCAACTCGAGCTGAAAACACGGGCTGAAAGCACGGCCGTGTTCCACCAAAGCACGGTCGTGTTCTCCCTAAAGCACGGCCGTGTTTTCACCAACATGTGGCCGTGTAATTAACCCTAGCCAAAGCACGGGCGGGCTGAGGCAAAGCACGGCCGTGCCCTCGACAGTGCTTTGGCCAGTGATGCCCTTTTAGGCAGATTTTCAGCCAAAAGAGAGGGGATTCGAGTTTGGAGAGAGATAGAGCGATTCCTAGAGAGAGAAAGTGATGAACAAGAGTCTCCAAGTGCCCTAGCTTGATCTTCAACACCATTGGAGCTTGACTTGAGCTTGGAGAAGTGCCGATTCAACGTCCAGGAGCAGAAATCCATCTTCACAGTATGATTTCCGTATCTGATTCTGCTTTTGCTTCTCTCTCCATGGAGCAGTTCTCCCATTCATCTGGGTGTGGGAAACCCTAGTTCTGTATGTTGGGATTGATTGTATGAACCCTAGTTCTGTTTCTATGAATTGATTATATTCGATTGAGGTTTGAATGATTGAATGACATGAATCCTGATCAAATTCCTGTTGTTTCTGCTTTAACCTAGAATGATAATATCTGCCTAGGTTAATAGAGTATCCTTAATTGAAGGTAGTGAATTGGTGACTTTAGTCGAGGAGCCAATTCACTATTCTGTACCGAATTCAATTCGGTAGTGGAGGTTTTGTTCATAGGGCCTCAATCTGTTTACTCCGGTGGAGGTTAGTCGCCCGCTAGAGACTCAGATTGAGAGGGTCTGAAGACCTTTAGTCGAGACTTCAGACTGTTTGAGAATCTTCCGCAGTATAACTTTCATAGAAATTGAACTTGGTAATTACAATCCGGCTTAACTGCAGACTAGGGGGAACCATATCCGGGTGACCTCTCTTAACCTGAAAACAATCGTTTAGTTGCTTTGCTTGCTTGTTAGTTTAGACCTTCACTAAAGTTTCATTGCTAGATAATACGAATTCACTGAGTAGTCATCACATCTAGGACCCGGGTTGACATTGAAACCTAACCCGCTATACTACGCTTTAGGAAGCGGTTACACTTGGCCATTTTCTAGAGTGACAGTAGGAGTGAGTCAAGAACCATCTTGATTCTTATTTTTCTTCCATTGTGTTGGTGCAGCTAGATCCACTGTTGTTTGTTGAGAATCATCATTTTCTTCAGATTCATTGACTGTGGCTGCTTTCCTTTTACTTGATTTGCCTGGTCAAAAATTTTCTTCAGAGTTTCTTCCAGGTTTGTATATGCTACTTTATCTTCATCACCAGATTCAGTTCCTTCATTTTGTTTGACAATCACGTCATCAGATCTTTCTCCTTCCACACCATCAAAGTTGTTATCGGAAGTTTGTTGCTCCAACATTTCCTTATGTTTGACAAGCTCATCAATTTGAGCTTTGTATTGCATCTTGATTGATTGCAACATAGCTTTCATTGATGTTTTCACCAGATTTAGTGCTCTCTCAGCCTGTATTAGTGAGTTTTTGTTTGTAAGTTAATATTTACAGTAGAGTACCACATGTTACCATGGTGGTAATGGATGGTATGTCCATTATATAGTACAATACCATATGTTACCACCATATGGTAATTTATACTTGGGGAATAGTCTTGATCATCTTCAAATCAAATATGAGTGATGTTGATGGTTGTTGGTCTGTGTTGTTGTCATCATCATCACTGTTGGTGCCACCGATTTTGTCTTTTTTGTCCTGTATCTACATTAGCTCATGAAATGCTTCTCCACTGTAGTAGCTAACTATGTTTTCATAGTTTCTTTGCACAGCAAGGTCATCATAATAACTTGTTGTTGGGATTTGAAAATGGGTGGAAAAGGCAAGTTCATCCAACTTGTACATTAAGCATACCTTTTATTTGTTTGTGGAAAGGAGAAACAGTTGTATTGGTTTTGATGTACTAGGATTTGTAATGCTTTATGGTATACTAATAGAAATGAAATTATTGAGGGTATAGATACTTACTGTTAAGAAATGAAGATCTGCATTGACGTACAACTTTCTTGATTTCAACCCCTCATTCATATAGTCGAAGAAGAACTTGCACCAATTATATTCTTTGAAAATGCTTGATTTTATTTGGCTACAAGTACTCCAGCACATTCAACTCAGCAGTAGGGTTTGAAAATGGGGACAGTAGACCTCCCGTAACCAGCAACCACTACAGTTTGATCCATAATTCAATGGTATGAGCATTAGAAACGTCATGCTCTACGTTAAGTAATTTCACCCTTGCATTTGAAGCTGGAAGTTCTAGTTCTAGTAAGACCTGTAGCGCATAGTCTACTGCTTATTCCAGTGATAATTTCTTGAGCGTCACTTCCTTTTTATCCATTGGTAGACCATAAACTCTATGAAAGTCAATTGGCGATATCTTCATGTAGTTTCTACTACTGGAACGGTTTCTCCTTAAAATACCATATGGTACCAGTGTGTTATTGTAAGAAAATCAGAGCATAGAATAGGTTTTTTGTCGTTTTTATACTTTTCCTATAAAAATTTTTTTCACTTTAAGTACTTTGACCACTACTGGAACGGTTTCTCCTTAGAATACCATATGATACTAGAGTGGTATTGTAAAAAAATCAGAGCATAGAATAGGTTATGTTGTTGTTTATATACTTTTCTATAAAATGTATTTCACTGTAAGTACTTTGACCGTTACTAGAACTGTTTTCCCTTAGAATACCATATGGTACCAGTGTGGCATTGTAAAAACATTAAAGCATAGTAGAGTTTTTTGTTTGGTTTTTTGCTCATCTCTTCAAAACAGTATGGTTAGCGTTGTGTAAGAACAAAAATCTAGTGGTGAAATGTGATGTACTTGAAATTAGACATTCAGAATCACGAATCTAGTTTTTGAAGAAAGAAGTGATGATTTACCTTGATCGTTGAAGACGTCGAAGTTGGAAACCCTAACTTTGTCGCTGAAGACGTCGAAGTGGAAACCCTCACTTGATCGCTGAAGAACTGAGATCAGTATCCTTTGCTAAGCGAACTGAAAGTTCGAGTATGCAGTTTGCGAAGATGAAATGCGAGAGAGAGAGGGAGAGAGAGAATGGATAGCGTAAATGCAGAGCAAAAAAGTAGAGTTGGTGATAATGATGGCAGGGAAGACTCGCGTTTTCCTTTTTCAAATTGTCATAAGGACTGTCCATTTACTACCCCTACGTGTAATTGCTATTCTACATCTGACGGTCATTAATGGATTGCAATGGACGGCGGATCGACTGGTTACTGACCGTTATTCACTGGTAGGTTACTTACGGGAACTGCTCCCAATTTTGACCAAAAATACAGTATTGTTTTTGATATGTTAAATTCCCCTATCAACCACTTTTCATTCAGCATTAAGGATTTTCAATATGAGTATTAACTACTTAATGCAAATTTTTTAAATTTTGAACCCTATCATTGGAAACATGCATCCTCATTAAAAAGTATGTTGCAAATCGATGATAATGTTATTCAAACTGTTAATAATTATGTTTGTCGTTTAAACTTTAAAGGGTAGGGATCATTATTATTTTTTGTAAGGATTTATTAATAACACATAGTATGTTAATAACCTTTATATCCCATCATTATTAACGTGTTTAATTTGCATTTGAACGAAATATGTCTTAGTTATTAATAATATATAATGGCGTTGTTAATGGTTGGAGTCGCTTTTAAATGTTAATGTTTGTTTTATTTTTGAGTGAAATACAATATTCATATGAAAAATTTGGATGCAATTTGCTACTTAACACCAAGTGCAAACATTATTAATGTATTTATACTTGTTTTCAATGTAATACAATTTCGTTATCAATGAATTGATGTCCCTAAAAAAATGAATTGATGTATCATTATTAACAGTTTGGTGTTAGGGTGTGAATGTCGTTTTGCTTGGCTAATGTTTTGAAATTCCATGAACTAAAGTTTGCTTGACTAAATCACAGGTGTGGTATGTCTCAGGTGTCGAAGATATATATTGAAAATAAGCGTTGTGCTTCATATTTGATGAGAACGACAATGTAAATAGATATCAATTCATCACAACACGTTAATAATGTCACTGGAAGATATTGTGATTTGCTAGTTTGAACATAGCGTGAAAATATGAATCGTATATCAATGATAATGTTATATTGTTATTCACATTGTTAATGATGATATGACATAACATGATTCCTTCATAAGCGTCAATAATTGCTACAACACCTCATAGAGTTGCAGTACGACTTCGCACTTTTTTGTTAACAATGAACACTATCAGTGTTAATAATCCTCAATTGTATGGTTAAACATGTCCAGACAACACGTTAATAACATTTGCCAACAATACATTAGGATATTATTGATAATCGTGTTGAAAATAAGTAACAATTCAAACAAAAATAGTTAATAACCGTATAAAAAACCATTAAAAATCTAGAACATATTGTAGGGGCGGAGCTATGTAGGGTCCCCCGGGAGCACATCATGTCAGTAACTTATGGGTCAGTAACCCATCAGTAACTCCTTCTCTGATCTCCACGTGTCAGTCCCCTTTTTTATTTAAATTAAATGCGGAAGGGCGGTAAGGTAAAATTGCACTTACCCCTATTTATTGCTGACGCTGACTTTTGACCGGACCACATCAACGCCTCATTTTCTCTCCTCAAAAATCTTTAATTTTTCTTCTCTTAATCTTTAACGGACGATTTATCACTCGTTTTAAGTCGAAATTTAATTTTTTTTTGCACAGTTAGATAAGATTAATTGTGCTCTTCAAAATGATATCCACTCTGATATTTTTTTGGACATAAAATTTTTTCCAGTTATTACCAGTCTATACCATATGGTATTGACTGGTATTAAATAAGACCATACCACATGGTATGGTAATATCAATATATATTTCGTTACCACCCAATACGATATGGTATAGTGTGGTAATATCACACAATACCATATGATATAGAGTGGTAATATCAATATATATTTGGTTACCAC
This sequence comes from Linum tenue, assembly GCA_946122785.1. NCBI lineage: Eukaryota > Viridiplantae > Streptophyta > Magnoliopsida > Malpighiales > Linaceae > Linum > Linum tenue. The sequence continues at coordinate 34,163,528 of CAMGYJ010000003.1, forward strand.
GCAATACTATACATTACCATAGGGTATAGTGTGGTAATATCAATATATATTTCGTTACCACCCAATACCATATCGTATAGTGTGGTAATTAATATCAATATATATTTCGTTACCACCCAATACCATATGGTATAGTGTGGTAATATCAATATATATTTCGTTACCACAAAATACCATATGGTATAGTGTGTTAATATCACACAATACCATATGGTATAGAGTGGTAATATCAATATATATTTCGTTACCACGCAATACCATACATTACCATAGGGTATAATGTGGTAATATCAATATATATTTTGTTAATTACCACGCAATACCATATATTACCATAGGGTATAATGTGGTAATACCAATATATATTTCGTTACCACCCAATACCATATGATATAGAGTAATAATATCAATATATATTATGGATTATAGGTATAATTTGCCCCTCTACTATGTATTTTTCTCAAATTTTCACATCAATTATGCCCTTTTACTATAACACAATTCTCAAATATGCCCTTCCGTTAGGTTTTCCATCCAAAATATATTAATCCCAGTCCAACCGTGATCTCACTGGCAGACAATTACAAAGATTACCCTCCTTTGTGTTTTGGAATTAGGGATTAATTATAAAAATAAAATAAAATTAGGGATTTACTTTTCTTTTACTTCCTAACTGCGTGTGAAGATTGGAATCCATCACCAGCAACACGACATCCAGCAAAATTGAAGACAACATATTCAATTAAACAAGATTCCATCAAACATTACAATGAACAAGAAAGGCAAAACAAAATAGTTCCCTGGTCCAGAAACCCTAATGCTATCGAAAATATATTGAGTATAAAGGTTCAGATTGCGATTTCGAACAAACCCAGGCCCGCCATGGGAGAAGCTCGGGTTGAAACGCGGGACCAAGATCGAAAATCCCTGCCAAACCAGATTACCCTCTCATTCTTCCTCGTTCCACTATTGACTTTGCCCATCGAGAAAATTAGAAAATTGAGGGAGGGATTCGTTGAAAAGGGTTCATCGAGAATCATTGATTTGGAAGAAGTTCAGATCCAGAAATACCCTAAGTAGCTGATTGCGGCGGCGTAAGTGTTAAATGGAGATGCTAAAACCCTATTAGATCTCCACATTATTTGAAAGCGATTGTGATATCTCCTGATTATTACAGTCTAGTTAGATGAAGGAAAAAGGCAATCAACGACAAGAATGAGATGGGAATTGTGTACAGTTCGTCGAAGAATGGGGAGGGAGAGGAAGGGGGAAGAGAATGAAAATTATAATTTTTTTTATCCTAAAGTACAATAAACAAAACAGAAGTCAATTTAGTAGTATTAGGTTGTTGGGTCCTAATTTGATTGTGTTTAACGGAAATCGGACGGATTATTTAACAGAAGGTTAGATTTGAGAATAGTGTTGTAGTAGAGGGGTAGATTTGATGTGAAAAATTATAGAGGGGCATGTTTGATAAAACTACATAGTAGAGGGGCAATTTATACCTATAACCCTATATATTATCTAAAAGTAAAAAAAACAGAAGGAGTGAAAGAAAAAAATCGTCTGCTGATGCCTCTCATTTCCTCTTCCTCAATCAAGAACACCAAAATGACAAAAAAAACGAGAAAGATCATAATTGAGGCCAACGAGTTGATGAAGAGAAAAAATGCAATGAAAGATAGTGGCTACAATTTTTATTCGTCGATTGCTAGAAAAAAAATGAAGAAGGAAGAGAGTAGTCTATATTTGAAAAGGAGATTGTGAGAGAAAAAATAAGAGAGAAGGAATAGAGAAAGAGAAAGGATCTGGAAAGAGATTGAAAAAAAGGAAGAGAGAAGGAAGAAAGTTGAGTTGCAGAGAAAAGATCATTCTCTCTTTCAATGAAAAGCCAGCCATTGAAATGCGGAATAAATAAAAAAAATCAAAATTAAAAAATGGACAAAAATGCCCCTCCCCACCCTGCATCCAGCCCAGCCACACGATTGCTCCATCCCCAGATCTACAACTCCCGTGTAATTACTGATAGGTCAGTAACCAGTGGTTACTAACCCTATTTTGGACCCCCCAGAATTTTGAAACTTAGGTATAAATCGCTACAAAATTTGGAGAGTTACGTATAAAAGGATTATTCACTACTAATATCGTCGAATGAAAAACCGTTAAAATTAGCTGCTGTTAGTCTAGCGGATGGAACGCCAGCCTTATCTTTGAAGTGGACTAGGTTTGAACCTGGTATAGGCCGCTGTTTTGTACTTTTTGACCGTTTTTTTTTATTTTCTTTTAACCAAAACGTAAATTTAATTCTTCAAGTTTCATAATTTTCTTGATATATATAATTTTTTTTTTATAATGGTGAATGATTAAATTAATCGAAAAAAACAAGAGAAAAAGTCAGGACAAGCCAGTGGAGCTAACAAGAGGGCAAGCTACCAATCAGCCACTCAACTGAACCAGCACGCTAAGTGGATCAGACCACTCCTGCGCACCGAAGAAAACCCAGCGACTTACAGAATAGAATGGGCTAAACAATCACAAAGAAACAAGCCGGTAACGAGGCCATCGAGAACAACAATGACTCATATTAGACATAAACCCGCATCCAACTCCAAGATATCATATCTTCCTTGATGGCCGCTAGTCACGGGAATATGACAAATATGTTTCGTTAGAGACACCCATTCTTCGCGACCACCCTCACTCATGATGCCGAGAGCATTCACCCAACTGAGAAGGATCCTGCAAATGAAACATATTTGCAAATTAATTTAAAAATTCTTGGACCCATAAATTTTATTTTAAAAATTCTTTTGCCTATATAGTTAATCATTTTTCAAACACTAATAAAAAACAATAAGTCATTTTTCAATTAAAACATATTGAATAACACGGTATACATTGAGACATAGTTAAATTTTTGCCGTACAATTTGTTCATTTGTTACGAACATAACATTGTATAACTTTAGAAAATACTCTGTTTTGACTTATTTTTTCCAAATAAAATCTTACCTTATTATGACTTATGAGAATATAATCATTATTTTCATTATATTATTGGACTTTGCTACGGTGACATGCATGTCACGGTAACATGCACTTTTCGGTCAACCTCATATAGGATCAGGTCGACCTAATCTGTTGTTTCAGTGTAAAAACAGTTTCATGGTGCCTACTTTGGAGATCATATCTTACAATTGGCTAGATGGAAATTGGAGATTAAAGGCTTGTTTTGAAACTGAAGTGTCCCTCTACACATTATAGTACTTGGGAGCTCAATAAAAAGTCCAAAAGACCATTTTTGAACCTGACCAAAAGGCTATGCCAAAACTGGGAAACTGCCAGAAAATGGCCAAGTCTGGCAACGTGTTTGTCAAGCCTACTTTGGAGCTCAATTTGAGAAGCATGGATGGGAGTCAAGTCCAGAGGCCTCTACCACGTTAAATTAAGTATTTTTTTTATACAAAGGCAATGAATTGGATGAAAGATTGAATATCTTTAAGGCTTCAAACAAAAGGCTCGAAGTTGCTACGAAGGCTGTTTTTCTAGCAGCTTGCATGTGCTCGAAGTCTACCAGAAAAACAGACTTCGTAGCAACTTCGGCCCTTTTGTTTGAAGCCTTACAGATATCCAATCTTTCATCCAATGCCTTGAATTTGTATAAAAACATACCTTATTTAACGTGGTAGAGGCTAGTGGACTCGACTCGCATTCATGCTTCTCGAATTGAGCTCCAAAATAGGTTTCACAAACACGTTTCCAGACTTAGTCATTTCCAGGCAGTTTCCCAGTTTTGGCATAGCCTTTTGATGAGGTTCAAAAATGGTCTTCTGGACTTCCTATTGAGCTCTCAATCACTTCAATATGTAGAGGGACACTCCAGCTTCAAAACAAGTCATTACTCTTCAATTTTCATCTAGCCAATTGTATGATATGAATATCCAAAGTAGGCACCATGAACTGTTTTTACATTGAACAGCAGATTAGGTCGACCTGATCCTATTTGAGGTCGACCGAATCCTAAATGAGGTCGATCGGATCCTATATGAGGTCGACCAGATCCTGTATGAGGTCGACCGAATTCTAAATGAGGTCGACCGGAAAGTGCAAGTCACCGTGACATGCATGTCACCATAGGCACACCCTATATTATTATGCTCGTATATTTTGTGTGTTTTTATGATAATTTATTGTCGTTCGTCGGGAACGGATCAGGTCAGTAACCTTATGGTGAGTAATTATGAGTAACCCGCTCACATCAGCATGACATCAGCATCCTCTCTCTCCTGGAAAGTCTTTAATTTTCCCCTCCTTAATCTTTGACGGACGATTTATCACTCGTTTTAAGTCGAAATTTAATTTTTTTTGCACAGTTAGATCAGATTAATTGTGCTCTTCAAAATGATATCCACTTTGATATATTTTTCGAACAAAAAAAATTGAGCCATTTTTTACCAGTCTATACCATATGGTATTGACTGGTATTGAAATAAGAGTATACCTATGGTTTCAAAAGCGTACCATGGTGGAATGACACAAACTAAAACTGTAAGATGGTTGAATACATGATAGTAGAAGTATATTAATTGTCATTTATGACTTTTAACATTGTATACCATAAGATACCACCCCGTACCAGGGTGGTATTGTATGGTATTGTGTGATATTTTTGTTCTTGTAATTTGTTCACCCAGAAATTTGTAGATCCAATAGATCATGATGAACTCGTCCCTGCTGTGCAAACGTTTTCAAAAATGAATCAAAAACGAAGAAGATACCATATGGTATGCAGTTGGTAGCGAGAGGCCAGAATTTTTTTTCCTCAAAAAATATTGAAAATTGATCTCATTTTGTAGAGCACGATGAACTCGTTCCATATGTGCAAAAAAAAAAAATCCGAGTTAAAACGAAAAAGATATGAGTCGATTAAGAAAACTCGTGAAAATAAAAATGGTCTTTAATTCTTCATCCTTAGATCTAAATTTTCTAAATAAAGGATCCAGATTTGGTTATTGATGGGTGCATAACTCATGGTTATGCACCCTAACTTGAGCCGTCGTTCGCAGGAATGGATCAGGTCAGTAACCTTATGGTGAGTAACTATGAGTAATCCGCCCACATCAGCATGACATCAGCATCCTCTCTCTCCTGGAAAGCCTTTAATTTTCCCCTCCTTAATCTTTGACAGACAATTTCTCACTCGTTTTAAGTCGAAATTTAATTTTTTCGCACAGTTAGATCAGATTAATTGTGCTCTTCAAAATGATATACACTTTGATATATTTTTCGAACAAAAAAAAATTGAGCCATTTTTTACCAGTCTATACCATATGGTATTGACTGGTATTGAAATAAGAGCATACCTATGGTGTTCGGTCACACATTGATCCACACGGCCCATAAGCCCAAGAGGCACTCAGAGCCCACACAAGAGCAAGCAAGGCCCAAGAGCGAAGGCGGTCCGACGATGCTAACACCGAAAGGACCGCCCGACACCATAATGGCCCGACGCTGATGAACCGCCCGACATTCTGGATCCTACGTACGGACTCTGACAAGGGGCACGGAGGAACCCAGAGGCGGTCTTGGGGCCCAACGCCAAGAGACCGCCCGACATTCTGGATCCTACGTACGAACTCTGACAAGGGGCACGGAGAAATCCAGAGGCGTCCTGGAGCGCCTGACACAACATTAAATGCTCGAAGCTCAGTCGAGACTAGTATAAATACCCCTCGTAGGATCACATTTAGGGTAACTTCTACCAACTCAATTCTCTCTCTTATTTACTCTCATTTCCACTTCTCTCTCTAACTTAGGCATCGGAGGAGGTCCCAGGATCCCCCTGAGGACCTTTCTGCAGGGTTTCGGAGACCGCCATCGACCATCGAAGCCGCCCAAGGCCAGTAGAGTCTCACAAACCGCTTGGAACAATCCAAGCACAAACATTTTGGCGCCCACCCTGGGGCCCTACAACTTTGTGGCGAACGAGATGGGAGACGACTTCGAAACCCCCCTCAAGGGGATGACCGAAAACAACACACTCCGAGGCTTATCACCGAGGGTCGAAGATGAGCCCGAGCTGGAAGAAGTGGTCAAAAACCAAGGGATACAAATTGCAAGCATGCAAGACAGCCTCTCCCAAATTCTTCGGCTCCTGAAGACCCGAAATGACCCCGCCGAGGGATCGAGGGGAAAGACGCGCGATGAGAAGTTAAAAGGCGCTCTTATTCTCGACAGCCCTGCTCGGACAGAAGGCGGAGGACCGGAGGCCGACGAACCGGATCTTAATTTTCTAGAGGAGCATTTGCGGTCAACCTTCGGGAAGCACAAAGCCCGAATGTTCTACAGAACCATCTGTCGAGAGAACTCTTCAAGACTCCAGTCCCCCCAAACTTCTCCTCTCTGGGACTGCCCACCTACGGCGGGACATCCGATCGAGCCGACCACCTTTGCGCGTTCATGTTAAAGATGCAACTCATCAACGCGACAGACTCGGATCTGTGTCGTGCGTTCCCAGTTACCTTCAGCGGTCAGTGCCGAACATGTTACACCTCCCTTCCAGAAGGGATTATAGAAAACTTAGAGCAGTTCGCGATGCTCTTCTCTACCAAGTTCGCGTCCCAACGGCGTCGCAAACTCACCGTCTCAGCGCTCATAGGTTGCCGACAGAGGAAAGAAGAGTCGCTTGCCGAGTTCTACGACCGCTGGAACGCGATAGCATGCGAAATAGATGGCATCTCCCCAGTCGTGGCCGCCGGGAACCTCCGAATCTCGACGACTAGACTCGAGCTGAAAAGAACATTGATAAAGAAGAAGGCGACCCTGGCGGCCTGGTCTGACTTAGACCAATTGGTACGCCGAGCGATCTTATTGGAGGAGGCGCTAGCCAACGACGACCGAGGCCAGCAAGGCCGCCCCCGCGGAGACGCCTCAGAGCGTGGAGACTCCCGAAGGGGAAGGCGGTCCCCAGACCAAAGGTCATACCGAAATAGGTACACCGATCGAGAAGGAAGAAAAGACATCCTTTCCACCGACAGGGAAAGGGGAAGAGATCGAAGGAAGAGCGGAAGGAAGCACGAGACGTCTTCCGCCCAAGAACCGCAGGAAGGAAAAAAGTGGTGCGACTGGCACCAAATCACAACTCATGACACCACAGAGTGTAGAGAGTTCAAGGCCACGCTCCGGCATCTGGCCCCGGGGGATCTGAGAAGCAAGCTAGAAATGAGGCGGTCCCACAGAGAGCACTCAGCAGAAGAGCGGGAGGAGTCCCCGAGTCCTGAGCAAGACAAGGCAAGACGAACAAGAAAGGAAAGGTCAAGATCCCGCTCTCGAAACAAGGTCACCACCCCCCTGAGGCAGTCTCCTACCTACCGAGCACCCCGAAATGACGATGATGGAATGGAAGTCATAACAATCGCAGGAGGGAGAAAACGCCCAAGAACTGAAGGAGACCGCCTCGCTCAATGTCTCAACGTGCAACGCAGGGCACCGACAGAGGTCGCCTTCTTGCCCTCTGAGTTAGCCAATGAAGAAAACTCGGAAGATCCATTGGTCATTTCCTTTCGAACCGCCAAGTTCAAAGTCACCAGAGCCCTGGTCGACAATGGGAGCTCGGCGGATATACTGTTCTACTCCTCGCTCAAGGGGATGAAAAAGAGCGTCCAAGACCTCAGTCCTTCCAACACCAGCTTGGTAGGATTCTCCGGCACCAAGGTCCGCGTCCTCGGCTCGATCACACTCAAGGTCACCATCGGAGAGGGAGGAATCACGAAGACCCGACCCGTGGAGTTTCACGTGGCGGATTGTCCTTCGGCATATAATGCCATCCTTGGACGCGGTTTCCTAGCTTCGTTCGAGGCGGTCGCATCCACATGCCACCAGATGCTTAAGTTCCCAAGCGGAGGACAAACCGGGCGTGTTCGGGGTAACATAAAGGAGGCTAAAGAATGCTACCAAGCAACCATCGAACACCTCGAAGTCGATCTGGTCGACACAAGAGGAGACGTTCCGAGACCAGAAGCGGTTGAAGGAGATGTGGCGGTTGCTCTAGACACAGAGCGACCAGAGAGGACGGTGCGTATTTCCGCGCACCTCGCCTAAGAGGAGGCTCAAAAGCTGCTCGCACTCCTCAGAGAGTTCCAAGACCTCTTCGCGTGGGGACCGGAGGACATGCCCGGAGTACCCCGTAAGGTCTCTGAGCACCGCCTCTCGGTCAAAGCGAAAGCGCATCCCATACAGCAGCGAAGGAGACACCTGTCAGTCGAAAAACAAATGGCACTGGAAGAGGAGGTGCACCGCCTCCTCAAAGCCGGATTAATCAGAGAGGTAAAATACTCCACTTGGCTCTCAAATCCAGTCTTTGTGCGCAAGGCCGGAGGCGCTTGGAGAATGTGCATCGACTTCACCAGCCTCAATGCGGCCTGTCCCAAGGACGCATACCCCCTACCCCGTATTGATCAGCTCATAGACGGGACCGCCAATCATGAAGCTCTCAGCTTTCTGGATATGTTCTCCGGATACCACCAGATCAGGATGGCGGACGAAGATCAAGAACTCACCGCCTTCATGACTCCTATGGGCAATTTCTGCTACGTGGTTATGCCCTTTGGGTTAAAGAACGCGGGAGCGACCTATCAGCGGATGGTGGATGCGGTCTTTAAAGAGCAAATGGGAAGGAACGTCGAGGCCTACGTCGACGACGTTCTGGTCAAAAGCAAGAAGGCAAGCGACCACCTGTCCGACCTGAGAGAAACCTTTGAAACACTCAGGAAGAAAAATCTAAGGCTCAACCCGCTCAAGTGCGTCTTCGGCGCCGAGGCTGGAAAGTTCCTGGGGTTTATGATCACATACGAGGAATAGAAGCCAACCCGAAGCAAATTGAGGCTATACGTAGCCTGAAGCCGCCAAAGACCATCAAAGAAATCCAGGCGTTCAATGGAAAGATGGCCGCACTCGGAAGGTTCATCCATCGGTCCGCCGACAAATGCTCCCCTTTCTTCCAAATGCTGAAGAAATCGGCATCAAGGCTCCAGTGGGGTGCCGAGTGCGACAAAGCCTTTCAACTGTTGACAGACCAACTCAGCCAACCGCCGGTTTTGAGCGCTCCCATCAGTGGAGAGCGGCTCTACCTATACCTAGAGGTCTCCGAGCAAGCGGTGAGTTCAGTCCTAGTAAGAAGAGCGCAAGACGGCTCCGACCGACCCGTTTACTACGTGAGCAAGGCGCTTCTTCCCGCTGAAACAAGGTACTTGCCCGTCGAAAAGGCGGTCCTTGCAGTCGCCTCTGCGGCAAGAAAGTTACGACCATACTTCCAAGAACACCCGATCACGGTGCTCTCCCACCTAACGCTCAAAAGCATTATGAGAGGCATGGACGCCTCGGGTCGGCTGACCAAGTGGGCAATCGAGCTGAGCGAATATGACATCGAGTACGCCCCTAGGCCTGCCATTAAGGGGCAAGTCCTAGCCGATTTCATCGCCGAGGGTTTCTCCCTCGAAACCACCCCTCCGAGGAGCGCAATCAAATATGGCGTCTGTTCATAGACGGCGCCGCCGGTAAAACCGCATATGGGACATGGATCGTCATCGAGTCTCCCGAAGGGGTGGTACATGAAATCTCGCTGAGATTTAGAGAGATCAAGACCAACAATGTCGCTGAGTACGAGGCACTAATCAATGGGATTCGGATATTGTCCACCCTAGGGGCAACCGACGTGCAAATATTCTCCGACTCCCTCCTGGTCGTCAAACAGGTTCTAGAGGCGTTCGAGATCAAAGATGAGACGCTAGCGGCACTAGCTACCAAGGTGCGAGACGCCCTGTTTCAGCTGAGTTCGTGGAAGCTAGAGCATGTTCGGAGAGAAGACAATCAACATGCCGACGCGCTTTCTAAGCTCGCAACTGCCATGGACTTCGAAGGCAACCGGCACGTAACCGTCACCAAGGAAAGTGAACCCACAGAAGAAGTCATGAGCATCGAAGAAGCCGCTGACTGGCGAACCCCCATGATCCAATACCTGGAACACGACGTCACCCCATAAAACCCGGTTGAACGGAAGGCACTCAAACGAAAGGCGGCCAGGTATTCAATGGTGGACGGTCAACTGTTCAAAAGATCATTCTCCGGCGCCTACTTAAAGTGCCTCGGGGTGGAGGAGGCTAAGTGGACCTTGAAAGCAATACACCAGTGAACGTGTGCCACACACGCCGGTCCAAGATCGCTTGAAAGAACTGTCCTCTTGCAAGGTTACTACTGGCCTACCATCAAGAAAGACGCTTCTGACGTCGTCCTCAAATGTCATGCATGCCAAGTTCACGCCTCCAAACACCACCAACCGAGCTCCGAGCTGCAGAGCGTGGTGGGACCATGGCCGTTTGCTAGATGGGGCCTCGACCTCCTGGGACCCTTTCCCATGGCGCCCCTGGGAAAGAAGTACTTGGTAGTCGCCGTCGACTATTTTACCAAGTGGATAGAGGCTGAACCGCTGGAAACCATCACTAGTGCAAGGGTGCAGAAGTTCGTGTTCAACAACATCATGATCCGCTTCGGAGTTCCTCATTCGATCATCACTGATCACGGGACACAGTTTGACTGTCGCCCGTTTGAAAATTTCTGTGCAAGAAACCGCATCATATGCACCATGGCCTCGGTTGCATACCCACAAACCAATGGTCAAGCGGAAGCTTCCAACAAGCTGATCCTCCAAGGGTTGAAGAGGCGCCTCCGAGAAGCCAAAGGGGCATGGACCGCCGAGCTACCCCACATCCTATGGGCGCATCGCACAACTCACAAGACAGCCACAGGCGAAACTCCCTTTGCCTTGACTTATGGCTCCGAGGCGGTTATCCCCGAAGAAATGAACTTACCCTCCCTCCGAGTACAAGCGTACGACCAGGAGCGCAATCACGAGAAGTTGCTCGAGCAGCTCGACATGATTGAGTCGAGGCGTGACGCGGCTATGGAACACATCATGCGCGAAAAAGCGAAGGTCGCCGAGTCATACATCAAGAACGTGAAACCGCGACCCCTCGAGGAAGACGACATGGTTCTTAAACGTGACTTCCAAAGGAAGGATGAGCACGGCAAGCTGGCCGCTACATGGGAAGGTCCATTCCTCATTGGAGAAAAGACCGGCCCCAATACGTTTCGCCTTGCAACCATGGAGGGCGACCCGATCTCCAAGACATGGAACGGCATGCACCTACGGAAGTACCACACAGACACGCTCTAAGGTACAGCATGCACCAAGTACAACAATGTACGGGATGCTTCCAAGCACCCGCTTTTGGATCTTTTTTAGTGGGAAGGGCAGTGCCCCCCGCTTGTAACAGTGTATGGGTCGCTATCACGCACCCACTTTCCCTTACGTAATACACTGACATCTATTTCGGCCAACGTTTTGGGACCTTGGCACTCGCATTACACAAGTGGTAGGTCAAATAACTCAAAAACCCACAAGGTTGGGCGGAACGCGTAAGATGTCACTGCCTCCGCAAAACCGCCAAAACTTTCTGGGAAGGTGGAACATATTCGATAGAATATTGCGAATAATGCATAAACCCGCCCCAAAGCGGTCGCAACAAACATCCTCGACAAAGCAACGAGGAAAATCAAATACCGCCTAAAGGCGGTTAACGACCATACCATGGGTAGGGCTTCCTAAGGCACTCTTTCGCACAAATCGGTGAAAACCCAAGGAAAAATGGGCAAAAGCGCCATCAGTCACACGAAACCGCGCGATATACAAGGAAGCCGCCTTCCAGGTCGCGTCCTGGTTCATACACGACTAAAATCCACGAATGGATAAAGGTCCCGCTAAGGCCCTGATCACGCAAAAATCTTATGAAAGGAAAACCAAACTCATAAGAAGAACCACTCTAGTGCGGTCCCAAGCAGATCGATTAGAGAATAAAAACCCGCACCAACGCGGTCACAAATATTGTCAATACATCACCATGAAAATCACGCAAGAGAAAATGTCTTAGTTCACAAGCAGGAAATGAAAGACTAGAAAATCAGGAAAATATCATAGTTAAAAAACATGCGATGAAGGGCGGTCTCAAACGATCGGAGATCCCCCACTCGCCGCGTCACCTCCTTCACCCACATCCTCGTCCTCCGCCTCACCTTCGTCTGACTCATCAGCCTCCGAGTTGACATCTGAAGCGGACCAATGACCAACGGCGTCCCACACGCGGTCGGAGTCCCAACCCAGATCGGGGCACTCCTCTCGGAACAGGTGACGGATGGCAGCCACCACATTGCCAACGACCGTCTTATACTTCACCTTGTCTTGAGCAATGAAGTCCGCGGATGCAAGGTAAGCCGGACCCGCCTCAGCCCGAACCGCCGCCAACTCGGCCGCATGAGCTGCCTGGAGAGACGCCTTCTCCAACTTCAGAGCGTCCACCTCCCTTCGCAAGGCATCTTGTTCCTCCACCAGAGCCTTCTCGATCTCACTGGACTTGCGCATCGAGTCCTGGAGGCGGTCTCGCTCCTCGCGGACAGCCTTCGAACCCTCTTTCTCATCAGCTAACTCCTTCTCCTTACTCGCCAACCGCTCGCTGAAGCTCTTCTCTAGCTGAGCACGTAGCTCTCCCTCCACAGCAGCACGGCCATCCTCCAAACTCTTCTTGAGGTTAGCGATCTCGACCGCATTATCATCCACAGCTTTCGACAGGCGGTCATTCAGAAGCACGATCTGAGAAAAACCGATATGTGCCTGCGATACCCAAGTAAGGCTAAAGAACTGAATGAGTCGAACACAGGGGGCATAACGAATAAACATAGAATAAAGGCGAAGTGACTTACCCCAAAGAAGAATTGGGAAGCGGTTCCAGCTAGCCGGCGGTTACTCCCGGGAGAAGTAGCCGTGTACTCGTTGGGCATGACCAGTTGCTCGCTAATTGTATGGAACGCCAACTCAGCAGCCTTTGTGTCAGTGGCCGCCTTCGAAGGAACATTCACCAGGCTAGGCTTATCTGATCGCTTCGCCCCCTTTCCACGACGATCCTCAACCGTCGAAGGAGAACCGCGCACTCGAGCACGCTTCGACACCGCCTCGGGTGTCTCTTGCTGCAGTGTCCTCTTGACCGCTCCCCGTTGTGTAAGAGCCGGACCGCCACCTGCCGCACTGGGTGAATCAACATCCACACGGATGGGAGAGGTCGCTGGTGGATCAACAGAGACAGCCGCCACTGAGGAGGACGCAGCACCCGCGCGGGCGGTCTTGTTCGTCTTCTTCCTCCGCGGTCTATTGGCGTCCGCCAGCTCTCTCAACCCTGAAGAAAGAAGGCATAAGTAGATACATGAGAAAATAAACTTCAAAGTCAAACAATGCACTACTAACCGTAAAAGCCACGGACAAGCTGGTAGGCGCTGTCGGCACCACTATGACGAACTCGAAACTGAACCGCCTTCACGATGCGGTCAACGTGGTCACGCACTGACTGAGGAAAAAGATTTGAGTCACTCCAATCATCCTTCGACCCGACCGCATACCCCGTCAAAGGCTCAGTGTCCCCCGAATACCACTTCCAGGACGGTCTGGCAAAGAAGAACTCTCTGTACCAAGGCGAGTCCAACTTGGGTGCACCAGTAACAAACCCGACTGCATTCTCCCGTCTCCCGATCGACCAACAGTTGGCCGAATCTCTGATGTTGTAAATCAACCTAAATGCTTCAAAGGAAGGCTCCTCCTTAATGCGGTCACACGCCAGGCGATACATCACCGAGTGAAAAATTATCGTCGGGGAGAGCCGCCCAAGAGTACAGTGCAGCCAGTGCAAGACCTTGGTCATAATTGGGTCCAGTGGAAACCGTAAGCCGAGCTTCACGTGCTCCACATGAATGGGTATCCATCCACTAGGGCATGACCCAGAGCGGCTACTCTGCGAAGGGGCCGCATACTGCCAATCGGAAGGCATCCGAAGCACCTTAAGGCGGTGCAGCACCTGCTCCGGCTTAAAAACCGTCCCGGAAGTCTTCGGTCCTTGCTCATACACGGTCGAGGGGATCTCCTGCCCCTCCCATGTACCCGCGTAATGGAGAACGGTATACACCGAATCCTGGACAGCAACCAAGGGCGGTCTCACCTCTCCCGATTCGGACACCTCCAAGGAGGAGGACGTGCTAGGAGACGCCTCCGAGCGCACCCCATCACTACTCACTTCCACGTCATCCTCCTGAGAAGGGCTATCTAGTTCTACCCGCTCAAACTCTCCCAAATTATCACCCACCGCGGACGATGTAGTCATAACCCCAACTGCTACAGGCCGTACGTTAGCACAATAGTCATCTAAGTCTACACATTCCCCCAAAAGACAGTCGTCTAACTCAGAGGCATTGCCCACATACAAGTCTAACCCAGATAAATCCCACACACACTCACACGTGTTTTGCATGGGGGAAGAACGGTTTGTACCTTGAGAAGTAAAGGCGGCCACAGTAGCGCTAGCTGGCTTCGTGGTCATGGGCGGAACCGCTCTCGGAGCCGCGGAGCTCAAAGGAACGTCGACTCCGGCGACCACTGAAGGAGAAGCGGCGACGGGAACACCCTCGCGAGCGGCGGCGCCACATGCACCAGCATCGGAAGTGGGAGGCATAGCGCCGCCGGCCATTCTGTGCAAGGCTGATCGCCGAGGAGCGGTGGTGCAATTCCAAAACCAGAATAAAGAAAGGGTGAGACAAACGACCAAGAGCGAACCCACAAAGTGAGGAAAGAAGATCGCAACGAAAAATCATACCTGGCGAGTTCGACCGGATTTATATAGGCGTCGGCTGCGGCAGAGTCTGATCGCACGCAGAGAAAAGAAGGAGGAAGAAGACGAAGAATTTCCCAAACTAGGAAGAGGGTTGGTGATTCGAACTCCTCCTCCCAAGCACTTATAGCGAAAAAAAGGGAACCATGAAGTCCCGAAGCGACAGCCTCAGGCCTCGCAAAATCCCGAGGTGACGTTCCGCCTCTCCGTGTCAGAGTGACGTTCCGCCTCTCACTGTCAGGGCTCCACGCCCGAGACACGACAAATGGCGAGCAAGAGCAGGCCAAGGGAACCGCTCCGGGTTACACCTAAGGCGCTCGTCGCTTTGTATTCCCGCGACTAGGGGCAACAGGGCAAAGCACGGGAAGCGACCGCAAGCCGCCTTGCAGGTTTACTAAGGGCTTAGTGGTCCGTACCCGCACAATGATCACAAAGCGAGTCAGTTAGACGCGAAAACCTAAAGCTTCTCCCGCCTAAGGGGCAAATGTTGGGTCACACATTGATCCACACGGCCCATAAGCCCAAGAGGCACTCAGAGCCCACACAAGAGCAAGCAAGGCCCAAGAGCGAAGGCGGTCCGACGATGCTAACACCGAAAGGACCGCCCGACACCATAATGGCCCGACGCTGATGAACCGCCCGGCATTCTGGATCCTACGTACGAACTCTGACAAGGGGCACGGAGGAACCCAGAGGCGGTCTTGGGGCCCAAAGCCAAGAGACCGCCCGACATTCTGGATCCTACGTACGGACTCTGACAAGGGGCACGGAGAAATCCAGAGGCGTCCTGGAGCGCCTTACACAACATTAATTGCTCGAAGCTCAGTCGAGACTAGTATAAATACCCCTCGTAGGATCACATTTAGGGTAACTTCTACCAACTCGATTCTCTCTCTTATTTACTCTCATTTCCACTTCTCTCTCTAACTTAGGCATCGGAGGAGGTCTCAGGATCCCCCTGAGGACCTTTCTGCAAGGTTTCGGAGACCGCCATCGACCATCAAAGCCGCCCAAGGCCAGTAGAGTCTCACAAACCGCTTGGAACAATCCAAGCACAAACATATGGTTTGAAAAGCGTACCATGGTGGTATGAACAAACCAAGACTGTATGATGATTGAATACATGATAGTAGAAATATATTAATTGTCATTTACGACTTTTAACATTGTATACCATAAGATACCATAAAATACCACCCCGTACCAAGGTGGTATTGTATGGTATTGTGTGGTATTTTTTGGTCTTATAATTTGTTCACCCAGAAATTTGTAGATCCAATAGATCATAATGAACTCGTCCCTGCTGTGCAAACGTTTTCAAAAACGAATGAAAAACGAAGAAGATACCATATGGTATGCAGTTGGTACCGAGAGGCCAAAATTTTTTATCCCTAAAAAATATTGAAAATTGATCTCATTTTGTAGAGCACGATGAACTCGTTCCATCTGTGCAAAAAAAATTAAAATCCGAGTTAAAACGAAAAAGATATGAGTCAATTAAGAAAGCTAGTGAAAATAAAAATAACTTTTAATTCTCCATACTTAGATTTGGATTTTCTAAATGAAGGTCCAGATTTGGTTATTGATAGGTGCATAACCATGGGTTATGCACCCTATCTTGAGCCGTCGTTCGCCCCCCACCCCCGACCCTAAAATTCAGGCTCCGCCCCTGCCACATTGCACTCGTGATTAAATGGTAATAACGATATGGTAAACCATTAATAATAATTGCATAACCTTTAACAATCGCCTAAACCATGCAAAATTTGTGCACATTTCGTTAGTAATAAAAAAATTTAGTGTTACTAAAATTGATTGACGACAAGTTTGGTTAATAAGCCTGCAACTAATTTTGTTAACAATATTGTCGATCTCCTTAATAACACGTCGTTTTCATCAACAATTACTAAATGGTTTTGGGTTGAGGATGACCACCAAAACGTTAATAATTCAGACCAATTTGATTAATAATGTTAATGATTATTAATATTAACCTTTAACTTTAAGTCATCTTTGTTGATAAGATAAAATCAATTAAAATTTGACTTTGCTACACTACATTCCATTATTAATAGAAACACTAGTTTTCTTACCCGCGCTCCGCGACGGGATGTGATTATATTTCCGTTTTATCCAATGAAAAAAAAGTAATTAGTTGATATCACATTGACACACAGCTGACAGTATTGAATACTGAGTCTCCAAAACAAAAATATTTTTTCATTTTATTCTCCAAGTAACAACGGTAGTATAAAGCCGCATTTAAATGTTTTCAACAGCGCAATCACTATAAAAGGTTTACATGATTCCAGTTTGCTAATTTATCAAAATGTTTAAATCAACACCACTAATCTTAACAAAAGAAATTCCTACCTACAATTGAACTCTTCCTTGTCCCCGATTCTCAAAGGAACTATACAGCATAACCTGATGCCCGCCATATAGTTACAGGGAGCTCAGAAAGCAATTACAATCTCAGTGGGAGATAATCAACACACTCTCTCAACAAAATAAGTCTCCCTAACCAACAAAATTCAACCCATTCAACACACGTTTCAAACCATTAAATATCCACAGAAACAGAAAACAATTACATTCATTCTAAAGAACTTGGTCAGAAGCACACCATAGATCAATTACAGAGCCTTATTCATACATTCATCGCACACAATTGTTCAAACCAAGTGCTCCTGAACCAACAAATATTACTCCACAAAAGGAAGTTCCCTGATCAACAACCTATCAACACATCACACACCACTGGTTTCTCCAACTGCAAAATCTTTGAATGCATCTCCCATGATAAGAAATTGAACAAATCGATCAGTTGAAAGAAGGAAAAGAGCAAACCCAGGTAAGACTATTGAGAGAAAAAAGACTTGGCAAAAAGAATAATTACCTAAACCAAAACACCCAATTTGTTGATCTGCATCTTCTTGCAGCCCTCTCTGTACCTTACAAAACCATTGACCAACCTAGGGTTCCAATAATCTTAGAGCGGCAGATAAAAGAAATAAGGGGAAGGGAGATAATAGAGCTCTTAACAAAAGAAGAAAACTTGCATTTGGATTTTGGACTACAAAGGTATCGAATCAGCTCCAAAACTGACATGTACATCCACTGTTGTTGTTTCCGTCACACCTGTAACAGTTAAACAAACGATTATGCCCCGCCATTGAAGAAAAAAAAGAAAACAAATTTATATGAAAGAGAAGAAACTCTTCCGAGAGGCAGAAAGAACAATCACCAGAACCAAAAGCACAATGGCAATAAGAAAGTTAAGATCTGGTGCTTTTCCAAACCCACGCAAAACGCTCATATACACCACTTGATCAACCCGAGTTGAAGCCGCATCTGCTTTTCATCATATATCAACTGGTGAGACAAAACTAATTGGGATAAATAAGGTAGAGAAATAAGTACAAACCAAATTATTTTTGCTACAGCAAAGGTGACCTTCCTGGCTCAATTGAAAGCACGTACTTCTTAAACGCCACTGAGAAAAGAAAACAGAAGAGAACCAGAGTAAGATGTAGAGTTACTCAACAATAATGGATGAGAGAAAGCGGAAAATCTCACCCGAAATCCATTTTTGGACTCTCTTATGGCTCATTTTGGATTTCTCGATCGACTGCCTTTAAATCCAAGCAATCCTCTTCTTTTGTTGGCCACAAACTGGGATTCAACAGCCACCCCCCGTAAACAAAATCTCTATCAGGAACTCGTCGCCTGCATTTCTTAGGAAAAAAGATAAAAAGAATCACAAACTAAGATGAAAAAAACTAATCACCACGGAAAAGCGATAAAGAAAAATGATCAAAATCTCACCTTTTAACGTTATGGTTCGCAAAATCTGGTTCCCCTCTGTCGTGGATGTCGTCTCCCCCACCGTGGGTACTGTCCAATCCCGATCAACAATCTAGGAGGTGCAGCAGATCTGGCGGTTCTGGTTCTTCTCCGCATTCTGTCCATACAAAGCAAATTTCTTCGAGGTCGGAGATGGATCCTCGGCCATTCCTAGGTGGCCGCGCAATTGGTCGACCAAACTTTTCAATTTCCTCTCCGATCTTGGAGCTCGCCAGGACGAAATTTGATGATGAGAAAAAGAGAGAGAAACCAATTAATTAGAGCTTTCCACAAAGGAATCCAATTGAGATGGGAGAGAGGAAAGGTTCTAAGAAAAGAGGAAAAAGAAACGTGATGTGTGAGAACTGAGAAGTGGAGTTGAGGAGGTAGGTAAAATATGTGGTGGAGAAAAGGAGCTGTGATTTCCACTAACATCTCCATTCTCCACTGACAGTCTCACTGATCCTCCCTCTCCTTTCTCTGCAAGACGAAAAGCTTGCGTCAATCAAAAGGCTGAGTCACCATCTCCCACCAAAAGCCATTGATGGGATGAAACGACGACTAAAATCCCCATTCTGCAGAGCATCCATCAGCAAATCCTCAGCACCCAAAAAATCACCGGCCCCACAAAGAATCCCTGTGACCAACGCGATTTTTCTCTGAGCGTGCTCCGATTTTTTCCAAAAAAAGCAAGAAAGAGAACACCCAAACGACGGCAGGAGTACACAGAGGGCCCACCAAAGCCCAACAACCAATCAGAACTCGGTGAATAGGAAATTTGAGTCTGTATGAATAGTAAAAACAGTCTGAATGTACAGTGTTAGGCGTATTGAGCTATTATACTTTTAATGGCCACTAGTAAGGAAGCCCGCGCTTCGCGGCGGGATGATCAGGATTTGCATTCGGACAATGTCAGGGCAAATATGCAGTCGGTGTAGAAATGCACAGCATACGGGGAATGAATAAGCTGAGTACAATATTAATAAGCATTCTCTAGTGCATTGTTCAAGAGTTGACCTAAATGGAAGACATAAATGTACCTGAAATCGCAGAAGTATCTATTTTTCTAAGTCAAATTATAACCACTACACCGCAATAAGCATTAGATTTGAACACATGGCGTACTAACGCAGTTTATGTGACTCTAGTAAGGAAAAACCCGCGCTACACGACGGGTGCAATAGGTAGGGGATCATATTAGTTAGCTAGTTAGCTTCTGCTAAATAACGGAAACAACAAAAGAGAGGTAAAATGAATCTTTGGATCGCTACCCAAGTTAACCATTCTGTTATCTATATACCTCCCAGCGTCGGGAGGTGTGTGTTGTAACACACACTGTAAACATATCAATTATATCCTAATAACACTAAATGTATAATTACTTATAATTTAAACATTTGAATTAATAATACGCATACATAGTGCACTGGAAATAACATTCTTTTTATGATTGCCATTCTCTCAACGGTTGCATTTGCATTGTATTTGGATTGTACTATTTGTGAAAATAATAGGCAAACACTTTTTAGGGTCAAAAGACACAATTGTCCTTCATTTACTATTCTTCTTGCTCCTTCAATCTTCGTTTTCCTTCTATTACAATTTTGGTGGAAAAGCTACCAAATCATTGTGACGAAATCAGAGCTTCAAGCCACCGTCGTGGCTAGTCATCTGCAGCCCTTCTAATTCGATTCCCGGAGAGTTTCTGATGACAGGATAGGTTTGCGGCAGAAATAGAGGTTGCTATTGGCCTTTGACCTCTTATTGCTTCCAGCAGAAACAAAGGTTGATGCCCTTCAGCTTTGATTCCGGCAAGTTTCCGATGGTCAGATAGGTTTGCAACTCCCCAACGTTATGGTGATGATAATGTGATTTTTTTCGACCTAGAATAGAATATGGACGGGGCTACCGTCAAAGGGAGGAGCAGAGAAGCTGCTACTATTTTTTTTTTTTTTTTTTACTTCTCTGAAAGTAGTCAATTACACACTTTAGAGGGGCCTTTTATGGAACAAAGTAAATCATAAGGTACAAAAGATAGAATGAAAATTTGGACATAATCATTTGTTTACAACCTCCACAGGTCCACTATTGTTAATCCTACATTTTGAATGATTATAAGTGGGTTAGGAAAAAATAAATACATGCATTCTAACTAAAAGTAAACACACACAAAAACAAAAAAAACAAATCTTCACATTACATGTATTGACTAAATACATCACTTGAAATTCCGCATATATTAACATTCTCTACACAGCAACAATGCAATCATCAAACATAAACCATGTGAAAAGCCATATTAAAAGTACCGAAGCCAAATAACAGGTAGTTAGGAACTTAGGATAGCATCGAAACACTCACATCACACACCATGCAAAATTGTCATTATTTGCACTATCCTCCATTCCATCGCCTCCTCTTCCCCAGCAACGACAGATACAGCTTCCCCTGATACAATTACTTTAGTTGAATTAGGAAATCATTTGGTTAATTATCTGTAACGTACAACTATCAGAAAATCATTTAATCATGAACCATTTGGTAATCAATGAACACAGACTGAGAGGAACAAAAGTCCATGGAGATTGATCCTAATGATGCCTCTTGAAAATGAAAAAAGGAAGTCAGTTAAGAGTTTTACCGAGAGTTCGTGTGGGCTGGGAGTAACTTGGACAGTTGGACTACGTAGCAGAATTTAGGGCGTGCAAATATTCATTCCTAAGATACAAAACCAAGCAAGCTCTTCAACATAAATCCAAACTTGAAACGCCATTGTAAGTGAAAGAAAATAGAACAAACCAACACAGCTCATCATTCGATTGAACATAGAATTCAAGAAAGAGGAAGACAATAAATCATGGTGTAGTTATTTACACTTCATTACCAATCAGCACATGAAGAAATTAAACTTGACACGAAAGCATCACAGGGCATGTATTTTCGGCCACCAACCATCCATTCGGCATCCAAAAAACAGGTCATATTATGATTGTTCTTTTATAATGGAGGTCATATTATGATTGTTAAATCTGTATATTCAACACACAATTTGAAAACCATGTCCTGGGGATCACTATTAATTATTCAGAGGAAAAATTCGAATGAAAGGAAAAACATCAAAGTTAACCTTTATAGTTATCTCCTTCACATCAAAGGATCATATTTAACTTTCAGAACGCAGCAATTACACGCGAAACCAATCATGAACCATGCACATCAATCTTACATCCCAGCAAAAAACTTGTTTTTTTTTCTTCTTATGCAAAACGGACACTGCACACCTAACATGCAAAAGATGACCGGAAAATAAAAAAACATCCAAAAATATACACCAAACAGTAAAGAAAAAGCTTCAACCAAGAGAGACAACTCAATCGGCTCACCTTAAGAGCCTGGCCAACTAAGATGATATAACCAGTTCTGATCATGAAAAGATTCACATACTGCAAACCCCATGCTAAAGAATAAGCTCTCTTGCCTGCGGTAGACATGGAGGAAAAAAGCAAACATTTGAATCAATTGAACTAATCAAGGAAAATATCCTGCACTTGCGCATCTGGCTACAAACATATAACAGTTAAGGGCTTACTTTAGATAAGCACACTAACTCCGCTTCGCGTCAAGTTGAAGTTGACAATATACATAATTTCTATTATGATATGAAAAATTCTAGAGAAGTCTACAAAGTTATACTGGTTATAAACTTTGGGTACAGAAGGTAAGCCACTCCGTCACATTTAAGTTACTTGTGCGCTCTCCCAACTCAAGAATTAGGACCCAAAGGAAATAGAGGGTATTCCTTTTGGTGGCTACCATAATGCTTCCGTATATGGTTGAGTATGGGGAAAGAAGGCATACTTCTGCATTTTGCAGTAAAGAGCTTTCTTTCTACTTGTTAAGGATCTCCTATTGTCAAGATAGAATAATGGCAGAGACATTTTTAGGGTGGTATTTGGATCAAGTCGTGGTTAGTGTATGCTGAAATCTGCCTACAAATGTCTTTTTTTTATCGAATATGGCAATGGTGTTTTCCTGGGTAGGATGTAGCCTGTTGAAGTAAGCAATTCTCAGAAAGAACGATAAGGAATAAAGAATATATAATCGTGAAGCAATCAAATCACTGACAACCCACTCAATAAAAGATAGGAACAATGTTATCCTTTTTACCATGAACAGTGGAAAGATGCAGATAAATGGCAAGAGAAGCACTGGCAGCTAAGAGAACTAACTTAAAATCACCATAGTCAATTTCTCCTTCCGCGGCTTCGGCATAAGTTCTTGTTCAGGAATCCCACACCCTGAAAAGTCCTGCCATTGATGTCCATTGGGTCGCCTACCAATCAGCTACGAACACTGTTTGAGTTCTTAGGAACCATTTAACACATCGATCATTTCACTCTAACTGTGTTTTCACTACTGCCTCAGTTTACTGTTGGAGTTCTGCCATCTGTTGGAGCTAAACTGATTTGTATGAAAGGACAAATACACGTCAGTTTACTACCACTAACCAGAAGGATATACAGATGAAAAAAGGCTAAATAATAGCAGTACCAGAGGTCGATTGACTTGAAACATATAAACATAAGTATCAGAACTATGAAATCCACAAAGAACAACCCCGAATCTAGATCTCATGCAGCAAGCCTTTTTCCTCTCTACTCTAACATTCAGGCTCGCTCCTACCCACCTCTCCTCGGGCGTCCATCTATGTTAAAGGGCTAAATCTCACGCAAGAAATGCATATTTGAAAATTTAGCATTCCAAATAGGTCATAAACTATGGAACTTACACTGAACTCGTTAGACTAATAATGAACACATGACTTAAAGAGCAAAGAGAGGGCATGTAAAACAGAGCTTTAAAAAGAACAAAAAGGAAGTTGCAGAGGGAACTTTTAAGTGAAGAACAGACCGTGAAGTAACTGTTCAGCCTAAGTTTCCATCAATTCACAGCAAAAAAGAGCAGAACATCACTCAATCGTGAGTTTGTGACGAAGGCATAAATCCAACTTGCCAAACGAATGGCAAATACATATAAATACCATGATGAAATTTGAAAGGTAGAGAGGAGCTAGTGACCTGTCATCATTGGGGAGGTTCCTTCCATTGCCTTCATGGACTGACCACCAGAAAAGAGATCGGATTTGTCGGGAAAAAATATAGAAAGATGGGAGCTTTGTGCCAAGCGAATCTGAAAAACGAAAGAGATAACCTGGGAAAGAAGAATAAAAGGTTAGATTCAAGAGAAGAAGGGAGAGGAACTGAAGCCGGCAGGAGCGAGTTGGAGATCATTCCTGAAGCTGGTTCTTCTTCTTCATGAGATGGAGAGAGAAATGGCGATGGCGACTTCTTCTCACTTTTCCCTTGGCGGAAAACAAATAGGAACCAGATCAAAGAAAGGCAGAGACCCAGAATATAAACAGAACAAAAATCCAAAAAGAAGAGGCTTACCTAGAGAGCAGTGGGTCGCCTCTGCTACCTTCGAAAAAACACAACAGCGACAATTCCTCTTCTCTTGACTCTTGTCAATCACGAAAAGTAAATAAGAAAACGTAGGATAGGATTAGCAGAGGACAATAAGTTAAAGATCCAAACTCACGGAAACTGGAAAGTAAACTAAATCCACAAAAGAACTCATCTTCTTCGGAGCTATATTCAAAGTCACGAATCTGAAGCACATGATCAGAACAGCCACATCAGAAAATTCCCAACTAAATCCTTCGTTCAACACATGAAAACACATCTCAAGCCACATGATGACTACAAGTAGGATTTTAAAAATTGTTACATGCATGAAAGGACACTATATCAAATGCACGGGAACATATTACTCACTTGGAACCCCTTCTCCCGAGAAGTTGTTCTGAAATTGTCTGCCACACGACGGAATAGTGTTACAGTGTAGAGAGCATATTCGTTATCTTCACACAGCTTCTTGGACGACCTTGGAACCTGGAAGAGCCGAACAGGATAAGATGCCAAAGCACAAATACAAGAAAAGAAGTAACAGTGACTCAAGTACTGGAACGATAAGCCTAAACCTAGAGTTGTCAGTCCTAGAGATCTCAAGTGATATAGAAAAAGCAACTCAACTACTATTCAAGCCGAGAGACATGGATTTTACCACATAATTAGTCAGAGTTTCATAGCTAGCCAACCAGTCCTTCTGTGAATACTTGGGGACAACTGGCAGAAGGGTTATGAGATGTTCAGAGGAAATTATATCTTCAGGTTTCACCAAACTGGACAGATCGCGAACAGCCAAGCTGAACAGACAAATGAAAAGTAATGCCTCCCTTGGTTAAGAAAATGAAAGTTATACTTCTTGACTTCTTGTACACACAGCAATCAAATGGAAAAGATTGTACCTGCCACTTTGCTTGCGATTAATAGCATTGAGCTGCCTGCGAACATTATTATACTCAGCTAGACGAACCTAAAACAGGAAGCGGGAGATCTCCTTCAGTCTCACAAAGTTCAAATCCAATTACACAAAAAGTTTCAGCAAACCAGCAGGCAGTCACCTTGAGATCATCTTCAATCTGCACTACTGAACTATGAATTCCATCAACGATATCCTTCAGAGGAGACATCGTAGGATACTTCGCTTCATCCCAAACAAACCTATCATCGCAACACAGATAATTGGATGGTCGACAGCGACATGGAGCCGTCTGCAAGCAACTTATTGAGTCATTACATTGATATATCCTACTCAATAATTTGATGGAGGAAATTCAAGTAATCCAGTTCATCCTTGATTTCACATATCTAAGCAAACAACCTGTAACATCAAATTATTGAGTAGTTATATCCACTCCATCAAGTTACAGAAAATTGATGTACTGTCGATCATGAACTGGAACTCCTCGTTCCAACGTGGATCGCGGGTTTTCCTGATCATCTGCAACAGAACCAACAACAATAATGTCACACAAACAGCATCAGGATGTAATTGCTTTAGTGTTCTTAAGTGGTGGGATGTGCTTAAAAAACGTTGCATAACCTTGGTTCTTTTTCTTTCTCCCCTGAAGAGCAGGGTAGCATAAGGGTTGTTATGGCTCTCTCCATCTACATCCTCTGCTGATTGTACTGTCACTGAAAGCAAACCTGATCCATTGAATGGATCGTCATCGTTGTCCACAAGCTCGCTTCCTTTCCCACTTCCTTTCCTGCTGCCATTTATTTGATCCAAGCGGCCTGAGATGGAACTGTCTTCCTTGAAAGGCACGAGGGTCAGCTCCACCATGATTCTGCCTCGTTGCTTCTTGTCGCGAGGATCAGATGCGTCGGTGCTCTTGAGCAAGTCCAGAGTTAGTTGCTTTGTCTCTTGTGGAGTGAGTGTTTTCAAGGGTACAACTTGCATCCCCAATGTGTCATGGCCACCAACCTAGTTAGAAGTTAGAACCATAAACAGGAAACCTATATCATGTTGCAGCAGTACAAAGACTGAATGAGATGGTTAGTTGAATTACAGTGGATGTTATAAATTGTAAAATTGTCACCACGTTAATCCAACAGCTAAGATTTACATCTACCAGAAGCTGTCAGGCATGATAGCATTTTAGCAAAATTCTTTTTAGTTACCTTATCCCAACCATACACGTGAAGTTGAAGAAGTTGAGAACCGGGGTCCTTAACAATAAGCCTGAAGTTCTCATTCCATACTCGATTCAGATTGTGCTTCTTGATTGAGGTCTTTTTAACTGTAGGTAGATCCTCTCCGCTCAAACTGAGCTTCACATAGGGATCGGAGGTTCCTATGATATCAGCCTTCATCAGTTTCATCGCCCGCACGACCTTCACATGCAGCAGCCCTACTGGCTTCTTCACAACCACTCTGAGAATGCCAAGACGAAAAAGGGTTTGTATTTGGATCAGGGTTTTCCACATAGTATGAACAAAATGGACAAACTACTTCAAAATGTAATGTTTCCACTCACGTTGAAGGATCAAGGACGGGTATTTCAAGCGTCTGGGGCCAAAGGTACATGCTTGCCACCTGCTTTTTTATGGTTTCCTGAAGGACAATCCAACAGTCAGGTGATCCAAGGTTCATGCCTTGTCTAACAAGTAACATCAACTAACGACCAGCTTCTTACAAAGCTACCCATTAAAGCATTACCAGCATAGCACCTGAACAAATCTATAAAGACCGGGTATGGACATGACATCCCCTCCAAGAATCCTCAGCCCAAAGTCTACATGAGGCTGCAAATAAGAGGTCAGCGGTCAGAAATCATCAAATGGTTAAACCAAAACCGGTTTATGTTAAAGAAAACCTCATTCAAGTTTGGAAAACCTACTCTTTCCATCAAGGAAACCACAATGTTTGCAAAACATGGGAATGTAGGTACCAGAGGCTTCAATGATATCCTTGGTGCTGCAAACACTTGCAGATCAAGCAACTACAATAGAAGCAGCATTGTCGATTTTGATGAGCAAATTTAAGTTATGTTTTGCTTTAAAGAACTTCCAAAAAAAGGATTCATATTCAGTCACTCTTGTAGGCCAGGATAGGCTTTCTTGCTGACCTGAACAGTAACGGCTAATGACTTCAATTTCAACACCAAAGTTATGTTGGGATTGCCAGGCCACCTAACTGCTGGTTCCAGGACTAAATCATTTTGATTTGTGTCGAACACTTTGAGACCTGAAACGAAGTTTCCCAAGCAAAGCTATGTCAGTTCAGTACATGGAAAATGAACTCAACTTCGATCAACAGCCACCAACATTTTGGAATTACAGGTAGTAGTCAAATTAATAATCTCACCATGAAGTGTGGGAGGAAGAGTTCCAAGTGTCAGATGCTCAAACTCAATGGCTTCAATGCCATACTTCCCAATATACTCCTTGAAGATAGGTTGTGCAGTGGTTCTAATTATAGAACAAATGGCCTGCCCATGATCATACCAAACTCAGAAGGTTAAAACTTAATTAGCGGCAGAAATGCATCAGTAAATTGATCATCAAGTTACAATGTGTAACCTTATCAAGGTAAGGCCACATGTCCAAGAGAAACTTGTTCAACCAGTCCACCTGCAAAACCCCCATCATTAAAGCAGCAAAAGACTGACCTAATCTCACTGACCTAAATAGCTAAGAGAAATGAGCTGATCAGAAAGTGCTAGCCATTACTTACTCGTTCATAGTCCGGGCATTTCACCCATAAAGGAAGCTCGGGTAGAATGTTCTGCAAGGCCTCAAAATCCAACTCTGCAAGTGGCCTAACCACCGCATCCTGTAACACGAAGTCATTGTGCATACAACTTCGGTAAGGGTTGGCCTAATGGTAATGGAGAAAGATAACATCTGCAGGACTTTGAACTCGAACCATGGCCATCAACTACAGGAAAAGAAGAGGATAGTTTTTTCCCCCTTCTCCTTCCAAATCAGCAGACAATGTGGTAAAGGTCCCACATTTCAGGGACTATTCGTTGCTCAATTTCGACAGATGGATTAAGCAAAATGGGAAACCCAAATTCTTACGCGGATCATCGTGACCCATAATTAGGAAAACCGGATGATCCAAACCCCAATCAATCTAGAAACTAATACGGTGGTAAGTTGACGTGAATAGACCCGCCAGAGAAACAGAGAAAATTGATGGTTTCAGGTTGAAAGTCAGTCTCAGTCACCTTCATCCATCTTTAAATGCCCTGAGATATCGTATCAAGCCATGGCAGGCCAGCTAACCGACGACCTCTAATCGTATGGTTAAAGCAAGCAAGCTGTTTACCCATAAAAAAATATAGCTCACAAGCAAAAAAGGAAAACGCCTCTTACCTTAGTCGTCGTCGTCGAAACCATCGTCGGCGTCCATGGCAGACCTTCCGTCGACGCCATCGCCGGCCTTCCCGTTGCTGCCATCGCTGGGCTTGATCAGATCCTTCCTTCCTCCTCCTTCTGGCTTGACAGGGGAGTCTTCTATCTCTCTCTCTCTCCATTTTCTTCTTCTTCAAGAGAGAGAGAGGAGAGAGCTCATAAGCAAAAAAGGAAAACGCCTCTTACCTTAGTCGTCGTCGTCGAAACCATCGTCGGCGTCCATGGCAGACCTTCCGTCGACGCCATCGCCGGCCTTCCCGTTGCTGCCATCGCTGGGCTTGATCAGATCCTTCCTTCCTCCTCCTTCTGGCTTGACAGGGGAGTCTTCTATCTCTCTCTCTCTCCATTTTCTTCTTCTTCAAGAGAGAGAGAGGAGAGAGCTCATAAGCAAAAAAGGAAAACGCCTCTTACCTTAGTCGTCGTCGTCGAAACCATCGTCGGCGTCCATGGCAGACCTTCCGTCGACGCCATCGCCGGCCTTCCCGTTGCTGCCATCGCTGGGCTTGATCAGATCCTTCCTTCCTCCTCCTTCTGGCTTGACAGGGGAGTCTTCTATCTCTCTCTCTCTCCATTTTCTTCTTCTTCAAGAGAGAGAGAGGAGAGTGGGTGGCTGGGATTCTGGAAAGAGGTATGTGAGAGGGAGGGGAAGGATAGAAAAGCTACGAAGAGAGAGAGGCAATGGAAAAAGTCTTTATTGACAGGCCAAAGATCTCGGAGAGAACACCTATGACATGACTGGTGGAAACCCTTAATTACGAGAGTGCCACTCCTCCGATTTGACGCTTGTCCGTGTCAGAAGAAGGACCAATCAGAGATCGAGAACCGAAAAGGCAAAAGAAGGGAACGGAACGACGGCAAAAGAAGGAAATCAATCTCCAAGTTCTGAAAAAGCAAACTAAGTAACAGTAGGTAAGTTATAAAAAAGCAAACCAAGTGACAGTGTTTTGATGTGACTCTATGAAACAGTAAAGTTGTAACTTGTTCTTTTAAAGAGATAATTTTTAATGATAACGCGTCACTTTTCAACCGGCCGTTTTCTTCAACGATTATTAAATAATTATGGGTTGGGGGTCTTCTGCCAAAATGCTAATAATGAAAGTCGACCAATTTGGTTAACATTAATGGCTATTAACCTCATCTTTGTTAACAAGATAAAATCAATTAATAATCGACTTTGCCACACTACCCACATTTCGTATTTCTAGTATTAATAGAAACGTGGCAATTTTTAATGATAACGTGTCACTTTTCAACAGGATGCTAACAACGTGAAATACAACCATGTGTATTGTCCATTACTGATAATGGTGACCAAGAATAGGATATGAATCCGACGATGCTGTACTGCTTTCTATTCCGGTCGAAGATGTCGGCTTTGAATCATGTCGATTATGCAAAACCAGGAGCCATTGTCGGCTTCAAATACGGCGTCGATGGAGGCTTCAAATACGGCAACGCTGCAAAAAATACTTTCTCGCCTTTGATGGCTGATTTTTTCGACTGCGCTCGAGTCTACACAATATATAATAGCAGGAAGGAAAAATTGTTGCTTCATTTCGAATTTCCTGCAATTTATTAAAAAAATGCGTCAAGATTCAAATCATAACCACTTTAAAGAAAGGCAAAATACACTTTCATACCCATAACTTTACGGTTGTGACAATAATAGCAAATTTTGAAAAATACACAAATATAGCCACTTTTTGAAACTTGCTTGACAAATTTAGCCATTTTCGTTATAAAGTTTAACACCAAGGGCAACCCTGTCAGTTAAGTGAATGTTAAATTGACGTTGATGCCACCTAGACGACACATCATCTCCAATTAGACTCGTCATGCCACGTCGTATTTTGAAAAATAAAAATAAACTCCAAAACCTAATTTTACTAGAAATAAAGTACTATTTTAATTTTTAATTTTCTTTAATCTTTCCTTTTTCCCCTAAATCTTATGCACAATTGCCAGATCCTAGCTCCGCCTTGACGGGTTGAGCCTCATCCGCGAGGCCGCAAAACTTTTGTTCACGATGTCCTCAACGCCATCATCATTAACCTCATCTGCTGGTTGGCGGGACTGGTGCGACGCAGAGGGGCGGATCGATGGTGGTCGGCAGTGGGAGACGATGGCAAGCAGCGCCTCGAGGGAAGATCGATTAGGTGAAGTTGACTGGTTGGAGACCATCCCGCCGAATTCGGTTAAGTGACGACGACGCACACTGCCGCCACCAACCCCATCGCGATTCCGGAATTCTTCTCGCCGCTCATCCCAGACGAATCCCCGATCTCTCTGTCCTCGTCGCCGAAAATGCAGGGGTGAGAAGGGATCTTACGAGGATTTGGGGCTTGTCATATGAACTGGGGAGAGAGGCTTTGGTGGATGTTGTGGGCCGCGGGAGAGGTTGTGATGAAGGGAACCAAGCATCAAAGCGTTTCCCAGATTTGATTTCAGCCTCGCAGAAGACCAAATCCCTAGAATGGCAGAGAGGGTGGTAAATCCCCTGCGTCTCCTCCGGTGAAAACTCACAAACACTTTGACCTACCTATTCTTCACCTTTGCTACCGGAAGAGAAGAGTAATGGATGGTATGAGGAAGTAATGGAAGAGGAATTCGTTCTTGATGGAAGCTAGAAAACTAGGGATTTGATTTTTGTTATTCGTGGGGAGAAAGGGAGTTTGAAATTAGGGATTAGATTTTGGTTATTTGTTAGGATCAGGGAAGAGGGAAGAGCAGGAGAGGAGAAAGCAATGATTTTAGTCTTTCTTGGTGACTTGTTTTTTTTTTTTTTTTTGAAATATTGTTTTTTATCTAATTATGTGTGAAAATTTAATTTTGCAAGTTGACGTGGCAAAAAAAATTATAAATCCAGTGACACGTCATCAGTCAACATGATAATTGTTAGTCCAAATCAGCATTTGGTCGGTTAAAGTTTTGGACGGAATATATATCAGTGTATTTTTCAAATTTTGATTATTATTGTCACAACGCGAAAAGTTATGATTATGGAAGTTTATTTTGCCTTAAAGAAAAAGCAATGATCATAACCAATCATACTAAGTACATTTATTATATTTTTTTAAACTAAAAACATATAATAGCATAGAGGAAAAAACCATTCTTCCATTTCAAATTCCCTGCTCCAGGAGCATTTGTAGGAAGGGTAGAATGAGAAGTGTCATTTTTTTCTCTTTCCTCTATAGAACGAGCCAACTTACCTTACACATGCATATTTAAACGGGTTAAAGAGTGTCAATTTTTTTCTTTAACCCCTTTTATTTCTCAGTGGTGGTAAAATATATATATGAAAAGGCAAAAATAATACTCTTTTTTATTGCTAATAATAAAAATTTAACAATAAACTAATGCATGGATTCTAATAGGCTAACCGCTAACCATAAAATAAAAGAGTTGAATGGACCTGATCTACACGGGATTTGGTCATCAAGTAAAACAAATGAACATCATGGGTTTGTCATTCTAAAACAAACTATTTTCTCTAGCATCTACACAATATATAATATAGCAGGAAGGGGAAACCTGTTGCTTCATTTCGAATTTACTATAACGAGAGTGAAAGTAGGAAGAACATTTGGGTCTTGACAATTACTTTTTTTATTCATTAAGAAAACATGTACTGATATTCGAACCATGACCACTTTATTAAAGAAAAGCAAGGATCATACCAAATCACACTAAGTACATTTATTGTATCATTTTAAACTAGAAACATATAATAGCAGAAAGGAAAAAAAACCCTTCTCCCATTTCATATTCCCTGCTCCAGGAGCGTTTGTAGGAAGGGTAGAATAGAAAGTGTCATTTTTTCTCTTTCCTCTATGGAACGGGCCAACTTACCGTACACATGTGGATTTAAACGGGTCAAGGAGTGTCCATTTTTTTCTTTAAGCTCTTTTATTTCTCGGTGGTGGTAAAATATATATGAAAAGGAAAAAACAATACTCTTTTTTATTGCTAAAAAGAAAAAATTTAACAATAAAATAATGCATGGATTCTAATAGGCTAACCACTAACCATAAAATAAAAGAGTTCAATGGGCCTGACCTTTACGGGATTTGGCCATCAAATAAAACAAATGAACATCATTGGTTTGCCATTCTAAAACAATCTATTTTTTCTAGCATAATATATATTATGCTATTATTTTATATCTTAGTGGCTAAAATATAATATATTTTAAAGTTATTCAATGGTTCAATCTCGACCAACTCAATTAGTCCAACTTTTATCATTTAAATTATATATTATGTCATTATTTGATATCATAATGATTAAATTACAGTGTATTTTATAAGGAATCGTTTGGTATTTGTTAGTAAAAAACTAAACAGAAATATCTATTTGGTTATTTTAACATTAAAACGATCCTAAACATTTTCCGTTTTCTTTCAAATTTATATGTTTTTATTCCCTAATAAGTGATGTGCAAATGGCGAATTGCAATCATCTCAAATCTTTCACTATTTTTTATTTTCAAATAGAAAGTTTAAAAGTAAAGAATAATTAGAGTTCGGAATGGGTCGGTCAAACATGTTGAATTTCAAGTTTTGGCCCGTTTTGATCAAGTCTAATTTATAATCACATGGTTCCCTGATACCGATAAAAATCTCAATCCAAACCAGTTTGGCATGTGAGTCCGTGTTTACCACCATTTTCTAGGGATACAGGAACGACGGTTCCTATCCCAAATCGTGTTGTTCGTTCTTGATTTCTTTAGATTTTATCATGGCCTGGAAAAAATTAGAAAGCACAATGACGACAAGATGAAATTTTTATAAAGCAAATTAATCGGCCAACGGTCGAGTAAAAGCTAGCAAAGATTGTGAGATGCTCATTTCCCGAAAATCGGCGGTATAGGCGATTTTTTATTCAATTTTCTGGAATTCGGTTTCTATAAAACTTACTCCACCTCATCATATTCCCAGAAACAATATTGTTTCACAAGGTAATATGTACTTGATTTTGGTTCATAAAGCTGATTTTTGATTCGTTGCATCATTCATGTCTCTTTCCTGCTAAAATTCACTATTTTTATCACGTGTTTCCCCAAAAAAAAAAACTATACAATAATAAGCTATACACCTCATTTCATTATCAAATTTTATACCTTACCTTCCTCTGGCCAACTGGCCGGGGCCCATGCTAATAGTTTCTTTGATCGACGAGAGAGAATGTGGAGAGAAAGTGGAAATCAGGAAAGTAGCGGACTTTCGGGAATTGTTTACCCTTTTAGTTAGTTAGCCTCAATCACTCTCTCTCCTCTCCCTATTGGCCGATCAATGCTTAAGAAACTCCTAAGTTAGGGGCTTAACGATGAGATCCAACCCAATTCATTCATGACCCAAACATTCACAACCTATAACTAGGGTTCATCTATCCTAAACAACCACTAGAGATTCAAGTCATTAGAGAGAAGAAGAAAATACAAACTAGAAGAGGGGAATGATGGAATCAAGCTTCTTCTCCTTGCTCCTTGGGTTGAATGGATCTTCAATAAAGCTCTCCCAAGGGGTTTCTTTCTCTAAAGCACTCCAAAATCCTAATTTTCTCACTCCAATGCGGCTCTCCCCTTTTCACTCTAGCAACCCTTCTATTTATAGGCGTCGAAAATCTCTGGCAAATGCGTCCCAAAACAGCTTCATAAGTTAAAAGGAACGATATGGGCATGACATTTTGTAAAACAATTGGAGATCATTTTAAAACAAATTCACCTAATAGGTGCGAGGTAAATAACACCATTTTGGTGTTAT
This sequence comes from Linum tenue, assembly GCA_946122785.1. Lineage (NCBI taxonomy): Eukaryota > Viridiplantae > Streptophyta > Magnoliopsida > Malpighiales > Linaceae > Linum > Linum tenue. Next base: position 34,197,721 of record CAMGYJ010000003.1, read on the forward strand.
CAAACTCCCACACACTTAGGCGTTTGCTTGTCTCCAAGCAAACCTACTCAAACCTAATGCAACATGGTAGACAAAAAAATGGGCAATGCACTCCAAGTCTTCATTGCATAAAGAAGAGTAAATGGTATGAATAAACGTTACTATCGACCAAGTGTGCAAACACAAACTCTCGGGTGATGAACATACTTACTACCCTAAGCCGAACATTCAAGGTGTGCTCTGGGGGATTCTCAAACAACAATTAAAGGTGCTCTTATTTTCTCTTACGATTAGGAGTTGTCATTTTTCGGTCTCTTTTTTCCTCATTCATGCACAGTGCATCGGACTTTTGCAAGTTCCTTTGCATAATAACATATCTCCTTCATGACCAAGAGCGGATGAATCATAGCAGTCCCTTTCAAGGTCATATGTGGGAAAGTTAATGGTCGGATTTGTCTAAACCCGAGCACCACTTCCCCGCCCGCACTCCACATTGGGTTGTCACACATGTTGGGTACAAACAATAGCTATGAGGTCTCATGAATCGCTAAAAGGTCCTTTGGACCTTGCCCTACGATTCCATGATGAGGAGCGGTGTTTGGGGGATGGTAAGTAGTAGGAGATGATAGGGATGCAATCAAGAAATCCAAACCCCAAACACATCCTCGAAGAGCACTCCGAGCCAAGAGAACAACTCTTTGACGGTTTATCTCAATTCTTTGCTCGGTTGCCACTCACGTGAGAACCTCTTTTTCTATTCTAGCACACATTTGAAAAAGTTTCCAGTTCAAACATAAAAGAGAATCCCACACACAATTTTCTTCCTAAAATAGAAAATATTATCGACTCACAGAAGAGGAGGAAGGTAGTAAAATTTTCCACACACCGGTACTCCAATCATGCAACTATCCTCTAGAGAACATAACACATCATTGGTATAGCAAATTAAAGCAAATAAAGTAGGTAATTGCATGGAAAAAAGTCTTTTTGAACCCTTAAATTTGAAGGAAAAAAATCGGGTGGTGCATTCAAGGCCAAAACACAGTCATGTTAGCCTTTTGACTACAATAACATTCAATCAATCAATCATTTTCCCACAAACAATCATAAACATCTCACATTCATAATTGAGGGAATAGACTAATCGAAATGGCAACTGTTGTGAACCCTCTTTTTAAAAACTATGCAATGCATTTCCCCCTACACTTGAGAGACACATTGTCCTCAATGTGGGAATTCTAGTTTAGGATCACGATGGGGAGCAAATGTGTAGGTTCTTTGTGATCAAAAGGTAATGGAGTACAAAACCAAACATGGAAAGGAGAGTAGAGTCATTAAGAGAGAAAGTAGGTAGTAGTGCAATAAACTAAAAATAAAAAACCCTACAATAGGTAGCAATGGCAAGTTAAATAAGCTAAAATGTGATATCCAAAACAACAGGTACTAAAAATGAAATCATCAATAGTTCAAGCTAGGAAGAGAAAAGATAGAAAATGGCCCTGTAATGCCATCAAGAACATGAGGCTACTGCTTGTCTGAACTCTCAAGGCTACTACTTGTCTGAACTCTCATAATCAGCATCCTCCCCACAACGGTGTAGGTTCGCGACGAAGGAGTGCGCTTGTAAAGATGGGAGGCCGTAGAAGGGTCCAAACCACTCTTCCACGTCAAGACATACGCGCAATCGAGCATATGGTTTCTCCACTCTGCATCCCTCTGCTAGTTCCTCGGGATGGTCTCCAGATCAGCAAAGGATGTCTGATCGTCTCCGGCAGACGATGTATGAGGTCGGCTAGACTATCCTGCATGGAAGCTGTGGTGAGCCGGTCTTGATGAAGATGATCTATGTAGTCTCCTACTGGGTTGACCTAGGAGAGTGTGACTAACTCCTCCTACAATCACCGTGTTGGTCTCTAAGAATTCTAGACCCCGAACACCCTAGATACCTTAGTTACTCTTCTCTAGAGTCTTCAAAGAGGACTTCATATGTGAGAACGGAACCGGAATTGTGTAGGTATCCAGCTGACTCTCGACTGCAATCAAATCGACCCCCAAGTATCTGGCAATCCTGGTGATGTAGGCTCCCCCATGCAAAACTTGAAGTCTCTTGTCTGGACCATGGCGAGCAAGAGTCTGCAGAATGGCTCGACCTAGGTGAAGACGGACGTAACTCTGCATGCTCCTGATGAAAACAACATCTATAGCCGTGAGGTTTGCTCCCATGCTTCCCGCCAACTGAGCGAGAGATGACATGATGAATGAGGCAGAACTCAGGTAAAACCTCACTCCCCTTCAACAGCTTCACCTCCCAAGGTTGGCAGCCAGGGACTTTCATGACGTTCTCATAGAAGTCATGAGGAAAGTGAAACTCTGTCTCCGCCTTCAAAGAGAAGTAGGGATCGCGGTTGGTAATGAACTCCGGAGGGTAGATGTCTAGAGCAAAAGTGAACTCTCTCATCGTCATTTGCCTCTCAACTCCACCCAGACTGAAGTTGATTAGGGTATTGTCCTCTATTGCGGTCCCCTTGACGATCTTCTGCAGGGTGCAAAGGAACTCCAGTGTGAGGACTCTGTAAACCCTCTCATTAATCTCAAGAACCCTGCGCCAAACCTGGTCTTTGATATTGTCCCTGATCCAGTCTGCCACTCCCAATTGAGTAAAGAGTACCAGTTGAGACACTCACTCTCCTCCGTAGCCATCCCGTGAAAGTGCTGGAGATTATATCTAGAAAGGAATAGCATTGCTCGGAGGAAATGGTGATCCACATGGGGCATTACTGCCCTCGGTGCTCTCCTCTGGGGCTGTTGGGGTTGCTGCTCAACCTCCTCTTGTGCTTGAGGTTCAGGGTCCAACAAAATTGAGGCTCTTCCTGCCTTGGAGTTTTCTCAACTGGAGCAGCCCGCCAATCCCTTCGTCAGTTCTTCCTGAAGTATTGAAGGAAGCCCGAGAGAGCGGATCGTCTCTCTTGAGGGTAAGAACACTCTCATCTGTCAATTCCTTTACCTCCATCATTCCCCCTGAAAATTCAGAATACTGTCAATGCAAAGTGGCTGAAAACAAATTCAGAACACTAGGACTTCTTGCCCCACACTTTGCAGAAACATTGTGCTTAAAGGAAGAAAATTGGGGGTGAAAATCAATTTCTGGACTAAAGCAGAAAAAGTTAAACTGTATAGTTTTAGTATAAGTCATTATGAACTCATCTACCATCTAAAATTGACATAAATTGATTCCTAACTGATCTGAACATGTGCACCAACTATGCATGGAAGCATGTTTTTAAACTGCAGAATTAGGAAAGTTATGCTCAAGAACTAGCTACTTAAAACTGCAATTGATGATGCTGGAGCCTAACCTGTAGTTTAAGCAACATTATTTAAGCCCAGAATGAAGCATGCAATCAGGAGATTTCGAAAGGGTGTGTGGTTTGGGCAACTTATCGAGCACTTGGTGGGTAAATTTTCAAAATACCGGCAGTCAATAGCACACAAATGCCCACCAGGGCCTCTAATCCACACACCTTAACTAAATCACGCATACAATGATTCTCATTCACCAAGCAATCAAAGAAACAACCTCAATTTCCAAAGATTTGAGCAAGAGCTCGAGTACTTCCTTTATTCCTTAATTCGTCACCCATATGATGCAAAATTAAAAGAATTGGTTGAAAACTTACCTCGAGCCACTTGCAGACATGATTAGAAGCTCAAAACCCGAATTAGATGAAGGAGAATTAAAGAAGTCGGACTTGGGAGATGAAATGTCAAGTTCCCAGCCTCCAAGCTCGAGTTCTAGGTCAAGAAAATCGAAAAATTTGGGGGAAAAGACTGCTGGCCCGAGCAGCTCCTACGATCGTCCTTTTATAGAAACGGTCTAGATCGCGTGATAGGGGCAAAAGATCTCGGCCGCGATCTTTTTGCCACAGGCCGCGATCTTTAGCAAAACTTGGAAGTTCAGGAAAGGAAGGACAAGATCGCAGTCATGAAGAACTACTTAGGGGCCGCGATGCATATGAAAAATTTAAAGCGCAACTTGTCTAACTTACCGGTTAGGGCTCAATGAAAGGGTACTAACGCTACATGGCAAGGCAAAAGTAGACAATCCTAGTATTGGACTATTGCGTTGAAAAGTAATGAAAGACTAAAAAAAACTAAATATTTACTTTAAAAGTTTATTTTAAACAAAATAGTTGCAAAAAGGGAAAAGAGATGCAAACCGATGTTGGGGTGCCTCCCAACTAGTATGTCTTTTAGGTTGTTTCACTGGACAGTTGTCTTCAAGTATTCAGTCTAACTCAAGACCTCCTTGAAGTTGAGGTTTTCATCGGTTAAGTGGAGTCTCAAGTCTAGATCGGTCTCCCGATCATTAGGTGAAGGCTCATGTAGATAAGAATGCGTGAGACACATCCAATGAAACCTCTCTTCGAATCTTCTTTGTTTCCCTTTGCCTCGAACCAAATCAAGCGTCTTTGAAGAGTCATCACTGGATCAACTAAAAGGGATTGATTATGTCGTGGCCTCGTCGTGAAACGTCGGGTCAAGGAGAAGCTGAGGACGAATGGGAGAGTAGCACTTGAGTAGGCTAAATATCCTCCGCTGTCGTCCGCCGATGTGCGTTGAGGGGGTAGGAGAGATGGGCAATCGAAACCTTGATGCAAATCAGTCTTCGGCTTATGTGAGCTCATTCACCTAATTGAAAAGCATATCAACCGCTTGATAAAAATAAGGTTAATAGCATTTTATAACCCTCTACTATAGCAAGTTAACAAACGTACCCTTCTATTATTATTTTGCACAAACGTACCCCTCTATTATTGCAACGTAACACATGTACCCTTCCATCCCTATTTCCGTTAGTGGGCCGTTAAATGACTTATAAAATGACTATATTGCCCCTTCATTGTCAATTATATAAATAATTCCATAAAAAGATAAATTAAATAAATAAGTTTTAAATTACTATTTTTAGTGTCTACCCTAAGAATTCCAATCTTGGAATAACCCCCATCCCTCCAATTAAGCAAAACAACCATTCGCCGCCGTCACCAGATGCAAACTCCGGTGGCTCTCACCTAACAGCCTAAATATACAGGCTAATCCAAAACTCAATTTTGGAAAAGATGCGGAAGAGGCTACGAAGATGATGTCGACGAAGAAGAAGACGATTCCAATTCCAGACTATATTCGAATTCCTTTAGGATCGAGTTGAAAAGCTCGTCCTTCGATGATGTTGGTAAGGAATGGTAACAAGTGAAAACAACCTTGTCCGCCTCTGAACTTGCATATGCCGACCGCAGGCGAAGGCAGTGCAATCAGAAACAGAGCGTCTAGAGTTCCCTTCTTCCCAATCGAATTATAGGATTCATCGCTCCCCGCAGTGGAAACCAGAAGGGTTGGCCCGATTGTTGGACCGATCAATAGAAGAAGCTCAGAACAAAGAATAAGCGTGGACTTCATCGTGGAGGTGGAGATCTTTTCAGTATATATAGGAGAAGAACGGAGGTTTGTTTTCTTCTTTATAAATAGAAATAGAGGCTCTCTGTGATTGCATTGCGATGGCGGAAATAGCATGAAAACAACAATCTTGGAGACGGAACCCCCACCGACGACACTCAACTATTTACAACATCATCCTCGACCTTTTACGTGAAACTATCCACTGGAGAATCTTAAAATCCCTTGATAAAACAGTAACCTCCAAAAATTTCTTAATGAACCGTACTCAATTTTTTAGTTACTTGTGACTTCATCCTTCCTCATCCTCATCCTCAAATCAATATATGAAGGTTCTCTTTGAGAACCCACATAAATCACTTTTCTTGTTCTCTGCGTGAAGCAAGGAAGGATATTTTAGATATTTTATTTAAGTCTAATTATAGCTTTAATCTAGGCCCAAATTAATCCGCAAAGCCACCATATTTAATTACAATAGCCCAACAAATGAGAAACCTATTATGGGGTTTAGTAGCAAATTGATTCTTGACTAAACCCTAATACTAAAGTGGCTTTATATTTTGCCTTGTGTTTATCAAACTGATACACAAAAACTAATAAACAAAATGAGTTAGACATAATTGACTCAAGATGACATCACACTAAAAGCATGCAAGGAGAACTTTTGTCATGCATAGTTGATAGTAAATATGCCCATTACAATTCATTAATTTGATATTTGTTTTCGATCTATTTGTTATTAAAGTCTATGTTGGTTTATAAGATTGTTTATTTTGTCCTCCTTATACATAGTATAAATAAAATTATTAGTCAAAATTTTTGAATTATTAATCAAACCTTCTGAAATACAAAAGATTTGCCAAATATTTTGTAATGCATCGAAATATTAGTCATTTATTTGTTATCGTTAGTAATTTTATAGCTCTTTTCTTAGTTAAAATACTAAAATTTTGTTGCAATGAAACACTCTATTATTCGTACAATATATATCTATAAATAAAATAATTATTATTTAGCAAAATGTCAGAGTATAATCTTGATCGAGTAGTTACAGTTATTTATTTAAAAAAACTTCTAATTCATTCAGGTCATGTTCTACCTTAAATTCCCCAAATGAAGAGGAATCGCATGTGCAATAATTTGATAATGTGTCCTAAGTTCACATTAATAATATTTTCTCTATATCATGTTGATTGAGCAAGCCCTATTGAGGTTCTAAGTTGTATGCTAAGAAATTTTCTTTTAGACTTAGAGTTATCGTCGACGATTATAAATCAAAATTTTCAAAATGACTTAAATACGATTGTTGACGAACTTTGACTTCATACCCTAGGATGAGATACAAGATTCCTTGAAAAATAATAGATGTGAAGGTTAAAAAATCTTTGTTGAGAATCTACGATAAACATCACGTTTCATTAACTACTAACCTAGGCATTTACCAAATAAAGTTTGGCAATTTTTAGTAAGATAGTCAATTGGGATAAACATATTTATCCAGCAATCAAGTATCTTTATCCAATAATCTCAACTCTCAAAATTGGTAGCCAGTTCGTCCAAATTCGAGAAACACGAATTGATATATGTTGTATAAGATAATAAGTTAATACAAATAATCAAATGAAATCTACTGATATTGTTCAAACGATAACACATTTTAAATGCACTTGAAATATGTGTATTAGAGACCCTCTTTATCAATTATTAATATATATAAAGTTAAAAATAATTTACTGTTGCCTAAGCCCGGGTAAAGGGTTGGACAATTAATAAGTGTTTCATTAGCACGTTTCCAACTTATCATTCGTTTTCTCACTATTACGTGTTTATTTTTTACCTTTGTAGCTGGGTGAAATATATTGTAGGTGAAGATTTGAAGATGTCCGGCTCAGAAAAACAAGTCCATCTTACATTTAAGCCCAACATTAAATTAAGAATCATGACACTAATTTTAGCGTAGATTTAAGTCTTAGTTGTAATTTTCTTTAACACTTTTACATCAGTATAATAATATAAAATTAGAGCTAGGTAAATGATTTGAGAAATAACTAGGTTGAGATTTAAAGGGACAAAATAATTACTACCCATTTCTATTTAGATAAAAAGAAGAAATATTTATTAGGGTTTTAATTAGCACTTATTTATATGAAGTCTTAATCGTAGAATGTTTTTTGGTACAAATTGTGGGAAATAATATTGATATAATATTCACTCACAAATGTTATTTTTTTTTAGCATATCAACTAATATTTGCAGGTGTATCCGTTTTTACGCAAATCCACTAACCACTAACAAATATGTTCACGAGATTTTATCAATCCGATTAATCGATTCCACAACTCCACCAACCATCTTTATTAGGCGTTTGGTATGGAGTTCAAATGTTTCAATGACAATTTCAACTCAATCCGTTTGGTATTTCCAAACCTGACTGCAGTGAGGCGGGACATGGATTACTACTTTCAACCTGCCCCGTCTCGTGCCATTATTGACTGTCTTATCTCATTTTTTTCAATATTCTATTTGCATTTCTCCTATTTTGACCGACTATTTAATCATATTTTTCATTCAATGAAACTTGAAGTAGCCAAATACGTGCACGACTTGACATTTCAATTAGTTATACTCAATTACTCACTCTACTATCACCATGGTTCATTAATGAAGTTTGTTCTTTGTTTTATCATATAAAAAAATTGTGTTAATTTTGTTCAAATCATATGTGAGAATGGGGTCGCCCTCCCTCCCTACCTCCATGACCTTTAATCTCATAGTTATTACCCGACTTTACCCACTCTTGTTGCAACACGCTTATGGGTATTGAGATACTCGCCCACCTATTTGTCATCTCTATCTCTATTATTAAAACATGAAATAGAGTTAAATGAATTTCATTTTTTGCACAAGTTGTGATATACGTAAGTGTCCCATTCATCACATCTCATTCTCGGTAAGCAACTTTTTTTCGCCCATTTACATGCTCATTTACCACATAAAAGAACCTAATACACAACAATAAAAAAAACAATTTCCACACGGTAACTTCATAAAATCTAATCAACGAGCATGCAAAACCGAACAATAAAGGAACAACTCAAATAACCGCAGCATGGCGCGACAGATTATCTAGTTAATATATAAGTGATAAAATCTTTGGAAATTACACATTCAATGACCATGTTAAGACCAAAATCCTCGATAGTGTGTGTGAGTGCCTTAAATTGAGATTCTATGCCAACATATAAACAATGACCACCGGTTGAGATTTAGTATAAACTTTAAGAATTAACAATTGATACATATTGTACAGTATACTAAATTTAAGTGTCTGGATAAAAAAACAAATATCCAAAATGAAAATGCGTCGAGATTAGACAATTTAGTCATCATGAGGGCTACGTTATTGGATGAATAAATCCAATAATAAAGTATCTTTTACTAAGAATTTCTCACTAAAAAGCCCTAATCTTTACAACATTGGTCGAGAGTTCGTCAAAACACGAGGATCATGAATGTGTATTGGATTTCCAAGAGACCTAAAATCTGAATCCCTTTCGGGGGCTAAATACCTCTAATCACAACCATAGGTGCAAAAGTAGAATGAAAAGAATCCCAAAAGAAAGCAAAAAAGAACATAACCTCCGATACGATGAACATAATAAAATCATATCGAGCTATGATCTTGTCATCCCTACCCTTTTATTCTCCATATAGGGGGCGGCGGGAGAGGATAAGAAAGAAATAGTAGGATCTTAGTATTTGCCTCTTTATATATTACATATCGAACGATAGACAACCCCAATGGTTGTCCGACGTTATGAAGGTAAAAGCGAGATCTATAGATAATTTTGAGTCTAATATATATAGACACACACATATATATACATGTATATGTAATATCAAGGTATACTATACTTTTTATTTTACTCAAGATACGATAGAAGATAGGTATTACGAAGTATGTGCATAAATTAGAGGTTACAAAATTAGGGACTGGAGTTCACCTATTAGAGGTTAGGGTATAGTATCATGCCCCAAAAAAGTCTGTTAATTCGGGTCTAAATAGTAAAACTCAATGGTAGTATGGTAGTATGAACGCAAGAGTATAGCGTAGTCCTGGCGCATGCTAGATTGGATTATATATATGTGTGTGGTTCAGGTTGGCGTACGCTAAATATTAGTGTTTTGGTTGACAAATTTTGACATACGTTCTCAATGGGTCGTGACAGCAACATAATTGATGATTAGAAAACCGAAACATCACAAGCGAGTGTGCTAAATATTGGAAATTTCAATATAGACATACTACAAACTCTGTTACAGAATATTTATAAGATCCAAAATGATTTAAACATATAAATTATAAAATAAATCTCTTCGGCCAAGCGGCAGAATAAAAAGCTAGTTTGACATATATCACCAATGGTTGACCACTTTCTTATACGTAATTTCAACCTCCTTCAGCTTTCTCAGTCTTTTAACCACGTCTGTATATAATGGAGACTCCAAACTCCTCCCAATCCGCGCAGTGAAGTTGTTGTCCCACTTATTTGCACGCCTAACACTAACTAACACCACCCACCCTCGCTCCGACTCCGAAGATAGAACATGTAGCTTCTTAATCAAAGAGCAATCACTAACTGTCAAACTATCCAATGACTCTAATTCGTCATGGCCCATCACCTCAGTCAACTGATTACATCGAGTGATTTTCAATTTCCACAAGCACTCAAAATCAGATAGATCAGGTAGCTTTTTAAGGGAAGCGCAATCCGTAATCTCCAATACTCGCAATGACACCAATTTGTCAAGGCCCATCACCTCAGTCAATTGATTGCATCCTGCAATTCCCAACTTCTGCAAGTGCTTCAAAGCTGATAGATCAGGCAATATCCTAATCGATGTGACCACCAATGTTCGCAACGACTCCAGTCCCTCAATCCCAGTAACTTGTGTCAATCGAGTGCATCCCGTAATTGTCAACTCTCGCAAGAGCATCAAAGCTGATAGATCAGACAGCTCCTCAATCGACTCGCAATCAGTAATCTCAATCACTTGCAATGACTCCGATTTGTCAAGCCCTATCACTCTGGTCACCCCAGAACATCCTTTGACCGTTAGAGTTGACAATTCCGCCAGTTCCCCAAGCCCTTGAATTTCATAGACAAGTGGACAATCAATGACAAGGAGCTTCTGTAACTTGGTCAGATTCGACAAACTGGGCAGTGTTCCCAGTACTGGACAACCACTCACCTGCAAATCCTTCAGAAGCTCCATATGCTCGAGCCCACCGAGACGTCTCAGATTTGAAGCATTCCGTAAGTGGAAGATCTCTAGCATCCTCAGCTTTCCTAGGCCGGCGATTTTGTGTGCCCCAATATCCAACAAAGTTAAGGACGTCAAGTTAGTCAGATTCTCAAGGTTCGGCAGTCTCTCCACGTGCTCACAAGCCTGGATCAATAGGGTATTTAGAGATGACGGAAGGGTAGGCGAGGAAGAAATAGGGGTTCTCTCACCACGCTCTTGAGATTGAGAATCAACTGATTCCTGGTGTATAACAAGGGCATTGGGGCCGCACCCGCACCCAACCTGATGCAACGTTAGATCCTTTAACTTTGACAAGTTCCGCATATCCCCAGGAACCTCAAGTATGTCACAATTCAACCATAGCTTCTCCAAGTCCTTGAGCTCCAACAGATTGGAGACAGTAGAGGACGAGAGGGTTAGCCGCTGTAAATTTGTGGGCAGTTTTGCTACTTCAATCTTAAGCCGTCCCAAGTCCAAGATCTTGAGGGAGGAAACTTTACTAATTTTAGCAGGAAGTTCTCCCAAGCGCGAACCTGCTACATTGATCTCTTGCAGTTTCCTAAGCATTCCCATGTTACCTATTAACTTTGTTATCCCAGTCTTGGCTAAGTTAAGCACTCTCAGACCCTTCAAATGCCCAATGTGAAACTCCCCTTCCAATCCCGAGCAATTCCGGAAGTTTATCATTTCAAGACTTGTACACCCGACCAAATTCGGGACTTTTTTCACAAAGTCGCACGACGATACATCTATAACTTTCAGGCGTTGTCCCTCCTCCTGCATCATCATGACAATACACAGACAACAAAATATGTTACAAGGATAATCGGCAAATTACATGCGATGGATTTATGCCTTTTAGAAAAAAAGTAAATGTAATTTATTAGCTAAATCTTTTAATTTATACTGGTTTTTTGGCCCGCACTTTACCAGGGTAATAAACTAATGATTTATTTTAAATCAAATAATTTAACATGTAAGTTACACATAATGTGTTAATTATTACGAATAACATACGTAATCCCTGTGTTTAATTGATACGTTTTTTTTTAGATTATAAGGAGGCAAAAGCCAGAAAACATGTACAAGGAATCACAAGGGAGGAGTCGCCTTCCTATCAAAGAGGAAGGTCGAGAGCACACACCTCCTGCCAACTTAACAGCCATACAAGGGCGGCAAGTGATTAGTCTCAACAATGATTAGTCTTACATATTTTTTTAATTCATACATGTAAAAAGATTATTTGTCTACAAACGTTGCATAGTTTCTTAATCATTACTGAAAACTCATGCAACAGTTTTTTTTTGTTTTTTGTTTTTGCATTTGAGGAGGCCCAAGGCCGAAGAAGGAAGAAAAGAGGGGACGAGAAAAGAAACAGCAGGGACACAGAGGGGACGAGAAAAATTTATAACATATCAAGCAAACAAACGACCCTATTTATTTTATATCAAGCAAACAATGTATGTATTATTTGTGCAAAAAATTTATACAAACATTGCATTGTAATTATCACAACCAAACTAGCATCAAAATCAAACGACCCCTTAATCAGTATCATGATGGAATGAGGTAGGAAAATTGATAACCTTTTTTGGATGTCTGTCCCAGCATCTCCACTTATCATATACACGGCACTTCTTCAGTTCCAGAATTACCAATTTCTCAAAATTGAAATCGATAGGAATTGAATCACAATTATCAAGACACAACCAACATAGATCCGGAAGAATCTTCTTGAAATTTCCTAAGAACCACCTTACATTGCGCACTTCGAGATACCTTAGCCCCGACAATTTCTGAAATTCCTTCTCCGTGAGGTCAGTTCGCAAGCCATCCACACTAAGAACTTGCAGCTTGTCAGTTCCCTGTTAAAATGAAATCATACCCACATACCTTTACATCCTATTTTGATCTATCAAAATAATATAGGCTAAGGGAAATTGAGGTGAGAGAATATCAAATGAAACAACCAGACATCTTAATTTGAACATCGCAAACTTAATAATCATGAAGACACATGCTTACATAGAAACATTCATGGACATAAAGTTGATTAAGCATCACATATCTTAAACACATAATACCTTTCCATTGCGTAACATATCTAGCGCATCCTTGTTGGACCATATTCTCGTGGGCTTCCCAGAATGTTCATCATCTCCATTACGAGCAATCGTTCTCCCAATATCTCTTAAATGGTCATGCATCCGAAATTTATTATCCTCATCCACCTTTATCAAGGACCTCCAAATAAGAATCTGAATTCCAATTCCAGGATAAAGTTTACGATCCTCCCACATATAGGAAGGATATTCTTTGTCTCTTCCTATAAAAGCACAAGCAATGTCGAGAAAGATTTCCTTTTCTTCAGGTTCCAACGTATCATAACTTAATTTCAATATCTTGTGCACATCCGGGTGAAGCATTTTCTCCAGCTTTTTCAAATTCGCTGTCCAAAATTCTATCCCTGTACAATACAAAAGCGACCCTATAACTCGAAGAGTCAAAGGAACCCCCTTTGCAATTTTTACAAACTGCCGACACAGAACTTCACAGTCTTCACTGTCCATTAGGGGTTCCTTGCCTCGCAAAGCATAGCATCGAAAAAGTTCAAGGGAATGTGCATCACTCATCTTTTCAGGTATATGTAACCTAGTTACACCTAGCAACTCCAACACCCTTTCATTTCTTGTTGTGATGATAAATCTACTTTCAGAAGAAAATTTGCTTACTTCACCTAAGATTTTCTTAAGCTCAAACTTTTCATCAACATCATCAAAAATAATGAGAACCTTTTTGGAGCGTACTCTTTTTTCTATAATGTTGATTCCGTCACCAGCTTTAAGCTCGTGATATTCTCCTAAAGTGCTATGAATAATCTTACTCTGCAGGATGTTAATGGCTTCACTCTCCGTCTTTGATGATTGTATTTCTCGTACATCTTCCAGGAAACAACGACGGTCGAATTGTGTGCCGAGCTTGTCATGGACGGCCTTGGCAATAGTGGTCTTGCCCATGCCGCCCATACCAAGAATGCCTACGATATTGATGCCGGTTTGTGAGTTCAGCTTTTTCATCACTTCGTCTACGTGAAAATCGATTCCAATCAGCTCATCCTTCACTAAACTGAACTTCTCGTGTACCAATGGCCACACCCTAGAGTAAACTTTTTCAGCCAATGTTCTCTGTCTGGAAATGGAACACAAGTTTGTATGTTAACGACAGATCATACACATGCACATGAAGCCAAGTCCATGAATGGAAAAGATAGAGAAATTGCATTACCTATCTGTGCTTTTCGAGTGTAATCCTTTGATTTCCCCGGCCGTAGTGAGAGCCTCCTTCCAGGAGTTAATGGTTCCTTCATCATATTTCGGACCCTTCTGTTCCTTTGCTTTCTTGTCGAGATCCTTTATCAGTTCTTCCAGTCCTTCTTTGATTTCCCGGGCCGTAGTGAGAGCCTCCTTCCAGTAGTTAATGGTTCCTTCATCATATTTCGGACCCTTCTGTTCCTTTGCTTTCTTGTCGAGATCCTTTATCAGTTCTTCCATTCCTTCCTCGTAGGGACCGGTACAATTCCGCACGTGTGTGGGGTCCATCTCATAGAAAATGGGAATGATAGTGTGACGAGCTTCATCTTCCCTTAAATGTTTCACCATCAGAGCTAGCTCCATGAGGCACCATTTGCTAGAAGCATAGCCTGGGGAAAATATTGGGATGTATATTCTGGACTCCCGGATTGCCTTGGTGAGAGAATCACTAATCACTTCCCCCGTGCGGAGCGATTCATCGTCAATAAAGGTCGTTATCCCTTTAGTAGTCAGAAACAAATGGAGGAATTCGGCCAATTCCGAGCGGGTATCAGGACCTCTAAAGCTCAGGAAAACCTCGAACTCCACAGCTGGATCCGAGTTTTCGGTAAGTCCGTCCCCACCCGGCTGGCCTACCTGCAATTAGAGATGACAAATGGATTGATCCATGAATTGGTGGATTCATGAATTGGTGGATTATCCATGAATCCAATATACATCCTCAACCAAGGACAAATATGTAAAATGTGAAAAAGTTTAGTTACTAAAATGTCATAATGAAAAAAATTTATGTACCAAAACGTAATTTTTCAATGATATTTTTCATATAAAAAATTAAATTTCGGGTTCCAAACTGTAAAATATAAAATGTATTTGTACCAAACCGTAATTTATCATTTGGATCAAATGGATTGGATTTAAATAAATTGTATTAGGTGGATATTTTTAATGGGTTGGTGGATTAGATTGAGAATTGCCACCTCTACCTGCAATGATGCGAGTTCTCCGGTTCCTTGGTCAACGAGATGGTTGGATGCTCCATCAGAAGCGGTAGGATTCGACCCGGTTTCAGTTTGCTCCATCGTCTCCTACAGAAAGTAACAAAAAACACAGTCCCGAGAGATTGGAATATGGAGCACAAACCATAGAGAAACTCCATTGGAATATTGAAAAAGACGACAGTGAAAGTTTGCCCAAAACAAAACTCGCAAATTAAAGGACAAAGCTAGCTGGGCTCGTTAAGATTCAACAAATTAAACACTGTGGAATCATGAATCTCTGTAGTTCAAAATGATGATAAAAGATCGTAATCATAATTTACCCGGAAATCGGAATCTATGTGAAGAACCAGTCTCTGGTAAGAAAAGTTCTCTCTCTCTTTCTCGATACAGGCTTGTTAATTTTGGATGAGTGATGCTGTGGTTGAGAGTGGAGAGATATAGCAAATTATATATATCAGTAAGTTGTGGAGGCCATTAGTCTTGTACTAAATAATATTTAATGACCCATCAAACTGTAGACAATTACGTTGGAATTGTTAATTATTACTCCAGCCTCCAGGTTAGGTGTTGTACGCGGCTCAAGATAGAATGCATAACTATGGGTTATGCACTCATCAATAACCAAATCTGGACCTTTTATTTAGAAAATTCAGACCTAAAGAAAGAGAATTAAAGATCATTTTTATTTTTTCTAATTTTATTAATTGACTCATATCTTTTTGGTTTTAACTCGGATTTTAATTTTTTTTGCACGGTTGGAACGAGTTCATCGTGCTCTACAAAATGAGATCAATTTTCAATATTTTTTTTAGAAAAAAAATTCTGGCCTCTCGGTACCAACTGCACACCATATGTTATCTTCTTCGTTTTTAATTCGTTTTTGAAAAAGTTTGCACAGAAGGGACGAGTTCATCATGATCTATTGGATCTACAAATTTCTGGGTGAATAAATTACAGGACCAAAAAATACTACACAATACCGTACAATACCACCCTGGTACTGGGTGGTATTGTATGGTATCTTCTTCCTTTTTAATTCATTTTTTTGAAAATGTTTGCACAGAAGGGACGAGTTCATCATGATCTATTGGATCTACAAATTTTTGGGTGAACAAATTACAGGACCAAAAAATACCACACAATACCATACAATACCACCCTGGTACGGGGTGGTATTGTGTGGTATACAATGTTAAAAGTCGTAAATGACAATTAATATACTTCTACTATCATGTATTCAACCATCCTACAGTCTTGGTTTGTTCATACCACCATGGTACGTTTTTCAAACCATAGGTATGCTTTTATTTCAATACCAGTCAATACCATATGGTATAGACTGGTAAAAAATTGCTCAATTTTTTTTGTTCGAAAAATATATTAAAGTGGATATCATTTTGAAGAGCACAATTAATCTGATCTAACTGTGCAAAAAAAATTAAATTTCTACTTGTGAGAAATCGTCCGTCAAAGATTAAAGAGGGGAAAATTAAAGGCTTTTCAGGAGAGAGAGGATGTTGATGTCATGCTAATGTGGACGGGTTACTCATGGTTACTCACCATAAGGTTACTGACATGATCCATTCCCGTTGTACGCGGTGTTCGCTGTTTATCTGTTTATTTTTAAGTCTTGAATTGATTGAACGATTGATGAGAGAGAGAGTCTTGAATATTCTTATGTGACATGTTAGTCAAGTAGAGATATAATTAAGGTGGAGTTACCAAAACCCTTGAGTTGATGATACCAAATCAACTAAACAAACAACAAACTCTTTAAAATCCATAATACAACAAATCTATCATAAATTCAAATATTTTCAAAACTCAAAGCCCAAACCCCACAAACAAGATTTGGATCATGGATTTATTGAATCAATTTTAGTAAAATGTTATGTTTTTTTGTTACTTTTTGTATCGTGGATTGTAGCTTCAGAGATTTTAAATCTCTAAAATCTAGAGATATCAAATCTCTCATAATTAGAGAGATTTTACATCTTGATTTTGGAGATTTTCTTTCTCCTACTATATCTCTTCTTTTTTTCATTTATCCCACCAAATACCCTTACCAATAAATTCTCAATAGTTTTCGAGCAATCTAATTATTTTAATTAAGGATAAACATATCATTTAATAAAAAAATTGAATTTCTTTTTTCATTGGATGTTAGCAATCGTAGTTACCAAACAATGAACATTTTCAAATCTTTTTTCAACAATCCAGAGAGTTGAAATCTTTGGATTGTCTAGAATCTATAGATTTAGAATCCAATTCTCCAAACGAGCCCTAAATCTATAACCCAGAAGTACTAAATATGATCAATTTAGTCAGGATCACAATCAAACAATGACTATGATTCCCTTACAAGCCCCTCAAGCTAAGCATGTATAATCTTCAGACTGAGCATGGATCTTCAACTGAGAGCTCTCATGAAGGGATCTACTACTTACCTTGAGGTGGAGATGCGTTGAACCTTGATCGCTTTTGACTGAACGTGATAACTCGTAGAATATATGGTAACCAATTTCAATGACAACCTTGGCATCCCCTTCAAAGCGTACTTCCGAGAACCCATTCTATAGACACCACCAAATCGCCTTCCGAAGCGCAAGAACCTCCACCACCATAGGGTCATCAATGCACTGGAACTGAAACCCGCGAGCCACCAGAATCTCTCTGGCCGGGGTCATCAACACCACTCCTCTTGCCGAGTGAGACCCATGTCGGGTCGCCCCATCCCACATACAGACCACCGAACTATTACTCCCAGGACTTAAGGGAGGTGGCACGGGAGCAAAAGGCGGGGCACCCTGTTCAACCGACAAACTTAATAATTCATCCAGCTGTTGATTAAACTGCCGCATCAAGGTCGGGATCCCGAACTGCTTTCCTTCAAAGACAACCTAATTTTGAGATCGCCAGATCCTCTAAAGGATAGCAATCACATCCACAAGCAGGTCCAGCTGTTTAATGAGAGCCACCAGCCTTTTAAGAAAAAGTGGGAAATTATGGCGAGGCAACCCCTGGCCTAGATATTCCAGCCCCGAATAATCCCAGAGAGCACGAGCCACCGGTCAGTCGAGAAACAAATATTCCATGGTTTCAGCCGCATCCCAACACACAGGATAACTAGGGTGCACCAAAACATCCTTTTCCCTAATAGCTTCTGTTGTGGGGAGAATCCGATTATACTTAGGCGGGATGTTGGCTTCCCATAACCTGATCCAGCTGGTCCTATCCATCCAACTAACCGTAGCTTTCCATCGAGTGTTACGCTGATCCAACCGGACTGCAAGGTGGTATGCCGACTTAACACAAAAAATCCCATCAGCCTTGTCATGTCAGACAAGTTGATCCTCTATATTTTGCCGAGGGAGAGGAATAGCTTTTATGGCTCGATAGGTAAGAGGATCAAACCACTGATTGAGTTTAGAATCACACCACTGCCCTTCTCCGGAACAGATCACCTCCGCTACCGGTGGGTCACCCCCGCCAGGAAGCACCGTGGGATTAAACCGCGGGGGAGAGGGATGCAATTGAGGAATTTAGTTAGAAGAGAGTAGAGACGTTGTCTACCCATTACTGATACCATAACCCCATCTCAAGCAACTGCCTGCCATAAAGAATACTCTGCCATCCCTAGGGGCGAGAACGCGTAGTAGTAGTGAAAGTACCAGTAGGGAAATACTTTCCTTTGTAGACTTGAGCGAAAAGGGAGTGAGGCTCAGTAATGATCCGCCACCCAATCTTGGCCAACAGGGCCTGATTAAAGTGCTCAAAATGACGGAATCCCATACCCCATCAAGTTTGCTTCTACACATATTCCTCCAAGATAACCATCGAATTTTCGATTGACCCTCCACAACATTCCACCAAAAGCATGCCACATGATTATCCAGGAGCCGACACAGGGAGAGAGGAAGCTTGAAACAAGACATGACATGTAACGGCAATGCCAAGGCGCCCGATTTAATGAAGACCTCCTTAGATGCCCATGATAACGTCCTCTGTTTCCATCCCTACAGTCGCTCCAGTAGCTTTTCTTCTAAGTAACGAAAAGTAACCATTTTATAACGGGCTATCAGCGTAGGTAATCCTAGATATTTATCGTGGACCCCTACTGCTCCCATCCCCAGACTCTGGGCCAAGAACTCCTGATCAGGCACATCAATGTTTTTGTTAAAGCACACCCCAGATTTAGCCAAGTTGACCCTCTAGCCACTGAGTTCCTCGTACTCATTCAACACTTCAATCAGATTCTCGCATTCCTGGATGGAGCCTCTAAGAAATATATAAGAATCATCCGCAAAAAATAAGTGCGTAATCCGACGAGCCCGAGGAGAAACTTTAACCCCTTGAAGTTTTCGTTCCGAGATCACCTTGTTTAGGAGAGCCGCAAATCCTTCTGTGCAAAGCACAAATAGAAGAGGAGATAGTGGATCCCCCTACTGCAGACCCCTGGATGGTGTGAAGTATCCCGACGGGGTGCCATTCATCAGAACCGAAAACGAAGTTGATTTGAGGCACTCGTGAATCCATCCTCTTCAGTAGAGTTAAATCCCATCTTCTCCAAAACCGCAAGGAGAAATGACCATTCGACTCTATCATAGGCCTTTTCCATGTCAATCTTAAGAGCCATGTACCCTTTCTTGCCTTTCGTTTTTATTTAAGATAGTGCATTAACTCATGCTCTATGAGGATGTTTTCGACTATTTGGCGCTTCCTGATAAAAACATTTTGGCCTCGGGAGATTATATGAGGCAGTAGACAAGTCAGTCGTTCAGACATAATTTTTGTAATAAGGTGGATGAATTAGACACCAGGCGTTTTATATACAAGCAGATTCCATACATTTTTTCATAAAATGTAGATTCCTGACAATTCCCTGATTAATGCAATAATGTTGCCTCTGCCAATACTTAGTTTTCTAAACTACTTAGTTATTAATTGATTGAGATTTGAGCATTGGTTGTTGTAAATTAAGGTTAGGTGAATCATTTCGTCACTGCTCACGTCTTTTGAATATTTATTAATTGGCAAATTGGATCGTACTTTTTATAATATAGCCTCGATCGACTTCTGGATGCATGGTTTACATAAATATTATAATTGTCATTTTGGTCATCCGATTCGTACGTTAGATGATCTCAATCTTTTATTATGTAAGGAAAAACAAAACAAAAATAGTGAATATATTTAATGACTAAATTAGTCACTCATCATCCTACTTGAGATTGTCGTTCGTGAAAGTGAGGTGAACCGATTCGTCACCTCTTGTCCAACTTGCTCTTTACGCGGTATTATTATTAGCTATTAATCAAAGGTGGGTGAATAGTTAAGCGGATGAAAAGTCATGGGCGGATTTAGGGCTGGGCCAACTCGGGTCACGGACCAGTCCTTTGGCGGATTCAGAGTTAATATAGAGCTTATAAATTTTTCGATTTTAGATATTCGGTCCAATATTATTTAATGGTCGGTCGAGTGTTATTTGATAATAAATTTTGTGTAGTTAGAAAATGGTCTAGATGAACATATCCAAACCATTACTCTCAATTTAGTCTAGGAATTTTAGCCCGAATTATTTTCATTTGAAAAAAACAATGAAACCTAAAAGTCTAAAATGTAAAAGAGTGTATAAAGTTTCATTGAAATAAGAAAATCCTCTAAACAAATTGATTTGTTGGTTGATTCGTCTATTGTTGACCTTGACCGTTTCAGCGGCTACCATGAAGAGAACATTTTAAGCAATGAAATATGTTAAAACTAATTTGCGCAACAAAATGCTAAGAATTTCTCGTTGATTGCTTAGCTATTTTCTTTGAGAGAGTATGCTATTGATATTGATGGAGATTCTATTATTATTGATGGATTTGCCAAATTAAAAAACATTTTATTACAATTGGCATTGTAATGTAGGGCTGGCATTTCGGTTAGTTCGGTTATAACCGATAACCAAAATGCCGGTTGCCGGTTAACCGAGCCAGGGAGAAAGGCTACCGACAATCGCCCGAAAGAATGCTTCGATTAGCCGGCAACCGACCAGTCGGTTACCGGTTAGTTGCTCGATTAACCGAAGTAACCGCAGCGCGTGACAGAGACGGTTATAACCGACTAACCGAACCGCTAATCGAACCGACCAGACCACCTGTGACTTCAAGATCGATACAAATTGCCTAAAATTAAACGTTCAACCTTACATTTCTACATCTAAATCACTCCACAAGTCAAGTTTCAATCATTTTTGCATACAAAATAGATTTAAAATCACCAAATTAATGTCTCAAATACTAGAACATAAAGTCATAAACTACATAAAGTCACAAATTACAAGTCACCACCAATTCATCACTTATCAACTGAAGAAGAACCAACATCTACATAACCCTTTTCTTTTAGTTGCGGCAAGAGGTGATGACCAACATCGTCATATCCATCTTTCTCATACTGTCCCTGCAGCACATTTTCTTCACCTTCCTGCTCATTCCCATCTGGAATGTTCTGACTTGCATCTGCATTGCCAATATCAATTCTTGCACTTTCCATTCTAGACTGGAAAGTGGTATTAACTGAGTAAGAAAAAAATAAAACAAATTGTTAGAATATTCATACATTGAATTATGTAGAAAGAAATAGAATTTGTTTCCTTCAACAAATAATAATTAAAGGAGTTTTAGAACTTACCGCTTTCCAAATCCATGATCTCTTCATCTTCTTCCGTATCGTCATTATCTCCGGGCCCGACATCTTTATACTTTATCCAATCCTCCGCACAAATCAATGCCTCCAATATGATATCACTCAAAGAAAACCTGAATGGACTGAGAATCCGACCGCCACAGCTGAAGGTTGCCTCTGAGGCAATAGAAGAGATGGGAACAACTAGGATATCCTTAGCCATCTCAACAAGAATCAGATATGTTCCAGAGTGTCGATGTTGATATGACTTGAATCGGATTATCAGCCGCTACGACTAGTAATCGGGGGTCTCGCTGGAGAAGTACTATAAATACTTCTCATACTCCTCTGTAATCTGTAATCTCCTCGATATAGTGAAACTGGCTCTCTCTCGCCCGTGGACGTAGCTAACACACATCGTGTTAGTGAATCACGTAAATCGTGTGTCTGTGTTTTCGATTCTCGCTCTAGTATTCTTGCTTTGTCGATTCCTGCGATTTCCCGATCCGTAGCAGCGCGTTTATAACAAGTGGTATCAGAGCCGCGGCTGGAAATCAGGCAAGGGTTTTCGATTCAGAAGAATGACGTCGGTGAACATGAAGATCGAAAAGTTCACGGGGAAGAACAGCTTCGCTATATGGCAGATCAAGATGCAGGCTTTATTAAAACAGCAAGGGTTGTGGGGGCCGCTGTCTGCGAAACAGAAGAAGGCAGCGGTCGATGACGATGAGTGGAATACCCTGGAGGAGAAGGCCCACTCGACCATCATGCTATCGTTGTCTGATGACGTCATCATTGAAGTCGCTGCTGAGAAGACTGCCGCGGGCTTGTGGTTGAAACTAGAGAGTCTGTACATGACTAAGTCTCTAACCAACAAGCTGCATCTCAAGCAACGGTTGTTCAGCTTGATGACGAGGATGCTGCCCTAATCCTACTGGTTTCTTTGCCGAGTTCATATGAGAATTTTGTTGATTCTTTTATTGCTGGTAAAGAAAGCGTGTCGTTGGAAGATGTCAGGTCTGCTCTTCATACGAGAGAGATCAGACATAAGGCGTCCGGATCTGGTACAGGTGGTGAGGCATCGGGTTTGGCTGTTATAGGTGGAAAGGGAAAGAAGAAATCTGGTAAAGGGAATTCAAACAAGAATTCCAAGGGTCCCGGTCCACAACCAGGTGATGCTTGTCACAACTGTAAGAAAGTGGGGCATTGGAAGTACAACTGTCCCAAGAGAAGAGGGCAACATAAGAAACAAGGTTCAGTTGCCATGGCAGAAGTGGACAACAGTTCTGAAGACGATCTCGCCTTGGCTGTAGATGAGAAGGCACATCGTGGGGATGTGTGGTTTCTGGATACTGCAGCCTCATACCATATGTCTCCGAACAGGAAGTGCTTCACAACCTACGAGCAGATAGATGGTGGTAACGTGGTCATGGCAAATGGAGCTGTCTGCAAGGTTGTTGGAATCGGGTCCATAAAGGTTCGGACACATGATGGTTCGTTCTGTACCGTGAATGATGTCAGGCATGTTCCACGAATGACAAAGAACCAGATCTCTTTGAGTCTAGTCGACAGCAAGGGTTTCAGTTTCAAAGGAAAAGGTGGAGTTGTGTATGTCTGCAAAGGTTCAAGGATGGTGCTGAAGGGCGTGAAGCGTGGGACCTTGTATGCATTACAAGGGTCTGTGTTGTCTGGTTCTGCTCCAGTTGCATCGTCTCAGGTTCATCAGGAAGATATGACCACTCTCTGGCACATGAGACTGGGGCATATGAGTGAACGGGGGATGCAAGTTCTATCTAAGAGGGATCTTCTTTGCGGGCACAAGATGCAGAACTTGGAGTTCTTCGAGCATTGTGTGTTTGGGAAGCTACATCGCAGCAAGTTTCCCAAGAAGGGTATCCACCGGATGAAGGGGATACTAGATTACCTCCACTCCGACTGTTGGGGTCCTTCACGAGTTGAATCCATTGGAGGCAGCAGGTATTTTCTGTCTATTGTTGATGATTATTCGAGATTTACTTGGATTTTCATGATGAAGCAGAAAAGTGAGGCTTTCACGAAGTTCAAGCAGTGGAAGACATTGGTGGAGAATCAGACCGGGAAGAAGATCAAGAAGCTGCGAACGGACAATGGTCTGGAGTTCTGTAATTCTGAGTTCAACGAATTCTGCAAGGATGAAGGGATTGCCCATCATCGGACTGTGAGAGATACACCCCAGCAGAATGGCGTTGCAGAAAGAATGAACCAGACATTGTTGGAGAGAGCACGGTGCATGCTCTCTAATGCTGGACTAGAGAGAAGATTCTGGGCAGAAGCAGTGAACATGGCGTGCTTCCTGATCAACCGTGGACCTCACACAGGTATTGAGTTGAAGACTCCTTATGAGGTGTGGTATGGTAAGCCTGCTGATTACTCTTCACTGAAAGTTTTTGGGTGTCCTGTTTATTATCATGTGGATGAGGGTAAACTGAACCCAAGGGCAAAGAAGGGTGTATTTGTGGGCTACGGAGATGGAGTTAAGGGATTTCGAGTCTGGTCACCTTCTGAGCGTCGAGTTATACTCAGTAGAAATGTGATATTTGATGAGAAGTCTATGTTTAACCCCATGTTGAAGGTTACTGTTGTTGAAGGTAGCAGGAATGTTGATAAGCAGGTGGAGCTGCAAACTCTCAATGAGAGTGAGTTTGAGCACCAAGGTGGAGAAGATCAACATGATGAGGATGCCTCTGCAGAGCCAGAAACTTCAGAGTCCAGTGCACGAACTCAACAGTCTATTGCTTCCGGTAGACCGAAGAGAGCGACTGCAGGAGTACCTCCACAGAGGTATGGCTTCGAGGACATGGTGGCTTATTCATTTCAGGTTGCTGAAGAAGTGGATGCAGGAGAGCCACAGTCCTACAGAGAAGCAGTTTCGGGTGGTGAAGCTGATCAGTGGCTTGCCGCTATGGGAGATGAGATGGAATCCCATGACAGGAATCAGACTTGGGAGCTAGTCAAACGACCACAGGGAAGGAAGATTGTTACAAACAAGTGGATATACAAGAAGAAGGAAGGAATCACTTCTAAAGAGGGCATGAAATTTAAAGCTCGGGTGGTTGCACGAGGCTTCTCGCAGAGGGAAGGAGTTGACTACAATGAGATTTTCTCACCAGTGGTCAGACACACTTCGATCAGAGTGCTACTAGCAATAGTGGCACATTATGACTTGGAGCTCGAGCATCTAGAAGTGAAGACAGCTTTCCTACATGGAGAGTTGGAGGAAGAAATTTACATGACTCAGCCAGAAGGATTCGAGGTTCCGGGAAAAGAAGACGATGTTTGTAAGCTGAAGAAGTCCTTGTATGGACTTAAGCAGTCTCCGAGGCAGTGGTACAAGAGATTTGACAATTACATGCTTGAGCTGGGCTATAGCAGAAGTCCATATGATTGTTGTGGGTATCACAACAAGGTGGAGGATGGTTCGATGATCTATCTTGTTCTGTATGTGGATGATATGCTCATAGCTGCGAGGTCAAAGTCTGATATCCAGAAGTTAAAGGGGCTTCTTAGTGCTGAGTTTGAGATGAAGGATTTGGGAGCTGCTCAGAAGATCTTGGGTATGGAGATTTACAGGGACAGGTTGAAGAAGAAGCTTTTCTTGTCACAGAAGAGCTACATCCAGAAGATACTGTCGAGGTTTGGCATGTCTTCAGCAAAGCCCTTAAATACTCCTAGTGCTTCAAATGTTCATCTATCATCAGCTTATGCACCACAGTCAGAGGCTGAGAAGGAGTACATGTCGAGAGTCCCATATGCTAGTGCAGTAGGTAGCTTGATGTACGCTATGGTATGCACTAGACCTGATCTTGCACATGTTGTTAGTGTTGTCAGCAGGTTTATGATACAACCTGGGAAGGAGCATTGGCAGGCTGTGAAGAGGATCTTCCGGTACCTTAAGGGTACACCTGATGTGGGGATTAGCTTCGGAAGTGATACAGAGTGCTTGGTGTCTGGTATTCTGACTCGGACTATGCTGGAGATGTTGACACGAGGAGATCGATGACCGGTTATGTATTCACTCTTGGGAGTTCTGTAGTGAGCTGGAAGGAAACTTTGCAGTCGGCGGTGACATTGTCTACTACTGAGGCAGAGTATATGGCGTTGACAGAAGCTGCTAAGGAGGGAATATGGTTGAAGGGACTGGTTGGTGATCTTGGTCTACATCATGATCAGGCAGTGGTGTATTGCGACAGTTTGAGTGCAATATGCTTGGCCAAGGATCAAGTCCACCATGAGAGGACTAAGCACATTGATGTGAGGTATCATTTCTTGAGGACAGAGAAGAGGATTAAGGTGAAGAAGGTTGGCACCGCGGATAATCCTGCTGATATGTTCACGAAGCCGGTTCCACATGGCAAGTTCCAACACTGTTTGGACTTGCTGAATGTCTTGAGTGGGTGACTCCGCCCTGCGGGGCATTGATGGCGGGAGAGAGATAGATGGAGCAGAGTACATCAAAGATTTCAGAGGAAGAGGATTCAAGTCAAGGTGGAGATTTGTTGATATGACTTGAATCGGATTATCAGCCGCTACGACTGGTGATCGGGGGTCTCGCTAGAGAAGTACTATAAATACTTCTCATACTCCTCTGTAATCTGTAATCTCCTCGATATAGTGAAACTGGCTCTCTCTCGCCCGTGGACGTAGCTAACACACATCGTGTTAGTGAACCATGTAAATCGTGTGTCTGTATTTTCGATTCTCGCTCTAGTATTCTTGCTTTGTCGATTCCTACGATTTCCCGATCCGTAGCAGCGCGTTTATAACAGTCGAGACCACCAACTCAAGATGTCAAACTTTGCATCATCACTCTCCTCATTGATTCCATCAGTTTGACATCTTAAATAGATGTCAAGCTCAGCAAAGCTACCTCATGTATCCTGCAAAAGTGCTTCCCTTTTCCTCTTCCTAATCCTCTCCTCTAGCTGCTTAATCCTATCACCACCAGCCGTGCTCTCACCAGTGGTAGGCTCAGATGCAGAGTAGGGTGCTTTTGATCCATACTTCCCTTTGTAAACCTCAAATAGCTGTCGCATTTCCTTCCTAATGCAGTCAACCATTTCTCCTCCCTTCACATTCCCATACATCATTGCAAAAACCTCAGACACCAAGTCAAGCTTACTTCTTGGATCAAGCACACATGCTATATAAATTGAGTGGTTCACCTTCATGTTCTTCTCGTTCACAACAGGTGATTCAAACCAATACTTTTCTACCTTTTCCTCAACATTCTCAGCCATCTTTTGGATCTCTTCAAGCGGATCCTTCTTCAATTTCTCAATGATGTCATTTACCGTAACAAGCATCTTGAAGAAGATATGCATAGTCACATATTTAGTTCCTGTACAATTAGAATAACACAAATTGAAATGGGCAAATCGTTAAAATTTTTAAATAAAATAATCCAATTCAGGAATTTCACTTACCAGAGACTAGAAGGGTCAAGTCATTGAAGACTTTCATATAGTCTCTCAACTTCCTAACCATCTGCCAATCTTGATTAGTTGGAAGCCCACCTCTTGAGTCAAGATAATCTCTAAGAGAATGATCGTGAGGACTTGAATACAACGTTGTAAACACTGCCTCAAAACTTTTTGCCGACTCTAACATGGTATAGGTGGAGTTCCACCTGGTCGGTTCATCCAAAGACACAAGTTTGGTTGACTCCATATGCAGAAATTCCATGCCATTCTTGAATCGTAACAACCTAGCTGGTGAAGACCTCACCCACTTCACACAATCCCGAACTCTGTCCACAGCACCACCAACTACTTTCAGTCCATCTTGTACCACCAGACTAATGATGTGTGCAACACATCGAAACTGTAGAAACCTCCCATCCATCAAATCACACCCCCACTCCTTTAGCTTCATTATTATGCACTCACTGACAACATCATTTGAAGTTGCATTGTCCATGGTCATGCAGAATAGATTCTTCACCTTCCACTCTTCAAGAACTTCTGCAAGCTTCTCTGCAATATCAACTCCAGTATGACTTGTGATGGGAACAAAGGATATCACCTTCTCCTGCATCTACCTCCAATCCGCCTCAATGAAAGTAAAATCTACACCTTTATACAGAACAAAACAATTGTAAAACATACAAGTCTGCCTATTCTCCGAGTCTCCTCTATGCACCCCTCAAATCCCATTGGTAACCTAGAGTTCCACTCAAGAAGCGGATGGAAGTAAAGAAGGCAAATCAATGAACTCTGATCCATCAAAGAAAAATGAAATTACCTCCAACTCATAGAAGCACTTGAACCGAACAAATCAACAGCATCCAAAGAATGACTTACCAAAGGTAGTCTCGCAGCTAAAACGAATAAAATCTGATGCAGAGCTCGGGTACTTCCCTTCCTCAGAGAGTCTGTAGTATTTGAATAAAATCTGAAAAGAGTTCAAACGAAATACAGTACAGAGATAAGGGTACTTCCCTTATGAGAAAGAAAGAGAGAATTAGTCCATCGAAATACAGTACAGAGAAAGAACCAGAGAGAAAGATTATA
Organism: Linum tenue; assembly: GCA_946122785.1. NCBI lineage: Eukaryota > Viridiplantae > Streptophyta > Magnoliopsida > Malpighiales > Linaceae > Linum > Linum tenue. The sequence continues at coordinate 34,225,993 of CAMGYJ010000003.1, forward strand.
ACCTGATGCTACTTGCTTCGTCAACCCCTTTGTTGAGGGCGCAGAACCACCTTTCACATATACATAAACCCATCAAACAATCTCCAATGTCAAATCCCGCAACCCACCAAACAATACCAGACCAAAGCAGCCCAGTAGGGACAAAGATAATATATCAGATGATCATCTGCAAAAGGCAAAAACATAATCTACCATGTAAGGGAAGGCTTCGCCAACAACAGAACTGCAAAGAATATAACAGGGGATTAAGAAGAGAAACTCGCCCAAATTCCAGCGACTCTTTTTGGAACTCCGAACCCTTGGTGTTGCCCACACCATCCTTAAGAACAACAGATCAATCAACGCCTAACCGTTTACTTAATCTTGCAAAATCTCGTCTGAAAAGTAATCACAATAAACCCATGAAAAACAGAACAAAATCATGAACGACAGAAAGATAACAAAACCAAGATTATAACCTGTGCACCGGGGCATTCTTTAAATCCCCTGTCTCTCTCTCTCAAATCTACAACCTGAGCATTTCGAGATCGCCATCTCCCAAACTGGATGTGAAAAACCATCGCCGATAGAAAAGTGAGAGAGAAAATAGGGGGAAAAGTGAGTGAGAGAGAGAGAAAGGGGAAAGGCCATTGCATCAACTAGAACAAATTTACTGGAATGTAAAAAATAAGGAGATGCCGAGAAGACCACCAACACCTAAAACAACGTGAAATTTCTCCTCGTTCTTCCGGGGGTTCGACGTGAACCGGCTACCGGCCGTCGCAGCGGCCGATTGCGAGGAGGAAGTGGGGGTTTCTTCTCCCAACAGTATCATTTCACGTACAAGCGGGAAGAAGAGCGAGAGGGATCAGCCGGCTCCCGTGACGGGATCAGATAGTGAAGGCGATGAAGGCGGTGGAAGCGGAGGTGGAGGAGGTGGCAACGGCGGTAGTTGAGGCGGTGGGGATGGCGAAGGCGGAGGTGACGGAGGAGGTGGCGATGATGGGGACGGTGGCGACGGCAGCCGTGGAGGTAAAGGAGGCAATAGAGGAGGTGGCGATGGTGGAGGCAGCCATTTTTGAGAGATTGAAGAGAGAGAGGAGAAAGAAAGGAGAGAGTAAGTGAGATGGTGTGGCCAAAACCTCTGACTCTCTCTCCTCTCTACTTATTATTTGCATGGCGGGGAAAACCCTTAACTTCTCTGCGAAGGATCACAAAATTCGAGAAACCCCTCGGGACCCGAAGAACAGTGCAGCAGTATCCATGGCAAGATAAGAGAAAAAAGCAAAGCGAAACGTACAGATTGACAGGTGTAATAATTAGCAGAAGGTTTCAGAGGGAATAGTTGAGAAAAGCAGAGAAAGAAAAGCAGGAAAGAGAGAGCGAAGGGAAAATGAGCGTGCAGCTGAGGGCAACGCGGCACACACAGCAACAACGGCGGGACCCAGACGCAGGAAGCCAAACAATAAGCAAAGGCGGCTGGTCCCAATCGCAGAGGACGCACCAATGGGAGGAGGGTGAACAGTAGTTTTGAGTCTAAATGAACAGGAATTTCGTGTCTAGGCATACAGTAACTTGTCTTTGCAAATAACTTGTTCTAATTGATTCATCACCTCCTAACATTAACCTTGATAATTTGGAGCATTAACCTTGAAAATTTATCATTGTAAGTTTTATGTGTTTCCAAGTTCAATCTACCTAGCGCTTCAGAAATAAAGGCTTCGGTTTGGAAACGAACGCATGCCAATGGACCACTCCATCTCCCCATCCCTCTGCAAAGCGACAACCCTTGTCTCTGTTTGTAGCAGAAGCATGTCTTCTTCAATTTAGGGATGGCAATGGGTCGGGTTGGGGCGGGTTTTGTCAAACCCAGACCCATGGGTTTATCTGCCAAAAAAACCGGGGTAAAACCCGCTGGGTTTGAAAAACTCAAACCCAACCCAACCCGCTGGGTATCCGCGGGTTCATGGGTACCCGTGGGTTTTTGTGGTAAAAAATTTACAATAACAAGTTTCTTTCAAAATAAAATTTTAACATTAATTTTCTCATACAAATTATTCATACAAAAAACACCAATCTAGAGCATACAAACAAACCGCAAATGATCAATACAAATTGTTCAAAATTAAAGATAAACATCTATAAACAATAAGATTAATTGAAAGCTTCTTACTCGTCAACTAAGTTTCTTCACTCTCCACTTCATAATATCAACTTCATTCTAAACAATTAGAAACAACAAATTATATATGTCTCCACAAACATAAAGAATATTAATTGTTTAAGGAAGATATATTATTTAGAGTATTAAATATACCGGGAAAGTAATTATATGTGTGTGGGCAGGTACCCATGGGGCGGGTTTACCTAAACCCAAACCCAACTCGACCCGGTGAATAGTGTAGCGGTTTAAACCCGAACCGGTCCAAAACCATTTGAACACCCCTAGCCAGCCGGATCCTCGGAGGCAAGATAGAGGAGAACGGACGTGAAAATTAATGTGGGGCAAAAGGGGGAAGGAGGAAATCTCGGTGGCAGGGAGAAAAAGGGTGCACAATTAGTTGCCCGTATCCCACCAAATCCCTTAACACTGTGTTTGGGATGAGGGGTAAATGGAGGGGTGTATATTTTGGGGGGTAATGGGGAATCCCAAAAAAATGTACCTGTTTGGATGTGTAGTAACTAGTGTTATTAAAGCCGAGCCGAGCTGCTCGGCCTGACCGGTAAAACCCCCACCCGATCACAAAACCGGTTCGGAACAGTCTAAAAACCGCTCCGGTTTTATGTAGTGGTTGAAGAGCGGTCGAGGCGGTTAACCGTTCGAGCCGATTGAGCCACTCGTCTGGTTTTTATCACTCAGCCACTAAATTTAATTTAAAAAAATTGCAGAAATTTGAAAATTGAAATAAACCAAAAACGTCGGCCTCTTAACTGAATCCTTATTTCCATTTCACAATTTCGAAGGAAAGAGATGAGTTTTGATTAAGAAATATCCACTATTTATACTGATAACGTTTATTAGGTACCGGTTCTTTAACGAGTTTTAAACGGTCTAATGTCGGTTGGACCACTAAAGTGCGAGCCATTCGCATTACCGGGTCATGCTCCGGTTCGGTTCTGACAACATTGGTAGTAACAGACTAACAGTAGGTGGGAGAGCATTAGTGGGGTTTTTCACTATTCTTTCTCACCCCCCAAAATGGGGTGCAAGGGAGGAAAAGAAGGGTGGAAGACAGGGTTTGACGTTGGTTATGTACTTATGTGGAAAAACGAAAAAGGAGGAAGGTGAGACCCAAGGGAGGAAAATATTACGGAGAGATAGTGGGACCATCCCAATTTTATTTTTAATTTTTATTATAATAATAACAATCATATTAAAACTTAATACTTTATTATTCATTTTGTACCCTCCTACTTTTTCTCCGAAACAACAATTTACAGTTCATGCACTTTGCACTTCTCTTAAATGTACTCCCCCCTACAATTTGCACCTCAATTTGCACCCCACTCGAATTTGCACCCTCCTCGTTGCCAAACATAGTGTAAATGCTACTCACAGTATTTATTATCTAATAATAATTAGCAAGGTTGTCAATTCGATTTGGCCAGATCGAATAAGTGGGCTAAGGGTTAATGGTCGAATCGGTTTAGCTCGATTCAGTCCGTTTTAGTCTAGATATATTAATAAATCATTATATCATGTACTTAATTAGATATTAGATATATCATTAACTTTTGATTTAATTTTAAGTGTCATATAATAATTTACCATATATATTAATACTTAAAATAATATATTAAAAATTAGGAGGGAGCAGGGGCGTAGCCAGGATTTTATTCAAGGGGGTGCCATACTTTTTTTACATATATAATTTGATATTTGATATTGTGAAATTATTCTAAAATTATATAAATTGGCTAAACTATCAAGATTTCACAGTTAATATATCTCACCAAATAACCATTCACAATTTCAATTCACTTGATGCGAAAGGCTGGTCAATCGTTTCACTGCATAAAATGTTAACAACTTGTGCATAGACAACTGGCAATAGCAAATCAAATCAATTTTCACATGCAAATACATTAATGAGAACTAATTTTCTCTTTCCGACTATATATCGTTATCATAAGCATCTAATGATTTTCTCTAATAGTCTGCATTTCTTATCCATATTGATAAACTAGAATGTAAAAATGTAGATATTAGTAGATGAAATTAATTTACATAGTTTGTTGTGGTTTAATGATAGCATATTTGACGATTGATATTGAAATTAAGAGATTGAATATCATTATTAACATACTAATATTATTAATTTTGGGCTTTTCTCCAAATCCAAGGGGGTGCCATGGCACCCCCTTGTTTGCCTCTAGCTACGCCTCTGGGAGGGAGATATATTAAAACTTTCGATAGGCAACGCGCGGATGTTGACCTCCAACTAATGGGAGAACTACCCAAAAAAAATGCAAAAGACAGTCACAAACCTTTTAGTTTCAGGACAACCAACCCAGTCAAAATCTGAAAGGGCTTGAATTTGATTGTTAGAAACAGTATAAGAGAATAGACCCTGAGCTGGAGTACTAAGCTTTGATATTTCTTGTAGTAATTGATGTGTGGCTTGCTCATAACTATTGTGGGAGCATCTGCGAATTGGATCGACTGGTTACGGTGTAAGATACATCAGATCATGTTGTACAAAAACATCGAAGTCGACCTAAAAAACTTTTAAGGAAAGTAGTCTTTTTCCCCCTGGTTTGTAGCCCATAAACTCAAGAATATTGGTAAGTTTGGCAATCCATTACTTGCCGACTTGCTTTAATTTTCAAAAGCGTTAACACTAATTTTGGCCCCTGAATTATGTGGTTTTTCTATTGTGGCCCCGAACTAATTTGCTTCCTAATTTATCTCTTAAACTTAGAATATGTTCGTAATGCAGCCCTTACTATTAGTAGTCCGTTGAGCCTGGCCCACATGCTGAGTGCACATAATGAGTAAGCTATAAGTCAGTGCCAAGTCAAACATAAATTGTGTATAGTTACAAAATACTTAATTAACTTGTAACTAGCAGCTCGTTGTTCCTACGAAGGTGAAGGCATTTGTGTGGATCTTGTCAAACAAAGGAATTTTTACCCGCGACAATCTGATGAAGCGAGGGTGGAAGTTGGCGAGCATGTGCGTCATGTGTAGAGTTGTTGTCGAAGACATTAATCACCTGTTTGTCCAATGTTCCTTTAGTTGCAAGCTCTGGAATCTCCTTCTTAATATGGTTGAGATGAGCGGCCCCTTTGAAGATGACATTGATGCCATGATTAAGGGCTGGCCAGTTGCTAAGCCTGTCACTTGGATTGACTGGTTCAAGAGTGTTCTTTTACATGCGTTTACTTGGGAGATTTGGAAAGAAAGGAACGCCCGTGTGTTTCGAGACACCTCTAGACCGTTGCAGATCATCTTCTACAAAACCTGCAGGTCACTGGCTTCTTGGATGACGGCTTCTGGCGTCTTAACCGAGCAAAATAGGCAGGAGTGGCTCGTAAGGATGTTTCAAGTCTGCCCTTCACGTGCCCGCATTCTGCAGCTGGAGGAAGGGGCGAGTTAGTTTGGGTCGCTATGGTAGTGGATTTTGCTGGCAGGCGCCTTTCTGGGCTGCTGTCCGTCTTGTTCGCTGTCTTTTAGTGACTTGTTCTTATCGCAGAGGTGGTCTGGTCCATCGAGCATGTTCTTGTTTGTGCCTGGACAGTAGGTATATGTTTCCTTCGTTCTCGTTCTTTTCCTTTTGTTCTCAGGATTAGGCCTCGTGATCCTTGTTGTTGTCCGAACTTCTTTTTGTTTTCATGTTTGCTCTCTAATAAAATCTCGCACTTATAAAAAAAACTTGTAACTGGGATTTCCTTTTCCAAAGTGATGATAGTATCGGATGGTCTCACAATATACTTCATCAAGATTTCCATTGTAAAAAGCCATATTAACATCTAACTACTCTGAAAACCAATTTTGAGTAGCAGCTAGAGCATGACCCTTACGGTGTCAGTCTATGTTGATACTCGATACTGCCTTGTTAAATTTGGACGAGTACTTCTAATTAGGGCTGGCAATTTGGACCGGCATCGGATGGAAAACCGGAAACCGGACCGTAAAACCCAGACGGTTTTAAGACCGAGACCGGATGTAAAACAATCCAATCCCGTCTTTGGTCTCAGAATTAGCAAAAATCCCCGGACCGATCCAGTCCGGGTCAAAACCGTGTAAAAACCGGAAGACCGAATAAATAAAAACAAATCAGACCAGAGGCAATTCTGACCCAAAGCCAAAGCCCATAGGGGCCCAAACAAACCTACTACCCGACGGCCCATAGGAGCCCATTTAGAACTTTTGTTAGTTTTAGGGTTGGCTGGTTGCAGATGCAGACATGCAGCCGATGCCCCCTGCCTCTCGTGAGTCTCTTGTCCTGCCCACTCTATCTTCATTCGCCGTCACACAATCACACATCGCAGAGAGCCAGGCAGCCGCCGAACAAAGCAGCCGCCGCCAGCAGCCTGTCGCCCGGCGCCCGAAGCCTGCAGCCCATAGTCCGCCTCTGCGGCCCACGCCGACACAGCGACGACGGCATCGGCCTCGACCCAGCCACGACGAGACGTCGACTCAGCCCCGAGTCTCCGACCATCGAACGCGACGCCGACTCTGTCATAGCCTCGTCGCCCCTCCGTCCAATCTCATCGCCGTCCGTCGACTTTTGGGGAACAGCTGCCGAACTCAGAAAAATGGAAGGGAGCAGCAGCTGGGTAAGTAGTTTTGGTTTATTAATGAGTAGTTTTATTTTATTAGTGATGATTTGAATGGTGGAATGTAATATAGTAGGGCTGGATGAGTTTATTATCGATTAGTTTTAGTTTGTTCTTCAATGGATTTAATTGTTTTGTGCAGGGCACTAAAAAGAGAATACCAACATCAAGAGGAGATGATAATTTGCCTCCTCTTCTTAGTAAGAAGCGACCACAACCACAAGCTTCAAAGACAGCTGTTGAAAGTGGGAATAATAGTGGAAATGTTAATGTTCAAGCCGCTGCCACTCAAGAACAAGAACGGCCAGCAGCTACCAACACCACAACAACACCTGAAATGGAGAAGACCAATAGGGAGTATGTGTTAAGGTCACCTGTATGGCAGAATTATGATTGTTACAAAGATGCCAAAGGCAAGAAGAAGGCAAGGTGTCATTACTGTGGAAAGTCACTGGCTGGGGATCCCTCGGGAAATGGTACAAGTTCTTTGGGTAGGCATACTCAAAGGTGCTTAAAGAAACAAAAAGAAAAGGGGAAGCAGTTGAATCTAGAACTCAATCCAACTTCTGTTGAAGGGCAAGGAGTTTTGGGGACTTGGAAATTTGATCAAGCATTTATCAAAGCTGGGTTAGTTGAAATGATAATTCTGGATGAAATGCCTTTTAGGAGCGTGGAGAAAGAAGGGATTAAGCGCTTCATGGCACGTGCTTGTCCGATGTTTAAGATTCCAAGCAAAAGAAGTATTAGAGAAGATTGTTTTAGATTGTTTCTTGAACAGAAGGGCAAGTTGAGAGATTACTTCAAGATCAAGTGTGGAGGAAGGGTGTCCATAACTACCGATAGTTGGACTTCTTGTCAAAATTTCAACTATATGTGCATCACTGCACATTTTGTTGGGAAGGATTGGAAGCTGTACAAGAAGGTGATAAGTTTATGCAAGATTAAAAGTCATAAGGGGATTGATCTAGGTGATGCAATAGCCTATTTTTTGGAGCATTGGGGTTTGCAAAATATTTTCACAGTCACAGTTGACAATGCAAGTGCAAATGACAGGACACTTCTTCATTTGAGAGATCAACTTGAAGAATGGGGTACTAATATAGTTGGTGGGAAGTACCTTCATATGCGGTGTATTGCTCATATAGTGAATTTGATTGTGAGCGATGGTTTAAAAGAGATGGGCATGTCAATAAGGAGGGTGAGAGAGGCTGTGAGATGGGTTAGATCATCACCATCTAGATTGGAAAAGTTCAAGGAGTGTGTGGAATTTCACAACATTGAATCCAAGAAGATGTTGAGTCTAGATGTGCATACAAGGTGGAATTCCACCTACTATATGCTTGAAGTTGTTGTGTTGTTTGAAGATGCATTCTCTAGTCTTGAGAGGAAGGATAAGGATTACAAACCCGAGCTCAAGGCAAAGAGGTACAAGAATCAAGAAATTGGTGTCCCTCAACATGAAGATTGGAAGAATGCAAAAGTTTTGACGAAGTATTTGGAATTCTTTCATGATTTGACTTTGATTGCATCCACTAATTCTGTTGTGACTGCTCATCGATTCTTGAGAGAGTTTGGAAGGGCATTCTATCATGTTGAGAAAATGATGAATAGCACAAATGATGACATAATTAGGATGGGTATGAAGATTGATAAGCCGTTAATTGCACATGTTTTTACCCCTATTCTGGAGCCGTTTGAGGTGTTGATTCTTGTGTTTTAGGCCGATTTCACGCTAGGTTGTGTTTGTTTGTGATATTTCAGGTCCTAGCAAGTGAATGAAGGTATAAAAGCGAGTTTGGGGTCCATTGGACGAAGATCGGGCGCGAGGCAAGTCAAAAAGGAAGCCACACGGGAACACTCACAACTCACACGGCCGTGCCAGTGACCAATTTGGACGTGTGGGATTGTGCGAGCCTTCACACGGGCACAGATAATTCCCACACGGTCGTGTGAAGTTGCAATTTGGCCGTGTGGAATTCTGCGAGGCTTCACACGGCCAGGCTGGGTGAGCTACACGGCCGTGTGGCCCTGGCCGTGTGGGAAGCCTGAAACTCAATTACTCGGAACGCAGCGTTTTGATCTCACACGGGCAACTGGGTATGCCACACGGCCGTGTGGCCCTGCCCGTGTGAATCGGGAATTTCTGGTTTTTACCCAATTTCGGGCTGCAAGTGGGAGAATCGGATTTTCAGAGCAAAAACAGAGCCCTAGAGAGAGAAAGTACGAAGAACACATCCTAGAAGCTATCTTGGAGCTGGGTTTCATCAAATCAAGCTTGGAGATCGTCATAGGAGTGGAAATCATTAGGGGTGGGCAACGGGACGGGACGGGATACCCATCCCGTTTGAAACGGGTACCAGTCGCATTTGGAGAACAAAGTCCATCCCATGTCCCAACCCATATAAGTAAACGGGTACCCATTACCCGTACGGGACGGATAACGGGTACCCAAACTACCCATAAATACCCGAAGTTTGAATCACTAAAATTTTAATAAAAGTTAACTTGTGCCCCTACTTAACAATCACAATATCCATTCGTGTTACAAAATTCATCCCAATCACACGATACGACAAATACTCGGTTTACAACCTACAAATTCATGAACAACCACAAGGCATTGAATAAATCATTCAAAGCACCCATAACATTAACAACTAAGAAAGGAAGAAGTTGATGTTGTTAGTTGCAAGTTGGAACTATAAAATTATAGTTGCTGTAAAACTAATTTGGGGAATGGCACGCTGCTGTTTGGTCCAAGTAGCAAGCTGCTAGGTGTTCTGCTCCAATTTCGAATTCTAATTCCGATGACTCCGCTGGCAGCTGCAAGCCTGTAACCTGCAAAAATGAGAATTCTTATTGTCGCGACAGCGTGGAAGGACGGCTGGGCTACGGAGATTATGATTATCACGACGATCGAAGAGAATACAGCCTGAGGAGAGATCAGAGGAGTCAAGGCGAGTTCCTGGGCGCTGGTTGCGCGGTGCGCTTTGGCCTTTCAGTTTCTGTTTCAAGCTTTGAGCCTTTGTATAATGAACGGGTTTAACGGGTACCCATATTACCCAAACGGGTATTTGCGGGTAACCCGCGGGTACCCTTTGTAGTAATGTACAATCCCAAGTCCCATCCGTTAATAATATTACGGGTATTATGGGTACCCGTAACCCTAAAAAAATGGGACGGATGCGGGTATACCCAAATACCCGTTACCCGTTGCCAACCCCTAGAAATCATCATCCCAGAGCAGATTCTTCCCATTGTTATGAGTATGACTGCTTTGTATTCTGTTTTCCCCTCTCTCTCTCTCTATGGAGTAGAACCCTTCTCTCACTTGGGTATGAAGAACCCTAGTTCCATGTGTTAGGGATTTGATTGTAATGACTTGGGATGATATTACTGTTTGGTTTTAATCGAATGATGCATGTTTATTGAGTCAATTGAAGTCTGATCAGCTTTTCCTGATTTCTGCTGCAACCTGAGATAGATAGAATCTGATTAGGTTATTAAAGCCTCATCATTCGGTGGTAGGAGATTGGCTATACGAGAGTTAGCCAGTTTACTGCTTTGTACTAGAATCCAATTCCAGTAGTGGAGTTCTGTGCTTATTGCTTCAGTTTTCTATCCCGGTGAAGACTAGTCGTCTGCCGGGTACTTAGACTGAGAGGGCTTGGTCAGCTTAAGAGATTCCAAGCTACTGTCGGATCTTCCGCAGTCTAATCAACAGTAAATCAATTCATGGAAATTACAATTGAAACCTAACTAAGGTGCTAGGGGACTCATTCCCGAGTGACTCTTCTTTGCTTGAGAAAATCGTACCAATTCCTGCTTTCTTTTTGCTTTTGCTTAAATCAACAAACACTTAACCTAGTTGGCTAGATAATAGATACTCACGGAGTAAGCAGTAGATCTAGACCCCGGGTTGATAATAGAACTTGCCATTTTACTTCATTCCCGGACTGCGATTACACTTGGTCGCAGTTTGGTGTTGTGTTTTGGCGTATCAAGTTTTTGGCGCCGCTGCCGGGGACCCTCTAGGTTATTGGGGAAACGTGAAAGTCTGTTACTTTAGCTTTTTTCTTTTCTTTTCCACCCTTGCTTTTCACTTGGGTGTTATGTTTTTGTTGGTGCAGCTCTGAAACATGTATCCTCATGGCTTCTCCAACCATTGGGGGTATCAACCACCATCCGTGTGGTATTACCCCGAGACTTCCTGGAGCAATCAAGGAGGAGAAGACTATGGATTCGGATGTCAGTACCAACCCCCCTACTACGGAGAATAACCAAACCCTTGGGAACCTCAAGGACAATATCCTTTTCAAAGAGAGTTCCTGCCACAACCAGAGGGGCCATCTGGGTTGGAGTTAGCCATGGAGTCCTTCACGGGTCACTCTGCAGAGCCATGCTATACTTCACTGGAAGATCCGAACAAACAACTAAGGCTTCTCGTGGAGCAGTTTGCTCGAGACACTGAGAGAACATGCTCCGAGATGGATCTTCAAATCCAAGCCCTTGCCTCTTCCGATCCCTCATTTCTCCATGAAATGGAGGAGACTGTTCAGTGCTCAGCGAAGCAAACAAAGTGGGTGGAGCAAGTTTGCTCACATCCTGCTCAAGATCACCTTTCTGCTACCACGCTAAAAGAGGTGGGGGATGACAAAGGCTACGTGGGCGTTGAGGAGCATACAGAAGTTATCACAGAGAACACCCAAGATAGTCATGATCAGGAAAGTCCTTTGGTTGCAGATCAAACCTGTAACACCTTAGGCGAATCCCACATCGACAAAGCACGGGAGAGATCCATGGTTCATAAGTAGGAAACCGACCTTAACTGACAAGACGCGTTTTGGGGTGTAATGGAGGAGTTCTTGTGAGAACTCCGAAGTTAAACGTGCTCAGTGTGGAGCACAACAAGGATGGGTGACCTTATGGGAAGTCACCCTGAATTGCACCCCAAGTCAAAATCCGTGCGGGTGTAGAGGCCCAAAGCGGACAGTATCTTGTCGGGAAAAGGTTCGGGATGTTACAAGTGGTATCAGAGCCTCTCCGCGTCCCTCTTGAACGATGGTGGGGCAAACCTCAACGAGGACGTTGAGTCCCAAGGGGGGGGGGTGTATGTAACACCTTAGGCGAATCCCACATCGACAAAGCACGGGAGAGATCCATGGTTCATAAGTAGGAAACCGGCCTTAACTGACAAGACGCGTTTTGGGGTGTAACGGAGGAGTTCTTGTGAGAACTCCGAAGTTAAACGTGCTCAGTGTGGAGCACAACAAGGATGGGTGACCTTATGGGAAGTCACCCTGAATTGCACCCCAAGTCGAAAACCGTGAGGGTCGAGACCCAAAGCGGACAGTATCTTGTCGGGAAAAGGTTCGGGATGTTACAAAACCTTTCCTCATTTATGCTCTAACATGTTGGGCCCGTGCGAGGAGATGCAAGATGATCCCATTGAAGAAATTGATTGGCGACTTGCTCTCCAATATGTTCTAGAAGGAGAAGAGCGAGCAAGGATGAGGAAGGAAGTTGTGGAGGATGAGGAAGAAAGAAAAGAAGAGGTAGTTCTTGATCTTTTCCAAGGGGAGAGACCACATTTTGAAGAAGGAAGGGGGGTTGAGGAAGCAATTGACATCCAGGCTGAGGATGAAGTTGAGGTGGAAGAGGCTTGCACCAACCCTATCTTACATTTGATATCTGCACCAAACTTCGAGTAGCTGCTTGGCAAGGACCCATTTGCAGTGTCTCTGTGCCAGACCAAGACCACATCAACATCAATTCCTCTTGGTGGATGCGAAGGTGGTCAATCGAATATATCTTATCTGATTTGGGGAAGTGAGACAAGATATGCAGACGCGAAGGAGAGGTCTCATGAGTGGAGACTTCATCTTCCTCAAGGCCACGAGCCATCTTCATCACCTATTACATCACCTGCTTGTGACTCGAGACTCCACATCATCGACGAGAACCTCAACTTAAAGGAGGTTCTGGGATGGACCAAAACTTAGGAGCAACCGTCTAGCTAAGACGTAAAAGAAGCGCTTGTGGGGAGGCAACCTCACCTAGGTTTGCATTTTCCTACCTTTTTCCTTTTGATTTTTTTGTGTTTTTTTGAGTCGTGAGGGGTTGTTCACGAGTTGTATGTCGTTCTGGAGTGAAAACAGGTCAATTTCGGAGTTCTGGCAGCTCACACGTCCAGCCCTGAAAGTCACACGGCCGTGTGGATTTGAGTTTTGGCCGTGTGAGCTCTCGTGAAATTCCACACGGCTAGTTGTGAATGTGACACGGCCGTGTGGAATCCCACCCTAGCCGTGTGAGCTCTCGTCAAAAGTCACACGGCCAAATGTGCTTTTCGCACGGCCGAGTGGAAAATCCTCGGCCAGCCCGTGTCGGCCGACACGGGCAAATGTGGACCTCACACGGCCGTGTGAGCCTGCCCGTGTGGCCGAACCACTGGCTATAAACTCGGCCGACATGGCGACATCGATCTGGACAACCTTGGCGACGAGTAGGCTGTACTTGTCACCCCTCAGTGTGTGTTTTTGTTTTAGACTTTTTTTGTTTGCTCCATGTGTTTGAGGAGCTTGAACTGAGTTTGTCGTGTGTTTTGTTTCTTTTCTTTTGTGGCCATCTGGGCCAACTCTGATCCCTAACGAACATGTGCTAGTGTGTTCTTGATGTTCCCTTAGTGCAGAACTGTCTGTTCGTACCATATGTCCCACGCTGACTGGTCCACTTCCAGTCTCCCGCAGCATTTCGATCCGGTAACATCGTTCCTCTTCTCTATCCCTCTACTCCATTGAGGGCAATGTCGTGCTTAAGTGTGGGGGGGGTGCTTTGTATCGCTTGGAATGTATATATGTGTGCTTGGACCTAGTCCGCTGTCCAAATCTCGAGATTTGAGGGCTCCAAGTACGGCTGTTTGATCATATTGGCACTCTGTTTTGATTGGTGAATTGAATGGTTTTCGGATTAATGCATGACAACTGGATGGTGATTAGGATTGATTATTTGTTCTTGACTGTCTCTTATGCATCTAGTTCAGGGAATCAGAATGAGAGATAGAGCATATAGGTAGCCATGTGAGATTTGAGCCTGCTCGTTTCTTTCTTGTGCGATAGTTCCCTTTTCCATGATGTGTAGCATTCACGTTGTCATTAGCTAAGATGATGGAGGCATAGGATTAGCCCACGACCAAATTGATTGTCCTGGTGTGTCATACTCCCTAGTCAGCCCCTTTGAGCCGTGTGTTATCCTTTCTTTCGGTCTTCAATGAAAAGTCACCCTTTTGCATCTTTTAGAAGGTTCCACAAAGTGATTTTTACATGTTCTCTGCTGTTTCTGATAAATGTAATGTGAGAGTTGGAGGTAGTTCTTAAAAAGTTGGGCAGGTGTTTGAAAATGTGCAGAGGTGGTGGTTCTCTTAAGAAATGAAAAAAAAAATGAAAGAAAAACAAAGAAAAAATGAAAGCAAAAGAGAGCCACCACCAAAAATCTGAATAGTGCCCATTAAGTAGTGCTTCTTAGCAGTCTGGCTTAGAAATACTGGTATTTATGTGACCTCCTTCGCTCTTGTGCTCTGAATTTGAGTAATGCAGAATAGCAGAAAGAAAGTACTGGTTTGATTGACTGTGAGTTTGTTAGGTTTGGAATTGTGGAACCTTGTGCTATGAATACTTCCACCGCCTAAAAGGTCTTTTCCCCATGTCTAAGACCCTAGCCAGTCACTTGAACCTGTGTCTAAGACCTCCTGATTAGTTAGTGATGACAACCATTTTATGTGAACTCTAACCTTTAGAGGCTGCCGTCATGGTGAAGAGATGTTAGGAATTGAGAGAATAAGTATGCGCATTTTTCGCATCAAATTGACCTGACCCCACTGGTCGAGAGTGAGCGATTCATTTCCTTGTTCTTTACACTCTTTACCCGGTGAAGACCTAGATGGCTCGGTCTTGATTCTGATGTCTTGAGTTTTATGCATGAGTTGACTGTCTTGAGTGAGTGATTGAGTCAAGTCTATGTTGGTTGATGAACAGAAGGGAGACTCCTCCGTTACTCGATTTTGCTGCACTCGAATGTCTTCTGTAGTGGTTGTCCAGGTTGCTATTGAGGTTGTTCAGGTGTTGATGTTTGAAAACCAGTATGATTCATGTGTTCTGTGCCTATATGATTTGTCCCCAATGTTGGTATGATTGAAATATGTGAGCTGACCTTGTGTCTGACTTCGTTTGCTTGGGGACCAGCAAACGGTTAAGTGTGGGGGAGTTTGATAAACGGTTAATTGCACATGTTTTTACCCCTATTCTGGAGCCGTTTGAGGTGTTGATTCTCGTGTTTTAGGCCGATTTCATGCTAGGTTGTGTTTGTTTGTGATATTTCAGGTCCTAGCAAGTGAATGAAGGTTTAGGAGCGAGTTTGGGGTCGATTGGACGAAGATCGGGCGCGAGGCAAGTCACAAAGGAAGCCACATGGGCACACTCACAACTCACACGGCCGTGCCAGTGACCAATTTGGCCGTGTGGGATTGTGCGAGCCTTCACACGGGCACAGATAATTCCCACACGGCCGTGTGAAGTTGCAATTTGGCCGTGTGGAATTCTGCGAGGCTTCACACGGCCAGGCTGGGTGAGCTACACGGCCGTGTGGCCCTGGCCGTGTGGGAAGCCTGAAACCCAATTACTCGGAACGCGGCGTTTTGACCTCACACGGGCAACTGGGTATGCCACACGGCCGTGTGGCCCTGCCCGTGTGAGTCGAGAATTTCTGGTTTTTACCCAATTTCGGGCTGCAAGTGGGAGAATCGGATTTTCAGAGCAAAAACAGAGCACTAGAGAGAGAAAGTACGAAGAACACATCCTAGAAGCTATCTTGGAGCTGGGTTTCATCAAATCAAGCTTGGAGATCGTCATAGGAGTGGAAATCATCATCCTAGAGCAGATTCTTCCCATTGTTATGAGTATGACTGCTTTGTATTCTGTTTTCCCCTCTCTCTATCTATGGAGTAGAACCCTTCTCTCACTTGGGTATGAAGAACCCTAGTTCCATGTGTTAGGGATTTGATTGTATTGACTTGGGATAATATTACTGTTTGGTTTTAATCGAATGATGCATGTTTATTGAGTCAATTGAAGTCTGATCAGCTTTTCCTGATATCTGCTGCAACCTGAGATAGATAGAATCTGATTAGCTTGTTAGAGCCTCATCATTCGGTGGTAGGAGATTGGCTATACGAGAGTTAGCCAGTTTACTGCTTTGTACTAGAATCCAATTCCAGTAGTGGAGTTCTGTGCTTATTGCTTCAGCTTTCTATCCCGGTGAAGACTAGTCGTCTGCCGGGTAGTTAGACTGAGAGGGCTTGGTCAGCTTAAGAGATTCCAAGCTACTGTCGGATCTTCCGCAGTCTAATCAACAGTAAATCAACCCAGGGAAATTACAATTGAAACCTAACTAAGGTGCTAGGGGGACTCATTCCCGAGTGACTCTTCTTTGCTTGAGAAAACCGTACCAATTCCTGCTTTCTTTCTGCTTTTGCTTAAATCAACAAACACTTAACTTAGTTGGCTAGATAATAGATACTCACGGAGTAAGCAGTAGATCTAGACCCCGGGTTGATAATAGAACTTGCCATTTTACTGCATTCCCGGACTGCGATTACACTTGGTCGCAGTTTGGTGTTGTGTTTTGGCGTGTCAAAGATGAAGGCTAAAGTTGACAAATATTGGTCGGAGAAGGATTGTGTCAACTTCAGATTGAACAGGTTGGTTTACATGGTTGTGGTGTTTGATCCGAGGCATAAGATGAATTATCCGGATCATATTTTCAAGAAGATGTTGGAGAGGATAGGGCAAAAGTTTTGGTGAAAGAGTTGAATGATGAACTAGAGAAGTCGTTTGAATATTATCAGAGTAAGATGCCTCCTCCTGCTCCTTCTCCTCCAAAACGTCGAGTACAAGTTGCCACTTCAAGTTCACCGAGGTCAGGTAGTGATTCTGATAAATCTTATGATGATTATGATCCTGATGATGATTATGGAAAACCTCAAGCTGGTCATACTAAGAGTGAGTTGGAGAAGTATCTTGATCATCCTCGAGAATATGACGATGCCGAAGAAGAGTTTGATGTGTTGAAGTGGTGGAAGACTAATGCTATGAGATATCCTATCTTGAGTGAGATGGCAAAGGATATGTTTGTTATTCCTATGTCAATTGTTCCTTCCGAGTCCGTTTTTAGCACAAGTGGGCGTGTTTTAGATGAATTTAGGAGCTCTTTGCATCCTAAGATTGTGGAAGCTCTCATATGCAGTCAAGATTGGCTTAGATCAAGTTCTAGTGAGGTTATGGAGCATCTTGATGGTGAAGATGATGACTATGAGGATCAAGAAGACTTCGTGAATGGTAAGTAAATTACTTTGTAGTTTTTAGTTTTGGCCATATAAATGCTATTGCTAACAATTATATTTTTTTGATCCATGCCATTTAGTTTACAATGCTATTATGGTGGATGAGGCGGAAAGGTGTGAGCATGTGAGTGGACACGAAGGTACAAGTACGAGCAATGTCGGAGGGAGTGATGTGTTTGGCTCGAGGAGTGGAACAAATCAAGGAGGTGGATCTAATGCTTCATTTGTTTCTCTTGATCCTGATGAGTAGAAATGGTTTGGTGAATTTGGGGTTTGATGTCTAAACTTTGGTTGTGAACTTGTGATGCACTTTATTTTTATTTTGAAGTTTGAATTGGACTTTGAGTTTGTAATAGACATGAATGATGGTTGTGATTTTGTATTGGACTATGTTTGACTTGATTTTTGCTACAAACAGGTTGTCAGAAAAATGAGTATATGCTCCTGAATTTTCTGCAACATGGTCAAAATGGGTCAAAACAGGTCAAAACCGGATTGGGACCGGACTGGGTCAAAACCGGACTGTACCCAATCCAAGCTTTGGTCCCCATATTTCCAAAAAGACCGGACTGATACCGAATCAATTCGGGTCAATTTAACCGGACCGGACCGTATCGCCACCCCTACTTCTAATGCACTGATTGAGTATTGAGGATATGAATGATTTATCTCAAAAAAAGAAGTGGGGGAAACTAATGGTCTTGAACTTAATAATATTTAATGACGGAGCAAACCGTAGACAACTACGTTGGGGTTGGGATTGTTAATTACTCCAGGTTAGGTGAACCAATTCGTCACCTCTTGTGTCTTGTCCTACTTGCCGAGTACGCGGTATTCCCTATTGATCCATAATACAATAAATCTAATGTGACATATGAGTCAAGTGGAGATAAAGAAAATTGTGAAGAACACCGTGTCTCTCTATCACCAATAATTAATTCTTGCTGACCAATCTTCTGATCTTGCACTGAAAATTGAGAGCCGGGATCATGAACGAAGAACTACCACACTTGTAGAAGTGGATCACCGAAGAACAAGAAGGACTGAAGTGCAATAGTTTGAAAATTGTGAATAGTTTGTGAAATGTTTTTCGTATAGTTTTTCATACGTAATCGTTTTAGCTAAACAAATTCGTTATTCATTAAATAGTGATCGTAGCCTCTTGTAATTGATGGTTTTGTACAGAGGTTAATATAACTGTTGTATATAAAAAAAGACCACTTAGTCCATAGAGCTGGCCTTTGAGCCTTCTCTTCCAATAACCCTATTTGCCTTCATCGTCTTCCTCTCTTGCTCAATCTCATATGAAACCCTAGTCCATTCAAGAATTTCACATGGTATGAAAGTCTGGTTGTTCTTATCAACCAATTTTCTTTCCAAGAATCCCAAAACTTTCCGTTTTCTTTCCAGGTCTTGTACATAATAATATTTAATAACTAATTAAACTGTAGACAACTACGTTGGGATTGTTAATTACGCCAGTTTAGGTGAACCTATTCGTCACCTCTTGTCCTACTCCTAGTTGCCAATTACGCGGTATGAGCTATTAATCAAAGGTTGCGAATACTTATGAGAACTGTGATGCTAATTGAAGATTGATTAAAAGCCAAAGTGAAGTGTTGCCTTTGGGGAGTAGCTAGCGAAGTGGTTAATTAGGTGGATGAATTAGACAGTACCTTATTAAATCAAGCAGATTCTTTCTTTCATAGAAAACAGACTTAGTTTTCCAAACTACTTATTAATGCAATAATGTTCCGGCTGCCGATACTGTTATATATATACATTAATTTACGAGGCAAAAAATGAGTTGAATTGTCTATTTTTAATTAGCATTTTACCCGGCCAGTTGGCCTGATATATTAATTTTATAATTTATATAAATTGATTTATTTATATTCTTAAACCATGTTGAATCTTCTAAATATTGTGCGTTCTTGATTCATAACCGAGTTTGTAGTATGTCTATATAAAAAATTCTCAATATTTAGCACATTTTTGGTACTTTGATTTTCTAATCATAAATTATATCGCTATCACGTTCCATTTAGAACATATGTAAACATTTAACCAAAGCACTAAAATTTATTATCTTATGTAAAAATTAATTTAAGGGATCCAAAGACTCTTAGATTCATATGATATGGAGGGACCTTATGCAGCAAACTCAAAAGGAGTGTTGGGGTTCAAAAGAGGTGTAGGGGTTCTATTAATGAGGTAAGCTGGATCAAGGACAAAGAAACTCCAGTAACAAAGTGGAAGACCATACTAGAATCTAAGGGACCTAGCAACATTTAGAAGATGCTGGTGTTTTCTCTCCACTAGACCATTTTGTTGAGCTGTGTAAGCACAACTCATTTCATGAACAATTCCATAGGTAGAATAAAAATCATAGATATGGAATTCAGCCCCTTGGCATGATCTGATGGTTTTAACAAGTACAAAAAACTGAGTTTGTACCATTTGCCAAAAAGACTGCTAGGCGGACCTTGCTTCACCCTAGGATTTAAGAAGAAAAACCCATACAGCCCTACTGTAATCATCTACTACAGTAAGGAAATAGGTAAAACCATCAACTGAAACTGTATTGAGCGGTCCCCAAATATCCACATGAACAAGGGAGAAAATGTGTGTACTGGTTGAGGTGCTTACAGGAAAAGGCAGCCTCTTTTGTTTAGACAAATGACAAACATTACAGTGTTTAATGAAAGGTAAAATTACATCAGAACAATGATGCTTTACTTCTCTCAATCTTGACAAGGAAGGGTGGCCTAATCTGGCATGCCAGATGTAGAAATCCTGGCTCCGAAAGTTGAAAACTCCTGCAGCTATACTGGGGGAATCCTTAGGAACACCAAACACTTGACTCTTGGACTCTGAAAACAGGTAAAAACCTTTATTCACTTGGGCTAAACCAATCCTCCTCCGAGTAATAAGGTCCCGAATGACATAAAAATGGGATTTAAAAACTAAGGAGACTGGATGGGTTAATTTACTTACAGAAACCAAATTATAAGTAAAACTAGGAACAAAAAGGACTTGAGTGAGAAAAAATCCACAAGGCAGAGTGACAATCCCAATATGAGTTGCTGAAACTTGCTGACCATTTGGCAAATTCACATATATCTGGTCTATTGGTTTGCATTTAAGGAAGAAGTTGATGTCACAGATTATGTGATCTGTAGCTCCAGTATCAAGAATCCAAACTGTGGGATTGAGAACACTAAAGCAAACAACTTTACTTGAGGTAGTAGCAAAGAAATGAGATGGTTCATTTAATCTGTGCACACCATTAACAGAAGGAGACCCCCTGACAGCCATTGCTGCTGAATGTTGCATATGAGGTGATGTTAGTGGAGAAGGTGAAGGAGAGGGTGAACTTCCCAACATAAGCTTCAATTTTTCAAACTGGGAAGCAGTTAACAAACCTGTTAGAGGCAAGTCTGAATCCGTTCTGCCATAGCCTGATGAAAAGAGCTTCCTCCATCAGTAATGTTGGTATCAATTGAACCAGCAAAAGGTGCTCCTCCTCCTTCTCTGTTTTGTTTGTTCTTCAGATTAAAACATTCTTGATTTGTGTGAAACTCCTTCTTGCAGAACCTATACCACTTCTTCCCTTCAAAAGTATAATCCCTAGGTTCTTACTAGGCTGACCCTACTGTCCTTGTCTCTGCTGACCTTGATGGCCTCCTGACCCTTATTGCCCTGATCTCTACGGTCAAGCTGCAAGGAGGGCCAAGGATTCAACTCGGCCTTTACCTGCTCCCACCCCCTTCATTTGTCTCTCTAACTGGAGCATCTGTTTGAAGACAGACTCAATGCTAGGCAGCTGAGAGTTCATTAGCACTTGGGTACGAGCAGTTTGATAGACATCATTGAGTCCTTGCATTAACTTGAAGATGAAATCTTGCTCTTCATATCACTAAATAGTAAAGAAGGGGGCTACATGCACAAGGACAACAGGTAACAGGTCGATACACAATATACTCTTGCCATTTGGTGGTGAGTGCAGTGTAGTATTGTGTCACAGTTTGATCTCCTTGAACTAATTTGGAGATCTGCTCCTTCAATTCATACACCCTGATGTAATCAGCTTGACTAAAATGATCCTTTAAGTTGTCCCAAACATCCTTAGCGATTATATATGGCACTACACTATGTGCAATATCCTCAGAAAGAGAGTTATAAATCCAGTACTTAACAGTGCTATCACATCGATGCCAGGACTTCCATATGGGGGATCTCCTGGTTCTGGAACTGGTATGGACCCATTCACAAATTGTAACTTGTTCTTAGTACTAAGAGCGAGCTACATTACCTGACTCTAGAGGTTGTAATTTTGGTCCGTGAGTTTCATCGAGATGATGGTGGCCAGGGTACCATCGTGAGCAGGGAGATAGTAAGGATTCAGGTAGGGATCTTCATAATGGGGAACCACTGGTGGAACAAAGGCATTCATCTGTTGATTTCTCGACGGCGGCGTCCTAGGTAGGGTTTCGTCATTTGCAGAAAGAACTTTATCGTTTGTTGCAGCAACTTCATCAGCAACAAACTCATCAATACCAGACATTGCAAAAGCTTGAAGTTTGAGAAATGGAAAAGGAGAAAATGGTTGGATCTAGAGTCTAGAGCCAACCAGACTCTGATACCATGAGAAGAAACACAAAACTTAGGGTTTTGGTGAAGATAGCTCAAAACTTCCGAGATCATCTTTTCTGCCTTTTTCATTATATATTGAAGGTTAAAAGCTGTACAAGTATCTAACGGCTAATCTATAGTAATTATCAACTGAAATATAAAACTAGCGACTAAACCTTTGCCACTTGTCTAACACGGAGCCTTTAAGTAAACAACTATCGACTAAAGGAAACGGCTCCATTCTAAGCCCATCTCTGCGTTTCTGGATTGAGGCAGAACTCAGCCGTTTGATCAAACCAATTAGGGATGGCAATGGGTCGGGTCGGGGACGGATAGTGCATATTTGTTACCCTACCCAAAAAAGTTCGGGTTTTACCCATGCTCATACCCACATAAGAAACGGGTAGAAAATCCAAACCACGCCCATACCCGTTCGGGTTTCGGGTATCCACGGTTTTCAATGGGTAATAGTTTTTCTTTATAACTCCAATCAATATGTTAATATTCACACGTATTCTCACGTTACGTAAGACGAAAAGTACGGCAATAATTCACTAGAATGAAGAAAATTAATTAAAACAACACAATTTCATAAGAAAATTATATTATATGCTAAATATAAAATATGTTAGAGAAAAATATTGATTATTTCTAGACAAAATACATATGCATGTGTATAATCGGGCGGGTTCGGGTTGGATAGTGAGAAAACCATGTCCACCCATTACCCGCAATATTCCGGTTCGGGTTTTATCCGTACCCACTAAAAGTCTATCGGGTTCGGGTTTTACCCTACCCTAAAACCAATGCTCAGATTCGGACGGATTCGGGTTGCAATATTAGGTCGGATTCGGACGGATATCCACGGTTACGAATATTTTTGCCATCCCTAAAACCAATGCTCAGCCTCCTTCTTCATCGACTGCAGGGCACTTCTTCTTCAAGTTACTGCTCCTGCATTCGATCCTGCGTTCTCTATTATCTTTCTCCTTTCCCCATCTGCTTTTTTTCAAATATCCCCTACCCCAACATGTTGTCTATAGTGTTATGATATCACTGCTGTCTTTCTCTCATCCTTGGCGTCTTCAGCGGGTCATCAAGAATCAGACGAGTACCTAACGACTCCAACCTATCGAGCCCCGCAACCTCAATCAACTTATAACATCCAATGATCTCCAATTTGTCCAACGAATCCAACCTCTCAAGCCCCGTAACCTCGGTCAACTCAAAACATTCAGAAATTGTCAACTTCCGCAAGTGCTTCAAAGCAGATAGATCAGGTAGCTTCTTAATCGACCTGCACTGAACGACATCCAATTCTACCAACGACTCCAATTTGTCCATCCCAATCAACTCAGTCAACTTATAACATCCCATAATATCCAACTTCCGCAAGTGCTGCAAAGCAGATAGATCAGGCAGCTTGTCATCAGTCACCGGGCAATCAACGATCCCCAATTCTTGCAATGACTTCAATTTGTCAAGCCCCATCACTCCACTCAACCGATCACATCCTGTGATCTTTAGAGTCGTTAAATCCCCCAGTTCGCCAAGCCCTGGGATTTCAGAGAGCTCTATACAACAAAAGATCTTCAAGTAGCGTAACTTGGTCAATTTTGACAGGCTGGGCAGGTTTCTCAGCTTAAAAGAATCAGCCACCACCAAACTCTCCAGCATCCTCAACTCCCCTAGACCAGCGATCTCGTCTACCCCAATGCACTCCAAAGCTAATTCCACCAAATTACTCAGATTCGCAAGGTTGGGCAGTCTCCCCCAAGACGAAGAACCCCTGATCGCTAAGGTAACTAGAGATGACGGAAGGGTAGGCGAAGAAGAGATAACTTCACCCTCCAGAACGTTCAAAGTCAGATTCTTCAATTTGGACAGCTTCCACATATCCTCAGGGATCTCAAGTGTATGACAAGTCCACGATAGCCACTCCAAGTCCTGGAGCCCCGAGAGATTGGGAACCCTAGGAAAAAGCGATGAGAGTTTAAGCCGCTTTAAACTTGTGGGGAGTGGTGGTAGTTCAATATCAAGCCCACTTAGGTTCAAGCACTCGAGAGTTTTACCAGTGCTAGCCGGAATTTGTCTCAAGTGCGAAAATGCTAGATTGATCTCTTGCAGCCTTCCGATGTCACCTGTTAACCTATTTATCTTAGTATGGGAAATGTTTAGCACTCTCAGATCATTCATATGGCCAATGCGAAGTTCTCCTTCCATGTTCGGGCAATTCATGAAATGTATGCGTTCTAGCCGTTTACACCCGGAAAAATCCGGGACTTTTTTCAAACTTTTGCAGTCATCTACCACAATATCTCTCAGCATGCGTGCCTTCTGGATCAAGACAACATGCACCAGTGGATACTCGTTAACATAGCAATTAGGTAATAATAAATGAATTTTTATTTAATAATAAGTTAACAGAATTAGAAAAAAGTATTCACATTAAATGAAATTAATATGTAAGACTAACTATACTTACAAAACCTTTCCGTAATGCAAATTGATGAGATCGTCAATAGTTTAGTTCAAATTTATAGATTTTCATTAACAATTATATAGCGAAATATTTATGTGTCATATTTATCCAATATTGACATGTAAAAAATTACTATCCCTCCTTAACCTTTATATGGTGTCTTAGTCATTATATAATACTCATATAATATGTTCCGTTTAATATATCATAAGGTATAACCTTCCCATATAAGTTTCACATGATCTATTTGCAATTTACATAATTATATAAAATAGTGTTACATAAATCTTTTGTAGCCTCTGGTTTAATAATATAAATTAAGTTATTCATTTGATTACCAGCCCCTTTGAAGTAATACATCAAGGCTGCAATGGAGACCACTTCTTGCTATTATTTTCTTAAGTTTCAATTAAAAAAATTCTAGTACACCCTGAGTTCCACTACTTGTACAATTACCATTTTATTGACACCTATTTAGCTAGTGTGGCTTCAATACATTTTATGTGTTGAATTGCAATAAAATTTCAGTCATTTGTAAATGAAATATAATATGAAAAGTGTCACATTTGAATAAACTACTATGTAAAATTCAACTTATCTTACATAACTTTTATGTAATGCAAATTGATGAAATGCTAAACATTGTAGTCAATAATAACCGTTACATAATGTATTTGTCATACACAAATCTTTCATGAACAATTATCTAGATAGTTTCCTATAATGAAAAAAAAATTATTTTGAAATCAATTCTTGAGATGAAAGACAAAAGAATTACATAAACAAATGATTATAGAGGAAAAGAGGTTATGATAAAATTGGATATAGAAAACAAAATTGATAATTGTACCCACTACATAAAAGGGAACTAAACTTAATACTATTAACAGCCCACATATTTTTTTGGTGGTACTACATCTATTTTTTATTTAGTAGTAATTTGAATTTGCGCTCTATATATATATAATCTTCCATAATATGGAATAAAAATTAGGATTAGGTCGATCTAATTTGTTGCTTCAATGTAAAAACATTTTCATTGTGCCTACTTTTGAGATTGATATCATACAATTGACTCAATGGAAATTGGATATTAATGGCTTGTTTTGAAGCTGGAATGTCTCTCTACATATTGAAGTGCTTGGCAGCTCAGTAGGAAGTCCAGAAGACCATTTTTTTAACCTGATCAAAAGGCTATGCCAAAATTGGAAAACTACCTGAAAATGGCCAAGTTTAGGAGCGTGTTTGTGAAGCCTATTTTGGAGCTCAATTCGAGAAGCATGGATGAGATTCAAGTCCATGGGCCTCTACCACATGAAATACGGTATGTTTGTCTACAAAGGCAAGGTATTGGATGAAAGATTGGATATCTGGAAGGCTTCAAACAAAAAGCTCGAAGTTGCTACAAAAGCCAATGCCTTGTCTTTATAGATAAACATACCTACTTTAATGTGGTAGAGGCCTCTAGACTCGGCTCTCTGTTGCGTATATGTTTATTACCATTATTATTATTGGTTTCTTAGTCCCCAAGTAGCAATTAGTAGAGTTGTAGTAGGAAAAGGGTAGTTGGCGGCCATACTTGGCCGAATGGGTTAGGGTTGGTTATTGGGTTTAGGGTTTGTCTTTACTATAAATATGTACTTTGTGGTTCCGATATGATTATCGAAGAAGAAGAATATTTAGTTTATCGTAGCTTTTATCATTCGTATCTTAGGAGTAGACGTAATTTAGCTATTTTCGTCATGGTTGCGGAAATTTAGACGCAACACTCTCATCCATGCTTCTCGAATTGAGCTCCAAACTAGGCTTCACAAACACATTCCCAGACTTAGCCATTTTCAGGCAGTTTCCCAGTTTTGGCATAGCCTTTTGATCAGTTTCAAAAATGGTCTTCTGGACTTCGTATTGAGCTTCCAAGCACTTCAATGTGTAGAGGACACTCCAGCTTCAAAACAAGCCATTAATCTCCAATTTCCATCGAGCCAATTGTAAGATATGAGTCTTCAAAGTAGGCACCATGAAACTGTTTTACACTAAAACAACATATTAGGTTGACCTAATCCTAGTTGAGGTCGACCGAAAATAGATTAGGTCGACCTAATCCTAACTGAGGTCGACCGAAAAAAGATTAGGACTACCTAGTTCTAACTGAGGTCGATCAAAAAATGCAAGTTATGGTGACTTGCAAGGCACCATAGGCGCACCTAAAAATTATCCAGATAGTTGATTACATAGGAAAAAAGTTTATGGTGGAATTGAGTGTAGGAACTGAAAAGCAAAATATTACATAAACAATTGACTATAACAAAATATTACATAGCTGCTAAAAAAGAACCAAGTTTAATACAACCCCTATTTTTTAATAAGGAATATTAATTTTATGGGTTATAAGTATATTGTGTCCACTATTATGCATTTTTCTCAAATATGCTCTTCTATTATGAATATCGTCAACACCTGTTCTACTATTAAACAATTGTCAAACATACCCATCGTTAAATTTTTCAATCCCAAAATTATTATATTTGGTGAAATACAACCCAAGCAGTGTTAATGTAATTTTTACTGCTATAAGCCTTCAACACAAATGAAATAATTTTCAAGTTTTCTCTAACAATGAGGCACTGCTTGCATTGGCATAAGCCCAACGAGAGTCAAAGTCGTCAGGAATCATAGATGTGGTGGAAGGATTTTTATTCAACAAGGTTGTACGAAGGAGGAAGTATGTCAATTGACTAGGGGTTAATCCAATGCAGTTAAAAGCGAGATTTTATCTAAAAACGGAAAATGGAAAAATTATAAAGCGTGGAACCAAAGCGTAAAAACATAAGTTTTTTATGCATATTGTAATATACCTAAAATCTTTTAAGTACGATATACTATGTAAAATAATAGTACACATAATTGAGATAAGTTAATAAATATCTGCTATTCATGTCTAAATTAGAACAATTCATAGCATGTTAATAATAAGTTCATAAACATAGATCTTAACAATAAACCACATTCCCTCTATGTTCATGAAATTGGGAAGGGCTTAGCTGATGAATTATATTACTCTATTGAAGCTGAGAATGCATCCAAGTACCTGGTAGGTATCTTTCAATCTCAAATGTATCCTACTGTTGGCGATTTATCTTTAAAATATACTTTTTATAATTAATTTCATGAAAAGAATACACATTTAGTGAACTAGAAGCGCAAAAGAGTAAGCTTTAAAGCACAATATAGTCCGATTGTATACTCTAATGATTTTTTATGGAAATGAATGTGACCTAAAAGCATAACATTGACAATTCACACCCATTCTTATCTTCTATCAGCCTATCACATAAACATAAAAATGATATTCATAAAATTGAAATGAAGTAGGAAAATTAATAACCTTGATTTCCTTCCAGCTTCTGGAATCCTCCTGTATAGGGCAATCAACCAGTTCCAGAATCACCAATTTCTTCATATTGAAATCGATAGTCATTGACTTGCATCCATGAAGAGACAGCCAGCATAGATCCGGAAGAATAGATTTTAAATCTCCGGTCACGGCCGTTCCATGCAACACATGGAGAAACTTTAAACTTGGCAGTTTCTGAAATACCTTCTCTGTGATATCAAAATCCTTACCATACATGTAAACGCTAAGAATTTTCAACTCCTCATTTCCCTGTTAAAATGAAACCATACTAAGAATACAATTTCGCATGCTATCTTGCGCAATAACAAACAGGGAAATGGGAAGGAGGAGGTGGGAGAATTTCAATCATTGGGCACATCTTTTGCATACTCTATTTTTCAGTTACATGCAAAATGCACAACAAATAGTTAACAACAACGTTGTAGCGTTGTTGTAGCATATGATTATATAGAAATGTCGGTAAAAAGAAAATGTGAAGTTCAATGGAGATGTGTTTTGCCTAAAAGAAAATAAAAAACACAAGTATTTTGAAGTGCCTGCCATCCATAAACTGTGTCAAGGAAGGTAAATCAGGAAAATGTAGACAAATAATACCTTATTATTCCTTAGCATGTCCACCGCATGCTTGTTGGACCACATCCTGCTGCGCTTCCATGGATTTACAATGTCCTCCTCACGAACAATATCTCTACCAAGGAGTTTATACTGATCATGCATCCAGAATTCATTTCTCTCATTTATTTTTATGAATGCCTTGAGACAAAGGGTATCAATTGATACCAAAGGATGTAAATTGGAGTCATCCCACAAGAAGGACGGCCGATCTGTTGGTTCACCAATAAAATAACAAGCAATGTCCAGAAAAATGTGTTTTTCGTCTAGCGACAACTCCTCATAGACAATCTTCAATCTCTTTTGCACTTGTTCATCAGGTATCTCCCGAAACATTTTCAACTTTGCAACCCAAAACTTTTTATCTTTGCGGAAAACTACTGAACCTATGGCCTTGATAGCCAAAGGAAGACCTGCTGCAACTTCTACGAAGTCCTGAGATAGATCCATGTACCCTGTGGGGGGATAATCACTCCCAAAGGCATGCCTACTAAAGAGTTGAAGGGCAATGTCATCATTCATTAAATCTGGCTTGTACGACTCGCATTTTGGAAAGAACTTAAGAATTTCCTCATCCACTGTTGTAACAATAAAGCGACTCTCTGGGTGAAAATTTGCTAAATCTCCCAAGGTTGTGTCCAACTTGAACGACCTAACTATATTATCAAGAACGATGAGAATGCGTTTCCTACGACAAACTCTGTCTTTGATAAATTGGATTCCTTGACTGGGATCTCTCACCTTGGTGTCATACCCTAAAATGTCAGATATAATCTTGTTTTGTAGAGTTTCAATGCGGCCACCATTTGACAATATGTTTCGCACGTCTTCCACAAAGCAACATCGATCAAAATGTGCACTAACAGAGTCATAAACGGCTTTGGCTATATTGGTCTTACCAATACCGCTCATACCTTGAATGCCAACAGTTTGCACTTCTCTATTTAGAAGCTCCTTCACTTTCTCAATGTGGGAATCGATTCCAACCAACTGATTCGTCACTTGCCTGTAATTCTCCATCAGATGTTTCCTCGCCTTTAAAAATACTTCATCAATAGTAACTCCCTGCCTGGAAATGGAAGACAATTTCAATACAAATACATCCATAAATCGATCCATAGACAATGAAGTAACTATGAATTAAAGAACCAAAGACCATCAAGACATATAGTTCAGGCTGCCTATATAATAAGAGACCGTATTTTTATGATTGACTTGATATTGTATGCTCGATCGCATGTGCTTCAAGGAGAGTGAGAGATAGTATTGTAAATATGTTGTATGAAATAATTAGTAAAATGTAACTCATATAATATAACTTTAAGAACAACAAGAAAATCATTAAGATGTCATGGAGAGGTTCATAGCACAATTGCATTCGCTTGCTAATGAGGTTATGAATTAGGTGATGACGATCTACAAGTTTGGAGCTCGAGGACGGTTAATTAGAGAATTATTAAGTTTTTGTGTTTGAAATGGAAAAAACAAAGAGGAAAGAAAGATGAAAGAAGGTAGTATCTGGTTTTGCTGGTTTTGATGGCACATTCACCTTTTTAATTGAGAGCGATAAAGAAAAGAGTAATAATGCAAAATTAAATGTGAACAAAGAAGTCGATTTCAACACCACCACAACAACAAAATATGTTTAATGATGGTTACTAAGGTTGAGAGATATCTCCATGATTTTTCTATTTGAACTCGATTGAAAGAGAGCTAACTAAAGATATAAAACTCAATACGAACAAATAAATCGGTTACAAACAATATATTACTTCGCCCAATTAATTATACTTGACCTAACTGGGGGTAGTAGAGTATAATTGCACCGAGTTAATAACTAGTGCGTGTGAGCAACAGTTTTCAATTACCTAGTTGAAAATTTTGGTTATAATATGCTTACGTTTGAAAAGAGAGGCGCATAGTGTTCAAATAGACTCTTAATATAGGTAGGGGTGAACAAAATAAACCGCAACCCAACCCACCCGTCCAACCCGACCCAACCCACCCGTATTTATCGTCAAAATTAAAGTTTAAAGTTGGGTGAGGGTTTTCTTTTGTACAACCCGCCTTTATTGGATTGGGTCCGGATTTTGGGTAACGCAACCCGTAGAACCTGACCCAACCCGTGTTGAACTATTGTCATAAATGTTCGTATACAACACATATTTGTGTCAATAATAAACATATTTGTGAGAAAATTAAGCTATTTTATCATATTTTTCTCTTGTGGTTTCTCTAGTGTAATACATTCTTCAACTTAATATTTAGACGTAGATTTAATATAAGTTATGATTCACGAAATCTTTTTTTCTTGTGTGTACAATTTTAGAAGAACAACATATTATGAATGTGTTAGCTTATAACTACTTTAGCTTACTTCGACAAATATTTATGAAAAAACTAAACATATGCTGAAGTAAATTGCATTTCATTAAAATCCAAACAATATTTATGCATATTGAAAATTTTTGCCTCAATTTATTTGTTTAAAATCTTAATTAGTGAATTAATATTTTTGTAGTGTATAATAGTTGCTTTTTGTATTGGGTTGGATGTTTAATTAAAAATATCTCCAACCCGACCCAACCCAATTACAAACAAACCGTAGGGTTTTAAATTTTTTGGGTTGCGTTGGATTTAAAATTTTCAAAACCGTAGTATATGGGTTGGGTGTATGACCAAACCCAAACCACCCGACCCATGTACACCCCTAAATATAGGTAAGAAGAATGAATTCTTACACAATTATTTTTTTCACTTTTGCAACAACCCATGTACTCTTTTACTACTTGTTTCAATCTATGATATCATCAACAAAAAAATTTTAGCGCTTTCCTGGGAAAGAGAGGATTTGTTTTACCAATTGCTCTTCACCTCCGAAAATCAGCTCCCTAATATGGTTGAGCGGGTAGACAATCTCCCCATTTCTCATAGTATTACACCGGCAATGAATGTTGCCTTGACGGCCGAAGTCCTATCCAGTAAAGTCCGGAAACACGTGTTTTCCATGGGGTCAAAACAAGCCCCGGGATCCGATGGGTTTACGGGAAATTTTTTTAAGGCTTTCTGACATGTTGTTGGGGATTCGGTGACTTCAGCAGTATGTTCTTTCTTTGAGATTGCAAGACCAAAACCCACATAATTATTGGGAGGAAATATGGTGCTAAATTTTTAAGTGTCAGCACTCAACACTATGTTAATACTTGTTGGCGGATTCTATAGTGTCGTAGTGCCGCCAACCTTTTAACCGCTGGATTTCCAGTGTGAAATGTGGACACTTGATAATAACCACCACTAAATCAGAGTATGTTGAACCAGGTTAAACCGATTTTAAATTTATACTTTATTCTAATTATATATTTCATCGGATGGTATCGGGAAAATCTGCCCCTGCCGAACAGTTTTTTCAGGAAAACGAAGAGGACAGTCAGCGATGATGCTATTTTTCTTTTATTTTTTTAATTTCTTTTATTTTTACATATAATTCTTAAAAATATTGATGGAAAATTATATTTTAGTTCCTAAAAATTTTCTCTTTTGCATTTTGATACCTAAACTTTTGAAAATTTACAAATCGGTCCACTATTAATAAACATGTGGTATGTTTAAGAAAGGTAAAATACACTTTTATAGTCATAACGATCCACTTAATGACCATAATAGCCAAGTTTTGAAAAATACACTAATATAGCCACACTTTTAAAATTAAATTGCCAAATTTAGCCATTTTCATTAAATACGTTACCACCGTCAATAACACTGTTAAAAGTGTTAACTGCAAGTTTGGCTTTGATGCCACATCAGCGCCACATCCTCATGTGATTACCACATCAGAAAATAAAAAATAATTAACATTTTTCTTTCCAAATGAATACGAAAATCTCTTATTCGTTTCCCTTCCTCTTCCTTTCTTCTCCCTCTCTCTCATATCTCCAGCCAGCTTAGGATAGGGTCAGTAACCATTGATTACTGACCTATGAGTAACTAAATCTGGACTTTTAGATCTAAGTGGGCCCTGAAAATTCAGATATAAAGGTTGTCAATTAAAGACATTTTATTTTCCCTAGTTTTCATAATCGGGTCTTATCTTTTTCGTTTTACCTCGGATTTCAATTTTTTTTTTCACACATGGAACGAGTTCGTTGTGCTCTACAAAATGAGATCAATTTTCAATATATTTCGAGAAACTTTTTTTTTACCAACTACATACCATTTGGTAACTTCTTCGTTTTTAAGTCGTTTCTGAAAACGTTTGCTCAGAAATAACGAGTTCATCATGATCTATTGGATCTACAAATTTTTGGGTGAAAAAAATACTAGACAAAAAATTACCATACTTGACCACTATGGTATGTTGGTGGTAACTTGTGATAAACAATGATGAAAGTCGTAAATGACAGTTAGTATACTCCTACTATCATGTATTCAATCTTCTGACCATATTGGTATGTTCATATTATGATGGTACGCTTTCTTACCAAGGGTATTAAATATGAGCATACCATATGGTAATGACTGGTAAAAAATTATTCACTTTTTTTTTACTAAAAATATATAAAAGTGCATATCATTTTAGAGAGAGCATTTAATCTGATTTATCTGTGCAAAAAAATTTAAATTTCGACTTAAAACGAGAGAGAAATTTTCCGTTAAAGATTAAAAGGGAAAAAATAAAAGACTTTCCAGGAGAGATGGGATGCTGATGTCATGCGGATGTGGACAAGTTACTGATGGTTACTCACCATAAGGGTTACTGACCTGATCCGCTCCATCTCTAGCCAGATCTACGATGCATCCCCGTCGTGTCATGTCGTCCGCCTCAGCTACCACCGGCGTCATCGCTCGCATCGTCTGAGCCTGACCATGGCTCGAAATCGGCATCGGCACCTCCACTCCTCCTTCAATTTCTTCTCCCCGAACACCTTTCATCTTCCAGTGCGTGGATATTCACCTCTATCCTCCAATACATCCGCAAATCTCTCCAACCTGCTCTCCCTACTCCGCCTTAGCTGAAGGAGGCGCAACAGGACTACAATGTCCGCTACTTCCTCGTTGACATGAAGGAGCAAAGGGAGGCAAGTAGCATCGAAGGAAGCCGATGACGAGAGGAAGCAGGGGGAAGGTCGGCACTGTCGCCTGCCTTCTTCAATAACGATGGGCGACCATTCAAAAGGTCTTGATGGTGGTAGATTTTGAAATCCCCAATCTAGGAACCCTAATCTTTTCGTGGAGAAATCCCTAATCAGCCAATCATAATCACTTCGTTTGTGAATATGGTTTGAGTTTGGAGTAACGGTCGCTGAAAATTTGACCTCGCCATTTACGACTGCCAAACCTGCCATCGATTTTCATCTCCCTCCCGACGGTAGGGCCAATCTCCGGAGCCTACTTCACCAACTATGTGTCACCCGCGATGAGTTGTGCAGTGGCTTGGGCTCGAAGACTAAGGATACCTCTTTGTGGTGCTAAGGAGGGTTCACGACGAAGGTGTTTGATTTCCTAGAGCTAGAGGGCAGGGGAAGTTTTTGCGATGGTGGTGTCCATGGAGGGGTACAGAAAGAGTAGGAGGAAGGTGAAAGGTGGGGGGGGGGGGGGGGAGAGATGATGCTTTTTTAATTTTTTTATTAATTGAATTAAAATAGAAGGACAGTAGCTGCCACGTCATCAAACCGTTAGTCCAGTCAGCTTTTATAATTTTGCCGTTAAAGCTGTTGACGGAATGCCTATTTTAGTGTATTTCTCAAAATTTGACTATTATTGACACAAAGTGCACACTTATGGCTATACAGGTGTATTTTGCTTTTTAAGAAACTTGTGGTCTACTTTAATAAAATTGTGGTATACTCTTGCGGTCTACTTTGATAAATTTGTGGTCTACTGTAATAAATTCGTGGTATACTTTAAAAAACTTGTAGTGTACTTTAATAAACCTGTAGTAAAACTTCATGAAATTTGTGATGTATTTTAATAAACTTGTGTTTGTGGTCTTGTGCTTGTAGTCTATGTTTGATTTGCCCCCACCCATTCTCCATTTAATGCCTTCATACATTAGTCTTTCTCTCTCTAAATTTTTCATTATACTAAGTATACTCCTTCACCCTTTCATCTTCATCAATGGTGGTCAACTCATTTAAATTAAAAAATTATACAAACTAAATGTTCCTAGATCAAGCAAGTGTTAGTGTTATAGTAAAAAAAAAAAAAGTGTTAGCGCCCCTCCGGTCAGACAAGGGGTCCTTTGATTTTTTTGCTACTTATTAGGAATTTGTATTGATACCGATAAAGTAACATCTATCTACTCCCATAGAATAGCAGTTAATTACCTAGTTGTCGGAGTAACCGTCCATCCCTTTAATTCCGTGACCGTTCGGAGAGCATTCTTCCATTCCCTTATTGTTTTAGCATCATGTTTCTGGGCGAGCTCCCTGAAGGATTCCCCGAAAGTACCCCGTTGATTCTTCACGTCACCAACCTCCACCTTATAGAATATGGGAAGGATGAGGTGCCCCTTCTCTTTCTCACAGCACTTCACCATGTGAGCTAGCTCCATAAGTGGCGACCTACTAGAAGCGTACTTTGCAGAAATGATTGGGATGTAGATCTTGGATTCCTCGATAGCATCCAGGAGTTTCGAGTCTATTTCCTCCCCTTTGTGCAGCTCTTCCTCGTCAAAATAAGTGCGGATCTCATACTTCTTCAGGTATGTATGGAGGGAATCCGCGAAATCGTAGCGGACGTCGGATCCCCTGAAGTTGAGAAAAACCTCGTACTCTCCTGCTGGAAGTGGGGACTTCGCAGAAGAAGACGGGGAACGGTTGAGAAAGTAAAGCAGTACTGCACTAAGAAGCGCTGCTCCCGCCGCGGACCAAGGGTGAGACCAGACCATCTGCTTCATCGTCGTCCACAAAAAGATTACACCAGTAGGGAAATCCATATCTACAAAAGACCAAAGTAAGCGATCGAGGTTTACAAACGAATTCCCCCGATCGAGCGATTGCAAGTGGTAAAATATTAACAATCAATCAGAGAACTAGTTACCTGAAGAACAAACCCCAGATTGAAGAACCAATCAACCAATCTGTCTATCGATCAGTCTCTTTTGGAGGATGAACTGCGAGGGGTTGACTTGGATGAGAAATGGGAAATGAAAGAGCAGAGCAACAGCTGAAGGTGGATGCCCTGCGCAGGCCTTGGGCAGGGTACTAATAAGGCGCTAGCTTATTAATTAAGAATTAAACAATGACGGGCGAGGAGTCAACAAAAGATTAAACAATGACGGACTCTCCGAAAAAATCAATCAGCTGGAGAAGGTTTGTCTTCTCTTGCAGTGGGTCCCTGTCCTTAATCCAAGTTTTTTAAACTAATCTAGACCTTGAGATTAATCATGCGATCCTAATAGGTGGAGAAAAGTGAAAGGCAATTGCGTGATTTATTTAAAATTTTAATAAATTATTGATATTGAGATATATGGGTGTGAAACAAAAGACTTTGGTACTGCAAAAAGGTCCATAAGAAAAGTTTAAAAGAAGCCAAGATGGCAAGACACAAGAGCAAGGTTGTCGACCCGTGCTGCAAAAAGGTCCATAAGAAAAGTTTAAAAGAAGCGAAGATGGCAAGACACAAGAGCACGGGTCGACCCAATTTCACCCGAACTGGTGAGAAAAACGGGTCGCACGCATCCGTCGGGTCGACCATTATAAGGTACTGGGTTGAAGGTCAAATTGTGTCATTTTTTTCTTTGGTTTACGAAATGAGTTTATTTTCAGTTTTTTCCCCGCCTAACTCAATCTTTGGAATTCTAAGTTGAACACTTGAATTTTTTTTTTTTTTTTTTACAGAGCTGAACACTTGAATATTGATGTTATATAAATGTGTAAGTTTTCACTATATGTTGGATCTAGAGGTGGATCCAATGGATTGGTGGATTGGATCAAATGGATTGGTGGATTGATCCATTAATCCAAATGACATCCAAGGCTTGGACAAAAATATAAAATTTGAAAAGTTTTGGTAATAAAATGTCATTATGAAAAATTTTAGGTACCAAAATGTAATTTTCCAATGGTATTTTTTGTATAAAATAAAAATTTTAGGTACTAAAATGTAAAATATAAAAAATATAGGTACCAAACCACAATTTTTCATCTGAATCGCTATTCGTCGACCTAAATTTTGAAAAAAATCGCCCTAAATCATATTGAATTGACGTTAATACCCCGAACTCCAATTTCCCTAATCCCTAGGAGTCCTGCCGCCAACCAGCCGATTGCCAGCCCCCGATGCTCTCCGTTTCCTTGGAATCTCTGTTTCTCAACCATCCGGATTCCGTCCGCTGGGATTATATAAAAAAATGGCTTAATTGCAAGTTTGGTCACTCGAATTGCTATAAAATTTCACGTTTGCCACTCAAATTAATTTATTTCATTTATAATCACTCGAATTAGTTGAACAGTTCAAGTTCGATCACTCTCCGTTAACCTCCGTTAACTTTGACTGACGTGGCGGTCAACTCTGACAGTTGACCGTTAAATACGTGACGTGGCTATTAAAAAAATAATATAATAATAAATTATAATTATTTAAAATTTACACATAATTTTTACATACATTAATCTTTAAACGATGAAAAATAAAATAAAATTCTTTTCTTTTCTTCTTCATGTAATCCGATTTCTTCTTCACGAAATTCTCCGGCCTCGGATATCTCTTCCGAGGAACTTCCATCGACGTTATAGGTGGGGAATTGGACAAAAAAATGCAGCGATTCAATTAGATCATCTGCACACAGTCTCTCGGACACAAACTCAGTTCAGGAAACTCATGGTCCATCAAACCCTCCAGCCTCTCTGCTTTTCGGAGGAACAGAGCACTTCGACAAAGGGATTGGAAGTGAAATCGAGCGAGAGGGATAGGCCGTAGAATTTCTTGCAAAGGGATTAGAAGTGAAATGAAGCATTGGCCATAGGAAGTCCGGTGCGATATGAAATCATCGTCTGGTAATTAATCCACGAGGTAGATGGGGAGCTCGGAGATCACCTCGTTGATCAACTTCATGCACCCATCGAAGTTGGTGTTGATGCTAAGCATGAAGCGCTATTCGCGTTGTGTTGGAAGATGATGGAAGGGTGGGGCTGGCGTTGAACCACGTATTTGGAAAAGAAGATGGTGGCCGCGGAGGCGGCGGGCCTCATCGCGGATGTTATCATCGCCGAGATACGGGATTTGACGGAGTTAGAGGAAGGGGCTGGGTCGAGCGTGGAGGAGGTGAAGGTGATTACGGCTAAGAAAAAAAGAAATGACCCTTAATTTTTGGATGAAGACGATAGAATGGTTCGTCATGCGGAAAATTGAGTCTCTGTTTTTCAATTAGGGATTTCCCATTTGGGTAACCAGTCCAGCCTCCCTGGGGAACATATCTAAAATTACGGCAGGCGAATATGAATTTGTTGGTGTTGAACGATGATGGGAATTGGGAACTGCTGATGCTCCGCCGAACTAGAAGCAATTGTCGGATAAGGAAGCAGTGTAGCGATGTTGTTTGATATGGGGAAGAAGAATAAGGGAAAATGTAAGCAGTAGGTGGCTTTTCCAATTTTGGGCTAACATACAGTGTGGTGTTGGAGACGAAGACGATATTAGGTTAGGAGTTTCTTTTTCAATCTGATAATGTTAATTATTATTATTTTGTGTTGTTTGTTTTTGTGATAATTACGTGGAAGGAATTTCTTTTTCCGATTTTATAATTATAATTTTTTGTGATAATGATGTGTAATTTCTAAAAATTTAATTTTTATTTTTTAATTATTTTTTATTTGCCACGTCACACATTTAACGGTCAACTTTCAGAGTTGACCGTCATGTCAGTCCAAGTTAACGGAGAGTGACCGAACTTGAACTGTTCAACTAATTCGAGTGACTATAAATGAAATAAATTAATTTGAATGGCAAACGTGAAATTTTATAACAATTTGAGTGACCAAACTTGCAATTAAGCCAAAAAAAAAATAGAAACAACAGCGAGTCAACGTGCTGGGTAACAGGCAGCTCGTCGGGCTAGGGAACGGCAGCGGCGGATTGGATTTTACCCGCCTGGACCTTCTTCCTTTTCTTCTTTCTCTTTCCCCGGCAACAGGAGCGGGTCGCACGGGTTGGGGGAATGTGACCAGCGCCCCGACTTTCTTCCTCCTGCTTCTTCTTTCCCCTTCAAATTTATATCATGGGATTTCTAGGCACAGTTTTACTTCAGTTGGGCCCTTCAATGATTTAAAATTTAAGTGGGTGAATTGTGAGTGTCGATTATTAGAGCTTTGACAAGAATTCAACCTTTAAACATGATGTTCTCAACGACAAGGTAGCCGATTAATGATAATTGCATATCCTTTAACAATTACTCTAAATCCTGTTTAAAATCTGCAATACTTTTTTATTACCATAAAAATAGTAGTGGTACCATGCTTTGTTACTGAAAATTTAAATTATTAATAATCAATCCAATTTGATTAAAAATATTTTCAGGGCATTAATAACATGTCGTTAACGTTATAGGTTGCTAATTGGAGTGATAAACGTTCACTTCAGACCAATTGGGTTAATAATGTTCATGGTTATTGATATTTATCTTCACGTCATTTCGTGTTACTATTGTTAATAGAAGCGTCATCATATTTAATAAAAATATGTTACTTTTCAACCGGGTTATAACAAAGTTAAATAGAATCTCAACACATATAGCAAAAAAATGTTAATACCTATAAGGACACCACTAACTTTTTTTACGTGTTATCCATTATAAAGAATCCTTTAACAATTATCTTAACTCTTTTAAAACTCCGCACCTTTGTTTAGTGACTCAAGTAGTAACATAAAAAATTTATATTTATTAATAATCCAACTAATTTACTTAACAACATTCTTCAGCAACGGCGGCACTACAAATCCCGGCAGGTACCTCGCCGTTCATGGAGTCTATCGGCGGATTAAGGGTTTCCTTTTTCCACGAAGAGAGAGGGGGAGTAGGGAAGTGGCGGCTGTTAGGGGGACTTCTTTCTATTTTTACTCCACTAATTTCACAATTTATAATATTAAATAATTAACGACACTACCCAATTTGCCCTTTTAGTTAGTTGCTATCCTCCCCTCTCTCTCCTCCTCCTATTGGCCAGTCAAATTTAAGGAACTTCCTTATTTTGAGGCTTGAGGATGTAATCCTACCCGTTAGAAATCTTGTTGAAGAGTCCATTCTCTCAATCCCCGTGACTTCTGTCAGCTGATAGCATTCAGTAATTCCCAACTTCCACAAGAGCTTCAAAGCAGATAGATAGATCAGGATTCAGGCAGCTTCTTAAGCGAATTGCAATCAATTATCTTCAATACTCGCAGTGACTCCAATTTGTCAAGCCCCACCACCTCCGTCAACTAATTGCATCCCGTAATATTCAACTCCAGCAAGTGCTCCAACGCAAATAGATCGGGCAGCTTCTTAATTGACATGCAACTAGTAACCACAAATTTTTGCAATGACTCCAGTCGCTTAATCTCTGTAACTTCTGTCAACTGATTGCATCCCTCAATTGTCAACTCCTGCAAATGCTTCAAAGCAGATACATCAGTTAGCTTCTCAATAGAAGAGCAATCACTAATATCCATTACTTGCAATGACTCCAATTTGTCAAGCCCCATCACCCCAGTCAACTGATCACATTCGATGATCCGTAGAGTTGATAATTCCGTCAGTTTGCCAAGCCCTTGGATTTCATAGAGGAGTAGTGGACAACAAAGGATCTCGAGCGTCTGTAACTTGGTCAAATTTGACAAGCTATGGGCAGTTTTCTCAGTAGATAACACCTATACACTATCAGTTCCTTCAGAAGCTTTAGATGTTCGAGGCCATCGAGATCAATAAGATTTGAAGCTGTTGATATGACTTGAATCGGACTATCAGCCGCTACGACTGGTGTATGGGCTCAATGTTATTTGGGTTCGGGTTCTGGGCCTGGTCTGTAACCGTTTCCTTTGCTAGATTGGATTAGGTTTAGACCCACATGGAGAAGTACTATAAATACTTCTCATACTCCTCTGTAATCTGTAATCTCCTTGATATAGTGAAATCGGCTCTCTCTTGCCCGTGGACGTAGCTAACACACATCGTGTTAGTGAAACACGTAAATCGTGTGTCGTGTTTTCGATTCTCGCTTTCGTATTCTTGCTTTGTCGATTCCAGCGATTTCCCGATCCGTAGCAGCGCGTTTATAACAGAAACAAACCGTAAATCGAAAGCTAACTTTAAAGCCTAAAAGCCTACGCTTTTACGCTTTGGAACCCCCAAATAATGTTAAATAATGTTCTTTTTATGAAATTTACTAAAGTTAAAACATTAGAATTATTAATTGACAAGTTTAAATTATTAGAATTATTAATTAACAAGTTTAAAGCACTGTTCCTTACGATATAATCGGGTTTACCATAATTGAATTCCACTGTTTATTAGGGAATGGATTCCCTGCAGTTAGTTCTAATTTGTTTCCTAGCTCTTTACCGCAATTTTTTTTGGGTTGGCCAAGTGAGGGTTTCAAGCTTTTTCTTGATCACCACCGACAATTGACACACCCAAAGGCCACTGTCTTCTCCATTTCACCATTTTATTCCAACATTTAGAGATTTCTATTGATCATGATTCAAACTTTTTATTGGTAACCATGACAAAAAAGCAAGGATTAAAAATCCGTACAGTACTGACGGTCCAACGGAAAAAATCTTCTATCGAGTCTAAGTCGATAGGTTGATTTTAGCGTTATGAAATGGTTGTACAACGGTTAAACTACAATTCGGTCCAAGTAAAAAATCTTCTATCGAGTCTAAATCGATAGGTTGTTTTTAGCGTTATGAAACGGTTGTACAACGGTTAAACTACAATTTCAACACCAAAAATAATGCCGCTGACTTTTTTGGTAACACCCAATTTCACCATGATTTCTTTTTCCCATATAGTCAACTATAATTGTATCACGTAAAACTGATTATGAGCTACAATGTTCATCATCACACCGGTTTATATTACACAAAAGTTCTGTAAGATAAGATAACTTTTACATATTAGTTTAATTGAATGTGATTCTTTACATGACTTGCTTGATTTTATCCATAGATCACACATTACGAAAGATTTATGTAACATCGTTCTATAACAATTGGGTAAATTAAAAAATTCATACGTAAAAACTTATCAAGGGACAATCATTCCTTATATTAATTGGCCAGAATATATTAAATAAGTATTGTGTAGCCATAAGGTCTTTATCCCCTGTAGTCAACCATATTTGCGTAATACAAATACATTACGTAACTATTAGCTACAATGTTCAGCATCTCATCAATTTGCATAACATAAAAAAGCTGTAAGGTAAGATAACTTTTACATAGTAGTTTAGCCAAATGTGATACTTTAAATAACTTACCTGATTTTATCATTAGATCACATTTTACCAAAGATTTACCTAACGTTCTATAAAAATTATGTAAATTAAAAATTCATAAGTAAAAACTTATAGAGGGATAATTATTCTTTATGTATCAATTGAACAGAGTTTATCAAATAAGTCTTACGTATCCATAAGTTCCTTTTCCCCCTATAATTAACATATTTGCATTACGCAAAAGTCATGTAAGGTAATATAATTTTTACATAGTCATTTAATCGAATGTGATACTTTAAATAACTTGCCTGATTTTATCATTATTATACTACACATTACGAATAATTTACGTAACATTGTTCTATAACAATTACGTAAAGTAAAAATTCATACATAACGCTTATATAGATATAATTATTCCTCATGTATTAGATAAATCTTTTGTAAGACACTATGTAATACATAAATCTTTCGCGTATAAGTTTTAATTAAATTTTAAAATTTTACTAAACTGTTAACCATCTCATTAATTTGCATCACACACAAATATTGGAAGGTAAGTTAATTTAACACAACTATTTAATCATAGATAATATTATTCTTAACTTATGGAAGGATCTTATCCAACTATTTTTGAACTATTTGATTTCAACTAAATTATTAAATCAATTTATGTGATTCAAAAAGAAATTTATTTTCCACCGCTGCAAACTGCGGGCCAAAATCCTAGTAAACATAAATGAAAGAAATAACTCGCACGAGATATTTTGAAAATAAAGCAAACTGCTTGCACATAACAATTAGAAGAACAAAATAAAGGAGAGGTAGGGGATCCAACCCTTACTATCTTCAACCCAAGAGCACATGAACTGCCGGCTGAACCACTACGACTCAAGTAA
The DNA here is from genome assembly GCA_946122785.1 of Linum tenue. NCBI lineage: Eukaryota > Viridiplantae > Streptophyta > Magnoliopsida > Malpighiales > Linaceae > Linum > Linum tenue. Next base: position 34,268,603 of record CAMGYJ010000003.1, read on the forward strand.
TTTCAATGTTACTGTTTAGTGAAATTACCAATTTGTAGAACGTTATATCTGCTGGCTCCGTCCCTGATCTATCTTTCGCCTCTTCAGCCTTTCATCAATCCGTTATATATCTTGCCACTCTCCCAATCCCCGTGACTTCTTTCAGCTTATTGCATCCAGTAATTGTCAAATCCACCAAGAGCTTCAAAGCAGACAGATCAGGTAGTTTCTCAATAGACGCGCAATCAGTAATCGTCAATAGCTCCAAAGACTCCAATTTGTCAAGCCCCACCACCTCAGTCAACTGATTGCATCCCTTAATTGTCAACTCCCGCAAGTGCTCCAACGCAGATAGATCGGGCAGCTTCTTAATCGACGTGAGATTAGTTACCACCAATTTTCGCAATGACTCCAATCGCTCAATTCCCATAACTTCTGTCAATTGATTGCATCCCTCAATGGTCAACTTCCACAAATGCTTCAAAGCAGATAAGTCAGGCAGCTTCTCAATAGAAGAACAATCACTAATCTCCATTACTTGCAATGACTCCAATTTGTCAAGCCCCATCACCCCAGTCAACTGATCACATTCGATGATCCGTAGAGTTGATAATTCCGTCAGTTTGCCAAGCCCTTGGATTTCAGAGAGGAATGGACAACAAAGGATCTCGAGCGTCTGTAACTTGGTCAAATTTGACAAGCTGGGCAGTTTTCTCAGTAGGTCACAACGACACACTATCATTTTCTTCAGAAGCTTTAAATGTTCGAGGCCAGCGAGATCAATTAGATTTGAAGCATCCTGTAACTTGAAGTTCTCCAGCATTCTCAGCTCTCCCAGACTGGCGATCTCGAGCGCCCCAATATACGACAACTGTAAGTCCGTCAAGTTACTCAGATTCGCAAGGTGAGGCAGTCTCTCTAAAGGGACCAACTCATAACCCGAGATCGATAGGGTATTGAGAGATGCCGGAAGGGTAGCTGAGGAAGAAATTATGGTGCTCGTACCACATCGTATAGAAGAATGATTCTGGTCGTCGGGATGGTGATCAACAAGGACATCCTTCCCATTCCTAACCTCCCACTTCAGATACACCAACTCGGACAGCTTCTGCCCAATCTCCCCCATCTTCAGATACTTCAACTTGGACAGCTTCCACATATCCTCAGGAATCTCAAGTGGACATTTCCACACTAGCCGCTCCAAGTCCTGCAGCTCAAAGAGATTGGGAACCCTAGGTGATAAGAGGCGGAGCCACTTTAAACTAGTGGGGAGTTCTGGTACTTCAATGGCAAGTTTTGCTAGGTCCAAGATCTCCAGGGTGGGAAGTTTACCAATGCCAGCAGGAATTTCTATCAACCCCGAATTTTCTAGATTGATCTGTTGCAGATTCTGAAGTATTCCAACGTCATCGGTTAACTTGGTTATCTTAGTCACAGCAATATTTAGCACTCTCAGATTCTTCAAATTGCCAATGTAAAGTTCCCCGCCCATCTCCCAACAATCCTTGAAATTTATCCGTTCTAGACTTGTACAACCGAATAAATCCGGAGCTCTTGTCACTCCTCTGCAGAACGATACAGTTATAGCTTTCAGCCTATGTCCCTCCTGGATCCAATAACAAAATATGTCATAAATATAATCGTTAAACTAGATGCGTTGTTACCATATGTGTGATTTTATATTGTCCAGAGTTATAAATGGAATTTCTCGTTGTGCTCTACAAAATGAGATTTATTTTTCAATATTTTTGAGAAAAAAATTTCATACCTCCCGTTACCAACTCCATTACCATATGGTATCTCTTTCGTTTTTAAATCGTTTTTGAAAAGAAATGAGTTCATCATGATCTATTGCTCTATAAATTTCTGGTCGAAAAAAATACAGGATACAAAAAGACCACACTATACCACCTTGGTATGAGGGTGGTATCTAGTGGTACATAATGTTGAAAGTGGTAAATTAGAGTTAGTATTCTTCTACTATCTTGTATTCAACCATTCTACAGTCTTTGTATGTTCATACCACCATGGTACCCTTTAATACCATATGGTATTCTCTTATTTAATACCAGTCAATACCATATGGTATAGACTGGTAAAAAATATGTCAATTTTTTTTTGTTTTAAAAATATATCAAAGTGAATATCATTTTGAAAGAGCATAATTACTCTGATTTATCTGTGCAAATTTTTTTTAATTCCGACTTAAAACGAGAGAGAAATTATTCGTTAAAGATTAAAACGGAAAGAATTAAAGGGTTTACATAGGGATGTCAATCCAACCCGTAATCATGGGTACCCTACCCGACCGTAACCGGTCAACGAGGGTAATTACCCGCTTTGACGGGTTAAGGGGGGGGGGGGTACGGGTAATACCCGGTTTCAAAATAAAGGGTAGGGTACGGGTATGGTAATCGATAATACCCGCCCCGTTTACTAAAGGATCAATTTCCCTTGAGAAATTTAGTTTAGCTTGAGAAATTTAGTTTAGCTACCATTATTGATGATGATGTAGACGATTATTATGTTTGTGTGGATTGTAGAAGCAAGAACAATTATTATGTTTTTGTTGTTTTTATTTGTGTGGATTGTTGAAACTAGAACAATTAGAAGTATTGAGAATTTTTAATGGACAACAGTACATATGTGCATATATGTGTATAAGTTCATAGTTTAGGATTCGTACCCATGGTTACCCGAATACCTGTGGTTACCCGGTGGGTAGGGTATGGTTATATAATTTTCATACCCGGTGGTTATTTGGTCGGGTATTTTAGAAAGCTCTACCCGGCGGGTTAGGAGTTGGTATAGGGTAAACCCGCACCCGACCCTACCCATTGCCATCCCTAGGTTTACAGGAGAGACAAAGGAGTGCTGATGTGGGGAATTCTGATTGTGTTACTCATGATTACTCACCATAAAGTTACTGAACGAAATTGCTCTCGTACAACCGTACAAGTTGAACTTGTACTATAAATTAATATATTAGTTTTTTGGCTCACACTTCGCAGCGGTCGGATGCTAATTATATTTGAAATTTAAACCACTTTTTAATAATTAAGTAGTAATCAAATAATTCACAATATTGTCTGGGTTAGATACTTTCATAAGTTTTTCGTACTGTCTTAAAGATTACGAAAACTTATGTCATACATTTGTTTAATGATGCATAAGGAATAACTATCTCATCATAACCTTTACATGGTGTTTTAATAAAAATTAAATTTATTTATTTATTTGATACATAAAAAATACTTATCACTTCATTAGCTTTACGTAGTGTCTTGATCATAAAAGAAGATTTTTTTTGGTAGATGAGCCCCTGCCATTTTGGAAAACTCAAATATTAGTTTTTGTTTAATTGATACATGAAAAATACATATCCCTTTAATATATGCAACTGTTATAAGGTGAGGTTAGGTATATATCCCCATAAGCTTTAATTAGTATATAATAATTGAAGAAGATTTAAGTAATACATTTATTTAATTGATACATAAGATATAGCTATCCTTCATAAGATTAACGTAATTGTATTTGTAAATTATGTGAATGTTATATAACAATGTTATGTATAGCACCCGTAATGTGTGGACTAATATTAAAATCAAGTTACAAAAAGAATCACCTCTGATTAAGTTGTTATATGACATTTAACTGACATTACGAAACCTTTGGGTAATGCAATTGATGACATATTTAATTTTTGAGTCAATAATAGTAAATGAATTTTAGTTGATAATATATGAATTAAGTAATGTAAAATATCTTATTTGATTAAACTATTATGTAAAAACAATTTATAACCTTTGTGAAATGCAAATTGATGAGATAGTCAACAATTTAGTTAATAATAAACAGATTTATGTTCAAGCTTATATTAACACGATTTTATGTTATATGAAATAAATATTTTTTAATGATAAATGAATCTTTGCTCGAAGTGATATTAGAGAAGACTTACTTACTAAGTTTGTTCAATTGATACATGAGAAATCACTCATTACATGTTGATTAACGCTGGGAAGGGATCCTGAAAGTGGATACCTTGGCCTCTAAAAGTTTGAAACATTAGAAATACCTCATTACATGTCAATTAACGCTAGGAGGGATCCGAAAGAGAAGACCTTGGCCTCTAAAAAGTTTGTTTCACTACATAATAAGTAATATAGCTACCAAGGAAGATGAGTCTTAAGCAAGGATTAAAAAACAATATCGTACGACAATTCTACCAGAATTCTTTTTTATTAGAGGCTAATCGATAGGTGGTATTTAGCAATTGAACCACGGCTAAATTACGATTTTACCATAAAATATTTTATCACTGACTTTTTTGGTGCAAACTCTATGATTACAATACGGGATCTTAACGAAAAAACACTCTGCAATAAGAAAAGGAAGATTTTGGAAGTTAGGTGGATACGTAATAATAAACTCAGCAATTATACCCTTGTCCTAAGAAAAAAATAATAATAAAATAAGCTCGGCAAAAAGAAAAGGGGATTTGGGAAGTTGGGTGCGTACGGCAGCAGGTGATTGCAGCGCTTGTGAACAGTAATATAGGGAGAAAATTTCGTGATGATTAGTGCATAGAAACTCGCGCCTATAATTAATTAATTAATTAATATTAAAAGCACAAGGTTAATTAACTTTGACATACAAGTTTTAATCATGTAAGGTTAGTTAATTTTGACATAACCGTTTTCATCTATTCTCTAAATTTAATTTTATTACTAGACCACATATTTTGAAAGATTTATTAACAATGTTCTATAACAATTACATCAACAACTGTTACATAAATTACTGCAAGGGTACTTGATTATTTACCTTTATTCTATCCCAGCATCTCCAGTCATCACTTACAGGGCATGCTGTCAGATCCAGAATTAGCAATTTCTTTAAATTGAAATCGATAGGGATTGACTCGCAAAGACTAAGAATAAGCCAACGCAGACGCGGAAGAATATTCTGAAAATTTCCAGTCAGCCTTCCACAGTATAGTTCAAGGTACCTCAGTCGAGAAAATTTATGAAATTCTTTCTCCGTGAGCTCAGTATCCTCATTTCTCATGTTAACTCTAAGAACTTCCAACTGGTCAGTTCCCTGTTAAAATGAACTCATACCCACAAAACCTTTAGATCCTATCTTAGTAATCATAATAACACAAGAACAGGAAAATGAGGTGGGAGAATACCAAACGGGACAACCAATAATCTTATCAATTTGAACATCAAGAACTTAATAATATCCAAAATGCCAGGTAGTATTTGTCCCTATTTTGTTAAGAACAAATTTGTAGTATGCGTATATAGAAACATTCCTGGCCATAAAATTTATAAAACATTTTGGTTCAAAACATACAAGTTACACTACAAAAAATTTGTTATTGAAATCTTGTATGCACAAGAAACAAAAATGGAGTAATGGAAAGATAATACCTCTCCATTGAGTAACATATCCACCGCATCCTCGTCAGACCATATTCTTGTGCGCTTCCAAGGACGATCATCTTCTTTACGAACAATCATTCTCCCAAGGTCTCTAACATGATCATGCATCCAAAACTTGTTATCCGCATCCATCTTTAACAAGGACCTCAAAATAAGTGTAATAATTCCACTTTCAGGATTAAAATTACAATCACTCCACATATAGAAAGGCAGCTCCTTGTTTTTTCCTATAAAAACACAAGCAATGTCGAGAAAAATTTTTTTTTCACTATCACTCAAATCATCATAGCTTATTTTCAATCTCTCTTGCACCTTGGCAGGAGGAATTGTCTTAAATTCTATCAATTTCGCCTCCCAGAATTTTATATCTCTACGAAACAAAAGCGACCCCATAACTTCAAGAGCCAAAGGAAGTCCCCCAGCAACTTTCACAAACTCCTCACACAGAGTAGTCGTGTCTTTTTGGGGGTTATCCCTTCTAAATGCATGTCTTCGAAGAAGTTGAAGGGAATGGTCATGACTCATCTCTGTAAGTTCATACAACTTAGATACTTCAAGCAACTCCAACACCCTTTTATCTCTTGTTGTGATGATAAATCTACTTCCAGGAGAAAAATTTCTTACTTCGCCTAATATTTGCTCAAACTCAAACCGATGATCCACATCATCAAGAGTGATGAGAACTTTGCAGGGGCATACTCTATTTTGTATAATGTGGATTCTGTTGCTGTTGAAGGCTGTGAAGGTTTGTTCTAATCCGAATCCTTTCTGGAGAAGGAAAAGAACAGTGCTGCGCGTTTTAGTTGTTTTAAGTGTTAGTGAATAAAACTGTGTCGTATGGTCTTTTACAGTTTTAGTACCTAGTGTTTGAGTTTGTGTAGTGAGGGTCATTTAGCCGTTGTGGCTGTTAGCTGAAGCAGAGGGGTTCGTTGTTTGGGAAGCTATTTCCCAGGGATTGGGCTGTTAGGTTGTTTTTCCAGAGCCGAAAGTTTCTGGCTCTAGTTGAGAGTCTTGTGTATATATTTCATCTTCAATCAATGAATAAGTCGTCAGTTTGCAATACATCTTTGAGTTAACAAAGTGGTATCAGAGCGTGTTTGCGAGCTGTAACCAAGGAGAGTTGTGTGAGTTGTGTGATTCGTGAGTGCAAAAGAAAGTAATCGAGTGAGTTTCTGGGTTGGGAAACACGAGTGAATCAGTGCAGCGAGGAAAGTTTTGGTGAGTGAAAATATGAGTGAAAGCAGCTTTGCTCAGGTCTGCATTCCCAAATTTGATGGGGATTTCGACCACTGGAGCCTGCTAATGGAAAATCTACTGCGATCCAAAGAGTATTGGACAGTGGTTCAAGATGGAATAAGGGAGCCTGCACAAGGAGAACAGCTGACCGAGGCTCAACAAAAGGGGCTAGAGGAGAGGAGACTGAAGGATCTCAAGGCGAAGAACTATCTCTTTAGTTCTATTGACAAGAGTATACTGAAGACTATCACACAAAAGGCAACGGCAAAGGAATTATGGGATTCCATGAAGACAAGGTACCAGGGCAGTGAAAGGGTGAAGAAATCACAGCTTCAGAGTCTTAGAAGAAGTTTTGAATTGCTACAGATGAAGGAGGGAGAGTCTGTTGCAGACTACTTTGGCAGAGTGATGACTGTGGCTAATTCCATGAGGAATTGTGGAGAGGAGATGCCAGATGTGAAGATTGTGGAGAAGGTATTAAGAACTCTGTCCACCAAATTCAATTATATTGTTTGCTCGATTGAAGAATCCAAGGATATAGAAGAACTCAGTGTTGAAGCCCTGCAAAGCTCTTTACTGGTTCATGAACAAAAGTTTACCAAGCCTCCAGTAGAGGAAGAACAGGCATTAAAAATGACATTTGAATATGGGGGCAGAGGTGGAAGAGGATCTGGGAGAGGCATGTTTCAAGGTAGAGGAAGGGGAAGAGGAAGAGGGCTGAATCGTGACTTGGTGGAATGCTTTAAGTGTCATAAACTGGGCCATTTCAAAGCAGAATGCCCTGAGTGGTATGGCAACCAGCAAGCATACTACACAAGCCATGGTTCTCGTCCCAATGATTCAAATAATTCCTACCCTGATATGACTGAAGATGTACTGCTAATGGCTTTTGTGGAACAACAGCAAGAGAAGATGGAGGAGAAGATTGTGCAGAACTCCATGGCCCTTCTGGACACACAGCCTGATGAAAGAAAGGATACCTGGTGGTTTCTGGATTCTGGATGCAGTAATCATATGTGTGGTGAAAAGCAGTGGTTCATCACAATGGAAGCCAGCAATGATTGTAATGTAAAGCTGGGGAATGGAACTAAAATGGCAGTGGCTGGTACAGGCACAGTTAAGTTGATGGTTGATGGAGTCTCATTATCCATCAGAGACGTGTTTTATGTTCCAGGTCTTACAACAAACCTACTGAGTGTAGGACAACTACAGGAAAGGCAGCTGAGCTTTGTAATTAAAGGTGGACTCTGCAAGATTTACCATGAGGAGAAGGGGCTTCTACTGCAAACAGCAATGAAAACCAACAGGATGTTTGTTCTGCATTCTCAAAAGCAGTCAAACTATTCTAAAGGGGATCATTTGTGTCTGCAGAAGGAAGCCAGTACTAATACATTAGATCTTTGGCATAGGAGATTTGGTCACCTCAATTGCCAAAGTCTAATGCAAATGCAGAAGAAGAATGCTGTGCAAGGGATACCACAACTACAAGGAGATCTGGGAATCTGCTCCACCTGTCAAATTGGGAAGCAACACAGAGGAAGTTTTCCAAAGAAAAGCACATGGAGAGCCACCAAGAAGCTTCAATTGATCCACGCTGACCTATGTGGACCAATCACTCCAGCTTCCAATGGAGGCAAGAGGTATATTCTGACAATCACTGATGATTTTAGCAGAAAACTTTGGGTATATTTCTTAGAAGCAAAATCAGAAACCTTGGATTGCTTTAAGAAATACAAGGCTCAGGTGGAAAAGGAGACAGGAGAATCCATTATATGCCTCAGAACAGATAGAGGAGGGGAGTTTCTCTTGAATGAGTTCAAAGAACTCTGTGAAGCTGCTGGGATAAGAAGGCAGCTAACTGCTGCATTGACTCCCCAACAAAATGGGGTTGCAGAAAGAAGAAATAGAACCATAATGAATATGGTCAGGTGTTCTCTGGCTGACATGAAGGTTCCAGCTGTGTTCTGGCCAGAAGCAGTGGCATGGACTGGTCATGTACTGAACAGAAGTCCAACCTCAGCCAATTCTGGAAAAACTCCACAAGAACTTTGGACAGGTAAACCCCCAGCTGTTGGCCACTTTAAGATTTTTGGGTGTGTGGCATATGTTCATGTGAATGATCATTTGAGAAAGAAGCTCGATGACAAGAGTAGGCAGTGCTATTTCATAGGCCTGTCTACTGAATCTAAGGCATATAAACTGTATAATCCTGTCACCAAGAAGGTACTCATCAGCAGAGATGTGGTTTTTGATGAGACAAAGGGCTGGAATTGGGACTCTGAAGCACAACCAGAGTTGATCAAGATCGTGTGGGATGGAAGTGATGAGCCATGGTATGATTCTGAAGGAGAGGAAGAAGAATCTGGAACTCCAGATGCACCAGATGCACCAGAACCAGTCACTCCCATCACACCAGCAACAAATACAGCACATCAGAATGAAGGGGAGGAAGAAGAAGAAGAGGATGAAGCTAATTCTGATGTGCTTGGACTTCCTAGTAGAGGTCTAGGCCCCAGGGTCAGACATCCACCTCAGCATCTGTCAATCTATGACTGTACTTATTTTGCAGGATTAGATTGTCTGGCAATGGTGACCATAAGTGATGATCCCACTACATTTGAAGAAGCTGTGCAGGATGAGAAATGGAGGAGTGCTATGAAACAAGAAATGACCAGCATTGAAAGGAATGACACATGGATACTGGTGGAACTTCCTGCAGGAGTGACTCCAATTGGAGTCAAGTGGATCTTTAAAACCAAGCTGAAGGAAGATGGAACTGTGGATAAGTTTAAAGCTAGGCTGGTGGCAAAGGGATATGCTCAGAAGCATGGCATAGACTACACTGAAGTCTTTGCACCAGTTGCTAGATGGGACACCATCAGAACTATGCTTGCTTTGGCTGCACACCATGGATTTCCAGTATATCAGCTCGATGTAAAAAGTGCATTCTTGCATGGTGAGCTGACAGAAGAGGTGTATGTCATGCAGCCTCAAGGTTTTGAAGTGCCTGGGGAGGAGCAGAAGGTATACAAGCTTAAAAAGGCCCTCTATGGACTAAAACAAGCCCCAAGAGCTTGGTACAGCAGGATTGAGGCTTACTTCCTCAAAAGTGGCTTCAGGAGAAGTGATTATGAACACACTTTGTTCATCAAAAGGGCTGGAAGTGACATACTACTGGTCAGTCTGTATGTTGATGACCTTATGTATGCAAGCAGCAGTTCTAAACTCATAGAAGATTTCAAGAAGTCTATGGAGTCAGAGTTTGAAATGACTGACTTAGGAAGGATGAAGTATTTCCTGGGAGTTGAGGTACATCAGAGCAATGCAGGTATTTTCATTAACCAGCAAAAGTATGTGAAGGAGATTCTGGATAAATTTGGCCTCTCGAGCTGCAATTTTGCAAAGAATCCTATTACTCCTGGAGCTAAGTTGACCAAGGCAGGAGATGGGATTCAAGTTGATGCTACAGAATATAAGAGGTTGATTGGAAGTCTGCTCTACACCTGTGCTACCAGACCAGACATCATGTATGCTGTATGCATGTTGAGCAGGTTCATGGAGGCTCCCACCAGGCAACATATGTTTGCAGCAAAACGGGTTCTGAGATACCTAAAAGGGACAAGCACTTATGGCATCTGGTACAAAAGGAAAGATAAGAACAGCAAGCTTCTTGGCTATACAGATAGTGACTATGCAGGGGATCTGGATGACAGAAAATCCACCAGTGGTTATGTGTTCTTCATTGCAGGTGGAGCTATATCCTGGGCCTCGAAGAAGCAACCAGTTGTCACCCTGTCCACAACAGAAGCTGAGTTTGTAGCTGGTTCTTACTGTGCTGCACAGTGTGTATGGTTAAGGAAGATACTCGAGCAAATGGGATGGGAAGACAGTGTGTCTGCTGCTACCAAGGTTCTGTGTGACAGTAGTTCAGCCATTAAGCTGTCCAAGAATCCTGTCTTTCACGGTAGGAGTAAGCACATTGATGTGCGTTTTCATTTCCTGAGGGATTTGGCTAAAGAGGAGGTGATTGAGATGGAGCATTGCAGGAGCCATGAACAAGTGGCTGATATCATGACCAAAGCCCTTAATCTGGATGCATTTCAGAATTTGAGGTACCAACTGGGAGTGTGCGCAGAAGAGGAATTCAAGTTGGGAGAATGAACAATGGTGATGTTGTGAACTGAAGTCAGAAGAATTGCTAGAAGGGGACTTCAGTTCAGGGGAGGAAGATGTTGCTGTTGAAGGCTGTGAAGGTTTGTTCTAATCCGAATCCTTTCTGGAGAAGGAAAAGAACAGTGCTGCGCGTTTTAGTTGTTTTAAGTGTTAGTGAATAAAACTGTGTCGTATGGTCTTTTACAGTTTTAGTACCTAGTGTTTGAGTTTGTGTAGTGAGGGTCATTTAGCCGTTGTGGCTGTTAGCTGAAGCAGAGGGGTTCGTTGTTTGGGAAGCTATTTCCCAGGGATTGGGCTGTTAGGTTGTTTTTCCAGAGCCGAAAGTTTCTGGCTCTAGTTGAGAGTCTTGTGTATATATTTCATCTTCAATCAATGAATAAGTCGTCAGTTTGCAATACATCTTTGAGTTAACAGATTCCGTGACTAGCATCTATAACCTTGTCATGATCATCCCCTAGAATGCTTGAAATAATCCTACTTTGCAGAGTTGTAACGCCATCATTCTCCGACAATAGTATTTCACGTACATTTTCCAGAAAACAATGACGCTCAAATTGTGTAAACATCTTGTTATAAACAACCTTGGCGATAGCGGTCTTACCGATACCACCCAAACCATGAATGCCAACAATACTAGCCCCGCCTTCAAAATCTGGTTCTAGCAATTTCATCAGTTGTTCTACGTGAGAATCGATTCCAATCAACTCAGTTGTCACTAGCTTGTAGTTTCCATTTATATGTGACCACACTCTAGAGAAAACTTGTTCTACCACTTCTCCCTGTCTGGAAATTGAACACAATTTTGTATGTCAGTTGTGGACACACATGCAGTCAAGCCCATGAATTGAAACACGAGAAATTGCATTACCTATCTGACTCGGTCACGTGCCATCCATCTTTTTCCCCAGCATCTTTGAGAGCATCCTTCCAAGCCCTAATGGTGTCTTCACCATATTTCAAACTATGTTCTACCAACGCTTCCTCATACGAACCCAGACAATGTCGCACATCTCTAGGCTCCATGAAATAGAAAACGGGCAGCATGATGTGACGACCTTCATCTTTCTTGCAATGTTCCACCATCAGGGCTAGCTCATCGAGGCACCATTTGCTAGATGCATACCCCGAGGAAAGGATCGGGATGTATATTCTGGACTCACCAATTGCCTTGACGAGAGAAGAGGCAATATGCTCCCCCTTGCGAAGGTCCTCGTTGTCAAGAAAGGTACGTATCTTGGGGCGATCCAGGCGCTTATACAAGAAATCAGCGAAAGTCTTTCGGACATCAGGACCTCTAAAGCTCAGAAAAACCTCGTACTCTACACATGGAAGAGGAGCCGGGGAGCGGGAAGACGAAGCGATTGAATTTGAGCCGAATTGTTCCATCATCCCCTACGGATAGTATCAAAACGACAGTCTGACGAAGTTTAATTTGCCTGAAACAAAGCTAGAGGAACAAAGCTAGGTTCATTAAGAATTCATGACTGATTCGTCACCTCTTGTCCTACTTGAGGAGACGGTAAATTAGTAGGCTTGGAACTGATGAGACGGTAAAGTAGTGGGGCGGCCAACAGTGCTGCCAGGAGAAGTGCTACTCCCGCCGCAGCCCAAGGGAAAGGCCAGATCAACTGCGGTAGGTGGATGGGAAAGTGCTACTCCCGCCGCAGACCAGCAGGGAAATCCGTATCTGCAAAGATAAAAGTAAACGATTGAGGTTTACAAACGAATTCCCCGATCCAGCGATTGCAAGTGGTAAAAGAATTCATATCAATCAGATAGCTAATTACATGAAGAACAGAGCAACTGCGGTAGGTGGATGGGAAATGGGAAATGATAGAGCAGAGCAACTGCGGTAGTACTAATAAGAGCTAGCTTATTCAAGATTAAACAAGTCAATGACCAACTGGCGAGGACGCAACAAAAGATTAAACAATGACCAACTCACTGTCAAACCCAAAATCAATCAATCTGCTGGAGAAGGAAGGTTCGTCTCCTCTTGCAGTGGGTCCCTGACTCCCTGTCCTTAAATCCAAGTTTCTTAAACTAATTAATCTGGACCTTCTGATTAATCATGCGATTTTAGTAGGTGGAGAAATGTGAAAGGGTAACTACCTGATTTATTTAAAATTTTAATCTTTACCAAGTACCATTGATAATGAAATGTATGGGTATGAAACCAAGACTTGGTGGTACTGCAAAAAGGTCCATGAGAATGAGAAGTAGGGGTGGCTATACGATCCGGTACGGTTAAATTGGCCCAAATTGACCCGGTCCGGTCCCAATTCGGTCTTGATTTTATATTGAGATTGTGGGAATTTGAGTGGCCTAAGGCCTAAAAGGGTGAGGAGTTGGTTAAGTTTTGTACTAAGTGCAAAAGTTAGTGACCGTTTATGCAAATTACCCTTAAGTTTTGGGTGTTGAGCTCTCTTATCAGGTCTTTATCCGGGTTTTTTTACCTCAAATCTAAGCCCAAAGATTGGATTGAATTGTTTACTATCCGGTCCCGGTCCGGGTTATACGGTCCGGTTTCCGGTTTTTCATCCGGTCCCGATCCAAATAGCCAGCCCTAATGAGAAGGGTCTAAAATAGGCCAAGGCATGGGATGGGAGCAAACACTATCAGGCTTACATCACCACCTCAAGTGATAAGGGAGCGCAAGCAAAGAGACAAGCATGCATTCATGATATCAACCGGGAAAAGGTCAAGGGAACACTCTTTACACCAGGCAACTTCCTGACACAATAGCACAATGTAGTTTGGGTGGTCGACCACAACATTTATGGTTTGATAGACACCCGAATCTTATATCTAACATATAAACTTATATGAATAGGAATAGGAATTCTCTCATTGTATAAATGACAAGCTCCCTATATTTGCTACGACTTCTCTTTTACTTTCTCTCTCTAACCTCTTATTTCTCTTTCCCATCTCTCTCAAAAGTTGCAGCGCGCCAGCGCCTACTCCCTTGAGCTCATGTTTAATGTCCCGAACTCCTTGTACCCAAATTACCTCAAATGACCCCTTATCGTTTGGCTCAAACATGAAACATATGCATTGTTTAGCAAGTTTCATATATAGAATAGGATGCCCATTATTCATTTTGTTGTTATTTTATTTGTACTATTACCTTCTTAGTGCATTTATCAGCTAAAATGAAATCATTGATGGATTGTTCAATAAAACCATAGTTTTAGGATCACTAAAGCCCCATATTTGCATATTTTTATTTATTTTGCCATTTTCCCTTCATTTGCAATCAGACACACATTTATCTCTTTTTCCTTTTTCTTTTAATCACACATGGTCTAAAAACCTTCTAGCAATCCTTTTTTATAATTTTTTTCTTTTACCCTTTTATTTTTGCCATCCTTAAATCAACATCTTTGTTCGTATTTGACGCATATTCCGGCAATTTTTTTTTTCATTTTTATTATTGGCATTTTTCATAGTTTTTTTTACTATTCAACTAAAAGTAGACCGATCACAGGTATTCGGATCACGTGTATATCGGTGAAGCATTTTTCATTTTTTGAATTCTGATAGATTGACAATTTTTATGGATTTTCCGGCTATTCAACTAGAGGTTGGTTGATCTCGCGTATTTCAATCACGTGTGTTTCGACGATCCATTTTCTATTTTTGAATTCTTATCAAAAAGAACAAGATAACCACATTATTTGATTTCAACTAGAAGTTCGTATTTGGTTCGGTCCCATTATTTATCTCTTTATCGATTTGCTAGATCCGAGGACACCCGCGAGTGGGACAACATAGTCGCTACAGTAGGACTCATTGAAGAACAAGAGAACCACATTAATGATTTTAAAAAATGTGTTTGTTGTTCCTCAATCGGTACCAATTCAATGGCCAACGAGTGCAGTTTTTTATTGTTTGTTTCACCTTATTGCAAAATGTGTTTTCTCGATTGTTATTTAGCTGCTTAGATGTTCTTATTCATCAAATGAGAGCTAGACCTGCATTTTTTTGGGGTGTACGTTCTTTATATGTTAGTTTATTCTCTATTACAATCACATGTAACATTTCACATTAATCGCTTAGTTTTACGCGAAGCACAACTAGTGGGCATATCTAGTACATTTAAATAGAAAACATGTGAAATCATACAAGGCTTGAATTTGATTGTTAGAAACAGTAGAAAAGAATAGACCCTCAGCTGGAGTAGCTTTGATACATCTTATAGTAATTGATGATGTGTGGCTTGCTCATAATTATTGTGGGAGCATCTGCGAATTGGATCAACTGGTTACTGTGTAAGATTCATCAGATCATATTGTACAATGGCATCGGAGTCGACCTAAAAAGCTTTTTAAAGAAAGTAGTCACTTTTGCCTGGTCTGTAGCCCATGGCTAAAAATACTGGTCAGTTGGGCAAATAACTACTTGTTGCCTGTTTTAATTTACAAAATGACTTATCCCCTGTTTAGTAATCATTCCTATTCATGTTTTCTTATTCCATTTCAGATATTTAGGAATGGAAACTAAAAGTTAACTTGTAACTTGGGGTTTCTTTTCCGGAGTGATGATATAGTACCGTGTGGTCTATATTCACTTCTTCGTCGCACAATGTACACTTCTTCATCAAGATCTCCGAGGAGAAAAGTCGTATTAACATCCAACTATTCTAAAAGCCAATCTTGACTAGCAGCTAGAGCACGACACGTACAGTGGTCAATCTCTCTCGACACAGCCTTGTTAAATTTGGATGAGTACTAATGCACTGATTGAGTATTGAGGATCGCAATGATTTATCTCAAAAAGTTGGGGAGACCAATGCTCTTGTACTTAATAATATTTAATGACTGATCATACTGTAGAAAACTACGTTGGCCGGGATTGTTAATTACTCCAGGTTAGGTGAACCAATTCGTCACCTCTTGTCCTACTTGCTAGTTACGCGGTATGAGCTATTAATCAAAGGTTGCGATAATTGAAGACTGATTAAAAGCCAAAGTGAAGTGTTGGCTTTGGGGAGTAGATAGGGAAGAGGTTAGGTGGATGAATAAGACAGTACCTTATTAAAACAAGTAGATTCCTGACATTTTTCATTATAAACAAACTTAGTTTTCCAAACTACTTATTAACGCAATAATGTTGCGTCTGCCGAGACTTTTTTTTTATATAGTTGTGAAGTTTTAATATCAAAGAATATGCACCAGGTGTGTATGGATAAAAAGGAAGTTCACAAGAAGGATGTTACAGGAATGGAGACAGGTGTGAACACAGCTTATTGGTAACCTCATCTATAATAGGTCCTTGCCTGGAAATTGAACACAAGTTTGACTTCAATGGGAGACTAAGCAAATATCCAGATATATGGGCAGCCCAACTGTTGGGGTGTTGGTTTGACACACGCAAGGTTCGTGTGTTCGATCCACGCCATCAACCAGTTGGTGTATAAAACTGTTGAGTAGCATTTCGCTCTCACCTTGGTCGATGGGCGGCGGTCCCGGGGTTTCCCCTACCACGGCATCATCGAAGATGGTGACCATGGAGGGTGTTACTTGTTTGATTAAGCAAAAGAGAGGCAGCCCAATTGGTGGGATGTTGGTTTGGCACAGGCAAGGTCATGTGTTCTATCCACGCCATCAATCAGTTGGTGCATAAAACCCTTGAGTAGTCATTCCGATTGAGATCTTGAGGTATCCTTCGCCATTGCTATGATTTTTACCCTCTACCATTCGATAAGCCAGAAAGCTTCAGCCTTTGGACAAAAGGGTCACAAATGTCCTATTTTGTCATTTTGGATAAGTCAGAGTAGCATTCCGCTCTCACTTGGGTCGATGGGCGGTGGCCCCGTACTACAACAAAAATGGCATTTCACGACCAAGACATCTGGTCGCAATAACTGTAAAAGTGGTCGCCAAAGTTTTTTGCGACCATAATTGTTCGTCGCCGAAATGGTCGTATATACGCCGTCGGCAAAGATAATTGCGACCACTTTCAGGAAATGGTCGCGGTAAATTTTTATTCAGCGACCATTATAACTGGACGTGAAAACCTTGAGTATTTACGACCACTTCAAAATGGTCGCCGAAAGGCTTTTAGGCGACCATTTATAGGGTCGCAAAACAGTTACATATTTCGCCAAGGGTTCGTTCTGGTCGCCAAAATTACTTTTGCGACCAAATACGTAGTCGCCGAATGCTTTAATTTATAGCGACCACAAGTTCTGGTTGCAGAATCTAACCTTTCTGCGACCATTTTTATTCGACGCAAATCGTGAATCTTGATTGGGAATAATGATTTGGTCCCTCAACCTGGGAAACGGACATGCTTGTATATAACATAACATGCCACAATAATGCAATCACATTACTAAAGATAATTACCATATATTTCATTGTTCATTGTGTTGACAAAGTACTTCGACGTTGACATAATCAACTAGTCAGTCTACAAGCCATTATCTAACTCTACAAGTAGCAATTCCCAAAATTCTTCCGACCTAGAACTTTCCATCAATTGCATGGAGATTAACCTGCAATGAACATATTATCTCTATAAGTAACTAGTATATATCAACCATCTAACATAGCAAATAAAGGAGTGAAAGTAGAGAGGCAAGATATTGAACAAGGAGGAAAATATTACAACAATCAGAATGCAACATCATGACCATATCACATTCATACTAACGGCAAGAGAAAACTTGTCTTCTCTCCTCATGCTTCTCAATAGTGGTTATCACAATCAGTTACAAAAATAGCAACCATCCACTAAAAATAATAATACCCTCCTAAGAAAACCATTGTACCAGCAACAAGAATGGAAGAAAAAGCAACACAAGAAATTAAAAGAACGCTACAAACAGCCACTACATGACAAGTCCAAAGGTTCTTCATAAGTTCCAAATATGTAAGGTATAATGGAATGGAGATTGCTTACCAGTCACTAGGCTGATATTAATACCACTACTCCAAAGTTGTTGCATAATGCTTGCCACATTCTTGCTGGTAGCCACCTTCTCTACCAATTTTGTCTGGCCACCGTTAGTGATAGCTTAGTTATATTAGTATTTACAAGTGAAGCAAGAGATGACCCAACGTAACTAGAAAACAGAGAGACAATGCAAGACAAACATGGGCAGCAACCAAACAGAAGAGAAGAATACAACATGGACAACAATCAAACAGCAGAAAATAAACCAATAAAGAAGCATAGTAATTGGATATATAATTAAACTTACATGAGTTTCTTTCGTGTGTTGATTGACCCAATCCCCTCTTTTATTGATTCTAGTCAACTCGAACATCTCAATTTTGTTGTTGATACCACCGTCTTTCTTAGTAATCTTTGTTGGTATAACATAATAGCACATAATAAATACTTAGTAGCTCACACAAGTACACATACTACAATGCAAAAGATAGAAGCTACCTGCTAATGGTACATGGGGGCAAAAGAACTTCCTTTACAATGCAAATTCTTCACATTAGCTCGATTTTTCTGATTCTTCACACAAAGTGTCTACCAAATAATACAAAGTGCCGCCGACTTCTTTGTTTTGAGAGGACCTGGTACCATTATTCTCGCCTAAAAGAAAGATTGGATTTTGTCACGAACATACATAAAAATACACAGGGAATAGAAGATGGGGAAGGAGTGGAGCTGATTACGCTACACTAGCACCATGAAAACATATAACAGGCCATTAGATGATTTGGAATTAGAGAAGAATAAGACAAATTTAAAATCATACAAAAAAAAGCAATAATTAGAGAAGACAAGCAAAAAGGAAAATGAGCATATAGATGGGCAAAATAAAAGAGCAAAGCAAAGGAAGAAGGGCTCCCTCCATTGGAATCTCTATTGAGTTTTGGAAGGAAGAAAGAGTACTTTATTAAGAGTGGGATCCAAAAGAACAACCCATTTATCCCCCTCCTTCCTTCAAGCGACACATAATCACTACCCACTTCCTCCACCCCTCTATGTCTCCCATTTACCTTGCCTAATTAATTCAAAGAAGAAGAAAATAACAAACAGAGTTAAAGGAAGGAGATGAGAGTGAGTGCTAGCAGAAAATAAAGGGGGTAAGCTAAATTTTATAATCATTTTCACAAATTACTATCATCTTTAGTTGGTCCAAATTAAACTATATAACAGATATAAAGCAAAAAACAATGATTGAACTGGGTTCAACAGCCTCCTTGCCTATATAAGAGTTGACTAAAAAGCAAAACAACAAAGCCACTCTAAGTCGATAAATGTGGCTAGATTGAGTCTGCAAGATTATAGCAATAATTTCAGAATTCTTTCACCACACAAGCATCATTAACCACATAATCTAAACCATAAACCAACCAATAAGAAGCAAAGTCACTATAGTTGCAGTAAGCATTATGCAGCGAGCTAAAACTCATAAACAAAAGGAGTTATCCAAGCCAAACCCTCCACTAACTCTTAAGAAATCATATAATAACAAACCCTCAACATATTATATATTTGCATCGTGATACTGTAACACAGAAAAAACACAGGGGAGCAACCGAGCAGGGGAAAAGCAGGGGGAATAAAATCCTCTCATTAGCAGATCCAAAGATGAAACAGAAAGGGTACAAAGACTAGGGAGATATCGACAAACCTGAAGGGATTTATGACTGATTAGAATCGGATTTATGTTGTGCAAATGTGGCTGAGTTGAATCAGAACTTGTGGGCTCAACTTGTCGACAAATACAACAAACGAATTCGGGGGATCAGCTTGGATGGTGGCAGAAGGCTAGTTCGTGGTCAGGAGGCAGCAACTGGAATGAAATCGAGTTCGCTTCTCGGAAGCTCATACGTCGCCAACGCCGAGGGGAATGGAGGAAGAAGGACCAGATGAGAAAGGTCAGAGAATCCCCCTTTCTAACCCTAGAATTCGGAGAGAAGTGGAGGTTGGGGCTTGGGATAAATGACTCCTATGTACAAGACGTCGCCGGATTGGGAGCTAAAAGTGGTCGCTGAACTATATCCCCTTTTCCTTTTTATTATTAAATTTTATAATTGTATTCATTTCCTGTTTCTGCGACAAAAATAAATGGTTGCAAGAATTTTATTATTTCGCGTCCAAATATATGGTCGCAGAAAACAAAAGGATGGCCGCCAAAATGTTTTCATATTCCCGCCTCCCTACAGCGAACCCGCCAAATTTGTTTTTTCTAAAATTTGATTATTCGCGACCTATGTTAAATTTTGGTCGCGGAAGGTTATATCATATGCGACCACAATCTTAAATGGTCGCAAAGAATGGTCGCAAAATACTCTATTTCTTGTAGTGGCGCGCCCGGGGTTTGGCCCGACTACGGTATCACCGAAGGTAGTGACCGTGGAGGTTGTTCCTCGTATAAAAAAAATCTAGATAGAGACATGTTACACTTCCTCCAGAGCATGTAACAAGCTGCTTTCCCTTATCGATACTGCCATGGCAAACAAGGAGAAAATTAACCCTAGAGCCAAGCTCTATTTCGATACTCAACGAACTAGGGAGAAACCGAAAACGAATGCAAGAAACGAAAAGAAACGCAAACCACCTCTATGGTTTCTACAACGATACCCAAACCATTGAGATCTGGAGGCATCCGACTCCATCATCTTCATCTTCGACATTGCTACGATATCTACCCTCTGCCGTTCGATAAATCAGAAAGCTTCAGTGTTTGGACAAAAGGGTCACAAATATCCTATTTTGTCATTTTGGATTTTGGACTCGAAAAAAGGAAAGTTTTGTCGTTAGGAATGTAAGGACATAAAGTCGTAAAAAAATTTCAACTGATAATAACATCATCCACTCATTGGTCCATACCTTGCTTTCACTTTGGGATTGGAGAAAGGGGATTTCAAAGAAGCCGATATCTTGCTCTAAACGGTATAAAGGCTCAAACTTTGACCTCCCTTAGATGAAAGTGTTGATGCACGATAATGACTGACTTATCAGTACGAGATTGGTGTTTTAATTGTCTCAATACAGAAACTTTTTATTTGTCCGCGCTCCGTAGCGGTAATAAACTAATTATATTAATTTATTTAATAAGTTTTAATATAAAAATTTTCAGTTAGAAACCACCATAAACTTTATGTTTGACTCATAACGAAAGAATTATATTATCAATTTAATTCATGTGCTTTATATAGTGTCTCAATCATTAGGAAAAACTTACGTACAATATTTATTTAGTTGATATATGATAAATAATTATATCTTCATAATATTTACATTATAGTATCTTAATCATTAGTAAGGCATGTGCAAAATATTTATGTAATTGATACATTAGAAATAACTATCTCTCGGTTTACGAAATATATTTTTCATTTACATTATTGTCATAGAATGTAGTTACATGTATAGATGTTCTGTAAGGGGTGGTATGATAATAAAATCAAGTGATGAAAAGTATCACATATAATTAACATGTAATGTCAAAGTTAATTGATGTTATGTAAATATTTCATAATGTGTGGTCTAATAATACAATTAAGTGATAAAAAAAATATTACACGTGTAATCTTCTTTGAAATAAGTTAATTGATGTTATGTAAATATTTCATAATGTGTGGTCTAATAATACAATCAAGTGATAAAAAAAAATATTACACGTGTAATCTTCTTTGAAATAAGTTAATTGATGTTATGTAAATATTTCATAATGTGTGGTCTAATAATACAATCAAGTGATAAAAAAATATTACACGTGTAATCTTCTTTGAAATTTAGATATATGTTATTCATACCTAACATATTTGCTTAATTGATACATAAAAAACATATATCTCTCTATAATTAATTTTAACGTGATGTGTTTATAATGTACGTAACTATTATAGAACAATGTTTCGTAAATATTTTATAATATGTGGTTTAATAATACAATTAAGTGATAAAAAATATCACATTTGATTGAAATATTAAAAATAAATAAAGTTGATTTGATGGAAATGCTTACGTGGTAAGCTTCTATGAAAAGTAGATATATGTAATTCATAACTAATACATTTGTTTATTTGATAAATATCTACCTCTCCTTAAGGTTTACTTAATAGAATAACTTAATTGATACATAAGAAACATCAATCTCTTAATAAGTTTTAAGTAATGAATTTAGAATGTATGTAACTATTATAGATCAGTGTTACATAAATATTTATGATGTGTGATCTCGTAATACATTTGTAATGTACGCAATTATAATAGAAAAGTTTAATTGATACATAAGAAATATATATATATATATATATATATGGGTCATACTCGTGTGCTCCAGACGCATGCCATGCTCCCGACTACTCACACCATTGATCTAATCAGACGGTCATTATTAATATTGATTTAATGAATTATTAATCTATAATTAAAGTTACTAACTACACCCCATAAAGTTCTATACGTGTCTATTAGTCCTCCAGTAAATTTAACCACTACTTTGAGTATTAAAGTACTATATTTCAGTTATGCATCATTTTAAACACCCAATTGTATAACACATTGAGAAAAAATTAACAGTAAACACGGCATCATAATCATAAGAACATCTACCCCAAAACCAGTTCAGGGTGTTCATCACCGCCAATAACATTATCATCGGAACCCAACTTCCCCCAATCTGATGGCCATCGTCAAAACCCAGAAGCCATTAGAAATTTTTTGTTTATATAATTCATTCCATTCATCAACCGGCTCACTCCACCTCTCTAACTGTGGCAATCTCTTCCCCTGTCTTTCTCCCTCTATTCTCCGTCCAGAAATAAGGGAAGAAGGCGTATCAAGCTGGGGCCATCATCGTGGCGTTGTCGAGGGCGAAGATGAAGCCGACCGACCAGTCGATTCTTCAGCAATCTCACTCCACCTCTCTAACTGTGGCAATCTCTTCCCCTGTCTTTCTCCCTCTATTCTCCCTCCAAAGCTTCAGCCTGATAAATTAAGATTGGGCGACCTAAGAAGGGACAGAAGAAAGAGCAGAGGCAGAATGGATTTTGGTGACCAGCACTCTCGATTCACCAAAGAACACGAAAACCCATATGTTATGCAACACAGTTATTTTGTTGTGCCTCGTCCTCTATCTTCCTTTGCAGTTTCTACGTTCCTATTCTCAAATCCGACCACGAGAATGCAATTGCCGAGACGCGGAGTACTCCCTTCATCACAGCTTATGCACTGAAATCGATTGTGGTCGGAAGCCGAGGATGAGGTCGAGTCTTACGGTGGATGAAGAGAGCAAGAGACAACTCCGCATAATCTGAATCACTCAGACATGAATTGTATGGACTAAGTTTGGATCCCTTTGACCGCTATGATGAGATCGCTTCAGGATTTTAGGTTTTCTTGGTTGCTGGATTTGGATGTTGGTTGTCAAATTAAGGGTAGCAATTGGGGGTAGTTGTGATGAACTGATGATGATAATCGCATTGTAGTGTGCCATGATGAAATTTAATTTTCATTCAGTTAATTCCAGTGTTGTGAAAACCGAACCGGATATCGATCCGGATAAACGAGAGGTTTAAGGTTTATCGGATAACCGTTGATTAACCGGTATTAAAAACCGGTCTGAAACCGGTATTTGGTCAATATAGAAATAAAGAAGAATATAGTAAAAATAAAAAAATAAAGTTAAAAGTAAGAAGGCACGTGGGTAGGAAGAAGTTAGCGGTCATAATTCCGTTGTCTTTCATTTTTTTAATTGTTAGGTAAATGAAATTCCAAAAAATTAGGCGCTAGTTTGTTTTCCCCAAGTCCACTCGTTTTTATCCTTCCGGGACCGGACTTGTGCCCGGGTCCGATTTTTCCCGGTCGGACCGGCCGGTCCGGCCCGGTTTTCATAACAATGGTTAATTCGATCAATTTTTTTATGGAATTATGTATACCAATTATATTAATTTTGGGGTCAATCAAAACCTCTACCGAAAAATAAAGTATCTTACCAGAAAAATAATGGTAAATATTGTTGGGGGAGTTCATAGGACATATAATTATTTAAAGGATGCATTATGTAATATAATTATATGTCAATAATTAATTTTAATACTATTAATATTGCACCGTTAGATTAGATCAACGACACTGAGGACTGGAGCATGCTATGCGTCTGGAGCATACGAGTCGTATCCATATATATATATATATATATATATATATATATATATATATATATCTTTCTACCAAGAAAAGAAATATATAGCTCTCCATAAGTTTTATGTAATGCATTTATAATGTAAGTAACTATTATAGAACCGTATTACATAAATAGACGTGTGATTTAATAATACAATTAGGTGACAAAACATATGTCATTAAAATATTAAAGATAGAAAGTATATTTGCATGGCCTAAAAAATGAAAATTTTCGGCAAACCTCCAATAGTTTTTATGCCAAATTGGTGTACCATGCCGCAGAGAATAATTACCTTTATGAACAGTAAAATTGTTGGCGAGATTATCGTAAGGAACAGTGTTCCTATTTTTTAGTTGCTTGTGGTATTAATCAATTAAATTAATTAGTATCCCATGCAGTACATATAGATAATAGATTTGCTTGAACAGTGAGCATTGCTCAATCATCTTGTTTGCTGAATTGCAGGCTATAGAGTTGAAACCATTTGCTGAACTCCACATCATGCTCAAGTTCAGGTTTGTCTGCTTTTGTGCTGATCAACATGTCAGACACTACATTCGGGCGAAAACTAGAGAAATGTCAGGCTGTGATCACATGCTGTCATAGCAGGCTTATCTATGCGAAGGTGATGCTTTTATGGGGATGGAACACTATGTTGCAGCCGAGGAATCTACTCATCGTCGATTTGCTTGCAGATAGATCCTTCAACGCGTCGTTCCAAGTCATTTAAGGTATCATCGAACAATTCATCTATAAATTTTCCTTCCTGGTCTGTAACCGTCCGAATCTCTTAGTCTGGCTAGATGCAAAGCTGATTGTGTAAGTTGTGAATTATTCATGAGAATGAGCCTACTATATTGCTCCTTCAAACGGTGAACCTATTTTGTTTGCAGAAGAGAGTTGCAAATCTTCAAGAGAAGTTTGTTGGGGCACAGCGGAAATATGGTGGAATTTAGGATCGAATATCGGAAGAAATTATTTCACTCCAATATTCTTACAGAACAATCTCTCATAATTCCAACAATTGTTGTCGTTTACATTAAGAGCTGCGGCTCTTATGCTATTGTTCTGCTTCTACCCTCACTAACACTTAGCCCATATTTCCCCATATTTGGATTAGGCAAGTTTATTGTCTTAACCGTTGAAAGAAGCTTATGCTCTCTAGCTCTCTCTCTTCTTAGCTTTTTAGCTTTCTTTCTCTGCTCTCCCATGCCTCCTCTTGTGGCCTATTTATAATGCCAAACAACCGACTTAGACTATGAAAATATCATGATTTTAAGTTGATTTTTTGTGGCTGTGTTTTAAATCAACAAAGGCTGCAATTCTTGTCTTGTTCTTCTTCACATGATTTTCTAGATCATGGCTTAGTTAATAACTGGACAGAAGGCTTCTAGAATCCGATTCTAGAATTGCCCAGCAATTGCAGATTATATTTCACAAAGTTGAGTGCTGCGGAGGTGCTGGAGTGGCTTGAGTTCAAGTCCTTAAACCTCATTTCTTAAGGAAAATCTTAAAGCTTTTCTATTGGCTGATAGTGGATTAGGTATAGTTAATGAGGTTAGTAGTTAATAGGTAGTTAAGGGTAAATAGGGTTATGCAAATATAATTAAAATTAATATAATTAATTAGTGATTCTCTTTCTCTCTCCTCCCATGATTTTCTCCATAACCCTCTCTACATTATAATTAAAAAGAAATATGAAATTAATTTTATTTAATATTTAATAAAATCTGAATTTAATCATTTTCTTTTTCTAAAATGGAAATTTGAAATTTAAAATATATGCCTCTCTCACATCTTGGCAACTTCCGATTAGTATTAAGTATTAACATTTTTTAATGACATTATCAATATTTATAAATTGAATCATCATTAGGGCTTTTCATTGCATGGGTTTGAGATTTTTCGTTGTTAGGTATTCGTTTGTGTTATTATTAATGTTGTCCGACATGTTTTTTAATACTTTTATATGACATTATTAACTTTTTATGTTATGTTTTGTTTGTAACATTAGCAAAAGTGAAATTGTGTTTTCAATTTGTTGGTACTTGAAGTTTATTTACTATTACATCGTATTATCAATTTGGTTCGCAATGATTTATAATCATTTGAAGTGTTATTATCAATTTTTTTACCAAGCACAATACAACCATTAGCAAAATTTTAATTCATTTGTAAGATTGCTTATGTTTAGTGATTTGAATTATTAATATTTTTCGTTTATGTTTGTAACTTTGTCAAATGTCATTATCAAGCATACTTGTTAGATATTCGTTTGTTTATGACATTATCAAAAGTGAATTTACGTTTAATGATATAACTATGGTTACTAATCTTTCAGTCTAAGTTAGTAACGTAGTTGGTGTCGTTATTAATAGGCGTGTATAAGCATTATCAATGTTTGAAAATAAGATATTAATAATATCTAATAAGGTATTTAACAATCATTAGTTGCTATCATTATCAAAGTTTTTGGATGCATTATCCATTAAACATATGTTACTTATTAATGCGTTTTTAGTACTATTTGACATTAAACATTGCATCTGAATATTGTCAATATTTTTATATTACAAAAATCTATTTTCTTATCAGTGTCTTAATCATTCGATATTAATGATTTTTAATATATTTATTAAAAGTTTGATGTCATTTATAATGTTGAAGTCAGACATTTTTACATTGATGTTTTATGTTTATTTTCAACGAAATACTTTTCGTTATCAATGATTTATTCTATTGTTATTAAGAGTTTGGTGTTGAGGCGTGAATGTTGGTTTGCTTGAGTTAATATTTTTCTGGACAATGTTGTTTGACTGAATCACACAGGTGCACTATATCACAAGTACCCCAGATGTTGAAAATCAGTATTGTGCTTTATGATCATTGATAATGATAATGTAAAGCAATATTAATTGATCATAAAATGTTAATAATGTCATTAGAAATCATTGGAAGAAGCCATGACTAGATAGTTATAAACCTGATGTGAAAATGTGAATCATTAGTACTAAAGATGTTTTAAATCAATGATATTGTTATTCAAACTATTAATTACTATGTTACATAACTTTAATGATTCATTCATAGGCGTTGATGACGAAACTATAAAACAGTAACAATTGATCCAAAAATTTTAATAATGTAATTGTAAGAAATTGATAAGTATATTGAAGTTGTTAATAATGATGAGTATAATAATAACAATTCATTTCATAAATGTTAATAATGTCATTGCAAAATGTTAATACTGTATTGCAAGTTGCCACGAAGTGAGAGAGAACATATATTTTTAATTTTCAATTTTCATTTTAAAAAATTAAAAATATTAAGTTCGAATTTATTAAATATGAAATAATAATATTTAATTAAATTAATTTCGAATTTTCTTTTAATTGTAGTGGAGAGAGGGTTATGGAGAAGATCAAGGGGGAGAGAGAAAGAGAATCATTACTCATTAATTATATTTTCATAATACCTTATTTATTCCAACTAACTATTAACTAATAACCCCTCATTAATTACCTAATCTAGTATCGGTCAAGAAAAATGGTTTAAGAACCTCCTTAAACAATGAGGCTTAAGGACCGGATCCAACCCGCCTTGAGTGTGCAACATGCCAACATCCATCGGTGCAGTCATCTATTTCAGCTAACTGATCAAATCGTGAGCAAATCCATATCACACAGCTTTGTACTTGAAGCTTTGAGCTTCTTTTTTTTTTTTTTTTTGTGTGTGTGTTGATGTTGTTATGCCTTTTTTACGGTATAGATGAAAGTATTACAAGGTGTATCAGCCTGCTGCTTTTGGAGAAACAACAAGGTTAAAAATAAAAAGCCAAAGAGAAACCATAAAGCATGCTGCAAAATGGTTGCTACTGAAACTAAAACTAAAGATAACTCTCTTGCTCTAAATGACGTTAATATCCTTAGCTTCTTCTTACCTTTCTTGTTCGTCAGTTCGAGTCTTCAATTATGATTTTCACCATCTCCCTCTTCTGCATCCTATTTGATAAGGGAGGGAGCGCTCTATATAGCCCACCACATATTCCTATTCATCCCCTTTTACATAGACACCCGTACCCAATGACTCCAATCTCTCAATTCCATCGACTTCAGTCAACTGTACACATCCCCTGATATCCAACCATCTCAAATGCATAAACCCAGACAAATCTGGCAAGTTCTTGACCGACGAACAGTCGCACATTCTCAACTCTTTCAACGACGACTCCAATCTGAGAAGCCCCATCACCTCGCTCAATTCCTCGCACTGGTCAATATTCAAGGTACTGATGTTTCTGGGTAAATTTGGCAACTCCTTAAGTGAAGGGCAACTGGACATATCTACCCATTCCAGCTGTTGCAGCCCTTCCATTCCTGTAACTTCAGCCAGCTGTGTGCATCCATCGATAATCAAAGTCTCGAGATCAAAGAGGCCAGATAACTCCAACTCCTTGATGGATGTGCAGCCGCCCATTGACAGCAATCTCAGCGACTCTGATGTGTCCAGTTGCACCACCTCATTCAGCTGTGTCCATCCTTCAATGTTCAAAGTCGTTAGGCTTCTCAACATGGACAGACTCGGCAACTCCTCCATCGATCTGCAGCCTGACATATTTAAGAGATCTAACGACTCCAACCTCTCCAGCCCTATGACCCTGGTCAGCTGCGTGCATCCGTCCAGTTGCAAGTCCTTCAGATTCTTCAGACCAGCTCCACAGGACAACTCTCGGATCGACGTGCAGTTCGACATACAAAGTGATTCCAAGGACTCCAATTTCTCGAGTCCCTCGACCTTGGTCAGCCAGCTGGACCCGGTAATGGATACCTCCTGGACATTGTGGAGACCAGAGAGATCAAGGGTGGGAATGTGGTCTTCGTGGATCTCCGAAAGATCCAAAACCAGCTTCTTCAGTTTTCCTAACCCAGACCGGAAAGCTAGAAGAATAGTACCCTGGCCGATTGCTAAGCTAGGACAACCCCTTATCTCCATCTCTAATAGATCATGCTCCCATGATTCACCTTGGCCTAGCCCTTGGATTTCAGACAGAAGCTTGCAGAATGAGATGGTCAGGCTGTGCAACTTGGTCAAGTTCGAGAGGCTGGGCAGTTTCTCCAGAACCGGACAGCCCTGCAGGGACAATGTCTTGAGTGATGCTAAGCGTTGAAAGCCATCGAGGTGAGTGAGGTTTCGGGCACCATATATCTCCAGAGTCTCCAGCATTTTCAGCTCTCCCAGTCCAGGAATCTCAAAAACTCCAACAGCACACAACTGCATCTCCTTCAAGTGAACAAGATTAGCAAGACTCGGCAATCGCTCCAAAGGAGAGCAAGTAGAAATGTCGAGGTGGGTTAGAGATGATGGGAGGGAAGCCATTTCACTCCCGTCCTCCAATAGTAAGCTCTCACAAGAGCAGAACGACAGCTCCAGAGACTTCAGCTTTGACAGCCTCCATATATCCCCAGGGATCTCGAGGTCATCGCAGTGTTTGAAGCACAACTCCTCCAGGTTCCATAGCTCCAGAAGGTTGGGGACCCTGGAGGATGAGAGTGACAGCTGCTTTAAACTGGTGGGGAGTCTTGGCACCACTTTCTTCAGCTTCGACTCCTCGCGCATTTCCAGCCCGAGGTCCAAGCGTTCCAAGGATGATAATCTGTAGAGATCATTGGGCAGTTCTCTCAAACTTGTGTGCCCTGCATTGAGCACTTGGAGCTTGGGAAGTGTTCTGACATCCCCTCTCAACTCGGTTATCCTGGTGTAGGCGAGATTCAATGTGGTTAGATTCCTCGATGAATTCCCAATGTGAAGTTCCCCACTCATTTGGGTACAACCAAAAAGACTTATCAACTCCAGGCTTCTACCCCGGAAGAAATCGGGAGCTCTTGTCAAGTTATAGCAGCTGGTCAAATCCACTACTTTCAGCTTCTGCGCATCCTGTGATCATCATCAGAAACACACGCACAAGGTGAATCAAAACCATTAGTAAACTAAATTACACAGAGCAGATCAAGAGGATAACCAACATCTTTGAATGGTTATTTACCTTATTAAATCTCTTCCATGCTCTCCAGTCATCTGTTACAGGGCAATTGGTTATGTCGAAAACAACCAACTTCTTCATGTCCAGATCATCAGGGATTGAAGTGCAATCGTGCAGTTGAAACCAACGGATGTTTGGAAGAATTCCTCTGAAATTGCCAACCAATCCTCCACCCACCACTTCAAGATATCTCAACCCAAACAACTTGGCAAAATGTCTACTTGTCAGCTCCTCTGCATTTTCATCTTCCATGTTAATTCTCATGGCTTCCAATCGATCAGTTCCCTGTCAAATGGAAAGAAAATTCAAAGGCTTCTTGTAGGGGACTTTCGATGATTCATGTACTCCGGAAGTAACAAAAGACAGATATATCAATCATGAAATTGTGAAGTTACCTTTTCATGTGTTAAAATGTTCAAGGCATCCTCTGTGTTCCATATCCGGCTACGTTTCCATGGACGTCGAGTATCTTCATCACGAACGATAGCTCTTCCGAGATCTCTGACATGATCATGCATCCAGAACTCACCTCCCTCACCACTGTTGTTAACTTTTATTAAGGACCTCAAGATAAGGGTGTTGATTGTGATTTCTGGATGAAACCCGCAATCACTCCACATATAGAAAGGCCTCTCCTTTTCTTCTCCGATGAAGAAACAAGCAATATCGAGGAAAACTTGTTTTTCCTCGAGAGTCAACTCCGAATAACCTATCTTCAGTACCTCCTGCAATTCGGATGGAGGTACGTCTTCCAGTTGTCTCAACTTTGCTTTCCAAAAGCTTTTGTCTTTACGAAACAAGAGTGATCCTATGACCTTGAGAGCTAAAGGGAGGCCTTCCACGACTCTTACGAATTCGTTGGACAAATCAACATAGTCGTCTGGAGGGCAATCCACTCCAAAGGCATGTCGGGCGAAGAGCTGGAAAGAATGTTCCTCGCTCATTCCTTTAGGTTCATACAACTCGTATTCTTGAAAGAACTCCATAGCTCTTTTATCTCTCGTGGTGACAATGAATCTGCTTCCAGACGAGAAATTTTCCAATCTCCCGAAAATCTTCTCGAACCGAAACCGATCATCCACATCGTCGATGACGATCAAAACCTTGTGCTTGCAGACCCTGTTCCTTATAACATGTATTCCTTCATCATCATCTGCAACTTGGTGATCATTGCTCCTCAGAATGCTTGAGATGACTGCATTTTGCAGAGCAAGGACACCTCCCTTCTTGTCCGATAGTGTTTCTCGTACATCTTTCAGAAAACAATGGCGGTCGAACTGTGCACACACCTTATTGTAGATGGCTTTAGCAATGGCGGTCTTACCGATTCCGCCCATACCATGGATACCAACAATTTTAGGTCCGCCATGGTTTAACTCGAGCAGCTCTGTCACTTTCCTTACATGTGAATCGATCCCAACCAGCTCGTCCGTCACCAATGTGTAATTCCTCGTCAATTGCGACCACACCTTAGAGAAAACGTCATCTATGATAGCTCCCTGCCTGGAAATTGAACATCATCAGTTTCACATCAATGATAAATACTTACAGCTGAAATTATTATTTGATTAAGAGTTAATGCACAATCGAATTCCTAAACTATGAATATTTCCTTCACTTGAATTTTTTTCTTTAACAAACCCCTCAACTTCAATTTTTTTTTTTAACAGATGATCCCTCAACTTCAATATTTTTTCGTAACCAAGTCCCTCCCACGACCTATTGTTTTTTTTACCTTTGATGTGGATAGTAAAATTATTCATTTCATTCACTTAAACAAATGAAATACGTTAACTTGTTTCCAAACTTCATGTTGACAAGTAAATCACTATCTAACTAGACATTCGATACGAACAATTGCTAGAATGAAATGTTTTAAATTAGTGATGATAAGCAAACCTAAGATAATTATTTACATATTGCCATTATACTAATCAATGGTTTGGATATAAAATATAAAAATCAATGGTACTTGTCCAATTATAGATTAGGAAAAATTCTCTTAAGTGAGAAGAAATTATTAGGCTTACTTATGAATCTCAGTCACATGCCACCCCTTCATTTTCCCAACCTCTGCCAGAGCTTCCTTCCATTCCTCAACCATGGCGGCATCGTATTCCTCGGCATGTCCACGAAATGCTTCCTCGTAAGCGCCAACTTGGCGTCGCACGTCCCTGGGTTCGACCATGTAGAAAATGGGGAGGATGACGTGCCCCTTCCCTTGCTTGAAGCATCTCACCATGAGAGCTAGCTCTTTAAGACACCATTTGCTTGCAGCATAGTCTTTGGAAAGAATCGGGATGTAGATCTTGGATTCCTCGATAGCATGGACGAGGGAAGGGGCAATATCCTCTCCCTTACGAAGCTCCTCCTCGTCGATGAAAGTACGGATCTTGGAATGATCCAGATACTCGTACAGAAAATCAGCAAAAGTCGTGCGGACATCTGGACCTCTGAAACTCAGGAAAACCTCGTACTCCCCCCTTGGAAGTGGCAACATCGTAGCAGCAGTAAATCTAGTATAGTTTCCAAAACAAGGGGAATCTCTAGAAGAAAAGAAATAAGAGAGAATGCAAATAAAATGTCAAGAGTGAATGATAAATAAACACTAAATCTGATAAAGATCACAAAGATAACGTACCTGAAACTTACAGTGAAGAATAGATACCGTCTCTCTATTGAAAACAAATTAGAAGCTCTCAAACTCTAATTCTGAATGAGAAATGGATGAGTATGGTGTATATAACACTGATATAGGAATACATATATAGCTCAAGTTGGGGAGACCTCTAGTCTTCTACTTAATAATTGTTAATGACTGATCAAAAGTAAACAACTACCTTTGGGTTGTTGTAATCAAGGTTGGGTGAATGAATTCAGTCTCACTTTTCGCCTCCACGCGGTATTAACCATTAATTCAGAAATTGCTAGGTTTTGCTTTATTTGATGAAAAGGAATGTGTAACGCCCAATATTTATGGGGTTTTTTTGCCAGAGGTATTCAGAAGAGAACAACAAGATATGACAAAATACATAGAAACTTTGCAGGTCAAATTTCAAACATATTACACTTACGCGGACCGAAATGAAACAAGGCACACTTCAAGGAGGAACAAAGGACCCAAACCTCGGATAAGAAGCATCGACCGAACGCGTACGCCGAATCCTTCAAGTTAATCTTGCAGATGATAACCCGCGCATCATTAATATAATCATAAAAACACAAAAACGAGAATTCAATGAAATGCTCCCCAGTAAATCTGACAAAACCTATTCCACACTACTTGGACGTCAAACTGACAAGCCAAACTAGTTGGAAAGAATTGGAGATCATCGTAGGTTGCATGCAAATAAACAAATATATAATATTTCATCAATGAGTGCAGTTAAAATTTCACATTAAATCTCAATCAATCACGCACAATCTCCACAACAATTTCTGCAGCCAACAAAATGTGATTCAAGCAAATATACTCATCATCATTCACCTAATTCTTCACAAACCACTAAGTAGCAGCTAGAGAACTCAGGAAAGAAAGAAGATTGCTCACATAATGGCTGAAAACAAAACGATGACTGCAACCTCTCACACAGAAACTCTGCATCGCAAGAAAGCAAACATGGAACCCAGAACCCATAATTCACATAAACCATCTGATCTTCACTGCAGTCTTCAGACCCTCAATTTCATCAAATCAATCAAAACGGTCAAGCTGTACAGTCTCCAAGTGTCTGGACTTCACAGCAATTTTAGGAGCTTCTTTCTCCATCTGCTTCTTTCATATACCCTTCGACAAATCCCTCCCCGACATGTTGTCTAAAGCGATATGATATCACTATCCTTGCGACAAACTCCCCAGCAGCTCCGGAATCTGGACCACATCTTGGGGCGCGAATTGTTAGCCCTCTGTAGCGGCTCTAATCTCCCAGGCACCGTTTTTACCATATTGTAACTCATCTTTCGCATCTTCAGCCTTTCATCAATCGTTAGATATCTTGAATACTCCAATCTCTCAATCCCCGTGACTTCTGTCAACTGATTGCATCCAGTAACTGTCAACTCCCGCAAATGCTCCAAAGCAGATAGATTAGGCAGCGTCTTAATCAAAGCGCAATCAGTAATCCTTAATATTTGCAATGAGTCCAATTTGTCAAGCCCCCTCACCTCAGACAACTGATTGCATCCCGTAATTTTCAACTCCTGCAAGTGCTCCAAAGTAGATAGATCGGGCAGCTTCTTAATCGACATGCAACCAGTAACCACCAATTTTTGCAACGACTCCAACTGCTCAATCCCTGTAACTTCTGTCAACTGATTGCATCTCTTAATTTTCAACTCCCGCAAGTGCTTCAGAGCAGATACATCAGGAACTCCCAAACACATTGAATTCGCACAACTTTGGTCACCGGCTCGGCAACCACGAACTCCTTAAGATGCCCATCTCTGATCCCTCTCGTCACCGCAAGAGACCCTCGAATCCGCCAAACACCCCTGCGGCAATCCACGTAACCGTCGAGGGCCTCGATTCGCTTCTTCTCCTCCGGACGAGAAGCTCGATTATCGGACGTGAGCGCCTCCGCGACTCCTCTCCTGCTCATCACGGCGCCGCAGTCGCCGGCGTTCGACACCACGAGGTTGTCGTCCTGACCGCCTCTTCGAATCTGCCATCGTTAGATCTAGACAACGACGATGATACTTCGGCGGTGCCGGTGATGTTTTCCCCAAATTATTTGATGCGAATCCAGCTGCTCTAGCGCCGCCGTGTCCGTCGAAGACTCTGAACGTAGACTACATCAATCGAGAAGTGGAATTGAGCTTTGGATCTACTTTTCTTTTCTGTTGATTTCTCCAAATCGTGAAGGGTGTCAAGATTTGAACCCGGGTCTCTTCTAACAAGGACAAGAGTCATAACCAATAAGACTAAACAAATTTGTTGCATTTATTTATAAAAAAACATACAAGAGGCAAAATTCTGAAAATCAAATGACTTTTCCAGCACAGTTAGCTACCCCACTAAGTCTTTCTTAAGCATTTTTAGTGTTGGATCTTTGATTATCATTTATTATTATTTTATTTTGACTTCAATAATAATGGTAGTCTATCTTATAAATGGAGGATAATCTTAAAACCGCAATCCAAATATCATTTATTCGAATATTGCATATCAAATTACAATATTAAATATATATGTGCACACACAACCACATATATATGGGTCAGACTGGTGTACTCCTGGAGTATATTATACTTCAGGTACTCTTCGTGAGATATCTCTATCTAGACCATGATTTTTAACCGAGTTTGGGGTATGATACTCTACCCTAACCTCTAATGGATAAACCCCAGGCCCCGATTCTCTAAACTCAAACCCAAAGTTTAATTTAATGGAAAATTATAATTGACCATTGAGATTGATTGGAGCTCAACAAAGTACATCTAATGTCTAGATCATGTGGAGTATACTATACTCTTGGAGTATACCAGTATACTATACTCCTGTAGTATACCAGTATGTGTGTGTGTAGTGTTTTCTATCATATTTTGAGTAAAATCAAAAGGTAACTCATACCCTTGGTAAGAAATGGCAATCTAGACTTTGAATTAACCTGATTTCGAGACGAGACACTATATTCTAACCCTTGACGAGTGAACTCTAGGTCTTAACTATTTAAATCATAGATCCTAAACCAAGGATTATAAAACCTCATCAGAGGTTGTACCGAAAAAGTCGGCAGGAGGGTATTTTATGCGAAAACTGTGGTTAACCGTGATTCAGTCGTTTCACAACACTACATAGTGCCTACTGGTTTAGTCGAACCCCCGGTACGTTAAGGGTTTTCAATCCTTGCCCTAAACACTAAGATTATGCACATAATTTTTTTGATGTATTTTGATGAAACACGACCTTCGATTATTGTTTCTAATAAAATTGATCTTAGTATATGAGCTTCATAGAATTAAGATCTAGATTTTAATCTGTAAGGGCTTAAGGTATAGTACCATGTCCCTAGCTCCGGCCACTAGACATCATTTTCATACTCAGAGTATATCATTTCCTTATGTCATTTTCTTAATCAAAATATGATAGAACCACCCATACTTATAGTTGTGTTATCCTGCTGGAAAGCCATTTGTTCTAAATGTTAGTTGGTTGGACTGCAGTTTTATCAGGGTTGTATGTTGTTTGAAACATTTTGAACTTCATTAGTCCAATATTTTTAGTACTCCTATATTATTTAGGGATAATATCCTATTTTGTGTTGAACTTTGATGTAAATAACAATTTTGGCATGAACATTCAAATAAGATAGTTTTGTCCGAATTTGAAAGAAATTAACAAATTTGGTCGGTTATTAATATTGAGGGTCAAACATTTCTTTTTTTTATGACTCAACATACAATGTTAAGGTGACTGTGGTGTGACTTTCACGTCATAGGTATAATATGCTATTTTGCCCTACACTTTCAAATAAGACAGTTTTGTACGAATTTTCAAAGAAATGAATAACTTTGACCCAAAATTTAGGTTGCCGTTAATATTGATGAGAGGGGTACAAAGAGAGATAGCTTCGTGCTTTGGGATTTTTGGGGGCCTGAATCAATTTCTTTTTCCTTTTAATATGATTTATGCAAGTAAATATGAAAATATTAGGATATACTAAGTGTCCTATTTTGTGGTCTTTTTTTCTTCTGAAAAATTCACTTTTTTAGACTTTATAAATAAATGACTTGGAAGCCACATCGCAACCGAAACCTCTCTATCACAACTGTCAATATTAAAGGTCAACCCAAATTTCGGACCAAATTTGTTCATTTCTTTCAAAGTGCAAACAAACCTATCTTATTTGAAAATTCGAGCCAAAATTGTCTTTTACATCAAGTTCATGCCAAAATAAGGTATCATCCCTATGACATGGAAGCCACATCGCAATCGCAACCACCTGAGCATTGTATGTTGAATGGATGAAGAAATTTTTAACTTTTAATATTAACGAACAACATAAATTTCAGTCCAAATTTGTCCATTTCTTTCAAAATTTTGAAAAACTGTCTTATTTGCAAGTTCATGTCAAGTTTGGCTTTTACGACAAACTTCAAGGTCAAAATAAGGTATATCCCTATTATTTATGGTCAACTTACCAATCAAAGTAGTCAGTGAAAGTATCAGCAATACTGACAAAGACAAACATATGTAATTCAAAATTAGTTGCACTCAGCCTTAAGTTTGAAGCTCTCTTGAGAACCCGGACTATTTTCTAGGCATCTTCGGGGACTACGACTAGCATGCTTCCAAACCAGCTGATCCTTATTCTACTTTCTATGAAGAGGAATGATATGGGTGTATCTGTTAGACATTAATTAGGGTTACAAATGATCTCATTCCTAAAATCTGTTAGAGACCAATCTTTTTCTTTCCTTCTGAGGGTTCATTATGTATGTTTTAGGAAAAACAACTCTAATCTTGAACTATTTGCCATTTTTAAGTATTGAAAACCTATTATTTTGTATGTTTTTCTTTTCTTCTTTGAACAATTATATTTCTTTTTTCAGTGATATGTCGTATCTTCCTATTATATTGTAAGCATGTTATATGAACATATTTTTTGTCTAGACTTTCCCGGCCAAGGGGCAGGGCCCGGTGCTAGTTAGCTATATATTAGGGTACGGTCGGGTGGGTATAGAGCTACCGAATCGGTTGGGTTTTGCTGGTTAATTCAAATGATTAAATGTTTTTTTATTGATATTTTTAATGATGTGTCATGCTGACTGTGCAAAACTAACAGATTTTTGGACGGAAGTAGATGGATTGACCCTTTTGTTATTCACTCAAACTTGTATTACTGAAACGTGCAAAATTAAAGATTTGTGACCGTTTTGTACAAAGTGGATAGTTTTGTGACCAATTATGATAACTACCCATTAGAATAAGATGATAAAGTGAAACGCAGAGTTTTGGATGGCTCTTCTCGTAACAACTAACGATGGAGGGAACATTTTTTTTTTTTAAACACGACAAAGCGTTTAAAGGGCATCCAACCGTAACTTCATGGCACAGGCACTAACAAAACGCACTGTCAGCAAGTAAATTTTGGGGCAGCCGACCTTCAAATAAGGCGAAACTGGAATGCAACTCAAACGTTTTATACACCAACTAATTGATGGCGTGAATCAAATACACGATGTAAGGCAATGGTACAGTTCTACACTGAATTGCTAGGTACTGGTGGTGGACATAGGATTCACATTAAACCTGTGGTCATTCAACAAGGATACAAATTTCGGGATGTAAATCCAATTCCTTCTATCCTTGCTCTTGCATGTGCCTTACGCTATCCAGATCCAGTCCTCTCATGCCGAACTTTCAGGTTTTCCCCCTAAAAGTGGTGAGTGGATTTGACTCTATACATAGACTATGTACTGATACTACAGTTTTTTATGACAGATTACTCAACCTAGGGGACAACCTGGGGGACGAATCGAGTCCTTATCTTATTCTCGTAGATGAGAGCCTTAGTGTTAAAGATAAAAGGTAACAGATGTACAAGAGCATGTGCCTTTGGAGTAAGAAGAGTAAGAAGGAGCGAGTGAAAGTATGTAGCGAGTTAGATGTTGGCGAGTATGTTAACGAGCGCAGTCGTAGTAGTCGTAGATCTTCAAGTCCCATAGATTCTTTTTTATCCTTGTCGGATAAGTCGGCTTCTCTCGTAGCCACTCTGATGCACACCTCTCTCCCTAGGAAGCCAGCAATTGGTCTGGAGCTAACCGTTATGCTTTCGATGCCCGCCTAATCCTGTATCAAAGGATGTAGGTCGGGACTGACGGGGCTCGAACCCGCAGCTTCCGCCTTGACAGGGCGGTGCTCTGACCGATTGAATCCTGTGTTTGCCTAACCAACAATCCCACCAGCTTGATAGAAAACTAGCTTGGAATCACTCTCAGAAAAGATGCACTAGCTTCCCAAGTGTTGATCAGCTCTCAGTTCCAACACAAATGCAAAGGACAGATACATGGCACAAAAAGAAAGAGAACTTCGCTCCTTCCTTAGGCTAATTTGGACAGAGACAGCAGAATACTATGCTGCACTGGGAGAACTTCTGATCTTCACAAAGGATAAAGACTCCCCCCGAATTTGAGCTCTTCCATCTCATCCCAAGTCAGAAAGAAAGGACGTAACTTTCATTAGGATCAAAGCCACGACCAGCAAGCAGGCAGGCAGCAGCTCTCCGCTTTGGTTCCCATTCGAGTGGAATCAGTTATTAATCCCAGTTGGAAGAAGCAGCAGCTAGGTGGGAGGGGTTGCAAGTTGCATCAGTGTAGACATCAGATCAGTAGAGTGATTCGCATAGATCTTCTCTCGGTCTTTTTACAGCAGGAGCAAGGAAATAAGGAGTTGGAGCTTGCTCTGGAAGAGAGAAAATTCATGTCAGCAAGGAAATTTCTGCAGCCAACAAAATGTCATTGAAGCAAATATACTTATCGTCATTCGCCTAAATCTCCAGAAACTCTACATCGCAAGAAAGCAAACATGGAACCCAGAACCCATCATTCACATAAACCATCTGATCCTCGCTGCAGCCTTCGGACCCTCTAGTTCAGGAAATCAATCTAACTGCTTAAGCTTTACATTCATCAAGTGTTTGGACTTGACAACAATTTTTGGAGCTTCTTTCTCCATCTGCTTCTTTCTAATACTCCTTCCACAAATCCCCTCCCAAACCTGTTGTCTACAGCGATATGATATCACTGTCTTTGCGACGAACAGAAGTATTACCCTCATGCAAAACATCCAAGGGATAGACCGAAGGAAAATACAGTATGACACAAAAGTAGAGCCAAAAACAGCATAGAAGACAGAAACTCTTAATGCGTTGGTCTCCTGCAAGCGATGATCGATCTCAACACCAATGGTGAAACCGTCGTTCCCAATCCCTGCAGGAAAAAACTGGCACAACTCCTTTGCTAGTCCGTGTCCCACAAGCAGCAACCACCCACGTCAAAATAGTTGCTTATTATTTTTGGGTTGCTCAATTGATCTTAAGTATCTCCGCTCTCGCCAACCCGAGATACAAAGATTTACAAGTACCTAAGGACTGCAATCTCTCAAGCCCCGTAATCTCAGTCAACTCAAGGCATGCAATTGTCAACTCGCGCAAGAGCTCCAAGGCAGATAGATCAGATAGCTTCTTGATCGACCAGCTATCATAAATCGACAATACTCCCAATGATTCCAATTCGCCCAGCCCCATCAACTCGGTCAACCCAAAACATCCATAAATCTTCAAAATCTTCAAGTGCTTTAAAGCAGACAGATCAAGCAGCTTCTCCGAGAAAGTGCAATGACCAATCTCGCATTTTTCCAGTGACTCCAATTTGTCAAGCCCCATCACCTTAGTAAACATATAATGGCGTCCGTCCATTGTCAACTCCCGCAAGTGCTTCAAAGCAGATAGATCAAGCGGCTCCATAATCGGAGGACCTTGCAAAGACTCCAATAATTCGTCAAGCCCCATCGCACTACTAGAGTGATTACACCCACTTAACTGATGACACCAGCCGATCCTTAGAATACTTAAATCCCCCAGTTGGTCAAGCCCTTGGATTTTACAGGGTACCAAGCAACAACTGATCTCGAGCACCCATAACTTGGTCAATTTTGACAAGCTGCGCAGG
Source organism: Linum tenue (assembly GCA_946122785.1). Classification (NCBI taxonomy): domain Eukaryota; kingdom Viridiplantae; phylum Streptophyta; class Magnoliopsida; order Malpighiales; family Linaceae; genus Linum; species Linum tenue. The sequence continues at coordinate 34,309,269 of CAMGYJ010000003.1, forward strand.
TGGTCTCTCAAGTGCGAGTATTCTTCTACGCAGTTCGCTTGCAGCCTTCCAACATAGTCACATATTATCTTTGTTATCTTAGTGCCGGAAACGTATAGCTCTTCCAGATCCTTCAAATGGCTAATGTGAAGTTCACCGCCCATGTTCGGGCAACGCTTGAAATGTATGCATTTTAGGCTTCCACATCCGGACAGATCCGGGACTTCTGTTACTTTGTTGCAGAAGGATATATCTATAATTTTCAGCCTTTGTCCCACCTGTATTATGACAGCACTTACAATTTATAGGGATTCATTTGAATATAAAACATGAGTTGGAAGCTGAATTCTTATAGGAAAATTAATAACCTTATTTCCGCCCCAGCTTCCCAATCCCCCGTCACCAATCACATTGCTCTCTCTTAGCATCAGAATCACCAAATTCTCGGCATTGAAACCGATAGGAACTGAACTGCATCTGTAAAGTTCTAGCCAACGTAGATTTGGAAGAATCTTCTTAAAATCTCCGGGCACCTTCCCATTGTACACTACGAGATACCTTAACTTTGTAAATTTTTGAAATGCATTCTCTGTGAGCTCAAAATCCTTATATTCCATGCTGACTAGAAGAACTTGCACATGGTCAGCTCCCTGTTAAAATGAAATCATACCCACAAAACCTACCAAGTGAGACCTCAAAGAAAATTATTCACGAAATCTCGTTCGCACCAAGAAACAAAGGAGTACTAGAAACATAATACCTCTCCATTGTGTAACATATCCATCGCATCCTTGCGAGACCATATTCTTGTGTGCTTCCTACAATGTTGACCTTCTCCTTCGCGAGCAATCCTTCTCCCCATGTCTCTCAAATGATCATGCATCCAAAATCCATTATTCTCATCCAACTTAATCAAGGACCTCCAAATAAGAGTCTGAATTCCACTTCCAGGATAAAGTTTACAATCCTCCCACATATAAGAAGGATATTCTTTGTTGCTTCCTATAAAAGCACAAGCAATGTCGAGAAAGATTTCTTTTTCTTCAAGTTCCAACATATCATAGCTTATTTTCAATCTCTTTTGCACATCGGGGTGAGGCATATCCTTTAGTTTTTCCAAATTCCCTTTCCAAAATTCTAAACTTGTACGAAACAAAAGCGACCCTATAACTTGAAGAGTCAAAGGATGCCCCGCAGCAGCTTCTACAAACTGCTTACACAAAGTTTCTCTGTCCTCTAGGGGTTCATCTTTCTGAAAAGCATAGCTTTGAAAAAGTTGAAGGGAATGGTCATCACTCATCCTCTTAAGCTCATATAACCTAGATACTCCAAGCAACTCGAACACCCTTGTATATCTTGTTGTGATGATAAATCTACTTTCAGAAGAAAATTCGCTTACTTTGCCTAAGATTTTCTCAAACTCGAACTCTTTATCCACATCATCAAGAATAATGAGAATCTTTTTGGAGCGTACTCTGTCTTTTATAATGGCCATTCCTTCGCCACTTCTAAGCTTGTGATCTTCTCCTAGAATGCTAAGAATAATCTTACTCTGCAGGGTGTTAATGGCTTCACTCTCCGTCTCCGATGATTGTATGTCTCGTACATTTTCCACGAAACAACGACTTTCGAATTCTGTACCGAGCTTGTCATGGACGGCCTTGGCGATAGTGGTTTTGCCGATACCACCAATACCATGAATGCCTACTATATTGATGCCGCTTCCCAAGTTCAGCAATTCCGACACTCGGTTTACGTGAGAATCGATTCCAATCAGCTCATGCGTCACTAACTTGAACTTCTCGTGTACCAGTGGCCACACCCTAGAGTAAACTTCTTCTGCCACTGCTCCCTGCCTGGAAATCAAACACAAGTTTGTATGTCAAAGACAGATACACCAAGCCCATGAATTGAAAACACAGAGAAATTGCATTACCCATCTGACTCTTTCACGCTCCATCCTTTGATTTGCCCAACCTCATTGAGAGCCTTCTTCCAGGCCTTAATGGTTTCTTCATCATATTTCTTAGTCTGTCTCAGTCGTTTTATTCCTGTCTTGTAGGAACCCGTGCAATGGCGCACATCTCTAGGCTCCATGAGATAGAAAATGGGCAGGATGGTGTGACGAACTTCATCTTTCTTGCAATGGTCCACCATCAGAGCTAGCTCTTTGAGGCACCATTTGCTAGACGCATATCCCGGGGAAAAGATCGGGATGTATATTCGGGACTCCTCAATTGCCTTGGCAAGAGAACCGTCAATCTCTTCACCCTTGCGAAGCGCTTCATTGTCAAGAAAGGTCCGTATCTTTTTATTATTCAGGAATTTATGAAGGAAATCAGCCAGCGTCTTGCGGACGTCAGGACCTCTAAAGCTCAGGAAAACCTCGTACTCTACAGCTGGAAGAGGAGCCGGGGAATGGGAAGACGAAGGGATAGCATTTGACCCGATTTGCTCCATCCTCTCCTACAGATATTAACAATAGGAAGTCCCGAGAATGGAAAACTGAACCCACACCATAGAGAACCTCAATTGGAATACTGAAAAAGACGACAGTCTCAGAAAGTTTACCTGAAACAAACTCGAATAACAAAGCTAGGCTCGTTAAGGCTAGTAAGGTGAATGAGTTAATCCCTTTTCCACTTCAATGCTACAACCTTTGTTCCTAGAAGCTCGACTCAAACAAAAAGGCCCCAATATCAAAGATAACTCTTAAGAACAGGGTCATCCAGAAATGATAAAGATTTACAATCCGACCCAGTTCAACCTTGTCTAGAACAGAATCTGAAAGACGAAACAAACAACATGAAATCAAGAATCTGTCTAGCTCATGGGCATGGATCAAAATGAAAAAAGATCGTAATGATAACTTACCCGGAATTGAAGCGAAGAACCAGTCCCAGATAAGAAAAGTTTCCAATCTCTCTAGATGCAACCTTGTCAAATTGGATGAGTAATGCCCTGATTGGGTATCGAGGATATAGCATAAGTTGGGGAGACCTTAAGCCTCGTACTTAATAATATTTAATGACTAATCAAATTTAAACAACTACCTTTGTGGTTGTTGTTAGTCAAGGTTAGGTGAATCCATCATCTCTCATCCCATTTTTGCTCCATGCGGCGTGGATATCGGTAGAGTGATTCGCCATAGATCTTTTCTCGGTCTTTTTCACAGCAGGAACAAGGAATTGGAGCTCGCCCTCAACGAGAGAAAATTCATGTCATCAGCAAGGAACTTTCTGCAGCCAACAAAATGCCTGCGAATTAGTCTTTGTACTTAATAATATTCAATGACTGATCAAATGTGTAAACAACTACCTTAGGGGTTGTTGGTTAGGTGAAAATTTTCCTTTTTTAGCCTTCCCGCTTCACTAATCTTCCACTCACTCGTCGAATCGGCCGCCGATGGCCGGAGCAGCATCGCAGTTCCGCTTCCATTCATCTCCCCTCGCCGTTGGGGCCCCCACACTCGCACCACAAGCACCATTCAATCACCCCGCCACCCGTCGCTCCCTTTCTCCAACAATTGGCGCCGGCGGCAACAACAGCACCGAAACAAACAAAGTTTGCTGTTGCACGAATCGGGCCTTACACACTCGCCGGAATCGCTTCCCCCGAGCGTCTACGTCAATCCCTGCTGCTGCTCGGGGTGTTAACTGAGGAACAAGGCAGTGATATTAAAGAGCAGCAGCAGCTTATCAACCGAGGGTGAAGAATGCTGACTTGCGGAGAGACTGAAATGTTCATAAGAAGAAGTTTGGCAGTGAAGGAGAAATTTTACCATTAAACCGAAGAGAATAAGCGGAAGATGATTAAGTAAAACACAGAGTTTTAGACGGCCCTCGTATTAAATTAGAGATTCATGATGATGGTGAAAAGACTTTATAGAGTTTTCATTCATACGTTCGGCATCCTTCAGAAAGCAGAGCAGCAGAATACTTGCTGCACTTGGAAAACCTCTCCCAAAGGATAAAGACATCTCATCCCAAGTCAGAAAGAAAGGATGTAACTTTCAATGTGATCAAGGAATTAAGGAGTCGAAGGTCGCCCTCGACGAAAGAAAATTCATGTCAGCAAGGAAATTACTGCAGCCAACAAAATGTCATTCAAGCAAATATACTTATCGTCATTCACCTAAATCTCCACAAACCACTAAAGTAGTAGTTAGAGAACCCAAAAACTCTGCAAGAAAGCAAACATGGAACCCAGAACCCATCACTCACATAAACCATCTGATCTTTGCTGTAGTCTTCAGACCCTCAAGTTCACGAAATCAATCTAACCACTTAAGCTCTACAGTCTCAAGTGTTTCGACTTGACAGCAAATTCTGGAGCTTTTCTCCATCTGCTTCTTTCAAATACTCCTTACACAAATCCCCTCTCCAACATGTTGTTGTCTATAGCGATACGATATCACTGTCTTTGCGACAAATCCCTACGTAATGGCTCCAATCTCTCATGCTCCAATTTTAACATCCGTTCACTCATCTTCGCGTCTTCAGCCTTTCATCAATCTTTAGATATCTTGACCCCTCCAATCTCTCAATCCCCGTAACTTCTGTCAACTGATTGCATCCAATAATTGCCAACTTCCACAAGCGCTTTAAAGCAGATAGATCAGGCAGCTTCTCAATCCAATGACAATCACAAATAACCAATTCTTGCAATGACTTCAATTTGTCAAGCCCCATCACCTCAGTCAACTCTCTCCATCCCGTAATCTCCAACTTCCTCAAGAGCTCCAAAGCAGATAGATCCGGCAGCTTCTCAATCGAAGGGCAATCATGAATCTCCAATACTCGCAACGACTTCAATTTTTCAAGCCCGACCACCCCACTCAACCGATCACATCTTAGAATATGTAGAGTTGATAACTCCGCCAGTTCACCAAGCCCTTGAATTTCAGAGAGGAGTGGACAATCAAAGATCCTGAGCACCTGTAACTTGGTCAAATTTGACAAGCTAGGCAGTTCTCTCAGTACAGGACATTTAAAGATCTTGAGCTCCCGTAACAAGCTCATATTTGAGAAGCTGGGCAGTTTACTCAGTACTCGACAATCACTCACCCGCAAATCCTTCAGAAGCTCTAGATGTTCGAGGCCATCGAGATTAATTAGATTTGAAGCACTCCATAAGCTGAAGTCTTCCAGCATCCTCAGCTCTCCGAGACCGGCGATCTCACGTACCCCAATAAGACCCAAAGTTAATTTCATCAAATTACTCAGATTCGCAAGGTTCGGCAGTCTCATCAAAGGCCTAGGGGCATCACCCTCGATCGATAGGGTATTTAGAGATGCCGGAAGAGCAGGCAAGGAAGATATAAGAGTTCTCCCACCGCGCTGAAGAGAATAATGATTCTGGTCGTCGGGATCAACTGATTCTTTGTGAAGAACAAAGGCATCCTTCCGATTGCCAACCTTCACCAACGTCAGATCCTTCAACTTGGACAGCTTCGACATATCCCCAGGAATCTCAAGTCCACAACTCCACGATAGCTCCTCCAAGTCCTTGAGCGCCAAGAGATTGGGAACCCTAGGCGATGAGACGGATAGACGCTTTAAACTAGTTGGGAGTACTGGTACTTCATTCTCAAGCCGCCCTAGTACCAAGATCTTAAGGGTGGAAAGTTTACCAATGCTAGCAGGAATTTCTCTCAAGAGCGTCAAATCTACATTGATCTCTTGCAGATTCCGAAGGCTTCCAATGTCACCTATTAGCTTTGTGATCTTAGTCCAGCGAATGCTTAGCACTCTCAGATCCTTCAAATGGCCAATGTGAAGTTCCCCACCCATGTTCGGGCAACTCCCAAAATTTATCTGTTCTAGACTTGTACATCCGAACAAATCCGGGACTTTTGTCACATTGAAGCTGCGCGATACATCTATAGCTTTTAGCCTGTGTCCCTCCTAGATCATAACAACACACCAATAACAAAAATATGTTATAAGGATAATCATTAAACTAGATATGCCGGCTAACGTAGATTTATACTCTTCCAAGAAAAAATAAATGTAAGAACTTTTGAATGTGAAATGTATACTGTAGGTAGACAGAAATAGGTCATCACATTAATAATAGAAGTATTGATTATTGAAGAACCGAAAATCTCTCATCGAAATCTCCAATTTCAGATATCACACAAACATAAATTTAATCTTCATAAATATGAAATGAAGTAGGAACATTAATAACCTTGATTCTCTCCCAGCATCTCCAGTCATCTCTTACAGGGCAATCTGTCAGGTCCAGAATTACCAATTTCTTAACATTGAAATCGATAGGGATTGACCTGCAATTAAAAAGTCGCAGCCAACGTAGACTCGGAAGAATCTCCTTGAAATCTCCAGTCAGCTTTCCATAGCGCACTTCAAGATACCTTAACCCTGAAAATTTATGAAATTCCTTCTCCGTGAGCTCAAATTTCTGATCTAACATGTCCACTCTAAGAACTTCCAACCGCTCAGTTCCCTGTTAAAATGAAATCATACCCACAAAACCTTTAGATCCTATCTTAACTCTTAAGTAATCATAATCACATAGGAAAAGGGAAGGAGGTAGAAGAATATCAAATGGAAGAACCAGTAATCTTATGAATTTGAACATCACGAACTTAATAATGAAAAATGTCATGTACTATTTGTCCCTAAATAGTTAAGAACTTTGTAGCATGCTTATATAGAAACATTACTAGAAACAGAATACCTCTCCATTGATTAACATGTCCACCGCATCCTCGTTCGACATAATTCTTGTCCGGTTCCAAGGATGTTGATCATCTCCTTCACGAACAATCATTCTCCCAAGGTCTCTTATATGGTCATGCATCCAAAACTTATTATCCTCATCCACCTTTATCAAGGACCTCAAAATAAGTGTATTAATTCCACTTTCCGGATTAAAATCACAATCACTCCACATAAAGAAAGGCAATTCCTTGTTTTCTCCAATAAAAGCACAAGCTATGTCGAGAAAAATTTGTTTTTCACTACCACTCAACTCATCATAGCTTATCTTCAATCTCTCTTGCACCTTGGTGGGAGGTATTCTCTTTAGTTCTATCAACTTAGCTTCCCAGAATTTTCTATCTCTACGAAACAAAAGCGACCCAATAACTTCAAGAGCCAAAGGAAGCCCCGCTGCAACTTCTACAAACTCCTCACACAGGGTCGCCATGTCTTCAAAAGGATTATCCATTCTAAACGCATGTCTACGTAGAAGTTGAAGGGAATGGTCATGACCCAACCCTCCAGGTTCGTAGAGCTTAGATACTTGAAGCAACTCTAGTACCCTTTGATCTCTTGTTGTGATGATAAACCTACTTTCAGGAGAAAATTTTCTTACTTCACCAAGGATTTGCTCAAACACAAACCGATCATCCACATCATCGAGAATAATGAGAACCTTGTGGGGGCACACTCTATCTTTCATAATGTGGATTCCTTCACTGGCATTTCTAACCTTGTGATCATCCCTTAGAATGCTAGAAATAATCTTACTCTGCAGAGTTATAACGCCGTCATTCTTCAACGATAGTGTTTCTCGGACATCTTCCAGAAAACAGTGACGCTCAAATTGTGTGAAGACCTTATTATAGACGGCCTTGGCGATAGTGGTCTTACCGATACCGCCCATACCATGAATGCCGACGACACTAGCGCCGCCGTCTAAATCTGATTTCAGCAACTCTATCACTTGGTTCACATGAGAATCAATTCCAATCAACTCATTAGTCACTAACATGTAGTTCCCCTTTATATGTGACCACACCTCAGAGAAAACACTTTCTGCCACTGCTCCCTGTCTGGAAATTAAACACAAGCTCGTATGTCAGCTGCAGATACAAGGTTGTTTCACATGTAGTATTCAATATCAATCAAACACATGCAGCCAAGTCCATGAATTGAAAACACAGAGAAAACTGCATTACCTATCCGACTCGGTTACGCGCCATCCAGTCATTTGCCCAACCTCTCCGAGAGCATCCTTCCAGGCCCTAATGGATTCTTCACCATATTTCAATCTATGTTGTTCTAATGCTCCCTCATAGGAACCCTGACAATGCCGCACATCTCTAGGCTCCATCAAATAGAAAATGGGCAGTATGATTTGACAACCTTCATCTTGCTTGTAACGTTCCACCATCAGAGCTAGCTCCTGGAGGCACCATTTGCTAGAGGCATAGCCTGGGGAAAGAATCGGGATGTATATTCTGGATTCCCCAATTGCCTTGACGAGAGAAGGGGCAATCTTCTCCCCCTTACGTAGCTCTTCATCGTCAAGAAAGGTTCGTATCTTGGGACGATCCAGGAGTCTATAGAGGAAATCCGCGAAAGTCGTGCGGACATCAGGACCTCGAAAGCTCAGGAACACCTCGTACTCTACAGCTGGAAGAGGATCCGGGAAATGGGATGACGAGGCGATAGGATTCAGCCTGAATTGCTCCATCTTCTTCTACAGATGAAACAACATAATGAATTTCCAAGAGATTGGAAAATGGAAACCACACCATCGTGAAACTTAATAGGAAGCAGAAAAACAACAATCTGGGAAACGTCACCTGAAATAAGTTCGAAGGACAAAGCTAGGCTCCTTCAGGAAGGTAATTTTATCAGTAGCAGAAACTCTTAGAAGTTGATTGCTAATTGATTTGGGAGACAAATGAATTAGAGGGCTCGAAGAAAGAATATAGCAAAAGGTTGCGAAGACTTTTGACAACAACTGGTAATTGAAGACTGATTCAAAGCAAAGTCAAGAGTTGACTTTGGAGAGTAGGTGAATGTACATTCCTGAAATTTTCCTGATAAATGCAATAATGTTGCATCTGCCGATGCTTGCACTCATCAATAATTTACTCCTACTGTCCTACAGATTTCAAAGACCAGATAAATTACTAGTTGTCATTCTGAACTCGGTACTGGTCTTTCTTGTGCGCCTTTAGCCTTTCATCAGGCTACGATATCTAAAGACTCCAATCTCTCAATCCTGATAACTTCAGTCAACAGATTGCGATGCGTAATTTTCAACTCCCACAAGTGCTTTAAAGCAGAAAGATTAGGCAGCTTCTTAACCGACGCACAATTATTAATCTCCACTTTCTGCAATGACTTCAGTTCGTTAAGCCCCATCAACCCAGTAAACTGATGAAATTGATAGATCAAAAGGCAACGTGTAGCAATGTGAACTTCTCAGCCCATCATAAGACAATGCCTGAAATTTTCCATTCTAGATTTCTACATCCAAGACAAATCTGGAACTTCTCTCATGCCACTGCAAAACGATACATTAATAGCTTTCAGCCTGCAAGCACCATGCAATCACCCGCCACCCTGTCGCTCCCTTGCTCCAACAATTGGAGCCAGCGGCAACAACAGGAGAATCGAAACAGACAAACTTCGCGGCAGCACGAACCAGACCTTTCACGAGCAACGCTCGTTCCAAACCCTCGCTGGAATCCCCCCGCCCCCCGGGAGCATCTCCATCAATCCCTGCGGCTGCTCGGGGTATTAACTGAGGAACAAGGCAGTGATATTAAGAGCAGCAGCAGCTTATTGATTAAGTGAAACATTCATCAGAAGAAATAAGACAAATGAACTAGAAAGGATTTAAAGGAAGAATATAGCCAAAGGTTTCAAAGACTTTTGAGAACTTACGGTATTGAAGACTGATTCAAATCAAAGTAAAGAAGACTATGGGGAGTAGGTGAATGAAGTACAATCCTGAAATCTGTTCCTCCAGATTTCTAAGACCATATAGATTACTAGTTATTCATGGGATTCCAGGCTCAAGAAATAAGGGAGTCAACCAGAACGCACCTGATACGGAACAAGATAATTAATCAGCATTGATTTCAATGCTTCGTTTTACCCTCTTTTTACCCTTAAACGTCTTTAGCCTTTTATCAAGCATTCGGATATCTAAAGACTCCAATCTCTCAATCCCAATAACTTCTGGCAACAGATTGCATCGCGTAATTTTCAACTTCGACAACTGCTTTAAAACAGATAGATCGGGCAGCTTCTTAATCGACGCACAATCATAAATATTCAATTCTTGCAACGACTCCAATTTGTTAAGCCCCATCAACTCAGTAAGCTGATGGCATCGAGTGATCCCAAGACTCGATAAATTCCCCAGTCCGCCAAGTCCTTGGATTTCAGAGAGGAGTGGACAATCAACAATATAAAACACCCGTAACTTGTTCAAATTTGACAGGCTGGGTAGTTTTCTCAGTACACCACAACCAGTCACACAAAGTTCTTCCAAAAGCTCAAGATGTTCAAGACCATTGAGATTAGTTAGCTTTGAAGCATCCTTTAAGCGGAATTCTTCCAGCATTCTCAGCTCTCCCAGACCGGCAATCTCATGCACCCCAATATGACTCAAATCTAATATCATCAAATTACTCAGATTCGCAAAGTTCGGAAGTCTCTTCAAAGGCTGACACCCACTAATCCGTAGGGTGTTCAGAGATGATGGGAAGGTAGGAGAAGAAGAAATAAATGTTCTCATACCAAGTCGTCGAACAAGGGCACCCTTTCCATTCCCAACATCGGTCAACGACAAATGCTTCAACTTGGACAGCTTAAACATATCCCCAGTAATCTCAAGTCCATCACAATTCAAACAGAGCATCTCCAAGTGCTTAAGCTCCAAAAGATTCAAAACTCTAGGCGACGAGAGCCATAGCCTCTTTAAACTTGTGGGGAGTTCTGACACTTCAATCTCAAGTCCTAGTAGGTTCAAGTTCTCGAGGGAGGATAGTTTACCAATGGCAGCAGGAATTTCTCTCAAGCTCCAGTCATTTAGCATTATCTCTCGCAGATTCTGAAACCTTCCAATGTCACCTGTTAACTTTGTTATCTTAGTGTTGAGAACATGTAGCAATCTCAGATCCTTGAAATTGCCAATGTGAAGTTCCCCACCCATCATAAGACAATGCCTGAAATTTATCCATTCTAGATTTCTACATCCGAACAAATTCGGAACTTCTCTCATGTCATTGCAACATGACATATTTATAGCCTTCAGCCTGCAAGCCTCCTGAATCATGAAAACATGGCAATAAAAGAATATGTTATGAGGATAATTGTTAAACAAGATACACTGCTACAATTGACAAATGTTGTTTTCTTTTTTTAAGAAAAGATAAATGTTGAACCGTTTGAATGCGTGAATTTGTAATGTAGATGGTTAGAGGTGGATCGACTCATTAACTACGAAAGTATTTAGGGACTGAAGATACCTCATCCAAAAAATGGATTTGAGAAATCACCAAATACAGATTCTATCGTAATTTCTGACATGAATGGGTTGTGGTCAACCATTCCAGATATGGCCTAATTTTATCATCATAAAGATGGAATTAAGTAAGACAACTACTAACCTTTATTCCGCTCCAGCTTCTCCAGTCATCCCTCACAGGGCAATTCTTCAAATCAAGGATCACCAATTTCTTCACATTGAAATCGATAGGAATTGAACTACATTCCTGAAGTTGTAGCCAACGTACATTCGGAAGAATCTTCTTGAAATCTCCAGTCAGCTTTCCAAAGCATACTTCGAGATATCTTAATCCTGACAATTTCTGGAATTCCTTCTCCGTGAGCTCAAAATCCTCACCACTCATGTTAACTCTAAGAACTTCCAGCCGTTCATTTCCCTGTTAAGATGAAAATTTGAAGTGCCATAGTGATGTATTCTGTCTAAAATAAATTTGAAGTGCAATCCATAATTTTGTCAAGGAAAACCACAATAATGTAGATAATACCTCTTTATCTCTTAGCATGTCCACCACATCCTTGTTGGACCACATCCTGCTGCGCTTCCAAGGATTTAGAATGTCTTCCTCACGAACAATAGCTCTGCCAAGGATTTTATACTGATCGTGCATCCAGAATTCATTTCTCTCATTGATTTTTATCAGTGACTTGAGACAAAGAGTATCAATCACTATCAAAGGGTGTAAATTGGAGTCACTCCACAAGCAGGACAATCGATCATAGGGTTCACCAATAAAATAACAAGCAATATCAAGAAAAATGTGTTTTTCCTCGGGCGTCAAGTCCATATAGATTATCTTCAGTCTCTCTTGCACCTTGGTAGGAGGTATGTCCTGTAACTGCATCAACTTTGCACTCCAAAAACTTTTATCTTTGCGGAAAAGTAGTGAACCTGTGGTCTTGAGAGCCAATGGAAGACCTGCTGCAATTTCTACAAAGTCCCTAGATAGATCAATGTACTCTTGGGGAGGATAATCAGTCCCAAAGGCATGTCTACTAAAGAGTTTAAGGGCGATATCAGCAGTCATTCCCTCTGGTTGGTACAACTCATAATTTTGAAAGAAATTAAAAACTCTCTCATCCACTGCTGTAATAATAAATTGACATTTTGAGTGAAAATCAGTTAAATCTCCCAAGGTGTCGACGAACACAAACCCCTCATCTATGTTATCAAGAACGAAGAGCATGCTCTTCGAGCAGCGAACTGCATCTTTTAATTTTTGGATTCCTTGGCTAGCATCTTTCACGGCGACATCTCCCCTTAGAATGCCAGATAGAATTTTGTTTTGCAAAGTCACAACTCCGTCATTCTTTGACAATATGTCTCGCACGTCTTCCACAAAGCAGCATTGATCAAACTGTGCATTAACACTGTCGTAAACGGTTTTGGCTATATTGGTCTTACCAATACCGCTCATACCTTGAATGCCAACAATTTGCACTCCTTTGTTTATTATCCCCTTCACTTGCTCAATGTGAGGATCAATTCCAACCAGCTGACCCGTCACTAACTTGTAATTCTTCATCAGATGCGACCTCACTATAGAAAAGACTTCAGCAACTATAGCTCTCTGTCTGGAAATCGTATACATGTCACGTATATGAACACGTTAAAGCATCAAAGGCAATCAAATTATAGGGTTTACTAACTGTTAGAAACCTATTTCTAGGGTTCTAACGATCGAGTGATAAGATTGGGAATTGATAGATATTTAGGGATTGAGATAGACTTGGGGAAGAACAGAATTGGGGATTAGGGATTTAGAAGAGGAAATTGGGGATCGAGGAGAAGAATGGCCGACGGCCTAGGGATAAGTGACGAATTTGAGAGAGATTAGGGTTTGAGATACTTTTCTGAATAATTGTTCTTGCTTGCTTCTGAATAAAACGCAAAGTACATATTTATAACGAAAGATAAGAAACCTAATACTAAACCTAATTCTACTAAAAGACTACTAACCATATTTAATAAAACCTAATAATAATGATAATATAGAAACTCGTTTTCCTTAGAAAACGTGTTTCTAACACTAACTCTGTCCTACTTTGATCTGTGAAACTATTCGGAGTATTGTTAACGTCCGTGAATACATAAGTAACCATCATTTCTATAATTTATGGGTAAACCAGAAAAGTTACCTATCTGCTTCACTCACATGCCACCCCTTCATTTTCCCGACTTCCTCCATAGCTTCCTTCCACTCGTTCACGGTGTCTGCGTCATATTTCTCACTGTGCCGTCGAAATGCTTTCTTGTAACAACCTTCTTGATGCCGCACCTCTCTAGGATTCACCAGAAAGAAAATGGGGAGGATGAGGTGACCCTTTCCTTGCTTCCAGCACTTCACCATCAGAGCTAGCTCTTGGAGGCACCATTTACTTGAAGCATAGTCTTTGGAAAGGATTGGAATATATATCTTGGATTCCTGGATAGCCTTCACGAGAGAAGCCCTAATTTCCTCCCCCTTGGGAAGCTCTTCTTCATCTATAAATGTTCGAATGCTCGAATGATCCAGGTAACTATACAGAAAATCCGTGAAAGTTGTGCGAACATCTGGGCCTCTGAAGCTCAAGAAAACCTCGTAGTCTGCAGCTGGAAGAGGCTGCGTCGAAGGAGGAGGAGATGAAGAGGTGGAGGTTCTGGAGCTCTTCTTCTGAAGTAAGAGTACTGCTCCAGCGACTGCAGGGAGAAATACAGCAAACACAGCCAGTACACTAGACCAGATGTGCTCCATTCTTTTCCGGCCAAATCGATCTCTGTAGATGATAAATATAAGTAAAAATTTTGTGTTACCCACAAAGCCTCAAAAGACCGGAAACACAAACCACCACAGTGACACTTACAGATTACTAGTTGGCTTACCCAAACGTAATCCGGAGAACCAATGCAGTCTCTTTAGGAATCGATCGGAAACTCTTGAATTCTGGATGATTTGGAACGAGCAGGGAGTGAAAGAAGTAGAGAAGGTTGAGTACCAATGACGAACCCAAAGCAAATAAAAGAGAGAAAAAATTGCAAACAACAACTACAGACAGCAAAAGCTAAGCAAGGAACCGCTAGCTAAAAGTAAAGTAAACATTGACCAATAAAAGTAATGTAAACAATGACCACTGGAATGAACATCAAAATAAAAGTAAACAACGACCATTGATGATATCAAAGGAAATGCACGGCATAGTCATTCCAACAACCAAGAGTTGACTGATAATCTACAAATGTGATTCCAGGAAAAGTACACAAACGTGCTTCCAGGAAAGGTTACTTGGTAGATTATTCTACGAGCATAAAGCTTTTAGATGAAAGTCCACACACGTGTACTAAGGAACCAAACGACACAAAGGTTTGCCTTCCACAAACGAGTAGGTTGCATACAATTTTGTTGGCGATTTCAACCAATCACCAACCCCTCCAAGTTCTCAATGCCAGTAACTCATCTTCAGCTCTCGCAACCACTCCAAGTTTTCGAGCCCCACCACGACGGTTAACTCACTGCGTTCACTGATATCTAAAGCAGCCAGATTCTCTAAACAATATAAATCCAGCAGCAACTTCATTGAACCAGCAGCCTGCCAATTCTTAAGCAATCTTAGCGGCTCCAACATCTCAAGCCCCACAAACTCAGTCAGCCGTATGACACTACACAGCAATGAGTCCAGACTCGCGAATCGAGACAAAATCTGGCAACTGGGCGATCGATTGGCAATCGATCATGCTGAGTGATCTCAACAACACTCTGAACTCTCAGGCATCGATTTCCAACAGCCGTTTGTTTGCTTTGATATGTCAGGCTGCAAATCGATTAGGGACTTGCCGGATTTATCTGTTCTTGGAAATCTGGAGGAATTCGATTTCCAACAGTGTGCACACTCGGCGATAATCAAATTCCTCCAGATTTCCAAGAACAGATAGATCCGGCGAGTCCCTAATCGATTAGGGGCCTGACATATCAAAGCAAACAAACGGCTGGGCTTCTATGCAAGAAGCCATTCAATCAGTCTCCCAAAATTGGTAGAACTTCTGCCGGAGGATGGGGCACTAGTCCTTCACCTTCTGTGCATTGATGACCCAAGTCAGCGAGCATATCGGCGACCTGGTCAGCCTGGCTGGAGTGTAGAGTAATCGAGCAAAACCATGGTACTTCGCTGTGGAACGGATGATTCCCTCCGCCGATAAGTCTGGCCGCCATCTGAGAATCTAATTCCACCTCCACGTCCCAATGACCGAACAAGGGAAAGCCCGCGCCGTCGCCCGGAGCTCCGCTTCCAGGATTAAGATAGTCCCGAAAACCGGCAACCAGCGGCCAACCGATTAATCGGGGTTGGACTTTGGAGTTGGGTCGGTGTGTAGATATTTGGGCCAAAAGGAAGCCCAGCCCAATAGTGTTTCAATTTATCATGGAGTATTGGCGCGAATGAATAACGACTCCAATCTTTCAACTCCAGTAACTTCAGCCAACTGTCTGCTGCATCCTCCCCTAACATGCAACGTAACCAAATCCTGGAAACAAGATTGATCTGACGATTCGATTTGGTAATCAAAGTGAGAATTACGCAAACAAAATAGGCAAGCGACTCGAATATCGAGTGAGTGGATGCAGTAATCTGCTAAATTGCTAACAAACAACCATTGATATCTAAACAACCATAAAATTTCTGCAAAAAAATGGAAGCTCTTCACTTATGTGCAGCCGGACACGTTGATCGTTCCAAATGACGCCAAATTTCTCGAGCAATCTAGCCTCCCTGGAGGCATAACGACTGCAGCGTTTCCAGTCTCTCGAACCAATTTCACCTTCAGTCAACAGCTTGCAACCAATAATTTACACAGGTCATGTATATTCTGCATATAAGAGAATCAGGGATTAGTTCTGGTCTCAGTCCAGAGATGACATGCAGATTGGAACATAAATTGGGGTTTTGATTTATGGGGGCAGGTCAATGTGGAGATGCCTTGTCAAAGAAGGCATGAACCCCATTGCAAGAAAGTTCGTTTTGGTTTGGTTATGCCTCCAAATTTTAGAACCAGACCTGCAGTGGTAGTGCTTAAACACGTTAACCGAATGGAACAAGAATGCAGCTGAGGAAAAGTAATATCTTAGACACAGACATGGATCAACCTGAATCAAGTTAACAAAAATGAATCCTAAACACAAGTAAGATATAGCTAGCTACAAACCTTGATTCCTTGGAGCCCTAAGCAAGTCATCAATGGGTGTTGGCCGATCTATTTCGACAATATGGGCAGAGTGGATATTCATGCTTTGCCACCAGCAAGCCATCCACCAACAGACAAATGAACAACTTCAATTTCTCCACTCCAGTAAGTATGCATCCAATAAAATTAAGCTTGAACAAGTGTTTGAGCCGTGATAAATCCGGCAACTTTGTAATCGATGCCCAAGTACCCAGACCTAGCCAGTCTAATGACTCCAAATTCTCAAGGCCAGTTACCTCTGTCAATTGTGTGCCCAAAGATCTCAAGTAACCTTAGATTCTTTAGACCAGAAAGATCTAGCTTACTTCCAGATTGACTTGCAGCTAGACAGGCACAACATTCTCAATTCCGCTGATCTCAATCAAGTGTTTGCAAGTGATGACAGACAACTCAGCCATGCTAAGCAGACCAGAGACATCAAGGATTAGTTCTGGTGACAACAGATGACAATCGCTGCACGGAAGGTTCCATTGGCTGAGTATGAGTTAAACCCAATCGTTCTGGTGCTTCCAAACACGGAAAGGCCAGAAGGCTTGATATGCCTGCTGATTTACAGACGGGAGAAAGACTCCTCCAAGTCGCCCAAGCTTGAGATTTCAGAGACAAGGCCACTGGATTTTATATCTACTCTGTCTAACTTGGTCAAATCATATAGATTTGGTAGTCTCTCCTGTACATCACAAACTATCTTCATAAGCAGGAGATGTTGTTTTAGGCCATCAAGATAGAGAGCCTCAGATATCGCCAAAGTTTCCAACATTCTCAACCCCCCGACCAGGAATCTCACATATACATTGGGACAAGTCAGGAGCTTCTTCTAAGTCCATGCAGTCCCATAAATGTACAGATCTCAGCTACTGCACCACCTACATTATGAAAACACACAGGTACTTGTTTACACCTATAATATAACAAATGGATCACAAAAATACTAAATTTCTATCGATTTATATTACCTTCATATTTTTCCACCCTCTCCAGTCATCTTGGATTTGATCAACTGAACATATCGAAATTTACTAATCTCTTCGAATCTAAATCAATGGAGATCAAACGGCATTTATTCAGTCAGAGCCAATGTATATTTGGAGGAATTCCCACGAAATCCCCCATCAAACATCCACCAGGTACTTCAAGAGACATATGCACCAGTAGCGAGGATGGAGACCATCAGAACAGTTCTCGCTCTAGCTGCTCAACTGGAGTTACCAGTATACCAGCTGGATGTCAAATCAGCATTTTTGAATGGAGAACTGGAAGAAGAAGTCTATGTGGAACAACCACGAGGCTATGAGAAAAAAGGAGAAGAAGACAAAGTCTATCGTCTCCGAAAGGCTTTATACGGGCTAAAGCAAGCACCGAGAGCCTGGAACAGCAGAATTGATCAATATTTTCAGCAAAACGGATTTCAAAGAAGTCCGAGTGAAGCATCTCTCTACATCAAAAAGGGAGATGGAAAAGATTTTCTAATGGATTGTTTGTATGTTGATAACTTGATTTACACAGGTACAAATCAACATATGATCGAAGAATTCAAAAGTACCATGATGAAAGAATTCGAGATGACGGACTTGGGAGTCATGAAATATTTTCTTGGGATCCAAGTGAAGCAGTCACCTGGAGAAATATTTATTTCACAGGAGAAGTACACCGAAGATATGCTGAAAAGATTTCACATGGCAATGTGCAAACCAATCTCAATGAGCAACTTCGGATTGCAAATTAAGAGGGGGTGTTGAATGGTAATTAGCAATCAATCTACATCTAAACACTTCACATGGTAGGCCAAAATTCAATTAATAAAAGTGGAGCCTAAAGTGGGTATGATGAGAAGGCATAACCACCAATAATAGTTGTGCATTATCAAGTCTCCAATGAACAGCCACTTGATGAAGATTGAAGACATGTATTAAATTGCATGGACCAATCAATGGTCATCTCAATGGACTATTCATGCATATAAAGTAATGTGTGTAAGAAGATGAGGGTCCATGCATGTGGTGAGTTAATAGTTTGTCTTTCATTTCCATTATGTATTCATTATATAAGTGTATGTATTGGAAGAATTAAATGGTCAGAGAGTGAGACAAAAAAAAAAAAAGAAGTCTCTACGTGTAAGTCTTGTAAGAGCATTAGCCAAAAAGTTAAGGCATTGTTTGGTTAAGTGTATTTCTATACATTGAGTGAATCCTAAATTGAGTGATTAAACACTATATGTTTCCTTTGTTTTGATCCTAATTTCTATCATTACTTCCGCTATTACCCAACAAATTTGGTATCAGAGCTAATACCTTTCTATCCTCTCCAAAATCCCCAAATTTCTAGCCTACACAAATTTTCTCAAAAATCCATGGCAACAACTTCCTCAAATACCATGTTTGCTACTTCTTTTAATCAAATTCTCATTTTCGATGGAGAATTGTATGAGTACCGGAGTGCCAAAATGGAGCCAATTTTCATCTCTCAATATCTGTGGGATATCGTCCAAGAAGGATATGAAGATCCACAAGACGATGATGAAGACTCGAAAAAACGAGCAGGCAAGCAGACAAAGGAGTACAAGGAGAATGCCAAGCAAAATGCCAGCGCCATGAGAATCATTCAGCAAGCAGTGAGCAAATCAATTTACCCCAGAATCTATGGCATCAAAAAGGCCAAAGAAGTTTGGGATGTCTTGCGTGAACAATTCCAAGGTTCTGAAAAGGCGATCTCCATCAGGCGACAAAGTTTATGGCGCCAGTTCGACAACTTGATGATGAAGGAAACCGAATTTTAAAGAGCAAGATGGTAAACCAAAGAAAACTCTATTGATTAAGAAGAAACCTTGCCTACAACTTAATAAACATCTAATCATCAAGATTAAGAACAAACCTTAAATGAAACAAACTCGAAGAACAAAGCTAGGCTCGTTATAAGGTTCGTAAGATGAATGAATTCGTCACTTTCCACTTCAATGCTACAAACCTTTTTCCTAGAAGCTAGACTCAAACAAAAAGGACCAATATCAAAGGTTAATCTAAGAACAGGGTCGTCCAAAAATGATAATAAGGATTTAACAATTCGAGCCAGTTCTACCTTGTCTAGAACAGAATCTGAAAGACGAAAGAAACACTATGAAATCAAGAAACTGTCTAGCTCATGGGCATGGATCAAAATGATAAGAGATCGTAATGATAACTTACCCGAAATCAAAGTGAAAACCCAGTCTCCGATAAGCACCGCAAGCACCATGCAATCACCCGCCACCCCATCACTCCCATGCTCCAGCAATTGGCACCGGCTGGAACAACAACATAGAAACAGAAAAACTTCCGACTACAATAATCGGATCTTCCGCGAGCAATGCTGTTCCAAACCCTCGCCAGGATCGCTCCCCCAAGCGTCTCAGTCAATCCCTACTGCTGTGCCGGGTATTAACTGAGGAACAAGACAATGAAATTATGAGCAGCAGCAGCTTATTGACTAAGGGTGAAGAATGCTGAGAGACTGAGATGTTCATCATAAGAAGTTTGGCACTGAGGGAGCATTTACCATTTCACCGACGAAAATAACCTTCCGATGATCAAGTGAAACGCAGAGTTTTGGACTACTCTCGTAGTAATTAGAGATTCATGATGATGATGAAAACCTTCAGAGCTTCATTCATAAGTTTGGCATCCTTCAGAGACTTCTGCCTGAAGATTGGCAGGGAGATAGAAGTCAACCCATACAAAAAATTAGCTTTGAAACCACTCTTAAAAAAGATGCACTAGCTTCCCAAATGTTGATCAGCTCCCAGTTCCAACACAAATGCAAACGACACAGTAAGCATGAGACAAAAAGAAAGAGCACCTCGACTTACCAAACCTGAATAGCCCCAAGAACAACGGTCAACTTCGCTAGTTTGGCTAATTTGGACAGACAGCAGAAGCAGAACACTTGCAGCACTAGGACAACCTCTGATTTTCCCAGAGGATAAAGACTCCCCCAAATTTGAGCTATTCAATCTCATCCCAAGTCAGAAAGAGAGAATGTAACTTTCATTAGGATCAAAATCACGACCAGCAAGCAGGAAGCAGCTCTCCACTTTGGCTCACATTCGAGTGGATTCTGTTCTTCATCTGGTCATATATGTTCATCCGCCATCCCAGTAGGAAGAAGCAGCAGCTAGGTAGGAGGGGTTGCAAGTTGCATCAGTGTAGAAATCAGTAGAGTGATTCACCATAGATCTTTTCTCGGACTTTTCACAGCAGGAGCAAGGAAATAAGTAGTTGGAGCTCGCCCTAAACGAGAGATTTCACATGTCAGCTAGGAAATTTCTGCAGCCAACAAAATGTCATTCAAGCAAATATACTCAACATCATTCACCTAATTCCTCACAACCAGTAAGTAGTAGCTAGAGAAGCCAAAAACTATACATCGCAAGAAAGCAAACATGGAACCAGAACACATCATTTATTCACATAAACTATCTGATCTTCGCTGCAGTCTTCAGACCGTCAAGTTCATGAAATCAATCAAAATGCCTAAGCTTTACAATCTTCAAGTGTTCGAAATTTGCAGCAATTTTTGGAGCTTCTTCTCCATCTGCCTCTTTCAGATACTCCTTCGACAGATCCCCTCCCCAACATGTCTACAGCCATTCCATGTCACTGTCCTTGAGACAAACTCCCCAGCAGCTGAGGATTCTGGACCATATCTTCGGGCGCGAATTGTTATCCCTATGCAACGGCTCCAATCTCTCATGCTCCGATTGTACCATCGTTTCACTCGTCTTCAGCCTTTCATCAATCGTTAGATATCTTGACCCCTCCAATCTCTCAATCCCATTAACTTCTGTCAACTGATTACATCCAGTAATTGTCAACTCCCGCAAGTGCTTGAAAGCAGATAGATCAGGCAGCTTCTTAATCGAAGCGCAATCAGTAATCCTCAATATTCGCAATGAGTGCAATTTGTCAAGCCCCTTCACCTCAGTCAACTCATTGCATTCGGAGATATTCAACTTCTGCAAGAGCACCAGAGCAGATAGATCAGGCAGCTCCTCAATCGCGCACTCAGTAACCACCAATTCTTGCAACGACTCCAATTTGTCAATCCCCATCATCTCAGTCAATTGATTGCATCCCTTGCTGTTCAACTCCCGCAAGTGCTCCAAAGCGGATAGATCATGCAGCCACTCAATCGAAGTGCAATAATTAATCTTCAATACTTGCAGTGACTCCAATTTGTCAAGCCCCGTCACACGAGTCAACCGATAACATCCATGGATCTTTAGATATGATAAGCTGGCCTGTCTTCCAAGCCCTTGGATTTCCAAGAGGAGTGGGCAATAAAGGATCTGGAGCTCCCGTAACATGATCAAATTTGATAAGCTGGGCAGTTTTCTCAGTACATCACAATCACTCACCGTCAGAGTCTTCAGAAGCTCTAGATGTTCGAGACCATCGAGATTAATTAGATTTGGAGCATTGCTTAAGTGGAACTTCTGCAACATGCTCAGCTCTCCCAGACCGACGACCTTATGTGCCCCAATATACTCCAGAAATAGATTCCTCAAATTTCTCAGATTCACAAGGTTCGGCAGTCTCTCCAAGTGCTGAAAGCGAGAACCTGAGATCGATAGGGTATTTAGTGATGACGGAAGGGAAGGCGAGGAAGAGATAAGGGCTATCATACCACGTCGTGGAGAGTAACGATATTGGTAGTTGGGATTGACTGATTCCTCGTATAACAGCTTCAACGTCAGGTTCTTCAACTTGGACAGCTTCCACCAGCTCACAGACAAGTCAAGTGCATAACAAGTCCATGATAGCCCCTCCAAGTCCTTGAGCTCCGAGAGATTGGGAACCCCAGGCGAGGTGAGTGAGAGGGTTAGCCACTTTAAACTTGTGGGGAGTTCTGGCACTACAATGTCCATCTCTTTTAGGTCCAAGATCTTGAGGGAGGAAAGTTTACCAATGCTGGCGGGAATTTCTCTCAAGCCCGAATGTTCTACACGGATCTCTTGCAGATTCTGAAGCCTTCCAATGTCACCTGTTAACTTTATTATCTTAGTATAGCCAAGCTTTAGCACTCTCAGATCTTTGAAACTGCCAATGTGAAGTTCTCCGCCCATCTTCCAGCAAGCCCGGAAATGTACATGTTCTAGACTTGTACATCCGAACAAATCCGGGACTTTTGTCACATTGTCGCAAGACGATAAGCTTATAACTTTCAGCCTGTGTTCATCCTAGATCATGACCCCACACACAAACAACAAAATATGTTACAAGGATAATCTCTTCAACGGAACAAAAGTAAAAATTAAAGTAATTTCGATTAATTCTCTAACTGTCTTTTGAACTATATACTAAAACAACCACCTAACCCTCTTATATCATATCTTTTATAACTAGAAACTATAATTATTTTAAAATAAAAAAGAAAATGGACAAAAGCTAGTTTGAATATGTGATTTTATAATGTTGGTTGTTAGAAATGAGATAGTTTTGTTAATTATGGATGTATTTCTGAACTCAGAATTTACCATTGAAGTCTCCAAAATAAGATTCTACATATAATCTCCCAATGGATGAATTGTGGTCAAAGATTTTGAAATTCACGCCGATTTCCATCCGAGATCACATAAACACAAATTTAATCTTGATAAAGATGAAATGAAGTAGGGAAATTGATAACATGTTTTTATGAGGAAGAAAATTGATAACCTTGATTCTGTCCCAACCTCTCCAGTCATCTCCTACTGGGCAACCCTTCATACTAAGAATCACCAATTTCTTCATATTGAAATCAGTAGGGATTGAACGACAGTCATAGAGACTTAGCCAACTTAGATTCCGAAGAATCTTCTTGAAATCTCCGATCAGCCTTCCAAAGTACACCTCAAGATACCTTAATCCAGACAATTTCAGAAACTTATTTTCCGTAAGCTCAAAATTCTCATCTGCCATGTTAACTCTAAGAACTTCCAACCGTTCAGTTCCCTGTTAAAATGAAATCATACCCACAAAACCTTTACATCCTGTCTGGAGGAATCACAATAATTTAGGGAAAGGAAAATGAGGTGGGAGAATATCATATGGTACAATCGAGTGGCAAAGCAAGGATTTTATGTTTGGGGATTGAATAAAGTTTCATGCTCTATTTCTTCTCATGTAAAAATCAAATGTTTATTGTTAGACGAAATATAAACAAGACAGTAGGCATTTACATAGAAATTTTCTTTAATTTTTTCAGTTTGAATGGAAAAGTTCCAATCTACCGATTTGAATAAAACTAGTGATCAATTTGAGGGTTTAATCGTTACTTGAATGAAATAAAGTGCAGCACAAGAAGATTTCTCAAAGTTTATGGACTAAAAATAAAATTTGTGAAAGCTGATGGGTTTAAAATCAATCTAAAGTGCACTAAATTAAAAAGGAAATAGTTTTTTTGAGTGATTCGAACCAGTGAGAACAACAATGTTAGTTCAAAAACCACCAATCCAAAATCCATTTAAATTTACAATTCCAGACTAAGCATAATACCATAAAATCCAAATTAACGAATGGTCATTGCTCTTCCAGGCAATGAACTAGCTTCGCCCCTACAACCAATAATCTTCTGAATTAAACGTCACAAACTCAATCATTGAGCTCATCTTGTGTGCACCCTGAATTTCAACTACATGCGAAATGCCATGTAGCATTGCCCCTGAATAGTTAGGAGGAACTTGATAGCATGCTTATATAGAAACACTAAGATTCATGATAGAAAATTTATGAAACATTTTGGTTCAGAACCTACAAGTGACACTTAGAAAAATTATTTACGAAATCTTGTATAAACCAGGAAAAAAGGAGTACTAGAAACATAATACCTCTCCATTGCGTAACATATCTACCGCATCCTCGTTGGACCATATTCTCGTGCGCTTCCATGGATGTTGATCATCTTCCTCATGAACAATCTTTCTCCCAAGGTCCCTTAAATGGTCATGCATCCAGAATACATTACCCTCATCCAACTTTATCAAGGACCTCAAAATGAGAGTTCTAATTCCACTTCCAGGATAAAATTCACAATTCTTCCACATATAGAAAGGATATTCCTTGTTTATTCCTACAAAAAAACAAGCAATGTCGAGAAAGATTTTCTTTTCATTAGCATCCAACGTATCATAGCTAATTTTCAATCTCTCTTGCACCTTGCTGGGAGGTATTCCCTCTAGTTTTCTCAAATTATCTTCCCAGGATTCTAGATCTGTACGAAACAAAAGCGACCCTATCACTTCAAGAGTCAAAGGAAGCCCTGCTGCAACTTTTACAAACTTCTCACACAGAGCTGCTCTGTCCTCTCGGGGTTTATCCATTCTAAAAGCATGTCTTAGAAGAAGTTGAAGGGAATGGTCATGACTCATCCCTTCAGGTTCATAAAACTTAGATACCTGAAGCAAATCCAACACCCTTTTATCTCTTGTTGTGATGATAAATCTACTTTCATGAGAAAAATTCCTTACTTCACCTAAGATTTGCTCAAACTCAAACCGATCATCCACATCATCAAGAATAATGAGAACCTTGCAGGGGCATACTCTATTTTTTATAATATTGATTCCTTCACCTGCACTTCTAAGCTTGCGATCTTCCCCTAGAATACTAAAAATAATCTTACTCTGCAAAGTTGTAATGCCGTCATTCTGTGACGATAGTATTTCTCCTGCATTTTCCAGAAAACAACGACGATCAAATTGTGTAATGACCTTGTCATGGACTGCCTTGGCGATAGTGGTCTTTCCGATGCCACCCATACCATGAATGCCTATGATATTGATGCCGCTTTCTAACTTCAGCAATTCTATCACTTGGTTTACGTGAGAATCGATTCCAATCAACTCATTCGTCACTAACTTGTAGTTCTCGTGTACCAGTGGCCACACCCTAGAGTAAACTACTTCTGCCACTGCTCCCTGTCTGGAAATTAAACACAAGTTTATATATCGGCAGATACACATGCAGCCTAGCCCATGAATTGAAAACACAGAGAAATTGCATTACCCATCTGACTCGTTCACGCTCCATCCTTTGATTTGCCCGACCGCATTGAGAGCCTCCTTCCAGGCCTCAATGGTTTCTTCGTCATATATCTCACTCTGTTGTTCCATTGCCTCCTCATAGGAACCCGTACAGTGCCGCACATCTCTAGGCTCTATGAGATAGAAAATGGGCAGGATGGTGTGACGACCTTCATCTTTTTTGCAATGTTGCACCATCAGAGCTAGCTCATTGAGGCACCATTTGCTAGATGCGTAGCCTTTGGAAAGGATCGGGATGTATATTCTCGACTCCCCAATTGCCTTGGCGAGAGAACCGTCAGTCTCTTCCCCCTTGCGAAGTGCTTCATCGTCAAAAAAGGTTCGTATTTTTTTACCATTCAGGAATTTGTGGAGGAAATCGGCGAAAGTCGTGCGGACGTCAGGACCTCTAAAACTCAGGAAAACCTCGTACTCTACAGCTGGTAGAGGATCCAGGGAACAGGACGATGAAGCTATAGAATTTGACCTGATTTGCTCCATCGTCTCCTGCAGATATTACAAAAGGAAGTCCCAAGAGATTGGGAAATGGAACCCACACCATAGCGAAACTCAATTGGAATATTGAAAAAAGACGACAATCTGAGAGAGTTTACCTGAAACAAACTCAAAGAACAAAGCTAGGGCCGGTAAGGTTAGTAAAGTGAATGAATTCGTCACTTTTCCACTTCAATGCTACAAACCTTTTCCTAGAAGCTCGACTCAAACAAAAAAGGCCGAATATCAAAGATAACTCTAAGAACAGGGCCATCCAAAAATGACAATAAAGATTAAACAATTCGAGCCATTTCTACCTTGACTAGAACAGAATCTAAAGAGAAAGATGAAACAAATTAAACACTATGAAATCAAGAATCTGTCTAGCTCGAAATAATAAAGATCGTAATGATAACTTACCCGGAATCTATGTGAAGAACCAGTCTCTGATAAGAAAAGGCTCAATCTCTCTCGGTGCGACCTTGTTTTATTTTGGATGAGTAACCCTCTGGTTGAGTATTGAGGATAGCAGTTATATATCTCAAGTTGGGAGACCTTCAGTCTTCTACTTAACAATATTTAATGACTGATTAAATGTAGACAACTACGTTGCTGTTGTTGTTAGTCAAGGTTAGGTGAATCAATTCACCACCTCTTGTCCTATTTGCCTCCACGCGGTATCAGCTACTAATTAATTAATAACAAAACCTTGCCCTACTCAATAAACAATCCAATAATCAAGACCAAGCTAAGTCAGATGCTGCTATGGGCTTTCTTTTAACCTGTTAATGGTTAAATCTCTGCTACATGCATCCTCTTTTGATGTGCTAAACTTCTTCATCAATGACAATTGCTCCTAGAGCCCGTCAACCTGGCCAACTGTTACAAAGAGAAAAGCCTTCATGATGTCTCCTTCCTTTCAATCCCTGTAATCTTGGTCAACTGTGTGCATCCCCAACTATCCAAGTCCTCCAAATGCTTGAGACCAAATAAATCTGGCAATTTCCTGATCGATTCACATTTACTCATCTTCAGCGATCTTAATGATTCCAACTTCTCGAGCCCGAACACCTCAATCAAATTCTCAGAGCCTGAGATATCTAGAAACTGTAATGTCCCCAACCTCTCGAAACCTTTGATCTCAATCAACTGTGTACATCCTATTGTCTCTAGCTTTCTTTAGATTCTTCAGACCAGATAGATTCGACAATTTTATAAATGACCAGCAGTTTCAACAACAGCATTTCCTTGATACCATTAACTTCAGCCAAACGTTTGCACACAGTAGTAGATATTTCCACTAGGGACCAGAGACCAGAGAGATGGAGGTATTGTTGTGCTGACAAGATATGGCGGTGATCAGTCCAGGAAAGATCCAGGACTAGCCTCCTCAGATTTCCTGATTTCGACAGGAAAGTAGCAGAGGTTACATTGATCCTGAACATCCTTCCGCTTCCAGTTCCAGAGATTGGAGGCCCTCAGTAAACCCCAACATACTGTCAGGAGCAAGATTGCAAGGGGAAGATAATCTACAAATCCCAAACCGGCAATCCGCTCAATTCCTAATTACCTGCATCGATCTCTCGAATATTTGAAAGTATTCCAATGTCACCAGTTACCTGAGCTATTCTAGCCCACCAAGCCTTAAGCACTTTCAGATTGTTCAATTGGCCAATATACTATCCCCCACTCAATCTCCCCACAGCAGAGGAAGATCCATCAACTCTAGATTTTCACATTGGGACAAGTCGGGAGCTGCTTCTAAGTCCATGGACTCCCATATTGACATACCCATTCCGTGACAAGAGGCCCTTTGGGATATAAGCTGCAGAACATCGATGATATCGCTGACGTTGATCAATGTGTTCATATCCCATGCATTGTCAAGAGGGCGATTTAAAGATTTTGGTCCGGTCTAGGAAAAGCTCAGATTTGAGAATCAAGTGATGTCAATGATAAAGCTGCAAGTACCTAGACCCTAGTTCAACGACGGCATCCTACGCTGCCTTGTACAAGCCTTTCCTCTTGTCAAGCTCCAGTTGAGGCTACGTCAGAGGGGTGCAACAGTGTAGATATCAGTAGAGTGTGCCATGGATCTCTTCTGGTCCTTTTGCATAGTAGGAATCCCGAACGGCAGGAGCAAGGAAATAAGGAGTTGAAAGCTCGCTGCCTCGCTCCCGGACAGAGAAAAAAAATCATCTCTGAGAGTGGAGATTCCGTACCTGTTGAAACTCGAGGCAGATCAGCCAAAGATTCTATTTCCCTGAACGATTTCAGGAGGCATGGTTTCCTCCATGGACGCAAGGAATCCAATCATTTTCACGAAGGTGTATCTTTAATAAGAGACTGGGGTTAAAGTAGCGGACAGATGCGATCAGGCATTCGAATGAATAATTTCGTTTCAATCTCCGGCGATTCAATTTTATCACTCGCCGGAACCACGACCTCCTTCGGAGGCGGCGGCGGAGCGGAGGCCATCGGTGCGCAGCAGCGAAGAAGATAGAATGCCGGAAAAGTTTACAGGGGCGGCCCACGATATTGGCTACTTACGGGCTAACACGGATTCTACATCGGTCTGGATTGACGGCCCCCTCTGGACGTTTTGACAGACTTTAGGCCCTGGCTAGCTGTATTGGGCTTTCAGGCTCAGGCTTTTTGGCCCTTTCGACTCAATTCTTTTTTTTTTTTTTCAAAGTCAAACGTTATAAATTGAGTTATACAGACAAATAGTCGAACTCCAGATGAAATGGCATTTTATGTCACATGAAGGGCAGCCTTATTGAGTCGACGAGGAACAAAAGAGTAAAAAAACTCAAATAAATAGAGAAGCTAAGCTGCAAGCCTCCTCCAAGATATCTCCACCCCAATCATGAGCCAAGTCACCGTTCACCATCCGCCGAATCAATTGTTGAGAATCTCGACTCAATTTGACAGTTTATTTATTTAAGCTAACTAGAAATTGGTCAACTTTGATTCCTTACAAACCTACTGCAACATTTAACTGAAGAAACAACATTGAATTTTAGATTGGTCCCAACAACTAAAGGAGAAAGTCAATACATGTATTATATTACACACATATTAATTGATGAATTTAGTGTATCGTAGGTCGCATCGTTTTGTATAGGTAATTGTGTATTCAATTATTAAAAAAAAGAAAGTCACTTGTTAACCAGATCATCACTTGCACCTCTTCTCCAATGAAAATTTTACTTTTTCAAAGAATAAAGCTGAAAATAAATAAACAACAATATCAATTGCACAATTCTAATTAAATCAATGCATTATGATCGATACATGCATTGTAATATACATGCAATTAGGGAAAATGATGTAATGTATTTTGTATTGTTTGGGTTTTGTGATAGTTGTTTTAGTATTCAACAAATTATATTACTTTTTGTGAGAAATGTCACTTTTTGTATACTAGATCACCTGGCGTATAGTATACGCCTGACGCACACCAGTCATCACCATATATATATATATATATATCTCGACCACCGTAGAAGGCACCATATCTCGACAATCTCCTCAAAACTATCTCAACAATCTCGAGTTTTTAGTAGAGATATTATCATCACTCATTTTGAGTGATAGTTTTCATCACATCAACAAAACAATGCATGTATTTTTTGTGCAGAAAATTAAAAAAAAAAACAATGCATTATGGACAATGCATGCATTATAACTATCCCCACCAAACTATCACCCAAAGGCCAAAACCAATCGAGCCCTTAAAAAACCGAGACCGACATATAGTACATTCGTTCACGTTTTTGTCAAATGAAACAAACAATATATGCATATTTTTTTTTACATAAATAAAGGTTCACTTCAAAATTCAAACAATATAAACATTATAACAATGTCATGCACTAAAACGATTCGACAAACACAAATAGACTCTTTACACATTCACTTGGGAGTAGTTCATCACAAGAAGCAGAAACGAGGGTGGCATCCTCTCCTCTTACTTCATCTCAACTCGAATGGCAGCAGCCAACTGATCATAGGCTTCCCCCCATGCAGCCTCCAGCTCCTGGCTCCATTTCTCATCTCCTATGGCCTCTTTCAATGTTCTCAACAGGGCTTCTCTCAATACCTGCAAAAGAAGAAATTCTTTTTACAATAAGCTAAAAATAAAATAAAATAATTATTCACATTCATTAGGACAAAGGTTAATTAATTAAGATGAAGGTCATAATATAATATCACGTTAAGTACCTGGAAGTGAGGGTCAGTAACTCCATTCTTTCGGTGGAGGGAGCCCAAATATTTGAGGGTCATGTCCTTCACTACCACTTCTCCCTTCTCCCATACTCGAACCGCCGACTCACACGTCTGCGTAAAAATCGTCACAGCTACCGCTATCATCTCACGAAATTCATAAACCAGAAGAAGTATTGTAAACGTATTGAAAAAAATCGACAATGCAAAAAACGTAAAGAACCGTAACACAGTCAATAGGAAACTGGCATACATGCATATATGTTTCCGTTATCAAATTTATGTTTCTTGTTCTAATTTATGGAATATAAATGGCACAATAACAATTACTCATGTATTAATATTTCATTCAATTATTTCTCACAAAAATATATTAAATTTCATAGACTTATAGTACTTAATCCTGTCAAATTAAGCACGAAAAATAAGTTTGCCAATTAATAATATTTCTACGAATATATATATGGAAAAGAACAGGGTACAAAACCCTTTTCTATAAAACGCTACAAAAATCTTGTGCATATCCTTATAATATGAAATCATATCACTATCATATCATGATGATCTGGCCGATTTTTTTTTATAGGCCTGAGTTTTGTACCGTAACCCAAGCGGAGTAAGTAGCTAGGTACGTTGCTTACCATCTTGAAGACCTTGACGGCATGGGCTTTGAGCTTGGGATTGTTTTGCGGGGTCACCTCAGAATCCCTCAGGAACGGAAACATCTGCTTAGCCGCTGGCGCTATCTCCAGAACCCTGCAGAATTATATGCATGCAGTTACTTAACGGGAAATCGAGAAGAAGAAGAGGAAGAACTTTCACTGATAAGAACCAAAACTACAGATCGTACGTGGTGAAGAAGAGAAAACTGTAGCGAGGGATGTCTTTTGCCACCACTTCCCATGACTCCTTCATCGCCAACGCCTGATCTTCCTGCCTCTCAGCTGGGAAACCCGCCATTACTGTGACGAAACTTCTCTCCCTCTCTGGCAGCCAGATACAGCCTTCCCAAGTTGGCCAGTTTCTAGTTATATTGTTGTTGATGGTGCATTTTTTTTATGGGGTTTCTGTTTGTTGGTTGGACGTGGTACCCAATATCATATATTACTAGGATTTGATCAAATTCAACGTTTGTCTGTTTCTATAGAATATGATATGATATGAGTCATGAGATGTGCTCGCTTGGTGGGATGTACAAACTTGAAAGAAAAAAAAGAAGAAGTTAGGTCTCATATTTATGAACTTTATGATTTTGGAATCCAACTAGTTCTATTATTTGTCGTCTGTAATATTATGAAAAAAACGACATTTAACATATTTATTTTCATGCAAACCCTCACATCCGCAAAATAGATTCACAAATCCCGAGCCTCCTACTCTCCTCTCTCATGAAGCATAGGCTGAAACTTGAGAGTCGTCGGAATTTGCAAAGCCGCCGACGGTCACAAGGAAGGCTCGTCCGCTGCGAGTATTTGGTCGTGACAAGATTGTTTATAACTTATAAGGACAAAAGAATATTGTAAAAGGGTAATAAAAGTGTATTTTCTTCACAAACAAATAATAAAATCATGGACGACAAATAACAATGTCCTAAGAAAACTCATCTTTTTAATTAAGATTTGATAAATTTGTAATGCGCAATAGCTCCCACCAAAAAACCTAATATATTATATTTATTTGGGCTAATATCTCAATCACATGGAGGATTCGAATATGAGACTTTCAGATTCAAAATTAATGATAATATCACTAAACCAAAACCTTATTTACCGCTTACATGGACAATTTTAACTCCCAACATTTCATAATGACAAAAATCATTTCAAATTTTATAAGCACGAATAATTATGACCTCAAAAGGTCATCTCAACTCATTTAACCGTTAACAACTCAACATAGTTCGTTGACTTAACTGCTGGCCTGCTAGTGTCCGCCAACATCAGCCAAAATATTTTATCCAAAGATTTTATTTTTGAATCTAAAAAGAACCCAGAACCACAAAAAAAAAAAAAAAAATTAAGCAGCATCCATGTAAGGTGGTGTGTCGGAGAATGGTCCAAAAAGGCCTTTCTTCCTATGTTCTTCATGAAAGAAGCTGTTAGCCCTTTCAATCATGTTTTGCAATCAATAATCACCAATGCTCGCAATGACTCCAGTTTGTCAAGCCCTTGGATTTCAGAGAGTGGACAATCAATGATCTTGAGCTTCATTAACTCGGTCGAATTTGACAGGCTGAGTAGTTTTCTCAGTACACCACAACCACGCACAATCAGTTCCTCCAGAAGCTCGAGATGTTCGATGCCATCGAGATTGATTGGATTTGAAGCGTCCAACAAGACGTGGAGTCTTAGCAATCTCAGTACTTCAAGTCTGCCATAGTCATGATGCCACAAACAACAACAATATATATCAGTATTCTCATAGCACAACCTAAGAGCTTGAACAGGAGATAGCAACGAAGGAGGGAACATACTTCTTCTCCATCTGGCTGCTTCGTTGAGATCTTGATCCGGTGAAAAATCATACATTGTACCTGATAACCAAGTGGCATTCAAAAATTCAGAACCAAACGAAAAAAATAGACAGGAATTTTGACACACAATCTTCTTCTGAACAATCTGCTATGATTACTGGAGTGGGAGTGTGGTAGAATTTAGAATTCTTCATTTAAAAAATATAGCATGGAGCGACTTATAGAAAAAAAATGCACTAGCTTCCTAATTGTGGACCAGCTCCCAGCTCCAACACAAATGCAACGAAACAAGAATCATGACTCAAAAAGACAGAGAACCTCAACCTAATAAACCCAATAGCCCGAGGAACTCAAAGAGGGTCATCCAAAAAGGTCTTCTTTGGAGGTAAAAGGGTCGCAATCTTTTCCAGATTTTAGATATGCAATGCCTGTACAAAAAATGGCAGACATGGAATGGTGAGGCCGAAACGAAGGAAGCAAAGCTAATACAAGAAAAGAGATACAAGCCTCTGCCTGTTAGATCTTCAACTGAATTCGTATGAAAATTATAGAGGATGCTGGTAAAACAAAGGAAATTCTATCAATTAATAACAAACTGGCAAACTTAATAAAATCCAATCATCAAGAAAAAAGTTAAGTCAATGTTGCTAAGGGTTAATCGTTCTACCTGTCAATGGTTAAATCTCTTCCACATGCATCCCTTTCTTTTGTGCCAAACTTCTGCAGCAAGCAAAATATTGAAGTCAATATATTAATTAATACCCTCATTCATCTCGCAACATTACTGAATGTTTGTCATTCAAGCAAATAGTTTTCAGCATTCACCTAATTAATTAGACTATGTACGCACTCCAACCATAGTCCCAGTAACTTCAGTCAACTCATTGCATCCAGTAATTCTCAACTTCCACAAGTGCTTTAAAGCAGATAGATCAGGCAGTTCCTTAATCGACGTGCAATCAGTAATCACCAATTGTTGCAGTGACTCCAGTTTGTCAAGCCCCATCACCCCAGTCAGCTGATTACATCCCTTGATCAGTAGAAACGATAAATCCTCCAGTTCACCAAGCCCTTGGATCTCAGAGAGGAATGGGCAATCAATGATCTTGAGCTCCCGTAACTTGGTCAAATTTGAGAGGCTGGGTAGTTTTCTCAGTACATCACAACCATTCACACTCAGTTCCTCCAGAAGCTCTACATGTGCGAGACCATCGAGATTGATCAGATTTGAAGCGTCCCATAAGTGGAACTTTTCAAGCATTCTCAACTCGCCGAGATCGGGGATCTCGCACACCCCAATGTGACTCAAATATAATGTCATCAAGTTACTTAGATTCGCAAGGTTTGGCAGTCTCTCCAAAGGCTGACAACCGCAAATCGATAGGGTGCTTAGAGATGATGGAAGGGTAGGCGAAGAAGAAATAAGGGTTCTCATACCAGGTTCCCGAGAATAACGACTCTGGCCGTTGGGTTTAGTTGATTCATGGTCAAGAACAAGGGCATCCATCCCATTCCCAACCTGCATTAACGACAGATCCTTCAAGTTCGAGAGCTTGAACAAGTCCCAAGGAATCTCAAGTGTATCACAACTTAACCATAGCTTCTCCAAGTCCTTGAGCTCCAAAAGATTGGGAACCTTAGGTGATGAGAGGGATAGCCGCTTTAAACTTGAGGGTAGTTCTGGTACTTCTATCTCAAGTCCTGTTAGGTGCAAGATCTTGAGCGACGAAAGTTCACCAATTCTAGCAGAAAGTTCTCTCAACCGCGAATTATCTACCGTGATCGTTTGCAGATTCTGAAGCTTTCCTATGTCACCTAGTAACTTTGTAATCTTAGTCTCAGAGAGGTTTACAACTGTCAGATTCTCGAAATTGCCAAAGTGAAGTTCCCCGCCCATCTCTGAGCAACACTCAAAATTTATCCGTTCTAGACTTCTACAATGGGACAAATCTGGAACTTTTCTCACCTCGTCGCAGAACGATAGATCTACAACTCTCAGGCTGTGTGCCTCCTGGCATATGAAAACACACCGATAACAAGATATGTGATAAGGATAATAGTTAAACCAGATGCGCTGTTAACATAGAATTTTTTAAGAAAAGATCGAGTTGGAACGTTTAAAGGTGTGATTTTATGAAGTAGATTGTTAGAAATGGATTGACTCATTAATTATGGGAAGTAACTACCGACTGAAAATCTCATTGAAATCGCAAAATTCAACCATTTTGACCATTCGCGCCCATTGCCACTGGTATCACATAACATAAGCATAAATTTATCGTCAAAAAGAAGAATGGAGTAGGAAAATTGATAACCTTGATGCTGTCCCAGCTTTTCCAATCATCTCTTACAGGGCAACTCATCAGATCCAGAATTACCAATTTCTTGACGTTGAAATCGATAGGGATTGAACTGCATTCATGAAGTTGAAGCCAACGTAGATTTGGTAGAATCTTTTTGAAATCTCCAGTCAACCTTCCAGAGCGCACTTGGAGATACCTTAACCCTGACAATTTCTGAAATTCCTTCTTCGTGAGCTCAAAATTCTCACCATCCATGTCAACGGTAAGAACCTCCAACCTGTCAGTCCCCTGTTAAAATGAAATCACAGTTGAAAATAATCAGAAAAAGAAAACACAGTTGCATGTGTTGAACTATTTAAAACATTTCCAAGAATACGAGCAACTTAAGCAGTACCTTTTCATCTGTCAGCATGTCCAAGGCATCCTCCTTGGACCATATCCTGCTACGTTTCCAAGGATATTGAAAATCTTCCTCACGGACAATTGCTCTGCCCAGATCTCTAATATAGTCATGCATCCAAAACTTATTTTCCGCATGGACTTTTATTAACGACCTCAGAACAAGAGTATTAATTGTAACTTCCGGATGGAAACCACAATCACTCCACATATAGGAAGGCTGTTCTTTCTCTTCCCCAATAAAAAAACAAGCAATGTCAAGAAAGATTTGCTTTTCCTCATAAGTGAGCTCCAAATAACTAATCTTCAACGTTTCCTGCACCTCTGAAGGAAGAATGTCTTTGAATTGTTTCTGCTTCGCTTTCCAGAAACTTTTATCGTTGCGACGAAACAAGAGTGATCCAATGACCTTGAGAGCCAAAGGTAGACCTGATGCAACTTCTACGAACTCTTTGGACAAAGCAATGTAATCTTTTGGCGGGTAATCCATTCCAAAGGCATGTCTACTAAACAGTTGAAGTGAATGATCCTTGCCCATTTCTTCGGGTTTATACAACTTATATGGTGGAAAGAACTCCATGACTCTTTCATCTCTTGTCGTAACAATAAATCTACTTTTCGCGAAAAAAATATTTGGTTTACCGAAAACTTTGTCAAACTTAAACTTATGATCCACACCATCAAGAATTATAAGAAACTTGCATTTGCAGATTCTTTGGTTTATTATGCGGATACCTTCATTCGTGTCTTGAACCTTGTGATCCTGCCTCAAAATGCTAGATATAATTTTACTCTGCAAAGTCACAATACCATCCATCCTCGACATCGTTTCTCGAACATCTTCCATAAAGCAGCAGTGATCAAATTGCGCACATATTTTATTGTAGACAGCCTTTGCTATAGTGGTCTTACCGATGCCCCCCATCCCATGAATTCCAATAGCTTGCACATCTTCACGGTCCAGCATTAGTAGTTCTGTCATTCTCTCGACATGAACATCAATTCCAATCAACTCATCCGTCATTACCATGTAATGCCCGATTAAATGTGACCAGACCTCAGAGAAAACCTTGTTTACAACAGCCCCCTGCCTGGAAATTAAACATAAGTGTGCAACTGATTAAATAACTCAAGCTTCAGGTATAATCATTCCAGATAACTCTTCTCACTTCTTTACATGAAATTGCAGCTGCAATAGGTATAGACATCGGCATATTGAGATGAAAGATGCAAATGTATAATACAGGTGTTGTATAGGAGAGGACATATAGATTTATGCACGGATATATTTAAATATGAGGATGAGAGAAATGAGTTACCCATCTGACTCAGTAACATGCCATCCTTTTATTTGCCCGGCCTCCTGAAGGGCTTCCTTCCATGCCTTTATTGTTTCAGTGTCATACTTCTTGCTATGCTGTTCAAGTGCTTTCCCGTAGGTACCTTGTTGATGCCGCACAGCTTCAGGCTCCACCAAATAGAAAATAGGCAGAATGAGGTGGCCCTCCCTTTGCTTGCAGCACTTTACAATCTCAACTAGCTCTTGAAGGCACCACTTACTTGAAGCATAGTTCAAGGAAAATATTGGAATATACACTTTTGATTCTCCTATCGCCTTGAGAATGGAAGTGCTAATTTTCTCCCCTTTACGAATCTCTTCGTTATCAAAAAAGGTTCGAATCTTGGAACGATCCAAGACACTATAGAGAAAATCAGCAAAGGTTGTACGGACATCAGGGCCTCTAAAACTCAGGAAGACTTCATACTCCATAGGCAGAACAGAATCTGACAAGGAAGGGCCAGGCAGAGGTTGTTGCTCTGCCCATGATTCTGATCGTGAAGAATAATGGACAGAAATTTTGGAGCACTTCTTCCAAAGGATAAATATGATGCCCAAGGAGAAGAAAAGTAAAGCCACTGCCCGAAATAATGACCAGATCTGCTGATCCATATCCCCCTACAAATAAATGAATGAAGCTTAGAGCTTACCATGAGCAAAATCTCCATATATCAGAAAACACCACAATGAATTAAATGTCTGAGAACTTACCAAAAATCTGATCAACGAGAAACCGAATCTCCTAGATGTCAAAAGCTCCAAATATCTCATGCTGTGGCAGTTTGGTTTACAAATAGATTAAAAGAGAGCTAGCCTGCAGACACCTTGAGCACTAATAAGTACCAACCGTTGACTTTCGGGTCCTGACCCACTGGCCACTGGAGACAAAGGGTAGTTTCAATTTTGCTTCCATACAAAATAAAGCCTACTGTACAAAACTGGTAATGTCCTTCAGCACGCACAATCAGAATGCTATATATGCACTGGTGACTAGTGAATGATAATACTCATCAGCAGACAACTATGCAGCAGAGCAGATGCAAGGAATAATGGCGACACTCACAAGAGAAGTAAAGAAGAATATTGACCTTCTTATTTAGCTCCCAAGACATGTGGGTTCCTCCAGCGCATTGCTCGGGCTAAATGAATTACAGCATCCTTCCATGGATAATGATATCATTATCTAATGCATTCTTTCGAATGACAATTATTGGCACACAGTACTACAAGAGAAGAATATTAGTTACAATGGATGGTCCTCAACAGTTGACTATTGTAACCAATTGACTTTGGTGACTCCTGACCACAAACAAAAGCAAACAAGAAGGAGCTCAACGCACCTCTACTTCGGTACACGATGAACCAAAGAGAAACCTCGAACGCAGGCGAGGAAAGGAAAAGATATTCGAATCACCATTCTCGTTCCTCCGCCGATAAACGGAACGCAGCATTGAGATGTCGGGTAATTAGCATAAATGGTCACAAACCTTTGCACTTAGTACAAAACAGTCACAAACCTTTAATTTGTAACTATTTGATAACAAAACTTTTTTACTTAGAACAAAACGGTCACAAATTAAACAGTGTGACCATTTCATACCAGTTCAAACTTTTGTTACCGTGTCGTTGCAAATTAGACTTTTGGTGACCGTTTTGTACAAATTAAGTTCAAAAGTTTGAACGCTCAATCACCGTTACAATTCACTCTAGTTGTATGGTGGTTTTGTTAATGTATGTGAATGATATTATGTTGTTTAGGATGACAATGAGAGAACTCAATGGCTCACAAACGAGTTCCAGACTGCTTTTTAGTTGAAAAAACGATGTCTACTTTCTTACTTTCTTGGTATCGAAATTGAAAGGTCAACTGAGGGCATTCTTATTCGGCAAAGCAAATATGTCGATGCACACATGACCTGACATCTTATATGTCGTTCAAGTGGTTAGTGTCATATACTTAACGAACAAACTACCCGACCTCAAAACATGACCAACATTTAATTTGTAACGATTCGGTAACAAACCTTTGCACTTAAAACAAAACGGTCATAAATTAAATAGCGGTGACCATTTTATACAATTTCAAAGTTTTGTTACCATATTGTTACAAATAAAAGGTTTGTGACCATTTTGTACTAAGTGCAAAGGTTTGTTACCATTTATGCTAATTACCCTTGAGATGTCGATGCATCCAATTTCATCGTCTTCTGGACCAAATTGACTTAACATGATCTTCCGAACATGTCGCGACCGCTGTCATTTCTCTGCCTCGTTCGGACGAGCCACCACAGCACCGCCGGGAAGAAACCCTAACTAGACCTTCGGGACCGACTTCTGCTTCGACCTGGCAGTTACTCTTCCAATTCGCCATCAGGAGGAGCTGGAGAAGGACAAAGATTCTTGTGAGCAGAGCAGCGAGATCGAGTGGGCGAGGCATTGCCGTGGCACGGCATTGACTGAAAGGAATTGCCGGGACCAGAGAATTTGGCGGGAAAATGTGGGGGCGTTAAATAGGAATCCAGTTTTCGGATAGCCGGCGAGTGATGACGGTGAGTTTTTGTGGGGAGGGAAAGCGTCGGAGATAGCCAGATAGGAAAGTGTTGGATGGGACCGTTGAGAAGTGAGACTGCACTTGGGCCTTAATCATCAAAGCCCACTTTGTTAGTCTTCAAAAATTGAACGGGCTGGGCCGACTTTCTTTTGTGCATCTTCCGAACGCACCACCGCCAAAATCTGCCGCCGCCACAGCAGAACGAGGCGGACGGCCTGAGGAAATTCGGAAACGCACGCAAAAACGAAGAAACGGGAACTAAAAACCAAATCCAAACGAGATTAATATTAAATAGACGGTAACCTGTAATTGGCAATATATCACTATATGACGAAATATCGTGATATTTACATGATATTTTGACTTTGTTGGGTGTAATACGTTGGACCAAAATCGAAACGCGATAAATAGACAGTAACTTATACATTATCACGTTTTGTTCTGTTTGTAGAGTAGTTGTTAGATGTGTATAAATGAAGGCATATTGTAATGCCATTAAGCAAGATGCAGAGAAACAATCTAGCATTCTTCATACACTTCCAACACAATTTTTTTCACGGCCCGTTATTACGAACAAGCTTTTTTCAAATAGGGCGTCGAGTCGCTCATTTGCGGTTTGGCTCATTTCCGGCCTCACATCCAAAAACAGAAAAGCTTTCCTGGTTTCTCCCTTCCTCTCAAACCCTGTAATCCTGGACAAATTTGTGCATCCCCAAGTATTCAACTTCTCCAAATGCTTGAGACCAGATAGATCAGGCAATTTCTTGATCGACACATTCAGTCATCTTCAGCGATCTCAATGACTCCAACTTCTCGAGCCCAAACACCTGGGTCAAATTCTCGCAGCGTGAGATATCTAGCGATTGTAATGTCGCCAGCCCCTCGAGACCTTCGATCTCAGTCAACTGTGTACATCCAATTATCTCTAGTTTCTTTAGATTCTTGAGACCAGACAGATTTGACAACTTTCTAAGTGACGTGCAGTTTGAAATATGGAGCGATTCCAACGACAACTGCTCCTCGAGGCCATTAACTTCAGCCAACCGTTTTGCAATCAGTGATAGATATGTTCTCTTCATAAATTGAACTCTATGATTGCAGGTCCAAGATTTCCAGGGACGATAATCTGCAAATACCAACAGGCAATCCGCTCAAGTTCGAATGACCTGCATCGATCTCTTGGAGATTTTGAAGCATTCCAATGTCACCTATTAACTTGCTTATTCTAGTCCACCCGACCTTAAGCACTTTCAGATTCTTCAAATTGCCAATATTCAATTCCCCACTCATCTTCCCGCAGCACCGAAGATCCATCAACTCTAGATTTTCACATTGGGACAAGTTGGGAGCTGCTTCTAAGTCCATGCAGTCCCATACATGAACAGATCTCAGCTTCCTCGCCACCTGCATTATGAAAACACACAGGTGCTTAATTGGACCCCATAACATACCACATTGATCACAAAAATACACCATCTAGAAAAATAAATGTGAAGAATTAAAATACTCCATTGATTCATATTACCTTCATAGTTTGCCAGCCTCTCCAGTCATCTCTGATTGGGCAACCGATCACATTGAAATTCACTAATTTCTTCATATCTAAACCAATCGGGATCGCTCTGCGCTTATTCAGTCGAAGCCAACGTATACTTGGAAAAACTCCCATGAAATCCCCAATCAGACCTCCACCCAGTACTTCAAGATTTCTTAATCCTGAGAATTTCTCAAGTTTTCTGTATGTGAGTTCAAGTTTTTCATCTTCAATTTCAACTCTAAGGACTTCCAATCTGTCCGTTCCCTGTAAAATGAGTTGGTCCTTGAAAGGCATTAGAAAAAGAAAACCCAATTCTATGCATTGAACAACTTAAACCATTGCCAAAGATACGATCAACTAATCAAAGGGTCTAATCGCCAAGCAAAATAGCCAGATTGCAGACCGATAATACCTTTTCATCAGTCAGCATGTCCAGGGCATCCTCCTTGCCCAAATGCTGCTACGTTTCCATGGATGCTGAAAGTCTTCCTCGCGGACTATAGCTCTGCCAAGATCTCTAACACAATCATGCATCCAAAACTTACCTTTCTCGTGGACTTTTATTAATGACCTCAGAACAAGAGTGGTGATTGTAATTTCAGGATGAAAACCACAGTCACTCCACATATAAAAAGGTTGTTCTTTCCCTTCCCCAATAATAAAGCAAGCAATATCAAGAAAATTTTGTTTTTCCTCGTGAGTTAGCTCCAAATAACTAATCTTCAATGTTTCTTGCACTTCTGGAGGAAGGATTCCTTTGAATTGTTTCAGCTTTGCATTCCAGAAACTTTTATCATTTTGACGAAATAATAGTGATCCAGTGACCTTGAGAGCCAAAGGGAGACCTGCTGCAACTTCTACGAACTCCTTTGACAGAGCTTTATAATCTTGTTGTGATTAATCCATCCCGAAGGCATGTCTACTAAAAAGTTTAAGTGAATGATCCTCACTCATTTCTTCGGGTTTATACAACTTTTATTGCTGAAAGAACTCCATGACTCTTTCATCTCTTGTCGTAATAATAAATCTACTACTCGAGGAAAAAGCCCTTCAGTTTACCCAATTGATAGAAACCTAATTTTCGGGTTCTATTATAATTATCATAATTACTATAATTAGGGTATTATTAGATATGGTTAGTAGTCTTAGAGTAATATTAGGATAGTCTATTAGATTTTTCCAGTCTTTCGTTATAAATATGTACTTTGTGGTTTATTCAGAATCAGTCATGAAGAATATTAAGAAAAGCCTTCTAAACCCTAATCTCCCTATCTTCTCAATTCTCGTTCTCAAACCCTCTAAAGGCCTAGGCCGATTCTCTATCCTTCTCTTCTCAAATCCCTAATTCTGTTCTTAATCCCTAAATCCCAATTCCACAATCCGACCGATAGAATCCTAGAAACAGGTTCTATCACCAATACTTTGTCAAACTGAAACCTATGATCGAGACCATCAAGAACAATAAGTACCTTGTGTTTGCAGATTCTTTGGTTTATTATGTGAATAAATTCGTTTGGATCTGAAACCTTGTGATCGTGCCTCAGAATGCTAGATATAATTTTATTCTGCAAAGTCACAATACCATCAGCTCGCCCTCGACGAGAGAAACTTCATGTCAGCAAGAAAAGCTGCAGCCAACAAAATGTCATTCAGGCAAATATACAATTATCATCATTCAACCAATTCCTCACAACCACTAAGTAGTAGCTAGAGAACCCAAAAAATATACATCGCAAGAAAGCAAACATGGAACCCAGAACTCATCATTCACATAATCTACCTGATCTTTGCTGTAGTTTTCAGACCCTCATGCTCACGAGATCAATAAAAACGCTTAAGCTTTACAGTGCTCAAGTGTATGGACTTTTCAGGAATTAAGGAACCAAACACACAATGAACAGCAACTTTTGCAGCTTGTTTCTCCATCTGCTTCTTTCAAGTACTCCCCAACAAGATGTCTATACTCTATAGCAATATGGTATCAATGTTTTTGCAACAAAATCCCCAGCGGCCCCAACAAGATGTCTATATTCTATCTGCTTCTTTCTCCATCTACTTCTTTCAAGTACTCCTTCGACAAATACCCTCCCCAACAAGATGTCTATACTCATAGAGATATGGTATCAATGTATTTGCGACAAAATCCCCAGCGGCCCCGGAATCTGGACCACATCTTTGGGCGCGAATTGTTAGCCCTATGTAATGGCTCCAATCCCTCATGCTCAGATTTGAACATCATTTCACTCATCTTTGGCGTCTTCAGCCTTTCATCAATCGTTAGACATCTTGACGACTCCAATCTCTCAATCCCAGTGACTTCTGTCAACTGATTGCATCCAGTAATTGTCAACTCCTGTAAGTGCTCCAAAGCAGATAACTCAGGCAGCTTCTCAATCGAAGCGCAGTCAGTAATGCTCAATACTTGCAATGACTCTAATTTGTGAAGCCCCATCACCTCAGTCAGCAGATCGCATCCCGTAATTTTCAACTTCCGCAAGTGCTCCAACGCAGATAGATCAGGCAGCTTCTTAATCGACAAGCAATCAGTAACCACAAATTTTTGCAATGACTCCAATCCCTCGATCCCTTTAGCTTCTGACAACTGACTGCATCCTGTAATTTTCAACTCCCGCAAGTGCTTCAAAGCAGACACATCAGGCAGCTTCTTAATCGAAGCGCAATCATGAATCTCCATTACTTGCAATGACTCCAATTTGTCAAGCCCCATCACCCCAGTCAGCTGATGACATCTGTTGATCCGTAAAGTTGATAATTCCCCCAGTTCGCCAAGCCCTTGAATTTCAGAGAGGAGTGGACAATTATAGATTTTGAGCGTCCGTAACTTGGTCAAATTTGATAAGCTGGGCAGTTTTCTCAGGACACGACAACCACTCACCCACAAGTACGCCAGAAGCTCTAGATGTTCAAGGCCATCAAGATTAATAAGATTTGAAGCATTCCATAAGTCGAAGTTCTTCAGCATCCTCAGCTCTCCCAGACCGGCAATCTCATGTGCCCCAATATCCGACAAATTTAAGTACGTCAAGTTGCTCAGGTTCACAAGGTTCGGCAGTCTCACCAAATGCTCAGAGCAATAACCCGATATCGATAGGGTATTTAGAGATGCCGGAAGGGTAGGCGAGGAAGAAATAAGGGTTCTCATACTACGTCGTAGAAAATGATGATTCTGGTCATCAGGATCAACTGATTCTTGGTCAAGAACAAGGGCATCATTCCCGTTACCAACCAGCCACAACGTCAGATCCTTCAACTTGGACAGCTTCCACATATCCCCTGGAATCTCAAGTGCACGACTCCAACGTAGCCACTCCAAGTCCTTGAGCTCCAAGAGATTGGGAACCCTATGCGATGAGAGGGTTAGACGCTTCAAACTCGTGGGGAG
Organism: Linum tenue; assembly: GCA_946122785.1. Classification (NCBI taxonomy): domain Eukaryota; kingdom Viridiplantae; phylum Streptophyta; class Magnoliopsida; order Malpighiales; family Linaceae; genus Linum; species Linum tenue. Next base: position 34,353,506 of record CAMGYJ010000003.1, read on the forward strand.
TTCTGTTACTTCATTCTGAAGCCCTCCTAGGTCCAAGATCTTGAGGGAGGAAAGTTTACCAATGCTAGAAGGAATTTCTCTCAAGCGTGAATATTGTACACTGATCTCTTGCATATTCTGAAGCCTTCCAATGTCACCTACTAACTTTGTTATCTTAGTCTCGGCAACGTTCAACACTCTCAGATACTTCAAATGGCCTATGTGAAGTTCCCCGCCCATGTTCGAGCAATGCATGAAATTCATCCGTTCTAGACTTCTGCAACCAAACAAATCCGGGGGTTTTGTCACCTTGTTGCAATACGATACATCTATAACTTTCAGCTTGAGTCCCTCCTGGATCATAACAACACACCGATAACAAAATATGTCACAAGGGTAATCATTAAACTAAATGTGCTGCTAACACAGATTTTTACTCTTAAGAAAAAATAAATGCTGGAACGTTTGTATGTGAGATTTTATACTGTAGATGGTTAGAAATGAATCTTGTTAATGACAGAAGTATTAAAGAACATAAAAATCTCTCATCAAAATATCCAATGTCAGATTCTATATAATCTCCAAATAAATCATTTTGACTAGTCGCACCCATGGCCATCTGATATCACATAAACATAAATTTAATCTTCATAAATATAAATGATTAACCTTGATTCTACCCCAGCATCTCCAGGCATCAGTTACAGGGCACCGTCTCAGATCCAGAATTACCAATTTCTTTACATTGAAATCGATAGGGATGGAATCACAATAATGAAGATGCAGCCAACGTAGATTCGGAAGAATATTCTTGAAATCTCCAGTCAACCTTCCAGAGTACACTTCGAGATACCTTAACCTTGACAATTTACGAAATTCTTTCTCAGTGAGCTCAAAATCCAAACAACTGATGTCAACTCTAAGAACTTCCAACATGTCGGTTCCCTGCTAAAATGTAATCATAACCACAAAACTCTAAGAATATCAAATGGAAGAACCACTAATCTTATGAATTTTAAAATCACGAACTTAATAATATGCTAAATGACATGTAGTATTGTCCCTAAATAGTTAAGAACTTTGTAGCATGCTTATATAGAAACATTCATGGACAGAAAATTTATAAAACATTTTGGTTCAATAGCTAAAAGTGTCGCTTATCAAATTTATGTAGGAAATCTTGTATGCGCCAGAGAAGGAAATGGAGCACTAGAAACATAGTACCTCTCCATTCATAAACATGTCCACTACATCCTCGTCGGACCATATTCGAGTGCGCTTCCAAGGATGTTGATCATCTCCTTCACGAACAATCATTCTCCCAAGGTCTCTTACATGGTCATGCATCCAAAATTTATCATCCTCACCCACCTTTACCAAGGACCTCAAAATAAGAGTGCTGATTCCACTTTCTGGATTAAAATTACAATCACTCCACATATGGAAAGGCAATTCCTTCTTTGTTCCTATAAAAACACAAGCAATGTCCAGAAAAATTTGTTTTTCACTACCACTTAACTCATCGTAGCTTATTTTCAATCTCTCCTGCACCTTGGTAGGAGGAATTCTCTTTAGTTCTATCAACTTCGCTTCCCAGAATTTTCTATCTCTACGAAACAAAAGCGACCCTATAACTTCAAGAGCCAAAGGAAGGCCTGCTGCAACTTTTACAAACTCCTCACACAGGGTTGTCCTATCTTCAAGGGGGTTATCCATTCTAAATGCATGTTGCCTTAGAAGTTGAAGGGAATGGTCATGACTCAACCCTCCAGGTTCATAGAGCTTAGATACTTGTAACAGCTCTAGTACCCTTTTATCTCTTGTCGTGATGATAAATCTACTTTCAGGGGAAAATTTTCTTACTTCACCTAAGATTTGCTCAAACAAAAACCGATCATTCACATCATCGAGAATAATCAGAACCTTGTAGGGACATACTCTATCTTTTATAATGTGGATTCCTTCACTGGCATTTCTAACCTTGTGATCATCCCATAGAATGCTAGAAATAATCTTACTCTGCAAAGTTGTAACGCCGTCATTCTTCAACGATAGTGTTTCTCGGACATCTTCCAGAAAACAGTGACGCTCGAATTGTGTAAAGACCTTGTTATAAACGGCCTTGGCGATAGTGGTCTTACCGATACCACCCATACCATGAATGCCAACAACACTAGCGCCGCCTTCAAAATCTGATTTCAGCAATTCCGTCACTTGGTTTACATGAGAATCAATTCCAATCAACTCATTTGTCACTAACATGTAGTTCCCCTTTACATGTGACCACACCTCCGAGAAAACACTTTCTGCCACCAGTCCCTGTCTGAAAATTGAACACAAGTTTGTATGTCAGCTGCAGATACACCGGTATTTTTTACATGTAGTATTCAATATCAACCAAACACATGCAGCCAAGTCTATGAATTGAAAACACAGAGATATTGCATTACCTATCCGACTCAGTCACGCGCCATCCAGTCATTAGGCCTACCTCTTCGAGAGCATCCTTCCAGGCCCTAATGGATTCGTCACCATATTTCAATCGAAGTTGTTCCAATGCTCCCTCATAGGGACCCTTGCAATGCCGCACATCTTTCGGGTTCATCAAATAGAAAACGGGCAGTATGACGTGACGACCTTCATCTTCCTTGTAACGTTCCACCATCAGAGCTAGCTCCTGGAGGCACCATTTGCTAGATGCATAGCCCGGGGAAAGAATCGGGATGTATATTTTGGATTCCCTGATTGCCTTGACGAGAGAAGGGGCAATCTTCTCCCCCTTGCGAAGCTCTTCATCGTCGAGAAAGGTCCTTATCTTGGGACGATCCAGGAGTCTATAGAGGAAATCAGCAAAAGTCGTGCGGACGTCAGGACCTCTAAAGCTCAGGAAAACTTCGTACTCTGCATCTGGAAGAGGAGCAGCGATATGATTTGAGTTTGACCCGATTTGCTCCATTATCAGTAGAGCAGAAGGCCTTAGCTAACTGATTTGGAAGACAGATGAATTCGAGAGGACTCAAGGAGGAATATAGCAAAGGCTGCGAAGACTTTTGAGAGTTGACTTTGGGGAACATTTTTCCAAGAAGGCGCTCAAACAATATAGATAAAGATTTAGCAATTCGAGGCTCTACCTTGTAGCGGACCCGACCGCCGGCGACACGAATCTCCGTCGGTTCAATTTTGTTCCTCACAGGAGTTGGATCTCTTTCTGGACAGATCTTTGGGCCAAAAGGAAGCTCAATACTGTCCACGGTTGAGTGGGCCTGGGCCTCCAAGTACTTGCCCTCCATTTGATGCAATCTTCGCAGTCAGAGTCAGTCCCCTTGCGGCACAAGTAACAAGGTGGTTCTAGAAGCACAGATGAACCGAACGAGCATTGAAGGAGAGACATAGGAGGAAAGGATCCATCCCTGATTGCTAGATCAGAATACGGCGATCACCATTGCTTTGCTCCCAAGCTGTCCCAGAGGATAAGTATCTCCGCAAAGCTAGATAAGAAATCAAACCATTCAGGGAGTACTTTGACAAATGCAGCAATGCATGTAACATGAGAAAATTTACAGAAAGGAAGCCAGTAAATTCAGGCAGGGCTACTTGTCAAGACAGCTCAAGACCATTAAGAAGGTGGTTAACTAACTTACCGTAGGAAAGAAAAAGCATTGCAGTGAAGGCACCAGAGAAATGGAAGCTCCGGCAGACCATCAATGGATCTATCGCTTCATAATAACTTGCCGAAGATCTTGAACTAATTTGTTCAGCACGAGTGACGACTCCAATCTCTCAATTTCAGAAACTTCAGTCAAAAGTATGCATCCCCTAATATCCACATATCCCCTGGAAGTTCAGGCCAATGACAGTTCTTAAAGCATAGCTCCTCAAGGTCCTTGAACTCCAAAACATTAGAGGGACAGGGACACGAGAGGGTTAGCCACTTTAAACTCCGGGGAATTGCAGGGACTCTATTCAAATCCCAGCGTGATTGCAGTTCCAAGATTTCCAGGGACGATAATCTGCAAATACCAAAAGGCAATGCGCTCAATTTCGAATCACCTGCATCAATCTCTCGGAGATTTTGAAACAATACAATGTCACCTACGAACTTACTTACTCAAGTCCAACCGACATTAAGCACTTTCAGATTCTTCAAATTGCCAATATTCAATTCCCGGCTCATCTTCTCACAACACAGAAGATCCATCAACTCTGAATTTTTTAACATTGGGACAAATTGGGATCTGCTTCTTACTCCATGCAATCCAGGAGCTCTAGATGTTCTAGGGCATCGAGATTAATTAGATTTTGAAGCATTCCTTAAGAGGAACTTCTCCACCATCCTCAGCTCTCCCCGACGGGCTATCTCATGTACCCCAATATACTTCAAATCTAATGACTAATATCATCAAACTACTAAGATTGGCAAAGTTCGGCAGTCTGTCCAAAGGCTCACAACCCTGGATACTATGTAAGCACTCCGATCTCTCAGTCCCCGAAACTTCAGTCGGCCATTGCACCCGTAATTCTCAACTTCCACGAGTGCTTTAAAGCAGATAGAACAGGCAGCTTCTTAATCACCGCACAATCTGTAATCATCAATTGTTGCAATGACTCCAATTTATCAAGCCCCGTTACCCCAGTCAGCTGATTACATCCCTTGATCAGTAGAAACGATAAATCCTCCAGTTCACCAAGCCCTTGGATCTCAGAGAGGAATGGGCAATCAATGATCTTGAGCTCCCGTAACTTGGTCAAATTTGAGAGGCTGGGTAGTTTTCTCAGTACATCACAACCATTCACACTCAGTTCCTCCAGAAGCTCTAGATGTGCGAGACCATCGAGATTGATCAGATTTGAAGCGTCCATTAAGTGGAACTTCTCGAGCATTCTCAACTCTCCCAGGTCGGGGATCTCGCACACCCCAATATGACTCAAATATAATGTCATCAAGTTACTTAGATTCGCAAGGTTTGGCAGTCTCTCCAAAGGCTGACAACCGCAAATCGATAGGGTGCTTAGAGATGATGGAAGGGTAGGTGAAGAAGAAATAAGGGTTCTCATACCAGGTTCCTGAGAATAACGACTCTGGCTGTTGGGTTCAATTGATTCATGGTGAAGAACAAGGGCATCCACCATTCCCAGCCTGCATTAACGACAGATCCTTCAAGTTCGACAGCTTGAACAAGTCCCAAGGAATCTCAAGTGTATCACAACTTAACCATAGCTTCTCCAAGTCCTTGAGCTCCAAAAGATTGGGAACCCTAGGTGATGAGAGGGATAGCCGCTTTAAACTTGTGGGTAGTTCTGGTACTTCTAGCTCAAGTCCTGTTAGGTGCAAGATCTTGAGCGAGGAAAGTTCACCAATGCTAGCAGAAAGTTCTCTCAACCGCGAATTATCTACCGTGATCGTTTGCAGATTCTGAAGCCTTCCTATGTCACCTAGTAACTTTGTAATCTTAGTCTCAGAGAGGTTTAGCACTGTCAGATTCTCGAAATTGCCAAAGTGAAGTTCCCCGCCCATCTCTGAACAACATTCAAAACTGATCCGTTCTAGACTTCTACAATGGGACAAATCCGGAAGTTTTCTCACCTCGTCGCAGAACGATAGATCTACAGCTCTCAGTCTGTGGGCCCCCTGGCATATGTAAACACACCAATAACAAAATATGTGATAAGGATAATAGTTAAACCAGATGCGATGTTAACATAGATTTATTTGAGAAAAGATCGAGTTGGAACGTTTGAAGGTGTGATTTTATGAAGTAGATTGTTAGAAATGGATTGACTCATTAATTATGGAAGTAATCAGCAACTGAAAATCTCATTGAAATCTCGAAATTCAACCATTTTGACCATTCGCGCCCATTGCCACTGATATCATATAATACAAGCATAAATTTATCGTCAAAAAGATAAATGGAGTAGGAAAATTGATAACCTTGATGCTGTTCCAGCTTCTCCAATCATCTCTTACAGGGCAACTCATCAGATCCAGAATTACCAATTTCTTGACGTTGAAATCAATAGGGATTGAACTGCATTCATGAAGTCGGAGCCAGCGCAGATTTGGTAGAATCTTTTCGAAATCTCCACTCAACCTTCCAGAGCACACTTGGAGATACCGTAACCCTGACAATTTCTGAAATTCCTTCTTCCTGAGCTCAAAATTCTCACCATCCATGTCAACGGTAAGAACCTCCAACCTGTCACACCCCTGTTAAAATGAAATCACAGTTGAAAATCATCAGAAAAAGAAAACACAGTTGCATGTGTTGAACTATTTAAAACATTTCCAAGAATATGAGCAACTTAAGCAGTACCTTTTCATCTGTCAGCATGTCCAAGGCATCCTCCTTGGACCATATCCTGCTACGTTTCCAAGGATATTGAAAATCTTCCTCACGGACAATTGCTCTGCCCAAGGAGAAGAAAAGTAAAGCGGGCACCCGAAATAATGACCAGATCTGCTGATCCATATCCCCCTACAAATAAATGAGTGAAGCTTAGAGCTTACAATGAACAAAATCTCCACATATCGGAAAACACCACTATGAATTAAATGTATGAGAACTTGCCAAAAATCGTACCATCGAGAAACCAAATCTCCTAGATGTCAAAAGCTCTCAATATTTCAGGCTGCGGCAGTTTGGTTTAGAAATAGATGAAGAGAGCTCGCCTGCACACACCTTGAGCACTAATAAGTAACAACTAGTTAAAAACTCAGCAGTTGACTTTAGAGTCCGGACCCACTAGAGACTAGAGAGAAAGGGTGGTTGCAATTTTTGCTTTCATCAAGCCTACTATACACAGCTTGCAATGTCCTTGCAACGGTGAATGATAATACCTATCGGCAGACAACTATGCAGCAGAGTAGATGCAAGGACTAATGGCAAGAGTCACAAGAGAAGTAAAGAAGAATATTGACATTCTTATTTAGCTACCAGACCATGTGGGTTCCTCGGTTCCTCCAGCGCATTGCTCGAGCTAAATGAATTTTAACATCCTTGAATGACAATTATTCGCCCGCAGGACTGCAAGAGAAGAAAATTAGTTTTAATGGACGGTCCTCAACAGTTGACTATTGTAACCAATTAACTTCGGGGACTCCTGACCACAAACAAGAAGGAGCTCAACGCACCTCTACTTCGGAACACGATGAACCAAGGAGAAACCTCCAACACAGGCGAGAAACGAAAAGAAATCAGAATCACCATCCTCGTTCCTCCGCCGATAAACGGAACGCAGCATTGAGATGTCGATGCATCCAATTCCATCGTCGTCTGGACCAAATCGACTTAACATAATCTTCCAACACTTCGCAACCGCCGTCGTATTTCTGCCTCGTTTCGGACGAGCCACCACAGCACCGCCGCGAAGAAACCCTAACTGAACCGTCGGGACTGACTTCTGCTTCGACCTGGCAGTTACTCTTCCAATTCGCCATCAGGAGGAGCTGGAGAAGGACGAAGATTCTTCAGAGAAAATCAGCGAGATCGAGTGAACCAGGCATGGCCGAGGTACGTCATTGATTGAAAGGATTTTCCGGGAGCAGAGGAATTGGCGGGAAAATGTGGTGGAACAGTTTTTCAGATAGCCGGCGGGTGAGGACGGTGAGGTTTTGTGGGGATGGAACAGTCGGAGCCGAGATAGCCAGATAGGAAACAGAGGTCGGCCCTTTGAGAAGCGGGAACGCATTTGGGCCTTAATCCTCCAGCCCACTTGGCTTGTCTTCAAAAGATTAACGGGCTAGGCCAACTTTCTTTTCCGCATTTTCCGGGCCAAGGTTATGAAACTGGATTAGCCCTTGGTCCGGTCGAGCAAGTGGATTGAGATTAATGAGCCAACCGCTTTAATCTTGTTTAGCCGGATATAAAAAAAAGTCATTGTATTGTTCATACATGTATAAACTATATCAAATATCATATAACATAAGTATTCATATATTCAACTTATAATTACAAAAATAGAACTAGACAAAGAAAAAACATGTCGATGGGACGCGTTAGGATGATTACTCAAAATTGAGTAATCACCATGGCTACTAAAATCTAGACCCTTCATTATTTACATTTTATTCTAATTTTAAATTGACGGCGAAGATTAGATTAAGGGTAATTTTGAGAATAAAAAAAATACCACACCTGATTTCTATCCTTTAAAAAATTAATTTTTATATATTATACCTAAACCTACTACAACCCTATTCTATATCGCCGTCAACACCTATCCTACCCTCCCACTGCCGGCTGCCACCCTCCCTCCGGCTACCCTCCTCACCTTTGCGGGCAACCTCTCTCTCTCACAGATGGCGGTGGAGGGGTTAGATGGTGATGCCGGCAATATGCTCCGGCCTAGGCCAGCCTTCCCCCTCCCTCTCTCTCCAAACCTCCTGATCCCCTCTCTCTATATTTGCTCAGGCCAACCTTCCGCACGCCTGCTTGTGCCAGTTGGGGATTGGTATGTATTTTTGGGGGATTGGTATATGTATATTTTTTTTGGGTATTGTTTTGTTTTGGTATTGATTTTGTCGCTTTGGTATTGATTTTATCGCATTGGTATTATTTTTATCGCAATGGTATTATTTTTATCGTATTGGTATTGATTTTATCGCAATGGTATTATTATTGTCGCAATGGTATTGTTTTTGTAGCATTGGTATTATTTTTGTTTGAATGGTATTGTTTTTATCGCATTGGTATTGATTTTGTCGCAATGGTATTATTTTTGTCGCATTGGTATTGTTTTTGTCGCATTGGTATTGGTGTTTTTGTGAAATGGTAGTGTTTTCATTTCTCGAATGGTATTGGTGTTTTGTACAATGGTAGTGTTTTGTAATGGATTGGTATTGTTTTATTGTTGCAGCGGTATTAGTTCGACAGAACGAAATCAATGGAAAGATTGAGAAAAAGAAGGAAGAGGCATCTGGCTGAAGATTGTGGAAGTGAGAGAAAGAGAGAGAAAATTATAGTTAATATAATTTTGTAATTTCCTAAAATGTAATTTATTAAAAAAGGTAATTAATATATTTTTTGTCATACCCAATCTGCCCTTAGTAACCACAATGATTACTAATTTATAGTAATCACCGTAACCTGTCCCGTGTGATCTCCAACCAGGTAGCCCTTGCAGCGGGTCAACTCGCGGAAGTGTGTGCAGTGGCGGATTCAGAAAATTTTCACAGGAGTGTCCTCTTCAAAAATTAAATTTAATTAAATAATAAATTAAATAATTCATATATTAAAAATATCATACGTGTATAAATTTTTTTATTAAAATTCATGATGTGTTTTCATATCTTGAAAAAATAATATAAAATAAACTCCGTGTATGCACTGCTAAAAAAAAATCTACATATCCTACTAGACAATACTTCACGAACTTATCACATATTCGATTTCTAAACTTGTTCTTAATGTAGCTCAAAGTAGAAAAGACTCTCTCAACATTGCCGTGTAACCATAAAATCAATTCAAAATTAAGGGTAGCGTGTACGTAGTTTAATTATTAGGTATTGAAAATAGTTGGGGATAAAGAAATAGCGTTTTACTGTTGCATGATGTTTAAAATAGAATAAAAAATGAGTAGCAACATAATTAGAATATGTTTGATAATAGTAGTGTCCTATGTTGGAATAACACGGACTACCACTTATATTTTGTTAATCATAAGCAAACTATTATCGAGGATAGGATAATCATTTTTTCAAATGTTAGGGTGTCCCGAATCACCAATTATATTTTGTATACCCATACGAAATTATTACCGAAGGTTGGATAATCGTTTTCCCAAATTTTAGGGGTGTCCCGGGACACTCCTAGAGGTCCATGTATCCGCCCTGTGTGTGGCCCATTTTTCTTACTGATTTAGTGTCAAAATGAGTCAACCGTGCGATCGACCCGAGGGTCAACAACCTTGCTCCAAACTCACCACCTTCAACGTCGTAACGATAAAAAGAGGCGAATGGTTGAGGAAATTCGGAAACGCAAGCAAACACGATGAAAGGGGGACGAAAAAAATGGATAAATGCGAAACGTCTCGAATTCTCAAAACCACAATCGAAACGCGATAAATTGTTGATAACTTGAAATTGTCGATATATCACGATATGACGGTATATGGTGTTATTTGAGTAATATGCTGACTTTATAACGATATATTGATACCTGCAAATGAGAGGGGAAAAGAAAATCGTTTCGGATTCCTATCTTCCGATCGCCGGCGGCGTTGCTAGCCCGCGGCGACCGACAATCATGAACGAGGATTCTGCGTTTCACTGTCGCCCAATTGCAATTAGGCGATTCGCACAGTTGTTTCTTCCCAAAATTCGTCTTCTCCAATCTGCATGTTTTTTTTTTAACTTTTGTGGAACCCTCTGCCTCTGCCTTTCCAGTTTCCCCTGTTCTTCCTCTGTTTTCCCTTTTTCCAATCTGTGGCAGCTTTGCGGTTTTTATATCAGTATATAGATCAATGGCTTGCAACTCACTACTAAGTATTTACAGTTTGCCGATCAACTATAAAGAGCTTATCGTTATCCCTAACAAGCAAAAGACAATCAATCTCTCCTCCAATCTCATTTGTTATTGTAGCATTACTTGTATCAACCCCAAACTTATCACCTGTAAAAAAAAAAAAAAGAACAAATTTCAGATCAAAGTTAGTTGATCGAATCAAAGATTACAAAACTAATAGAGATCGATTGCTGCTGTTCATTTGTTTTTCTCATGTATACCTGCAATGCTTTTGAGCTCCTCCAGTGAACTTGGCAACTTGATCAACTTCCCAAACCTCTTGCTTTTTCCTCCATCACCATCACCATCATCCTCTCTTCTGAAAAAATCAGGATGACCCATGAAGATGTTCACTCTCAAACAGCAATCATAATCCCCGAGCAACGAACTCCGATCGAATCGAGTACTTGCAGCTTGTAATTTGCCATTCGCCACAAGAAAATGCACCATCTCGGCGTGATTCCTCTCCATGGCCAGTCCAAGAGCTAAATTCCCACGTCGATTCTTCGAGTGAACGTTGAATCCGTGCACTCTCACGAGCTCTCTCATGACTCTGAGATTGTTTTGTTCTGCAGCTGAGCATAGAAGATCGCCCTGGATGGTTTGGATTTCGTTGGAGTTAATGTTGACGTGACTGAGCAGAATCCCGAATATCAGGTTGTGGTTCGATGATATTGCCTCCCATAAAGCTGTATTTCCGTCCACATCTGAGCAAAATATCGTATTAAATCATCATTGCTAACCAAAATTATCTATTGCAACTAAAATAAGTGGTCGCTAATCATAATTACTTAAACATGGTCGCTAAATCTAGGTTACTATTTCATGACTGCAATGTACACTAATTTGTTGGCAATAGTCACCATATAAGGAGATATTTTGCAACCAAGAAAATAAATGGTGATCATAGCCTTTTATAGTAGTGTGTCATATGGTAAGCAAATTGCTCGATTCATAAAGGACCGGGTCAATTGTTTTTAGGGCGCATGAGTTGTTACTAATGATAGATCGTGTTTGGATGTTTCACGAAGTCATTCTGAATCGTTTGTTAGTGTATCTTAAGTGTTTAACAATCTTACTCAACGCACAAATAAATCGATTATAATATAATGTCGTTTTTACCTCTCAAGTGTACATTACCGCCGTATCTAAGGAGCACTAACACGCACTCTTTGTGCCCTTTTGATGCTGCTATGTGCTGTCACATTAACAAATTAGGTCAATAATTAATGTAGATTAATGTTCCTTTTGTTAATTAATGACTTTATCAATTTATTTAACATACCAATGGAGTTTTGCCTTTGGAATCTCCGATGTTAGGATCCAACCCTTCCTTGAGCAACTCTTCGATGAAAAACGCATTGCCAAGTCTCGCTAAAGACAACAAGCTGTAAGAGTTCACTGTCATCTTCGTCTCTTCCTCGTCGAATTCATCGTCGTGAAATGGAACCATGTTGTCGTTTTCCATAATCTTGGAGGACACTTTGTAATGCTACAAATGGAGATAAGTAGTGGATCCACCATCTTAATTAGTTGATCAATCAACAAATATGTTTTCAAGAATAACTGTTGCCTAATATTAATATTATCTAGACAAGCAAACAATTAGGGGGGAAATTATCCTAAAAAGTAAAACCAAACTAAACCGAAACAGACAAAACGCTCTATTGGCTATCATTGTCATATACCAGTACTTGTCCCAATAACTCAACTTCGTGAGATAGGTCCATTTATGTTACTTTAACCACTTCTTTATACACCATCTCAAACAAAAACCAAACTCATGAGTTTGAATTTTGCACAGACCCAACTATACCATAATATGATTTAAGATAACGGTTAATATTAGGATCGTGAGAACTTCAACACGTGACATCAATGACAAATCATGATCATGTTATTGGGAAAGTTCCGTATACGATACTTAAGGGTTAATTGCACCGGGTGCCACTTACCTCTTATAATTGTTGCACGTTAACCACTTAATGTAATTTTGTTGCAACTAAACCATGTAAGTCGTATTATGGGTGCACCGTCACCACTTTCGTCATTAGACGTAACGGCAGGTACCGATACGGTAATTTGTCATGTCACGCAAGCGTACATGTCAGCATATTTGCTGAATCATTTGCGGGCCCACCTATTTTGGACGTTCCTCCTGCTTTATCTTCTTCAAAACTAACCCAAAAAACAGATTCTCACTTCTTCCCAAAAACCTAGAAACTTTTCCTACTCATTCTCTCTTCTTCCCCGAAACATCAATCTCTCTTCTTCCCCTAAACAGTCCTTCCCCAAACCTACATTCCCTCTTCCATTGAAACCTTTAATCTGCTCCTGGGTTTCAATTGCAGCTGCCCTGTACCCGGAGATTCTCATGTAATTAGAACAATAGTGATATAACCAACCTGGCAAAACAATTATTTGGATTTTAAAACCTTGGACAAACTGGCTATGGAACCCAACAATAATAAACACAGAGTTCTTATGAAGAACAGAGCATCACTTCATCTTCTAAAGAATCCATAACAACCTCACCTACTCTGATACATGAACAACCTATCTTCGTTAGATGCTCGTTTCAAATCCCTAGCAACATCACTAAAAGTAAACAGAATATAGAATCAGAGGACGAATGAAAAAATCGAAGTTGCAGGGGCCGGAGTCAACGCTGAATCGGAAACAAAAGCCAAACACCAAGAGGCGAGGTCCACTGAAGACGGTTCTCGGGAAGAGCTGAATGTTACTTAGCCCGCCGAAATTTTGAGCATTCGGATTTCATTCACCATCGTCGGAATCAATGGTGCGGTTATTCTGTTGCGGCTCTTTTCTCTTGTCGTTCCTATTTTCCGTCCGTCAATGGTGCGATTATTCTCATTTATTCTCACAATCTCCTTGCTGAACTGGTTTGCTTTATGCATCACGATCGCCTTTGCTAATTCGGGTTCTCTGAAGAGGAATGGTTTTCCTCTTCAGTGTAAAAATTTTTGCAGAGAAGAAAGTGAAAGAATACGAGAAGTCGCGGGTTAAACTTGCTCAAATATTTCGACCAAAATAGGTGGGCCCCAGGGTTTTGGTGAGGCCCGCAAATGACTCAGCAAATATGCTGACATGTACGCTTGTGTGGCATAGCAAATTACCGTATTGATACCTGCCGTTACGTCTAATGACGAAAGTGATGACGGTGCACCCATAATACAACTTACATGGTTTAGTTGCAACGAAATTACGTTAAGTGGTTAACGTGCAACAATTACAAGAGTTAAGTGGCACCCGGTGCAATTAACCCCGATACTTAACAACTTTCTTACCATCATTATCACACTGGATTAGCTGAGTAGGAGATATAGATAGTTATACTTACTCGGAGGAAGTTGTTAATTATGGTGACGGAATCGTGGTGATTGATCCGCATGGCCTCCAAAAGCATCGCCGTTTTGAGCCTCAACAGTTGCGACAACACTTTGGTCCTGAAAGTGAACCTCTGAGGTGTGCAACAAAGCGCGGCGGCTTCCCCAAACATGTCGCCGCTGCTTAAGCTTTCGAGCGACCGGATCAACTCTCCGTCGAGCCGGGACTCGCCGCCGGTAGTAGTACTACTCACGATCTCGACTTCTCCGGAGACGATAATGTACACTTCGTCTGGCCCTTCCTTCCGCAAGATGACCTCTTCTCGTGGCGGCATGTACTCTGCCCTCAACTTCGAAACCTAAACATTTCATAGTACATGTAACAACATTTAGTCAACGTATTTTTTTTGACTTTTATAGTTAGTCGTTACCGAATTCAAAACTAGTGATATTATCACCGGACCATACTCTTATTCGTATCATTTAGTCTCTACTATAAATATGTGCTTTTTAGCTAAAGATTGCAATCCCGTATCGGAGGTTGTACTGGAAAAGTCAAAGGTAAGGTATTTTATTCTAAAACTGTTGGTTCAACCGTTTCGTACGGCTAAATACCGCCTACCGATTTAGCCTCTGATACAAAGTCTGTTTGGTTGAACCATCGGTACGATACGATTTATCAATCGCTACTTTTAACCAGCATATACGTGCTTGCGTAGTATGGTTCTTATCATAAGTATAATTGAGAAACTTACTAGTGACGTTAGGGTTCCGATGGAGACATCCTTGAAAAGATACACCTGTTGTACCGCCGGCAAGAACAAATGCCGGCAAACCCTCCTCCGAATCGATTTCGGAAGCTCTTCGATGAAACGCTGCTGATTCATCCTCTCGGCCTGGAATCTCAACGACATGTACGCCAAAACTTGCTCTTCCAGCCGCCGGGGCAAGCAGTTTCTGTTCACAAAAGTCGACGCCACTTCGATGCTTTTCCTCTGTATCATCATTAGCAACCACAAACATTTTAGCCACCACTTTAATCACCTTCATCATTAGCGACCACTTTGGAATTTTTATACATAGTAAAATATGGGTAAATTATGTATAAAATACATATAAGTATTTTACTTTGCTTTTAAACAAATTGTAGGTTTAATAGTACGTTAACCGTTATAAAATATATAAACTTTTATTATTTTAAAAATAAATTAATATAAAAATAAAAGTTAAATTAGCCATTAAATTTATTAAATACGAATACTAAACATGTTGTACGGGTTTAATGCATGTTTAGTACAAGAATCATCAAATAAACAGGAGAAAATGAAACAACTTTGACAATAATACGGATATGGAAGTTTTAAACAGATAAATACGTACAGTCATGACGGAGTATTTACTAACGGTGATTTTATATACTTACGTACTCCATGGTGCGGCGGGCGCTCTCGACGACGAGATCGGTCATGTTGCCGATGAGGTAGGCGGTCAGGCCGAGGTTGAAGAGCATGTATCCGGTGATGAAGATCCGCTCCCGGGTGTTCTCCGCCCGGAGGTCGCCGTACCCGACGGTGGTCATGGTGGTGGCGGACCAGTACACGGCGACGGTGTAGCGCAGCCAGATGTTGGTCTCGTCGCCGTATTTGGCGAAGTCGTC
Source organism: Linum tenue (assembly GCA_946122785.1). Classification (NCBI taxonomy): domain Eukaryota; kingdom Viridiplantae; phylum Streptophyta; class Magnoliopsida; order Malpighiales; family Linaceae; genus Linum; species Linum tenue. Next base: position 34,368,991 of record CAMGYJ010000003.1, read on the forward strand.
GATCCAGGTCTTGCCGCCGTGGTTCTCCTCGGCCAGCAGGAAGAAGAGGCACGCCGCGCAATGTGCCGAAAACAATGCCACCTGAACAAAATTTAAATCGGTTAAGGTGCTCATGGCTAATTGGCTATGCACCTGCTAATATCGTTGGATATATTTGATGCTTTTTATTTCAACTATACAAAGTATATACTTCAACATCACTGTACTTTAACAGATATTGTGCTATGTATTCAAGACATTTGATATTGTATCCGACTATCCGTCGACTTGCCATCAAAATACATAATTTGTTTGACGAGCAGCTAGGTAGGTACGTAACAAAATTTGATTATATGAATCTTTCAACTTTCGATTCAAGAGATCGTCAAGATTATGATACCAAACTGTAATTTGTAGGTTGAAATTAAGGTTCATCATTTTGGTACAAACAATTGTGAGTTCAGCACCTAATTAGTAGTCCACCTACACTACAAAAATTATATATTTTTTCACGAAATGAAACCATTTTTTGGATTTTTCTTAAATAAAAAAAAAATTACTCACACAAGATAGTCTAAAGCACCGGACTGCGAAATAGTTGAACTTGATGTTCTTCTCAAGCCTGCCAAAAAGAAACCAAAGCAAATTATTTTAATTTCTTAACTAAAACCAATTGTTTTGGTTATTAATATTATTTACCTTTTGAAGAGTTCTTCAACTCGGACCAATCGCCAAAACCTGAACAACCCTAGAAGCGAATAACACGACCATACTTGTTGCCTGCCCGTGAACAAGAGGTACAAGGCCTGGTAAGGGATGGTGGATGCCACATCCATGACAAACCATGTTGATAGGTACCTATAATTAATGAGAGTGATAGCATAATTAGTTAGTTAATCTATCTTTTCATATCCATCACAATATGATCCGTTATTGAGATCAAGCTCGATGGATATTACATACCTATTCGCGATCCTTCTCGAGTCGTAAACAATCATATTAGTCTTGGAGTCGATGTAAGCAACGAAGAAGGTCAGAAGGATGTCGGCGGCGAAGAACAAGTCGGTTACAACATCCACCAGGTAGAGTCCCCTGTGATGAGAAGGAGCTAAGAATGCGAGCTCGAACGGGTAAAACCAGACCGAGTAGGCTACCAGTATCACCATGAATGTCTCCCAACATCTGGAATCAACATTTTGGAATTGGGATGAAGAGTTGTGAGTTTGAGTTTCACTAAGCTCGATTGAACATCAAAACGAGAAATCGTGTACGTGCGTATAGTACTATCGCTTGTCACAAGCCAGACTCGAACGACAAGGGAAGAAAAATAATGGAAATGAAAATTTTAAGTACCTGTATTTTGAATTGAGGGGAGAAATGATCCAACCTCTAGATCTCCATGGATCATGGTTTTGGGTTGAAACACCCAAAGGTGGAAGAACAATCTTGGACAAGTCATGCACAAATAGTCTAGCCGATTGCTCTTCTTGATATCGATTATCGTCATGATCATCATTTTTGGCTCCCATTTTCACCACCTTAAACTTTTGGTTCTTGCAAAGCTTTATTAAGACCAAAAGAGTTTGGCCTAAAGGATCAATCTTATTTATATTCAAATGGTTCCCCCTAGGAATAAACTTAGGTTAGGCATATATGCATAAGTATTTGTTAGCTAGCTAACTATATATTCCTTTTGTAGTAAACTAGGACAAAATTGATTCCAACTATGATAATTGTAAAGGCCCCTAAGTGCCAAATGAATATATATAGGACTTCAAAACAAGAGAGGAGCCACCCATCTCACCGTTCATAATTCTTAGAAAAATTTCTTAGTGGGTCACCAACGATAAGTCCGAATTACTGCCTTTATAAGTATGTCGGTGAACTACGAGAATTCAGATCGAGCAATCTCGATTGCACTCGCCACAATACGTGTTACTAGTTAGAAACAAAAGAGTAGCTAATCAGAATTTAAACCCACCTTTGCAACTTAACTTTATTATACCATTATTGATTTTTTATGTAGAGTACAAGAGTTTTCAATTCCTTGTGATACTACAACAAATTCTCTCTGCTGTTTTTTTGTTTTTCTTCATAGACATGAAGGAAGAAATATACGAGATTGGACGGCCCATGGCATCAAATTTCACAAGGTAATTGGAATTGTATAGGCAACCACATTAACAATATTTTATATGCATCTTTGGGTTGTCAATTTAATTTCAAATAATAGTTTGATCTGTTGAGAATGAGCCTAGATCAAGTATATCTATCATGCAATTTCAAATAATATTTTATATGCATCTTTGAGTATCGAGTCCACTAACTAACTTATGTTAAATACATCTCTTTTCATTGAAATTCACATTCAAATTTCTTCATGTTCACCCTTATCTTTCTCGTATTTTCCCCCTTTTGATAGTTAAGGAACTACAAAACATAATGAAAAAATGAAAAAAAAAGATAGGTTGGAGAGAAATCACCCCACTTTTTATTGATTTTCCGAAGCAAAAGCAGATATTACATCTTATACATTATTCTATAAAAAAAGGGCTACAATGAATTAATAAAAGAGAGAGTGAACCCTATAAATGGATTCTCCTTTTTCTCCATCATATTGTTTTGATCCACAAATAAATCAACTAAATAATCTCGACAGATATAAATGGTTTATAGTTTCTGTAGTTTGGTTAATCATAGCCTAGAGCATTAGCTAGGATAAATGTATGATAATCTTCTAACTCTTCACCCTTCACAAACTAGGAGGGTCTAGAGACCGTCTATTACAGTCTCCTATTCACAAAAGAAATCCTAATTAACCAATTAATTTGTGACTAATTAGTAAGTAAAAATAATTTTTGAAAACCTACTCGAAATTGATGTGGATTGAATTTGATTCATTCCAAATGTCATCGTTCTGGCATTGTCAGGCTGCCCCTTGTGGGACTGGGACATCTGATAAAACAGACATGGTCTCGGGCTTATCATCAACCGTTCGTCAAACGATATTTTATGCACTGAAATCGCAATGGAACATCGGTGGGACGAACGAGTTGATGTCACCGAAGATCATGTCATGGCTGCCTTCTTCGCCATAACTGCTCGAGTCCTGGGACCCGAAGTAAGTCTGGATGTCCTCCGGGAAGCTGCATTGTGGAGCCTCGAGCTCGAGGCTCATCGTGGGAACCGTCGGGGAGTAGTGATTCTGATGATGGTCTGTTGCTGATGTCATCTCCATCATTTCCTTGAACTTGGAGGATTGGAGTAGGAGCCCCAGCGCGGACGTGGTGTTGGTCGGTCTACTAGGTTGGACCAGAGTGGTAGCTGCATTAGCAGCGGTTGGTTCGATACTGGCCCGTGTGGGTTGGTAGTTCGGTTGCGGTGGTTGGGTGGTCTGGAAGAAGTTGAGCCCGAGCTCGTGGCTAGGGTTGGTGGGTGAGGTTGGCATCCTAGGGTTAGGGTTAGGATGGTTGAGGTCGGTACCTTCGGTCCCGTTTTGTTTAGGTTTTAGCCATTTAATGTAACGGCTAAGGTCAAAATTAGTGACGGCATTGAGGCCTCTATACTCTATTGCCGCCATATCGTATGCCGTAGCAGCTTCTTCTTGAGTAGCTGTCATGGACAAACATAAAGTGAAGATTAGTCCAAGTAATTAAACAGTAATTGTGCTTAGTGGTAACTAGTAAGTACAATAATGACTTGAAAATATAGTTATATGGACCAATTTCATACAAAGTTTTGGGACCCAAGTGATTTTCACATGTCTATTTTTTTTATGGCTGAACGGTTGTACATTTGACTTATGATATTGTCATATTCAGTGAGCAAACTTTAGTTTGAGATTGGAGCATGTGGAATAGTAACACTATATATATAATTTAAGATTTCTCGACTCCAAATCACTCTCGTTATAGGTTTAACGATTTTATAACTAGTCGATGCACTAAAATAACTATAATCTTCATATGCATGTAAATACACATTGGTTTATATGAAGTTTGTATTCAGCCCGTCAATGTATTTAAATTTTAGGGTTTAGTCCCTCTCAAACAGTTGAACCCATTACTTTCACCAAACAACTCATTCCAATACCAAACAATCAACCAAAATCCATTTGGAAGTCATCATCAAGCAAAATCTTTTTTATATAGATGATCAGATCAGGTTTTGGAGGAACAATTCTAAAGCTAATTAATGTGACATTGAGATATGTTTATATAAAATAATCAATAATTAGTTAGAAGTTGCCCAACCTCCCTACTAAACCTCCACTATGACTGTATCTACTTGTCCCAATCTCAAAATCAGTTAGGCAAAGTCATTAATAAGGATTTAGTATAATATAGTCCAATTCACAACAGTCTTAATTATACTTATTGACAACGAACAAGGGATTGGTCTAGTGGTAATACCACTAGCCATGAACCTGGAGGTCCCAGGTTCGAGTCCCTTCAGTAGTACCTAATAACAAAAATAAAGTAACATATATCACCCTTATCTAATTATACTTATTGACAAACCTAATTAATACCATGGTTTTTGGACAAATGGCTACATCTTAAATACTTAGAGTTCAAAGCACAAAACAATAGAAGCTTCCTTTTTACCTCCAATTGGCCAACAACCAGGAAATCTAATTAAACAAATTTCATAAATCAGGTGCAATTTTTTATCTAAATAATTACTCATACTCGAAAACAACTAACTCGTCGAGCTTTTCACTGCTGATGGAGAAATTACAATGTTGGGGTTTCATTATATACGAACAAAAAGAATACAAAAGATAATTATCTTATTCAGTGGGCTCGGTTCAAGAAAAAAAAACATAATCGAAAAGTCTCGTGTTAGAAGGTCAGATAAGAAGTGAGGAGGCCGAGGAAGCACACTTGTATGCTTCATTTCTATGAAATAACAATAGAATAGGACATGGCAAAAAATGTCACCATCGTGTTGAGTTTACTCTTTGGAATTATCTCCTCACAAGTTGAAAGCTTTTTTTTTTTAAGGGAAGTTGATAGATGATTAATTAATTTTCTGATTCTCTTTTGTAAGGGGTCGTTTGGGAAATAGAGGAAGGTAGCATCGATTTTTTACCATAGGTCCCAAGGTAGAGGTACTTGTTGCCAAACACTCTGCCGATCCTGGCTTCCCACCTTCCATTATGGTGATGCCTATTAACATAACCAAACAACCAAAACTCCAAATTAACTCCAATACAAACTTGGGATTTCACATAACAAGATGATCATCAAATGGTGAAGTCATGTTCATTTCAGTATACCTTGCAACCCCTCTGTACTTCGAAACCCCACGAGAGAACCCGCTGCTTTTTCTGGCAAGTAATGAAGTCCTGAATTAGCTTCAGTCCCCTTATCATCGTCATTTAAAAAAAAATCGAATTTCGATCGAAAGCAATGGATGCGAATACAGAAAGAAACCATCTCGAGAACACTTTTGTACCTTCTGAGCGATCCAATGTACTCTTCTCTCGACTGCCCCTCCATGTCCTTGATCTCCTTCTCATACGTAGCCAACTACAAACCGAACCAAATGAACCAAACTCAACGCTTTTTTCGTGGAAAAAAATTGACGAGGAAGTTGTACAGATGGAGATGAAGAGTTTTGTACCGGAAAGTTAAGGATCGTTTCTGGACCCCAATACTTGAGTGCAGCCAAGTCATAGGCATGAGCAGCAGCTTCTTCATCATCATAAGCACCTAGATAGACTGGAAACATGACCCAATTGATCATAAGATGTCAGATTGCCCAGTTAATGGCCAGGGAGAAGGAAAACATACAAGTATGTATAGTAATGCTAACCTTGACGCCCTTTCTTGTTCTGTGTCTCGTTCCAGCAGTTCTTGTCCCACAAATGAGCTTCATACCGACCAGTCCATCGATGCCTAAACCAACAAAAGAAAAAAAAATACACGAAGAAAGGTCACGATTTCAAATCTTCATCTCATTCTGTTATGTAACAAATTACAAAGAAACTACGAGACCGATCCTCTTGAAACTCCAGCTCGAAACTCCTCCCAAACCCACCTGGTGACGCCGCGATAGATGGAGCTACGCTGGGGCGGGGAGTCTCGTGGCACGGTCCTCCTCGTCCTCTTCACCTTCGTCACCCCGCCATTGATGGAAGCCGATGAAGGAGCCTTGGTGAGACCTAGTTGCTGATCAGGATTCCCGTTGCTAATGCTCCCGTTGCTATTGGCCCTCTGTTTCCCCATTTGGCGTCGGCCTTTCGAGCGAGAAAAGAGTGGAAATTTTGCACTTTGTTTTTTCGTAACCGATATTGCGAGGACTGAAGTGATCAAACTAAAAAGAATTAGAGTTATTAGAAGACTGAATATTGATGGTTCTCCCAATGCCCAATGGCTTATATAAGGAAAGCAAAGCTAGAATAAGGTTGAATTTTTTTTGTTGGGTTGGCAAGGAAATCAAAGAAAAAAATTAAAAAATTAAAAAATAATATTCAGATTAAGTCTATTCTTATTATATACAATGAAATTAAAATTATCTATATAATAATTGTGATTGTGAAAGGGGTTGCCGGCGGTTTAACAGAACGAATTAAACATTAATTCATCCATAATTAATAGAAAAGAAAAGGAATAAGGAAATACGATTATAACAGTTTTAGCGACGACGTCGCCGTCCTCACGCGGCTTGTCGTCTTATCTCCCGCGTCGGCACGTACTTGTTTATGTGCACCCGATTATACGTGATCGTTTTATTGGTTGGATTAAACAGTTAACCATTTCATTTAATTATTTTGCTACAGTCTAATTATAAAGAAATGAAATTTTATCTGCCTTGTGTGATTGCCCCTTTTAATTCTGTATTTATTTAATTATTATGCCTTCTTTGCTGTAATGGCATTGCCAGGTTTTAATATTTGGTTATTGTTGAATTATTTTATTTTAATTTTGAAGTTTTCCCTGTAATATTATTAATTATTATGGGACAGTAGAGAGTGGAGACAAAATCTGATTAGGGACAAAGTTTTAAGATCAAAGAAGCGTCGATAACTAGGCTTGTACATTAATTACCTCCAGCCGGAAATTTTTTTAAAAATTACTTAAATTGTCATTAATTTTTTCAAATATGTATGTTGAGACTTTTAGCTACAGCTTTTGGAGCATACATTTCTCAATTATCAATTTACCCAACACAGGATGATGAGCCGTGGGTTTGTAATAGTTGTTTTGATTTTGATGATAAAATGTAAGAGTGATGTCAACAAGTTGATTCAAAGATTGCGATTCTAATATATGATCGGTTGAGATGTGACGAAGGTATGTGTGTTTTTTCTTCGACCACCCACTTGAGTAGTTTCATTTTCTATGTTTAAGTTTATGCAATTTTCATTTTGAAGAACTCGTATTTTAGCATATAATAAATCATATTTCAACAATAATGTGGTTAGCATTATCTATGTTCATCGTCTCATGCTCTCTCTCCATGTTTGTTTAGAAAAGTGTTGTTTCTCAAATTTTGTTTACTGAAAGGATATGCGTGTTTCGTGTTTCTCTTTGAGACAAGTGCGTATGTTTGTTGACTCGTCACAATTAGACTCGAACCAAGTAATCTAGTATGATCAATTCAGTATTCAAGGCTCTGGAAGTGGTTTTCAGTTTAGTATAAACATAATCGTAGGAACCCTTTCGTTAGTGGCAAACTGGAGTGCTTCCGAGGGGGAATTTGTTACAACTTCAAATCAAGAAGAAACCAATGATATTGTTTGCTCTGTCATTGCAAACTCTCAAATGGGATTAGTAAGAACTATATGAAAAATGCCCTTTGAGAGAATTGTAGTGAAATGATAAGTTAGAAAAACGATAGAAAGAAATGTGTGAGTGGGCGGCGAGTCCTTAGGCCGAGAAATAGGAGCGAGGGTGGAAGAGGGATATAAAGTCTCTCGGTTTCATCATAAAACGTACTAGTAGATGTCTTTACTAGAGATGTGACACGATCTCAAAAAATAAAAGCGGTTCGAGCCTTCCTAATATGTCACAAACAAGAAGGTCATTTTACAACAAGTTATGTGAACCCAAAATCACAGAAAAACAAAGAACCAACAAAGAAAAATGACATTAGATAAGCAATGAAACTGTGTAGAAGAAAAAAGCACGTTATATCTATTCAATAACATATTTTATATAAAGTAAATTGCATATCGTTCTCTTATAAAATAAAACTAATTACGAAATGAGAGAAATCATGCATACCAATGGAGAATTTTGTAACCTCATAACTATATATACAGAGTGAAAAAAAAAACAAATGAGCAACGAGAATAAACCGTACCTTGGCCGTGTACATGTTGGCCGGACATTTGTGAGAAAGAAGTATATCATTGAAGACAAATCCAGTTATTGCAAAAAACTTCTTTTTCTTCGTCTTATTTTCTTGGAAAATTTCTTTATTTAAGTTGTTTTCATAATAATGTTATGAAAACCGGTAACTTTGATTTGTTGACAGTTTGCGACTTAATTGCGACAGATAAAAAAAGTGACGTTTTTGTTTTGTTTTCACTATTCCTTTTTTTTTTTACAGATCCAAAAACGAGGTCTGTGAATTATGGAAAGGGTACAAAAGCTGTCAAAACAAGAGGAATGCACATAATAATAAATTCAAGATCCATAGTTTCATGATAATTATTAATGGCTAGATAATTTTATTTATGTGTATTTTTTTACTTCGTATTGGCTTGTTGTCATTGGCACAATGCATCGAAACTTTGCACTTCTCTTCTACAAAAAAAAAAAAAAAATCTCTGCAATTTTTTGTGCCTCTTCCTTCCTCGGTCGTACCACTTAGCTTGCTCGTGTCGAACCACACCACATTGCACCATCCTTTCACGACAATCAATCTCACCTAAGGACTGCATCTCTCGCAACATGAAAGAGTACTCGATAAGACATTATGTTTGGCCGTTTGCAACGATAGTTAGCAAGAAAATGAATAGCATAGAGATGTTATAGGCCTATTACTTTTGTATGTTATATCTTTTGTTTCTTTTGAGCTATCTATAGGAGGGAAAATTAAGAACTTTAACGGTTCTGATCGTTAGAGAAAAGAGATAGAATTGGAAGACGAGATATAGACAAACCACACCCAGAGGATTATCAATTTATCTTCAACATACCATACAAAGTGATTAATGATACAAAATTGCCTTTCAATTCCATGTATTGAGATTTGCAGGCCAAACCATCTCCGTATGCTTGAACAGGACAAATATTTTGCACTCTTATAATTGAGTGCGACACATTCTATGTGAGGTTTTAATAAAATCAAGCATATCCTAATATGGCACTTACACATCAATGCTGCAACAACAACATGTAATTAAGTGATTATAATATATGGTATGATTGCAAGAAAATTCTCATCGTGTAAGAGTAATAGTAGTTCACTCAAATCTATTAATATATAACATCTACATTATTTTTACATTAAATAAGAAAATACGTAGAATGAAAATTCTGTGTCTGTGAAATTCGAATCGGCCACATTAAAATGGACATCATATTACTAGCAACTACTGGACTAATGATCAAACCAAAAATTTTTTATCAGACTATCGAAGTTTGAAAAATAGCGTAGAATGAAAATTCTGTCAGATTGGAATCGGCCACATTAAAATCGTCAACATATTACTAACAACTACTGGACCAATGATAAAAATCTGAAAATTTTGATTAGACTATCGAAGTTTGATCTTTATCGCATAGTAGTTACTATTTTAAGCAGTTTGCTATGGGCTTCAATTGGTTTGGAATTGGGCTCTATTAGCTCCATAACTAAGGCTAGGTCCAGTACTGGCATCTCTGGGTAGCCCACTAATGTGAGTATTGACCCTATCCAAATTCATGACCAACTAGTTGCGTTATATGGCCCATTTTTGTATTTTGAGATGGATCCATATCCAGATAATTGGCTTTCTTTGTCGCTATCAGTCAAGTTCAACATCCAATCACAAAAATGTTTTTGGACGAATACACATTGGTAGTTATTATTAGGTTATGATTTTGACATTTTGCACATGCATGCCATGGAATTCACATTGCCACCTTAAGTAAGTCACAAACAAAATTTGCATGAGTGTGGAATCCTCCATAACTTTTCGATCGATAAAGACTACTAAACTGCATACATTTTTATCATAATGAATCTTCTGATATCGTACTTATTTATATATATATATATATATATATATATATTTTTTTTTTGTATACAATCGAAGAAGAGATGATAAGCATATTCAAGAAAGATCTTGAAACTAACTATATTGTGTATTCACTAAAGTATTTGCTTGTGAACTAATTATGAGTTTGCTCGTCATAAATACCAAGTGTTAGGAAAAATGAAAATGACAGCTAGATGCGGTTTGAAATTTATAAAAAAAAACATATTTACCATCTTTGGATGAATGTATTGCTTATGTTAGAGCATCAAAGAATCGGTTTCATGGTGTTACGAAACCAACCTATAACGGTTCACATCACCCTTTTCCCCTTCCCCTACCTGATTGTGCCTATCATCCATTTTAAAATCACCATCGAAGTCTGTTCAACGGACTATTACTCGACTGTTCGAAATCCAACAAATTACACATACACCAGAGACTCAACCATTCATTAATTCTTTCCCATTAGGTCATCTCCACTAGCCCAACACATGCATGGAGTGTGTGATTTCCCCTAACACCCACAACTACGTTTTGCATTTTTAGCTAAACACCAATTAGAATAGTCCTTCCTTCCCTTTTAACAAAACTTAAATTTGGGTTAGTGTATCCACTAATGGTAGACGAACTTCTTTGCTAATTTGGTAGCAAAATCGTGTCCAATTGGTAACCAAACATTTAGCTTGAGATGTGCACGTAATTAGCTAAAACCTTCTTCAAGTGTACTATATGCATCGAATTAAACTTACCTAACTTGTTCCCTACTCAAGTAGGTGAGCTTCCAACAGCTAGCTAGATAGCTTCATCCCCACGTCTGCCATTCAATTGTCTTAAACACTACATCAATTAATTCACATTGAATAGATAGAACATTGACTCTTTTTAGTGGCCGACTCAATAAATGCCAGTTTGGTTTTTGCATGACCAAACCTGCCAAATTCAACCGCACAACTTGGGTTCCCATTGATTCACACCATCTTATTGATATGTATAGTAACCAAACCAAAATCCAATTAACTCATGTCATGATAAATTCAATCATTGTTAATCGTGACTCAGTCTAATCCATTTTGTGATTGATATGTATCCTAACCAACCCCAAACCCGATTGATGCACGTCATGATCAAACTGTAACATGCTGATATGATCGATCGAACTTGTGTTTAACCTTACTCGCGCGCGTCTGTTGGGCACATCTACCGGCATGCATTTTGGGATATCAACGATACAGTGTTCTATGTGTGTTTCCTAAGGCATTCAATGAATATGCTTGGAAGTAAGCTAAGGTATACGTTTGCACTTTTGGATGAAAAAAATGGTTGTCTAAATTGGGACACATGTAATAATATTTGGATGAAACAATGATTATGCCTTTATAACACTAGATTAAGTAAATCTAGTTGTCCCATGCATAATTATTGCAATGCCTTTCTACCTAATCATGCATGGGGTTACCTTACGGTACCAAAAAGACAATCTTTGCATCATATTTCCATTTCACATTTAAGCCCCCATGTATCTTTCATAATCGTTATCATCACGGCTAACTAATAAAATACATCCACACTTTTCATTATCTATCGCCAGAACACTAATTTTTGCATGGATTCTGACGAGAAACATGTGTACCATTTAACTATGCTTGTACTTAATTATCGGATAGTAGCAGTTGATTGTGCGATTGAACCGAATCACAACTATGGTACAGTCAGCCTGCTACTATAGCTTAGTATATGCCATTCACGAGCTAATTCTTCATGCTATACTGTAATGTATTAGGACGCAGTTTGACGCTCTTCCTTCCCAGAAAAATGCCACTTTTTTACCGATAATAATATTGATTCCTTCTCCAGCTAACTAACTCTCAAATTGCAAACTAGAGGAAACCATAAAAGTTTTGTGATAAGAAAAGAGTCCCATAAATCATCAATTTTGGGGTCACCTAATTTAATGCATATATCTCCCCAAACCGGCCAACCCTACACATTTAATTTTCCCAACCAAATTACAGAGAAGCAGTTAAGCCAAAAATAAAATAAAAATTCCCCGGGGAAGAAGTACCAATCACGTGCGGCCGGGACCAAGTTCCTAAACCTGCACCAGCCAATCACCGCGCGTAACGTGGCGGGTCGGGTTATGATCCGATCCTCTTTTTTTTCAAACAAGTCACGCGGCTAAATCCTGCCGGTTCGTTATAAATCCCTCGAAACAGGAAACCAGAAAAATGGTAAAGCAGCAAAAAACGAAGAAGAAGCTAAAAACAGAGAGAAAGAGAGAGCGAAAGTAGAGGGGAAGCTTTCCCGATCGGATCCACGGCCGCGTCACTCGCCGGAGAACGGAGTACTCATTTGTTTCCTCTCGTCAGGGAAATGAGCGGCGGCGTACGGAGGAAGACGAACGCGGCGGCGATGGTGGAGGAGGAGGAAGAGGAAGTGATTACTACTTCGTTCTCATGCTGCGGCGGTGGCGGAGGAGATCGGAGGAGGAAGGAGAAGGAGAGGTTCGAGAGGAGGCTGGTGAAATTCAAGGACCTGCCGGAGTTTTTGAAAGACAACGAGTTCATCCTCGACCATTACCGGTCGGAGTGGCCGCTCCGGGACGCGCTGTGGAGCGTCTTCTCCTGGCACAACGAAACCCTAAACATCTGGACGTACGTACGGAATCGGAAAATCGATCGCGATTTTTTTTTTTTTTTGAAATTGTTCAGTTTCCTGATTAGGAGAAATGGTAGGGTTTTGATTTCGTGGAATTGTGGATTTTCCTTTTGGTTGCTCTACCTTGTAGGCATTTGGGAGGATTTCTGATCTTTGCTGGACTGACGGTGATGAGCTGCTTGGGGAAATTAGACGAGATCGGAGGATTTCTCACCGATTTGTCGAGGTACGGCCGCTGAATTTCATTTCTGCTGACGCCATTTTAGACTTCGATTATCGATTACGAGTTTTCTATATCGCAACTGTTTGATCGCAGTGGTCAAGCTTCTGGACCGTTGATGGCACTGATAATGAACAATGGCAGTGATTTCAACGTCTCTGATAACAGCTTGGTTCCTGTAAGTTCATTTCTTCCCCCCTTTTCCATACAAGTCTATAAGAGTGAGCGATTAGGCAGTATAGCTCCGTCGATAGCCACGAAGAAGACGATCAGTGAAGTAGAAAGTTTGATAGTCTTACACTGATTGAATTTGAATTTGGAAATCAATAGTATAAGGAAATGATCAAAGAGGGGATATTCTGTGTGACTAAAAAGGTATAAAGGGTTTCAAGAGAGTGTGGGGAACGAACCATGTGATGAGTGATGACTCCCCCTTTTCCAATCTCAACCCAAACGCCATGTGAATTATGATGTCTGCTGGCTACAGTACTGTTTGTTTTTACTTTTTAGTAGGAAATGGTGCCAATACTTTCCTCATGACTTTTCCCTTTCTCTAATTGTACTCTCTGTTTGGTACCTCAATCAATCCTTTTGTCTTTTGGGTTGTTTTCTACCCAAAGAAATTGTCTGCAGAATCTATTGAAGGAGATATTTCTTCTTCCCTTTTGACCCTTTAAGGTCGCTGAAAGGTCTTCTAGATGGTAAATAGTAATGGGGATGCAAACTTCCCTTGTTTTATGTGATCCCTCAAAGAAAAGTTTCAAACTTTCTAGATGACTACTCGCAAATTCACGAGACTAGGGGATTCGGGCATGCAGTCTTATTAGTTGTTTTGTAAACTCTAACGTATATAGCCGATTCTCGTACTTTACCACTTAGTTGTCTTGGTAATTGAAGGAAAGTTCTTACAGATGTCCCATTTCTATCTGCACTGAAAAGTTCACAACTTTCCCCCTTCTTTTTGCTCCATACTCTGTTTTCCTTAAAGAAAAGTTCCAAACTTTCTAGACGTCAGTGGATGAATTACTTCATAGACCTTTACAAATAATGAATACTCCGCAAACTCACGAGATTAGAGAATTCGGACATACAGTCTTATTAGTTTTTTTTCTCGTAATTGTAATCTCGAAAGTATAGCTGAATCTCCTACCTTACCACTTAGGTGTCTTGGTAGCTGAAGGAAAGTTCTTAGAGATGTCACAGTTCAATCTGCACTAAATAGTTCACAACTCTCCCCCTTCTTTTTGCTCCATACTCTGATTTCAATAACCTGTTGTACCTCTTTTTGCAGGACCAACAACTCCGGCGAATATCAGAGCTGGAAGCCGGATCGGAGCCCATCGCACAATGGCCGTGGTTCGTCTACCTAGCCGGAGCAATGACCTGCCTAATCTGCAGCTCACTCTCCCACCTCCTCGCCTGCCACTCCAAGACCTTCAACCTCTTCTTCTGGCGGCTCGACTACGCCGGAATCTCCATCATGATCGTCTCCTCCTTCTACGCACCCATCTACTACATCTTCCACTGCAACCCGATCTCCCGCTTCGTCTACCTCACCACCATCACCATCGTCGGCGTGATGGCCATCATCACCCTGCTCTCTCCCCAGCTCTCGGCCCCCGAGTACCGCAGGTTCCGGGCCACCTTGTTCCTCGTCATGGGCTTCTCCGGAATCGTCCCCGCCGTCCATGCCGTGTCCATCCACTGGGGCCACCCGCACGTGTTCATCTCGGTCATGCTCGAGGTGATCATGGCGGTTCTGTATGCCGCCGGAGCAGGGTTCTACGTCGGGAGGATACCGGAGCGGTGGTGGCCTGGTGTGTTCGACATTGCCGGGCAGAGCCACCAGATCTTCCATGTGTTTGTGGTTATGGCTGCCGTGGCTCACAGCCTTGCGACGCTCATCATCATGCATTTCCGGCAGGGGACGCCTTCGTGTTGAGAGAGAGAGGGGAAACGTTTTGGCGGTCAATTGTTGTTTGTCTGTAACGGCTGTGATTGTTTGTACTAGAAAAGATTTATTTGTAATGTTATCTCTGACGCTTCAGCTCAATTGTAGAAATAATTGTAGTAGAGCTAGGAATTACAATCTCGTTGGGCGAGTTTCGTATCTTAATATTCATACTCGTTCAATGCTAGATAAGGACCATATCAAAGATAATTTGATCTAGAGACAATACTCCGCTCCAATACTATCACGAAAAATTCAGTGTCATAGAAGTAATAGCAAGAGCTAGGAATAATGATTTAGTAGAGACAAGCTACGTCGTACCTTAATATTCATACTCATACACCACTAGTTGAGGATTGTATCGGGTAAATTTATTTAGAGACGATGCTCTAATCCGATCGATACTCATCGAAAGTTAACTATCACATCAAAATTATCATTCCTAGGTACATTGCATTGAACTTGTAAGAGATAAATAGAATTATTGATTCGATTTATTACTGAGTACCTTCATGTGCCATCATCCGATAAAAAAAAAAGGTTTCTTCAGCAATGAAGGAAGAATATAAGACGAAAGACGAACAAAAACAAAACGAACGAACAAATGTCGGAAAGCTGCAAATAAAACGATACCGGCGATTCTCTGTGGCCGGCGGCGAAATGCTCGTCGTCCATCTTCGCCAATGCTGCTATTCTAGGCTTTGTTTCTCTTCCCTGACCGGCAAATGCATTTTCCTGTTTGAAAAAATCCCCTCTCACAGCGTCGTGATTACTGTACACCCTTCTTCAGTTCTTCTCTCCTTCATTCTCTAAGGCATATCAACCTTACAATCTACAAAATGGATCAAGGGTTTCGTTTCCTGTTGTTCCGAATTCAGATGTCGATCTTCCCTTCAACACGAAACGTCCACGACAGCCTCGGCTTCACTGTCACTGTAATCCGCCCACGACTTGCCCTGTTTCTCCTCGACGATCGGATTCGCCACTTTATCAGCAGGAACGGATACTGAATCAGCCAACTGTTCTCCTTCCTCTGTGGAGGCACTCTCAGCCACCACCTCATTGTGATCATCATCTTGCTGATTCTCTACTTCTGCTTCTTCTGGAGATGAACTCTCAACTCCGCCGCTCTTCTCCGCGGCGGTTTCAGTTTGGTTGTTTTCGGCGGTGGCAGTGGCTTCGACGGGACTAACAGGAGGAGACTCCTGGAACCCGTTCATCGGAGCCACCGGGTATCCGTTGGGGGACAGAGGAATGCCGGTCGGAGAAACAGGGAACCCGTTGGTCATTGTCGGAGGAGCAGCCAGGTAACCGTTGGGGGAGCCGGCCGGGTAGCCGTTGGGGAGCCAAGTTTGGCCAGGAATGAACTCAGCAGCATGTGGGTTCATAATCCTTGGAGGGCTCAACTGATTCCCGTCACCGGCGGGGACATTTTCACCGGCAGTGTGGAAATGTTTGTTGTTTCTTGGGACCCGATTGTTCCCTCCGGACCTGTTGTACCCACCGGCCAGCCTGGGACCATATGGCACCCTCGCCGTAGCCGACGACTGGTGAGGAGACCTCCGTACCGCTACCGGGTTGACCGAGAGCATCGGAGGGATGTTGACCGGCGGAGGCAGAATCCCACCGTGGTCCTTAAACGCCGGAACCCCGACAGAGCCGAAAGTCGGAATGATCGCTGCTGTCGTCGGAATCTGAGATGGATTGAACGGGGGTGCAGCTGCTGATAGCTTCTTCGTTCCTTCCTTTCCATTCTCGGCTTCACTCTGTTTCTCCCCTGGTTGAAGAATCTCCTCTGCTTCTTGCTGCTCAGCAGCAACGGCTGCCACTTCATCGGGTGCAGCAGCGGATTGGGGCAATCCCACATTGGTCGATGACACTTCTTCCTCAACTGCATTTCCTGATTCCTGAATCCCAACTTCGTCGGCGGTGGCAGAAGCTCGAGTTTCGGCTACTACTGCTACTTCTTCAGCAGGCTTTGTTTCTGCTTCCTTAGTCTCGGCTGATTGTTCTGTTTGTGGTGGTGGTGGCTTTGTTCCTTCCTCTCCATTTTTTGAACTCGAGGAATCGGTAGTAGGAGTAGCGGAGATTTCGGGACTCGGTTCTCTCGAACGAGTCCCCTCCTTCGGGGGTGGCAGAACCTGAACCTGTTCGGCCACCGCCTTCACGATCGTCCCTGGAGGAGCCAGAGCAACTTCTTTGTAAGAGAAGAGCTTCCCAGCTGCTTGAACGCTGATCTGGCTTCCCGCCGAAACCGGTTGTCTCAAAACTACGTCGTTAGTAGCTGGAGTCACAGGGGCAGATTTGGGATTTCCCGCAACTTTCTCCTGTCCACCAACGGCTTGGTTGACTTTCGGGCTGAAACTCGCGCTCTTAACGAACTTCTTGGCGGGAACAGCAACTGCCGCAGCAGCGGAAGCAGGAGAAGCAGAGTCGTTCGGGCTCGGCTTCCCTCCGCGGAATCTCGACTGGGAAGAGGCATTGTTCATGAAGTTGGTGTTGAGCTTCGCAAGGCTCGGCCTCCTCGAACCGCCACCTGGAGCAGAAGGTTTTCGGTTAGCAGGGGAGCGGCCTTTGGGGACGGCTTCCTGCCACCCTTCGTCGGAGTCCTCCTCCTGGGTAGTAACAATGACTACGTCGGTCTTGATCGATATCGACTGGGACTGGTTCTGATCGGGCTTTTTCTCGTCTCGTGGAGCATCGAACTGGGCCACGGATTTGTTCTCCTTGTCGCTGGAGTTATCCTCGACGTGGGAAGTTGGGGGTGGTGTTTCCTCGTCCTTCTGGTATTCTTCTGAAACGCCCGGTTCCCCATTCTGGCCTGGTTTTCCTTTAATCTGCTGATAAGGAATATGGACGTGAGTTGAAATTTCAGAAAATGGGAAAGATTCTGAAGGTGGTAGGAATGATGGAATGGAGAGTGAATATTTCCACTACCTTTGCGCGTGCTTTCTTCTGGGCCTCTCTTGCTTTTAGATCTGCGTCTGGAGTTATGTAATCCAAAAGGTCCGACACACTGGTCCAGTACCGGAAAAATGAGGAACGGGTGATTGCTTTAGTTCTCTGAAGAACACTTTACTAATGGATGGTGAAGGGTAGAGGTAACTCCCAGTTCTTTGAGGAACACTCCTTTACCTCAAGTGGCCTTTACTGGAGATGGAGGCATCAGGCTTGGGAGTGCCATTACGCGCAGCTTCTTGCTGCTCGAGAGCCTTGGATTCGAAATACTCGAGCCAGGCTGCAGCATCCTGTAGAAAAATGGCATCATAGACTAATATGAGTACTGATCAGTGGCTTAAGATTGTATCTGTGCTGCTACATGAAAAGGAAAAAAGATGATTTCTCTGAACTTAGCACGACCTGAGTGCGTAAATCCTCAGACCCAAGTTTCGACTGCAGGATTTGTAGCGTAGTCTGCTCATGCTGGACGCTCAAGGAATAAGCTTCCATCAATGAAAGAGCGATTGCAATGGCATGGTAGCTGGCAGCAGTCTGTAAGAAAGGTGAGACATAAGTCAGGGCGTTTAATCAATACCGCTCTGTTCACATTTACATTGCAACAGAGAGAGAAGTGTTACCTGAATATGGTCAGCCCCAAGTAGCCTCTGGTTACACTTCAGAGCCTCGTGAAGATACCTAAGAGCAACATGAACGTTTCCCAATCCTTCTTCCATCATCGCCACGTTGATATATGTGGCAGCTGTGTTGGGGTGAGATGGTCCACACGTTAAGTGCAAGAGATAGAGTGCCCGGTTGACGTACCTGGAAGAGTAAGTGCAAACAATCAATGATAGGTGCAAAATAATAGCAAGTGTTGTTCAAGTGTTTACATCAGAAGCATGAAGTGAATGAAACTAACAAAGTTTCTTGGGAATTTTTAAGGAAGGGAACAAAGGGGACATACTTCAATGCTAATTCTGTGTGTTGAAGACGATAGTAGAAGACGGCTAGATCCCCGTAGCTTTTCATAGTATCAGGATGGTCAAGTCCAAGCTCCCTTTCATTAATGTCCAATGCCTTCTGCTGGTAAATGGTTGCCTGGACAACTCAAATGAGTTAGTTTGAGTAGCAAGCAAGTATAATAATATCCCCCCGAGAAAAGCAGTTGAATCGGCCCCAGTGTCGTCAGAAGATTAGGTTCAGGAACATACAAGAACTTATTGATTAGCAATGGCAGAGATGCCTGAAACTGTCTGAGATGTTGTACCTGATTAAAATCACCAGTATGGTAAAGAACTACAGCAAGCAAACTGTACGCTCCAGCAGTCATCCGATGATAAGGGCCACAGACTGAAACCAGCTTTGAGAGTGCCTTTAAACATATGAACAACCATATCAGTTCACACAGTCCACTAAAAATTTGATTCAGCAAGAGGCACGGAGTGATATAGGTAAAGAGAGAAGCCAATAATCCCCACCTTGGTGCCATAATTAACAGCATCTTCCAGCTTCCCCTTATCCAAGGAAGTTTTGGATGATTCCAATAATGTCCGTCCATCTGCTGACGAGCATGCAACATGCTGCGGAACATGAACACAACCAAGTTAAGATAATGAGCTAATAGCTAAACTTCACATCCCAGTTTCCGGAGGCTGTCACCTTACCTTATAGACAGGGATCATACTTATGATATCAGACTTCCTAAAAGGAGATGCAGTATCCACCTCGTAGTCCCGGGGAAGGAGCTCAAGCCCAACCTGCAAACATAATGATCCAATGATTTGGTAAGAATGTAGCTCTAAGGTATCAGAGGAATATCTATAGAGTGGCATGAGCAATTACTTTATGGGAAAGTCCACGAAGAATTGCGAATTTTCTGAGATCTTGGCAGCTTTCGTGCTTCAACTGCCACCCAAATCTCTTGGAAAGGAAGGTTTCCACCCATTTCCACTTTAACTTATCATCCTCAACAATCTCTGCATCCTCTGTTTCAGGTAGAGGAGTTCCCAACAATATATTCAAGCATGCTGCAATCGATGCAGTCAGCTCAGAAGCGTCGTTTACCACAGCAACAACAGCTTGCAATATGTGCTTGTGGGCTCGAACAATCATTTCATGTATACAGAGTGATTGCACATGGGGGAGTTTGTCTGCAAGCTCAACCTAGAATACAGGAAACTCATTAACAAGATGATACCAAACTGAAGCTAAAGTACTTCACTTTCGAAAGAGCTTTCAGAGATGGTATAGCAGAGAAATTTACCACACGCCCCAAAGAACACATCTGTAAACCCCTTGTATGCATAAAATCTGTCAATGTTCTTCCATCAACCGGAGACAGCTCGAGGGAGCCAAAATCTGCTACCTAAGATAGTTGTACGTCCATATGCAAGTTAGTTTTAGGAAACTTTTAGCAGGGTCAAGGAAATCTGAGTGGTTGAATGACTGACCAGTTTCGGAAGAGCGGTATCTGCATAGTATTTATGTGCCATTTCAATCAACTCCTCAGGCGACTGCAATAACAACAAAAAAACTATCAGATGTCAACTTGAAAACAATATTGATGTAAAAGGAAGCTCTAAGCAGATGAGCATTCCACTTAAAGTTTTGGAAGCAAACCTTTAGATGAAGACCAGTTTCAGATTCTTTAAGCCGCAGATATGCAGCTTCAGGAATCAATCTTTTCCAAATGACCTCCATATCTTCAAGTTTCTTCTTCTCCTCTTCTTTCTGATCCGTGCCATCCGATTTCTTCATAGTCTCAGTTAAAGAAATATCTTTTCCCTCTTCTGTTTTACCATTTTTTACATCTAGTTTTTTCTTTATGTCCTTCAGCAGAGCGCCTTGCTTTCCCAGTCCCTTCACAGCAGGCTCAGGCTTTTTCTCTTCAGGTTGTTTAGGATCGGTTTTACCTGAGGCCTGATTTTGCAAGTGTTGAACCCAGCACGCGCCTAGTTCCCATCTGATGGACTTGACACTTTTACTGGGTTCTTCATGCAACTTCTGTAGACTTTCCTCCAGTACCTTCCTGACAAGTGCCCTCGCAGAACGCGCATTTTCAGCGTCTCCACTCTGTAATCTCTGGCTCGTATTCGGCGATTGAGATGTTGGCGACTTGTGCAATAGCATTCTCAAGCTGAATAAAAATCGAAGATAGAATTAGTAGGAATGTAAGATGCTTATGTTGTTGTTGAATGTATACGAGCCATGTCAAACTAACCTATTGGCATTCAAGGCATTGGCACCTCCTTCTGGTTGGTCTTCAATATCAATGTCCTGAGGAATAGGACTCCCCTTCCAGTCCACATCTCCCGAGACTTTCACAACAGCTGTGTATCCACAATGTCGGATAATCACAACTCCGAGGGTAGAAACGTCCTACAGGAGTAGAAAAATGAGGCTTCAGAAACCAATTCAACTTTTTTAAACTTCATATATTGAAGAATTGAAGGGAAATGTCAGAATCTCACATGAACAGTTGCACTTTCATCAGCAGTAATGCCCTTAAGCAGATTTCGACGCGCGAGGTCTTCCCGTGGCAGTTCAAGTACCAGGCTACCATCATTCTTACGATCTAACTTGGTGCTTGCATCAGAGTCATCTCTTGTCACCTTAATAAGTAAATCCCCAACTCTTTCCTCATGGGGAAACAGGCCAGTCTTACTTAGAGAACACTGATTAGTATCAATAATCTGCTTGATTGCCCTAACAGCTCGGAGAACAGAAACATCGACGAATAAACTGTGGAGCAGAAAGGCTTTCCTATCACGGATCTGTCTCTCTTCTGCAGTTTTACAAGGCATTGCAGCTAAAATGGCAAAGTCCTTTGCCCACGGCCTGTGATCATGTTTACCAGTCCTTCCTTGCCCGCCTCCATTTCCACCCCAGTTTTCATCTTCCACTGGAAGTGGGGGGAAAACAGATGGGGTTTCAGAAACAACTGGTGGCACAACCCATGTATTTGCTCGAAAACCATAAGGAAGATTTCCAAACTGAAATGAAAAAACAAGTAACAATTCAACAACAACCTTCAGATAACGATGAATACGGACAAGAATCAGAACAGAAGTACGTAGAGAAGCATGCAATTCCTGACCTTGTTATGTTCTGTAAAAGCTTTCATAAGAGCTGTGTAAGCCTGCACCAGCTCCACAAAAATGGCATAAGAACATCATCACTAAAATGCAAACGCCATTAGGGGAATTGAGTGAAACTTACAGCATCGAAAGGCCTGCTAATCTGTTGTAGCAAGCTAACCAGCGAATGGCAAAGAAGGATGCGCTTTCCGGATGGATAAAACCCTTTCTTCGAAGCAACAATTGTCATTGGTTTCCCACTGCAAACCCTAACCTGCAAAAATTCAATCCGTAATGCCGATTACAATGTCTGTAGTTCAAAATCCAGAATCAAACACCAAAAACTCGCCAGAAACCTCACATCTATCTGGAAAAAATCATCGTTCGTTTTATCTTCGAGGAACGGCCGATTAGATCTTCGAATGTCTGCGAAAATTCCAGAAATTCCATTTACACTCAATTTCATTCAAATTCCAGTACTACATGACATTGTAATAGAAAATTCCAAACTGATAAAGGACGGAAAACCTACAGTGAACCGGCGGCGTTAGGTTTGAGAACGAGAAGAACTCGTAGAACTGCCCTAGCCGCGGCGGCGGGTACATGTTAATCGCAGCCGCAGCAGCAGCCGAATCTCCCTTGGGAGACAGATCCGTGCAGCCATCCTTTCCGAAGCTCTTGCTTCTGCTGACCGCCGCGCCGGCCTTCTTATCTCCTCCGCCTTTGGACTTGGTGGCGCCGGCATCATCCCCGCCGTCGCTCTGACTCGCTTCCGATTCCGTCGAGCTAACATCCTTCCCGGCGGCGTCCTTAGGATTCGCACGGACGGAGGCCGGCTTGATCGGCGACGAGCCGAAGGAAGTGGTGCAGGCGACGATGTCGAGGAGCCGGCGGATGTGAGATACGGCCTGCTCTTCACTGTATTCCTCTGCAGCGGCAAGAAAAGTTAATAAAGAAATAATAATTTAAATATTTGTTAAGAGGAAAATATGGCGGGGTTGAGGCGGGAGGTTTGATCAGCTGTAGGCGGCTGTAGTGGGACATGTTGCGCTCTGATGAGGTAACAGCCGTTGGATTCGTGACTTACCTTCAACTATGGTGAGGTGGCAGGGTTTGAGAGAGATGATATCCGCCGAATCTTTTAGCCTGGGTCCCTTTACCTGCAGGGGATTAATAGTGGAGCTTTTATTACACAAAGGCAGCAGAGCCAAATTTCAAAATAATACCTGAATTTATGTAAAGGTGCTACTTTGGCATTTATAAAAAAACAAAATAGTAAAATTGAGGTCACAAACCCACAACCAACGTCATAATGAATTTTGGTAGATGGCTGGGGGATATTGGAGATAACATTTGGCCCCATTGTTGTACAACAATGATGTATACATAATGATTTTATTCCTCTTATGACTGGAGACTAATATATACACACCTCATTTATCTGCCCAAGTTTTTTTCGTTCGATTTCTTTATGTCGACATGTCGTAAATTGACCAAATTAGTGACAATACATGGAGCCTCTAACTAATTCTCGGCTCGAGCACATAGAGAGAAACGCGATATTGGCTTGCGAGTATGTAATTAAGTTGAAATTAATTAAGTTTAGTAACCATTTTGATGTGGACAGAATATGAGTTCATATGTATTCGCTATGTCAAATAATTAGAGTCGATTTTGCGTGCTCATATGAAAATTTTAAATGAAAAATCTGCAGAAATTCAGAAGATGGATGATGACGTAGAAGGTGATTGTTATTGTAGTTATATCAACCTTCGAGATTGATGACACAGCTACCCGGAAATTTCAGGGACCATTTCAACAATTTGACCCCGAGCAAAATGGTAAAGCTTGGGCCGGGGCCCATTTATGAGACCATCCCAAAAAAAAAAACCCAACAGCCAACACATGGAGCTGTGGGGAACTCTGTTAGGTAGATGTTTGCTACGGAATAAAACGACAGGGGGATCGGCCGTATTGTACGAACCGCATAAATGAGAAACCGATAGCAACCAATCAATGGCGTTAGATTTTTCAGAAACTAACCCCCACCCAAACGGTCAAACCCGTCTGGTGATGGCCGATGGGTGGACCAGGAATGGAAGTACTGTTCTGCTGCATTGATGGTTTCCGGTTATAAACCAAGTGATCGACTCGTAATCTTTTCGGAGTATGAAAACACGTATCCAATAAATTTTTTTTTCCGGACGAACCCATCTTGAACGAAATACTGGCTAGCTACTTCATTGATGATATACTTACATACATGTTGAAGCAATAAATGGCCGGAAAGTGTACAGTTTTTGAAGGGTATACCTCGTGGGAGATGGAGAAGTTGGTTAAATGGCATGTCTCGACGTGGACGGCCAGTAGCTTTCTCACATCCAGGATCCTGTCCGTAGATATTCCCTACATCAAGCAAAACATTGAACTCAAACTTTCTAATGTGGCAACCCACAAATATATCTATGTACCTCACTTGCCCTAAAATTGCATAGCAATATAGTTGTAGACTTGTGAATTTCAACGTTGCTACAATACAAACTCAAATTTGAATAGGGTTGGAAGTCAATTTCTTCTATCTTTACCAAAGTACCAATTTGAGTTGTAGCAAATGGGAAAGTAGGAGCAATAAAGAAGGGGGACAAGTATATAGTAAGAGAGACACAAAGATTTGAACCCAATTCACCGAAGATTGTTTCTTCTTCGATCTTCTATGGAAGTGGGTGGAAATATCTACGTCGGTCTGTTTAACTATGGAAAAAATATGACAGAATGTAATCGTTTAGTGCTAAGAGAAATTGACATTGTAACAACAATATTGACGTTGATTTAACGTGGTTAGCTTAACTACAAGCTCCGAGGAAGTTTAGGAACGAGATTATCACATTTTATAGGGTCTTCTCTACAAGCAAATTCAACAACTTAAATATCATAGTAACAATGAGTTGTGTTGAGACGAAAATGCACATCTTTTGTGTCTTCAATTATTGCTTATAGTACTACTAGTTTGTAGGGGGGGGATAGTAGGTTGAAAATTTGTGTATATTATGTGTTATGAAATATGATTAAAATGTGAATTTGGAAATTCGGTTTTGTAAGGTACAAATAAATGGAGGTTGAATAGTTTATATGATACTTCAAAACCAATGTAATAACATTGTCTTACTTGTGAGAAGCAAGCATAATACAATGTTCTACAAGCTTTCAAGTTGGACCAAGATAAAATGAAGAAGACACTTGTGAAAGAAACAAGAGGTGTTATTCTTTCTTAGAGTATAAAATGCTAAATGCCCAACCTATGAACCCTTCTATTTTTTAAAGCCAATATTTTTTTGTTGCAATGTGGGGACCTTCAATATTATATGTTTTTTTCAAACAAAAAAACGAAGATAAATTCCATTTTTAGTAAAGAAAATCCAACATTATGATAACTTTTCAAAAATTACACCATAAATA
Source organism: Linum tenue (assembly GCA_946122785.1). Classification (NCBI taxonomy): domain Eukaryota; kingdom Viridiplantae; phylum Streptophyta; class Magnoliopsida; order Malpighiales; family Linaceae; genus Linum; species Linum tenue. The sequence continues at coordinate 34,394,466 of CAMGYJ010000003.1, forward strand.
TATATGATGTTACCCAATAGAGAAAACAACGAGTAAATTACATTTGGAGAAGAACCCATTATTCCTTTTCATGGAGAACATTGACCTCACTAGAGAAAAGCAAAATTTGAACCCCAATGTTAACACAATTTGATAACAAAAGCAAAAGACACCAAGGTAAAGTTAAACAAAAACGAAAAATGGAACATATTGCCGTCTTTGTGAATAATAATCGAAGAATATATTGTAGAAATTTAAACAACAAGAAAAAAAAAATTGAAGGTAAATTACTAATATTGAACAATGTAACGAGGGAGCGGCAAGTCTTAGCCTTTACCTTGAGAGTGACTTGTGACTCGTCCGGCGTCTCAACGGCGATTTCAATGACCGTCGGCAGAACTGCACCGCCGGAGAATTCCCATTTGCCAAAGAAAAACACACACTCGAGTTACTCCAACAACCCAATTAACATCACACAAATGACTTCACGGTCTACGGTGCATATCGCTAAAATTACGCCAATGCAATCTTCTCTCAATAACTCGAACGAATACTGAACAAACTCAACATTACCAACTCGCAATTGGTATGTCGAACGTTTTCAAACGCTGTTTCGACAACTCGAATTCGAGATACGAAAAAAGGGAGAAAAGAGAGCGAGAGAGAGAGAGAGTAAAGGAGGGACCTTTTTCTTCCTTCTTCTTCTTCTCGCCCTTGGCTTTGTGAGGCTTGGTCTTGCCGGTTTTGGGAGCCATTTCCGTTTCCTCCCTCCCAAAGAACTCAAATTATACCCACCAACCCGATGAAAGCAATGATGGCCAGAAATAACAAAAAACCAAAGCTAGCTTTGCTTCGAGTTAATCGAAGAATCTAATGAATCTTTTCCCTTCCCCTACTCTGCATGGCCGAAATCCACCAACCAAATTCCTCCTCTATTCTTTACTCGGTCCAATTCGGGTTTTTTTTTTTATCCTTTGTTTTCTCTTTTACAAACACCAAAAACAAAAACAAAAAAACTGAGCAGAACCCAACTCAGCAAACAGCCTTGTGAGCAGCAAATGAACAATGAGAAGGAGCTACTGGAGATTGGCTGGCTGGAGTGGAGGGAACATAGAGACAGGAAAAAGGAAAAGGATTATGGGTTTGGGAAGAAGAGAGGTGAAAAGGGGAGAGAAAGAGAAGGGAGAAGAAGAAGAGGAGAAGGGAATGAGAATGAAGAAGGTGGTGGTGGTGGATAGGATAAGGGTAAGGTTGGAGCCAATAACGCTCTTCTTTTTGGTTTTCTAACACATATTTTGTTCACAAGTCTTGGCTTAGATAGCTCCTCTCCTATGTGCAAACAAAACGGGTTTGGAAGAAAGAAAAGAATGAAATGGTTTTGGGGTTGGAGGAGGCAAAAAATTCAGGCCTCTCATTTTTTTTTGCTTGTGTTCATGTCTACCCACCCCACGGCCCTTTTCAGGCCCATCTCATCGTATAGGGTTAAGGGTCCCCCATTCATTCTCCATCTCTCATTTTGAGTTGGGGGAGGAAAGTAATTTGATGGTTTTGTTAATTGTTTGTTGACTTAGGGATTTTGGGGTTTGGGTCGGGTTCTGGTTAATGATATCGTATAAGATATGATAAACTGTGTGTGAAAGTACGTGAAGATTATAGTCGATATGCGCTTAATCGTTTAAGTTAATATGAAGTACTATGCGCTGTTGAATGCTGGGTAAATTTAGAGCAATATATTGATCAAAGAGCTCTGACACTGGTCTGGAGTTCTTATTAGTTTTGGTTTGAAGGTCTCTACCGGTTATAATGTCGATGTCGGAACCACACCATTCCAACTCTATGATTATCAAGTTAAGGATTTAGCTTACTAAGGGATGATAGCTCTACCCCAATAGGTTGGTCTAATGGTAGTGATAACTGTCATCGACGTAATTGTATTGTGTTTGGAGTGGTTAAGGATTTCACTTAGTAGTAATGCTTGGATGATGATCTCAATGAGTTGTCCAACAATCTAGAGATTAAAGTTGTAACTGATAAAATTCATCACACCATCAATCATGATGCTCATCTCAGAGCTCCACGTGTAATTGAACAACTCTTTGAGCTCACATAAGAAATTACCCCCAACAAGCAATCATGTATCAAGCAGAGATGGTTCATCCTATCACTACCTCACTTAGATGTGTGAAAGTAAGACTCAATTGTATCAAAATTTACTACGAGAAAAATATGTTGTTACCGGAGATCATAACTTATTATTATGTACTTCACTAATATGACAACATGTGATTCGATACACACCGTCTTCGTCAATCCAACCGAAACCAATATATATAAATACTAAGCCTGAAAAGTCATCATATAGTTTGATTTGTCTAACCGACTAGTATCTCTGCTAGCCTAGGATAGGATTGGGTGCCCCAATGTTTTATAATGACTACCTTTTTGAAGCATAGTGATGAGGAAAGGTATCGGTGATGAGTTCTTGGACCCATTTTCATGTGTATAACTCGATAGCTAGACCATATATATGTTTCCTTCGCCATTATCGTTTTGACCTTTGGAGCTCCAAAGAGAAATGAGCAAATGGGCGAGGTGGAGGCCGCTAGACAATCTAAAGAGATATGGGTGGGGTTTGAATATTTAGCAAAAGGCTAAGCTAGTAGAGAGATTGTGATGAGATTTCGTGGGGTGTCGAGTGCTTCCAAATATGGTCAAAAATGGGATTGGGTTTTGTATCCATTCGGCTAAATGTCTCAAATTCGTCCACACAATTTTTATCTTGTAGATGGACAATTTGGGGGATGCAAAGGCCAGGTGTAGTTAAAATTTGAAAAGGTTGGAGAATGATAGGAATGAATCATGAGTGACTATTAAGGGAAAACAAGGTAAGAGGTTTGTGGGTTTGATGAGGTGGGTGGAGTATAAGGATGGTGATGGGTCGAGTTTTTTGAAAACTAAATTTAATTTAGTGGGTATTTGTCAGAAAATTCAGAAAAATTTTATTGAATTTTGGAAGGAAAAATCCAACATATATAATCTAGTAGGAACTTGTGGGTGTATGGCTATTCATAAGTTTACGTATCTTTTGTATCCAGAGTTGGGCGTACCGCATATATATCGTCCTTGAATTGATCGGATATTTGGTGGAGATGTTGTTATACCCTAAGTATTGATTCTCTAAGTCTTATACGCTAAGATCAATTTAACTAAAAAATAATAATAAACGATTATGATTCGTCAAAATATTGTAACAAACTACATGATGTATCATTGTAGGATTTTGATAATCCAAATCCTGAATTCACTCATCAAGTGTTAGAATATAATATTATATCTTAAAATTTGATTATTTTAAAATATAGATAGCATTTTCTTACGAAGAAGCGTGTATACAGTATACTAGATTTATTTAAGATGCTATAGAAGTCTATGGTTAAAAACGTGCATATCAGTAACTTATTCATTTATTGGCACAATGTCAAGTGCCACGTAGGTTACCACTTCAACGGCTACAAAAATTTTAGAGTGAAGAAAAAATGTCACCATACGTGTGTGTATAAAAACTTTGTATTCTTCTTCCACTGGAAATAGACAGATGATGGGTTGCCGGATTAGGGCAAGCCATAGATATGATCAATCTATCCCTTCATGATGAGAGTTTGACATCCCAAAATTTGTGAAACGATATAACAAGACTTAAGCTAACAAGATGTTTCCTTTCACCATAGTTTAAGTAGTGATAATTTGATTTAGCTTTAGTTGGAGATGCATGCGTTAACGGTTTAGACGCTTGGTATAAGTCAATTTATTATTGAATACGCTGATGAATTAAAATTTCGTAGGACTTATATTTGGTTTAATAATGCCAAAATTGAACTTCTTCTGCTAAGGTTTGAGAATATCAAGCAGGATCGCAAAATAACTTTTTTTTTAGAAAATGTGAAATGCTAAAAGGGCTTCCTTGTCTGACACAAGGTCGAGAAATTGAGACCATATCAAAAATATCATTAACATGAAAACCCAAAACTAGCGAAATGAGCCATATTTTGACCACATAATCTGCCACAGGATCGCAAAATAACATTTTTTTTTAGAAAATGTGAAATGCTAAATGAGCTTCCTTGTATGACACAAGATCGAGAAATTGAGACCCATATAAAAAATATCATTAACATGAAAACCCAAAACTAGCGAAATGAGCCATATTTTGAACAGATAATCTGTCATCTAGTTACACTCTCTATAAATATAAGAGATCCTGATCTCCAAATCTTTTATAATAAACTGCTCGATCTGTCGAGAGACGTTGTAGTACCCTCTCGTATTATATGAAAAATAAAATTTGAATAACTTCATATCACACTTGATTATTTTTTTTTTAAACTATATCACACTTCAAATTGGATTATAATTCAACATTTTCATAATAGAACAATAAAAGAAAAAGGAAGCAAAATGATAAAAGTTTGAGGACCTATTTTTAGCAATTGAACAACAATTTTCAAGGCTCCTCCTCCGTACTACCAGAGATCGAAACTGCGAGCAAAACGCAGAGAGGGACAACGAGAAACGCGGCGACCTTGAGCCAATCCTCGACCTCCTTCGAGACCGCGCCGATCCTGGACCAGTCCCCGCTGTACCCGGCGTCGACGAATCCCAGCGCGAACACCGCAACGGCGGCCCGCGCCGCGACCGCCGCCGCCGGATTGGCCGGGATCTTCGGGAGGCGGGAAAAGGGCCTCTCGTCGTCGCCCTTCATTCTGGCCGTGAATTTCGATGTCCTCGAACTGAATGCCGCCCATTTAGCAAATGGGTAAGTCAGCCTCGGCGCTCTCTGAGCATCGGGGAAGCTGGCAATATTGCCGCGGAAGAAGCTGCTACCGCCGCCGGCCGTGACGATTTCTGCGGAGATCATTTTGGTTTCTGTGACGTACGTACGGCTGTGTTTTGAGTGGCGAAGTGAAGCTTATACCTCATCTCCTTATCCCATTGCCCGCACCGACGGCGTCGTATCGAGCAGGAATAAGTGCAAAATTTCCTTTCAACTTTCAAACCATATGTGAAAGACAACCCCCTAATAGTAATACATCAAAATAAAATCACAAAAAATCACAACTTTGTTGAGAACTTGAGACTAGCTGGTTTGAGTTATATGGTGCATAATTTTTTTTATTATGCAATACTATATAACCCTTTTATCATGGTGCATGGTATAAGATTCATAACTATAATTCTCTCAACAACTCTCGAATTATAACGAGACCAAACAGTACATTACGTGGTATCAAAATTGTTTTGGCAAAGCGACTGTTTTCATTCAAATGTACACGACTCTCGATATTAATAGTTGGTTTAAGCATCGGGTAAGATAGACCTGTGCAAATTTCAAACCTATGAATTGAGTCTTGTTTAATTTGAATACGTGCAATAGCATAAAATTATACTTAATTATTTTGAACAACTAAAATTATTATGTACTTTGTCGAAATGATGACTTGCGATCGGCTATTATGAGAAAGAGGGAGACCACCAATTGTCCAAATAATGGCCCATGGTCGAGGAGCACATGCATGGATCGATGGAAACATTATTACAAATGTACGTAGGTATCGCCGTATCGGTCAACACATTCAAGTACTCCTCTATTTTATATCATCTATGCAAATACTCAAATTCATAATGTTAAGTTGTTGCCATAGTCGATTTATTTCTATGTTGTAAGTATGTTGCTATATACAATAGATGCCTAGTTCAAAAATACAAGATATGTATATTTTTTTTAATAGAACGATATCATTGATTTTGTTCGAATTGATAAAACTGTAAACACAGTTGAACGCTAATAAAAGACAAAGAATATAACATTTATTGTCAGATAGGATTGGGTTATATATGAAGAATAAGATTGTAAGACTTTTTAGATATGATAATTCTTCTAATCAACTTGTATATTGTTCATTTTAGCTTAAAATTTGAAAACTTTTATAACTATATTTTTTTTTGAGGAAAATTTTATACTTAAAGAAAAGATTGATTGAGAGTTTCCTACAGTTCCAAGGGCCAGAAGGAAGTCGAGGCGAGCGGAGGAATCCAGTAGCAACTGGGGTGTTGGTAAGGAGAAACCTTAATGGTCGCATATTCTATCCTCGCCTGGAACGTTCGTGGTTTGGGGGCCCCTGACAAGAGGGCGAGAATTAAAGGGATCATTAAAAGACAGAGACCTAGTATAGTGGGTCTGATGGAAACTAAATGGAATGTGTGCTCTCAACAGCTCATTTGCTCGGTTGGTGGGAGTAGGAGATCTAAGTGGGTGGCTAAAGATGCAAAGGAGACCAGAGGAGGGATCGCTATTTTTTGGGATCCGGTGGATTTTGATCTTATCGATGTGTGGGAAGGAAACTTTGCCCTGACTGTGAGGCTGCGTTGTGCTGAGAATAACCGTGTTTTTGCCTTAATGATGGTTTACGGTCCGCAGGACAAAGAGGACAAGCTGGCCTTCATCCGTGAAATGAGTCTGGTCTGTCAAAATTATGAGCAGGCTCTGTGTATCATGGGAGATTTTAACTTGGTTCGCTCGCAGGAGGACTACATCGGTGGCCCAAGGAATAGTGAAGTTATCATGGAATTTAATAGCTTCATCTCCTCGCACAGGTTGAATGATTTACCTCTCAAAGGAGCCTTATTCACTTGGAGCAGTGGTGGAAATAGGGAGTCTCTATCTCGTATTGACAGAGCTCTTGTCAACCCCAGTTTTGAGGAGCAGTTCGATCCCAGCCCCTTGACTGCTCTTGAGAGAGTGGAATCGGATCATAACCCGGTCGTGCTCAGTTGGGGCACCATTGAGAGGCGCAATCGTCCCTGGAAGTTCGAGAACATGTGGCTGGAGGAGCCTAGTTTTGTTGAGCAACTTGTGGGTTGGTGGAGTATACCGGTCAATGGGTCAGGTTTTCTCTTCAGATGCAGCCAAAGACTAAGGAACACAAAGATGTTAATTAAGGGTTGGAATGCTGAGGTTTTCGGGAGGATCGATAGGAAGATTGAAGATCTTCTTTCCAGGATCAGAGTGATCGATGGTTTGGAGGAGCAGGGGCAGCTACCTGAAGAAACCTTTTTGGAGCGCTGTAGGATGAAATGCGACCTGGATAAAATCCTCTTGATGGAGGAAATATCTTGGAGACAAAAGTCCCGTGCCGTTTGGCTGCGTTTTGGGGATAATAACACGGGATTTTTTCATCGTTGGGCTAAGAGCAATGGCAGGAAGAATTGGGTGGGAAACCTGCTTGTTGATGGTAGGCCTACCTCCGATAAGAGTCAACTCCAGCAAGCCTTTGTTGATCATTACAGGGATAGATTCTCCGAGAAGGAGAGTGGGAGACCCTTTCCCGCTGATTTTAAAAGGGGTTTAATCACTCAGGAGGAGAACTACAGTCTGACCGTTCCTTTCACTGAACCAGAAGTGTGGAATGCTATCTGCTCTTGTAACGGCGACAAAGCCCCCGGGCCGGATGGGTTTACGCTGGCGTTCTTCAAGAAGTCGTGGAGCATTATTAAGGGAGACGTTATGAAAGCAATTGATGAGTTCTACCTTAATGGAGTCCTCCCTCACTCCGTGGCTCACTCCTTCGTGTGCTTGATCCCGAAGAAAGAGGCGGTTGAGGAAATAAAAGACTTCCGCCCAATTAGCCTTATTGGGTGTCTTAACAAGATTATCTCTAAGACTCTATGGGCTAGACTCCAATTGATTGCTGGGAAGATGGTCTCCAGATTCCAGTTTGCGGGCAGAAAGAAGAAACTTATTCATGAAGCAAGTCTGATAGCTAATGAAGCTATTGATAGCCGCAAACGCAGTGGTAAACCGGGTATTATATTGAAGCTCGATATTGAGAAGGCGTTCGATTCTGTTAACTGGGATTGTCTGAGGCATATTTTAAGAAACATGGGTATGAATGCCAGGCTGGTTAAGTGGATCATGGGGCTGGTTACCTCCTCGAAACTCTCTGTCCTTGTTAACGGGGAATCGTCTGGTTTCTTCAATATGGAACGTGGCTTGAAGCAAGGAGATCCGCTCTCCCCCCTTCTGTTTAGCACTGTTATGGATGTTTTCTCGTTCATTGTTGAAGCTATGCAGGAAGCTGGGTTCATTTCGGGATTCCACTTTGATGAAATCGAGCTGCGCGGGCAGGTTTCCCATCTCCTCTACGCAGATGACGCAATTGTATTTTGCGATGCTACTGAAGAGGAGATGTTTAATGTGCTTGCTGCGCTGCTGTGCTTCCAAGCCATCACCGGTCTGAGAATTAACCTCGAGAAGAGCAAGCTGTTTCCGGTTGGCGAAGTCGAGAACATTGGGAGATTGGCGGAAATCCTGGGCTGCGACTGGAGTTTCCTTCACACTGTGTATCTTGGCCTTCCTCTTGGCGCACAACCAACATCGTCATCTATTTGGGATCATGTTCTAATCAAGACGCAAAGAAAGCTCGATGGTTGGCAGGGCAACTACTTGTCCTTGGGTGGGAGAATTACTCTGTGCAAGGCTGTTTTGGCTAGTCAATCGCTTTACCAATGCTCGCTGTTTCGGGCCCCCATCAGTGTTATTCAAAAACTCGAGAAAATGCAGAAGGACTTCATTTGGTCGGGTGCGAGGCAAGAGAAGAAGATCCACCTTATGGCCTGGGATTCCTGCAAGGCGCCAAAAAAGTTCGGGGGTCTTGGTATCCTTGATCTTAGAACTCGCAACACTGCTATGTTGGCTAAATGGTTGTGGAAGTTTGCTCGTGATAGAGATGAATGGTGGAGGAACCTTATCAGCATTAAGTATCCGCATGCTGCTTCGGAGTGGATTTCTGGGGAGATGAAGACTCCTATGGGGTGCAGCCCATGGTCGCAAATCTTGAAAACGTCGAAGGAGTTCTGGAAGTTCGCATGGGTGGATCCCGGGGGAGGAGCGTGGGCGTCTTTCTGGTTTGATGTGTGGATCAAGGGTCGACCTCCGCTGGCCGAGAGCTTTCCGAGGGTGTTCGCTGCTGCCGAGTCGCCATGCTGTCAAGTTGCTGAAGTCCTTCATCGTGAGAATGGGTTTCTTTCTTGGGAGTTAAACCTCCGTCATTTTCTTCGGGGTGGGGCTGAGCGTGAGAGAGTTGAGCTGTTTAACCTGTTACAATCTGTTTCCCCTTGTCTGTTTTCTGCAGGGCCGGTTAGGCTTACTTGGGAGCCGTCCCCGTGTACTGGCTTCCATGTTAAGTCCATGTACGAGAATTTGCTCAAGGATCACCCCAACTTGAGTCCCGAGTTCCCCGCTGATGTTGTTTGGCTGCAAGCTGTCCCTTCCAAAGTCTGCGTGTTCCTGTTGCTGGCTTATCGCAATAAGGTGCTGACGCAGGATAATCTCAAGAAACGTGGGTGGTTGCTGCCAAACCGGTGTGTCATGTGCTGCGAGGAGGAGGAGACCGTTGATCACTTGTTCCTGACTTGCAGGTATTCGCTCAGCGTGTGGCAAATCATGAGGAGTTTTGTGAAGCTCCCCGCGGTCCTGGCCTTAGATCTTCCTGCTGTTCTGAGAAATTGGAGCAGAAAACCCCCAGCCTGTCCGCAGGAGTGGTGCTCGAAAGTGTTCATCCATGCTTTTTGCTGGCGCATTTGGCTCGAAAGGAACAATAGAGTTTTCAGTGATGCTAGGGAGACAGTTGTCGTCACCTGCGTCAGAATTGGAAGGAGCATGGCGGATTGGTTATGCGCTCATAAGAAGGTTGACAGATTGGTTGCTGATGATTGGCTGCGTATCCTGAAGAACAGAATCCTCCCTAGAGCTGGCGGTGCTTAACCCCTTGGTTGTTCGGGTTGCTGGGACCTGTTCTGGTTCTGGTTTGTGGGATTCTGGGTTTTCTATTGTGCTGTCGTGGTCTTTGTTTTGGTTGCTGCTGCCCGCGTCGCTCGTTTGGGTTGGCGGGTGTTGCTGGTTTTTTCTTGGGGAGTTCTCTGGGTGCTGGGGCTTTTTTTCCATTTTGGGGGCTGGCTCTGGTGGCCTGCCTGTTTGTTTGGGGGCTGCCATGTCTTGTATCTTTTGGCGTTGTACTCTTCTTTTTTCTGTCTTCTGTTTTAATTAATTGATTTCACCTTTATCAAAAAAAAAAAAAAAAAAAAGAAATATACAAAATAACAAGCTGAGAGTTATAATATATGTTCACATCTCATATGTATAATGGCGAGCCCAACTGGTGAGGGCATACCATTCGGTGGAGTGAAGCCCAACTCCACTAAAGCCCAAACGAAAGCCGCTAAAACTCTTGGCGGCCTCTGCTTGAAAACGTCAGACAAACAGACGATTTCCATGTACCCGCGTTGCACTAAAATTTTCTGAAGCAAAACCATCGCAGAAACCCCGGCAAAAACCTCTGTAGTTTGACTCGAAGTCAAGACCCCGAGCTCTTCTTTCTCGTGCTGAAAGGGGGGAAACCAGTAGAACCCTAGAAATGGCGGTAATCGGCATTCCCCAAACGCAAATCCACAGACTCTCGCAGTCCAAATACGTGGACTCAATCCGATGGCTTCCTTCCGTCTCCCCGCTCCAGCAATCCGCCATCGTGGCCTTCTTCGACACCGACGCCGACTCTCCTTCTCTGGAAGTCCACTCCCTGGACCAAGAATCGAAGACGCTCGATCTCATCTCATCGTGGGTTCCTCCCTCCCGCATTTCCTCGCTGAAATGTACTCAAGCATTCGCCGTCGCTTCCACCATCTCCGGCTCGCTCCACGTCTTCAGCGCCACCGAAGCGCAGGACCCCTCGTCGGCGTTTCGGTCGGTGGTGGCCGCAGATGGGAAAGGGTTCCACGTTGGGCGGATCGCCGGGGTGGATTTGATGGACGGCGGGAGCAACGAGTGCGTCAGCGTCGGGGAGGACGGGAGGGTGAATTTGGTTAGGGTTTTGGATGGGAGTTACAGGAAGGTTTTCGACGGGAATGGTTTGGTTTCGTATACGGCGGTGAAGTGGGCTTCGCCGACGGAGTTTGTGACCGGCGGGTGTGGGTTTGGGCTGCAGTGGTGGGACCTCCGGCGGCCTGGCTCTGCTGTTGCTCAATTCAAAGGGAACTTGTGAGTGTTTTTCGTGGAAATGTTTGAATCTGTTGGTTGTTAGTTCAATGGTTAATGAATCGGAAGTAGATAATTTTTCTGTGTTTAGTGACTTGTTTTCTGTTGATTGATTTGTAGGGAGAAGGGAAGAACTTCTGGGATCATACATTCTATTGATGTTCATCCGTCGAGAAAGCACACCTGTCTGGTAAGATATGAATACTCCCCTGTGGTAGAATGAATATGGTGGTAGTGAATCGATAATGGCTATTGGATACTATTGGAGGCTAAAGGATTATGCTTGTTCTGCCTTGACATATTAAAGCCATATTGTTACTGGTGTCTTGCTTGGAGGTTTGCCATAGCATGCTTGAAATGCCAGCATTTAGGACCTTGTATACTGTATAGTCTCTTAGCTCTTAGACCTTAGTCCTTGCCTTCTTTGTCGACAGATAACTTAGCTTGGTCAAGTGAGACTCGTTTTTAGCTCTTGAAGCTGTATAATTAGGTAAGAACAATTTTGTGCCATACACCCTAGGCAATTGATAAGCTATAATGTATCCATCTTTGAGCAAGAACAAGGGTGTTAGATGTGCTTCTAGGGTCCCTTTTGTTTCTGTGGGTATATGAGTTGCTAGTTCATTCCTTAATCGATGCTATGCCCTTGCTGTTATCCGTACCACTAGTTTCTCTCATGGTGATCATCTAATTTAATAGTCTCTTGTAGGCTGGAGGTTCTGCTGGAACTGTATTTGCTTGGGACTTAAGATATCAACATCAACCTATTATCCTCTCAGGAACCAGCAATGATACCGCGGCTCAGCCATTATCTGAGAGTGAGGTTTGGGAGGTTCAGTATGACTCATATACAAAGTCTTCAATGAACAATTTCTCATCCTCGAAACTCCTGCCTGCCATGTTCTGCTCTGAAGATGGAATCCTTGGAGTCATTGACCAAGGTAAATGAATGAATGAAGTGCCTTTTACTCTCTCTCCGTACCTGAAACTCTAATGCCAAAAACTTGATAATGAGACTTTCTTCTGTATGGCACCCTTTACCATATAGGTGAGGAACCTACCGAGCTTCTTGCGGAACCTTGTGCCATCAATAGCTTTGACATCGATCGACAAAACCCTTCGGTATGCTCAATCCTCCTCTACCCTGAATCGCTTATTTTAAATGCGAGTCCCGAGTTTTTCTCAATGACCACATTTGGTGCCAATGCAGGAGGTGATATGTAGTTTGGAATGGGAATCCATAGCCATAGTATCAAGACCTTAACATAGCAGATCCAGAAGACTCAATTTCAGTTGAGACGATGGTGCTTTAGCCCTCCCTTTGCAAGGAACCTTCTGCAGTTAGCCCGGTGACCGGCATGGGCTCTCTTCCAGCTGAAGATTCATGCTAAGCATTTCAGTTTCTTCTGTCCATGAAATTTTGAGGCTTTCAACACAAATCCAACCATTGTTGTAATGAAGCAGCCCAAGTCAACCCAGTGTAATTTTGATTGTTTCTCTTGTGAAAGCAGCAAACTTTTCATCTAAATTTCGTAATTTTGGCAATCCTATCGGATTAGATTTGGATGTAAGTTACAAAAGAGGATGGTCCTCAATCCTCATACTCTCTCATGCCTAATTGAGTAGTGAGTACATCATTTTGTACAAAAATGATTTCCGGTGAGGACGATACAACCAGTTAGTTCCAATAACGGGTATATGTTCAATTCGATCCTTAAAGGGTTAGTCGGAATTCCAATTGGTTTTATCCATTATTCTTCATCTACTCTCCAAAATTGTTTCTGCAGTACTCAAATGCAAAATATTAATAGTTTGAGGACTAAAAAGTTTGCCTCATCCTCTATCCACATTTCCCTCCTCACGTCATCCACTCCCTCTCCCGCATTCTTCATTTCCCTCCCCAATTCTCAATTCCCAGAAGAAGGAAAACAGAACGCGAGCAGAAATCCACGGCAATGGCTTCTCTGACCTTTATGTCAGTGAATACAAGGCTTTGCCCAGTCCAATCCGCTCCACTCCGAGTCTCCTGCAGCTCAACCCGACTCGTCGCGTTCGCCCAGTCCCACAGCTCGCTGAAGCTCAGTTCCACACACAGCATATCGGGTTCTCTCTCAGTTCTGACGCCGAAGCCATGCTCCGTCGCCTCGCTGTCTCAGAGGCTCCAATCTCTCACCGTTTTCGCCGCGAAAGGGTACAAAATGAAGACCCATAAGGTGAATTTCTCCGTTGGATTTGGTTTTGTTGTGGTTTCATTTGGTTTTTGGTGGTGTTTGAGAAAGAAGCTAAGGTGTTTGTTAATAGGCTTCAGCGAAGAGGTTCAGGGTGACGGGAAGAGGAAAGATTGTGAGGAGGCGAGCTGGGAAGCAGCATTTGCTGGCGAAGAAGAATACCAAGAGGAAATTGCGCCTATCCAAAATGGTTAGTTCCCTTGACAATGTCACTTTTTCTTGCAGTGCTTCTAGTTCAGAATTTACGGCTTTAGAAATAGTGTACTGAACGACGGTCATTAACAAGGAAATCACCCACTTTCTGAAGCAGTTTCCAGTTAGTTGAATGTTCACTACTGATTGTATTTGCTTGTTGAATGATTCCTGGTTGAAACTTGAAGGCTGTTTTGATAGAATTACACACTGCTTGATCATATGCATTTAGTATAATCCGTTCACTTCGCTGAAAGAAGGGAGCTTTAGTTAAAATTGTCTTAACGGCAAGCTGTAAGAATCTTTCAAACTAGTTTGAAATGGACTGTAGATATTACAAAGCTTTCTGGTTTGAGGTTCAAACATACGTGTTAAAAATGTGGCTAGCAGCACTAGAAACCCAATTAAAGCCAACTCAAGGTACTGAATTGGAGAGCATTTTGACTCTCTGTTTGCTGCTCGCAATCTTGAGAATCATATATGGAGACTGGAGTTAGTTACCGAGTAAGAGAAAGCATGGAGCTTTGCTTCCATCAATTTTGCTATGCGCTTGGCTTTTTGGAGTGGAGAAATATTGATAATGATAGCCTTATATAACTGCTCTAAGCTTCTATCAGTTCTGTTATCCACTTCGCTTTTACCTAGTGGAGAATATTTGATTGTGATACCTACTGCTCTTTGGTTATGGATATGATCTCTATCTGCCTGTGCTTCTTCTGGTAAGTCCTGGGAAAGGCGGGATTCCTTCTTGCTTACGAAGATAGAACAATTGAGAGGATGCTAGAAAAACTTAAAGTACATATGAGTCTGTACCACCCAACCTGTTCATCTCTTTGCACTGTATCTGGTTCTAGTATCTCCAGTTGTTAGCTTAAACCAATTGATCTGCTTCCAACTTCCTATCTCATAAGCCCGAAATTAACCAGCTAGCCATATTCGTATCTTTTTCTATTCAATGCTAATGCCTATATCCACTGTGCTTACTTCCATTGCTCGCATATACATATGCTTCACTCTCTCAACCATCTCTTGCTCTCATTGTTACTAACAGCACGAAGTCAGCCGGAGCGACTACGACAACGTGATCGGTGCTCTGCCGTACCTGAAAGTGAACAGACTGGCAAAGTAGATTTCTCGGCCTCATTGGCTAGTTATACCCTCGAGTCCATTAGCCACTTATGGCTGCGCTTGCTTACATTTTATGTGCACAAGGGTGAGAACTTCCCTTGATGTACCGTTCTTGTAATTCTGCTGAACACATAATGATCAGTTTTAGCTGGTTTCTTTTGCTTCTTCCTATTCAATGCACACTTGATGATTTCTAGGTTGTCTATTGATGTCAACAATTAAAACAAACCCTTTGATGACTAATTCTAAAAGCTGACGAACATGGTACAAGGCAAAATGGAGCTGTCGCCTGTCGGTCATGTTCATGGACTTTAGTGCAGTAGAAGGATACAAAGACAAATTCAACACGTTCTCCTTGTGCTTGTCTTTTTTTAATCATTTGAAACAACGGCGAGTGAGTCACCATTGTTCATCATCATCATGGACAATTGGTCATCAATACGTGGCCTTCCCACGAAAGCAATTTGTCCTCTCTTTGATTTATTAAGCTTATGCTTTTCTTCATGCCCATGATTACTAATCACGCACTTAACCAAGAGCCAAAGAGGTGGGCATATTTGGGTTTGGATAGAAATTAATATTAACTCATGAATTCACATCAACTCCCTTTTCAATTGTATATACGTTCGACCAAATATCAATATAGAAATCGAAGTGTCACATCTATCTATCTATACTATATATTATGGCAATTCAAAAACAAATTCTTGCCACATAAGCACTTGGAGGATCCACAATTTGCCAAGTTGGACAACTTTTTTACAAACAAAAAATTAGTTATTAATGTATTTATGGAGCTACCTCTCTCTTCTTTAATATTTCCATTTCTTTTATCCAATTATTCTTTTTCATTTATTCATTTATTCTTTTTTGTCTTTAATAATAAGTTACATGTTGATAAACTTAACCAAACACTCATAAATAATAATATTTGTTAAATAAACAAAATATAAATAAGAAAACAGAGAGTGACATATATCACATTTATTTAAATAAAAAATATCTAATTAAACCTTATGAAATAAATTTTCTACTCATTTTTACTAAAATTCAATGATAAGTTACATTTTGATGAAAAAATAAACAAACATACACATAAACAGTTATGTTTTAATCGATTAAACCAAAATATATATGAAAATAAACATTTGACATTCATTTACCTTTGAAAAATAAACTTTATTACTTTATATTTTGTTACAATGAAACACTCTCTTATTCGTACAGTATATATCTATAAAATAAAACAGTATTATTTAGCAAAATGTCAAAATATAATCTTGATCGAGTAGTTAGAGTTATTTATTTTAAAAAAATTCTTATTCATTCAGATCATGTTCTAACCTTAAATTCCTCAAATGAAGAGGAATCGCATATGCAATAATTTGATAATGTGACCTAAGTTCACATTAATAATATTTGCTCTATATCATGTTGATTGAGCAAGCTCTATTGAGGTTCTAAGTCGTATGCTAAGAAATTTTCTTTCATACTTGGAGTTATCTTCGACGATTATAAATCAAAATTTTCAAAATGACTTAAGTATGATTGTTGACGAACTTTGACTTCATACTTTAGGATGAGACACAAGATTCCTTGAAAAATAATTGATGTGAAGGTTAGAAAAATCTTTGTTCAGAATCTACGATAAACATCACGTTTCATCAACTACTAACCTAGGCATTTACCAAATAAAGGTGACAATTTTTAGTAAGATCGTCAATAGGAATAAACATATTTATCCAGTAATCAAGTATCTTTATCCAATAATCTCAACTCTCAAAATTGGTTGTCAGATCGTCTAGACTTGAGAAACACAAATTAATATGTGTTGTATAAGATAATAAGTTAAGGCAAATAATCAAATGAAATACACTGATATTGTTCAAATGATAAGACATTTTAAATGCACTTAAAATATGTGTGTATTGGAGACACTTTTTATCAATTATTAATATATAAGTGATAAAATCTTTGAAAATTACACATTCAACGATCATGTTAAGACCAAAATCCTCGATAGTGTGTGTGAGTGCCTTTGATTGAGATTCTAAGCCAGCATATAAACAATGACCACCGGTTGAGGTTTAGTATAAACTTCAAGAATTAACAATTGATACATATTGTATAATATACTAAATTTAAGTGTCTAGATAAAAAAAAAATAGACATCCAAAATGGAAATGAGTCGATATTAGAGAATTTAGTCATCATGACGGTTACGGTGTGTGTCAAGTTTCAATATGGATGAATAAATCCAATAATGAAGTATCTTTACTAAGAATTTCTCATTAAAAAGTCGTAAATTTTACAACATTGGTCGAGAGTTCGTCCAAACTCGAGGATTATGAATGTGTATTGGATTTCCAAATGACCTAAAATCCCAATCCCTTTCGGGGCTAAATACCTCTGATCACAACCATAGATGCTAAAGTAGAATGAAAAAGAAGCCAAAAAAGCAAAAAAGAACATAACCTCCGATACGATGAACATAATAAAACCATATCGAGCTATGATCCTGTCATCCCTACTTTTTTATTCTTCATAAAGAGGACGGCGGGAGAGGATAAGAAATAAATAGTAAGATCTTAGTATTTGCCTCTTTATATATTACATATCGAACGATAGACAACCCCAATGGTTGTCTGGCGTTATGGGGGTAAAAGCCAGATCTCTAGATAATTTTGAGTCTAATATACATACACACACATATATATATATATACATACATGTATTTGTAATATCAAGGTATACTATACTATTTATCTAACTCAAGATACGATAGAAGATAGGTATTACGAAGTATGTGCATAAATTAGAGGTTACAGAATTAGGGACTAGAGTTCACCTATTAGAGGTTAGGGTATAGTATCATGCCCCAAAAAACTCCGTTTAATTCGGGTCTAAATAGTAAAACTCAATGGTCGTATGGTAGTATGAACGCAAGAGTATAGCGTACTCCTGGCGCACGCTAGCTTGAATTATATATATATGTGTGTGTGGTTCAGGTTGGCGTACGTTAAATATTAGTGTTTTGGTTGACAAATTTTGACATAAATTCTAAATGGGACGTGACAGCGGCATAATTTATGATTCGAAAACCGAAGCATCACAAGTGAGTGTGCTAAATATTGGAAATTTCAATATAGACATACTACAAACTCAGTTATAAAATATTTACAAGATCCAAAATAATTTAAACATATAAATTATAAAATAAATCTCTCCGGCCAACGGGCCGGATAAAAAGCTAGTTGTGTTTGATGCTTATTCTATGTATTCGGGGAAAAATAGGTTAAATACACTTGTATATCCAAAACTTTCAACGTTGTGCCAATAATATCCAAATTTTCCGAAATACCACTTATATCCAATTCCTTCACATTCTTTAACGGTGTTTTTGGATATACAAGTGTATTTAACCAAAAATATATTGGGAAATGGATATATTTGGCAAAGAACAACTTTAAAACATGGATATAAGTGGTATTTCGGGAAATTTGGATATTATTGGCACAACCGTGAAAGTTTTGGATATACAAATGTATTAAACCAAAAAAATACTAAGTGATAGATTACTATCTCATACCAATTCTCATCTTTATCATAAACACGTTTGTTCGTATACAATTAGAGAACTTGATGTCATCAGGCTTGCTCTACGAATCTAGAGAAAATTCTGGCTTAGAAGGACATGATGCATTGGAAAATCATTAATTAACAACCTAGAGGGCAAAACTCTAGTGTCGTGGGTTTCACTCCTCCCACCATATAAGAATGTTGAACACCAACGTTTCAATCATGCCCTTTTTGTTATGAGAACTCGTTCATAAAAATACGAAGGCACATTGTTTTTCTTTATTACGAGGAACACTCTTTACGAATTATATCAACACAAAGCTTACAAATAGGACAAATATCCTTAACAACCTCTCAAAAAATCCAAGAATGATCTATAATGTGATTAGATTTGTATATACGTACTTCAAGTTCATCAAAACATTAACATCAGATCTAATTTTTTTTTATATATGTACACATGTTGTGGCTATGTCACACCTTTTAGCTTGTGAACAAGAGGTCATGGTGGTGCTTACCCACTTCCACCTTCACCCAATTATTAATCTAATAAGAATTTAACTCTTAACCCTACTTAACACTTATCTCAACATTAAATAATATCATAATTTGCTGGCCTCCCATCGTTCTTAGTAGGAATTCACCTGGCATGTTTCAACCTTATCCATTCCCTCGTTCACATAACAAAAAAAATATAAAAAAAATTCCACTACCCATTAATAAATTATTTAACAAAGCATTGGAAAAAGTGGGGGGAAAATTCCGTCTTGATTTGATTGGTCGCCGGGAGACTTTGTGCCGACGGACGGCGGAAAGAGATGCGACCTCACATTCCATTTACTGCGCCCGACCACACACTATGACGCCACTTCCCAAAGTAGGCGTACCCAATTTTTGGCCTGTCTAGCCTACGTGTCCTCTCGCCGCGCCATAATTTCTCGAAGCTACCTTCCAGATCGGCCGCCACGTGTCCCGTCAGACCAACCACCGCCGTCATTTAAAACGACAAAAACAACTGAGGGAAGTGGGGCCCGCCATTTTATCCAAAATAGACTCTTACGTGTCGGCCAGCACGTGAATTTTTAAAAGTTTCCGTCAGAAAGTACGGACGGAGAGACTCCCGTGAACCAAACGAGCCGGAAATTTCAACCGGTTCAAACCGTTTTTCTATTGCGGTTGAACCAATTCAAATCGATATCTAGAGTGCTTCAATACAAATTCGAGAGATGGTTTTTAGATATCATACGTTACTTGGAATTTCGGTTAGAAATAATTTTTCTGTTCAGTTAACGAAATCGATTGTTCCGTGTTTATCGACCCAAAACTGGACCAGACCGGACCATTTGAAGGCTCCCAAGGGACGGGGGATGAAATTGTAAAATCCAAACCACGCAGTCAAAAAGCAAGCACGTGCGAGTCGGTCTCCGTACGCGGGTTCTCGGCACGTGCTCTCCGCCGGAAGCGCCACCGTTAAGACTAACCCTCCTTCCTAGGGTTTTCCCGAGAATCGTCTTTCTTTTCCCCCGATAATTCCTCGATCCCAAAAAAAAAAAAAAAAAAAAACAACAACCACCAAACAGATAACAAACGCGTTCGTTTTTCGTTTTCCTGGGAAAATTACTTCTCTTTCCCGGGGGAGGAATCTGTGCCTGTCTCGAATTTTCCAGGAGCTCAGGCCTGCGGAATCGATAGGTGCAAAGACGTTGATGGTGCAGTTGATGAGATCGGAGAACTTCCCGGCCGCCACCGCAAGTGGATCCCTGTCGTCGGCGATTGGGAGCAAGGCGGCGCCGGTGAAGCTAGAGATCGCCGAGGACCCCTTGGAGGAACAGTATGGCCCTCTGAACAAGCGATCCAAGACTTCGCAGACTCTGCAACAGGTTTTTTTCCCCCCAGCTTAATCTGTTTCTCTCCCTCGCCACGGGAATCAAAATTAGGGGAAATCAATTTAGGTTTTCTGAACATTGCGTTGAGGGATTTTTTGGGTAATTGATGGGGTTTTTTTTTTATTGTGTATTTGTGATTTTGATACAGTGGGGTGCCGGTGCTAATGCATTTCCCGTGCCGCCGGCGCAATACAATCCACTCGATGAGCCGAGTCCTCTGGGGTTGCGGCTCAGGAAGAGCCCATCGCTGCTGGATTTGATTCAGATGAAGCTCTCTCAGGGTGGTGTTGCTTCGGCGCCGGAGGAAGCTCAGCAGAGTGAGAAACCAAGCTCTGGAGCGAAGAAAGACAAACCGCTGAGTGATAAGCTCAAGGCTTCGAATTTCCCGGCCTCTGTGCTGAGAATTGGGTCATGGGAGGTACAATTTCGAAGGCTACCGTGATTGTTCTGTTTTATTGTCGGATTAATTTGGTGGAATTTGATTAAATGTTGGATCTTTGGCAGTATACAGCAAGGTACGAGGGGGAGTTGGTGGCTAAGTGTTACTTTGCGAAGCATAAGCTCGTGTGGGAAATTCTTGTTGGTGGTCTCAAGAGTAAGATAGAAATCCAGTGGTCTGATATCATGGGTCTCAAGGCGAATTGTCCAGAAGATGGACCTGGAACTTTGAATGTTGTGGTAACATACTGAACTTTCTTCGCCTTTGTTATTAAGTATAATGCTGGGCTGGAGCTATCTAATTGACACTGGGTGATGGGGGCCTTGTATGTCGATGTGCAGCTTGCCAGACAACCGCTTTTCTTCAGGGAAACCAATCCGCAACCTCGGAAGCATACATTGTGGCAGGCTGCTGCAGATTTCACCAATGGACAGGCCAGCTTACACAAGTAAGATTTTGATTGATTCTTTACTCTAGTATTTCTGTTTACCCTCTTTGTGTTAGAATATCATGTTTCCCTCTTAGGACTACTTGCTTATTGATTACAGCGTACTGTGTTTGCTCTTTTGGGTCATTTGCTGTTGTAGAATATCCTATGATCCCCCCTTGCTTCAAAGTTGCTATCTTCTGATGCTGTGGTTTTATATACGCATTTTTGCAGGCAGCATTTTCTGCAATGCCCACAAGGGC
This sequence comes from Linum tenue, assembly GCA_946122785.1. Taxonomy (NCBI): domain Eukaryota; kingdom Viridiplantae; phylum Streptophyta; class Magnoliopsida; order Malpighiales; family Linaceae; genus Linum; species Linum tenue. The sequence continues at coordinate 34,415,673 of CAMGYJ010000003.1, forward strand.
TTTTGAACAAACACTTTGATAAGCTGATACAGTGTGATATGCGGTTGAACTTCTTGAGTCAGCAACCAGAGTTAGTTGTGGATTCACCCTATTTTGAAAAGATGGCAGATGTCTTTAGTGAACTAGATGAATCCAATGATCACGAACTTAACCAAGTGGAGAATGGAAGAGGTTCATCATTTGCAGCAGCTGGCTTCCAGAATCTGGCTTCACCATCTGCTGGTCATTCATCCTCCTTGGATATGGATCGAGGGGATCATACTGGTACAACATCAGAACTCATGTCCCGTGAAGCCCCCTCTCCCAGCTCAGGTATGATATCAGGTTCTCTATATTGATTCTAAGGGAACCGGTTGGTCTTTTGTTGCTTACCATAGAAAGGAAGAATTTTTATCATATGTCTCCCTCATGTTACATGTTTGTGAGTATAATTGCTTGTTTGTTCCTATCAGTGATGGATACTCATGCGATTGAAGGAAGGGGAAACTTCGAGTCTGTTGATTCACGAGCACCGAGGAATTGGGATCAAATAAAAGTGCCAGGCCTTACACCATCAATGTCCATGAGTGATCTCATGAATCACATTGGAAACTGTATTTCAGGCCAGATGAACTCCGGCAATACATCATCCCTGGCCGCAGATGGAGAAGAATGCCAAGAGATATTGGAAGACATAGCTCAATACCTTCTAAGTGACACCCAAAACACATCATCCTCAGATGAGAAGAGGCTAATGGCTAGGGTCAACTCTCTCTGCTGCCTCCTGCAGAAGGATCCCGCCTCTTCATCTCATCAGAATCTGCAGACCATTGGAGAGGGCAGCAGCAATGACTCGGTTTTCCAGCTGAATCAACCAAGTGGATCTTTGTTCCCAGAATTCAAACCTTCTGAAGGGTACAACATGAAGGATGCTGTCTCGTCGAGCATCAAGGCACCATCAGGGATGTCGAGAAAGGATTCGTTTGGGGATCTCCTGCTTCAGCTCCCTCGAATCGCGTCTCTCCCCAAATTCCTGTTCCATATATCGGAGGAGGATGGTGGAGAGAATCAGAGTAGATGATAGTCGAGATATTGTTCGCCTGATTTGCAGTTCCATCCCCCCCCTATGATTGTTGATGTCAATGATAATAGTTATTCCCTCCTCTCCTCTTCTTTCTTGTGATGAAGATGATTTGCTTGGTTGTTTAAAATTACATATGCAGATGTCCTATCTCTTGCTGATAGGAAGGATGCTTGAGCATTTGTTTGAACCCTAAGGGGGTGAAACTGGGATTCTGAGATTTGGCTTTGATGAAGAATCCCCAGATTTCCTTCCCGATGTACAAAAAACAAATTGGATCGTACGTTGTAGATCGTTGCCTCTCTTCTTTCTCTTAGCATTTCATATCAGTACATAGTTTCAGGATGATGTCTTTGTGACTGTATTCTGGTAGCTGCAGATTTGAGAGTTCTTCACAATGGAAATTGGAGCTCAATGTATCCAGAACAAGAACAGCCTAGTTCAGGGATCGACGAAGATGCTCGTGCCCATCGAATTTGATTATGCATCACCGGAGAAGTTTGTTGCTCTTGTGATATATCTTATTCCAGTTGGCGCAAGTATATGATTATGTATAGGACCAAAACACAATATTCAACATATGCAATAGAATCAATGCCTTCAAATTCGCCTTGAAGGCTTAGAAGACTACTTATATCAAAATGTTCATTTTATGACCCTATCCTCTACTACTATAACCCATGGAAGAAACATGAATTTGTTGCTCTTCCTAGGCTGAACCATTCAAAAAATTTGCCCTCTTATCTCAAGTCTAACAATTATGTCTACCACTTCGACTCCTACGATTTACACTTCTGTAAGGAATTCGTGCGTGCTTTCAGCTAAGGCTTGCACATATGAAGCAATCAGGCTCGCCTCCTTGCCCATCGGAAGCCATATCCAAGCACAGCGAGTGGAAGACATGGCCGCACCCCAGAACCGCAGCTTCAGGGAAGTTCACAGCCCCCGATTCGGTCTCAGGTGGGACAGGTGCATATGCCAGATCCGTCTCGCAAATCATGCAGTTCTCCCCTAGCTTCCAGTCATTATCCCCTTCATCCCCTCCCACTAAATCAGCATACAATGCTTCATCGCACTTCAGGTAATATGTCATCCCTCGATCCACTGCTTCCTTGCTCTGCGACAGGGAAGGATTCGCTGCCTTCTTCCTCTGCTGCTGTTTTCTCGGCGACCCTTTCGAACCTTGTTGTTCTTCTGCCTTCTGCTTGGTAGCTTTCGCCTTCGGACTGGTCTTCTGTGGCCCTAGCTTCAGCTTCTCCCCTGTAGGTTGAGACTGAGTTTGAAGTTGAGCTTTCGAAGCTGCCTCAGGTTTCTCCTTCGGAGTTGCATTCTTAGGAACTGGTTGCTTCTTCGCCATCGGAGGAGCTTCCTTCTGGTTCTTTACCGCTACCTTTGCTGCCCCTCCTGAAGCCTTTGCCTTGGAATCAACAGAGCCCTTCGTCGCTCCACCTTCCAATTTCAGCTTCTCTTCTAAAGCTTTTGCAGCAGCAGCAGCTGCTCTTGTTAACGGTTTGTTGTTGTTGTTACTGACATCCTTGGCGCTCGAGCTGACCGTGGGAGCGGTCAACGCCGCCTTGGGCCGCTTCGCTGCCGTCGCGGCGGAATTGGAATTGTTCCTCTCCTCCCTCTTCCCGCCGCCGCCGCCGGCGACCCTCTTGACGGTGGTGGTTTCGGCAGAGCGAGTGCTGGCAGCCTTCGTCGCTCCCTTCCCAGCCATCGTCAACAGTTTCTGGGAAACGAATTCCGTTGCAACAAACACAAACCGAACAAAATTGGGGGAAATTTTAATCGCGATCGCGAGAGAAAAGCTCAAAAAAGAAACAAACCCAATCCCTAGAATCGAACAAAAAGGAAAACCCAATCTGGGAAAATTCTCGAAAACCGGCCATGGGAAAGATAAGAGGCTGACCTGAATGAAAGATTGGACGTTCTGGACCACCCGGCGCCGGAAATCGATGGGTTCCGCAGTTGGATCCGCAAGAACAACGGACGGCATCAATCGAGGCGTTTCTTTTTTGCAGGATTTTCCTTCGATTTTCTTGGGAGGGAGAATTTTGTAACGATGGGAATGGTTAGAGAGAGAGAGGATATAGGGATTTTCGCGGGGGATTTTAATGATGACGGCGACGGCGGCGTTCTTTTCTGGCTGCTGGCTGGTTCTCCGAATACGGTGGGGAAGAGGAATTGGAGGAGGAGAAGAATAGTCCAAGCTGGAGTTCGGGCGGTTTATATATGTTTCGGTTATTGGGCCCGGCCCATGAAATATTTTTTTGGACCTGCTCTCCTTATCCATTACAGATTGTTATTGGGCTAAGTCGAGTGAGTAGTTTAGGACATTGGACTCATCGTGTCCAATTGCCGTTGGGAGTTGGATTTCAGTTTGACGATGGATTGAAATCCAACTCCCATTCAAATCTTACTCACTCGAAAGTATGAATTTTAGCATGGTGTTCAAGAGCAAATCCAACATTTTTGTACTAATTTGTAGTGTTCGATTTCAATAAGTGGTATCAGTGTCAGACCTAAAGGATTGGATGCGCAATACTGATGTTGTGTGGTCTCTCATTCCGTGACCTCGTGATTGAAAATTTGTATATGATAGAAGAAATTGAGATATGTGTATAATCCCTTATATCGATTGAAAATTCTCGCAATGCGAGGTAATTGGAGGTTTGATTAACGTTGCAGAGCAGGTCGCAACGCATACTTGGCACAGCCACAACAACCCAAGATGGGTCACTGCACCACCTTGGTCTTGCAAGATGTAGCACATGGAGAAGAAAGACAAGTAATAAGCTGCAGGGAGGGTAAATCGAACTACCCACTACACTTCATCAAAACTGTAGAATTAGTGACCACTAATTCGGGTAAAATGTATTTCATACCATTGAATTTTAAGAATTGGGATAAGAATACCATTAAAGTGTAATTAGGACACCAAATACCATTCAAGTCAATAAAAATATGCATCTATCCAATTTTCCATCCACTCAACTAATGGTAGAAAAAAAATTGTCACCTCAGCAACCATGAGCCCTATAGATTGTCGGCTCTATCTTTTATTCAAATAAAAGAACAAATAAATTATCCGAACCAAGAAATTCAATAAAATAAAACTTATTTCCTCCACTTTTTTCGTTTTCTCTCTGTAAATTGCTCCCACCCACAAATTTCTCCATACCCAAAATTAAAAAGAACCGATTTGTCTTTAACAAAATCCCACCTCATACATCTCTCCTATACTTCTCATCAAACCCACCGTTATGCTTTATGGCTTCTCTAGAAACGCAAATTTCATTGAATACGAAACAGTTATTGATTTAGGAGAATTTGTTAGACGCTTTCAATCGTCGTCGTCGTCTTCAACGACGAAGTCGCCGTAAGAGATCAGAGAATGCCGCCGTAAGAGAGACCCATAGATTTACAACTTCTCTCTCCCCTGTTTTGAAATGGGAAAACCTACAACACCAAAATTGCATGAAAGAACCTCCTCCCGACAATCCTCTTCTTATTCTTTCTCCTCCTCCGTCGCCCCACTTCCTCACAGTTGTCCCTTGCCTGCGTCAAAGTTTCACCAGCCATTACCCTTCCTCCATATCGAAATTCAAAACATCCGCCCAAATGAAACTTTTGACAATACGTTCGCTTGAGAAAGAGGATTCGAAGAATTTTGGGTAATTTTTTTTCCTTCTATTTTATAGCAAAAGCTAGCTCACCACTCACCAGTGTATTTCACCATGGTCGACACTTATTTTTTCTTCCATTAGTAGGGTGGATGAAAAAATAGAGAGATGCACATTTTATTAACATAAATGATATTTAGTGCCCTATTTGTACTTTAATGGTATTCTTCCCCCAATTCTAAGAGTTTGATGGTACGAGGGGTATTTTACCTCACTAATTCAATTAAAATTTTCTAGTGACAAATATGAAATGGAATGATAAATCCACTGTACGGACGTGTTCCTTAGTATAGAGGAAGGATTGTTGGAGTACAATCTAACTACCGTATCAGAAAATAAGAGAATGTTTTCTTGTATATAAGTGTCTGCCTAGCTCTATTAGTACCAGTCCCTTTGAGAAGGTGTCCAAAACAAATTCGTGCATTTTTTTTTAATACCAAAAGCGAATGATATCGTACTAACGTGGCGGGTATATATACTACTCTCAACAGAAGTCTTGAGAATGGTTAGGGGCTCTTCGGACTGACTTGTGTTGAACTATGACGTCTCACTCAAGCAAATGGAAAACGACGTCGTCCTTCAAAGCTCTCACAAAACCAAACCTCTGTCGTTTCATGCTCCTACACAACGTTTCATGGCCATAACCGACCATTATCCAGATCTGCTGGCCGCTCGCTTCTCGATCATCTCTTTCACCGCTTCGCTGCTCTTATATAGAAAAACACCTCTCTCGAAGCTTGCAGAAACCATCACCGCCTCTACAGAGACTAATGATGATCACAGCCTTGATCATCATCCTTAGCTAACGGCTATCTCCATCTCGTGTATAAATAGTAGGTTCTTATCTCCTTTTAAACTTGGCCGTCTGTAATAGAAACATAGAGAAGTGTCTTCTATTGCTTTGGGTCCGTGGTTTACTTCAGTAGAACAAATCACAGTGTTGTAGTATTGGGTGTTTTGTTCTTGGGAAGTTTGTCTGTTTGTTCAAAGAGCCAATTCGTTGGCTTGGCTCTTGTTGTTCTTTTGAGTTCTGTTCTTCAAAATAAATAATAGTATCCATTTCCAAAAGGGGTGTTTCTATCGAGTGTGATTGGGTTTACAAAATACATTCTTGATTCACACTCTGATTTCACAATTGGTATCAGAGCAGGTTCTTTGTTGGATTAACTATCGCCAAAGAAGATCAGTAAGATGGCTGGATCCTCATCGGCACCTGCAGCTTATTCCGCGAATACAAACCCTCCATGGTTTGATGGGACTGATTACTCAGTCTGGAAGAAGAGGATGAAGATTTACTTAAGAGGAGTTGATGGTGACTTATGGAGCATCGTTCGAAAGGGGCCAATCCCTATGGATGTTGATGATGAAGAGAAATGGGAAGATGAGCAGAAGATTTCCTCGCAACTCGACTCAAGGGCAATGCATCTTCTATTCTCAGCATTATCACCCGAAGAAAGAAATCAGGTTGCACAATGTGAAACAGCCAAAGAAATTTGGGAGTCATTGCAAACTACTCACGAAGGTACATCTGAGGTAAAGGAAAGTCGAATTGATGTTTTATTAAATGAATATGAATCGTTTGAAATGAATTCAGGAGAATCTATTTCTAGTATGTATAAAAGATTCAATGATCTAATAAATAGGTTGAAAGGCTTAGGAAAGACTTTTGCTACAAAAGACCTAGTTAGAAAAATTCTAAGAAGTCTTCCTAGAGAATGGCTTCCTAAAAGAACCGCTATAGAAGAAGCAAAAGATCTTAATACTCTGTCTATTGAGAGGTTGGTAGGATCCCTACTAAGCCATGAAGAAGTAATCACACAGATGAATAAGGAAGATAATAAGAGGAAAAAGGTGATTGCATTTAAAGCTCAAGAATATGAGAGTGACTTTGAATATGATATCAGTGAAGAATTTGAAAGAGAATTTGCATTAGTTAGCAGAAAATTTCATAGGATGTTAAGACTGAAAAGAGAATTCCAAACAAATAGAGCTTATAATGACATTCGAAACTCGGAAAACAGACACTCAGATTATAGACGAGATAGAGAAGAGAAACCTGTTTCTAAACATACAGATAAAGGGCTTATGAATAAGAATATGTCTGAAAGGCACAATCAAATGTTTGCTGACAAAAGCTCAGAAGGAAGGGAAAGGTATAAGGGAGACCAGAGGTCTCCTGTTGATAAAGATCTAACAATCTGCTACAAGTGTGGTAAGACAGGTCACATGCGATCTAGATGTCCACTCAACAAAGCCAAAGAGAAGGCACTCGCAGCATCATGGAGTGACTACAGTTCGGAAGAAGAAGAGGAAGTAAAAAACTTGGCCTATATGGCTTTTGCCTCAAAAGGAGAAGCTGATTCAGACTCTTCCAGCTGTGATGATCAGACTTTTCCAACAAGTTATCAGGTAATAAATGATAGTGACTCTGAAAGAAGTGGTCATCCCATGTCAAAAAATGAATTTCTGCATGCTTTAAGAAATTTACAAGAAGAATGCAACAGGATTAAAAGTAGATACTGTATGCTTATGACAGAAAATCAGGCAATGAAACAGGAAATAAATAATCTCAAGAGAACTATTAAGTTTCAAGATGAGTGTCAGACTAAACTTAATAAGCAGATCTTTGACTTAACTGATAAAAATCACAAGCTTAGTACTTTATGCAAGAAAACAAATGATAGATACAGTGTAAGAAACAATGAGAAAGGAATCAGAACTGATCCCAAAAGGGAATTCAGATCTCAAAGAAAGCACTTTGAGACTAGAATAGTCAGAAAGTACCCCACCATATATACCTGTTCTCATTGTAAAAGACAAGGTCATTTAGCTAATTTCTGCTATGATTTAAGGAAACCTCCTGTGTATAAATCATTTTGGGTACCAAAATGCACTAATGTTTAAATTGATTGCAGAAACAGGGAGAAAATGAGAACATTTGGTTCTTGGATAGTGGTTGCTCCCACCACATGACAGGTAGACAAGATCTATTCTCTTCCCTTACTTATAAGAAAGGAGGTAAAGTAGTGTTTGGTGATGATAGAGTAGGAATAATCATGGGAACTGGTACTATTGGTAAAAGTCCATTTCCTGTTGTGAATAATGTGTTGTTTGTTAAAGGTCTGAAGCATAACCTCCTCTCCATTAGTCAACTATGTTGTGCTGAAAATAGAGTAATATTTGAAGCTGATTCTTGTCAAATTATTAGGATTAACGATAACAAGGTGTTGTTCAGTGGAACTAAGAAAAACAACATGTATATGGTAAACTTAAAATGTTTGGAAGCTTTCAATGAAACCTGTTTTCAAGTTGTTTCTCTTGACCTAGAAATGTTGTGGCATAGAAAGTTAGGACATGTCTGTCTTTCAAAACTTTCAAAACTCTCCAAAACAAAATCTGCCAGAGGCATTCCTAGACTGAAAGATAATTCTAAGTTCTTTTGTGATGCATGTGTTAGCGGAAAGCTGGCCAAAAAGAGTTTCAAGTCAAAAAAGGATGTTACCACCACTCAGGCATATGAACTAATACATATGGACTTATTTGGACCTACAAATGTGGAGAGTCTTGGAGGAAAGTCATATGCATTTGTATTAGTTGATGATTTTTCAAGGTATACATGGGTATATCTGCTCGCTTCAAAAGATGAAGCTTTTACAAAATTCAAAATGTTTGTGCATTCTGTACTGAATGAATCTAAAAATGGAATAAGATCTATTAGGAGTGACAACGGTGGAGAATTTATATCTGATCAGTTTAGTGATCTTTGTAATGATAAGGGAATAAATCACACATTTTCTGCACCTAGGACACCCCAGCAAAATGGAGTCGTAGAAAGAAAAAATAGAACCATTATTGAAATGGCAAGAACTATGCTCTTAGAGTATAATTCGCCAAAATTTCTCTGGGGGGAAGCTGTAATGACTGCAGTATATGTCATCAATAGGGTACTAATCAGAAAAACCATAGAAAAGACTCCCTATGAGATTCTGAAACAAAAAACTCCTAATCTAGGGTATTTTCATCCGTTTGGTTGCAAATGCTATATCTTAAACACAAAGGATCACTTGTACAAGTTTGATGCAAAATCAGATGCTGCTATCTTTCTTGGATATTCAACAAAAGGTCAAGCCTACAGAGTATACAATCTGAGAACAAAACGTGTTGAAGAATCAGTGTTTGTTAAATTTGATGAATCTATGTGCGCTAATAAAGTTGCTGCAGAAAATATAGATCTCTTATTTCCAATATCAAACAAGGAAGGAGAATCTGAGCAGGAGGATGACCCTTCAAGTAAGAAACAGGATCTTCACAAAGAAGAATCAAAAGATGAACTGAATGAAGAAAACAAAAGAAATGCTCCTGCACACATACAGAAAAGACATCCACCATCCCAAATCATTGGTGACCTCAATGATGGAATACACACCAGAGGTAAGTATCATCCAGGTCAGTATGCATTTATCTCTTTACTTGAACCTAGAAATTACAAAGAAGCCTTAACTGATGATGAATGGGTGAATGCTATGCAAGAAGAACTATTACAGTTTGCTAGGATAAGAGTTTGGGAACTGGTTCCAAGACCTCTAGATCAATTAATAATAGGAACAAGATGGGTCTTTAGGAATAAAACTGATGAAGAAGGGTATGTAACAAAGAATAAGGCCAGACTTGTAGCACAAGGATTTAGCCAGGAAGAAGGGATTGATTTTGAAGAATCCTTTGCCCCTGTAGCAAGAATTGAATCAATTAGACTTTTATGTGCATATGCATGCTATATGAAGATACCCCTATTTCAAATGGATGTTAAAAGCGCATTTTTAAACGGTGAAATTAAAGAAGAAGTGTATGTAAGCCAACCACCAGGTTTTGTTAATCATGAATTTCCAGATCATGTTTACAAGTTGTCTAAAGCACTATATGGATTAAAACAAGCTCCTAGAGCTTGGTTTGACAAGCTATCTGCCTTCTTAATTAGCAAGGGATTTGTACAAGGGAATGTTGACAAAACATTATTCATAAAAAGGGAAAAAACAGACACATTAATAGTACAAATATATGTTGATGATATTGTGTTTGGATCTACTAATCCCACTATGTGTTCAAGCTTCTGTGAGTCTATGAAATCAGAATTCGAGATGAGTATGATGGGTGAGCTCTCTCATTTCCTTGGCCTACAAATTAAGCAAACCAAATCAGGTATGTTTATAAGTCAAACAAAGTACATTGAGACAATGCTTAAAAAATATGGTTTAAGCTCAGTAAATGGTAGTCCTACCCCTATGGCCACTAATCTTAAACTAGATAAAGATGAGTCTGGGATACCTTTCTCTGAAAAGAAGTATAGAGGGATGATTGGATCCCTTCTCTACCTAACTGCTAGTCGCCCAGATATCCAGTATAGTGTAGGCTTATGTGCAAGATTTCAAGCAAATCCTAAAGAAAGTCATTTTAAAGCAGTAAAACGAATTTTTAGATATCTCAAGAGCACTTGTCAAGTAGGATTATGGTATCCTATAACTGACTCATTTGAGCTCATAGGATACAGTGATTCAGATTTTGGTGGGAGCCTTACAGATAGAAAGAGTACCTCAGGAGGTATTCAATTTCTTGGCCCAGCTCTTGTGTCTTGGTTTAGCAAGAAACAAGATGCTGTTGCATTATCCACTGCCGAGGCAGAATACATGGCTGCTGGAAGTTGTTGCACTCAACTTATGTGGATGAAAGCTCAGCTTTCTGATTATGGTTTCAATTTTCATAATATACCTGTATGTTGTGATAACACTAGCACAATTTGCATGACTAAAAACCCTGTCCAACATTCCAGAACCAAACATATAGAAATAAAATATCACTTTATACGAGAATTAGTTCAAGCTGGACACATTAATCTTCTCTTTGTGTCCACTGAGCTACAACTAGCTGATCTCTTTACAAAACCTCTATCTGGAGACCGTTTCCTACAGCTGTGTACTGAGATTGGGCTGAAATCCCTTGAAGAAATAAAAAATCTCTAAAAAGCTGACAAAGCTATAAGCTGTTTACTACTCTAGGCATTTTATGCTTAGTAACTAGTAAAAACCTGACTAATTACGGCTCATGCGTGTTTTCTTTCAAAACAAATTGAATCATTACTTCCACTTTTTACAGAAGAAACTCTTCGTCTCCCCTCTGCTATCTAAGTCCCTCTCCTATTTAAAGTCTCCCTCTTCCTTCTGTTCTCTTCACTTAGCGAGCAAAGCATATCAAAAAATTCTCCCACAAACATGAGTGATTCTCTTCCCAGACCTTTTCGCTTTGATGGATTGGTGCACACCTATCCTGGCTACATGTTTCATGAGCCAGTTGTAATCAATCATCATCGCCATCTCCAACACTTTGAAAATAGAAGACTCCACCACATTACCCAACTCGACCCATATGAGTTCAATCTTTACAAATTCGACATTGTGTCTCTCATTGAAGGGCTGGGATGGGATTTTCTGCTTCGACAGCCACTGCACCCTGCTTGTCCTGGGGCTGTCAAGTATTTTTATTCAAACCTTCGAAGCCAAGGAGTCAGCACCAGATGTTTTTCAACTGTGGTCTATGGTCATTTACTGACCATCCCTGTAGCAGCACTAAGCGGGATATTAGGTTTCCCCACTCAAGGGAATGACATTGCTCATCCCTCTGAGTTCTGGAAACATGAGTTCAAGCTCCCTGTTGAGTATGGGAACTTCTCAACCGAGCCAACTGGTGGCTCAGATGTGCCTATTCCTGTTGAATGGCTGCCTCCAAGACTCAGGGTCTTCCATCACTTCATCACTCATGTGTTTTTCCCTCGTTCCTTCAACCTTGACCGGGTGCTGCCCATGGATCTTTGGATCATCTCAAGTGCTACTGCTGGGAGAAAGCTGGATTTCTGCTCCCTCCTGTTTTCAAACCTCCTACCTGTAGGAGATGAGCATTATCAAGGACTGCTTCCTTTTGGGTCTCTGATCACTCGAATGCTTATAAATCTTGGAGTAGACCTGTCTGACTTCCGCAGCATTTCCTCCACCATGTACGTGAGCGCACTCAACGTGCTCATGGTCCTCGACCTTCCTACTGATATTTCTCCTCCTCCTCCTCTCCCCTCTACCTCTATTCTTGGACCTCGTCCAAATCTGCCCTCTACCAAAAAGGCCAGGTCTGCTGGTGAATCAAGCAAGGGTGGTAACTTGGTGTTCACCGTGTCTGAAGGAGATTCTTCTTCAGATGATTCTGCTGCTTCTGCTCCTCCCTCCTAGAAGTTCTTGTTGTCAGGGGGAACTTCTTTAGTTTCATTAGATCGTTTGCAATGAATGCCACTACTTGGCAGTAGTTTAGGGGGAACTAGTTAGTACTATTTCCTTTAGCTTATGCTTTCCTTAGCTTATGTTGTCTTTAGCTGTTCTGAGTATAATCAGGACTTATTTTGAATGTACTCCTGTTGCATCTTCAATGAAAATTTCAGTTTGTTTTTCGAAGGAGTACTGCTGCGTCTTGTTTGTTTTTGTTTCAGGTGCCTCTCGGACGAAGGGGGAAATTGTTGAACTATGACGTCTCACTCAAGCAAATGGAAAACGACGTCGTCCTTCAAAGCTCTCACAAAACCAAACCTCTGTCGTTTCATGCTCCTACACAACGTTTCATCGCCATAACCGACCATTATCCAGATCTGCTGGCCGCTCGCTTCTCGATCATCTCTTTCACCGCTTCGCTGCTCTGATATAGAAATACACCTCTCTCGAAGCTTGCAGAAACCATCACCGCCTCTACAGAGACTAATGATGATCACAGCCTTGATCATCATCCTTAGCTAACGGCTATCTCCATCTCGTGTATAAATAGTAGGTTCTTATCTCCTTTTAAACTTGGCAGTCTGTAATAGAAACATAGAGAAGTGTCTTCTATTGCTTTGGGTCCGTGGTTTACTTCAGTAGAACAAATCACAGTGTTGTAGTATTGGGTGTTTTGTTCTTGGGAAGTTTGTCTGTTTGTTCAAAGAGCCAATTCGTTGGCTTGGCTCTTGTTGTTCTTTTGAGTTCTGTTCTTCAAAATAAATAATAGTATCCATTTCCAAAAGGGGTGTTTCTATCGAGTGTGATTGGGTTTACAAAATACATTCTTGATTCACACTCTGATTTCACAACTTGGATTTTGATTTTACCAAGGCTCGTCCATGATCTAGCTATGGAAAGGAACCAATGCATTGATCAAATAAAGCCTCACCCGTGAAGAAAAACACAGCATTATATCAGAAGAAGGTGGGGATGACGCCAAGTTCATATGTTCCTCTTTATCAGTTGGGTCAGCCACTCACATGTTCTAGTGGCAACAATAGGGAGCAACGACACCTAAAACATCAGAAAAAATTTGTTTTGTTACTTAGTTTCAATGGTCTCTTCGATGAGCTTTGTGTAATTAATGGGTTTAATCGATTCCATCCATTTTAAGTACTTTGAATGTTTAGTTTGGTGGCAAAATCATCCCTATTTTCTCAATACCATCCATTCAATATAATTAGTTAATTTTTTATGTAAGAGAAGAAGACAACAATCATGCATACTTAGAAATAGACAACAATCATTCTATCACACATGATTGAAAGAAATTATTTGTCAACAAGATCTTCTATGCGATGCGTATTTAAATGTCACCCACCTCGAAATCAATAGATCCAATATCACACAACATACCTCATAAAAAACGTTCATGCAATCAACACCTACTCGATTTCAAAGCTTATCTGACACTTAGCACGTCGAGAAAACGAACTCTCGACTCTTGCTGTTACAACCGATAAAACGGGAAAAATAAATTTGATAATGGATAATGTTGCCTCCCTCTGCCGACCAATTTCCAATGCATAACAAAAATAGGAGTGACCTATAACCATTGGGCTCTTTGTTTTCTTCCTTTCGTGGTCAAATTGGAATCTCTCTAATCAAAACCCTAATTCTATTGGCTAAATATTAACCGCTGCTTCCTTATCTGTAGGGTTCCCCACCGCCCTGCTTCTTGCCAGTTACCATTGGTCAACCGATTTCTCTTGAAATATATTCAGTAGTGGACTCAGAAATCTAAATAAGATTAAGATTTTACCGATTTTTTTATTTTCTAGATTTTTTTATGAATTTTATATATATTTTAAAGTTGAAAGAAGGTTATAGCACCTCTCAATATCAACTTAGCTCCGTCACTAGATATATTATTCACAAGGTTGGATAGGTATTTTGATATTCATAGTTTCATACTTGTTTGCAACAAAATATAAGTCAGACATGTTCAACCGCGAGTTGAGGCATAACCGAAGTGTGTTGACATTATGATAGCATGTGGTTAATTTGAGAATATCGGACTTCGCGATGCATCAAAATGAACTAATATTAGAGTCATAAAGTGATTTATTGAAGTCAAGATACATAGATGAAATACAATAATATAACGAAACAGAGTTCCAAAGGAACAACATGCCAAGAGTTAATCAGATACATTATAATAATAGTGAGAATCAGGACTCGTCGATGCCTCTTTTTGTCGTTCATCTAGGTTAGGCAACAGTAATACTCAATAAATTTTGCTACGTTGAAAACTGCCACAATGTATGCCTCAAATTACCACTAGAATCGACCTTACCGAACAGATTCTTTCTCTTCTCCTAACACCTTAAACTCTTAGTAGCTAAAAAGTGAAAACTTTGAGAAAGACCCGCCATGGTTCTGTCGGTTCAAAAATAAGGTGGCAAATTAACCTTTATGAGATGGGTACGTGTGCATGGCCATTGGGGGTGCACCTTCGTTTTCCTACGTACTGACTAAACCCTAATTTACATACGAACTTCCCAAATCCCAATCCAAGTTTCAAAACGGATAATGCGTGGAGCTCAAGTCACCCAACCATAATCGAGATTAAGATCTTTGATTTAAATGTCCAAAACGTAATTAGGTAACAATTATCTTTCCATGACTCATATCCTACAAAGATTGTTAAAAGGGAAGGAAAAAAAGCCATTTATGTAAAACTTTATACGGTACTAAGTTAATTAGATTTAGTTGGGACCCTATAATAATTTCGAAAGTGATGAAAATTAAAAAAAATCACACATCATCTTCTTTTCTCTTCAGTACTCTTTCAATCGAGTTCGAAGTTTATAGCGAAAGATTAGTCTCACCTAATTAAAAATTAGAATCGGAATCCCCTATTAAATGGACGATGACTTGATATTCAAGTAATTATCCATTTTGATTACCATTGTCTTAAACTAGGAATTTCCTCTTACCCTTTAATCCTAATGTGATAAATCCACCGCCCAAAGATTATCCACTCCTTCCTCATTAATTACCGTAGAGAATTTTGGTATACTAGTTCACTCTAAATTTTTTGCTTATTGTCAACTCAATTTTGATAAAATGAGTGTAGCGTTGTATTTTGAACTTAGAGATTCTCATTTCGAAGCCTTCAAAGCTCAATCTCCTTCTGTACCATTAAAAAAAACATTTTTTTCTTTTTTTTTCGAATAACTTTAATAATTATTTCTTTATTATATACATAGAACTTACCATTTGATGATTATAATCGTCATCCATCATTAAATCTCATCTTATCCACTGATTTCCCCTTCCATATTCAAATGTAATTAGAGGGAAAGAATCCAATAGAGATTTTAGATTGCCCTAAATAAGGATTTTCACGTGATTATACTAGCAATTATTATTTTACTTATTTTCTATCTCCATTATTATCATAGTGAAAACTATTTGATTGCCACGATAAGACTCCATATTCGAGTCATCCTCAACCACAAAATTTTCACATACTTTTTACGATTAAATAGACAAATCGAAATTACAGGCTCCTTTCTAAACTACACGTAATCTTCGCCGCCCTCATATGTATACGCCGATGTCTGCCATCAGTAAAATGTTACACCTAACAAATTTTTCATATCATCAAATCCATAATCTAAATTGTCAAATAAGTAAAACTATAATAGATGGAAACACAAAAAAAAAAAAAAATTACCAAAACGAGATTAAACAGCTAGCTAGTCTTATCACCAAAAGTGCAAAAAAAAAAGAAAAAAAATTACAACTCAATAAAAACCTTCCCGACTAAAGTTCTTTCCTACTATAAAACCAAATCCAAAATCCCCGCAAAGCGCATTCCACATCCTTCAAAAACACCTTCTCTTCCAAAACCTTAGAGCAAACCATGGGAACCCTAGCAGCTTCACCGACGTCGCTGGCTCCTCCTCCTCCGCCACCGCCAAAAAGACCACTGAAGAAAATCGCCGCCGTCGCCTCCATCGCCGCCGGCATCCAGTTCGGGTGGGCACTCCAGCTGTCCCTCCTCACCCCTTACGTCCAGCTCCTCGGCATCCCCCACAAGTGGGCCGCAATGATCTGGCTCTGCGGCCCGATCTCCGGGATCGTGGTCCAACCGCTGGTCGGCCACTTCAGCGACCGCTGGACCGGCCGGTTCGGCCGCCGGACCCCGTTCATCCTCTCGGGGATGGTCCTCGTCGCGGTCGCCGTCCTCCTCATCGGCTTCGCGGCCGACATCGGCCACCGCTACGGCGACTCGCTCGACGAGGGCCGGCCCAGGACCCGGGCCATCGCGGTGTTCGTGGTCGGGTTCTGGGTCCTGGACGTCTCCAACAACATGCTGCAGGGCCCCTGCAGGGCCCTGCTGGGCGACCTCTCGGGCGAGAGCCAGCGGCTCACCCGGTTCGCCAACGCGCTCTTCTCGTGCTTCATGGGCGTGGGGAACGTCCTGGGCTACCTCGCGGGAGCCCAGGACGGCCTCCACAAGTTTCCGCTCTTTCGCTTCACCGCGACCCAAGCCTGCGACGTCTACTGCGCGAACCTCAAGTCTTGCTTCTTCATCTCGGCCGCGCTCCTCATCTTCCTCACAATTATCGCCGTCGCGTATGTCCGCGAACAGCCGTGGGACCCCAACAACACCGAACCATCAGATTCGAACCTTGAGGCCAACAACAACAACAAGTCAACTTCAGGAAAAAGTGGTGGTACCACAAGCGTGTTTTCAGCGTTGAGAAATCTGGACCGTCCGATGTGGATGCTCCTTTTGGTGACGTGTCTCAACTGGATCGCGTGGTTTCCGTGGGTCCTATACGACACCGATTGGATGGGGAGGGAAGTGTACGGCGGGAGCTCGCAGGGGGATCCGGGTCGGGTCAGGCTATACGACCGCGGGGTTCGGGCCGGGTCGTTAGGGTTGATGATTAATTCGATCGTCCTCCTCGTCGTTTCGCTCGCAATCGATCCATTGGCGGGGAAATTGGGGGTGAAGATGCTCTGGGGGCTCGTGAATTTCGTATTGGGGGTTTGCTTGGTGATGACGATTGTGATCACGAAATTGGCGGAAACAGAGAGGCGGAGGGGACACGGCGGCGGCGGCGGCGGAGTCGTGGGGCCGTCGTCGGGGATCAAGAACGGGGCGCTGGCTGTGTTCGGGGTTTTGGGGCTGCCGCTGGCGGTGACGTACAGCATTCCGTTCGCGATGGCGTCGATCTACTCGCACGGCTCCGGCGCCGGGCAGGGATTGTCGCTGGGGGTGGTGAATCTGGCGATCTGCCTGCCGCAGATGGTGATCTCGCTCGGGAGCGGGCCGTTCGATGCGGCGTTCGGCGGCGGAAACTTGCCGGCGTTTATCGTCGGGACGGTGGTGGCTTTCGTCAGCGCGATCTGCGCCGCTACTCTGCTGCCGAAGCCGAAGAACTCGTCGGGAAATTAGTGGTGATAATTACCGATTAATGATAATATTGTGTGTGTGTTTTTTTTTTAATTCGAGTGTATAATTTTTCTGTTCTTTGTCCGGCTCGTATTAGTGTGTTAGTTAGAGGATTATTGATGCGTTGTCGTTTGGAGTTTTCCCGATTTTAATGGGAGAAGAGGTGTTATAGTGTGGTACTGTGGTTTATAATGTTTGAGGCTTTTGATTATCCTACAATGTCTATTAATGGGTTCTTTACGTGTTCATCTTTAATTGTGTTTTGATGTGATGTACGAGTAGTTTCATTGTAGGATTTGTGGGGATGCGAACGTCTTGATTTATCATAAGTCATTATAATGGCCAATTGACATTATTATGAATAAAACTGTCACGAACTATTAGATTTGTGATTGATACCTTCAATATCGATATTATTCATCAACTAAAGGGTGCACTCAAATGCCATTGCCATGTGTAGGGAATTTAAACAATGAAAACTAGCATAAAACAACAAAATCGAAAACTAAGATAATTTACTACATATTAGAGGGGAAAAGGACTCAGAATAATTTGTGTGATTCATTAACCTCAAAATCAGTTGATAATGGTAAAATGGTTGTTATAGTGTGTTAGTAGGAGGATTATTGATGCATTGTGGTTTGGAGTTTTCCCGATTTTAATGGGGAAAAAGTTGTTATAGTGTGTCAATTAACGAGTTCTTTGCGTGTTCATGTTAATTGTGTTTTGATGTGATGTACGTAGTTTCATTGTAGGGTTTGTGGGATGCGAACGTCTTTATTTGTTATAACTTATAAGCAATCATAATGGTCAATGGACATTATTATGAATAAAACTGTCACTGACTATTAGATTTTGATTGAGACTTTCGATATCGATATTATTCATCGACTAAAGGGTGCACTCAAATGCCATTGCCATGTGTAGGGAATTTAAACAATTAAAACTACGTAGAACAACAAAATCGAAAACTGAGATAATTTACTACATATTAGAAGTGGAAAAGAACTCAAGAATAGTTTGTGTGATTCATTAACCTCAAAATCGGTTGATTAATGCTTGGTCATTTATGGAGTGAAGTTCTTGTTTGTTTTTTTCTTATAAATCGGAACAATACAATTTATCAAACCAAATTCAGATTACTATTAGTTCAATCGTTTGGAATAAAGTTATAAGTAATGAGGATTTGTTCCAATTGACATTGAATGTAACCAGCAACATCAAGAATTTGACAAAGACCCCTAAAATAGGTTTTGGTACTATAGACGAATGCCATATTACACATCACCATCAGAATGAATAACATTGAGAGAGAGATCTATCTCAATCCGTTTCAAAAGTAAGAAAACCACGTCGAGAAACCGACGCAAAAAACAAGTTATTATTTGAGACAAACATATGGAACAAAATATATGGAATTAGTGTAAATTACTTAACCGTAACTGTATCTCAATGTAGTCTCATGGGAGGATTCATTGAAATGTAACTTCTTGACTTATTATACACAATCATAACACGACTAATTTGCCATTGACACAACATGTCGAATTCTCCTTGAAGTATGTAGTCAAAATTGATTTAGAATCAACGTTATCGTGAGTTTGAAAACTGCCACACCGACTACTAGATTTTTGGTTGCGACCTTTGAAATAGACATTGTTAATCAAATAATCAGTTCTCCTTGAAATATGTAGTCAAAATTGATTTAAAATCAACGTTATCGTGAGTTTAAAAACTGACACACCAATTACTAGATTTTTTGGTTGCGGCCTTTGAAGTACGACCTTGCCTTCAATTCGACAATCCAGCAAACAAACAAACCAACATCGTATCAAAACACCAAAAGCCAATTACACACCAATTCACTCAATAAAAGACCAAGCATTGCCAACCAATTCTGTTACAAATGACATGAATCTAAAAACCAGCATCAAGACTTCAATAGATATCAACTAGTATATATTAGGGCATTTAGCACAACACACAATGACAAATTTATCTCAACTCGTACCAAAGATAACAAAACTCATAAAGTAGATTATTCTGGTAATCATCGAGATCAATACTACATTACACACCAATGAGAAGATCCGTCGTAATCAGTACCGAAATAAACAATATACATTAAAAATCATACACAAGAAGCAAGTTATTACCTAGGGAGAATTTGAAACACTAACTAACCATTTCTTTGTGACAACATACGATAATGATAGAAAAACTTAGTAAGTTACATCGATTCTCATACCAAAGCAACAAGATAATTATCTGTCCGAGGGTTAGTCCATAGACACATATGATCAAATAAAATTCGAAATACTAGAGAGTAGACCATTTAGTCTCATGAGAACGACATATAACGATGATGATCGAAAAGGCTTACCTCGACTTAGATAAAACGAGGAAATATATGGAGCACAACCCTGTAGTACTTGATGCCAACCATACATACTTCCATTACGACGAAAAATCTACATATCCGAGAGTTAATCCGAAACTACCAACAACATACATCAACAAAAGATCCGATAGGACTCTCCCACATTAGAAAGTTAACCCTAAATAAAACCCTAACCCTCGAAACTCTATATGAATTCCCGATCAATCATAATACCTTCCTCCTCCTCCTCCCCAATTCTGCCTCTTCACCAACTTCATGTTCAAGAACACGAACCCTTCCGCCCTACACTCCCCTCTTTCGGCCCTCACGAGCCCGAACCTCCCGCCTTTTTCCTCCCCCAGCTTCGGCACCCTCACCTTCGCCCTCCCGACGACGGCGTTCCCGCGCGACGTCCCCGGGTCGGGCACCGACTCGGCCCACCCGTCCCGCTCCACCTCCACGCTCAGCGTCCCGTCGTAGTTCAGCGACCCGACCACGACGGGGATCTCGAGCCTCTGCCTCCAGACCGGGCTGGTCCAGGTCCGGACCGTGCTGGTCCAAACCTGATCCGCCGGGTCGACCCACAGATTGAGCCGGTAGCACCGATCGTCGGGGCCGACGTCGCCGTGGTCGGCGAAGGAGTCGATCTCCGCCGCCGAGCTGACGTCGACCAGCAGCGTGAATTCCCTCCCGTGGTCGATCACTCTCTTCCCCTGCGCCCGCTGATATCGCCGGGACATTGGGTCGGGCGTCGGAGTCGCTTTTTTTTTTTCTTTTTCTTTCGGGGTTGGGTTGTTTTTCTTTTATGTTTTGAGACTTTGAGTTACAGTGTGGCACGGTTAAATATATATATATATATAAGAGGGGGACAAGAGAAGTAGTAGAAGTAAAGACTAAAGAGTAAAGAGTGAACTAAAAGAGGAATATTCATTCTCCAATTAAGGTAGAAATCTACCGAGTAGAAAAGACTGCACCATCAATATAGGCAAAATTCTTAGGTTCTCCCACTAGGGGTTGGGAAAACGGTTGCGGTTTCGTGGTTAAACATGAGGGTGGTAAATGGTTAGTTGTTAGCAGATAATTCCAATATATTTTTTTTAGTGGTCGGTTTTGGTTAGCTGTATTTTGTTTAGTGGTTAATATAAAAATCGATAACCGCCTATTAGTATAATGACATTGTTTTGGACTTTTAGTTAAAAAGGAAAAGTCCCAAGATTAATTCAAAACCAACCAAAGTAACAATCCCAAACATTCTAATTTACGCCTATTGCAAACAAGCCTCCTCCCAAATTCTCAAATATGTTTAAGAGTTAGAACTCAAAAGTCACCTCTCTCTCTGACTCCACTTTGCAGTCCCTCGCGCCCTAGTAGTCTTCGTTTATTTGATGTTTATGGATGATGATGATCTTGTGGTGCTTGTGTTTCATTTCTTGCTAGTTGGTACTCGCTAGTTAGCATTTGATTATTTGTAATATTATGTGTTTGAATTTGGAATATTTATTCACAATAGGTGTTGTATTGGATTGATGTTATAATTATTTGTATGATTATATTTTAGTATTAAAAAGGACACCACATAGAATTTTTTTTAAAAAAAATATTCTTAGGTTCTCCGGGAGTAGGGGTGAGAAAATGGTTGCGGTTTTATGGTTAAACTTGGGATGGTAAATGGTTAGTTGTTAACTGATAACCCCAATATTTTCTTAGTGGTTCAATTTTATTTAATTTTGGTTAGCTGTATTTTGTTTAGTGGTTAACCGATATAAAAATCGATAACCGCCTACTAGTATAATGACATTGTTTTGGACTTTTAGCTAAGAGGAAAAGTCCCAAGATTCAAAACCAATCAAAGTAACAATTCCAATATTTTTAATTTACACCTATTGCAAACAAGCCTTCTCTCAAAGTCTCAAATATGTTCAAGAGTTAGAATCCGTAAGTCACCTTTCCCTGACTCCACTTTGCAGTCCTTCGCATCCTAGTTGTCTTTGTTTATTTGATGTTTGTGGATGATAATGATCTTGTGGTGCTTGTGTTTGATGCCTTGCTAGTTGGAACTCGCTAGTTGGATGAAGACTTTTGATTATTTGTAATATTATGTGTTTGAATTTGGATGATTTATCCACGACAGGTGTTGTATTGAATTGATAATATTTCCTATAATTATTATTTATTTAATTTATTTTTTATTTTTGAATTTTTTGTATGATTATATTTTAGTATTAAAAAGGACACCATATAAAATTAAAAGAAAAACATTAGTCACATGTGGAGGTTGTTATTTGTTAGCGTTTAACCGTCGAACTAACTGCTAATCGAGCCGACAACAAATGATTAACCGATAAGCTCTATCAGTTCGGTTATCGGCATGCATTTTTTACTTAGTGGTTAAACACTAACTACCATATTGGTTAGTGGTTAATCGAACCGATTAGCACCCTTAATTAAACCGAAACCATAAATAATAAGCGCAATTTTGGGGTTAAACCAAAACCAAAAAGAATCGGCCAAAATATGTGATTGATAGATTTCAATATTGGTGAATAATAGATCTCAAAAGAATCAGCAAAAATATGTGATGGATAGCATTCAAAACAAGTGAAAAATAGATTTTCCAAAAATTGGCCAAAATTTGTGATGGATAACCTTCAAAATCGTTGAATAATAGAATTCGAAAGAATTGGTCAAAATCTGTGATGGATAGACTTCAAAACTGGTGAAAAATACCATTTCAAAAATCGGCCAAAATTTGTGATAGATAGCCTTCAAAATTGATGAATGATAGAATTCAAAAGCATTGGCCAAAACCAGTGATGGATAACGTTCAAAATCGGCGAATAATAGCATTCAAAAGGATCGACCAAAATCAGTGATGGATAGCGTTCAAAATCGTTGAAAAAATAGCATTCTCAAAACTTGAACAGACTCTGTGATGGATAACATTTAAAATTGGTAGATAGCAACATTAAAAAAATCAATCAAAATTTGTGGTGTATAGCCTTGAAAATTGGTGAATAATAGCTTTCAAAAGTATCGGCCAAAATCTATGATGGATATCTTCAAAATTGGTGAATAATAGCTTTCAAAAGTATCGGCCAAAATCTATGATGGATATCCTTCAAAATTGGTGAATAATAGCATTCAAAAGAATCGACAGAAATCTATGATGGATAGCCTTTAAAATCGGTGAATAATAGCATTCAAAAGACTTAGCCAAAATTAGTGATGGATATCCTTCAAAATGGGTGAAAAATATTATTCCCAAAAATCAAATAGAATCTGTGATGGACAACCTTAAAAATTGGTGAATAATAGCATTCAGAAAAATTGGCCAAAACCCGTGATGGATAGCCTTCAAAATTGGTGAATAATAGCATCAAAAGAATCGGCAAACTCTGTAATGGATAGCCTTCAAAACCGGTAAAAATAGTATTCCCAAAATCGGCCAAAATCTGTGATGTATAGCCTTCAAAATCGATGAATAATAGTAGTCAAGAGAATCAACCAAAATATGTGATAGATAGCCTTCAAAATCTATGAAGAATAACATTACCAAAAAGTGGACAAAATTTGTGATGGATAGCCTTCAAAATCAGTGATAATAGTATTCAAAAGAATGGGACAAAATCTGTGACGGATAGCAATCAAAACCGGTGAAAAATATCATTTTAAAAATTGGCTAAAATATGTGATGGATACGCTTCAAAATCAGTAAACAATAGCATTCATAAGAATCGACAAAGATATGTGTTGGATAGCCTTCAAACTTGGTGACTAATAGCATTGAAAATAATCGGAAAAAACATGTGATGGATAGCCGTCTAACATGTGAAAAATTGCGTTTCCATAAATCGGCCAAAATCTGTGATGGATAGCTTTCAAAATTGTTGAATAATAGCATTCAAAAGAATCGACCAAAATCTGTAATGCATAGCGTTTAAAATGAATAATAGCATTCAAAAGAAACGGCCAAAATTTCTGATGGATAGCTTCAAAGTCGATGAAAAATATCATTCCCAAAAATCTGCCAAACTTTGTGATGAGTAGCATTCACAATTGGTGTAAAATAACATTCAAAAGAATCTTCCAAAATCTGTTATTAATAGCCTTCAAAATTGGTGAATAATAACATTCAAAAGGATCAGCAAAAATCTGTGATGGATAGCCTTCAAAATCGATGAATAATAGCATTTAAAAGAATCGACCAAAATCATTGATGGATAGCCTTCAAAATCAGTGAAAAATAGCTTTCAATGGAATCGGCCAAAATTTGGGATGGATTGCCTTCAAATTGTTGAAAAATAGCATTCCCAAAAACTGGCCAAAATCTGCGATGGACAGCCTTCAAAATCGCTGAATAATAACCTTCAAAAGGATCAGTAAAAATCTGTGATGGATAGCAATCAAAACAGGTGAAAAATAGCATTCACAAAAACTGCCCAAAATCTATGATGGATAGCATTCAAAATCGGTGGAAAATAGCATTCAAAATAATCGGTCAAAATCTTTGGTAGATAGCCTTCAAAGTTGTGAATAATAACATCCAAAAGAATCGTCTAAAACATGTGATGGATAGCCTTCAAAATCGGTGAATAATAGCATTCAAAAGAATTGTCCCAAATCTGTTATGGATAGTTTTCAAAATCACTGAATATGGCATTCAAAAGAATAGGCCAAAATTTGTGAAAGAGGCCTTCAAAATCGATGAAATAGCATTCAAAAGAATCTGCTGAAATTTGTTATTTATATCCTTCAAAATCGGTGAATAATAGCATTCAAAAAATCAGCATAAATCTATGATGGACAACATTCAAAACCAGTGAAAAATAACATTCACGAAAAGCAGCCAAAATCTGTGATGGATTGCCTTCAAAATCGGTGAATAATAGCATTCAAAAGAATCGGCCAAAATCTGTGATGGACAACATATAAAATTGGTGAGTAATATCATTCCAAAAAATCGGAAAAAATCTACGACGGATAGCTTTTCTAAATCATGACTAATAGCATTACTTAAAATCATAAAACATTTGTGATGGATAGCCTTCAAAATCAGTGATTAATAGCATTCAAAAGAATCGACCAATTTTTTTGATAGATAGCCTTCAAAATAAAAAAAAATAACATTTAAAAAATTTGGCCAAAGCCTGTTATGAATAAGCCTTCAAAAGAATCGCCCCAAATTTGTGATGGACAACCTCTAAATACAGTGAATAATAGCATTCAAAAGAATCGGTCAAAATCTGAGATGGATAGTCGTCAAAATCAGTGGAAAATAGCATTCAGAAAAATTGGTTAAAATCTATGATGGATAACCTTGAAAATAGGTGAAAAATGTGATTGATTGAATGTGGTAGTTTGCATTAATTAGGAGAGTAGTTCAAGTACCAACTCTTCAAAAAAAAACGTAGCTACAAAATAGGAGCCTCTAAGCCACTAACTAAACTAATTACATTAATTAAATACAAATGATTTAAATTAAGAAGATCCCTTATCAAGCCCCCCGCAAAATGGTGGCGGGTACTACACCAATTTTGGACCGAAGGAGCTGCAAGTGTGTGATCGGCAGTGGCTTAGTCAAGGAGTATGCGAGTTGATGGATTGTGGGAATATGCTGAACATAAAGATCCTTCATCTGGACGAGGTCACCTACCAAGAGGTAGTCGAGAACTAGATGTTTCATGCGAGAGTGATCGATCGGATTAACAAAGAAGTGGACAGACCCAAGATTTTCACAGTGCAGAGCTGGCGTGGAGGAGAGTGGTTGATGGAGCTCACTGAGCAAATTTCAAAATCCACATAATTTTAGAGGTGCCTTTCAAATAGCGGAAGAGGCGCTTGACATGTTGCAATGAAGCTGGGTGGGAGCATGCATGAACTGTGAAAGCTTGTTTATCAAGAAAGCAACATCGGGGCGAGTGCCGAACAATTATTGGAGAGAGCCAACCGCCTCCTAGTATAAGGTAAGATCAGCGGGTGGAATGCGCTTCACGAGGGTGAGCTTGGCGGTGGAAGACAACAGCGTAGTTGTCGGGCGAGTATTAGACATGCCAAACCTCTCAAGGATATCAAGCACATACTTGTGTTGAGAGAGTAGATAACCATCAGTGGTGGGGAGGACTTCAATACCAAGGAAGTAGCCGACATCACCAAGTCTTTTGAGCAAAAAGCGGGCAAATAGCCATGCTTGAAACTGAGAGATAGGGGGCACATGGTTGCCCGTTAAGAGAGATCGTCGACATAGGCAAAGAAGTAGAGAGTCACATAGCCCTTGTGGTAGACAGTTAGGGAGGCATCATAATTGGACATCATAAAACCTTCTTGCTCAAGAAAACTAGACAACTCCATATACCAGGAATGTGGGGCTTGACAAAGTCCATAAATCGGCCGAGAGAGACATCATATATGATTAGGATGGGTTGGGTCGCGGAAACTAGGCGGCTGGGCCATGTAGACGATTTCCTGGAGAGAACCTTGTAGAAACGCATTATTCACATCGAAGTGAAAAATAGGCCAATGGTTAGATAGAGTAATAGAGAACAGTGTGCAAATAGTGATTGGTTTGAGGGTCGGACTGTATGTATCATGAAAGTCGATGCCAGGGCAAGGGCGAATCCCTTAGCAACTAGGAGGGCTTTGAACCAATCAATGGACCCATCTGGTTTGCGTTTAATGCAAAAAATCCAACGACACTTGATAATATGCTGATGAGTGGACGTGGCACGCGAGTCCATGTGTGATTATACAACAGAGCAGTGTACTCCACCCACATAGTCGAGTTCCAACGTGGGTTAGCGAGAGCTTGCTTGACCGAGCGCAGCTCGACCTCAAGGGAGAGAAGCTGGGCAGTAAAAAGCTTTTTGGGACAGAATATACCGTGTCGGCTATGAGTCGTGGCCTGGCGGGCAGGTTGCGGCGGCTATTGATTTTGAAGAGATATATGTGATGCTACCCCTTTGGAGTCTCCCAAACATGCACCCGGAAGAAATCCGCCCAAATCGGTGCTTAATGGACTTAGTCATCGTTGAAGAATAGCCTTAGGCCGCATACATGATCTGTAGAATTCAAAATCCAAGGAAAATGGACTTTCAAAAAAAAAAAATTGCCAAAAAAATTACGAAAATGTCACCCAAAAACGAATTCGCCCAAATCGGTGCTTAATGGACTTAATCATCAGGTGGAGAATAAGATCAATAGACTTCATTATCAGTGGAGAATAGCCTTGGTTGAATCCGTGATGTGTAGTTTTCAAAATTGAAAGAAAATAGCATTACGAGAAAATCTCCCGAAATCTATGATGGTACCCCTTTGGAGTCTGTCAAAAATGGACCCGAAAGAAATCCGCCTAAATCGATGCTTAATGAACTTAATCATCGTTGAATAATATCCTTAGGACGAATCAGTAATCTATAGCCTTCAAAATTCAAGAGAAATGGCCTTTTGAAAAAAAATTGCCCAAAAAATTATGAAAATACCATCCGAAAAAGAATTCGCCCAAATTGATGCTTAATAGACTTAATCATCGGTGAAAAATAGGATCAATAGACTTCATTATCGGTGGAGAATAGACTCGGGCTAAATCTGTGTTTTGTAGCCTTCAAAATTGAAAGAATATTGCATTTCGGGAATACTGCATTAACATGACTCGCTTTTAGCGCTCTTGGTATGAAACTGGAGAGCAAAGGCTTCTCTTGGCTACGTCCATACGCAAACTAAAGGAGTATGGCCGAATATTTTATGTATCATAAACGACACACTTTAATCATTTGTGATGATTGTAAGGAATTCGATTTTTACAAGTAAATGCTCCATATTGCATTTCAGGAAAATCGCCCGAAATCTGTGATGGTACCTCTTTGAAGTCTGCCAAAAATGGATAAGGAAGAAATCCACCCAAATCGGTGATTAATGGACTCAATCATCGTTGAAGAATAGCCTCACGCCGAATCCGTTATCTATAGCGTTCAAAATCCAAGAAAATGGTATTTCGAAAAAAATCGCCCAAAAAATGGACAAGGAAGAAATCCACCCAAATTGTTGCTTAATGTACTTAATAATCATTGAATAATAGCCTAGGGTTGAATCTGTGGTCTGTTGCATTCAAAATCGAAAGAAAATGGCATTTCGGGAAAATCTCCCAAAATCTGTGAAGGTACCCCTTGGAGTATTCCAAAAAATGCTCCCGAAAGAAATCCGCCCAAATCGGTGTTTAATGGACTTAATCATAGTTGAAGAATAGCCTTAGGCCGAATCCGTGTTGCGTAGCCTTCAAAATTGAAGGAAAATGTCCTTTTGAAAAAAATCGACCAAAAATTTGTGAAATGCCATCAGAAAATGAATTCGTCCAAATTGGTGCTTAATGGACTTAATCATCGGTGGAGAGTGAGATCAATAGAATTCATTATCGGTGAAGAATAGGATAAGGTTGGATCTATGATCTGTAGCCTTCAAAATTGAAAAAAAAAATGCATTTCGAGAAAATCGCCCAAAATTTGTGATGGTACCCCATTGGATTCTGCCAAAAATGGAAATCCAACCAAATCGGTACTTAATGGACTAAATCATCGTTGAAGAATAGCCTCAGGCGAATCCGTGATCTGTAGCATTGAAAATTTAGGGAAAATAGACTTTCGAAAACAATCTCTCTAAAAATTATGAAAATGTCATCCGAAAATGATTTCGCTCAAATCGATGGTTAATGAAATTAATCATCAGTGGAGAGTAGAATCAATAGACTCCATTATCGGTGGAGAATAGTCTCGTGTTGACTTCGGGATGTGTAGCCTTCAAAATCGAAAGGATGCAAAATTTTGGAAAAATCGCCCGAAATCTGTGATGGTACCCTTTTGAGTCCGCAAAAATGTACCGGGAAGAAATCCGATCAAATCGTTGCTTAATGGTCTTAATCATCATTTAAGAGTAGTCTTAGGCCGAATTTGTTATATGTTACCTACAAAATACAAGGAAAATGACGTTTCGAAACAAATCGCCCGAGAAATTACGAAAATGCAATTTGAAAATAATTCGAGAAATCTATGATCAAGAAGATTAGGAAGAAATTCGCCCAAATCGGTGTTTAATGGACTTAATCATCGTTGAAGAATAGCTTCAGGTCGAACCCGTGATCTGTAGCCTTCAAAATCCAATGAAAATGGCCTTTTGAAAAAAATCGCCCAGAAATTTACAAAAAATGCCCACCGAAAATGAATTCGCCCAAATCTGTGTTTAATGAACTTAATCATCGGTGAAGAATACTATCAATGGACTTTATTATCTATGGAGAATAGCCTCGAGCTGAATTTACGATCTATAGCATTCGAAGCCGAAAGAAAATGACATTTCGAGAAAATCGTCCTAAATTTGTGATGGACTTAATCTGACCAAATCAGTGCTTAATGAACTTAATCATCGTTTAAGAATAGTCTTACGCCGAATATGTATCTTTAGGGCCTGTTTACTTTCATTTCTGTTTCCTGTTTTTGAGAAAACAGATGTTGAAAACAGGTGAAAACAACATTTTATCGTTTCCGAAAACAGCAGGAAGTTGCCACTTTCTGTTTTCATAGTTGGAAACGAATAGAAAACGGAATGAAAAGTAAACAAGTTTTCTCGTTTCGGTTGTCAAATTGATGACATAAAAACAGAAAACAGGAAACGAAAATGAAAGTGAACAGGGCCTTAGCCTTCAAAATTGAAAAAAATAGCGTTTGGACATAAATCGCCCGAAATACGAAAATGCCCTTTGAAAAGAATTCGCCCAACTCAGGTGCTTAATGGACTTAATCACCGGTGGAGAATAGGATCAATAGAATTTATTATCGGTGGATAATAGCCTAGGGCAGAATCATGATCTGCAGCCCTCAAAATCGGAAGAATATGACATTCGGGAAAATCGCCCGAAATCTATGATGGTACCCCTTTGGAGTCTGCCAAAAATATATCAGGAAGAAATCCACCCAAATCGGTGCTTAATGGAAATAATCATCGTTGAAGAATACCCTCAGGCCGAATCCGTGATCTGTAGACTTCAAAATCTAAGGAATGGCCATCCAAAAAAATCGCCCAAAAATTAAGAAAATTCCATGCGAAAATGAATTTGTCCAAATCGGTGTTTAATGTACTTAATCATCTATGGAGAATACCCACGGACTGAATCCATGATATGTAGCATTCAAAACTGAAAGAAAATTACATTTCGACAAAATTGCTTGAAACTAGTGATGGTACTACTTTCGATTCTGCCAAAAAAAACACCCATAATAAATCCGCCCAAATCGGTGCGTAATGGACTTAGTCATCGTTGACGAATAGCCTCAGTCCGAATCCGTGATCTGTAGCCTTCAAAATTCAAGGAAAATGGCCTTTCAAAAAAAAAACGACCAAAAATTGTGAAATGTCATCCGAAAATGAATTCGTATAAATTGGTGCTTAATGGACTTAATCATCGGTGGATATTAGGATCATTAGACTTAATTATCGGTGGAGAATAGCCTCGGGCTGAAATCGTGATCCGGACCCTTCAAATATTCAAGGGAAATGACCTTTTGAAAACAATCGCCCAAAAATTTACGAAAATGTCATCCTAAAATGAATGTGCCCAAATCAGTGCTTAATGAATTTAATCATTGGTTGAGAATAGGATCAATAGACTTAATTATCGGTGGAGAATAGCCTCAGGATGAATTCGTGAATTGTAGTCTTCAAAATCGAAAGAATATGGCATTTAGGGAATATTGCCCGAAATTTGTGATGATACCCCTTTGGGGTCTGCCAAAAATGCACCCGGAAGAACTCCGCCCAAATCGCTGCTTAATGGACTTAATCATCATTGAAGATTAGTCTCAGGCCGAATCTATTATCTGTAGCCTTCAAAAGTCAAGGAAAATGGCCTTCAGAAAAAATAACCCAAAAAATTACAAAAATACTCGAAAATGAATTCGCCCAAATCTTTGTGTAATGGACTTAATCATCAATGGAAAATAGGATCAATAGACTCCATTATCGGTAGAGAATAGACTATGGCTGAATCCAGGATCTATAGCTTTCAAAATCAAAAGAAAATGTCCTTTCGCGAATATTGTCCGAAATTTGTGATGGTAACCCTTCGTAGTCTGCCAAAAATGGATCAAGAAGAAATCAGCCCAAATCGGTGCTTAATGGACTTATTCATCTTTAAAGAATAGACACGGGCTGAATCCTTGATATGTAGCATTCAAAATAGAAAGAAAATGGCATTTCGAGAAAATCGCCTGAAATCTGTGATGGTACTCCTTAGCAGTCTGCCAAAAATGCACCCAGAAAAATATGTCCAAGCCAGTACTTAATGGACTTAATCATCGTTAAATAATAGTCTCGGGGCTAATCTGTGATTTATAACATTCAAAATCCAAGGAAAATAGTCTTTCGAAAAAAATCTCCCAAAAAATTACAATAATGTCATCTGAAAATGAATTCGCCCAAATCTGTGCTTAATTGACTTATCATCGGTGGAAAATATGATCAAAAGACTTCATTATCGGTGGCGAATAGCCTCGGGATGAATCCGTGATCTGTAGCATTCAAAATCGAATGAAAATTACATTTCAGAGAAATCGCCAAAAATATGTGATGTACCTTTGGAGTCTGCCAAAAATGCACCCGAAAGAAATCCCCCAATTCGGTGCTTATATAGACTTAGTTATCATTGAAAAATAGCCTCAGCCCGAATCTATGATCTTTAGCCTTCAAAATTAAAGGAAAATGGCCTTTCGAAAAAAATCGCCCGAAAAATTGCATAAATGTCATCCGAAAATGTATTTGCCCAAATTGGTGGTTAATGGACTTAATCATCGGTGGAGAATAGGATTAAT
The DNA here is from genome assembly GCA_946122785.1 of Linum tenue. Classification (NCBI taxonomy): domain Eukaryota; kingdom Viridiplantae; phylum Streptophyta; class Magnoliopsida; order Malpighiales; family Linaceae; genus Linum; species Linum tenue. The sequence goes on from CAMGYJ010000003.1 coordinate 34,447,401, forward strand.
AGACTTCATTATCGGTGGATAATAGCCTCGGGTTGAATCCGTGATCAGTAGCAATCAAAATCGAAAGAAAATGACATTTTGGGAAAATCTCCCGAAATTTGTGATTGTACCCCCTTTGGAGTCTGCCACAAATGAACCAAGAAGAAATTTGCCCACTTCGGTGCTTAATGGACTTAATCATCGTTGGAGAATAGTCTCGGACTGAATCCGTGATCAGTATCATTCAAAATAAAAAAATGGCATTTCGGGAAAATTGTCTGAAATCTAGGATGGTACCCCTTTGGAGTCTGCCAAAAATAAGCCCGGAAAAAATCTGCCCAAAATGGTGCATAATGGACTTAAACATCGTTGAAGAATATTCCCAGGCTGAATCTGTGATCTGTAACCTTCAACATCCAACGAAAATGTCCTTTCGAAAAAATTCGGCCAAAAAATTACAAAAATGTCATCCGAAAATGAATTCGCCCAAATCGATGCTTAATAGACTTAATCATCGGTGGAGAATAGGATCAATACACTTCATTATCGATGAAGAATAGCCACATGCTCAATCCGTGATTTGTAGCCTTCAAAATTGAAAGAATATGACATTTGGGGAAAATTGCCCGAAATCTATGATAGTACCCCTTTGAAGTCTGCCAAAAATGGACGAGCAATAAATTTGCCTAAATCAGTGCTTAATGGACTTAGTCATCATTAACGAATAGCCTAAAGCCAAATCCGTGATCTGTAGCCTTCAAAATTAAATGAAAATGGTCTTTCCAAAAAAATCGCTAAATAATAGTGAAAATGCCATCCGAAAATGAATTCACCCAAATCGGTGCTTAATGGACTTAATCATTGGTGGAGAATAGGATCAATAGACTTCATTATCGGTGGGGAATATCCTGGGGCGGAATTCGTGATCTATAGTTTTCAAAATCGAAACAATATGGCATTTCGGGAAAATCGCTTGAAATCTGTGATGGTACCCCTTTGGAGTCTGCCAAAAGTGGACCAGGAAGAAATTGGCCCAAATCGGTTATTAATGGACTTAATCATCGTTGAAGAATAGCATCGGGCCGAATTCGTGATTTTTAGCCTTCAAATCCTAGGAAAATGGCCTTTCAAAAAAAAAAATCACCCAAAAAATTACGAAAATGTCATCCGAAAATGCATTCGCCAAATCGGTGCTTAATGAACTTAATCATATGTGGAAAATACTATCAATAGACTTCATTATCTATGAAGAATACCATCAATAGCTGAATCCGTGATCTGTAGCTTTCAAAATTGAAAGAATATGGCATTTCAAAAATATCGTACGAAATCTATGATTGTATCCCTTTGAGATCGGGCAAAAATGCACCCAAAAGAAATCCGCCCAAATTTATGCTTAATGGACTTAATCATCGTTGAAAAATAGTCTCAGGCAAAATTTGTGATCTGTAGTTTTTACAATTTCAAGGAAAATGGCTTTTCAGAAAAAATCGCGCAAAATATTGTGAAAATTCCATCCGAAAATGAATTTGCGCAAATCGTCGCTTATGGACTTAATCATCGGGGGAGAATAGGATCAATAGACTTCATTATCGGTGGAGAATTACCTTGGGCTGAATCTAGGGCTGTCAGTCGGTCGGTTTCGGTTTAACCGAAAACCGATTTCTCGGTTATCGGTTAAACCGAGACCACGCTGACAGTCACCGGCCACCGACCTCCTAGCATGCTTCGGTTTGTCGCAAACCGACCGACCGTTTAACGGTTAAACCGCGGTTAATTGACTATCCGAAAAAAATTATTATTTATAATCATTAATTTATTATTTAATTATATGAAAACCTTTAAAAAACTAAAAAGAAAATGGAGATAGATGGAGACAGACAGTGAGACTCCTCATCTCTCCACTCTCCTCCCGTCGCAGTATCACACCTAGCCACCCACCAATCCTGCCGCCGCAAACAAAAGTCGGAGAAGGAGGAAGGACGGCGACGGCGACTCGCGGAGAGGAAGGACGACGGCGACTCTTCATCTCCTCCGACCTATCTTCCCTCCATGGCTCCACTGGTCACTAATCCTCCCGCCGCACCCACCAATCCGTAGATCCAGAATTCAGATCCCCACCTTCTTCGTCGCGCTCCCTGCATGGCTGCATCTCCAACCAGATCGAAGAGATCTGACTTCTTCCCTCCTACATAGCCACCTGGGTTTTTTAGTTTCTGGGTTTTTGTTCTTGGAGGTGCGACAAGGAAAGGAAGAGGAAGGGGGCGAATGGTAGAGCAGAGGATCGGCGGACTGGATATCCGTGGTTGTGGGGACGAGTGGAGGAGAGGAAGGGCGGAGTGGCGGGTTCGTCGGAAGGAGAGGACGGGAGGAGTGGCCGGGTCGGGGGACGGGAGACAACGGCGGAACGAATAATTTTGGAGGGTGGAGGAGAGGCAGAGTCGAAGGGAAGTGACGATTTTGGAGGGTGGAGGAGACGCAGAGTCGTGATATTAGGTTTCGACTTTTGTGGGAGATTGGGCTAGAACGGTGTCGTTTGGCATTGATTGGATTTAGCTCGGTTAGCCGCGGTTAATTGTCACCGGTTTCTCGGCTAGCCGAACAACCACCCTTCCTTGCCGACCACCGACCGAGGTTATATTTCGTCGGTTTTTGGTTAGCCGCTAACCGGCACTTATCGGTTGAACCTACCGGTTAGCCGCTAACCGACAACCGAATTGCCACCCCTAGCTGAATCCATGATCTGTAGCATTCAAAATCAAATAAAAATGGCATTTCGTGAAAATCGCCCGAAATATGTGATGGTACCACTTTGGAGTTAGCCAAAAATACACCCAGACATTTTTGGCAGACTCCAAAAGGGTACCATCACAAATGGCCTTTGTCGCTAATGGAGCCTCACCGGCCGCTGTTGGCAATGGTATGTCTTGGGTTTCACTGTTTAATGTGTAGAGGAGAATCGTTTGGACTATTTTGAACCAGAAATGGTAAATGGTTCACTTCGAATATCTAAATCGATCATCAAGGATGGGGTGAAGAAGTGGGAGCACAGTCTGGTAGGACGGTTCTTGATGGCAACACCTCCGCTCTCAACTCTTCGATACTGGGCAAATTGGATATGAGGCCGAGGTGAAGAGGTTAAGGTATCGTTGTTGGAAGATCATCTTGTGCTTTTCCAGTTTCCTTCTGAATCTGTGTGTCGCTGGGTATTTGAGGGGGGGGGGGGGTCATGGCATTTTAAAGAGAAGATTGTGTGTCTTAGACGCTAGGTTCCAGATATTAAAGCGCTTGACATCGATAATTTGTTTGTACCAATATGGGTTGTTCTTTCAGGGTTGCCTGCTGAATTGTTTTTGTGGGAAGGATTGAGGAACAACCTTTGTAACCTCGTGGTATACTCATGGATTAGCCAGTTCCTGTTTGGAAGGATGCAACCTCTTAACTGTCGCACAGTGGGTAGGCCTTTGTGTATGGATCGCTTGACTACACATAAGGAGCGAGTTGGGTGTGCGAAGATTTGTGTCGAGGTTAGTGCGAAGAAGGCTAGAGTTGACAAAATTAGTGAACTCATGATGGAATGGATGAGATCTTTGTTGGGGTGGAGTATTGTTGTTTGCCTAGATGTTGTGACAAATGTAGGGTGTTTGGGAATGATTGTTCTTTGCCTCCTGTTGGGGTGAGAACTAAGCTGGTTTGGAGAGTTAAACAACCTCAAATTTCAGTGCTTGAGGCAGTGAAGAAAGAACTGGTGGTGGATAAGGTTGATAAAGGAAAGGATGTTCTGATTGATACCACACCTTCAATATCACCTAGTGCTTTGCCTTCCCAAGAAGAGTTTAACAAGGTCATCAATGGAGTGTAGCCAAAACCTAAAGGTACTACCCTTGTTCTCCACTTGAATGCATTTGAAGTGTTGTGTGAAAATAGGGCAGTCAAGTTACACCCCTGTTAAGAAAAAGAGCAGAGAGGGATTACAAAGTCACTGAGTTGAGAAAACTTAATAAAGAAGAGTTTTGGGATATTTCTGAGAGGGTCAAGGATAAAGAAGCTAAGATGAAACAGAAACAACTTCAAGCACTCCGAGATCCTAGTATAAATCTCTTTACTGAAGTCAAAGATCTCACTATGGAGTATCTAAATCTGAAAAAGGCTAAAGAATCTTTTTTAGGCAGAGGTCTCGAATCAAGTGGCTTTCTCTTGGGGGATCATAACTCCTCATTTTTTCACAATTCTGCGCGAATCGTACAACAAGAAAGCATATTAGAAAGCTTGCGGCCTCTAATGGGGAGGTTCTAATAGATATGCAGGCTATTGTTGAGGAGGCGGTTAATTTCTATAAGCAGCTATTTGGGGTAGTAAATGTGGATGTTCAGGTTGATGATGCTCTTATAGAAATTTCTTTAATGGAAAGGCTCTCTGGGGCTGAATAGCTTCTTCTTTGTGCTGAAGTAACGAGTTCTAAAATAAAAACTGCTCTAACAAAAGATAGTTTCTAAATGTTGGGGGAGGATTGGTCCAGAAATAACTAGCGGTGCAACAATTTTTCACTGAGCTAAAACTTCCTAATGGTATGAACTCATCTTCCTTAACTCTAGTTCCTAAGGTGCCAAATGCATATCAGTTAGGTTCTTTCATACCTATTGCGTGCATAAATGTGATTTATAAGATAATATCTAAGGTCCTTTCCAATAAGATAAAGCTTGTACTCCCTTCAGTCATCAGTAGGAATTAGTCTGCCTTTATACAGGGTCATAGCATTACAAAAAACATATTGATGGCTTAGGAGATAGTTCAAAATTATGCTAGAAAGAATATTTCCTCTAGGTGTGCTGTGAAAGTGGATTTAAAGAAATCCTTTGACTCTGTTAATTGGGACTATTTGCATTGTGTAATGACCAAGATGGGGTTTCCTCCTATATTTTTGAAATGGATTGATATCTGCCAGCTTCCTTCAGCATTTCGATACATGGGAGTTTCTTTGGGTTTTTCAAAGCTGCTAAAGGGGTTAGGCAGGGAGACCCTCTGCCCCCTTATCTATTTACAATTGCAATGGAGCCTCTCACTGGAATGCTTAATAAGGCAGCTTTTCTAGGACAGATTCCTTACCATCCCCAATGTAAAAAGTAGGGGCTCACTCACTTATCTTTTGCAGTTGATCTCTTGATTTTTTTTCGAGGGATCATATTTTGCTTTGAATGGAGTGAGGAAGATACTTAATGGTTTTTATAGACTTTCTGTCCTGCAATGTAATCCTGATAAGTGTGAAGTGTTCTTTCGAGGCTATGCTCATCAATTTAAACAAAATGCCCTAAGGATATCTGGTTTCAAAGAAGGGACTCTTCCAGTTAGATATTTAGGTCTCCCTCTGATTTCTGGCAAACACTCTAGTAGGGAATGTTCTGTTTTGATTCATAAAATCACAAGCAGGATCAGAAGACGAAGGACAAATAAATTGTCATATGCTGGGAAATTGCAGCTAGTTGAATCGGTTCTTTATTCTCTCATTCACTACTGGATAGTTCTCTTTCTTATCCCAAAGAAGGTTCTAAAGACATCCACTCTGATTTTATTTGGCATGGAGATAAATCAAGAAAAACTAAGGTTGCTTCGGAGGTATTGTCATTTCAATGTTTATTTTGGCATAATCAGATTTCAGTTTAGAGTATTTTACTTTAACATTTCCAAACTCTAACTGAATTTCCTTGATAGTGGATACTAATAGATCATCATCACTATAGTAATCACTGTCACTGAAATGAGTATGGTTGGAAGGTTTTACCTCGTTTGAGTTATGTCTTTCTGATGGCTCCTCAACATCAATTGCCATGTAGCTTTCTTCTCTTGTTTCCTCTCCATCCTCATCTTCTTCTTTGCTACAGCTCCATGTTGCAGCCATGGCTCGTTCTTTTCTTGCTAGGGGACATTCAGCCTTGATATGCCCAGTTTTTCCACATCTAAAGCATCCGATAGTGTTTTGAACCTTAACCGGCTGAAGTTGTTCAATCCTGCTTTTGTGGAAAGTTCTTGATTGAGGATATTTTGATGTACCACCTTCTTTCTCAACTTCTCTATTCTTGTTGATGAAGTTTCCTCTTCGTTTTTCTCTTCTCACACGAAGTAGTCTACTAATTTGTTTGCTTAGTAGAGCCAATTCTTCATCCTCCATATCATCGAGATCTTCTGTGTCTTCATTGTATGTGGTAGCCTTGAAGGCTATCCCCTTTTTCCCTTTATCATTATTTCCCTTGTTGAGCTTGTCTTCATGAGTTGCTAATGACCCGATGAGTTCATCTATAGCTAACTTCTCTAGGTCTTTAGCTTCCTCTATTGCAGTTACCTTTGGAGTCCATTGCTCTGGGAGACTCCATAAGATTTTTCTAACAAGATCTCCACTTTCATATGATTTCCCAAGAATCTCCAGACTGTTCACAATGTTTGTGAAACGCTCGTACATTTGCCGGATCGTTTCTCCTTCTTCCATTTAGAACAACTCGAATTGATGTTTTAAGGAATTAATTCGAGATGTTTTGACTTGAGAGGTACCTTCATAAATAACCTGGAGTTTATCCCAAATTTCCTTAGCAGTCTTGCAACCGGCAACTTTGTGATATTCTTCTGGACCGAGTGCACAATACATGAGATTAGTTGCCTTGCAGTTTTGCTGAAATTTCTCAAAGTCCTCGTCTGTCCATTTTTCTTGATCCTCCTTGAGCTCATACGGACCCTTGATGACTCTAGCCCAAAGTTTTGGATCTATAGATCCAACAAATAATTCCATGCTATTTTTCCAATATCCATAATTAACTCCTTCAAATCTGGGAGGCCGATTTTGAGAGAATCCGTCAGCCAAATAGAGTTGAGCATTATTCTTGGAACCCGACGCCATTTCGATTAGCACCGGAGGTCGTTGAACCTTGTTCTACGGTGACCGTGCTCTGATACCACGTGTTGGTTGCGTCGAGCGCGAGACTTTTATACCTGTCTTGTAAATAACTTACTCACAACACAAGAGTTAGTATGATTAAGAACCCTAATTTATTTTTAACCTAACTAATTCAAATCTCACTTAGTTTATGATATTGTCAAAACAAATAAAAATGCCACCAACTCACTTTCCACTTTAATTGGACTAGCAATCCTATTCCTACACTAGCAGACTCTCGGGTTCTTAATTCCAATGGGCTTGAGAACTTAAAGCCCACTCGCAGCCTAGCAGAGAAGAATAAAACCGACCCAGTCCAACCAATTAATTGATCCGGTCCAATCTCTAAGTAACCAAAGCAAAACGGCAGTGTATTAACTTCAAACTAGTTCTTCCCTCCCAAATGCCCCTTCGATCAGAGTTGACCAGGTTCTAATGAAATGAAGAACAGAGGCCAAATATCAAGAACACAGCAGCAAAAACCCAGGCAATTATGAAGATTAAATCAAACCAGGTTGCAACAAGTTCTCCAACCCAGTTCTGGCTGCTCGTCTCCCTTAGTTGCTCTTGAATAAATTTCCCTGCACAATCAGACTAGAAACAGAACACATACACAGTGGCGCATACAAAACAGAAACTGAGAAGTAGAACAAGAACACAGCCCACGATTTTTACGTGGTTTCCAGTATTGGGAGAATGAGAATCCCAATACTGACTACTCCACGGTCGGAGAATCACGATTGTGTGATCTCCGACGATTCACTATGATTTAGCGTTGAAGTTCGTCGTTACAAGCTATCTACCCAAGAACCCTTTGATCAATCTCAACCCGATTGATCAAACACTCTCTTCTCAAACCCGAATTGCTTCCCCAGCAACTCGAAACCAGTGTTTCCCCAACACTAACCCTCAAAGCAATTCTCCCCGAACCCTTTGAGAAAACCCCCTTTCCTATCAACCTTGCTACTCTCACAAAATCCCCTTTTGTCTTAGCTAGCTTTGTTGATCTCTTGAAAGGTTGCCATTGGTGGTTCTTCAGGTCGCCTTTTATAGGGAGGAATATGACCGTTAGTCATTCAAATTCCTTCCCTATTCGTGATGATTTGATTGAGAACTCAATCCTCTAATTTGATTTGTAGTGAGTTGGTCATTTGAGCCTCATTGTGCACTGTTGTATCCAATCTTCTTGATCTGATTTCTTCTCTAATTTTTCAGCCGTTAGAACCTTCCTTCTTTGTGTTGATTTGCTAGGTGGCAAATCAGCATCTTTGAGCATAGCTAGCCATTGAGAAGTTCTTTCCTTTATTGTTCTTGCTGATTGCATAATCTCTCCTCCTTTATGCTGTCTTTGATTTTCTTTCCTTTACTTACAAGATTGCAGCATTTTCCTTCTTTGATTGAGGCCATTGATATGCTTGAAGCAACATACTCCCCCTAAGCTTGTCAATGGCCCAATATATAGCTGTTCTATACTGCACACTTCAACAAACAATTTGGTGCAGCCTGTCCTAATAATACGCTTAAAAGAATACACATAAACCAAAACAGCAAGGAATCATTTTCTTCAAAGGCAACGAAAATCAAAGAACATTTGATACTTGGATGAAGTACAAACAACTAGACTGACACTCCCAAAATAAACCAGGACTCTTAGACTTTCCAAAGAGTAGTTATGGATCTCCCCCTAAACCTAATCGTTGATACTCCTAGTAAGAATACTCTGGAGAAGACATGAATGCTATTTCAGCAGCTTTGCCTTTGTCTCCCCCTGGGACATTGACGAGCTTTCAACGAGACAAATGACGAGCTAAACTGAGAAAAATTGGAGATGTGGCAGTTCGTATCAACCCAATTAAAGGACCCATTAAATAGAAGAAGATTGGATTCTATCGCATCCACCGTCATGAGATTCGAGCTTCCTTTGGGGAAGATTTGAAAGGGAATCTTTACGAAGAATTGATAGAGCTTGAGCTGTTAGGGATTTTAGGATGCAGCTCGACACTAGAGGAAGAAGGAAAGGCAAGCTTTACCTTCCTTGAATCACACGAACGAAATTAACACAAGGGAATCGGCTCACAAAGCCCGATGAGCGGCTCTAAACTTAGGAAAATTAAATTAAAGATGTTGGCTCAACTTTTGCAACAAATGCTAGGGAATTTGATGATATTTTTAGAACTTAGGAAAATTAATTTGAGCCTCAACAGCACAAGCTAATTATAACCTAAATCTTTAAGCTCATTAGAAAGTAGAAGTCCAAGTTCTCGACGAATGGTCAGAAACTGATCCACACTAAGAGGTTTAGTAAAGATATCAGCCCATTGATTTTTCGTAGGCACAAACTCAAGCTGAATTTGGCCTTCTTCAACCAATTCTCGAATGAAATGATACCTAATTTCTATGTGCTTGGTTCGAGAATGTTGTACGGGATTTCTTGCCATGTTAATGGCACTCGTATTGTCACACAATACGGGCATGGACTTAATTTCTAACCCGTAATCACCAAGTTGATGTTTCATCCAAAGAAGCTGAGTACAGCAGAGCCCAGCTGCCACGTATTCAGCCTCGGCGGTGGATAAAGCAACAGAACTTTGCTTTTTACTAAACCAAGACACAAGAGAATTTCCTAGAAACTGACACGTCCCGGAGGTACTCTTACGATCAACTACGCACCCAGCATAGTTTGAGTCACTATATCCAATTAAATCAAGGCTTGACTCACAATCATACCACAGACCTAGATCCATTGTACCAGCTAAGTAACGAAAGATTCTCTTGACCGCAGTCAGATGACTTTCCTTAGGTGCACTTTGAAATCTAGCACAAAGACACACGCTAAATTGAATATCGGGTCTACTAGCAGTAAAATACATTAGTGACCCAATCATTCCTCTATAGAACTTCTCGTCGATTGCCTTACCCGACTCATCCTTGTCTAGTTTAATAGTAGAGGCCATAGGGGTGATGGCAGATTTTAGGTTCCCAAGTTCAAAACGTTTTAACATATTTTGAATATACTTTGTTTGACTAATGAAAATGCCACGAGTTGTTTGTTTAATTTGCAGTCCCAAGAAGTAAGTTAGTTCTCCCATGGCACTCATTTCAAAAGTTCTCTTCATGATATTTTCAAAATATTCACACAACTCTTTGCTAGAGGATCCAAATATAATGTCATCAACATAAATTTGAACTAGCAGCAAATGTTGTTCTTTAGTTTTTATGAAGAGAGTTTTATCCACTGAACCTCTTTTAAAACCTTCTCCTAAAAGAAAGGAACTAAGTTTTTCATACCGAGCTCGAGGAGCTTGTTTAAGACCATATAGTGCTTTCTTTAATTTAAAGACATGGTTTGGGTATCGAAAGTCTTCAAAACTAGGTGGTTGTTCAACATACACTTCCTCTTTTAAATCTCCGTTTAAAAAGGCACTTTTGACGTCCATTTGAAAAAGTTTGAAACCTTTAGAGCTAGCAAACGCACATAGCATTCTAATAGCTTCTAATCTGGCAACCGGGGCAAAGGTTTCATCGAAGTCTATTCCCTCTTCTTGATTATACTCTTTAGCCACTAACCTAGCCCTGTTTCTAGTTGCTACCCCATTTTCATTAGACTTGATTTTATAAATCCACTTAGTCCCGATAATAACTCTATTAGGTGGTCTGGGTACCAACTCCCACACATTAGCTCGTTCAAACTGACTCATTTCTTCATTCATAGCAGCATTCCAGTTTTCATCATTCAAGGCATCTATCACGTTTTTAGGTTCAACCAATGACATAAAAGCAGTGTGCACAATTGAATTTTTTAGAGCGAGTGACCATACCTTCATTTAGCCCTCCTATCATAAGTGAAGAAGGATGAAGTTTGGCAATATGAGGAGGAGGTTGTCTGCGTGCAAACAGGACGCATCGCCAATATCTGCGTGCAAACAGGAGCAAAGGCATCATCAAGGCCCATTAGAAAATCAAAAAGGCGCGCTCCATCTTGCTGTTCGTGGACACGACGGGACACTCCGCAGGTGCATAAGCCTCAAATACAGCTGGGTGGAGGCGCTATCGCCGAAGATTCTTCCCATAAAGACCGAAGACGGGTGTAGAAGGCGGACACAGAAACCTTCTCTTGCTGCAAAAGACTGACCATGCGACGAATTTCGTAAGCCCTAGACGAGCTGCCTTGCCCAAAACGACTTCGTAGATCATCCCATATTTCTTTCGAAGTTTCAGCGAACCGCACGCTGCTGCGGATCTCTTTGTCCATCGCTGTTTTGAGCCAGCCTTTGACCATCGCATCATTGCGCTTCCAGGCAACAGCAGCAGCACCGGCCATGGGTTGCTGAATCGAACCAGTAACAAAACCATACTTATCTTTAGCTAGCAGAGCGTCTTTCATATCCAGAATCCACTCGCCATAGTTGGAGGCCGTGAGGACGTCACCAACGAGCATATGTCCGGGGCTATCGGACTGATGAAGAGTATAGACGGACGGCAGGCCTTGAACTGCACCACCGTCGCTGCTGACAGATGAAGGGGAGGTGGAATGATCATCACCGCCACTCATGATGACTGGGTAACAACGACTGAATCGTTACCGCTCTGATACCATGAGAAAAGTAAATATTGCGGAAACGAAAGAGACGAGCTTTTAACGTGGTTCGGTCTCGCAGTGTACGAGACCTACGTCCACAAAGAATATGATAGACTTTTATTCCTCGGTTACTCGGCTGAACAGCCGGTTACAATAGTATATATACCCTATGCAACAATCGACTAGGGTTGAGCTACTACTCCTACACGCATACGTAGTATCACACGTGAACGGAGTGGATCTACAGCAAACATGGGCTGCTGTAGGTATCTTCGGGTTGGGCTGCCTCTCGTCAGCATTGTCTCGGCCCAATACAGGAGGTTATTTGAGAGCAACCACGCAGTTCCCAGCTGTTGGCAAAGCTACTAAGAGAGGAGATTAGACTCTTTTCCTGTAGCAACTCAGAATTCCAAATCCAAGTCAAGGAAAATGGCCTTTAAAAAAATTGCCCCAAAAATTGCGAAAATGCTATCCGCAAATAAATTCGCCCAAATCGGTGCTCAATCAGCGGCGGATCCGGGGGGCTGCCCCCAGGCCGCAGCCCAGCCATCCTCTAAATCAAAACTATTATAACACTTGTAAATTTTTTATTTTCGGTATTCGTTTAAGTATTCGTCGACTTATGGCCCAACACACTCTGCCTCTTTTCAAAATGTGGCTCAGTGCTCTACCCAATCCTCGATCCGCCGTTGTGCTTAATGGACTAAATCATCGGTGGAGAATAAGATCAATAGACTTCATTATCGGTGGAGAATAGCCTCGATATGAATCCGTGATCTGTAGCCTTTAAAATCGAAAGAAAATGACATTTCGGGGAAAATGCCGGAAATCTGTGATGGTATCCCCTTTGAGTCTGCCAAAAATGCACCCAGAAGAAATCCGTCAAAACTGGTGCTTAATGGACTTAACCATCGTTGAAGAATAACCTCAGGCCGAAACCATGATCTGTAGCCTTCAAAATTCTAGGAAAATGGCATTTCGAAAAAAATCACCCTAAAAATTACAAAAATGCCATCCTAAAATGAATGTGCCCAAATCGGTGCTTAATGGACTTAATCATCGGTGGAGAATAGGATCAATATAATTCATTATCGGTGGAGAATAGCCTCGGGCTGAATCCGTGATCTGTAGCCTTAAAAAATGAAAGAAAATGTCATTTCGGGAAAATCACCTACAATGTGTGATGTTAACCTTTGGAGTATGCAAAAAATGGACTAGGAAGAAATCCGCCTAAACCGATGCTTATTAGACTTAATCACCGTTGAAGAATAGCCTCAGGGCGAATCCATGATCTATAGCCATCAAAATCAAAGAAAAATGGCCTTTTTAAAAATCGTCCAAAAAATATGAAAATGTTATCCAAAAACAAATTCGCCCAAATCGGTACTTAATGGACTTAATCATCGGCGGAGAATAGGATTAATAGACTTCATTATAGGTGGAGAATAACCTTGGGATGAATCCGTGATCTGTAGCCTTCAAAATTGAAAGAAAATGACATTTCGAGAAAATTGCCCGAAATCTGAGATGTTTCCTCTTTGGAGTCTGCCAAAAATGGTGCGGGAAGAAATCCACCCAAATTGGTGTTTAATAGACTTAATCATCGTTGAAGGATAGTCTCAGGCCTAATCTATGATATGTAGCTTCAAAATCAAAGAAAAATGGACTTTCGAATAAATTGCCAAAAAATTATGAAAATGTCATCTGAAAACAAATAACCCAAATCGATGCTTAATGAACTTAATCATCGATGGAGAATAGGATCAATAGACTTCATTGTCGGTGGAGAATAGCCTCGGGCTTAATCCATGATTTGTAGCCTTCAAAATCGAAAAAATATGACATTTCATGAAAATCGCCGAAATCTGTGATGGTACCATTTGGAGTCTACCTAAAATGGATCAGAAAGAAATCTGCCCAAATTGATACTTAATGGACTTAATTATCGTTAAAAAATAGCCTCAGGTCGAATATGTGATCTGTAGCATTCAAAATCCAAGTAAAATGGTCTTTCAAAAAAAATTGCCCAAAAATGGACTAGGAAGAAATCCACCCTAATCAGTGCTTAATGGACTTAATAATTGTTGAAGAGTAGCCTCAAGTCAAATCTGTGATATGTAGCCTTCAAAATCAAAGGAAAATTGCCCAAAAAATTATGAAAATGTAATTCAAAAATCAAAGATTCGTTGGTGTTTAATAGACTTAATCATCGTTGAAGAATAGTCTCAGGCCTAATCTATGATATGTAGCTTCAAAATCAAAGAAAAATGGACTTTCGAATAAATTGCCAAAAAATTACGAAAATGTCATCTGAAAACAAATAACCCAAATCGATGCTTAATGAACTTAATCATCGATGGAGAATAGGATCAATAGACTTCATTGTCGGTGGAGAATAGCCTCGGGCTTAATCCATGATTTGTAGCCTTCAAAATCGAAAAAATATGACATTTCGTGAAAATCGCCAAAATCTGTGATGGTACCATTTGGAGTCTACCTAAAATGGATCAAAAAGAAATCTGCCCAAATTGATACTTAATGGACTTAATTATCGTTAAAAAATAGCCTCAGGTCGAATATGTGATCTGTAGCATTCAAAATCCAAGTAAAATGGTCTTTCAAAAAAAATTGCTCAAAAATGGACTAGGAAGAAATCCACCCTAATCAGTGCTTAATGGACTTAATAATTGTTGAAGAGTAGCCTCAGGTCAAATCTGTGATATGTAGCCTTCAAAATCAAAGGAAAATTGCCCAAAAAATTATGAAAATGTAATTCAAAAATGAATTTGCCCAAATTAGTGCTTAATGGACTTAATCATCGTTGGAGAATAGGATCAATAGACTTTCATTATCGATGGAGAATAGCCTCGGCTGAATCCGTGATATGTAACCTTCAAAATAAAATAAAAATGGCATTTCGGGAAAATAGCCCGAAATCTATGATTGATAGCTTTCAAAGTCAGTGAATAATAGCATTCAAAATAATCGTTCCAAATCGATTATGGATAGCCTTCAAAATTAGTAGATAAACATTCATAAGAATCAGCAAAAATCTATGATGGTTAGCCTTCAAAACCGGTGAAAATAACATTCTAAAAAATCGGCCAAAATTTGTGATGGATAGTCTTCAAAATCGGCGAAAATAGATTAAAAGGATTCAAGCAAAATTTATGATGTACAACCTTAAAAATTGGTGAATAATAGCATTCAAAAGAATCGGCAAAAAATTGTGATGGATAACCTTCAAAACAGGTGAAAAACATCGTTCCAAAAAATTGACCAAAATCTGTGATGGATGGCATTCAAAATTGATGAAAAATAACATGCAAAAGAATCAGCAAAAATATGTGATGGATAGTCTTCAAAATCGGTGAAAAATAACAATTTCAAAAATAGGCCAAAATCTATGATGGTAGCTTTCAAAATTTGTGAAAAAGAGCATTTAAAATAATCGGCCAAAATCTCTTGTGGATAGCATTGAAAATCATTGAATATTCGCTTTATAAAGAATTGAATTTTTTTTTTTTGTGATGGATAGCCTTCCAAATTGGTGAACAATAGCATTCAAAAGAATCGTCCAAAATCTGTGATGGATATCCCTTCAAAACGGGTGAAAATAACATTCCCGAAAATCGGCCAAAATATGTGATGGATATGCTTCAAAATCGGTGAATAATAACATTGAAAAGAATTGGTCAAAATCTGTGATGGATAGCTTTCAAAATCCGTGATGGATAGCCTTCTAAATTCGTGAAAATTTTCATTCAACGGAATCACCCAAAATTTGTAATGGACAACTTTCAAATCAGCGAATAATAACATTCAAAGGAATCGATAAAAATCTGTGATGGATAGCCTTCAAATTCGATGAAAAATAGCATTTCCAAAAATTGGTCAAAATCTGTGATGGATAGCACCTTTAAAACCAGTGAATAATGACATTCAAAAAAATCGGCCAAAATCGGTTATGAATAACCTTCAAAATCATTGAATGACAGCATTCAAAAGAATCAGCGAAAATCAGTGATGGATAGCCTTCAAAACAGGTGAAGAATATCATTCCCAAAAATGGCCAAAATCTGTGATGGATAGCCTTCAAAAATCGTCCAAAAAATTTCCTGACAGGATATTGTCCGCTTTGGATTTAGACTATAACAGATTTTGCCTTGGGGTGTATATCACTGTGACTTCTCATAAAGTCTCTCATTATTGTAATGCTCCACGGTGAGTACGTTTAACTTTGAGAGTTCTTACAAAAACTCATCCACTTCACCCCAGATTACACATTGTCAGTTACTATTTTTCACTTATAAACCATGGATCTCTCCCATATTTTGTCGAGATGAGATTCGCCTCTTCAATATTATTAAAAATGATTTTTTTTTAATTAATTAAACCACACATGTTACATGTGCTCCCGGAGCACCTAAGAAATTTCTCATTATTAAGTTTGTTTTGTTTCAGTGTTTGAATATTTTTAACTGTGGTAGTTTCCCTTTCTTGACTTCCCCACCTTTACTAATTAAAGAGGGAATGAACACCGAAGCATATAAGAAGAAAACAAGTCTAAGCACAGAACGCCAGCTCATTAATAAAAGAATTAAGAAAAAAGACAGCACGCCAATTAATACAAAACAAAACGACTAATCAATTCAGGAAAAGGGGCAAAACGGGAAACTGGAACTGTTTCGAGAGTCAGTTCCATCGACAGCATAAATTGGAGACGGCGGAGAGGCAGCAGCAGCAGACAGAGCATTTCATCCTCCGTTTTTTCCTTCCCCTTCCCCGCCGGCGTGATCGAATTCCCTTTCCTTTTCCTTATCCAACAAATGGATCCCCGCCGCCGATCCACCAAAAAGCCACCGGTCCAGTCCCTCCACCACCACCACCACCACCACGAAGAAGAAGACAGCCGCCGCCGGGCCTCCGACGCCCTCCCGCTCCCGCTCTACCTCACCAACGCCATCTTCTTCACCCTCTTCTTCTCCGTCGTCCACTTCCTCCTCACCCGGTGGCGGGAGAAGATCCGCACCTCCACCCCGCTCCACGTCCTCACCTTCTCCGAGATCCTCGCCGTCCTCGCCTTCCTCGCCTCCTTCGTCTACCTCCTCGGCTTCTTCGGCATCGAGTACGTCCAGTCCTTCCTCCTCCGTCCCTCCGACGACGAAGACGACGTCGACGGCAGATTCGCCGCCTGCCCCCAATCCCTAGACCTAGCCGCCGCTCCTCCACCATCCATGGAATTACAATTACTCCCGCAGGACGACGAGGAGGTCGTCCAATCCGTCGTCTCCGGCGCCCTACCTTCCTACTCCCTCGAATCCAAATTGGGGGATTGCAAGCGCGCCGCCTCGATCCGCCGCGAGTCCCTCCAGAGGATCACCGGCCGTTCCCTCTCCGGACTCCCTCTCGAAGGATTCGATTACGATTCAATTCTAGGTCAGTGCTGCGAGATGCCCGTGGGATACGTCCAGATCCCCGTCGGAATCGCCGGCCCCTTGTTGCTCGACGGCGGGGAGTACTCCGTCCCCATGGCCACCACCGAGGGCTGCTTGGTCGCCAGCACGAACCGCGGCTGCAAGGCGATTCACTTGTCCGGCGGTGCCACCAGCGTGCTTCTCAAGGACGGGATGACCAGGGCTCCGGTGGTTCGATTGCCCAACATCGCGAGGGCAGCCCAGCTGAAATTCTACCTGGAGGATCCCAGCAATTTCGACACGGTTTCCATGGTTTTCAACAGATCCAGCAGGTTCGCCAGGCTGCAGAGCGCGAGGTGTACAATGTCGGGGAGGAGCGTGTACATCAGGTTCTGCTGCAGCACTGGGGACGCCATGGGGATGAACATGGTCTCCAAAGGTGTTCAGAATGTGCTGGATTTCCTGCAGGCCGATTTCCCTGACATGGATGTCGTCGCCATTTCCGGTAAACTGAAAGCCACCTTCTTTCTCTTTATCTCTTAGTTTTGTGTTGTGTTATGAGTGAAAGGATCAGAGGATGTTGGTTGGTCTTCATTATTCTAGTTTAGGATGATCGATCTCGAAACTGACCCCGCGCGGTTTTCGATGAAATTAGGCAACTTGTGCTCGGACAAGAAGCCTGCAGCAGTGAACTGGATACAAGGGAGAGGGAAGTCAGTGGTGTGCGAGGCTGTGATCAAAGGAGACGTGGTGAGGAAGGTACTGAAGACCAGCGTGAAGTCACTGGTTGAGCTTAACAAAGACAAGAACCTCGTTGGTTCGGCCATGGCAGGGGCTCTAGGTGGGTTCAATGCGCATGCTAGCAACATCGTGAGTGCTGTGTACCTTGCCACGGGCCAGGATCCAGCTCAGAACGTCGAGAGCTCCCACTGCATCACTCTGATGGAGAGTACGAACGACGGGCAGGATCTCCATGTCTCCGTCACCATGCCTTGCATCGAGGTAATTAAACAAAGACGCTTCCTTTGGATTTTTTTCAGATTGCCAATGCAATGTCTTGTATCCATGTCGATGAATAGCAGTTCGAAAGTTGTGAAGAAAATCCTCCTGAATCGACCTTGTGGTGCATTGGTGCAGGTTGGAACGGTGGGAGGTGGGACGCAGCTTGCATCGCAATCGGCGTGCTTGAACCTGCTCGGGGTGAAGGGTGCAAACAAGGAGACACCTGGGGCGAACGCGAGGCGACTGGCGACCATAGTTGCAGGCTCTGTTCTCGCCGGCGAGCTCTCCCTTATGTCTGCGCTCGCCGCAGGGCAGCTGGTGAAGAGCCACATGAAGTACAACCGATCCAGCAAGGATGTCACCACCCACGCTGCTGCTGCTGCTTCCTCTTAATTTTATTTTCTTAGAGGAGAGGATGGGAGATAGCTTTTTAACATGTCGATGTGTGTCATTGTTGGAGACTTCGCAAGAACATATGGATGGAAAGCCAATTGGTTTGGAGGAAGGAATTTGATTGGAAATAGATGAAGTTTGGAACCGAACTTTGAAGAACAAAGATTCAATTGAGAATTAGTTGAAGAAAGGAACTTGAAGTTGGAAATATGTATTGATAAACCAAGGTTTCTTACAGAAATCACTGGATGGAGGTACGAGATCTTGATTTTGTTCGACAAAGTGGAGAATGAAAGAATTTGCTTGAGGAATAAGGAAATGACATAGGAAGATTGTTGATAGACGAGTTCAGGGAAAGTAAAACAATGCACAAGGAGTTCAAAGAGTGCCTGATAGTCGATTTATCGCTCTTCTTGACATCTTCCTCTCTTCTTCTCGGCAATCTCTGTGTTTTCTTCCTTAACACATATCCCTTGTACTCAAGCTCTACTCCAAGAAAGTATTTAGGCTCATCGATGATCGAACCGTATTTAGGCTCATCGAACCAATCAAAGTTAGAACGAAGTATGCACGATCTACTAAAATTTAACTGCATGGTGCATACTTGTTAGATCATGCACAGGAAGACAGTCACGATCACTGCCAATACTCAACTCATTTGAATGACAAGCTTGAAGTTATAACTAGAACACAATAGTGGAGAGATTGATCATAATATTCACAGTTCATGGGGGGTTTTTGTACATAAAGGGCTCGTCTTTAGAAGGTCGACATTATAATTTATATACAAAAGAACAGAACCAAACATCATAATAAATGAACCTTATAATAGGATCAGTCAGCTGTACAAAGAACAAGGTCATAAACCCTAGTCCATTTTCTTCCTTTTTCCTTTTTTTGGGGTATTTTTTTTCTCATTACTTTTCCTTATTTACACTTTTTCTTCCATCATGTCATGTCTGCCTGAAGAGTAAACTCCGGGTGGATCGATCATGGAGAATGAATGGTGGTATCAGGTAACATAGCTATCGTCACTACGAAGTA
Organism: Linum tenue; assembly: GCA_946122785.1. Lineage (NCBI taxonomy): Eukaryota > Viridiplantae > Streptophyta > Magnoliopsida > Malpighiales > Linaceae > Linum > Linum tenue. The sequence continues at coordinate 34,466,737 of CAMGYJ010000003.1, forward strand.
TTCACAGCCAATCGGGAGGTTATAAGGGTTCTTTGTCGATCCCAAGTTGTTCACAGTCAATCTCCGGTCAGGAGCAGCCTCTAAGACGTCGGAGGTGCTTCCCTGATCTGCTGCTGCTGCTGCGCCAGGCAGTTGCTTCACGGTCTGACACTCGATATGCACAATCTTCCCAACTATAAAGCTCGGCAGGGTGGGAAGATGGTCCGTGAAGAGGGCCACCGATTCTGCAGATAAATAGTAGTTAGAGCAGCTGCGGCTGATCGCGACGTAGTGGAGATCAGCATTGAGCACGAATGCAGCAATCTCATGGACTTCCAATCGGGAGAATGAGATCCTCTCTTTGTTCGCCTGTAAATTGAAGGGCAAGCAATTGACAGGTCACCACAAGGTGTACAGCTAAGCAGGAGAATTAGAAGGATGATTGATTGAAGATTTACCTGCTTCTCGAGTTGATGCTTTTTGTATAGAGTGGTGCAGAGCTCTTTCTTCTCCTCCAGGTCCTTCAACAGCTTTTCGTTGGCAGCTTCTATCTTAGGGTACTTGTCAAGCAGCTCATCTCGATGTCTTGACAAGAAAGTAACTTTCTCCGCAAGAACCCTAATGCACTTCCTGAATTCTCCAGTTCCATCGTCTTCATTCTCATTAATCGAACTGACAGAAGGAAGAAAACCACAAAGCTGTAAGTGACCAATATCAATATGGATAGAAGCTAACAAATTAAAAAGCTTCAGTGAGATTAATCTTACTTGGCCAAAGATTGAGCTAAAGAACGCAAGGAGTCCGCGAAAGTAGTAACTCCACCAGGAGCGTAAACGCAGCTCCTCAGCCTTTCGAAGAGACCGCGCATTTTCACAGCAGATGCACGTAGAGCACTATATTCTGAAGCTCTTCTATCCGCTGCGCAGAGATGAGTTTGGGCCTCTTCTCTGGCGTCGTGCAGACAATTCTCCAGATGCGCACAATTCATCTATCAATATGCCACAAAGAACAGAAATTTTAAGAGACAACCCACTTACCAATGATCATAAAGTAGACCAACATCAAGTAGCTGGAAAGAGTGGAAGTACTAGAGCCTAGTAATAGCAGAGTTCATCATTTATGCACAGCAACAGGGAACAAGAGACGTAGTTTCATTACTAAGCACCTGAGATTCATTCAGAAGCTTTCGACTTGTTTCCAACTCCTTGGTAAGAATGGCAACCTCGTCCAGTACAGCTCTGAGTTTAGCCTCGGTTTCACTCAACTTGTTTGATTTCTCTGCAAGTTCACTCTGCAATTCCAGGAGATCTCCCCCAGTGATCTTAGGCTCAATGGCTGCATCAGAAGGCAGATCAGTTGAAGGCTCGGGCATGCTCTCAGCCGTGCAACTATTTGTTATCGACATCCCTAGTTGCCCCGCCACCATCTTGTCTTTCCCATCTCTGTCGCTAGCCTGCAGCTCTTCTCTATGTGGTTCTGGCATTGAAGAGTCTAACTGGGTGTTCAGGATTCCCGAGGAGTCCATCATATGTTCATCATCAACCAACCCTTCCCTACCTTTCCTACTATGCTGCCTAGTGAAACGCCCCAACTTTGTATCCAGAGAGTTAGAGATACAAGAGACCTCGTCCATGGGTTCTGAAGTAGACAATGAGTAAGGCAAATGGGTTTCTCCATGGATTGAGATCTCAGGTTTCCTGTCATGGCCAGTAGTCGCAGCTGAAAGTGCAGAATCAGATGACACATCTTTATCATTGACCAGTTTCTGCTCCTGCATGTATTGATCAGACAATCTCTGCTCAAGTTCCTGAATGCGCTTCTCATATGATAAGCACTGCAATTGCTTCTCCTTGAGCATAGACTGGAGATGCTTTCCGTACTCATCTTTCAGCTGCAAAGCCTCGGTTGTCTTCTCTGCTGCATTTTTCAATAGACTTTCCATTTTGCTATCATCAAGACACTCGAGTTCCACTTCTGGCATGAGAGAACAGATGAGGGCTATCTTAGACGCAAGTTCAGCTCTCAACTTTGCATTTTCGACTTCCACTTTGCTTGTCCCTGCAATCTCCACCAAATCACAACCCTCAAGCAGCTCCTCAGAATCAGCTTTCTCGACATTATCCACATAAATATCCTCCGTCTCAGCTGAATGAGAGCTGTCATTTGAAGTGGAAAACGAGCTTCTCAGACTTCCCTGCTTCTCAACCTTAAAAGGTATCCCAGCCAAATATTCAGGGGCATAGCGGTCCAGGTCAGGGAAATCAACATCGAGCAAATTAGTGTCAAAAGGAGCAACATTGACATCACACTGACTAGGAGTATCGTACAACCCCATGGATGCTAAGACATCCCTCGGTATGTACACACCATGCAATTTCAAAAATTCCTCCCGCCTCCTGACCTCAGCTTCCCTCTTAGTTGCGAGCCTCTCCGCCAGCTGTCCCGCCATGCCCATGTAGAGCTTCATCGAGGCCTTTCTTCTTACTATCTCAGCAAAGCATGCTCGGTAAGCCGGGCCAATGCCTCGAACGAGCTTCAGGTCGGTGAAGAGATCGTCCTGGCGTACCATTGCCTCTCTGAATACAGGAAATTGTAGCTTTGCATCTTTGATTATGTAGGAGACATAAGTTATCTTCTGCATGTATTCATGGACGAAAATGTTCATCTCATTCTTCTTCTCCATGCAGAAGTCTAGGAGTTTGCAGATAGAACGGCCGCATGTCTCCATCCTGGGAAGGTGATTCTTGTCGTGCACATCATACATGCGGCCCAAGGCAGAGACTGCATCGTGAGGACGGATGGAGGAAGATAATTGGCTGGATAAACAGTCGTCAACAAGTTTTTTTACCGTGTTTACATCTTTGCTGCATTAAGAACAGATCCAATCATCCATACCAGAAACTAACAAGTCACACCAAAACTCTCCTAATTGGTACCATATGTTTGAGAATTCATAATCAAGACAGTCAACCACAATCCATACAAGAAATGGTCAATTCTATACTAGAAGCTAGCAAGACCACATGGATGACAAATTCATACTAGGTATCATATACTCAATTCGGAACTTAGACTAATTATTGCCAATTGCTAAGGAAAGGAAGATTCGAAATTACTGCTGCAATGACTTTGAACATACTATTAGTAAATTGCATGTTCCAACTAGTCCGAAACAAAAGTCCTTGGCAGCAATCCAATTTAAAAGAAAAAATTAGAACTAGCATGTCATAAAATCATAACATATGGTTAAACTGAAGCAGACTTGAGGAAATTGTGGCACATTCTGCATTGTGATTGGAAAAGAAAAAGAACTAGCAATTCACCAACTTCACAATCTTGCCACAAAATATAAAAAATGAAATGTTAAGTTGATGAACTAATGATCATCTCAGCTCCTAACAAGTATAAGTTGAAGGCCATAAATGGTTAAATAATTGATTCATAGAAGCAGTAAGAGAGAACCGAGAGAATCCTAGCTTAATTATAAACAGCAAGCTGCATATTACAGAGAAGAAGGTCTACCAGCGGAGATACTTGAGAAGTTTTTGTGACCCGATGGAGCATACCCCTATAAATATCAGGAGAATATAGTACAAAGATTAAAGCGATCAGGACAGAATGCAACCAACCTCAAGGACTGCATTATACTCTTCTGTTCACTGATGAATCGCTGATGCTCTTTGATCGTTAGCTCCAAGTTCTTAATTGGTACAGAAGCCCGCCAAGAAAACAATTCCTCCACCTTGCGCTTCACTTCACCAAACATCTGCTTAAACTCCAAAACCTTCTTTTCAAACTGCTTATGAGAGTTGCTGCAGTTCTCCACAGCCTTTCTCAAGTTCTCTTCCTTAACAAAATCCATCAAGCACTTCCTACCAGCCCCCTGCAAAGCCGGATGAAGCCTGATAGATCTCAGCTTCTCCAAATCCCTACTGAAATTCACTAGGAGCTCCGAATGAATCCGGTGCTGCTGATTATACCGCTTCATGAACTCAGTATAATTCTGATTGATCACCTTATAGTACTGATCCAAATTACCCCTCCCAACCTCCACCGCCCTCTCCTGCACCTTCTGCTCCCTCAATAACCTCTCACAAGTTTCAAACCTCACCTGAGTTCTACTGTAGATCGCATGACCCCTATGGAAATGATACCGAAACTGCCTCTCGTACGAAGGCATAGCCTTCAACGCAGGGTCCGTGGCATCATCCAAAGGATGAGGCTCGTGGCTTGAAGCTGGCAATGGAGGATCAGCTACTTCGACTACATTCAATTCCTCTGGAGATGGTGGTGGGGAATTGTTCTGAAGCCTAGCTTTGTTGAATATAAACACTTCTCGATCTATTGCCGGAAGCTTGTAACTAGAGAGCGGCCGTTGGGGTTCTAATTTCATATCCAAACACAGAACAAGCTGATCATTCAAGTTGATCCCAGAATAAGATTCAACATACCGCATAACTGCTTCAACTGGGGTGGTTTCATCGCAATCGAGCTCTAATGAATGACCGTTCTCTGCTACGTGGACTAGCAGCTTCCCCTGCTGGATCAAAGCTTCTGTGATGCTTGAGCTCATCTTCTTCGCCCGACTCTCTCTCTACCCAAATCAAGCTTTCAATCCTCTGAAATCAACCGAATAGAGCAGAAACCCAGCTGCGCTCGAATCGATAGAAGCACAAATGTCATCAACCGCCAATGAGATTCAGCAAGACTTTAAGCTCGATTCGAAGCCCAACCGTCCACCAGAGAATTTGCCCGGAAAAGAAAAATGTCGACTTTACACAGAACCAGCGGCGAAGCCACCTGGAAAAGCAAAGGTCGAAGGAGAGGCAACCGAATCCAACCACCAGAGCCGAAAACAAACAAAATCCACCTCTAGAAGGAAAACCCTAATCGTCCGCCCCCACCCAAAACCCGCCGAATTTGACCAAATCCCAACTGACCCACTTCAAATGAGCTTATCAGAAGAATATCCCAGTTCAGGCTCCGACCCAATATCGAAATCAAACTCCGGAACGTTAACAGTTGGACCAAAAAAATAGTTAAAATTAGGGGAAAGAAAAGGAAAGAAGAAAGATGGAAGGGAGGTCGTTAGTTTTGATTGAGCAGGAAGCTTGCAGAGTAATAATTAACAACGAAAAGGGATTACGTGAAGATAGACCGATGGGGAATTTAGGACTCTTCTCTATAAAGGGTTCTCTCCACGGAACCTCATTGATTGAGAAATCCTCCTCCTCTTGGGGGAAAAAACGAAACTTTCAAATTTTTATTTTTTTAGTTATAGAGACGAATGCTGTAATCGAAATCTCTGAAGCTTCCGGCAGCTGATCTAAAAGAAAAGGAATCCTTCTTCCCCAGTAAAGAAAAAGAAAAAAATATATTCACAGAGAACCTTCCGCCATAAGCAACCACCAGCGGGCTAGCAAGATGCCAAGAACACAACCAGAGCTTTCTCTTTCCTTCCTCTCTCTCTCTCTCTCGAGTTTGGGGAAGAACTGAGAAAAGCTGACAGATTTTATAGTGGGCGAGATAATATATTTGTTATTTTTCTTTTCACTGTGATGGAACTTGGTTTTGATCTGATCAAATTATCCGTTAGCGTGCGATGATACTTGTCGTTTTGGACACCTCATGATCGGCAAATAACAGTTTGATCCTTGTAAGTTTTTTTCTTTCGGTATAGTAAAATCGTCAATTGTTTCACAATATTTTCTCTGAATTGAGATACAATTTTGGATTACAGTTCATTCAAAATCTGTTTCAACATAAAAATCTCGATAGATGGATAAAAAGTTCATTTTAAATGTTTGAGATGGCAATTTAACGCAAAGACTTTATGAGAGGTTGTAGCATATGATCGGTTAACTGTGTTGTTTGTCAGTAAATATGGAACATTCTAGTCTCGTTATCTATATAGCAAGGAGAGAAAAATTGTTAAACGATCTATGCAAGAAGGCGATGGAAAACGATGTGTTCTAAACTAACAATTATGAGTTCTGAGTTGGCATGCATATGATGATAGTGTGTCTATATATCATGTTATTATTACTGCTCAAAACTTATAAGTCCAATCTTGGTGAGGAACAAATCTTATGTGGCAATTACGTGTGAAACTACATGAACTTAGTGTTGGCAATGACACGGGATAAGGTGGGTATTTCAATATCGATATTCGTCTTAGACTAAATGTGGATCAAGTAAGATAATACAAGCACAAAATGAGGTGGGGCAAACCAAATCATTTTCACATGTTATTTTAAAAAATAAGCAAAAAATTAACTCGTATGCACGAAAGCAAAAGAAAAACACCTAATAAGTATTAAAAATGGTAAGAGATTGAATAACAAACTTAGCCTAATTAGTTAAAAGAGTCATTGGATAAAAAATGGTTTATGAAAAATTAAAATATGAGAAATACAAGTAGATATTTACACAAATCGAGATCAACCAAGTCAAGAACAAAGTGGGATATGACAAAAATATTTTTGGTGGATCGCATGTTACTATCAGTCGATAATATTCATCTCAAACAGACAGTCTACATCATATCGAGACACCTATGAAAAACTTTAAATTTTTTAGGAAATATTTTTGTTTAACAACTCTCGTATTATTCTAGAAGTTGTGAAAAATGATCTATATTTAAGTTAAGGATGGAGCTTCAAAGCATTTAAAACATTAGCCCCATTCATGTAAACTAATAGCGAGGAAGCAAAGTTGACGAAGGAAACTAATAAAAGCCCATTTGTGATAACACTTGGCATATTATTTCATTCCAAAAAGCAATAGCTTGTGTATCATGTGCCATAAACCAAGGAACACATTATTTTGTCTTTAACTAACATGTTCTTGTATACATTCCATTTATCAGTTGTGGTTTCTAGTCTACATAAAGTTTGGGTAAAATATATTATTTTTCCCCCTAGATATCTTAAAAGAGGAGACATGCATCATTTAAGTAGACGAAATCATAAACTCGAGATGAAAATAGGCATTGATTGATCAAAAACTAATTCAACGATAATATAACTTGGTTTGCCATGATATCACACCCTTATAATATCTACAAGGTGCGAGATTGAAAGAAGCACGTTGTAATGAAGAGCATATTATTGAGATTTTCAAGTTGATTATGCGTAAATGTGGTATTTGCATTGTGTGATTAGTAGATGCATTAAAATGGTAGATCTATTTCTCGCCTCGTAGGTATAACTCAATTGGATATTGTTCACTTGTTCTCACTTGAATTCTGTATGAAACTCCTTTAGCCTGTTTCATGTATGTCATTATCTGTATCTTGAAATGTAATGTCTCGTAGCCTATGAATTTAAGATAAATGGATATCTTTGACAAACTGGCCTTTATTTAGGACCGGTAAGTAATATATTGAAAGTATCATGAAAAAGAGTTAATTTTTGTGTTGATCGATTTAGAATCTTGATTACCCATTCAAAATAACAAGCCATTCACAACACGGTTATTTATTGTTTCTTCTTTATCATGACTCATGCCTCTCCAATAGCAAAACCCTACTTTGATATTAACTATCACCAAGACACAAATGCTAGGAGACCATATCAATGCATTGCCCTTCATCACACCACTATCCCCTTCAAACTTAACTAAGAAGACTTATTTCAACCGTGTCTTCACCCTGATCCTTTAGAGCTGCAAATGCTCGTTTCCCGATCACTAAATGGTCTGAACCTCGTAATTTAGAGAGTAACAAACTCATATTTAACCACGCTTTATGCAACAACGGAAATCAAAAGAAAGATATACAATCACACATTGATTCTCCGTCGGCCAAACGACAGAAGACATTCCATCAAATCTAAGCTCCCGAACAAAATGTCACTTGGATTTGAAGGAAGGAAACTCATTGGAATAGTAGATCACTTATAGGATCCATCCCACCACCAAAGATTTTGAAACACACATACAAGTATTGTAAAACTTCCAATGATCACAATTGTTAACAACAAGTTCCAGACCTTTTACATATTTGCCTCTACTTTCTTTGTCATCTCTTTTCCATTTTCCTAACAGTAACACCACCACCAACAACACTAAAAATAACAAAGGAAGGGTCACAAAATTGGAAGAAATTAGGGTTGGATTGGCCTCCAAGCTATAATACTCCAAAAAATGCCAACCCCAAAACCCAAACAAAACTGAGAACAAACAAAACACCTACATTGAACAATCAAAGGGTGGAATTCAACATAAATTGGATGGATCATGAAGGACAAAAAAAACTGCAAGTCTACAAAAAAAAGCACTAATTGGCTAAGGATACAATACTACTACTAATAATTAATAATTAAATTGGAGCCTTTGCGAAACTAACAAAGACAACCAATTAATATAATAATAATTAATTTCACTAAAAACATACACCATTAGTACTCCGACGACCCATCCCAATTAGCTCAATCAATCCGCCGGCTTCTTCATCGTCGATCACCATCTAATCTTCTTCTTCTTCCTCTTCTTCTTCATTGTGTTGTAATTAGTGCTTGATGATCCACCATAATCACATGATTATATGGGTAATGAAGAACTAGATCAGCAGCAAATGACTATGGTGGCTAATTGGGAGTAATAGGGGGGAGTAGTGGTATGTTCATAGCTGTAAATTGGAGTTTCTTGGGGAAAGGGAGCTCGCATTCATCGTCGGACCAGTCAGTACACCTAATCTCTTACATATTTTTAGCAAAAACTATAAGAGATATACTTCTAAATACTACATCTAACCACTAGAAAAAAAACTTCAAAAGTATATGGAAAAGGAAGAGAGAAAAAAACAGGTGAAGAATAACTAAACTTTCATTCTATCGGATATAAATTTGCTTATCGATGACAAAACTTGAAACTAAATATATAAAACAACAGCTCGCAATACGTAAGAATCCAAGAACCTTGTTTCTCATTTCTCTCCATCTTCAAAAGGCAAAACAATTGCCTCATGAAGATAGAAAGAAATGAGATTCGAAACTGATCCTTCCAATGAATGAGGAGAAGAAGAGAGAGCAAAAAGAAGAACAGAGAACATGGAAGGAAGAGAGAGAGAGAGAAAGGAGATGAATGTGAAGTGTAAACATGATGAAGAATCATATATATCTCCTTTGAAATAATCCAATTAACTTTTAAATTAATCTAATGGTTAAGGGAAAGATTAGGCCATTAATTATAAACAAATACATTTCCCCCATGAATAAAGCCATTAATTAGGTTAAGAGGTGCTTCAGCATTCAGCCGAATTTTAATCTATTACTGATTTATTTTATCGTAAACAAATTATTTATTTTTATATCAAAATTTATTTAAATTCTTTGTACATGAAAAGCATCGGGACTAACGGGGCGGGCTTAATCCAAGCCCATGTCTTGAAGCGCAGACAGCCCACACAGACAAAACACGGAAGTTTTTAATCAATCAATTAATTAATTAATTGTTTCTTTCCCCCCATCATATTCTCTTGGCAAAAACAGGACAAATTTTCTTGTAAATTGGGGACTAATTTTCATTAATAACGATGATTAATAATAATAATTATTGTTATGGGTTCCTATTATGATTTCAAAAGCAACAGAGGGTAACTGACAAAAACCGTCTGCCCCTCCTGTCTCTATACGTGTGTATATATATATATATAGCTACGGCCTACGGTTTTGTTTAGTTTAATAAAGAAAATTATAGGAATGGCTAGATATATAATGTTATTGACCGACGGTTCTGAATATGGTTGGTCTATGTGTGTCATTGATCGGTTAGTTCAAGGATTTGGATGATGTGTGTTGTGTTGGCATGTTGTCGTGATTCATTAGTGTTCATCAATGGTGTTATGAGTTTATTTTTTTGACAAGAGGACATTGCATTTCATTAGCTTTGAGAAGCAAATTGTTACAGCAGAGGGGAAACAACATCGAGAATCTGTACCCATTGTGAGGGTAGAGTTCTCTTAGCACAAGATCTAGCAACCATGGTAAAGGAAACCGTACCGGAAGTCATACCGGATCCGTCAGTGGTAGGGTATTTTGTGGTACGACCGTGATTCAACCGTTGTGTACCGGCAAAATACCGTTTTTGTAATTAAAAATTATTTTATTGTTAAAAAACCATACCGCCATATTAAGGATACCATTTCGGAGAATACCGGAATAAAACCGGAATATACCGGATAGCAAACCTAAATAAACTAAATAGGAATATACTAGATTTAGGATATGGTTTCATTCAAATGATTCCAATAAACCCCCAATTGTTGTCCCTAATTTTCCACTCTAACAAACTAGAAAAATAAGCAAGCGTTCCTTCTCTAAGTCTTCTTCTTTGACTAGCTTAGCAATGGAGCTTTCTTGATCCTTATCCCTTGTCTAACAGATAATTAATGAACTAATAATTTAATTTTCACTCATTTATTCTTTCTTTTTGAATTACTTTTTCTCATTATCTCTACACCTACTACCACATCCACATATCCTTGACTTTCTCTCTTCCCTTTCCGACTCTCTCTCATCCCCAACCCAGATCCAGAGCAAGATGAAGCTCTGTTTTGATTTCTTTTTTCTCTTCTAATTCTGACAATCGGAGCACCTTTTTCTTTATGCATGTAGCTTTTCTTCCACCAGATATCAATCTAGATCAGGAAATCCACAAACATGGCCCTCGATCTCTCTTCCCCCACTACCTCTCTCTGCTCTTCGACCTTGAGAAGCAAGATAAATCTCTGTTTTTTCTTTTTCTTTTCAATCGGAGCATTACTCTCCTCGCTCTGCCTGTAACTATTGGAGTAGTAAGAAACAAAGGTGGTGTTGGTGACCTTGAATTCACGGCGGTAGCAGAAGGCGATATAACTTCTGATCGTCAAAGAAGAGAAGAGGAACGGCAGCGCGGCGGAGCAGGGTCGGCTCGACCTTTCGCCGGTCTTGGGTTGCCGACTTGCCTCGTTTGTTTAGCCGGCCAGGGGTTGCAGCACCGCAGGTCGTTGGTCGTGGGTCGCTAGAGGAGAGGAGAAGCGGCGAGGCAGGGCTAGGGAAGAAAAAACGATGAAGGCTCTCTCCCGATTCGCTTCGATTAGAGATTAGGGTTTTTCTTAAATGGTGATTTTTCTTTTTTTTAAAATTTTTTTAAGTGATGAAAGGGCGGCGCTTCCTTCAATTCTAGTCTACCGCCGGTTGGAAAGAAACCGGGCGGTATGCCGGGTTGTGCCTGTTAAACCGCAAAAATCGACCGAAACGATAAAATGCCATCCACCACCCTACCGTATCGTTTTTGGTCTGGTTCCCGGTTGAACCGGCCGGTACGATCCGGTTTCCTGTTCCATGCTAGCAACCCAATCTGCTTTACAATTGTTCCTACGCCTAATATGCTTGATCCGAATCAGAGGATTTTCCCCCAAAATCTGTTTGATGGAGCCAATCCATGCTGCTGCCTTCCAGGGCCATGAGCCTGAGCAATCTTGAATGGCATTCACCAGGGGGAGACAATCGGAATTGACAAGGCAAGGAGTGGAAAGGCTGGCCGCCAGTCGCGCGCCCTCCAGAAGCGCCTTAGCTTCAGCTTCAAGCGGTGAAAAGCAATGCATGATCTCAGCTCTACCGTCACAGACTTGACCGTGGCTGTTCGAGACAACCACGCCAAATGCCGCCTCCTGTGACTCACTGAAGAAGGAGCCGTCACAGTGTAACTCAATATCATGAGTACTTGGCGGTGGTGAAGAAAGATTCGGTATATGGGTTAGCTGAGGAGCAGGGGGATTAGGGGTCCTTTTTTGGGGCAGGAGATCCAATGGAGGTGAGCCACATTTGCCTTTGCACATGTGGAAGGGGGCCAAGGGCTTATATTCTTGAACACTTGTTCATTTCTTGCCTTCCAAATCTGCCAAAGGAGGAAGATGATTCTTTGGATCGAGAAAACAGAGTACCTGGGTTTTAGGGCAAACAACCATTCCATGTCAGGAGTGTTAAGAGTAAACCAGGGCAGAGATGGCCATTCCTTTTGCCATCCTTCGACTGCGTGAGGGCAGGTGAACAGCACGTGATGAATTGTCTCCGACGGGTCCGCACAAATCGGACATGACCTGGAAGGGGAGCAACTTCGCCGGAAGAGGTTTTCCCTTGATGCCAGAGCCCCCTTTGCAACTCTCCAAACAAAAAATTTCAGTTTCGGAGGGATTGATAAGCTCCACAGCCACTTCCACATTCCTTTTTCCGCCTCCTAGACCTCTTGCCTAATTCCTTGAGTAGTTCTGCTACGGTTATGAAAGTGGTAATAGGCTGACTTGACACTGAACTTGCCCTGCTCAGTAAACCGCCAAGCCCAGAAATCATCCAGCGTCTCCGGTCCGATGGGAACAGCTACCACTTGTTTTAAATCCTGGGGGCTGAGAAAATTGGCAAGCACATCGAATTTCCATTCTCTAGAGACGTCATCAATCCACTTATCCGCTGTAGTCTGGTCTGGCCATTCAAAATCAAGGAGGGGGCCTGCTCTGTCTCTTCTCCAGGGGTCCTGGAAAACCTTTGTACTTCTACCATTACCAATCACACGGATAATTCCTTGTCCCATCCAGACCTTTGCTTCACACAGACTAGACCAGATCCATGAGGCTTTACCTCCTTTCTTAGCATTCAGGAAGTCTGTTTTTGGGAAGTAGATGCTCTTAAGGACCCGAACCCACAAAGCTTCTTTGTTAGTCAGCATCCTCCAGGCTTGTTTTGCCAGCAGTGCCAAGTTGAAAATGTGAAAAGGTATGAAACCCAGTCCCCCTTCCTCTTTCGGGGCATAAAGAACATGTCCAGCCTTCCAATGGATAGTCTTCTTGCTCATCGACCCTCCCCAGAAGAAACTTTTCAGCATCGAGTCCATTTTCTTTGTTGTAGCTTTATGGAGAAGGAAAAGGCACATAATATAGGAAGGAATAGCTTGAAACACAGCTTTTAGCAGGACCTCCTTCCCACCTGGGGAGAGAAGCAGGCTTTTCCATGCCTCCCCTTTCTTCTCCATTCTTTGAATAAGAAAGTTGAAAGTCTCTTTCTTTGATCTTCCCCATTGAGTAGGAACTCCGAGATAAGTGGAATGACTAGTATTTGAGTTGAAACCCGAGCTCTGGATAATGGTTCCCTGTTCGTCCGTGGAAACATTGGAGCTAAAGATAAATGATGATTTTTCCTTGTTGACTTCCTGTCCCGTCACTGCCCCATAATTGTTGATAATATCCAAGATATTCCCTGCCTCTTCCGGAGAAGCTTCACCAAAAATAACCGTGTCATCTGCAAAAAGGCAATGTGAGAGAGTAGGACAATGTCGGTTCAATTTGATACCCTTGATATCTTTTTTGTAGACTGCTTTCTCAATAAGGAAGGAGAGGGCATTTGAGAGGAGGATGAAGAGCAGGGGGGAGAGGGGGTCACCCTGTCGAATCCCTCGAGAAGGTCTGAACTCAGTCGAGGGCTCTCCATTGAACAGTAATCTGAAACTGACAGTAGAGATACAAGACTGAATCCATCCACACCACAACTCATTAAATCCATAAGCTCGGAGGAGGTTGATTAACAGATCCCATTCAACCAGATCATAGGCTTTTCTCATATCCAACTTTAGCATCATCTGTTTTTTGCTACCAGTTTTGAGTTTCTTGAGGTAGTTGAGCACTTCATGGACAATAATGATGTTGTCCTGAATTTGTCTTCCCCCTGTGAAAGCTGCTTGTAATTCATTCACCAAACCTGGCAACCACGGTTGCAGTCTGTTAGTCATGATTTTTGTGATAACCTTGTATCGAAAGTTGCAACAACTGATTGGTCGAAATTGACCCATGCTTTCTGGAACGTCGACTTTGGGGATGATAGTAATGAAAGTCTCGTTCCATTTATCCGGCAAAACACTTGTCAGGAAGAAAGAGGTGACTTCGTGGCAGAACTTGTCACTCAAGATGTGCCAGTACTTCCTGAAAAAAATCCCTGGGAAACCATCTGGTCCCGGGGCCTTGTTAGCTCCCAACTGAAAAACAGCTTTTCGAATCTCCTCTCTCTCGACTGGCGCACATAACATTCTGTTCGCCTCCTCAGTAACCAGACAGGGGAAGCCTTCCAGAATGCTAGGATCAAGCATACCATTCCTGCTAGTGAAAAGACAGCAGTAGAACTCCTTTGCGTGGTTACTCAAATCAGTAGCATTCGTGATCCAAGTATCATCTTCCAATTTAAGTTTCATAATGCGGTTTCGGTTCTTCCTTGATATTGTGCTCGCGTGGAAGAAGCCTGAGTTCTGATCTCCCTCCTGAAGCCACGAGACCCTCGATCTCTGGGCCCAAAAGCTTTCCTCCGATGCCCAGTGTTTCTCTAATTCAAGATGGAGCTCCCTCTCTTCATTAACCACATCTGTACATCGATTAGTCCCTTGTAACACCTGTAATCTTTTCCTTATCTCCTTTTCTCTCTTAAGCTTAATCTTTCTTTCATTACTGGCCCAAGCTTCCAGTTCCTCCTGGCAATCAGCGAGAATATCTTGGACCAGGCCCCCTCTATCATAACTTCTCTGTATTATCTGGGAGCATTCCTCACTCTCACGCCATCTCTTATCAAATCTGAATGGGACCAGTGGACCACGTCCTCTTGGATGGAGGTCAATTCTAATTGGACAGTGGTCTGATTCCACAAAGTCCTCGTGAAAAACAGTGGCCGCCTCAAAATCTGTTCTCCATGCCACTGAGCACAAGGCTCTGTCGAGCCTTTCCCTGATGAGATTCTGACCTTGCTGTTTGTTGCTCCAAGTGTAAATTTGCCCCGAGAAACCGAGGTCCATTAAAGCATTCCTTGCAATAAAGTACTTGAAAGGGTTGACGTTCTCATTCCTAAGGGGACAGGGTCCCTGTTTTTCACAAGGGGAGAGGGCTACATTCAAATCACCAACAACAAGCCAACTTTCATCCTGATTCGCTCTAAGGTTCGTAAGTCGATCCCACAGAGCGTTCCTCTCTACCGCCGTGGTAGGGGCATGGATGAAAGTGCAAAAAAACTTGACTCCGTTCCTACTGATGCTAGTGTCCATAAAGGACTTACAGGAATCCAACACAACTACATCAACATCCTCCTTCCACCAAAGTGCTAACCCACTACCTTCCGTTCCAGGGCTAACATAATCCGAATGGGAAAACTTCATTTGTCTTTTCTTCTCCTCCATAAAGGAGTCTTCTTTCCTGGTTTCCATTAAAAACAGCAGGGACGGGCCGAATTGGCGACAGAGTCTGCCGCAGTAGCTCCTTGTAAGGGGCTGGCCGAACCCCCTACAATTCCAACTCAGGATCCTCATTCTTGAGGAGGCGGCCTATGGCTTGCCGCCGCTGCCGTCGAAGTGACTGACTCCCCTTCGCCCGACTGGCACCCTTCCGCCGTGATATCGGCCAGACTCTTCTTTCTGATGCCATGCTTCCTTCTCTGGTAAATGCGACAATTTTCCCCTGGTACAAAAGACAGAGATTCAAAGGACAAGTTAGTGGGAATAGCCTGTTGCTCAGTTGGGGTGGGCTGGGTGGTGCGATCTTCGGGCTTCCGTTTCTTCTCGGGCCTGGTCACAGCTTCCTCACTATTTGGCATAAGAGCCGTTGGAACTGGGCTTTGGAATTGGGCCTGATTGTTGGTCACCTGACTCAGTTGATCCATTGCTGATGGGCTAGGCGAGGCCTCCGTAGGAATGAAAGACGGGCTCGCCAGAGAGAGCGACTGGCCCATCTCAAAGAGGCCCGCCATCTTGTCATGGTCCCTATCTCTTCCCCCAAGATCCAGACTCCTCTGCATCGCTCTGGTCGTCGCCTCCATGTCCAGTTCCAGAACAGCAGATTGCAGGGTGTTTGTCGGGTTGACTCCATCTCCTCTGTAAACCCAGTCAGTTGATCTCCCAGTGCTTGGCAGGATGGCGTAGCCCGGTGGGTAAGAGAAAGGGCCCTGTATAGGTAGGCCTGTGAGAGTGACTTGAGAAGATTCCCCTCGGGAACCGCGAATCTGCTGTCTGCCTGTGCTCTGACTTGTCAGCCTCTTAGTCCTTGCCATCTTCTCCCTGAAAGATGCCGGTGGGGTGTTGGCCGGAGAGTCATGCCCGGCTCGCAGTGCATCATTGTACACCTCCGACGGATCGGTACTGAGCCCTCTCCTACGGTGGTCCTCCCTAGCCATGCAATTGTGGATGAGATGGCCGAGTTTCCCGCAGAAATAACACAAATCCATTATTCTCTCATATTTGAAACTGACCCATACTGCGTTGTCCCCCACTGGATATTCGAAGCCGATTGGGATGGGTTCGTCAATGGTCACCTCCACCTTCGCTCTGACGAACTTCAACCAACCTCTGAAGTCGAAGTTCGATCGATCAATACAGTGGAACTGGGGGAAGATGAAAGCTGCGACTGCCTGGACTGCTTCCTCGTCCTTCAGGGATTGTGGGAGATCATGCATTTGAACCCAAGTTGTGACTGTGGTGATGTCAGCTGCCTCAGCCTTTTGCTCTCCATCCCATTTCTTTAGGGCAACCAAGGTGTTGCTTAGGTTCCAAGGCCTTGCTTCATACACCGCGTCCCTCTGCTTTGCTGACTGGAAAGAGTAGACAAACAGGTTTTCCTCTTCCTTAGTGACTTGAACCTCCCCATAAGCCCTCCATTTGTTGGTGGCAGCATTCCTGGCTTTTGGAAGGTTGATACTAGCATCAGTTATCCATTTCCCCAATAACATTGACATACCACTACCTCTCGCACCCACAATGGTCGGTCTCACATTTAGGATCAGGTGGCTTTTCTCTCCTCTCAGACTTTGTGATAGATTTTCCATCTTTCCTCTGTCTCTGTGGTTGGTACTATTTCCAGAAAGAGGTTGGGAAGGATTTTTTGCTAATTCAGGTTGGCTGAGCACTGCTTCTGTTTTTGGGATGTTTGGTGAGGAGATTGGCTTCTCCGATGCGCTCCTTAAATAGCCAGATTGGGTACCTGGGGCGAACTGGAGTGTTGCCTGGTAAATAGTTAATGCTCCCTGCATTGGTTGCTTGTTCACCTGTCCCTCTCTGCCTCTCTTCCCCACCGTTACTCCCTGTAAACTCCATTTATGGTTATAGCTATCCGCCGGGCTATTTTCCCCCACGGCAAGTGTTCGAAGCTTCCACTCCTTGTATGTGTATCGAGACCTGTGACTGAGCCCAGCGCAATAAATACCCACTCTCTGTTCTTTTGCTTGCTCCAGTGCCATGACTGCTCCGGCTTCAGTTCTAATCATTACTGGATAGTATTCTCTCGTTCCCCCTGTCTCAGGTGCTCTGCTGCCATAAATTCTTTTTGTTGTCCTCCTCCAAATAGGAGAAGTCTGTTGGTAGCCATAAATATTTGCTTCTGCTTTTTGCCTTCCCTGGATACCCAAATCTTCTCTGCCATTCCCATATTTACTCCTCTGGCCTTTGGTTGACCTCTGTTCAGGTGGTTTTGGCGGCGGATTGGTTGATCCACTGATTTGCCCTTCTGTGCAGATCTTCCTTTCATTGGTCCTTGATAAAGACTGGGTGAGCCCCTCTTCAATGCTCTGCTTTTTCTCCGTCCCTCCCCTGCTAATCTCTGACTTTTTCTTAATTGACACACTAGGGAAAAACGGTTGACAAGAGAAATTGATTGCTCCATAGATGGCAGCTGTAGAGGCTCTGGTTTGATGAGCTTGAAGGATTGGATCAGGAAGAAGGTGTGTAGATCCAGATAGTCGAGGGGGATAGTAAGAGGAAAGAGAAGAGAGAGGGAGAGACATGTTCCTAATGCGAACTTAAATGAATTTATGAATTATGATCTTCAAAGCCAATAAGCTCATGGGCTTCTTGCTCGAAAAAGGATAAGATATAGGATTTGACGATTCGAGAGAGGTTGTAAGTTCGAATTCGCCATCTGACGTGAAGAGGAAGGTGTGTAAAAAAGTGAACCGTGTGACGATATTCATTTATTCCAGTCACGCCACAGTTTTATGCTATGATGGAGATGTATGTTACGAGATCGAGTCATCGTAGCATTTCATTAATTACTACTGGGCTTGCGTATCTTTAGTATTTTATTATTAGTTTGTATTTGGATATTATTGGGTCTTTATTACTATTGTCTTAATTAGTGTGTTCCTTGTCTAAGTAGAATTGGGTCAATGTTAGTTGTGTCCTTGTAGGAGAAGTAGTCAAGTTCTAGATAGGAAAAGGTAGAGGCTTCTATGCCTATAAATATGTACTTGTTTCGTTCGTTTAAGGATAAGAAGATTGGAACCCAATAGTTAGCTTTTGTCATTTATTTGCTATTTCATTAGTTATTTCCTTTGAAAGTTCTTTGCATTTTATTCCTTTTACGAGAAAACCCTAAAATCGCCACCCCCTACGTCACATCACCGTAACAATGTAGAGGTCGCATATCAAACTTGGTCCTTCTCCGTCAGACAAGCAAAAGCAACCATGAGTAAAAAGGATTCTTGATGGAAAAGCCACAGATAATATCATCAGTGATCCCCGAGTTATTTCTAACTTGCATAGCAATAAGTGATGTTAAAATTATCTTTACATATAGGGAAATTAGCGAAAGCTATCCCTGTAAAATGTTTTTAGGTTTTCTACTGATTTGATTCTCGAGAATGAGCCGTTTATTGTTCACCTTTAACCCAGTATCAGTCAACAAACTTACAATAAGCAATGTTTTATGCTTGACTTTCTTTTCTTGTTTTTGCTTTATTCATCATCGTTGTAGAATAGACTCGGGCGAATCCGTGTTCTGCAACCTTTAAAATCTAAGTAACATGTCCTTTAGAAAAAAATCCGTCAAATTTGGGGCTTAATAGACTTAATCATCGGTGAAGAATAGGCTCGGTTCGAATTCGTGATGTTGTAGCATTCAAAATCCAAGAGAAATGACATTTCACAAAAAAAATTGCCAAAAATTACAAAGGCACCATTAAAAATCCACCCAAATCGGCAATTGAAAAACTTAAACATCGCTGGAGAATAGTCTTAGGCCGAATTAGTGATCTATAGCTTCCAAAAACAAAGAAAATGACCTTTTGAAAAAAATCACACGAAATTTGTGACGGTACTCCTTTGGAATAGGGGTGTGCATTCGGTAGGTTCGTTCAAACCGAACCAAAATAATGCATACCGGGTCCCCGAATTCCATCAAACCGAATTCGAACCGAATTATAATTCAATCGGTCAGTTCAAACCGAATTATAATGCGGTTTGGTTCGGTTTATCATACAAAACCGGACTTGTGAGGTTAGGTTGTATCTTCTCTCTTTTAAATTATTTTTCACCCCTAATGTAGACAATAAATATGCATCATCAATGATAAAATCAAACATTTCAACACATAAGTCATAAAACATTAACATGATTCAAATATTTAAGTCTCATAATAAGTAGAAACTTAAAAATCCACCATTTGGAACTTACAATTATAATAATTCGGTTTTCCGGTTCGGAATTTGGTTCGGTCGAAAGAACCTTGGTTTCCGAAATATGCCCTTTTCTCTTCCGAATTCCGAACTGAATAACATTAATTCGGTTTCGGTTTATATTCGGATCGGTTTGGTTTTACCGAACCGTATGCCCACCCCTACTTTGGAATCTGTAAAAAAATGGACCCGAAAAAAATCCACCCAAATCAGTACTTAATAGACTTAATCACCGGTGAAGAATAGCCTAAGACCGAATCCGTGATCTGTAGCCTTCAAAATTCAAGAAAAATGGACTTTTGAAAAAATCACCAGAATATTATGAAAATGACATTTGCAATAAAACCACCCAAATCGGCGATTATATACTTCAACATCGCTGGAGAATAGCCTCAGGTCAAATTCGTGATATGTAGTCTTCAAAATCCAAAGAGAATAACCTTTCAGAAAAATCGCATGAAATTAGTGATAGTATACCTTTGGAATATGCCAAAACCCCCCAGAAAAATCAGCCGAAATCGGTGCTCAATAGACTTAATCATCGGTGGAAAACAACCTCAGACTGAATCCTTAATATGTAGCCTTCAAAATTCAAGAAAATGTCCTTTCGATAAAATCACCCAAAAATTACAAAAATGCCCTCCAAAAAAATTTCACCCAAATCGGTCATTAATAGACTTCATCATCGCCGGAGAATATCCTCAGACTGAATATGTGATCATTAACATTCAAAATCCAAAGACAACGGTCTTTCTAAAATATCTCCTGAAATTTGTGATTGTACCCCTTTGGAATTTGTCAGAAGTGGACCCGGAAAAAATATGCCTAAATACGTGCTTAATAGACATAATCAACGGTGAAGAATAGACTCAAGCCAAATCCGTGATTTGTAGCCTTTAAAATCCAAGGTAATGGTCTTTCGAAAAAAGCACCCGAAATTTGTGATCACACCCCTTTAAAAAGGGCAAAAAATTGACCCGGAAAAAATACGCACAAGTCGGTGCTTAATAGATTTAATCATTGGTGAAGAACAACCTCATACTGAATCTGCAGACTTCAAAATAAAAGGAAAATGGCATTTCGAAAAATCGCCCCAAATTACAAAAATGTCATTCGAAAAATATTTGCCCAAATTAGCGATTAATAGACTTCATCATCGATAGAGAATAGCCTCATGCCAAATCTGTGATCTGTACACTTCAAAATCTAAGGAAATTAGCCTTTGGAGAAAATCGCCCAAAATCTGTGATGGTATCCCTTTGTAATATACCAAAAATAGACATGAAAAAATTCGCACAAATCGGTGCTTAGTAGACTTAATCATCGATGAAGCATAGCCTAAGTTTGATTTTTTTTTTTGTAGAATCATTTTGAATCTTTGATATGTAGCCTTCAAAATCCAACGAAAATGACATTTCGAGAAAATTGCCAAAATATGTAATGATGCTACCCATTTGGAATTTGCGAAATATGGATCCGAAAAAAATCCTCCCAAATTGGCGCTTAATAGATTACGAAAATATCTCCAAATTTTTTTTGATCAAAAGTAGCGTTTAATAGATTTAATTATCGCTGGAGAACAGCCTCATGGCGATTTAAGTCAATCAAATATATTTCTCCAAGTTACGATTCGGCAACGAGAAAGTGGGGTTCTTTCGGATTGTTAATGAATTCATCTAGATTTTTTCAATCTTAAACTATTGGTTACTAGATTTGGGTAACCCAATGTTTGAGAACATCTCTAAAATTTAAAATTGTCCGAAACTTGTGATAATATCCTTTTGAAATCTGCTAAAAGTCCAATGCAAGGTAGCACCATGAGCTTGGGCCATCTCGGTCCAGGCTTGCTAGCCCACTGACGATTGGGCCGAACCTGCCATGGAGACGTTGTGGCAATTATGAATTATCCCACCTACCATCCTTCCCATTAGAACAGTATACAAAACACTAAACACATTTTCACTATAAAACTAAACAGATTAGATCACCTTTTGTTTTTTATAATATCAATATATCATTAGCAGATGATGATCTCATATCTCCACTTGTCGCTTGTGTTATTAGTTATTACCTACTACCGGCAGCCATGGAAAAAGGCTAAACTCCAAAAGCACAACAACTAATCACGTTTTGGTTTCTAATTAAATAATTAATCAAACAATAATCTCTCGATCAATAATTTTTTTTTATATATATTCATGATGGTAGGGGTGGGCAACGTGCGGGTTGGGTGGGTTTTGGTTTCAAATTGACCCACCCGCTTACTAGCAGGTTGGAATAATTGTGTCCCGCAATTAGGGCTGGCTATTTGGACCGGGACCGGATGAAAAACCGGAAACCGGACCGTATAACCCGGACCGAGACTGGACCGGGACTGGATAGTAAACAATCCAATCCAATCTTTGGGCTTAGATTTGAGGTAAAAAACCGGATAAAGACCGGATAAAAGAGCTCAACACCCAAAACTTAAGGGTGATTTGCATAAACGGTCACAAACCTTTGTACTTAGTGCAAAACTTAACCAACTCCTCACCCTTTTAGGCCTTAGGCCACTCAAATTCCCACAATATCAATATAAAATCAAGACCGAATTGGGACCGGACCGGGTCAAGACCGGACTGTATCCAATCCAATCTTCGGTCCTTATATTTTCAAAAAAACCGGACTCGACCGGATTAATTTGGGTCAATTTAACCGGACCGGACCGTATAGCCACCCCTACCCGCAATCCACTCACATACTTCTGCGGGTTGGGTTGGGTGGGTGGCGGATGAGTGCGGTTGGGTCACGGGTCAACCCGCAAAAGCAATTCTCCATCTAGCCATTAAGAAAGTTGACTAACATTTATAATAAGTTCATAGCAAATTAGTAAGACTATATCAATAATATCTAATTTTGATACTCTTAATAATTTATAGTTTGCATCCCAATATTTAATGGTTATTAACAATAATTTGCATACCAATATCCAATATCTAATGGATATTGCACAACACAATGACCAATAGTAGTAGTCAAAATTATTATTTATTCTCCACCTTTTGAAGTATATGGTCGGACTGTAGTGCAATTCAAAAATATGATAAATATTTGATACTATAAGAAACCACATTTTTCATGTAGAAATAGGATGCGAGTCATATGGGTGACCCGCAATCCACCCACCACCCATCCACATAAGTGCGGGTGAAAGATTTATCAATCCGCAATCCACCCACATCAATCACCCACTACGTGTGGGTCGGGTTATTTGCGGGTGGATCGATATTAATCCACAGATTAACCACCCGCGTGCCCACCCCTACATGATGGGCAAGTAGTCTGGTACTGTCAAATTCCTATATTATTGAGGGAGATTCTCAAGTGATTCGCTAATCCGCTGATTCAACAGCCAAACAACTCTCACACCATCCTCATCGTGCATATTGTTACAGTACCATCATAATCAGCTTTCATCACGTTCAATTTTTATCTCTTCAACATGTAAATCGAACTGCACATCTTTATAACGAAAATGACCTTATAACAATCCTCTATTTCTGCATATGATTTCCGATTCTGGCTGAGAGTAGTAACAGCAAAGGCCGAGATATTTTGATTTATCAATAAAACCCGACTCTGTGCCCTCACAAAAAAAAAAATGGGTCCTCTTGTTTATTCATAGTGGCCAAAATTTCACAGGTTGTTGTTTATAAGCAGTGGTATAGAATAGACAGAGTAGACCCGCGCCAACTTAGCTGGTGGGTTGGGTGTTTATCTCTCTCTCTACCGTACGAATCCCATCTCTCCCTTCCTCCCTCTCTCCCTCTCTCTCCCGTCCTACATCAAAGTTCAAAGTACCACTCCATGTAAGAACAAAAAAGGAAGGAGCAGAAGTAGAAAATAACAGAGCTTTACACCCACCATCGTCTCTCCACCGATCCCTTCTGCCCAAAAGGGGGGAAAACCATGGAAGGAGGGGAAGGCAGCAGGCGGAGCAGCTCTATGAACGAGAAATTCAGGGCCTTTGCCAACAACAGATGGCTGGTCTTCGTCTGCTCAATGTGGGTACAATCTTGCGCAGGGATTGGGTACATGTTTGGGAGCATTTCGCCTGTGATCAAGGCCACCATGGGTTACAACCAGAAGCAGGTGGCCTTGCTTGGAGTCGCCAAGGATTTGGGTGACAGTATCGGGGTTTTGCCCGGGAGTTTGATCGAGATTCTGCCCGCCTGGGTTGTGCTGCTGATTGGTGCTGTCCAGAGCTTTCTTGGGTATGGCTTGGTTTGGCTGATTGTCACCCACAGATTGCCTCCTCTCCCTCTCTGGGTGGTGAGTTCCCTCTGGTTGTGTGATTGTCTCTCTATTCCATTCATTTCGGTTTCCGGCGGCGTTTGTGAATTAGTGGTTCATTGTTGAATTGTCTCAAGTTCAATTAATGACTTGCGTGGGGAATTTGAAGATGAACTTCTCTATGGAGTCAATGAGTTAATTGTGGGATCATCCGGGGAGATTCATCCAACTGGTATTCTAATGCTGTACCCCACTGTGATGTTGACCCTCCACCGAATTTTTGAAATGTTTGTTTAATTTGTCTTTGTATGGCTGGGCTAAGTCTTTTGGAAGATGGTTGTTCCTTTGGTTTCTGTTCTGGTTAGGAGTAGATGTTCTCTACTGGGTTTGTGCAACAGGAGCTCAACTTTGTTGTAAATGATGCGTCTGATTGATGATTCACTTGTTCTGTAGTTTCTGTCTACCTTGAAGTTTAGTGCAGGCCTAATTCAGAGTTGACTTGGTTATGGTGCTTTGTGGGAAAAAGGGTTTCTGCTTGGGGATTCATGTTGTTTTTGCAGCAATGCTGACAGTAAAAATTCTGGTTTGCAGCTTTGTGCAGCTATATTCGTTGGAACGAATGGCGAGACCTACTTCAACACAGCTGATATGGTTTCTAGTGTGCAGAACTTCCCCAAGCACCGTGGTCCTGTTGTTGGGATGCTGAAAGGATTCGCTGGGTTGAGTGGTGCAATTCTGACTCAAGTTTATGCCATGATCAATATTCCCGACCATTCATCGTTGATCTTCATGGTGGCAGTTGGCCCAACCATGGTGGCTATTGCGCTGATGTTCTTCGTTAGGCCTGTTGAGGGCCACAAGCAAGCGAGAGAATCAGACGGTTCAAGCTTCTCATTTGTCTACGCTGTTTGCGTTGTTCTTGCAGCATATTTGTTTGGCATCTTGATAGTGAATGATATTTATGATCTGAGCCACAATATGGTTACGTTGCTCACTGTCATATTGCTCGTTATCGTGTTACTTCCTGTTCTGATTCCAATCAAGTTGGTTTTCTTCTCTGAGCCAGAGTCCTCAATAGTTGATCCCCTTCTTTCCAAGGTAGAAAAACAAGTAGCAACTAGACATCCGCCAGAGCGATTAGGGAGCTTCGTCTTAAGTGAAAGCGAAGATGACAATGGCGAGGGGGGTTCTCTCTCCATATCGGAGAGGAATAAAAGAATGGCTCACTTGCAAGCTAAGCTATACCAAGCTGCAGCAGAAGGAGCTGTGAGGGTGAAGCAGAGAAAAGGCCCACGTAGAGGGGAAGACTTCACATTAATGCAGGCATTAGTGAAGGCTGATTTCTTGCTTATCTGGTTCTCTCTTGTTCTTGCTGCTGGATCTGGACTTACTGTCATTGACAACCTGGGTCAGATTTGTCAGTCTCTGGGTTACGATGATGCCAATATCTATGTCTCAATGATGAGCATTTGCAACTTTCTCGGTCGTGTCGCTGGTGGCTACTTCTCGGAAGTCGTTGTAAGGTTGTATGCTAATCTCTTCTGATTAAACATGCAAATTCTCTCCAACTGTCTTTTTGTTTTCTAATCGAAAGCTGGACACTATGATTTCATGTACAGAAAATTTGCATATCCAAGAGTGGTGGCTATGGCTGTGGTAGAGTTCACCATGGCAATGGGACTATTCTACTCAGCCATGGGATGGCCGGGACAGATTTATGTGGTGAGCATTGTCATAGGGCTCACCTACGGTGCCAATTGGGCGATCGTGCCTGCAGCAGTATCCGAGCTATTCGGGTTGAAGAGCTTTGGCGCCTTGTACAACTTCCTTAATCTGTCGACTCCTGCCGGTTCTCTTGTGTTCTCCGGTGTCATTGCCAGCAGGATATACGACTACTACGCCGAGGTACAGGCTGGCCTCCACACACTTAATTCAGCTGCATTGCTTGGAAAGCCTCTCCAGGAGGAGGAACCCCTCAAGTGCATGGGCTCAATATGTTTCTCCTTGACATTCGGGATCATGGGTAGTCTCTGCATTGTCGCGATGGTTGTGAGCTTGGTTGTGGTTCGTCGGACCAAAGGCGTCTATGCTCAGCTTTATGGGAAATCTCTCGCCTGAAAGTATTCATCTGCTGCAGATTTCCCCCTTCAGATGTGTTTGAGACCAGCAGAAGCTAGTGTCCCTCTTTAATGAAAAAGGTTGGAGGGGGTAAAGGGTCAAATATTGAAATTCTCCTTTCTCCTTTGATGGGCAGTTCACCTTCCAACCCCAAACCTCTCCTCATATGTGTTTCAGAGTTCTTCCACATTTGTGCAGTGCATTACCCGGAGAGTGATCTGCTTGTTATCGTTGCGCCCTTTCGTTCGTTCGTTGATTACGCCTGTAATGTTCATTGATCAACTCTTGGTGTTGTAATCAAAGCCGTCCCGTTCCATCGTGATTTGTATGTGTAATTACCTTATCAATTAATCAGAGATTTAACAAAAGCGAGGAGAAATTGAAGAAATTTGATCTCAAGCAAGAAAACAGAGTCCCCGGAGGCAGGGGAGCAAAAGCATTCCAAACTACTATCCATATTGAGACACACAATTGATGACAATCCACACCTATCACATTAACCAACGATTTCGCGTCAATAACTCGAATTGTTAGTAACGAAGCTACGATTCGTTCTTATTTCGATCCCCTTTCAAAATGCTGATGCTTTTAACCTCATCAACTCTTCCTTTCTCTGCGTGTCGAGCGTGACCAACTCCAGCCTCAGATCCTGCGAGTGCAGCCGCTGATGCGCCGATTCCAACGACGAGGCGCCCAACCATCGCAAGCTTCGCTTCACCACTTCCATGGCGTCGAGCATCAACTCCTCCTGATTCTCCACCACTTGATCATCTGCTTCATGATCAGCACCACCAGTGGCTCTGCTCTTGATCAGTACAGAAGACGCCCCTAGAAGCAGAGCCTTCGCCACGTGGCCTGGCTTGGATATGTCCACCCCATCTGCCATTACTGGGATGCCACTTTGCGCTGCTACGGCAGCCACTTTGTACACCGCACTTGCCTGTAACTTATGCCGTCAAAATCGCGATTCTATGTGGAAGTGTTTGGATAACTTTGATGCATAAAAAACAGACCTTTTGGTGATTTTTGAAATGTAAAAGTCTAGACTTTTAAATTTTAAAGAGCAATTTTGATTGCATTGCATACAACGAATTAGTGAATATATAAATTACCTGGCATCGCCGGGCCCCAACTCTCAACCCATCGGCGCCGGCGGCGATCAAAATCCGGGCCTGGTTCGCCGTCACCACGTCCCCACCGGCAACCACGTCTAAATCGGGATACTTCCGCTTCACGTGATTAATCATCTCAATCTGCCGCCGAGTGTCGCCGCCGTCCAGAACAACCACGTCAGCGCCCGCTTCCACCAACTCCTCCAGCCGATTCTCCGCTGCCTCGTCCTCCGTCCCAATCGCCGCCGCGACCATCCGCCGCGCGGGATTCTCGGGGCGGCGGAGGGATTTCAGGGAGCGTATCAGCTCGGTGGAACGGCCGACGACGACGACGAAGGGGAACGAGATGGGGACGTTGCGGGATACGGCGGCGGCGAGGGAGACGGCGGCGGCGGCGGATGAGGAGAGAGGTGGTGGGAGGAATACGACGTCGTCGTACTCGTACGAGGATGGGCCGTTGGCGCGGTGGTTGAAAAGGTCATGTGCGCTGAAGCCGTCGTCCTCTGCGATTCCTCCGTCTTCCATTGATGTTCTGCGGAAGTTATTTTTTTTGGCGGGTGAGGCGGCGAGCCGTTAGGGTAAGGAGGGAGAGTTGGAGTAGGTTAACAAGAAGGTTAGAGTTTGAATTTGTTGGAGTACGTTTTGGAAGAACAGGAAAAGGTTTCTGGGATTTATGCCTTTAGATGAAGAATAATAGTCCTAGTAGGAGTCGGACTCTTAAGAGTAGTTGGCATGGTGCTATGATGTTGATAACATAGGGGATTAAGTGGTCAAGATCGGATTAGCGATATTTTTAATGTTATAGTACAAACTCAACTGATATTTAGAAGTATTACAAGAATCAATGCATTAAAATTAAAATTTTATCGCCTTAAAATACTATAAATTGACATATTTATCCATAGTGCGAATTTCTAACCTAAACACTAAAAACAAGCAATCCCTAACTCCCTCACCCCAAAACCCTACCCCACAGCTCGATTGACGAGTGAACATTGAAGGGTGTTTGTGTGGAGATGACGACGATGATTGGGACCTCCGATGAAATCGTTGGAGTTTGACTACAAGTGAGCAATGAAGAGTTTTTGTGTGTGAGTTGTTTTTCTTATATGGTGTTGTTTTGTAGATTGTATTTTGTTATTTGATGTAATTGTATATGTTTGTTTTAGAATGACAGAATAAGATATTTTGGTACGAGTAATAGACTAATAGTAACACCCTTCTCATTTCGTTGATCCAAAAAAAGTCACTAGAGCTAATTTGTATTTTAATAGTACATTGGCTTTTCTCATTTATTACTTTTATTAGGGAGTTGCATGACTACTAATCTAACATATATTGAAAACTTGGAACAACCTCAATGATCAGTTGTTGTGTTTTGATGATTAGTTTGTTCACACAAATTGCATTTTAAGAGGGTTAATCACATAAATGGTCCCTATACTTTGGGGTAGCTGAAAAAATCAGCAATAAGATTTTAAGTTTTCAACAAACTTCTACATAAATTTAGAATAGTTATTATAGTAATCTCTCCATACATGTACTCCGAAATTCTACTTAAATAATCAAAATTGACTTGTCAATTCCAAATTTCATCATAAAACAGAATATAAGGGTCTAATTATCTCGTATAAAGCACTCATTTTAATCGGAAAAAGATTTAAATCAAGTCAAATACTCAACCTAATTATAATTTATATTACTCAAAACATCAAAATTCCTCTCTCGCCCTACTCGATAACAAATAGCAGGATCGATATAAACCGTTTTTCATTACTAATTGGATAAATCCACACATATATGAACAAGGTGAGTAGAAAAGAATGAAAAAAATGACCATTATCTCAGTTATTTCAAGATTCAATGATAAAAATTTATCAAATAAAATAAGTGACCAATTTGTTAGTATCTCCAAAACTCAGTAGCTGTTTTTGCAATTTACCAGTACCGTGTGCATTTCATTCAACAGCGGAACACGTGAGGAATGCTTGCAAAAGCTCGAAGAGATCGACAAAGACGTCATCTTTAAGGCTGACCACAAAACAAACAAAGTTGGCTCCTTTCCCCAAAGTAGAGGATTTATCATTGATGGGGTTTTCATCTTTTCGAGAGTTCTTTCTTTTTATCCCCTTTTGTTTAATGCCATTCGCTGCAAACAACAGTCTTCTCTTTTTATACAACACCCCACTGTTGAGTGGTGAGTCAGTCTTCTCCCCAACCAAAGGAAACCTCAGTACCCTTCTTTCTCTCAAAACATGGCCAATCTCAGCTGGGGGATTGGCTGGCTCAAAACCTTCATTGTTGCAGTTAGCCTTTATGCTGCTGTTGTTGCTGCAAATTTTGGGGACTCAGCTGCCCAGAGGCAGCTAGACAAGGTTTTGGAGCTACCAGGTCAAGACTTCGATGTCAGCTTCGCCCAATATTCTGGGTATGTTACAGTGAATGAGAAGGCTGGGAGGGCTTTATTCTACTGGTTCTTTGAAGCTGTTGAGGATCCTGAGTCCAAGCCTCTCATACTCTGGCTCAATGGAGGTGAATCAAGCTTCTAAATGTTCAATTGTTTTCATTTTTACGGTAGTGAGATGATTGATTGTGTTCTAGCTGGTGGGTTTTGACTTCTGACTCAGAAAGGCTGTTTCTTTTTTTTTTTTTCTTTCTAGGACCTGGGTGTTCCTCCATTGCTTATGGTCTGGCTGAAGAAATTGGCCCATTTCATGTGAAGCCTGATGGTGCCTCACTTTATCTCAACCCTTACTCCTGGAATCAAGGTAAATAATGTTCGTTTCTGGTGTCCTGTGTAATATAAAGGTGGAATTCTTTCGGGTATCTTCCAACTACTCGAGTTATTACGAAGAACTGGCTCCTCCAAAATGCACGATATCGGTGGCATTGTGGGGGCATCTATGATCTGTATCTTTTGTTGGTAGCGAACATCCCTTTGCATGGCACTATTTCCCCAATTGTACTATAACACAGACATTTTGGGTTTACATTCAAATTTTGAGGCTTCCTTGACCAGTTATTTATCATGTGATTGTCTATCTAACTTTCTCGTCTTATTCCCTTGTAGCTGCCAACATTCTGTTCCTTGATTCTCCTGCTGGAGTGGGTTACTCATATTCAAACACATCCTCAGATATGGTGACAAGTGGAGATAAAAGGACTGGTACTGTTTCAATTCTCTTGTACTTAAGTGGTCTGCTGCAAAACCATAAGTAAATAATCTGTGCACTGTTAAAATATGGTCCTTCCATTTTGGCAGCTGAGGACTCCCTAGAGTTTCTGATCAACTGGTTTGAGCGCTTCCCAGAGTATAAAGGAAGGGACTTTTACATTACAGGAGAGAGCTATGCTGGTAGAATGACTTCATATATCTCTTCCTAATGTTGTACATTGATTTCTAGTCTACATTTTACTAGCCAAGTCTGTGGATGTAACTTGTGAGAATGTGGTGGCTCTTTGATCCAGGGCATTATGTTCCTCAGCTAAGCCAAGCTGTTGTGTGGCATAACAAAGCCACTAAGTCCCAGACAATTAACCTTAAGGGATATATGGTATGGAATGATTACTCACTCCTAATGAATGCCATGCAACATGTCTTTCTGATCATAAGCCACTTCTAATGACGGTCGATCATGGTTTGCATAATGCAGGTGGGAAATGCTTTGACAGATGATTACCACGACCATTTGGGGGTCTTCCAGTTCTTATGGGCAGCTGGAATGATCTCTGATCAGACCTACAAGCAACTCAATGATGCTTGTGATTCCGTTTCCTTCATCCACTCGTCACATGCTTGTAATCGATATCTTGATATTGCGGATCAAGAAGTCGGACACATTGATCCTTACAGTGCCTTCACCCCTCCCTGCACTCCCAATATCAGCCAGTCCAACCAGCTGCTCAAAAGAAGGCGCGTAAGTACACATATAACTCTGTAGTTGTTCGTAACACCTTCGATATTCTTTTTTTTCTCCTTCCTACTGTGTTGTTCATAGTAAAGAGAGAAGAAACCTTACCGTTTGAATGTTGATAGGTAATTGGCACTGTTAGAGAGAGATATGACCCTTGCACAGAGAAGCACTCTACTGCTTATTTCAACCTGCGAGAGGTTCAGGAGGCTCTCCATGTTCCATCTGCACTTGCACCATCCAAATGGGAGACTTGCAAGTATGCTTCATAGCCTAAGGACATAGTAGAAACCCAACTGTGACTAAAGCCTTAATGGACATTATCAATATTTTGGTCATGTTCTTATGCTTTTCTTGCAGTAACTTGATAAATGAGCATTGGAAGGATTCTCCAAGTTCAGTGCTTGATGTCTATAAGGAGCTCATCCAAGCAGGGCTTCGCATATGGATGTTCAGGTACTTCAAGATTCTGTTTTGTCAGTTCGTGTGTTGGAGATTGACTATGGTCCTAGAGGTGTCGAATGCGAGCGTTGGGACGAATTTGTGATGAGTTTATTGGGTTACGGGCAATCGAGTCATGTTAATGGCCCATTGCTCCCCAGAAGCATAAACCTTTTATCATCTAAACCTCCATTATTTCATACAGTGGTGACACTGATACAGTCATCCCTGTCACATCCACCCGGTACACCATCGATGCTCTTAAGCTTCCAACGGTGAAACCTTGGCGCGCTTGGTATGACGATGGAGAGGTAAAACCACATTCCACGCACTCGGAGTATCTTCTTCCTCGATTTTCGCCACACCATTTTTATGACGAATGAAACCCTTGTGCTAGCAGGTTGGAGGATGGACTCAAGAATATGATGGACTTACATTTGTTGCTGTTCGTGGAGCTGGCCATGAAGTCCCCCTGCACAGACCAAAACTAGCCCTCACGTTGG
The DNA here is from genome assembly GCA_946122785.1 of Linum tenue. NCBI lineage: Eukaryota > Viridiplantae > Streptophyta > Magnoliopsida > Malpighiales > Linaceae > Linum > Linum tenue. The sequence continues at coordinate 34,498,518 of CAMGYJ010000003.1, forward strand.
CCAAGTCTTTCTTAGCTGGATCGTCGATGCCGGCAGCTGCTTCTCTTGAACTGGTCAGTGATTCTTGAAGTCTTGGAAACGATTCATCGGGAAATGGCAGAACAAATTGTTTCCCAGCACTTCATTCCTGAAGTCACACAGATTTGGACACTAGAGAGGATGTCATTTACTCACGAATTATGTACTTGAACTAGAAATAAGAAGTTTAACAGAACTTTTCCTTATCTGTTGCGGATTGGTATGCTGCAATTAATTCTAGGGCCGGGTATCAATTGGCTAAATCGAAACTGGATCGACTTTAAACGTCTAGATCGAGTCGGACTAGATTGTTCCTCTTATAACAACGAAAAGGATCGAAGTACATTGCAGCCACAGTAAGCAAAGCTACTGAAGAGGTGAACACTACAACAAATCTCTATATGGAGGACTAAACTCTACAGTAACCGAACTTCCTTTCGAACAAGCGCCGCAAAAGATAAAATTGTAGGCAACTCGATCCAACAAGTGCAACTGATTCGAACATCGCCTTATGAGTTGCTCTTCGGTTCAAGTCATTGTTCACTGCTTAGATCGAAAAACACATTGCATGAGTCAGAAACAGGTTATTTGGATGAACGTGATGAGATTCGCTACCGGAACCTCCAAAAACCATAGTAATACTCTCCATGTTGGCAAATATGTGATCTTCAATTCTTCATATATGTACAACGATGAACGACTGTACTTTGGTTTTTGAATCAACGAAACTACTTGTGAAAATAGAGATTGATACGAAATAAACGAAAAACACGATTTAAGGAAATTGTATAATTATATACTCGTGTATTTTTTTTTGAAATTACCTCTTGCTTGGCGTTCTGTTTCGGCCTCAAGCCAGTGTTGTTCAAACTGAATGTTGTAGAGCGCCTCCTCGAGTTTGGTTATCTCCTCCATCAACGGCCAGAAATGCTCTGAAACACCACAACAACGCGTAGAATACATGATTTTCAAAGAATATAATCAATTTGTAATATCATACATACATAGATAGCTAGTTAGTTAGTTAGGTTGTACCATTTCTGGCATGTTCGTCATGGAAAGTGAAGTGAGAGACATGGACGTCGAAATCAATGGTTTCATGATAAGGAGACTTGTTGGTGAAACAGAAACGGTAAACCCCTGTGTAGTAAACCACAAACTCATACTTCTCACTTGTCTTGTCTTTCATTTCGTGGACGACAATTCCAGGTGGTGCTGTTATCTAATTAATCGCCATCATGCGGAAAACCCGTCACTAATGATCAACTAACACGAGCAAGTTTAAAGTAAACAAATATAATACACATCACACGCGATTAGATCAAGAAATCGTAGAGAGTAGAGGCATCAAGATTAAGTAGAGTTTTGGAGTGGGTGATCTCACATTGAAATCAACGCCCTCCTGGGTGTAATCCCAGACGGAATCAGATTTGATGACGACGAATGAGACGTGGATCGTATCCGCCTGGTCGACGTTGTGAGCGAAGCATTCTTCTCTGTCGATCACGAACCGCAGCCCGTTTGCCGTCTTCGATCCCCATAGTAAAATTGTTGTTAGTACTATGGCGACGGTGGTGAGATGTCTGAATGTTGAAGCCCATCGAATCGTCGCCATCTGATCTCTCGCCTGAAAAATGTGAATTTAATTAGATTGAAACAGAGAGAGTGTATCTTGTGTGAGAGAATGTCGCTTTTTACCTCGGGATCACGACTGAGTATATATAGTGACGATGTGCATGATCATGAGTCACAAAGCACGGAGGTAAAAAAGTTTAATGAAACAAAATTTGTTAGTTAATTTTTTTTTATACTTGTAACACCACTCTCACTCTACCATAGGGTGAGGTTACCATTTCTTTATTTTTTCTTAATGATTATTTTATTGATATAATCTTTAATGAAACTAAATAGTTTAAACCGTAAAAAATTATAGTTAAATCATGTTGATTCCAATATGGGTTTAACTAATACAAACAACTAACACGATGGATTTTTGCAGTAAAATTTAATCAATCTCATAACTTAATTGAACACAAGTTTTTTGTGAAAATTGAACACTTTTCTTTGGGGTATACGATTTGATTAGACAGCCTTAGACCTTAGTCAAGCTATAGGGCTACTGGCAAAGCTAATCCTCTAACGGGCCCGAGGTGGCCCATTTTTGGGCCAGCAAAGCCCAAATCTCATATCCGGTTCCCAGTGATCATAGGCCCACTCGGCTTGTTTAGATACGCCGGGTTATCTCTCCGTCGCGCCACCGCCACGGTCGCTGTCTCTTCATATTAGGCCGGCTTCTTCTTATTCTGAAATTCTTCTTATTCTGAAATTCCTCCCGATTCGGGAATGGAATAATATGCGATCCGTGCCGAATCCTTCCAGTGATCGTTCCTTCTCCAGAAAATTAAGCGAGGCGCTGACCCAATTACAGCCATTGGTGCGGCGGCGGCAGCAGCAGAGCAATCTCTTTGCTCGAGATTCTTCTTTACCGGGCTCTGGGTTTTCTCTGCCGACGATGTCTAAGATGGGCACTGATTAAAACTTGATAAAGCTTGCATCTTTCCCCGGAAATCCACAAGGTTAGAATCCTCGTTAAGCTCGGATTTCCTGAAGCTGCTCTGGGTTAATGATGAAAACCCCTCATAATTTAATGGCTATTCGATTTTTTTTTCCAAATGTTTGGTAATGATGAACTGTAGCTTTCAGTTCCCACCAAAGCTTTTTACCTCATGAATGGAAAACAATGAATATTTCATATAAGCTATCATCTTGGTTACTGGTATCTGATCAGAGTTGTGATTTGAATTAACTGTACTAGTGTCTACCCTATGGGTAGCATCTCTATCTTTTTTCATGGTTTATGAATCAACTTGTGAGGCCACCAGTAGTTTGCTTGCTATGCTTTATCCAGAGAGGGGAACTAACCTTGATTGAGACGCAGGAGAGGGAAAGAGAGCCCTGGTGAACCTAGCTAAATGGGTGTTGGAAATAATAATCCTAAGGAGATTGCCATTAGAAGAAACATCTCCAGCATGTGAGTTCTACGTTCTCCTTCTCTAGCTTTGCCTTGTTGGTTTTGCACATCGACTCAGAACTTGTGCCGGCTCTTGTTATTGCACATTGGATGGCCTTGATATGTATTGCTTGAGAAGCAAACTTTTTGTTATTTTGATTCATAGGGATATTTGGTTAGCATGTGTCGTTTGTTGGAATGTCTTCACTGTTCATGTCTGTATAAGGCAAAGATCGAAACAAATGGAAAGTTGTGTTTGGTTGCTGCTGAATGCTACTCAAACACTAATTTGATTCCCTTTGCATCTGTTGCTAACAGATTTAATAAGCGGGAAGAGGATTTCCCGTCTCTGACGGAGTACAATGATTACTTGGAAGAAGTGGAAGACATGAGTAAGCTCTTGTGTACTTATTTGGTTAGTTGGTTGAGACGTGACTATCATGGCCTAACAAGATGGAAGTTTACTGTTGGAAGTTTTTAACTTGGTGTCAAACCCGGACACCCAAGCTACTGAAGCTATTAAAGCAAGAATAGAAGAATACAAGATAGAGAACGCGGAGCAAATAATGCTCAATCAAGCACGGAAGGTCTTGTAAAAAGTTCCAATTGTTTCAGTTCTCCAAAAGCTTTCTTGTGTTTTTCCTTGCCTGCAGTCATTGATCTTGTTCTTGGTTTTTATACCCTGTTGTAACAGGCTGAGGAATATGCTAAAGCTCTTGCAGCATGTAAGGGGCTTCCACAGCAAACAGATACTGAACTGGTGAGTTAGATCTCTTCTCCTTTCGGTACATTTGGTAATCTTCAGTTAATGCTCTTGATTCTGTGGAACATCTTTATTAGATGCCAGATGAATGCCACAAGCTTTGGAAAGCATTCCATGGTATATGTGGGTTAACTCTTTATGAAAACCCATCTTGTTTGTGAATTCTGCCAGAACTCTCAAGCAATGCTCGGAATAGAGACGACAGGGCAGTACGCGCCAATAATGGCTACTGGGCAGCCGCTTCCAATGGGCCAACCAGGCTCAATTTGGGGCGACGGGCACGATGATGAAGAGATGATGAGGCTACGAGCAGAAAGAGGGAGCAGAGCTGGCGGGTGGACTGCCGAGCTTAGCAGGAAGAGGTCGCTTGAGGAAGCCTTCACCACCATCTGGATTTGACTTTCCTTTTTGAATAGCCTTTTCCTTTTCTTTCGAGTTTGGTGTTATCTTCCACTAGGGTTACCAGCTTGTTCATCTGTGAAATGGAAGAAAATTTTGATCTGCTGACTGGTGAATGGCATATGATTATGAATGTTGATATCTCTGGAGAGAGCCAAGGCTTCTTTCCTGAAGTTACGACTTGAGTTATCCAAGCTTATACCTTGTCTCACTGTCATTATTGGTGAATAAGCATAGTGTGAAAAGAATAGTCTTTGTATGCCCAAATGCAAAATTTCGAGCAGTTTTGTTTCTTTATCGCAAGAACATATATTTTTTGCTACAGATAAAAATTAAGGAACCCACTTATTGAAGAACGTTTTTTTTTTTTTTTTTTTTTGCAGAGTACATAGTCCATGGAAGCCAATGTTTTGCTTTGGATGGTCAAACTCAAAACCCATTGTAAAATCACACCAAATATCAAACCGATGAAGTTAATAGTTCGAAGTATATTAGAGACGCACAAGCAAAAACTTACTAGCTTGAATATCGTTATGTGGTTTAAGCGATACAATCTGCTTAAATAGTGCAGTATTGCTAAAATCAGACGAAGGAATTGTTGGTCGGTGTGACGTGATTGCCATTTGCCACTCTCGAGGTTTTGGTCTTACTCTCCCACTGTGTGCTGAAAAGGAAAGTAGGAAACAGCCAAAGAAAACAAAATATCCCCCAAGTGTTGAAGAGAGCGATTTCCCTCCACTGCTTCGCCCAAGTCCACCACTTCTATTATCTCTTCCCCTCCTTCCCTCCTTTCTTTCCCACTCCTTCAAAGGTAAGTACGTTACTTTTCGTTATCTTCATCTTTATCTGTAGCTCTCTATTATCTTCCTTGAAAGCCCAAAGCTTTTTCGTCTTCTAACAATGGCGTCCCTGAAACTTCCCATCTGCTTAGAGCCCTTCGATTCCGAAAGATCAAGTCTTTCCAAAAACCCACTTCAGTTCCCAGCTAATTGCTCACTCTTCTACGTGACCAGCTTCAATAGAGCTTCTACTACCGCTTCGTCGAGTAGATTCACTCCTTCCAGAGCTCCCCAAATCGGGACTGAATTGCAGGATAAGGTGAAGGAGAGTGTTCATAATCGTGCAGTTGGGAAAGGAATCAAAGGAAGGAGGAAACATGTTGGGTTTAGTCCTGATTCTAAGAGGAATCATGGCAAGCAGGAAAAGTATGATCTTTTTGTGTATGATGATGGGCTGGATGTTAATTACAGTGTTGTTCAGTCTGATTTGAGCTTAGAAAGCTGCAATTTCGTTCTCAAAAGGCTGGAGAAAGAGAGCACCGACGACAAAACTCTGCATTTCTTCGAATGGATGAGGAAGAACAAGAAGCTGGAGTATAATCAGTCTGCTTACAATCTAGTCCTCCGAGTTTTCACCAAAAGGAGAGATTGGCAAGCTGCATCAACCACAATCAAGGAAGCCACTGATCAATGTGGGTCCCACCTCGATTTCCGGCTATTCAACACACTCATCTATGCTTGTTGCAAGCAAGGCAATGTCGAATTGGGCAGCAAATGGTTCAAGATGATGCTGGAGCTTCAAATTCGGCCTAACATTGCCACGTTTGGAATGCTCATGGGGCTTTATCAGAAGGGTTGGAATGTTAGAGAGGCAGAGTTTGTGTTCAACCAAATGAGAAGCTTTGGTATCAAATGTGAGTCTGCTTACTCTTCCATGATCACAATTTATACTCGTTTGAGCTTGTACGATAAAGCGGAAGAAGTTATCTATTTCATGATGAAGGAAGACAATGTGGTGATGAATTTGGAGAACTGGTTGGTGGTGATCAATGCTTATAGTCAAAGAGGAAAGTTGGAAGAAGCTGAACGGATGTTTGAATCGATGCAGGAAGCTGGTTTTCCTCCTAATGTGATTGCATATAACACGTTGATAACTGGGTACGGGAAAGTGTCTGACATGGTTGCTACTCAACGCCTGTTTTCAGCTATTGAAGATGTAGGGTTACAGCCCGATGAGACCACCTATCGGTCCATGATTGAAGGATGGGGTCGAATGGGGAACTATGAAGAGACAAAATGGTATTACAATGAGCTGAAGAGATTGGGCTTCAGGCCTAACTCGTCAAATTTGTACACCTTGATCAATCTGCAGGCTGCACATGGCGATGAAGCAGGAGCAATTAGAACTCTGGACGAGATGCTGGAGATGAGATGTCAGCATTCCTCGATCATTGGCACTGTGCTGAAAGCATATGAGAGAGTAGGAAGGATGAACAGAGTCCCCATTCTTCTGCATTCCTCATTTTATCAGCATATTATGGTAAACCAAACTTCTTGTTCTATCGTTGTAATGGCTTATGTGAAGAACAATATGGTGGATGAAGCCATGAAAGTGTTAAGAGAGAAGAGGTGGAAGGATGGGGTTTTTGAGGATAACTTGTATCATTTGCTGATTTGCTCTTGCAAGGAGCTGGGGAATCTTGAGAATGCTGTTGAGATATATACACTGATGCCTAAATCTGATCTCAATCAGCCAAACTTGCACATTTCTTGCACCATGATTGATATTTACACCACAATGGGTCGGTTTGATGAAGGAGAAGAGCTTTATCTGAAGATGAAATCTTCAGGAATTGCCATGGATCTGATTGCATTCAACATTGTTGTGAGGATGTATGTGAAATCTGGGTCCTTAAAACAAGCTTGTGATGTTCTGGAATCAATGGAGAAACAAAAGGATGTAGTTCCAGATGTTTATCTTTACCTAGACATGCTGCGAATCTACCAACGAACTGGCTTGTCGAGCAAGTTAAAAGATCTGTACTACAACCTTTTGAAAAGTGATATCGTTTGGGACCAGGAGCTTTACAACTGCGTCATAAACTGCTGTGCCAATGCTCTACCAGTCGATGAGCTTTCCAGGCTCTTCAACGAGATGATTCGCCAAGGCTTTGTTCCTAACACCGTTACCTTCAATGTTATGCTCAATATTTATGGAAGATCAGGGCAGTTTGAAAAGGCCGAGGAGATGCTGCAAATGGCAAGGAAACGAGGTCTGGTTGATGCCATCTCTTACAATACCATCATTGCTGCTTATGGCCGCAGTAAAGACTTCAAGAAGATGGCTGCAACAGTACGGACAATGCAGCTTGACGGGTTCTCAGTTTCCCTTGAAGCATTCAACTCCATGCTGGATGCATACGGGAAAGAAGGTCAGACTGAGAGCTTTCAGAGTGTGTTGCAAAGGATGAAAGAATCGAGCTGCTCATTAGATGCTTACACTTACAACATTATGTTGAACGTTTATGGAGAACGAGGATGGATCGATGAAGTTGAAGGAGTTCTGACCGAACTAAGACAATGCGGACTCAGACCAGATATATGTAGCTACAACACTTTGATTAAGGCTTATGGGGTTGCTGGAATGGTTGAGAATGCAGTCAGTTTGGTGAAGGAGATGAGGGACAATGGGGTAGAACCTAATAAGATTACATACACTAACTTGATTGCTGCATTGCAGAAGAATGATAAGTATTTGGAGTCTGTCAAATGGTCTTTGTGGATGAAGCAGATGGGGCTGTGAAGCCAAACGTTCAATGGAAAGATGTAGCTTTTACTGCTTTGTTTTGTACAGTCAATCTTTAATCCTCATCTCAGAGGAATGTAGCTCAGTGTAACCACAACACAAAATGATTCCAATAAAATGAGCACTCAAACAAAGTTGAGGACTGCAATTTATACAAGATTTCCTTTCAATTCCAATTTGATCATTCATAAGTTAATGGCATAGTTGAGACAAATCAGTCAATGAACAAACTTGCTATGCTACAAAAATGTGGCTTCTAAGCTCACAGCCATATTCATTTACATTCTAGCCCGCCCAATAAATAAAACTGGAAACAAAAATCATGCTACAAACACTCTGCAGACTAATCTTTGACTCTATTGATCTGGTATGATTTCGTTTTACTGTCTTCACAATGCCTTCTCACCCGACAGCATGCCTTAAAACTCAGCTGTTGATCAGGCGCCGTTCATTAGTTCGTATATCCGGTCCCAGTAAAGGCACCCTCCGTCCTCCGAGGAGGAAGTTCACCTTCAAGAAGAAAGGTCCTAAGCTCTCAGATTCTCAAGATCTCTCTTAATCTGCCTATTTCGAGAGCGAGTCGGCCCTCTTTCATCCTGTTGGATCATAACAAAGCATGAGAACAAACCTATGGCCCTCAGGAACCTTTATAAGATAGTGGAGGCAAAGCTGGCATCATGCTTCTGTTGAAGCACTCCATGCCTTTCCTGATTCCCACTGCCAGCTTTGAACCCTGATTCTGTTCAAAGAATCGTTTCCAGCCAACAACCTAGAGCCATTCATAGGGATTTTGCATGAATGAGCAGCAATTCATCTGAGGTTAGCCCGGTATGTTACAATGACCAGGGAAGAATTTCAGTTGAAGAAGTATTGTGATTTGAGCACTTTGTTCAAGTCGAAGTTCCCTCTCTTGGGAAGAGGTGGGAACTTCAGTCCTGGATACGTTGTCTGAAAGCTCTCATGCAACTGCACAACATAAAGATAACAATAGAATTAGAAAAAGAATACAAAAAGCATTTAAACAAATGACAAGTATAAATTATCTTGATTGATGACCAACTCACATTTTCAAGTATGGGCATACTATAGAGCTCCACGAATTTCTCACGAAGCAGCCGGTTCATCAAATCCACATCACAGGCATGTGTCCAGAAGGAATCATGTACCCCTATTACAAACAACAGATTTATGAGGCGTTAAATTGCAGGAAACAGAAATAAGTGTTCCTAAATTTGCAAATCATAAGCCCCTTTCTCAAACACTTGACAGTGAGCAAGTAAACCTGCAAAACGCAAATCGGCATCTCTACAAGCCATAGCAGTCAGCATCATGTGCGACCCATCAAGGGAGTGCACAAAATTCGGTGGAAATGCAGTTCTCTGTTTCCGTACCTCCACCTGGTGTCAAAATTCAGAAGATTAATGCATTCAGCTGATTTCGCATAAACATTAAGAGGGAAAGTTGAGTCACGAAATCAATGTGATAATAGTCTACACTCACTGTGGTACCCTCCTGCTGCAGGGCCAAAACTTGGAGGGAAGTTTTTATCTGCAATATTAAGTTCAATACTCAATTGTCATGAAAAGATGCACCATCTAACTAATTGTACAATCATATCTCAATAAAATTATTATGACAGCAGGATGAGCATTAAGAAACACAAACAAAATTGAGAAATAATGCTCACCAGATGACGTTCACTCTTGTAGTATGGTTGCACAACAGGGAGACCTAGGGGAGTCGTCCACCGCACAGGTTGCCCATCTGAAGCAATGACCTACATCGTTAATAAGTTAGAATCACCATCTTATGTGTTCAAGAGACAGTCAAAAGTTGTTTAGCTTTCGTCTCGGAAATATCAGTAAGAACCTCACCTTCGCGCAATCACCAAGCCACCCCATGATGTCACGTGCAGCTTGGAATAACTCACCTAAGGCAGTCAATGTCACCTGCACAAGCAGTTGGAAGCTTGAGGATGATTCACTTAACGCACAGATGTAGCTAAAGTGAATCGCAATGACCAAAATTAACCAAAACCTGAAAACCCGTAACACCCGACCTAACCCACCCGAGACTACCAGCCCAAACGAAACTAACCACCTCAATGATCAACTACCTAATTATTTTATGCTATGTCCTGAGGTCCATGTTCACTCAGCCAGCAAGTAAACACGATATTTAACGGGCAGTAAGCTGCTTACCTTGGCAGCATAACAAGATGCGCTGAATAGCAGTTTATCATCTGTAAAATGACCCTTCTCTTCTAATCTTCTTTTTATTTGCTCACGGGCTCCAACATAAGTGACACCATAGACAGAAGTCATCACTGTCTGTTTAACTAATTTCCTATCTACCTGAAAGTTAGCATACTATCAACTATTTTCAGTGTCAAAAGCACAATGATGAAAGTATGATGCAGAACAGCAAAGAGTAAGAAAAACACAAACCTGACCCGTCAAGGCCTTGGCTAATAAGGCACTTGGATATGTAGCAGGGTCTCTAGTGCTGTCTCTTTCCATTATTTCATGGACCCTACAGTAGCAATTGTTCAGTTCATATTTCTGGAAAAAAACTAAGCCAGTGTTGTTTTCAATGGAAAGGCATTAACTTTAGGCATGGTGAAATCGGTAATACCTAACAGCAATCTCAGAATAAACATCTGCTGGTTTCTCTCCAGCTACTAAGTTAACTGCTGTTGCTTCCAGCTGGAAAAGAAGGGGAAATGAAAATATTAAATTATTGGGCCAGAGAGCATATGCAGATGCAGAGAATGTAGTACATCCAGAAGGCATAAATAATACAGATTCATGATGAGAGAAAATAACTTGATTTCTACATGATCATCAATAGAATAAATGCAGGAGATAACCAGCAACAGGAAACATACAGTGTCTCTTCCCAAAGCTGCGTAGTGCTGTAAGCCATTACATGAGCCATCCTGGAAAAATAAACAAACAAACAAATGAACTTCATAGTACAATTTGTAACAAGGACAAAAAACGTGAACTTTCTTTTTTTAGCTGGTTCGGCATTAAGTCACTTTCTTTTCCATTTTTTTTATAAAGTCGTTGAAAAATTCCTTCAGAAAAATTGAAATAAATTGGTTACTAGAAAATTAACGAATCCAGGAACATCACGACAAAGAAGTCTAAATACTACACACATTGTAAGAGCTTGAAACCCAAGATATTGCAAACTTGTTTCAGGTTTCAATGCAGGATCTACCTGGTGAATTGGCAGGTATGAAATTGTAGAATGAGGTGATTCACTCATTAAAGCTTCAGACAGATTAATACAAGCAGCTAAGCACTGGAAAGGGTCTTCAGCGGTTAACCACCAGCGCTTTCCATCAACAGGGTTCTGTGCTGAATCAAATATATCAGCCAGATGATTCTCAACAAACCCCAGGCGCGCATCATGAGGCATCTTTTCAACTCCACCTCCATATAGGTTTGCTAAATGGACTTTTAGCCAACTTAACCCAGACTTCCCCAATGGCCTTCCTTCAGCAAATTCAAGAACTCCTCGACAAAGGTCAGAACTCAGATGAGTCAAATGTGGATGCATTGGATATGCTCGACCACGGAAGTCTAGATTGTGAGGATAATAGAAGCCATCCTCCTCTTTCAGTCTTTGAGCAACCTGTTTCAAGTAGATCGATGCTCAGTATTTTTTATCATAGCAAACAATTAAAAGGGAGCATAGAGGAACTCACTGAAAGTTTAAGTTCAGTGTCACAGCGTTGAGAATGTCTCTCTCGGTTTATCTTTTTAGCTTTCCTCACGCTCCATCTCCACTGCTGAAGTTCTGTTGGATCTTCTGAGGTTGGTTTCTCAGGCAAGGGAACCTGAAACTCAAGTAATGTCCCATTCAAGAAGATGCTCTAAACAGCTAGCCAGATGTTTCTGATCTAAACAGTCTGTTATAAATCATTTATTTGTCAAGAAAGCTAAGTCTAGCCATTGCTTGCAAAACTACAACTAGAAAATGAGGCCGATTTTCCACCAAGAATGCTGGTAGATTGATGACCAACTTTTGAGGAAGTTGATGGCTGCTGACATTAAGTAGGCAGCAATAAATCATTTCACCATCACTAGTTTTCAACAGTAAGGAAGTTCAAGGAAGCTCACATCTGCCCGGTCCACCAACCCTGCAATGTTGCCACCATTTTCCCAAATGGTCTCTACCACATCAAGTACTTGTCTGTTCACCCTCCACTTCGTGTTACCAAGTGTATCCAGGGCCTGTTGATGAACCAATAACATCAAAGTTCCACATAAGAAAGCAAAAAATACTACTAGTAAAAAGTAGCAGAATACATCCAATGGTAGAATCGATTGATTGGTGGACCTAGACTTCAATGATTACAAATGTTGTTAGTCCTTCAGTTTGGTACTCGTCCAAAGATTATTTACTTCTGAGAAATAAAGAACTATTTAAACCAAAACATAAAGAAGATAATGATTCTAACCTCAAATACTCTTTGCATTTGGTTTCTCGGCACCCCCTTAAGAGCCTCCTGTTGCTTCCTTGATCCATGAGTGCGCATGACATAAGAAGGCAAGAACAAATGCCCGCCTTTGTCATGACTGCAAGAAGATCACAAACATATCACTGTAAATGTGTTTGACTTACATAATGAAACAACAAACACCATGTTAAGAATAAGCCACCCGTGAGATAATTTGCAATATTGTACCAATTATCACAACTGTTCCAGACATACCTTCTCCATTTCTTGGGAGGAATCAGCATGGGAAAATAAGGAACCAACATATGCTTCGCCTGAATTATGACAAGCATGGTGTATTAGTTTGAGTGACAGAGAAGGTACCAGCCAAGGACCTGGTAATTCAAGATTGCCTCCGAATTTGACAGCCGGGAAGTAGAAACCCATAATAGAGAACTCTAGAGCAAATTGTCTTATACAAATGAAAACACAGTTATAAGTGCTTCACCAAATGCAGTAGTTCAACTACCATCTACTGGTGGGGTTTATTAATGGAAGTGGCTTTTGGCCACTATTCATAGAAATAAACACATTCAGAAGATCTGTACAAGAATCAACCATTCAGTAACAGAAATGTCATCTTACTCACAGATCCATCAAGCCCTGCAAGAATGAGCGGATCACACTCTACAACACCATATCTCTTCATAATCTTTTGCCTACAATGATTAATTCATGGACATCAGAGAAGATCATTTCGATGAACTTTTTCAAAATGGATTGGTAGATGGTCGTGCAAAGTACATAAGGATTCTCACCCTGGGCTCCTTGGCAAATTTTTGAACCTATGTCTAAAGGCAGGTCGCACATCTGGTGGAGCATCTGACAACTGGTCAACTGGAGCTTGTATAAAAGCTGTCTCAGTCAAGAGGTGTATGAGCCGACTTCCCAGCTGCACAAACAAGACATGCGTAAAAAAAGGCAACATGACAGGCAAAAATAAGTCCTACTCACAACTTAAACTGTCATAAAGGCTCGATAGGGAAGTGAATTCAAACAGATCATTCAGGGGGAAGAACATAAATAAGATGAAGAAGAAGCATACCTTAGCCTGTATATCTCGTCCCCAAGGTTTGATTTCATCGCTTTTCACCAGCTTCTGCACCTCCACATGCTTTTTCCTCCTAATCAAGCTATTAAGACGTTTTCTAAGTATCTCCTTCTCTACTCTTTGGCCATCTTCATCATCAGTAGCTGTCCTGTTCCTCTGGTACTTCTTGGCCTTCTCCAAGAAATTGTGAACCCTGACCTGAAATTACACAAAACAGACACAGCTTACTCACTATCTAACAACAACAACTTGAAAAGTCATTATTAGTATGTGCCATTACTCATTAGTAGGAATCTTCTGTTAATCAAAGATGGACCCTAGGATCAGGGCATCAAAATTCAAACACTTCTATCATACTATACATGACATGAGTAAAAGCATTACACTTTCAGTCCTAGAAAGCCAAAACTCGCCTCAAACTCACTTCTTCAAGCCTTCAACCATCAAACATACAACAGGCATCTATTCATTAAAAAATGCAAATGGTATTAGTAGAAGCTGGAATCCCAGAACAAGGACCCTACCTCCTGCTCGATGGCAATCCCAATTTGTACAGCAGCCTGAACAACCTGAATACACCCATCTTCGTGCCCCACCATCAGCAACCCCATCATCTTATGCATAACAATGAGCGCCATTTTATCCGCGGGCAACGATTCAATCTGCGGCGAAAAAGCAGTCTTATGTTTCTTCCCCCTCTGCAACTTCTGCTCCTTCTCAATAGCTTCCTTCAACGGTTCAAACCATCCCAAGAACAAACCTTTGACGTAAGGCAAATTAGGCGCGAGCTTCTTCTCACACATCTCCCTAACCATTCCCCTATACTCCTCCGCCATTCCTTCCCAAGCCTCCGTCTCATACTTAATCTGCCTCCTCCTCAGCAAATTATACTTCCTCTTCTCGATATCCTTGAACGCCACCCTCACTTCCCGATGAGCTAATTTCTGCATACCTTTCAGGAACAGAGCTGAAATCCATGGTGGGTCTTGGATGAACACTCTCTTTTCATCTTTCCCCCCTTCAATTTGATCACTTTCCCTCAATTCCAAATTCATGAGATTCTCGAGTGACTGGCGGTCTTCGAGGAGATGGTCGTGGCTGGAATCGTTTAATGGGTTGAATAGATGTAGATTCCTGGAGGATTTGGGATTGAGGGAAGCCGGGAACGAGGATGAAGAAGAGGAAGACGAGGAAGCTGAGAGAGGAGTGAGGGGAGCTTGGTTGGAGAGGAAGTGAAGGTTTTTGTGGGGTTTTGAGGATTTGGATGGGGGTTTTGATGGCCATGCCGAGTACTGAATTTGAGATGTAGTTGAGAATGGCGCTGTGGAAGCCATTACTTGTTTCCGCTTTGTGGGTGATAAGAGAGAGTGAAGGGAAAAGGGGAGAGGGTGTCGAAGAACAGTACGGCCTACGAGAGAACCCTCTGTTAAACCTCAGATTCTGCCATTGGCACTTGCCGGCAGGAGAGCTGCTATTTTGTTGTTTCTTTTTTCGCTGAAAGATAAGATATTCGTTTTAAAAGGGTCGATTCATTTTTTATCCCCCAAATTGTACATTTTTCTCAATCAATCCTCTGCAGCATTCAAATTTACTTTTCTGGTCCCATAATTTGGTCAATTAAAAAAATTACATTTAAAAATTTACAATAAAGAAGGTAGACGTCATGTAGTAGTACCATTCTCAAAGGCCTTCTCGATCCTAAAATTTTTTATACGGTAGAACAAACGTGTAACGCAATATCACGAAATAGACAATATTATAACCAAAAGAATCATTTATAATGAACCTATTAAGGAAGCGTCGAGAAATTTTCTAAAGCATACTAAGTAAACGTGAAAACACAAAATAGTATCGCAACAAACACAATCGTGACAACACAATCTATTTTAAAAGGAAAACATCATCACAATCTATATTATCAATCTACAATGTCACATAGAATGAGAGGTTTTGGCTATCTTTCTTCCCTCCCTCCCTCCATCATTCCTTCCTACCCTCCCTCATGCTTTACCTCTCATCTTTCTTGTTCTTATAGGTCAAGAAGTTCATTACATCATATCTCCGTATAAAAGATTTAATAGCACAAAATATCGTTCACCTTGGCAAAGAACATAGCACAGAAACCGGCGAGAATGGGTTCAATGACATTCCTAGAGGTGATATTGGCCATTTTGATACCACCGGTTGGCGTCTTCCTTCGTTTTGGCTGTGGGGTGCGTAAGTTTGACTCATTTCGCTATTCGTTCCTTCTCTAATTCTCTTAATGTTCTGTATATGTTTGCTTAACGTTCGAGTCGACAACATCCTTATCATTTTCGTACATTCGTGTCATCTGTCTCGATTCTTCGATGATCTCACGCTTTGAAAATGTATCTAATGGGATGATGCAGGTGGAATTCTGGATAGACTTGTTGCTGACCATGTTTGGATACATTCCTGGTATGGTATACGCCCTTTATGTCCTGGTCGGAAAGCAACAAACAATTTAGAAGAGGAATCAGGGGATATGAAAAGAGTTTGAAGGGATCTTTCGATTGTAATATGTTTAAATTTGTAGGATATTGTTTCAGATTTTTTCAGTTTATGATAATGATTTCATCTCGAGTTAATTACAAATGGTACAACTTCTTCTCCTCCCTTTTGGCGGCAATTCTTATTTTGAACCACAATTGCATCATTAAAAACTCATTCCTTCGATAGGAACTCAGGTACAGTTACAAAAACCAGAATTATGACATTCTCCACCTCAAGACTTGTTACAGAAACTCTCCCGTTGAGCTACATGCAAAATTCTAGGTGAAGAAGATCTAGCTACCCTACACATCATTGAGCATTCCCCTCAGGTACGAGCAAAGCACATCAACGGCCTGCAACTTCTTGGTATCTTGGTCCCGTTTCAGAAACCACTCGAAAGGAAGAAACTGAATCCAAGGTGGAAGGGAATCTCGAAGAGTTTATCACCGCCGGTTATAAATAGCTTACTCCTTCGGTCCCTACGACCTCGCCAATTAGGCACGCCTTGTGTTCTCCATCCTCGACGATTCTTCTTCCTACTTCCTTAGGCACCACTAGGACCATCCCGATGCCCATGTTGAATGTTCGTCTCATCTCTGCGTCTTCTATGTTTCCAGCCTGTTTGAAACAAGCCGGCCATGATGAGAGAGCAAAGAGGAGACTCAAACGTGACCTAAAATGGGTTTAAAGGTTTCGAAAATTGCATTTACGGGCCAGATCTTACATCTTGGATCCATTTAAAGACGGGTGGGACTTCCCAGGAGTTGTTGTAAATAGCAGCCCCAAGACCTTTGGGGAAAACTCTAGGTATGTTATCTGTAAAACCGCCTCCTGTAATGTGGGCTATGCCCTTTACACCTCCCTTACCAATTATGTCTAGCACCTGTATTTATATTTTGAGCAGAGCACATCAATATACGAAATGTAAGTGTGCACATTCGAGAAGGGACGAGAGAGAGAGAGAGAGAGAACAAAGCTACCTGCTTGACATATATGACAGTAGGGGCCATTAGAGCCTCACCTAAAGTAAGGTCATTTCCAGGAAGTTGGTTCTTCAGAGAAAGACCACTTCGATCTAACACCCTGTTCAAAGAGGACATATCTTATTAGAAAATGTTATCCAGGGAAACATTGGCTCGAAAATTTGTAAGCATTCCTAAATCATTGACAACCTTCTGACAAGAGAAAACCCATTAGAATGGACTCCGCTAGATGGTAATCCGATCAAAACATCCCCAGCTACAATGTTCTTCCCATCAATGACCGACTCCTTCTTAACAATGCCGACTGCAAAACCACTGAGATCATATTCACCCTCTGCATAGAAATCTGGCATCTCTGCAGTCTGAAACACAAAAGGCTCGTTGGTTCATGTCACCCACAATAGCTCAACCAACAAGAGCTAGATAGGCTTTAGTTCACCTCTCCTCCCAATAGCGCGCAATCAGATTGTTGGCAGCCATCCACAATGCCTCTAATAACCTACCCCAGACTCAAAAAGGAAACACTTTTATTTATCCGCAGCAATAATCAGGTAAATCAGATGAATGTTTAAGTAAAGCTTAATAGCTACCTTTTCGGCCAGGTCGACATCAAGATGACTAGTTGCAAAGTAATCAAGAAAGAAGAGAGGTTTTGCCCCTGAAGTGACTATATCATTGACACTCATTGCAACCTGTAATAGGGCAGAAGCCACGGAGTCAGTTAAACCACCATTACCCTTAATCAAACAGTGAAATGGGTTCACTCAAAGGTTTACCAAATCGATGCCAATAGTGTCATGGATTCCTGTCTCGAAAGCAAGTTTCAATTTGGTACCCACTCCATCTGTACCAGCAACAAGATATGAATCCCCTGTAAAACAACATCAACACTCAAACTATCAGAAACAAACTTAATGCGGCTGAAGAGAATCCATCACATGTAAAGCTAGCTCTATCGATGACAACAAATCATCCTTACCGAGGGGGAAGAGACCACCGAAACCACCAATTCCAGGGGCCATCTTAGCAATCCTCCTCACGAGTTCGGTCCCAGCGTCGATATCTACACCGGCACCCTTGTAAGTCAGCCCGCCACTAGACCCATCTACGCTCCCACTTCCATTTCCCATGGCAAAGACTCTGATTTTAGCTGCACCAGTAACTCCTACTGCTTGGAGTGAGCGTCCCTCGAAGGAAGGATTAAACGCACACCTATCTACAGCTCGATGGGAGAAATCGATTTTGCTCGAAGATGGCCTAATGGCTGCTCCAATCGCTCGGGTTAACTCAGCATTGACAGCCGTCATGATGATTTTCTGCAGAACAAAAAAGGTTTCAAATTGATATCCTAAACAGAACAGTTCTTTGTAATTCTCATCCTCAGTCGTTCAATCAAAGTTGAAAGATCCATCAAATCGCCACCGAGCTTGCTTGAAACAATTCAAAGACCAACAAGCAGAGGAGCCATGCATTCGATAGAGAAACAAAGGACTGCGAATAGTTTAGGATATCAAGCCAATTCATAAACCCTTTGTGATTCATAGGAAAGGTACAAACGGAAAATGAGAGAGATAGAGAAGATCTGACGGTACATATGAGAGGCAGCGGTGACCGGAGAGTGGAGTGGCTGACGACGACGGCGCGGCGGGCGGCGGCGGCTAGGGTTGCTCCGTGAGCGCCGGCTAGAACGAGGCAAGCGAGGGAAAGCTGGTTTAGGTTTGTTTTTTCCCGGTTGGAATTCTGTGTAATTTTTGGTTTTGGGAATCTGACTGAGGAGTTGTGGGCTTTACTGAAATTTATGGTTTGGGCCTCACAGTGAAAAATGGGCTGGACCATCTTCAAAGCGGACTGTTCGGATTTGGCTAAATTGCAAGTTTGGTCACTGGAATTACTAAAAAATTTCATGTTTGCCACTAAAATTAGTTTATTCCATTCATGGTCACTAAGATTAGTTCAACAGTTCAAGTTTGGTTACTCTCCGTTAGTCTCCGTTAACTTTATCTGACGTGGCAGTCAACTCTGAAAGTTGACCATTAAATAAGTGACGTGGAAATTTAAAAAAATAAAAAATATTTTTTTTTATAATTTCCACATCATTATCACAATAAAATAAAAAATAAATAAAACCTAAAAATTATAATTATAATTCGACCACCACCGACTTCTCCATTCCACATTGCGACTTAGGAAGCTTGAGTCCATCCCCGTTCTCCACCAAACAATCCCTAATCTACCTTGTCTTATCCCTAATTTCGCTACCAATTTCTGCACCACAACTTGCTCATGCTCAATCACCCTCGCCACCTCTCCCCTGTCAATCCGATCAACCCTTCATCTCGACCCCAACTTCCTCAACCAACCTCACATTCGTCCCCTGGTCGTTCTGCAGCGGCATCGCCACCATCGGCACTCCGTACTTCATCCCTTCCGATACCGAGCTCAACCCGCAGTGGCTGACGAACCCGCCCACCCTCCGGTGCCTCAATATCCTCTGCTACGGAGCCCAAACCACCGCCACGTATTCTCTCTCCCCCACCGCCTCCAGGAAACCTTCCGGCAGCGCTTCCGCCGGACATTTCTCTTCCCCTTCCGAAAACCTCAGAACCCATATGAAATTCAGCCCTTTCGTCACCAGAATCAGCAGAGCCTGGCCTAGTTCCTCCCTCTCCCTGCCGATAGATACGACTCACTCCCGAATGAAATGTACGCCACGGCCGTCGAGGGGTCTTTTTCGTTCAGCCATTTCACCACTTTATTGTCGGAGTCGGAGTCATCTCGCACGAGCGGGCCGACGGGGACGACCTCCTTCCCGATGAACTCCGAGACCCGGTCAATTACTCTGCTAGCGTCTCGTTGAGTGTCGTAATCGAACATGTAATTGGACCAGAGAGGGAAAACCATGTCGAATCTGCCGGAATTTTTTCATGGAGGTGAAGGTAGAGCGATGGAGAAGGCAG
Organism: Linum tenue; assembly: GCA_946122785.1. Lineage (NCBI taxonomy): Eukaryota > Viridiplantae > Streptophyta > Magnoliopsida > Malpighiales > Linaceae > Linum > Linum tenue. The sequence continues at coordinate 34,518,308 of CAMGYJ010000003.1, forward strand.
CGTTGGTTATGAACAGAAAGCTTGGTTAGACTCGAGCTTCCCGAGTCGCAGATGTGGAATCGGAGAAAGCGGTCAGTGACGTCGAGCGGAATTATAATTATAATTTTCAGATTTTATTTTTTTATAATTTATAGTGATAATGACGTGGAAATTATAAAGTGTAAATTTTATTTTTTTAAATTGCCACGTCACTTATTTAACGGTCAACTTTTAGAGTTGACTGCCACGTCAGATAAAGTTAACGGAGAGTGACCAAACTTGAACTGTTGAACTAATCTTAGTGACCATGAATGGAATAAACTAATTCTGGTGGCAAACGTGAATTTTTTTAGTAATTCCAGTGACCAAACTTGCAATTTATCCGTTCGGATTTTGTTCATGTTTATAGGAAGCTTATTTGATAGTTAGAAATTCTCTATTTTTGTCGCCAATGTTTCAAAAGGTTCGACTTTGAATCATGGTTACGGTTATTGTAAACCGTTTGTATATGAATCTTTTTCATCTCTAAATTGAATGATCTTTTGGCAAGAAAGATTATGTTCATGTTTGTTGTTGCACTATGCCATGACCAAAGTGTTTTTAGTGACTAAACTGTTAGGTCAGAAGTTTGATTCTTTTTACTGAAATATAAGCTCGTTATTTATTATTGGGTTAATACCCTCGTTTGGCACGAAGTATAGCGTTAGTGACATTTCTGGCCCAAGTTTTCAAATAAGACATCTCTGGCCCACTTTTCAAATTATCGGACGAATTTGGCCTATGGGACGGGTTGACTGTCAGATTTGACGGTCAACAATGTTCTCCATTGCTGACTCAGCATTGGACTCTGACGTGGCTTGTCCACTTCATTTATTTTTATTTCCCTTTTTATGAACATTTCAAGTCAGTAAGTTAAAAAAAAATAATTAAAAAAACAAACCTAAAAGGGAAAGGTGGAGACCAGGTCCACCACACACTACCCATCTCTTTCATTCCCCCTTCTTCCTCCTGTGAACCCAACCCCCTCGTATCCCCTTCCCCGAACAACTCCGCCGCCCATCAATCAATCATCTTCCCGGACCGGATCCAATCCGTGAGGTGGTCCACAAACCCATTCAAACCTTTCCCTCCGCATCCATCGGCCGCTCCACCTTTTCACCTCCACCGTCGTCACCTCGATCCCGACCCGATCCAGCCGGCTCTTGATCGCCGAAAGCAGCTTGAAATTGTCCTGCGAATTGGTCGCCAGAGCCTTCTTCACCAACAGCTCTCTGTCCGTCTTTTTCAATTTATGCAAATCGATGGTCTCGGTCCTCCTCAGCACCGCGTACCTGTCCCGCTTCTCCGACGGAAGCCTGGCGATTGCTTCCAGAATCAGCTCGTCTTCGTCGTCCCTCGCCGCCGACGAGGTTTCCGCCCCGCTCCCGGCGAACGAGTCGATTTCCAGCTCGATGAAATAACAAATCTGCGTTGTGGTTAATTGATTGGGGGTATGGCAGTTCAAGGGATCGGGCGGAGTTGTTCGGGGAAGGGATAAGAGGGGGTTGGTTTCACAGGAGGAAGAAGGGGGCTGGTCTCCACCTTTCCCTTTTAGTTTTGTTTATTTTTTTTTATTTTTTTTTAAAATAAATGACGTGGACTGCAAGGATGGAGATGCCGCAGACCTCGATTTTGGAGGTAGAGATGTTTGATGTATGGGGAGTGGATTTCATGGGGCCATTCCCACCGTCTTTCAACAACAAATATATCTTAGTCGTAGTTGACTATGTATCCAAGTGGTGGAGGCAGTGGCGTTGCCCACTAATGACTCGAAGACGGTGGTGAATTTCATGAGGAAGAACGTGTTCACTAGATTCGGAGTCCCTCGAGTTCTCATCAGTGACGAGGGCACACATTTCATGGGAAAGGAGTTGAACACGTTATTGGCCATATATGGGGTTAAGCATCAAGTGGCTACACCCTATCATCCACAAACCAGCGGGCAAGTGGAAGTTTCCAACAGAGAACTGAAACACATTCTGGAGACGACAGTGAATTCAACAAGGAAAGATTGGGCAAGGAAGTTAGATGATTCACTCTGGGCATACCGGACTGCTTTCAAGACTCCTTTAGGCATGTCTCCGTACAGATTGGTGTTTGGAAAGGCTTGCCACTTGCCCGTCGAGCTCGAGCATAAGGCGTATTGGGCTATCAAGAAGCTGAACTTTGATCTAAAAACTGCTGGAGAGAAGCGCCTGTTGCAACTGATTGAGCTCGACGAGATTAGGCTTAATGCCTATGAAAATGCCCGGATTTATAAGGAGAAAACCAAGAAGTGGCACGATCACCACATACTGAGAAGAGAGTTCAAGGTGGGAGAGAAGGTATTACTTTTCAACTCACGCCTTAAACTCTTCCCTGGAAAATTGAAGTCAAGGTGGTCCGGACCATTTACGGTGACCAAAGTGTACCCACATGGTGCAATCGAGATTCTTGGTGATCAAGGGGCATTTAAGGTGAATGGTCAGAGGCTCAAGCATTATATTGAAGGGGTTTCCGTCCTGGAAATCTCAACATATCATCTGGAATGAGCTATTTTACGTCAAGCTAGCGACGAAAAACAAGCGCTTCTTGGGAGGCAACCCAAGGTGAGTTTTTATTTCAATTTTTTTTTATTTTTTAGTTTTAGGGTGTGTCTAGAGGCTCTCCGCCAAATTTCAGCTCCAAAAGCCTTGATGAAGGTATTATTTGGTGTTTTGTAGGTACACGGGCAGGCTGCTTTTTGCACAGGGAGGCTGCAAAATGAGCACAAGCAAACCGCAAATGGGGGGAGGACTAATCTGAAATAAGGGGGAGGACTGATCTGGCATTTTTGAGGAGGAAGGGGGGACTGAAAGGGAGAATTTCTGTTTCAAAAAAAAAAAAACCACAGCAGCGCAGCGTTTCACTTAAAAAAAAATTAAAAAACGAATTGGGGTCGGGCTGTCGCCCTCCCCTTCCCCTTCCCCTTCCCCTTCCCCGAATTCCCCTTCCTTCCTCCTTCGCCCGAGCAGCAGGGACCGCCGACCCAGCGCCGCTTCTCTTCTCTTCTTCTACCTCTCCGCCGGCCGCCCCCAGACCATCGACGACCCAGACTGTGCCGCCTCCAGCCTCCGCCATAGTTCGCGCGACAACAGCGGCAGCGACCAAACCCGACCCCGCGTCGTAGCGTCCCCCGACGAGCAGCTCGCGGCGAGCTCTCCGGCGGCCGTCTCCGGCGGTCGTCGCCGACGTCCATCACCCCCCTCCGACCCGCTCCAATCACACTATTCCCCCAGGTCTGATTTGAAAACCTAGAAGTTGAAGATTCAAGAACAGAAAAAATTAGGGTTCTTCATATTGGGGTTTTTGCTCAATTTCGAATTTGATGTGAAATTGGAGTGTGATGATTGCTTGATTGGGCAATTGAAGAGCTATTACTGTTTAGAAGGATATTTGCAGAAGATTTATGGGTGACTTATGAGAATTGGTTGATTTGAGGGTTGCAGAATTTGGGGATTTCCTGATTGTGGTAGCAGTGAACTGGAATGTGGGAAATAGAGTACAGATTTGTGCAAATTTGGTGATTCAAGAGCAGAGTGGAGTGTTTAGAAGGTTGTTTTCCAGTTTGCACTCTTGGTTGCAGATATGGGACGTCGTAGATATATCCCTCCACCAAGGCAGTTCAAAGTCACTGATCAAAGTGAAGATGGGAAGATTGTTTACCGATCATGGACGATTGAAGATAGCCACAAGGTGACCGACAAGGACAACCCAATTCCAGAAGTTCCTCCACAACTTCAAGCGGTACACATGCCCGCTCGCTTTCACAGGGTGATCACCGGCCAGGTTGGACCCACGATGCGGTCCCGGACTATTGAGATGACTTCTCCAGCTCCATCTCCACCACAGCAGCCTGCACAAATGCCTACTGAAGACCCTTGATTACCATATTCAACACCAGTTGTATCACCTGAGAGCAGGCCAGCGAAGAGGAGTCGTCTCCAACAACCGAGCTCATCTTCCCGACCACAGAAGCCAATTCTTCTTCTTCGGCACCTGCACCTTCCATGACACCACGTCGTACTACCCTAGTTGCAAGCAAGAAGAAGGCGGCTTCCTCTCTTCCAAAGGACGTCTCTAAGACGTTCGGTCAACCGGTCCAGCTCCAGCAACATAAAGAAGAATATGACGATCTGATGAAACGAGAGGTCACCCCTTCTCAGTTCATGGACTATGCAGCATTGCAGAAGACCGAGCGGGCTGAGGAGGTGATGACATACTTCCGCCGGATGAATTGGGCACGATTCCCGGAGCTGCACTTCCCCACCTATCCACACCTCACCAGAGCATTCTTGGCCACCTACAGCTTTGAGGATAATGGGGTTGAGAGCAAGCTGCAGAGTACTTTGGCAGGGAAAACCAAGTCCCTCACTTTGAGCCAAGTAAACCGAGCACTTCTCTTCGATGGTCCAGCAGATGAAATTCCAGATGAAAAGCAGAACTTGAGTGAGTTTTGGACGACAATTGTGGCAGATGGAAAGGACTTCAATCCTACTTCGTCGAGGAGAGCATCAATCAGAGACCCTGTGATCCCACTAGTACATGACTACCTGGCTCGCACTGTTTTGGGAAAGGGATCCAATGCCAGTGGTGTCTACACACCCGATCTCAGGTACATTCACAGTTTCGTTACTGGAACACCATTGTGTGTTGGGTACATGGAGGGTAAGATGCTTGAAAATGATGCACTGAAAACTTGCGGAGCAATTATGTGTGGGGGAATCATTACTGCATTAGCTCGAGCTTACTGGGGGTTCCCAGTGAACCCTACGGGTTTGGAGATCAGTGATGGCTTGACTCTGCTTGGGGAATCAGCGTTAGGCAAATTGGGTTTTCTGAGGAAAGCATGATCTCGTGGTGAATATCTATCCATCGCCAAATACAAGGAGTGGGAGATTAAGGTCAATCGGAAAAGGGCAGCAAGGGCTGCTAGAGCAACTTCTGCTTCGGCATCATCTCCCGCACCATCAGTAGTCACTCCGACCACGACTCCAGCTCCTACACCCATGCCTTTGGGTGCTTCATCATCATCACCATCACCAGCAGCAGCAGGGCACTCTGCCACGAGTGTCAGCCAGGGCCAGCAGTCACAAGCACCTTCAGTTCCGCAGCCAGTAGCTACTCCACCAGTTGTATCAGCTTCATCATCATCTGAAGACGATCTCAGAGCCAGAGACGCAGAGAAAGATAAGAAGATCAAGGAGCTAAACCAGCGTCTAGATGAGAAGCTCGGCACTTCTTCATCGACCCCTCCTTCATAGGAGCTTGTCCCGAGGTTTTTTTTCTTTTTCTTTTCTTTTCTTTTCTTCTTTTCTTTGTGAATAGTGATGATGATGGTCTGTAATAATGTTAGTTAGGTGAACCTCTTGGCTTGTCTTGTGTAGTTGTAGACATTGTGGACAATGTCCATCCTGAGTGTGGGGTGGATAGTCTGTGTTCTTGTCGTGTTTTTTGTCGAGTCTTAGTTGTCCACAGTGTCTCGTCATGTGTATAAATAAAAAAAAATTCCATTAGGTTGAGCACAGCCAAACTGCATGCAGTTTGCCTGTGTAAAAAGCAAGCTGCCTGTGCAAAGCTAATGGCTAAAAAACACCTAAAAATCAAAAAAATTAAAAACAAAACCTTGTACTCTTGTGGTAACATGATGTAAATGACCGTGATGCCTTGAAAATGAGTTTGTGCTTGAATGAAATCATCAAAATCACCCCACTAGTGTTGAATTGCATGGTTCTTCACAATGAGCTTTATGTTTTGACTGACTTGATATGCTTGGAATGAGCAAACTCTTTTAGCAACATTCTCTTTTGTGAGGATAGTGTAATGACTTTTGGTGAAGTAGTTAGGTGGAGAACATTGACCATTCGACATGTTTGGATACCGTGCTTACTTGCATCAATTGTGAGCTTTTGATTTTGCAACGAGTCTCTCTGTTTTGAATGTTTTATGATGGGGTGAACTGTATCTTTATAAATGAGAAAACACTACCTGACAAGTAAAATATAAGAAAGTTGCCATAACAATTAAAGTGTGGGTAAAAAATGCCAAAATCGTGTGAGGCAATCACTCATTGCACATGGGGATGAGGAAAGATTCAATTGAGAATTGGTTCGCGACCGTACGATGTTGCTTATCAAGTATGATCCCCAGTTGAGTGAAGTGCCATTTGAGGATGCAATGACCCTCCACACGGACCGAGGAAAAGGAGTTAAAAGAAGCCCTTATGCGAGTGCTAAGAAGCAGAAATTGCTCTTGCTCGGTCGCCGGTAGTAAGAAACAAATCCCCTTGTACTAAATACGACTTCTCGGCAAGCAAAAGCAGAAAGAGAGAAAGCCTCTCCTTGTCATAAAAGGTAGTGATGTGCTTAAAGTAAAATCATGTTTTGCTAAAGGCTTCCCCTATTTGTTTTTGAGACTCATGCTTAATTAATTGCTTATTATTGGTGTGAATAAGCCAGATTGTCCTCACGAGATATGCACCTCACTATGTGGTTAGATTCTCCTAATAACTGTTGCATCATAAGTTTGTTAATCACCCACTACCGACGATCGAATTTGAGTGTTGCTATTTGAGTTTTTGGATGGATTTGAGTCAGTCAATGGTAAAGGGTTGCAAAGAACTTGAGTGTGGGGTGAAAGGGTATGATCAATAAAGCACAGCTTGTCCATTGAGAAAGAAACTACTGATTACAACAAGAGTACAAGGAAATTTTGTGTTTTGTTTTGAGTGTTGAGTCTGTAATGTGTCGTTGTTATGGTTGGTTATGTGTTTGTGTTGTTTGAGTCGTTGCTTTAGGGACAAGCAAAAATTGAGTGTGGGTTGTGATATTCGGCTTTAATATATCGAATTCTTGGACTTTATGTGATTATCCGTGGTATGTTTTAGCCAATTGGTGCTATTTTAGGGCTCGCTAACCCGAGAATGTTGAAAAACCATTACTGCATAGTGCCATGAGTTTGATATGATACAGGTGGAGAAAGCACGAAAAAGGAGCGAGGCTTTTGGACCTGCTGTGCTGGACAGGCAAATAGGCGGCCATTTATTCTGGGCCATGCCCATGAAATTCTATTTGGTGGACAAGGAATTGGAAGAGCTGGGCAGAATGAGATTTGGGCGGCAAAAAAAGGAGAATTGGGCCGAGGCCCATTGACTGCTTTTTTTCTCCTGTTACTGACAGGGATAGCTATCACAGTAGTGATATCCTGGCTGTAGAGATATGGATTAAATTGATTGGAATATGTGAATTAATCTGAATAGGATAGGTAGTGAATCCCGGTGTTTCTCCCAGAGCTTTCTCCATTGAATTTCTCCCGACCATTTTACTTTGCTTAATTAGTTTATTTATTTTGCTAGTAGTTAATAATCTCATTGAACCATTTTCACCTATAGTTTGCTCTACAAAATTGATAGAACTTAAGGTTGTACCAGTCCCTGAGAGACGATACCCGAACTTTCCGGATTACTACAAGATAGGAATTGAAGCTATACGCTTTGACCTATCACATCCCATATCACAGTAAAACACTTAACCAAATACCCTAGAAATTTTAAATCATTGCAATTCAAGTCTGAGAGAAGCTGTGAAAAGTTATACCCAGAAATAATACTAAGGTTATCCACGAGAGGGAAAGAATATGGGATGGAAAACCAATAGAATGCAAAATTACCTGGTAGAATTAGCTCTTTAAGGTACATCCAGCGGAAACCCAGGAAGCAGCTTGTGTTCTTGGTCATGGAAGGCCACCTGTAAACGGAGGTAAAATAGCAAGATACTAAAAATTAGAAGGAGACCCAAAACTCACCCTCCAAGCAAATAAAATACCTTCCTCAGTGGAATAGGGACAATTAATAAACTCTACTATCACTAACCATACATGATTCAGAGACAATGATCGGGAGACTGGAAGATAGAAATAAGGGAGAACGGAAAATCTAGAGAGTAGAGAGCTCGAATGTGCATGATCACTTAACTGATGCTTGGATAAAACCTCCTCAAATCTGCAATCAGGTCGAGACACTCCTACCAAGATACAACAATTATATTATCTTATATGTAAAAGCGGGCTACACTTTATTGGCCCAAACTTCAAACTACTGTTTCATTATTTGTCGGCTACTGAAAAAGCCCTTTGGTCTCTCTTCCATCTCCCAACTATGGCCTACCTCCGTGCCGTCTGCCCACCGCCATGGTCTCGCCTCCGCCAATTCGGTCTCCATCACCTCCGTGTAGCTGCTGCCCAGCCCCGGTCCAATCAAACTCTCTCCTTTTGTACGCGAACCTATATCGCCTTGCTGCAAAGTCCGCGATTGTGGGTCGCCCTGCTGTCCTTTCTTGATACCACGCCGAACTCACCTCACCTCTTTCACGGGGACCATGGTTTTCTGGTCTGTACGCCATTCCCGTTTTTCCTGGACACGCTACCCCCTACCAATTGTAGGTCTGTGTCCTGCCCCTCTCGATTAGTGGTCCAGCGACCTCCAGCTTTCTCCTCTCCAAATCGTCTCTATCTCCTCTTACCTTTTGGTTTTCTCCACCTCTGGTTTGCTCCTCTCCAAATTGCCTCAACCTTCTCCTATAATCGTTAACCACCGTTCCCACCTTTCCGGCACCGCTGGTTCAGTTTGCCAGCTCCTTCACACCACCTCACTTGCCAACCTGCTGCACGTCGTCCTTTCGACGTGGACGGACAAAGCTTCGACCATCAAATTGTGGCTCCTCCATAAACATCTGAGACTCCCGCGCGACCCGATGGATTCTTTGAGTTCTCGATGCTTTGGACCGATGATGTTGTCAGTTCTTTCATCCTTTCTTACCTCCCTTCGGTTGGGTATGCCTCTCCTTTCTCATTCTTACTTTTGGGTAATTTTCCTAGGGTGTTCTGGTGCAAGGGGTTGCGCCCAAACAACTAGTCACACAGTTTGTTCAGCGTGAATCCAGAAGGCGCTGGGCGCCTTGCTCCAATGACCAGATCCTGTATTTTAATTTCAACACTTCCTTCACAACCGATCTCTGCTTCTTTCCTTCTTCTGTGTTATTTTGCTGAATGATGCGATGTGTTCTTCTTGCATCAAAGCCTCTATGTCAATCACGTTATGGTCTGAGTTTGCCGAAACTCTTCCCCTTGCTCAACTCATTGAACTGGATGGATACAATATTGTCTTATTTGAAAAATACAGCATGCTTCTGGTGCTCTTCCAACATGTTACTACTTTTAATTACCACTCTTAGTGTTTTTTTATATTTTCCTACTAATGATGGTTGTCAAAAAGAACCCTGATTTATTTCATTATTTGTTCTTTGCAGCTAAGCTGTGGAAGCCGATCTCTCCATCTACAGAGACTGCATTATGTTCCTACCGGGAATCAATGGAGAAGCTAGAATCTTATGACCCTTCAGGGTTCCCAGCTCCCATTTCCACCTCCTCTCTGGTATATAACTGCAAAGGAGAAGTAAGAGGGGTTCGAGGTGGAACTCAGTTCGTTCTCCATGGAACTCCAAAGCAGTAGTTCCATGACAGCAGGTTATATAGTATTTAGCTCGAAACTTTATTTCGTTGGTGGAGTCCCTATTATGGAAATTCCCTCTCAGGTTATCGAGTCCACAGATGTAAGTTTAATAAAATATATTAGAGATATGTCAAACTTAATTTTGCATCTGTGTTTGAATGACAGTTTCCAAGTTTGCCACCTACGAGTTCAACCCAACATCGGCATAATGGACTTTATTACCATTGCTCAGTAGGTCCTTCCCACTTTGGGTATATGTTTTAATTGTTTCTGTACTATGAGTGAAGGATTTGCGTTGTTTATTTCTTTAGATTGGTTTTGTTCTCGCTTTCCAGGAACATCGATTTTGCTGAAACTTCCTAACCATATTCCTGCATATGTGTGATTCATTGTCACAGGCTGATACCGAGGGAGAAGAATGTTGGTGTGATCTCAATAATGTGGCCCGAATGAAAAACGTTTCCAAATACCGCGACTGAAAAGATGGTATGTCCGATGGGTAAGCTGTTTGGTTGGTTTTGGAGACGGTAATCATGCAACTACATGTACTTCTAGAATTTCTCCTCTGTGTGCTTTTTCTTTCTTAGAGAGGGAGTTGATAAAGTTTCAAATCCTTTTGAATATGAAATTTGGTCATGATTAACATGAACATAGTAATTGGAAATATGTGTTTGCATGATATATAATTGAATGGCTAATGCATGCATGCATAGGAGGTCTTTCTTGAAGAAGCAGAGAAGATCGTCTCTATGTAAAATAAGAGGATGGTCGTTGACAACTTCATATATTAGAAAAACTAAGAGCAACATAGAAGGAAGCGATTATCCTTGGACATAGACCAGAAACTGATTCACCTTAAAAAGCCTGCAATAGGAAGTGGAGAGAAGATGAACGAAACTTACGATCGAATAGGATTTTATTGAAATATTATCTCCCAACCATGCTGGTGTAGCTTGTCAATGGCCCTGCTACTGTTGGGGGATCCAAGCTGGAGCATTCAGGTTTCAGGATATATGGCAGTGATGGAGCAATTGATAACATTTGTGCTTGCAAGCTTTATGGACCTGGGTATGTTGGATTTGTGTCAAAATCGATAGATCCTCCTCAATCTCGCTAGAGTCCCACCCTCGCCAGACCCTCCTATGGAGTTTCTCTTCGTGGAGAAGAGGGGATTTTCCGTGACCTGGTCCATCAGGTTCAGAACCTAGCTGAAGTAGCTCCCGTATCGGGCTAACCACGCACAAGTTGTTAGGAAGTAGAGATGAGGAGAGGAACTTCTTGAGAGGCAGTAGCAAGTAAGGACACCATACATGGAAAGAAAACCGTTTCAGATTTTTTCCAAGGAATGTGATGCGAAGTGGGAGTAGAAGAGGATGGTTATGGGCGACCGACCGAGGAAGAAGAAACGAGGATGGTTTATAGGCATATGATTCTGTAAAAACGTAATTTAGTTTCTTGTTTCTGCGTAAACTAATCTCCTTATGATCAAATCAATCATTCTAATTTTACGTATGAACATATTTACTTGAAACTCTTTGTATATACTCTAAATCATAGATTAAAGAAGAGGAAACAAATTCATCTCCAACACTGGCCATGCTACCATCAGTACCCATTGGAACGCTATCCATGCTAGAGGCAACATGTTAGTCAGGGGAAAGACATGACAACCTGGTTCACAACATGACAAATGGTCCATTAACTACCACAGAAAAGGCCATACCATTGCACCCAATTGGAAATATTATAAGTAAAGAATCCACACATTTGGCCATCTGGATTTTCTTCTGCAGACCTTGGACTAATTGGCCAAGTGACTACAGAGTAAAATTTTGTACTTTCAAAAGATGGTAGGAAAGGAAAATGGCCAAAATATTACAATAGAAGGTATGGCGATTTGCATGGCAATATTACTCAACTTGAGCTTTAATCAAAGTTGGGCTCCACTTTACTATATAGTTGCAGTAGCTGTTACATTTTTTCTCCTCCATACTTTAAATTGAAGGTAGAAGATACGAGATATGTTAAAATCTCAAACATCCTGAAGGTCAAACCTATTATGACTTCCCCCAACCCTATTCCCAATATGTATCCCCCCATTCCCAACTGGAAGGGATTTTCTATAAATTTCTGCCTTACAACTTGAAAGAGATGTTATGTCAATTTCATCCTCACTTATAAACACATGCTTGCAGACTGTTTCCCTTCAATTACCTTTAGTCCATTATAGAAACACCCCTAAAGTGAGCTCTTAATTTAACGATCAAAGGACGAGAATAGTTACCAACCATAACCATTAATTGGTTCAACAAACTCTCGATTCCGATCAGTGGTCTTTGCAAACCGACCTTGACTCAACTCCAACTTTCCTGGACTCATCGTGGATTCGCTTCTCGTATCTGCTTTCCGAATATCATTTGTTCTAATCATTCCATAAAATCCAGTAGAGCACCACAGAAAATGAACTTGAGATAGTAACATTGGAGAAAGAACGAAAACTAAATTAGATGACGCTAGCAAGAAAACCAATCATAAAATTTGATGAGATATGCAAAGTTCAAATGAAATGGTTACAAAACTATGACAGCATCCCTGAAACATGTAACATTATTTATTTATAGGGAATAAATATTCCAGCAAAAATCTCAAAGACAACATAGTAGTAGCCTAAACTAATGAGTAAAAGTTGCATCAGGTAAACCTTATTATGTTGTGGCCAATGCATGTAATGAGTAAAACATAAATCATTTATGCCACCAACAATGAATTAGCACAGAACAGAAAGAAAAAAATTGAAGCAGTCTGATATGTATAGTCATGGCTGGTAACTGAAAAACCAAAAAGCATCCTTGACTATATTTCTAGCTCATCCAGCTTCTACTTGGTTTATCATAAATATATTACGATAGAAAATCTAAATCGAAAATGTAAACAATACAAAGAGTATTGGCTAATTATCATGGTTGGCGAAATCTCATATACTAAAGTCCATTTGTAAACACTTTTCACTCAACCCTTCAAAATTTCATGTCACAGTTCACTACATGAGTAGATCTTCACGGATATAACAAAAGAATATGAGTAGATAGATATACAAACTGTAGTTCCACAAATGGATAATGACCAGATCAAAGCTCTTAAGAAATTGGTGATCCACAACATGCATGGAAATTGAAAAAATCATATACTGGCAAAGTGTTAGATGAACTGGGGAGTCGTTGAATCCCAGTCTAAGACCATTACATGAGTAGATCTACATGGTCATTATTCATTTGTAGATTAACTGATTCAGTAGCTTCATGTTTAGTTAGTAATGTTCTTATGGGTGACACCAGTTCCAAATTATTATTCAAGTTCAATGAATATCAAAGACAATATGGCCCAATTCTATGTTTTTTGTCATACAAATTGCAGTTCCACAAATGAATAATGACCAGACTATTACCTTAGGAGAACCTGAATCACATTGGAGGAGAACGCACCTTCTGAGTTTTGATGTCACCTTCCCCTCAAGATTGACCGAGTAGATAGATATAAATGAGACTTTGATCCATGCCGAGTTCTGGCGCCACCTTCCCACAAGTCAACAATCCCAGACTCACCATCCTGAGACATGAAAGAACAAAATATTTAAACTTGCAACAACTTTCACGTGCGAGAAATATAGAACTGTAGTATTTATCAACTTCCAGAAATTCAATTGAAGCATCGACAACAATCCTTCTATAGATAAAACAAAAATTAATATATGAAATTGTTCTGGATATTAGCTAACCAAAATTCATATTTATAGAAGTAGAACCTTTCCCATATACAGTTCAGTTCATTCAAATCCAGGTTGTCATAAGGGATGGTGGAACTGGGTGATGACAATTTCAGTTCCCCTGCACCGACAATATAGCAGGAGCTAATGTAAATCAACTCAACATATTCTCACACATACCACTATGATCCATCGTCAACGTGCTCTCTTACCATTAAACTAAGACACAAATAGATACGGCTATAACAATTTTTTAAAGATATAATGACTTCAACTCATATAATTTGATATGTTTTTAATTCATTCAAGCATGGACTTTTATTTGAACAAATTTCAATAACACTACCTAGGGAATTTAAAGGGAAGAGGAACAAATGAAGAAAGCTTTTTTTAGTGAATTGCTTGTAAAAACTATTCATGCAAGTCTCTTTGCAGTGGAATTTGAAACCTTGCCTTACTGCTTTGGAATAGTTCTGTATGTTCCAAAAGGACATAAAGGAAACAAAATTTGTTTTCACTATAGAATCAGCAGTGGAAGAACTAAAACTGCGAAAAAGTTGAAGAAGAAGAAAGCAAAATGTATCACCTGCAGAAGAAGAAAGCAACAAAGCAGCCCAATTGAAACCCTAACCCCAGGAGGTGATGAAGGAAAATTGAAGAATACTATGAAAGAAACAGACCTAGAACTGATTCGGAGTTCTAGATAAAGGGAAATTACATTCATACTTGTTGATGCCAAGCTCCGAGAAGTCTGCTTCAATGTGTTTGAGGTCCAGTGAGGGCCAAAATTCCTGACCAACGTCTGTCACCAACCTCCGAGACGGACACCTGCAAAAGAGGAACCCATCGGCAGTGGTCAGCGGGGACCTTCTCCGAAGCTCAAGTCAGTATTTGTGAGGAGAGTAACCAGGAGCAACATATTTAGCCGGCTCTAGCAAGAGATTTAGAAGTTCAACCCGAAAATAAACTGTCGAGAAATCCTATTTATAGGTGCCTCCTGCTTCTGGCGTGGATGGCGTGTGAAAAATATAAAAATATATCTACCTTCCAACCACCCAATGTGCAATGGATGGTCAGGTGTAAAAAATCAAATCACCGCCAACCGATCAAATTAAGTGCAATTATTGGCGAGTGTAGATAAAATGCACCAAACACACATGCTAATAACTTAACTAATATGTAGAAGAAAGACCAGGAAACAACTTACCTCCCATATTCCTTTTAAATCTCATATAAGTAGTGTGGGAAGTGGGAGGTTGTGGTGGTTTGAGGGCACAATTACACTTCCCTCTTTTTGATCCACGTGGAGTAAGTGGAATGAAGAGGGCTTGAGTTGATGGTGGTAAAAGCTTGGTTTCAATCAATGAAACAAAGGGAAATGAACCCAAGATTGCCACCTTATTTCCCATGGGTGGTGAATTGGCAAATAGGGATGAATGCTTGTTATCATATGGACAAGTGGAAGAGGTAGGTAATTTCTGATGGGGAATTGAAGACAAAAAACTCAACTTTGGATTTCTCCCTTAAAGCCACGTGGATGAGAGAATGAGTTAATTGCACTTGTTTCTCTAGCCACATATAAGTGGTGGGAGGTGATTACAAATAAACATAATTGAACCTTGACCTTATGTGTACACGCATACTTGTAGTAAGGATGATGGTTTGCTTGTTTTGGAGTAAGAGAAAACCCCATCAACCAAGATCATTCCCAAATACTTATGTTTAGAGGAATTTTTGAGTGGGTTCATTTGTTTTATCTTTTTACCAATGTGTATATGGTGGTAGATGGTGAAATATGGGATCCATCAATTGCCCTCTTACCAAGAGAAAAATTAAGGTTAAGACCATAGTTTTCTATTGGTAATCATATTACTAGGCAAGTGATTTTAAGTCATGTTAATACCGACACCAATTGGGCAAGCAATTATTGGAGAGTCATGCCAATCATGGTATATAGGAAGCACCATCATGGCGAGCGATCATGGAAAACTGTGTCGATTATTACAGGCAGGCAGTATTGGTCGTGGTGGGCACCCATGGAGAATCGTGCCAATCATGGTAGGCGACCCAAACCAATCGTTGCAAATGACCAGTGCCAATCGTTGTGCCCTTATTGTGTACATTTAGTGTTGTCCGTGTCTCGAGGAGAAGGACTATACTTTGGCGTTATGATGCAACATGATAAGAAAATTTGGATAGCAACTTGAAATGAGAGTTGAGGAGGGGTTACCAAATAGTTTTTGAGTTTAACAAAAACTTTCTCTTGACTGAAGCTTTTTCAACGCTAGAGGTGAAGTGGTGGGATTCCCTTTGCAATTTGGAGTTTATGATGATGATGTTTTCCCACCAGGATTTGGAGGAGATGGGAGGTAGAATGGTGTTGATGGTAATTCCCGGGGAATTGAACCCTTAACCTCATTGCTGGAGGTGTGTCGACTTAAAAAGTAGACTACATGGACTTTTCCGCTAAAACGTAGGTCTTACGAGAGGCATACCAAAATCGGTACCCCCTCGACCTCGTTTGAATTGCACGACATCATTTTTCTTCACCCTCTCTCCTGGAGGGTTTGACGTTGACAATGACAATTTGTAAAAATTTTCACCGGACTCCATAGTAAGCGCCAATTGTTGATGTCAAGGTGCAATTCCATGAGAGGACTCGAGCTTCACTATAGGTGCCAATTGTTGATGGAACTTTTCATCAAGCTTCACTATAGGTGCCAATTGTTGATGTCAAGGTGCAATTCCATGGGAGGACTCGAGGATCCCATGATATCGCGGCAAATCGACGGAGGAAGTAGTGGGGTTGAGGGCACGCAGTTCCAGACCAAAGATTGACACAAGTCAATCTTGATCGGGAGATCCTTGATTCTTGGAGATAGAAAATTGATTGATGTTTGGTGTTGCATCTTGACGAATCCATTCTTCGGGTTGCAAATCCTACATGTCCATCTAGTCGGGATCCTCAATTCTTGAAGATAGAAACTTGATTGATGTTTGGAGTTGCATCTTTACAAATCCCATCTTCGGGTTGCAGATCCTGCATGTCCATCTCATTGGGATCCTCGATTCTTGAAGATAGCAACTTGATTGATGTTTGGAGTTGCATCTTGATGAATCCTGACTTTGGGTTGCAGATCCTGTGTGTCCACCTCGTCTTGCTGGATTGACAGTTTGTTGGTATTAATCTCATTGGGCCTCACGGTGGGCACCAATTGTTGATGCCAAGCTCCGAGGAGCCTGCTTCAATGTATTTGAGGTCCGGTGAGAGCCAAACTTCCTGACCAACGTCTGTCACCAGCCTCCGAGATGGACACCTGCAAAAGAGGAACCCGCCGGCGGTGGTCGACGGGGACCTTCTCTGAAACTCAAGTCAGTATTTGAGAGGAGAGTAACCGGGAGCAGCATATTGAGCCGGCTCTAGAGAGAGATTTAGAAGTTCAACCCGAAAATAAACTGTCGAGAAAGTATAAATGAGCATCCTATTTATAGGTGCCTCCTGCTTCTGGCGTGGATGGCGTGTGAAAAATATAAATATATATCTATCTTCCAACCACCCAATATGCAATCGATGGTCGGGTGTAAAAAAATTTAATCACCACCAACCGATCAAATTAAGTGCAATGGTTGGCGAGTGTAAATAAAATACACCAAACACACATGCTAATAACTTAACTAATATGTAGAAGAAAGACCAGGAAACAACTTACCTCCCATATTCCTTTTAAATCACATATAAGTAGTGTGGGAAGTGGGAGGTTGTGGTGGTTTGAGGGCACAATTCCACTTCCCTCTTTTTGATCCACGTGGAGTAAGTAGAATGAAGAGGGATTGAGTTGATGGTGGTAAAAGCTTGGTTTCAATCAATGAAACAAAGGGAAATGAACCCAAGATTGCCACCTTATTTCCCATGGGTGGTGAATTGGCAAATAGGGATGAAAGCTTGTAATCATATGGACAACTGGAAGAGGTAGCTAATTTATGATGGGGAAATGAAGACAAAGAACTCAACTTTGGCTTCCTCCCTTAAAGCTACGTGGATGAGAGAATCGGTTAATTGCACTTGTTTCCCTATGCACATATAAGTGGTGGGAGGTGATTACAAATAAACATAATTGAACCTTGACCTTAAGTGTACACGCGTACTTGTAGTAAGGATGATGGTTTACTAGCTTTGGAGTAAGAGAAAACCCCATCAACCAAGATCATCCCCAAATACTTATGTTTAGGGGAAGTTTCGGGTGGGTTCATTTGTTTTTATTTTTTTACCAATGTGTATATGGTGGTAGATAGGGGTGGAAATTGGTACGGTATCGGTATCCCAATACCAAATACCAAAATCCCAAATACCGAATTACACCCTAAAGTCAATCTTAATCCCAATCCCTAAATAATTTTGGTATCCCAATCCCTAAACATTTCGGTATCCCAATCGGTATTATCGAATACAAAATTAATTGCCTTTGCAATTAATAATTAAATATATAAATTAGATTTTATTGTTTAATTTAGGGGGAAAAGACTAAGCAAAGTGTCTTGAATTAGGATATTATTAAGGAGAATGGAGGAGATGAGACATCTCAAGTTCTTGTCATTGGTAATCGTTAATTTGACGAATTGGAGGTTGAGAGACGACTATTAATAGTGATAGAATGATCTATGTATACTTAAATGACACTCTTGGTGGTTTAGGTTCATGTAGTAGTGAATGAGAGAGTCTAGTTGATAGGATAAAATACACACTAGCTTATATTTCGGTATTGATCGGTATTTTGGTATATACCGAATTTAGGGGTGTTCAAATGGTTACCATGGTTATGACCAAACCAAATAAGGCTAAGTTTCATTAACCATGGAATACAATATCATAACCAAACTGTCCAAACTAATACAACAATCAAATTAACCAAACTAAAGTTTAATCGGTTTGGTTAATTGGTTAACCAGATTAACCAATATAAAATCACACTATCATTAAGTGAGAAATTTTCAGTTAATTTATCAATTCACAACATAATGTATGAGATTTATCTAAATTAGGCGTTCATATGTTGTGGTCTGCACTCTACATATACAAATATACATTATAGGAACAATATCAAGCTTTATATTTTATGAGTCTAAAAGGGATGAACGTTTAACTCTTGAGTGATTATTCAAAGTATTAAGTATGTGTATATATTTGATATATGGCTAATTATATATCTGGTTAATTTGGTTTGACTGGTTAGGAGTGTCTGAAACCAAACCAAACCACCTAAACCAAACAAGCTAAAAATTGTAACCAAACCAAACCAATTATCCAAATTAACCAAACCAAATTATCCAAATAGTACCGGTTAAAATGATTACCATGGTAACCACACCGTTTGAACACCCCTAATACCGATCCCAATCCCGTAATCCCTAATACCGAATAACAATTGAAATTCAATCACAATCCCAAAAAAATACGTGTATTCGGTAATACCAAATATATACAAATTCGGTACTATATTCGATATATCCCAAATACATGTACCAAACTTCCAGCCCTAGTGGTAGATGGTGAAATATGGGGTCCATCAATACCCAACACCAGAGCTCTCGTCTTAGATCGAATGTGTTCCTCCGAGTGTGGTTGTTATTGCTGTCGGAAGGAGACGGGAATCCAGGAAAGGACGCTTGAGGGTTCCAAAATGATTACCAATCCGTCAAATGAAATCGAGAAGGAGGAATGCGACTGAAAGGAGCATAATTGAGGAAAGCTTACTTGGCGTTTCGTATTGATGGAGGCGTAGAATTCGACGATGGAGGTCGCTGACTTAGATAGTGAGAGTGGCAGTTGGTGTTTGACAGTTTGGGAGGAGCGGCGAATTTGACAGCAGCCTCTCTCCCTAACACTCTCTCTTGTTCGAGCGGCGCAGGAATGGAAGACAACAGCAAGCTTCGCGATCAGTTGTCTCAATTGGGA
Source organism: Linum tenue (assembly GCA_946122785.1). Classification (NCBI taxonomy): domain Eukaryota; kingdom Viridiplantae; phylum Streptophyta; class Magnoliopsida; order Malpighiales; family Linaceae; genus Linum; species Linum tenue. Next base: position 34,537,568 of record CAMGYJ010000003.1, read on the forward strand.
CGAGAAGCATGAATCAGGCCCAAATAAAAACACAATAGTCAGCCTGGGAAAACAATTTTTCCCGTCTCCCCAAAATGCCTCTCCGCAAAATGCTCTAGAGACAGTGATTTTGAAATGGGGTTGTTGTTTACTCATCTCATTATTAATTAAAGTATAGATAGATTATTAGGTAGGCTCCATTTGCGAGCTATTTTTTGTGATTTTACAAAAATTTGATGCGGCCTAGGGAAATAATATTATTTGTGACTCGATGAGCAAGAGATACCCATGACTTCCATTAATTTCTTCCGTCTTTTTCTTTTTCTTCTCATTTTCATTTTTTTTTAAATGGCATTTTTTTGCATGATCGGAGGCAGCAAGCCAAGAAATAGACAGGTTACAGGGGAGGAGAGGAATTAGAAGGAGTAGTGGAAGAGGGGACAATCCTCCTCTCGAAGGACACGCCCTGAGTATCATCTCGTAGCAAAGGAATCAATCCTGTTGGTGGGTGCGCAAGCTCATGAATACCGTAGGGATAGACGAGACTGTGCTTCGAGATCCAGTCCGCGACTCTATTCCCTTCCCGATAGACATGAGAAATGCGCACCAACCAGTCCCGGCTAATTTTCCTGCGAATTGAGGAGAGCAAAGTAGCATAAGGATGCACTGGATCATCTCTGTCCCTGATCAACTGAATAGCAAGCTGGGAGTCTGATTCAACTATAATAGTCCGGCAACCTGTTTTCCAAGCCAAATCCAAACCATAATAGAAAGCCCATAACTCTGCCAAGGCAGCCGACGCCTCTCCAATCTTAGCCACGAACCCAGCAATCCATCTACCGACCTCGTCTCTCACCACACCTCCAGTGCCAGCCAGACCAGGATTGCCATTCGAGGCCCCATCAAGATTTAGTTTAACCCACCCTTCACGAGGAGGAGTCCAGGATATCGATGCCATTACCCTGCTTGCCGGCGAGCTTCTCAGACTAGGAAGTAGGGATGGAGCATTCCAGGCTGCATACCACAACTTAGCTTTAGCAACTATAGAATGTGCCAAAGAGGGGGGGCTGAGGGTAGCAACGACTCCTTTAAAGCAGAGCTTGTTCCTGTTTTCCCATAAATTCCAAATTGCAATGCTAAATAAGACTGACCACGGGATGCCCTGCTGACCGCACTCCTCATCAGTTAAATTACCACGGATCCAATCATCAATATAGGTCGCGAAGAACCAATGCTGCTTATTGCCGGGGACGTGTCTGGTCCAAAAGTAAACAGCTGGAGGGCAATCCCTCAAAATATGACTGATCGACTCCACCTTTCCGTCACAGCGAACGCAGTTCGGCGATGAGACGAGCTTCCTATAATGGCGGAGGGCATTGGTCGCTAATCTTCCCAAGCAAGCGAGCCAGCAGAAGCATCAAACTCGCTCTGGAACAGCAAGGCGCCAAACAGCTTTCCAAAATTTGGCATCCGCTTCCGTGGCTGGCGGCAAAAGGGACTCATATGCCGATTTGGTGGAAAACTTTCCGTTGGAAGAGAGAGTCCAAAATAAAGTATCCTCCACCGAAGAGGTCTTATCCACCGCCACTCCTGTAATCTTATGTTGAATCTCAGGAGGGAGAAGATCCTTGAAGCGATCAGTACACCAGAGGCCGTCATCAACCAGGTCCGCCACCGCCTCATCCATCTGGTCGCTCGGGATTGGGTCCAACACCCTGTTCTTGAGAGGTTCCTGCAAAATCCAAGGATCAAGCCAGAATTTAGTAGATTTTCCATTCTTAATATTCCACGCACAACCATTTTTTAGCAACGTAGAAGCTGCAGCCAGACTTTTCCAGGTAAAGGAGCTTTCGTGAACAGGCCGCAAGATATCCAAATTCTCCCTAGAACGCCCGTATTTGTCTCTAACCACTTGAGTCCACAATGTATCCTTTTCCTTAATAAGCCTCCATCCGCTTTTGGCCAACATAGCAAGGTTTGCTCTTCGAACAGAACGAAGACCAGCGCCCCCTTGACTCCTTGGCAACACCATCTTATCCCATGCCACCAGGTGTAGCTTTAAATGGCATCTTTTGATGGTGTCATTGTGTGGACGTTGGAGTAAGTACTATATTACTAATCTTGCATTAACTGCATTTTCTTTGCCGTGCTATACGTTGTAGTTTGTCTCCTTCACTCACTGTTGACTATTGACTATTTTGACTTAATATGCGTTCAACTCGATTCAGTTTAGGGATGGCAAAAATATCTGTAATCGTGGATATCCGCCCAAATCCGGCCTAATCGGGTAGGGTAAAACCCAAACTCGAAGGACATTTACTGGGTATGGGTAAAATTCGAACCCGAATATTGCGGGTAATGGGTGGGCATGGGTTTCTCGCTATCCAACCCGAACTCGTTCGATTATACACATGCACATATATTTTGTCTAGAAATAATCATTATTTTTATCTAACATATTTTATATTTAATATATAAATATAATATTTTTATGAAATTGTGTTGTTTTAATTAATTTTCTTCATTCTGGTAGAGTATTGTCGTACTTTCCCTCTTACGTAATGTGAGAATACGTATAAATGTTTACATATTGGTTGGAGTTATGAAGAGAAATTATTACCCATGAATAACCGTGGATATCCAAAATCCGAACGGGTATGGGAATGGTTTTGATTTTCTACCCGTTTCACATGTGGGTATGGGTAAAACTCGAACTACTTTGGGTAGGGTAACAAATATGCACTATCCGCCCCCCGACCCTTTGTCATCCCGAATTCAGTTCTCAAATTTATGACTTATTTTGGTTCAAGTTGTAGAAGAAGATGAAACAAATTAATAGACTAATATGCAATTGAAACTAACCTAAACCCAAGTAGACCCATTGATTATGGGTAGGATATGAGTGACATATATATGGGTCTGGAAGTTTGTAGATGAATATGAGTAGGATATGGATATTTATTTCCATAATCTAAATGTGTATGAGTTGGGTATAGGATACTCATTTATTCGAGGGTGTTATAAATTTTACATACAAAAATTAGACCTATTTGTAGAACTTCAAAAGTTTAGGTGCCAAAATGTCATACAAAAATATTTTAGGTACTAAAATGTAATGTTCCATCAATATTTTGAGGATTTATATGCCAGAAAATAAATTTAGGTTATAAATCTAAAGATCTATTAAGTTTAGGTACCGAACTATAATTTGCATAGTTGAGACTTAATTTCTTTTATGATGATGTAATTAAAATGATAATTATTTACTTTTTATAAAAAAATGAAAACTATTTATTTGATATGTTTAGTCTTGTAGATACCTAGTCAAACATTTAATGTATAATTGTTGAAAATTCTAGCCCGGTTGAAAAAGAAAAACTCTAGAGAGAAGCAAATGAATAAAAACTATAACTCGCTTAAAATTTCAGGCCTTCTAGTGGAAACTGATGACTTTCTAATAAGAAATAACCATATATATGTTTAATTTTAAATGGACTCGACATTGAGCTGAAAAAGTTAGTGGTTCATGGCTCAACTTGTTTTATAATGGCGATAAACTATTATTACAAAACAAAACAGACATGTACAAACGCAAGAGATCACACTTGATAATGGTTCAATTATTAATTCTCTAGACTATTGGTGAGTCGTGTATGGACTTGTTCATACTTGTGAGTAGAATACATAAAAATAGTAAATTAATTTGGGTTATTATTAATGTTTCACGTAATAAGCAAATATTAAATGACATTATCTATATTTGAGATTCATCCTAGAGAGAAAACCTCTTCGCTCTGTTCGATCCTTTAGGTTTCGGGCATCGCCGGTCCTATTGGATCGCGTCGGCATCTGCGCGGGCGCGTCTTCTTTACCTGATTTGATGAGTGGTGCGTCAAGCTCGTCGGCGACTGGGGGCCAACCCTCAAGACCATGGGCACAGATGTTTGGAATTCCAGAAGAGAATCGTCTTTGTTATGTGAAGCCTGAAGTGGTTAATGGAGGGCTTCGCATGCCGAAAGAGTTGAAGGAGGCGGGGGCGGCACGCTGGAAGCACTGTCTGGTGGGTCAATTCCTCAGATCTCCTCCTTCTCTAATTGTTCCCCGTAGATGGGCAAATCGACTTTGGGGGCGGGATGGCATTGTTAGGGTTTCGCTGCTGACTAATCAGCTGATTTTGATCCAACTGCCTTCTCAAGCTACGTGTGACTGGATTCTGAATAATGGGTCGTGGTTCTACTATGAAAATATGCTTCGACCCTAGGTCCCTAGAATCAGTGTTGAGGACTTGGGTCGCAGAGCGCTTCCGATCTTGGTGCGTCTCACTAATATCCCACTAGAATACATCGATTCTCCGAGGCTTAGTCGTATTGCAAGCTGGGTCGGCACGCCATTGGGAGTAGATCACACTACCAGACGAGGTGCTCGAATGGGATATGCTAGGGTCTTGGTGGAATTGCTTTCGGATGGGGTTTTTCCAGATCATTTAATGTTGCATCCGGATGAGGGTTCCCCGATTCGGGTGGGGGTCAGCTACTGTCACTTGCCTGAGATTTGCTCTAAGTGTGTTCTGTTTGGTCTTTGCGACTGTGGGGGTCGTCTAATGAAGCAGGTATGGAGGCAAAGAGAAGTTTCTCAGGTATCCCATGTAGAGAAGAGTGCGGGGATAGTGCGGGTCGAGGGGGATCAGACTGGACAGCAGAATGAGGAGACTCTATTGTTGATTGGCTCGAATGTAGTTGCATATAAATCTCCTAGAAAATTGATTGGGGTCAATCTCGAAGACTCTTTCCAAGCTGTGGTTGTCACTGATTCACAGAGACTTCCATCTGAGGCTGATTTTCAAAAAGTCATAAATGGCATTAAGCCGCATTCTCAGTCTTTGCCAGGGAGTCCTATTAGTTCCTGCAACAGGCTCATTCTCCATTTCAAGTTCTTAGTGATTTGGGGGAGTGTGAGATTACTAATTTGCAGGATGCTCCTTTGAAAATTGGGAAGAAGAAAGGGTGCCAACCCTTGTCTTCGGGATGAATATCCTCTTTTGGAATAAACCCTCTAAGATATGGGACTTGATGAGAGTCCCGAGGTTGAGACAGGTGGAGGTGGTAGCGGTATTGGAAACAAGGGTAAGGAAATGTAAGCAGGATAAGGTATTGGCAGATTGTTTTGTAGGCTGGGAACGTTGTTTGAATTATGTTGATTCTGAGCTGGGGCGTGTTTGGATCTTCTAGCTGCCTGAAGTTACTTTGTAGGTTATCAAAGCTGGAAAGAACTTTGTTCATGCTCTGGTTCAAGGGGATGACAAAATTCCATTTTTCTTAACTGCTGTTTATGGGTTCGAATGAGGAAGCGGAGCGAAGGAGTACTTATAGAGAAATAATGAGATATAAGGTGGTTCATAGGCCCTGGATAGTTGGGGGGGGGGGGGGGGGAACTTCAATGTTGTGGTTCATCTGATTGAAACATCAAATGTGCAAGTTAAAACTTCTAGTATGTCTGATTTTGAGAACTGGATCAACGAGGTGGAGTTGGTAGATTATCGTAATACAGGTCCCTGGTTTACTTGGGTTAATAATTAGCAGGAGAATCCTATAGCTAGGAGGCTGGACAGGGCAATGGTTAATCTTGAGTGGATAGATAGCTTTCCAAACTGTATGATGGAAGCGATTGTGGCCCCCTTTACTGATCACAGTGGTATTTCTGTGGCTACTACTTCGGTTGTTAAGTCTTTGCCAAATGCGTTTAAATACTTTGAATTTTGGGAGTCTCATCCTGAGTTTCTCAAAATTATGGAGGAAGCATGTAGTTTACCAGTTCAGAGGTGCCCTTGGTACAGAGTGCAATGCAAGCTTAAAGTTGTTAAAAAGGCCCTTCGTAAATTGAATAAGGACGTATTTGGTAACATCAGTGAGCAGGTTAAGGCAATGGAGCAACAGTTAATGACACTCGTAAAACAGTCACTTGAATCTCCTGATGAGGATACGTTAAAGGCAAGATCTGAGATGCAAAAGCAGTATGATGTGTTGCGGCGGCAGGAGGAGAGCTTCTATTGGCAGAATTCGAGAGTGGATTGGTTGACTAAAGGGGATAAGGGCACTCCGTTTTTCCATCAAGCTGCAAAATTAGGAACTCCAAGAAGGCTATTAGGAAGCTAGTTACAAAAACAGGAGAGGAGGTGGTGGAGGTGGATCAGATTGATGATGAGGCAGTAGCTTTTTACCAAAAGCTCTTTGGTAGGATTAATGAGGAGGTGCATGCAGATGAATATTTGCTTCAGCGACTTATTAAGGCCCGCCTTACTGCATAAGCTATTCGGAAGTTGTGTGCTTCTTTTCAGCAGGAGGATATTAAGGAGGTGTTCTTTCACCTCAATAGTTCCAAAGCACCTGGACCTGATGGATTTTCGGCGGCATTCTTTAAGCGCACCTGGCATATAATTGGGAAGGACATCATAGCAGGTACTCTGGATTTCTTTGTCTCGGGTCGTATGTTGAGTGGTATAAAGGCTACTGCAGTTTCATTGATTCCTAAAGTCCATAATGCTGAAAAACTGAAAGATTTCCGACCCATTTCTTGTGTGAATGTTCTGTATAAAGGGGTTTCAAAGTTGTTGGCAAATAGGTTGACTAATCAAATAGCGTTTATACCGGGGAGAAGAACAATGGATAACATTTTGATTGCTCAGGAACTTGTTAGTGGGTATAATAAGAAGCAAATTTCTTCTAGATCAGCCATAAAGGTAGATATTATGAAAGCTTTTGATTCTGTGCATTCGGATTACTTGCTTAAGGTTATGAGGGTTATGGGATTCCCTACGCAGATCATTGAGTGGATAAGGGTTTGCTTGTATACTGCTCACTTCAGTATTAGCTTGAATGGGGGGTCTATGTGGTTTCTTTAAAGCGCATAAGGGGGTGAGGCAGGGAGATCCCTTGTCGCCGTATTTGTTCTGTTTAGTTATGGAGGGGCTTTCGGGGGTTTGCTTTATAGGGAAGCTATGGCAGGTTCTTTGCCGTTCCACCCGATGTGCAGCAAAGTGGCTCTCAATCATTTGTGTTTCACAAATGATCTTTTGATATTCACAATAGGGTCAGGGTATGCTATTCTTAAGGTGAAAGATGTGCTTCATCAATTCTATCTAATGTCAGGATTAAAGTGTCATCCGGAAAAGTGTGCGATCTATTTCGGTGGAGAGGCTATTGCTTTCAAGGCAAATGCATTGGCAATTACAGGGTTTAAGGAAGGGGCTCTCCTGGTCCGTTATCTAAGTCTGCCGCTTGTGTCTGGAAAGGTTAGCTCTGCAGAGTGGGATATGTTGCTGGACAAAATTACTATGAAAATCCGGTCATGGCGAGCAAAGAAGTTATCGTATGCAGGGCGTTTATAGCTGGTGTCATCGGTCCTCATGGGGGTAATCCAATTCTGGTTCCAATTATTTGTCTTTCCGAAGAAGGTTCTACAACAGCTTCAGAAGCTATGCTCAGACTTCCTCTGGCATGGGGAGGACTCAGGCAGAGCAAAAGTGGCTTGGGAGAGAATTACATATCCTAAGAATGAAGGTCGTCTAGGCTTGCGGGATCTTGTGTCATGGAACAAGGCATGTATTTCCAGAATGCTTTGGATTCTCATGATGCAAACCGGGGCCTTGTGGGTAGCTTGGATGCTTGCATATCGATGTAAGGGGAAGGATATGTGGCTCATGAGGATTAACCCCTCGAGCTCATGGGCGTGGAGGCGAATCCTCAAGCTTAGGGCTTCTGTGCAGCCGTTTATGCAGAGGCAAGGGGAGGGGGGTCTTTGGAATGGGAAGTTGATGCCTCGTTACTCAGTGAAGACAGTTTGGGAGACTCTTCGACCGTCGCATTGTAAACAACACTGGTTTGTGCTCCTTTGGGGTAAGTATTATGTACCACGATGGAGTTTCATAACATGGCTTGTCATCATGGATGCGATAGTCACTAAAACAAAGTTGGTACGATGGGGTAAGGTGACCGATGGTAGTTGTGTGTTTGTGTGTTGCGAGTAGTGAAACTCGTGAGCATTTATTTTTCGACTGTTGTTTCTCGAGAAGCTTAGTTAACAGTGTGGGGAATTTGTTTAGTAGCAGTTCATGGGAGCTTAGACTCTCAGATGCAGGTGTGATCGCAAAGCGTGGCACGACACTGGGAAGGCTCATTGGTTCGATTTGGTGCTCTTTGATTACCTTTATCTGGCAAGAACGGTGTCGAAGAGTCCATGGTGAGGTCCCAAGAACGGCGGAAGTAGTGCAAGAGTTATGGAAGAGAGGTTTCCTTTTCTTTGTTTCCTATTATCCAGTTTTAGAAGATGATTGTAAAACTATAAACTTTGTTGGGTGGCCATAGTTGGGGGAGGTTGGAAGTGGTAGTGGGAGCGGGGTGAGTTCTGGTCTAGAATTTGCCCCTTCGTTGTATCAGCGTGCAAAAGGTTTTTGCCTCTGCACTTTCTTGTTTTTTTAATAAAATTGGGAACTGATTCAACGAAAAAATAAATGACATTATCTTTTCCTACAGTTGAGTGATACAACATCTTGTATGTTACAAACTAAATTTATACTTGTATAATTTGGGTTATTTTTAATATTTCACGTAATGAGCAAATATTAAATGACATTATCTTCTCCTACAGTGGAGTCATACAACATCTTGTATGTTACAAACTAAATTTATACTTGTATGTTATGGTGGATTGGATTCACGGATTGGTTCAAAATGATTGGTGGATTGGATTCATGGATTCAAGTGAAATCTAAACATTGAACCAATATGTGAATTTAAAAAATTGTAGGTACGAACATCTTGTATGTTACAAACTAAATTTATACTTGTGTGTTATGGTGGATTGAATTCATGGATTGGTTCGAAAGGATTGGTGAATTGGATTCGTGGATTTAAATGAAATCTAAACATTGAACCAATATGTAAATTTAAAAAATTATAGGTACGAAAATCTCATAAAATTTAGATACCAAAATATTACTTTACATTAAAATTAAATTTGGAGTATCAAAATGTAAATTGTTACATAGTGACTAATTAGTAATTTTTTATGCAACAGTAATTGCACTTCACCTTTATGTATAGTAATTTGGAGTATCAAAATGTAAATTGTTACATAATGACTAATTGGTAATTTTTTATGCAACAGTAATTGTACTTCACCTTTATATATAGTAATTTGGAGTATCAAAATCTAAATTGTTAAATAGTGACTAATTAGTAATTTTTTATGCAACAGGAATTACACTTCACCTTTATATATAGTAATGTTTGATTGTGCACGTATGTAAGAGAATCAAAGGATCACCCAATATTTAGCAAAACAATAACAACTGCAGTCCTTATTAGTACGGAACCTGATCATCCTCCTCGTGTTATGAATCTTGAATGATAGCACACAAGTTGGATGTTATTTTTCATAAAGTGTTTGGTATCTAAGAATTCGATAATGTCAATTACATCTGGTTAATGTCTATACAAATTTAAAATATAAGTAACTAGATTAAAAAAGTACGAAGAAGAAAATAATGTGCGCTGATTTCACTATTAAATATACAGATGGTTCCCATGACTTTGTGAGTAGTAATTGAAACTATAATTTGCTAACCAACACCAAATGATCACTAGATTAATTGAAACTATAACGCTAATACCATGATTGAAGCTTGATTTTCGTATTAAATTTTAGACAACAAAAAAGAAAAAGGGTCTGAAGCCAGTGACGCTGAAGCACATTCTTCTGCCTGGCTTGGCTTCCATTATTCCATTGCATCATCCTTCTCTGCCAATCCGCGTTAGCTATCTGAAGAAAGAAAAAGCAAAAAGAAATGAGAACAACTGGAGGCGGAAAAAAAGAAAAATAGGAAAATTAGTAAATCCCATTTCTTCACTAATACTAGCAGCAGTCTGTTCGCGCGATCTTCTTCCCAAGCGAGCTGCGACCCTTTCCCCCACAACAATGGCGCGTCGATCGCTTTCCGCCAACCTCCTCCTCTTTCTCTTCACCTTCGCTCTCTTCCACACTCACGCGCTCTCCAAAACCCTCAAACGCGACGGTAATCTCCAGATCTAACTTCCCCCGCCGGCACCGACGCACTACTTTTGGCAACTTATCTGAGTTTCTCGTTTTGGTGCAGTCAAGGCTTTGAACGAGATCAAGTCGTCGCTCGGGTGGAGAGTGGTGTACGCTTGGGTGGGCGACGATCCCTGCGGTGGCGACGGCCTCCAGCCTTGGTCCGGCGTCACCTGCTCCACTCAAGGAGACTACAGAGTCGTTACCGAATTGTGAGATTGCTTCTCATTTCTCTCCTTCAGAGCTTGGGGCAGTTTTGTGTTCGTAATTGAGGGGAATGTGTTTCTGAATGATGATTGATTTGCAGGGAAGTGTATGCCGTGTCGATCGTTGGCCCGTTTCCTACTGCCGTGACTAATCTGTTGGATCTCACCAGATTGTAAGCTCTCGTTGCTTGGAATTTCGATTCGCTAGCTTGTGTTCTTTCAATTGTAAAGGGCTCCAGCTATGTTCCTCTGTTTGTTTCATGAGTTGGATTATATTGCTTGCATTTGGCTTTCTGAAATTGGAAATGTTTCTGCAAAATTAGGGATTTCCATAACAACAAGCTGACTGGGCCAATCCCTCCACAGATTGGAAGATTGAAGCGTCTCAAGATACTGTATAACCCCTCTTACCTTATTTGCTTTCTGATCTGTTTTTTGCAAATCCTGGAATAGTTCTGAGTGATTCGTGGTGTGACCTTGTTTGCTTTTGTTAATAGGAACTTGAGGTGGAACAAATTGCAAGATTCCATTCCTCCTGAAATTGGTGAACTCAAGAGTTTGACACACTTGTGAGTAGTAGAACATTTTCACTCCTTTGCTGGAATTATGAGACCCTTTTCCCCCCTCCGTGCAAGTTAAGGTAAGATGTGGAATGTTGCAGGTATTTGAGCTTCAATAACTTCAAAGGAGAGATTCCAAGGGAGCTGGCTAATCTTCCCGAGCTCCGGTACCTTTACTTGCAAGAAAATCGGTTTGTTGGGCGAATTCCTGCAGAATTGGGAACGTTGCAGAACCTTCGTCACTTGTAGGTGGCCATCAACTCTTGCTATTCTTTCTATGCTGTATTAAGCTTGGCTTATATGTGCTTTCTTTTGTGCAGAGATGTTGGCAACAATCATTTGGTGGGCACCATCAGGGAACTAATACGTATTGAAGGTTGCTTCCCTGCCCTTCGCAACCTGTAAGTACATTTGATATTGACAATAATTAATCAGTTTCTTTTGTGGTGCCCTATATGAACTGCGAATGTGACTCATTTGCATATAATTTGCTGTCCTTCTAGCTATTTGAACAACAATTATCTGACTGGAGGAGTCCCTGCTCAGCTTGCTAACTTGACAAACTTGGAGATCTTGTAAGTTCAATGCAATAATTTATGTTTAGTTTAGCTAGCAATTTGAATGAGTGTCTTTCCATGTTTGCTTCAGCTGAGTTGAGATTATCTTCCAGATTCATCTTACCCTGATTTGTTTCTTGCAGGCACCTGTCTTCGAATAAAATGACTGGAGTAATACCTGTTGGACTTGCTCACATCCCGAAATTGACCTACCTGTAAGTAGTACTCTCTGGGTTTTACGTTGCTTCATCTATGGATTAGTTTGTCTGAGACATGCTTCTAAGATAGTAAATGGGGAGGACAGAAGGAGTTAGATTTATGTTTTATGCAGTAGGGATCCCTTTTGTTCAGCGTGATTCTATGTTTTGGTGATCTAATTGCAGGTACCTAGATCACAATCAATTCACAGGAAGAATTCCTGAAGCCTTCTATAGACATCCATTCTTGAAAGAGATGTGAGTTCTGATGCTACATTATAGAGCATTATATTTCCACATATCTGAATTCTGACAGCCAAAATGTCTTGAAAATTTACTGAATTTCTATCACTTTACAGGTACATTGAAGGAAGCTCGTTCAAGCCTGGTGTAAACCCAATAGGCATGCATAAAGTCTTTGAAGTATCTGATGCAGATTTTGTAGTTTAAAAGTCCATCCCTTATTGTATCAATTTCTTTACCACTTGTTTTCGCCCTCGTTACAAGCCTATACATAGAAAGCTCAAAATGAATCATGTATGGAAAATTCATAATCATGTCTTGCCAATGTAGACGTTGCCATTAAATCAGTTTTGGGAGGCCACAATGTTGAACTGTTGAATATCATAATCGTATTGTAAAATTTTGCCTCATTTCATTGTCAAGTGGGAGAAGAAAATTCGGGCTGAGTATGCATCTTCTCCATGACATAATAGATTTCTTTTTTTTTTTGTTAAAAGGATGACGTCAAGCGTCTAACTCATTAAAATAATCGACCGATCATAGGCAATGCCCATTACATCGTGAAGAAGCCATCTCCCAAGTTCAGGATCGCACACATTGAAGCGATGTGTGCCAAAATTAAACGAATGACCCCTATTAGCAAGGAAGTCAGCAGCAAAATTAGCTTCCCTAAAAACATGATTAACTCTAACTTCCCAATTTCTACTAAGTAAAACATGGAACTGCCTAGCAAGTATGCCATGGCGATGGTCATCATCAGTGCACTTTTTGATGATATCAATTGCAGTCGTGGAGTCCAAATTGAGCTGGACTTTTCTGAAGCCTCTCTCCCAAGCAATACGCAATCCTTCAGCTGCTCCTTTCAGTTCAGCCCCTGTGATAGTGCAGCTACCCAGATTGCACGAAAAAGCATCAAGACACCTCCCCAGATGGTCCCTCAGAAGGCCTCCTGCTGCTGCTTTTCCAGACTGAGAAAGGACTGACCCGTCCGTTTGCAGTTGGATCCACCCGACATCAGGTGGCTGCCATGCGATTTGGTCAGTTCTAAGCAGCCTTGTTGGTGTGCTTCCCACATCTTCATCTCTCTTTTGTGCTTGCTTTATGATATTCAGCCAAGCATCAATTCTACAGTGGAGGCCAGGTCCATTAAAGGTTTTCCCCTCCATCACCTCCTCATTCCTTTGCTTCCACAAATTCCAGCATATGACACCAAAATCCACTCCCTTTTCTTCATGGAGAAGATTCGCAAGAAGCCATTCTTGGAATGGTAAGGTGGCATCAGTTGTTGCCAACTTGCCTCTGAGCTTCTCCCACATAATAGATTTCTTCCACTAATGGATGAGCTTTCTTTTCAGCAACAAACAAGTGAACTAAACTACCAATCTCAATTGAGCTGCTACCTGGCGCCTTCTCCACTCTTCGCCTCCTCGTACTTCCCAGCTGCAGAATATGATGGGCTCATGGCAATCCGGCTATTGTGCTAACAGCCAAATTCGTGAGTATATACTCATAGGGTCAGGATTCGGCCACATCAACAACAAAAAAAAAAAAAATTGAATGATTGTAATTTATTGGCTTGGGAAAGGGCTCAATTTTCCCTTAAATGAAAGCATGAGCCGGCTAGCCAGCCAAGCCAAAGGGGAGAGATCACCAATAAAGGGGGAGACCACCAATAACTTTTCACTTTCCATTTCAATTCCTCCCTCTTGGTTGTAAAAAAAAAAAAAAAAAAAATCCCTCCCCTCTCTCTGACTCAACCTCCGATTTTAGTTGTTCTTCTTCCCCAATTCAAAACCCTCCGGCAAATCATCTCCTTCTCCGTCATTGCCAATTCTAGCGTCATTTACTTCTCCTACAAACTCCGATTCTCCCTTCTACTTCTTCTCCTATGAAGGTGACATATATTCATATTTATAGATATTAGGACGAGAATGAGTCCAATTAAGTGGTAGATAAGTTAGGTTACCTTTCTGGTGTTGGAATCCTTATCCAATACGAATACGGTGTGCACGCGGTCGAGCTCAGTTAATCAAAATGGTTGGCCTATGAGGTATTTGGGTCGACCTTTTATTCTGTTCGCTTCCCAATGAGGTCGACCATTTGCTATAAAAGGTCAACCACGTCGTTGAACCTCACAAAACTAAAACGACATATTAGGTCGACCTAATCCTATATAAGGTCGACTTAAAAGTGCAGATTAGGTCGACCTCATCCTATATGAGGTCAACCTAAAAGTGCAAGTCATGTCACCGTAGCAAAGTCCTTATTGTTATGAATTACATTACCAAAAATTAGTGATGGCAAAGAGGCGGTGTGGTAACTCAATATACATACACGTTTTGTACTAAGTGCGAGCCATGTCTTGTAATACCCATTTAGGTACGGGAAGGGATGGGTCGACCCATCCTTATATTTTATTTGAAAAAGAATATCGATATGTAACTCTTTTACATGAAGAAATAGAGAAAACACTTCATAAATGAACGAAAATATAATAAAAGGAATAATTGAGTCCAGTTGAAATATAGAGTTATAAAATTTATTTGTCACACAGGAACACGGGCACGAAACACGAGATTTACGTGGTTTTCTCAACGATGATCGTTGAGACTAGTATACATAAAGAGACTATGTAGCAACAAAGAACAACCGAGTATTTTAGAGAAAATTGCAGAAGTTCACAAGCCAAGCTAGCTACTTTCGCTTCAAAAGAAAACCGTATCACACCCATAATCCAACACTTCCAACATTTAGTATCAGAGTCAATGACTCCCAAACCCACCATTGTTGACAAGGAGAGAATCGACTCCATTGAAGCTAGCCTTGAAAACCTCTATGTTGTAGTCCAAACAACCATCCACGATGACATTTGCAGGTAGGAGGGGACTGTCGCTGAATCGAAAGGGAGACTTCATGCTTTGGAGGCTAACTCAGCAGCAACACATGCAAGCACAGAAGAGATTTATAATTATTGCGACGATTCTTTGTCGTCGGAAAAAAGTCTTTCAACTTTGTCAAATTCAAGACGCATTAGAGATAACTTGTAGCCGTCACAAAATAGCTTTTAAGACGGCTCGTTACAAAGATTATTTTTGTGACGCTCGTATTTGGAACGGAGCTCGATGACTTCATGACGTTTCAAAAGCCCATTTGCGGCGTAATATGGTCTTTACTAACGGAAACCTCTAGTCACTGATCAATTTCTTTTAGTATAATTAGTTTATAATTTGTATCTCAAATATCTAATGATCATTACACAACCTACTGATCAATAATATAAGCTCAAAAATATTTTTTGCGGTAGTTTGTTTGTGGGATTTAAAAAAAATAAAGGATTTTGGTGAATTTGGGATTGAAGGATTATGTTGGATTTTCTATTTTTAATATATGTTGGATTTTACAAACTGTATGTTTGCTTGTTGGATTTCAAAATGAATTTTGTTATATTGACACTACATGAAAAATGAATTATAGAGACAGGAAATTTGTCTCTATAAGATACTTATTTGTTTCTATATAACTTTATATACACATTATACATTTGTCTCAAGTAGTGCTATTGCTATAGTCCTATAGAGACATATAAAGATGCATATGTCATCTGTAGCTAAGTAGAGACTAGAGATACTACTACAATTATTTTGGTCTCTATTATCTCTTTTTGGTGGTTATAATTCTCCCTTTTTATCTAGTTTTAAAGACACAAATATCCATCTCTAAAATGTTTTTTAGAGGTAAATATTTTTGTTTCTATTATTGACTTTTACATGAGTAGATCTACATGGTCATTATTCATTTGTGGATTAACCGATTCAGTAGCTTCTTGTTTCGTTAGTAATGTTCTTATAGGTGACATCAGCTCCAAATTATTATTCAAGTTCAATGAATATCAAATACAATATGACCCAACTCTATGTTTTTTGTCATACAAACTACAGTTCCATAAAATAAATAATGACCAGACCATTACTATAGGAGAACCTGAATCACATTTGGAGGAGAACGCACCTTCCGAGTTCTTATGTCACCTTCCCCTCAAGATTGATAGAGTATATAGATATAAATGAGTCCTTCTGCCATTACGAGTTCTGATGTCACCTTCCAACAAGCCAACAATCCACCATCCTGAGACATGAAAGAACAAAATGTTTAAACTTGAAACAACTTTCACATGCGAGAAATGTAGAACTGTAGTATTGATTAACTTCCAGAAATTCAAATGAAGCATCGACAACAATCCTTCTATAGATAAAACAAAAATTAATATATGAAATTTTTTTGTATATTGGCTAACCAAAATCCACCATACTCAAGGGGTGACAAGGTGGTAATAGAGCACGCCTTGGCTCCATGAATTCGATAACGAACACACACAGCACCATTGACGAGCGTCTCACAAGTTTAATGGCATCCACAAATCAGGCGCAGGGGGTTCTCGACGACAAAATAGCCGACGTTCGGAGTATGGTGGATTCTCAAGCTACTTAATTTCAGGAGATTATGACTTGTTCTGATGGTCATTCACAACAATTTGTTACTTTGACGACTCGTTTGGACACCATGGAGGCGAGTTCGGCAACGCGCTTCACAGAAATGAAGGCTCACATCGACGATCGTTTTGGTCAATTCATACAGGAGATCCGTAACATGCTTCAGGTGGTGGTGAATCCACGGCCAGCAAGGCTGTTGCCGATGCGGGAATTTTGTCTGTGGATCGGAATGGCGCTCGAGGCATTCTTCCTTTACCTAACCTCGGGTTCAAGGGAGTTGACCCTGTTTTGGTACAGGCACCTAGGGTTCAAGCTCCAATCAATCCAGTAGCAGAGCGGGAACAAATTCAAGTTCCAGGCCCAGGTAATCATCATCAGCTAAATCAGCTTCCCCGACTCGATTTTTCGTCTTTTAATGGCGACGATCCTCGTGAGTGGACGCGGAAATGAGAGAAATTGTTCGACATTTATGGTATTCCTAATGACCAAAAGGTGAATCTGGCGGTGATCTATTTTCAACGTCGTGCGGATCTCTGGTTCGAATGATGGAAAATTGGTAAATGTGAATTGGTGTGGGAAGATTTTGTGGCCGCTTTATGCCAGAGATTTGGGAATCGCACGTACGGGGGTGTGGTGGCTGAGTTCAATGAGCTTAGACAACGGGGTTCCTTAGCTGACTACTAGGAGAAATTTGAGGAACTTCGTTCATTAATGGTTCGGTTCAACCCTGCTTTGGATGAAATCTATTTCATAAGTAGCTTTATTAGTGGGTTGGAAGAGGAATTGCGCCCTGTTTTGCAGATGTGGAAACCTCAAACTCTAGAAGATGCTTTCTAGTTTGCTCAGTTAGAAGAGGCATCGAATCTAGCTCGCTAAAAGAAGTGGCGTAGTAGCCAAGGAGTTCCTAGACGTCCTATGGTGGCTACCAATAGCACCAATGCTACACATCCTTGTCGTTGGGACAATTCTGCTACCAAGCCTTCTGGTTGAACAAAATCCCCGATGATGAATCAGAAGGGCAATGGCATGAGAGGAGTGTGTTATAAGTGTGGTGGCAGATATTTCTTTGGACATGTGTGTGATGCAAAGAAGCAGCTCAATGTTTTGCAGGCTGAGAGTGATGACGACAATGATGATTCATGGCACAACCCAGATGAGGAAGATATGGGGGATCCTAGTTTGGAGGTTGAACAAACTGAGTTAGAGGAGGTTTCTATGCAGGCACTGAGTAGTGGGGGAATGGCTAACTCATTAATAGTTCAAGGCAAGGTTAAGAGTGACAAGATTTACATACTGGTGGACACAGGCAGTACTCACACTTTTCTTAGCGACAAGAAAGCAAAGGAATTACAATGTCAGTTGGTTCCAGCCAGTAACCCTTTAAGAGTGAAGTTGGCAGATGGAACAGTTCTACTCAACGACTTGGTTGTAAGGGATTTTGTTGGGAAATGCAAGGGCACATGTTTCATTATGACATGAGGATTCTGAGTTTGGATTCAAATGATGTTGTGCTAGGATTAGACTGGATGAAGACTATTAGTCTTGTCAAGGTTGATTTCATTGGGTTGCAGCTATTTTTTGACTGGCAGGGTAAGGAAGTGGTGCTATATGGGATTCAAGACATGGCTCAGTGTAAGTTGATATCAGGTAAAAGTTTGTAGAGGTTGTGGGACAAATCTGAAGTTGCTTTTGTGGGACAGGTTTGTAGTTTGCAGGCTGTGGATCAGCTGGCTAGCTAAAATGAAATTAGTGCCCTGAAGAGCCAGCCACTTGACTTCTTAGCGTCAGTACTACAGGAGTTCAATGATGGGTTTGGGAAACCACAAGGTCTACCTCCAGCAAGAGACTGTGATCACACCATACAACTGCAACCAAATTCTCAACCAGTAAATCTCAGACCTTATAGATATTCAATCCCACAGAAGAATGAAATGGATAGATTAGTAAAGGAAATGTTGGAGTCTCATTACATTCAGCCTAGTCGAAGTCCTTATGCTTCTCCAGTTCTGTTGGTGCTTAAGAAAGATGGCTCCTGGAGATTTTGTGTGGAATACAGGAAGTTGAATGACTTGACCAAAAAGGATAAATTTCTCATTCCCGTGATTGATGATCTGTTGGATGAACTAAGGGAGTCCAAGTTCTTCATGAAGCTCGATTTGCTTTCTGGCTACCATCAAATCCGGATGAGCCCTTTGGATCAACACAAAACAGCATTCAGAACACACCAAGGCCTCTATGAGTTTACTGTTATGCCATTTGGGCTTACTAATGCTCCTGCCACGTTTCAGGCTCTCATGATCAAGATTTTCAGCCCTCATCTCAGGAAGTTTATACTAGTGTTTTTCGATGATATATTAATATATAGCCCAGATCAGGACAGTCACAAGGAACATCTGGCAGCTGCTTTATCCATTCTGAGGGCCAATTATTTGTCTGCCAAACCCTCCAAGTGTGCTTTTGGACAGACTCAAATTGATTATCTAGGGTACATCATCAATCAGGAGGGGGGTGACTACTGATCCTACCAAAATAAAAGCTATGGTGAACTGGCCTGTACCTAGAACTGTTAAGGAGTTGCGTGGTTTCCTTGGTTTGACAGGATACTACAGGAAATTTGTCAAAAACTACGGGGTTATTGAAAAGGCACTAACTGATTTACTCAGGAAGGATTGTTTGAAATGGTCTGTCGCTGTACACGAGCCATTAACAGCTCTGAAGGCTGCTATGGTCACTGCTCCATTGTTGGCCCTTCCAGATTTTACCAAACCCTTTATACTAGAGACTGATGCAGGTGAAGTGAGCATAGGGGATGTGCTATCACATGAAAGCAAGCCATTGGCTTATCACAATCAGGCTTTGGGGCCAAGGAAACAAGGGCTTTCAACATATGAGAAAGAATACTTATCTGTCATTTTAGTAGTCACTAAGTGGCATCATTATTTGGAGGGTAGATTGTTCAAGATTGTTACAGACCATGAAAGTCTCAAACATCTATTGGGACAAAAGATTCACACTCAATTTCAGAAGAAAGGTTTGGTTAAACTTCTGGGTTTGGATTTTGAAATCAAATATCGTCAGGGCAAGTTTAATCATGTTGCTGATGCCTTGTCGAGACACCCTGATTTTGCTGCATCTATTGCTACTCTTGGAGGGTGTTGTCCCATTACAGCTGTACTTCCATCATGGCTTTCTAAGTTGGAGTCCACATACATAGATGATCAAGAGGTGCAACGGTTAATGGTAGAAGTTGCAATCCCAGTTGTTGGTCCTAAGCTGTTTTGGATTCATCAGGTGTTGCTTTATCACAAGTCTTCTATATATGTGGGATCGACAGGCCTTATGAGAAAACAGTTGTTACAAATTTTTCATGACTCTCCAGTGGGATGTCATTCTGGCTTGCAGGCGAGTTATCAACGGATTAAGAAGTACTTCTAGTGGCCTGGTATTAAGTCTGATCTGAAGAATTATGTTCTGTTGTGTGAAGTGTGTCAGAAGTGTAAAGTGGAGAATATCCCTTATCCAGGTTTGCTGCAGCCATTACCTATTCCTGATCACGCTTGGAAGCACATTTCTATGGATTTTATTGAATGGTTGCCCAGTTCTAATGGGAAGGAAGCTGTACTAGTGGTGGTGGATCGTTTCTCGAAATATGGTAACTTCTTTGGGTTGACAAAACCATATACAACAATTATAGTGGCCCAAACTTACTTTGATGGTTTGTTCAGATTACATGGAATGCATGTGACGATTGTTTCAAACAAGGATGCTATTTTCACCAGCTCATTCTGGTCGAAACTTTCTGAATTACAAGGGGTGAAACTGCACTACTCTACTGCCTATCATCCACAAACGGATGGTCAAACATAAAGGCTCAACAGGTGCCTGGAAGAATATCTTTGAGGGATGGTTCACTTGTGTCCACAACAATGGGCTTCTTGGTTGAATCTCGCTGAATGGCGGTACAATACAAATTTCAACAGCAGCTTGCAGACATCTCCTTTTGAGGCTCTCTATGGTTACCCTCCAGCTCAGTTTGCCATTCAGAATCCTTTGTCCACCTCGGTAGTAGCAATGGCAGGCAGGCTGCAACAACAACACCGATTGATTGATATACTGAGAACCAATTTGGCCAAAGTATAGAACAAGCAGAAACAGATGGCAGATGCCCATAGAGCATAACGAGTTTTGCAGGAAGGAGACTTGGTTTACCTCAAACTTCGACAGTCCTCAGTTGCTAGTGGAGCAAACCAAAAGTTAGCACCTCGATTCTTTGGTCCATTTCCCATTGTGAAGAAGATTGGGGCAGTTGCTTATAGATTACAGTTGCCAGCCAATTCTGCTATACACCCTGTGTTCCATGTCTCCTTGCTCAAGAAAGCCCGAGTTAGCTCCCCTGTTACAGTGCAGCCTCTCCTACCTGAAGTAGATGATCAAGGAGTTTTTAAGCTAGCCCCAACAGCGATTCTGGCTAGGAAGATGGTAGCGAAGGATAACAAGCCAACAACTCAAGTTCTGGTCCCGTGGTCCCATCAGGGTGAGGAGGACGCCACTTGGGAGTTTTGCCAGAATTCCATAAGCGATTTCCAGCTTTCAAGCTTGAGGACAAGCTTTTGCTAAAGGAGTGGGGAGTTGTAACCGACGAACTAAATAGTATAGTGATAGAAGTTGAGTGATGAAATAGGAAAATGTACAGTCTGTATATAGGAAGAACCGCGAAGACTGTTGTAACTACTTTTACAATCAATAACAACTTTACCTTCTCTCTCCTTTCCTCTCTGTCTATCTCTCTCTTCCCTAACTCAGTCTTCTTCCTTCTCATCTCCGGATTCTTTCTTCTTACCTCAAATCAGCTATCACCAAGGCAATGGATCCCTCAAGAGGTGACAGGATACCACGTAAATCTGTGTCTATTTTCAGTTTTAGTTTTGTTTAGTTAACATGGTATCAAAGCCAACAACAATTGATTCTGAGAGGCCTTCTGTTCGCCTCAATTCTACCAAGTATGCTCTCTGGGAATTCCAATTTCGGGTATTCATTGAAGGAAGAGGGTTGCTCTGTGCACAAACCCGAAGATGGAACCCAAGTCGCTGCTGTCTGGAGCCAAAATGATGCGCGTGTTCGATTTTGACTTCTTGGATCCGTGGATTCATCGACCTGTCTCAGCTTGCGCCTGTATCCGACTGTCAATCTGATGTGGCGTCACTTGGTCGCCACATATTCCTCTGTCAATCCACCCCGGCAGTTTGAGATCTAGCTAGCTCCACGTCAATGGAGTATAGCGATATATAAGTCTCTTCTAAACATAGCTAGATGGAGCTAGGAAGTCAATATTAAAGAAGAAAATTAACGTCAACTATGAAACCAATTTTCTATATCAATATTTTCAATAGCTCAAGAACTTTGTGAGCTATTGAACTATGATTCTATGAATTCGTGAGCTATGTTCTTGTCATTAAGTGTTGAGTAAGTTATTAATCATTTTAACTGAAGTGAGGAAAAGTTGTAGATTATTATTTCATTCATCATGCAGTGCGAATAGATATTTTTCTTCCAACGCCTAGGCACGCTTAGTCTATGTTTAGGTGAGCTAGGCGCTAGACAAAGGCTCAACGCTCGCCTTACGCCTAGCGTTTTTTTGAACTTGTCAAATTCCTAGAGTGAAATTGTGGAAATGATCGCCAGGTTATGAAGCAACTAAGCAAAAGGAGATAAACCGGTTAGAACCAAAGACCTGTTCTGAATAAGTTAACACATTATCAATTGATTTGGATTTGAATCTCAATACCTGTTCTTGCCGCTGCTTCGGATCACAATCGCTAAGCCACAAGCAACGGCGGATCTAGGGGGGCCGCCCCGGTCCACGGCCCAACCCTCCCTTGATCCAAAGCTAGTATATCACCTGTAAATTTTTTATTTTTGGTGTTCGTTTTAGTGTTTGACGTGTTATGGCCTAGCCCTCTCAGCCTTTTTTCCAATGTGGCCCAGTGCTCTACCCGGTCCTGGATCCGCCGCTAGCCACAAGCTGCGGGTTCTTTCTTGTTTACCTTCTCCGAGAACCTTGTTATCGCGAAACCAGTTCTTATTAAAATCTACAAAAGATAAAAGCCAAACATGGGTTGGTTTTACAGGGATTTGAATTTTCAGCTCTTAGAGGGTTTCACGGAGGGGCAGTTATGT
This sequence comes from Linum tenue, assembly GCA_946122785.1. Classification (NCBI taxonomy): domain Eukaryota; kingdom Viridiplantae; phylum Streptophyta; class Magnoliopsida; order Malpighiales; family Linaceae; genus Linum; species Linum tenue. The sequence continues at coordinate 34,560,063 of CAMGYJ010000003.1, forward strand.
AAATTAACCCAAATTAATTGATACTCTGCGTTTCATCTTTCCGCTAGAGCTTACCATGATTGGCCCGGCCACTTAAGCCCATTAAATTACATGGAACGAAAATGTTAGCCTGCAGTTGTACAATGCATTTTTTGTGTGTAAATAAAGTCCATTTTCTATCATTATTAATTATTATCCTCCCAAACATATAAAGAGATTATCCTTTGACACCTACCGCATTCTATTTTTCAAGCCTTCTGCGCATAGTACGAAAGGACCTATTGGTCCCAATGCAGCAAAATCGAGATTTTGATCGTAAAATCATAGGATTTTAGGATTTTACTTAGGGATTCCGATCATGATTTTACTATAAAATCGGTGGACCTTAAAATCGTTTAAAATCGGGATTAAAATCGTTAAAATCGTAAAATTGTACCAAAATCGGGATTTTGATCCTATGTAAACAAAATAGGTGGTTTGAGCCAATTCAAAAGAAGCAGAACTGTTTCGGTGGAAAGGGCAATGACAGGGATCTTCTTAGATATTTTTCCTATTAAAAGAACATTTAAAAAGAAGAAAAAAACAAATTAGGGTTAGGTTAACCCCTTCCCCTTGTTCAACTCATCGATAAAACAACTGTCATAATATTGTAAATACGTAAGAATTAACATCATCATTGACAAATAATTAATTAATAAATATAATTGTATCAAACTAATGATATTAATTATTTTATTGGAGTTCACTTATTCTTAGTTTTAAATCAGGCTTAGTAGACGATGTCGGAATACTACTTTGAGTTAAACTATCTAAACACAACACGAAAACAAGAGTCAAACCCTATGAGCTATATCCCTTCCTCATAAATTATTTTGAGTTACGCATTAAATAACAATTAAAATGATGATTTTGGAACATTAATCTTGAAACTTATCAGTTTAAACGTTATATTTCTTTGTGTTATTAATGATTTACTTATTAAGATTATTATATATTAATTGCTATATGGTACTTAAAATCCTACGATTCTACGATTTGATTTTACGATTCTGATTTTACCTCAGTTTTCGATTTAGGTAAAATCCCGATTTTAAGTGCTTGATTGGTCCTTTTGCTCGGCATTTTTTTAATATGTGGGATGAGCTGATTTTTATTAAGGAGCCCCGAATTTTGTTGTGGGCCATAGGGCAAAACGAAATCCGAATGTGATAATTAGTAATTACCCATTGAATAAAACCAAAACCAAGTTGGTTCCCGTGCACATGCTTATTGCTTAGGAATAGGTTATTAATTAAAGGAGCATGTTACAGTATAAAATGTAGTTCATTCAACGAAAATAAAATGTAGTTCTACAAAACTCAATCCAATCATTATAATTTGACAAGGGAAGATATAATGGTACATATCATAAAGTGATAAGAAGGGAATACGGGGTTTATGTAGAGTTGACCATATTTTCTGGATAGCTGACTTGATTTTGGGTGAGCATGCGCCAATTCTCAGGTTGCTATGAAGCATTTTTCAAATCTTTTACGAAAATAGATCTTAGGTCATTCGTTATATATCAGATTTCAAAAATATTGGTACAGGATAATTAGATTTTTTGGAGCAAATTTTTTTCACATAATCTCACCATTGTCATATCACGATATTATCACTAATAGTGGTATGATATCATACTGGTATGATGTTGGTGAGATAGTGGTATATATTGATATGGTATTTATATGATAGTGATATGATGTTGGTACGAGACCTTATATTCGTCGAAATAATTGGATTACATCATATATCATTGTCATATCATGATTTCTTACGTCATCTTACCATTCTTATATCATGATATTATTAGTGACAGTGGTATGCTATGTGGAAAAAACCCAAAACTACCACTATTTTTAAAAAAATAACAAAAATACCACTCATTCTCAAGAATTTCCAAAAATACCACCATTCCCCATAAACCGGGTCTCGAAGGCGCGGTTCTCAGTCAAAACGCGCGGGCAAGGGGAGATTTGCCATTGGGCAGCTGACAAAACACGCCTCCACGTGGCGGTCCATGCAACCGCACGATCAGGATGGCCCACGGGAAACCGTCGCCCTGAAGCGCGGTTTGCACATTGGGAAACGTAAACCATGTGCTGGAGGCGCGGTTTTGCGTGGAGTAAAAAGATCAAACCGCCCCTCCAGCACGCGGTTCGTTCCCTATATAAAACCACCCCTTCCTCCCATTTTCTGCACACCAAACCCTATTCTCCTCTCTCTCTCTAAGTTCCTCACTCTACCCATCCCCCTCCCCACCCAAAAACCTTGGAAGTAATTGTTTTGTTGGTTGCGGCTAAGTCCGATATGCCTTCAAAAAAACTTTTTCTTTGCTTTTCACCAAAAACCCGTCGAATCTCTGTCCGGATTCTAAAAAAATGGCCGATTTTATCCAAGAAGAGGGTATTTACTATAATGATTATCAAGCGGTACATACTCATTTTACCCAATTTTTGTTGTTGTTATAATGGTTAATTTAATTTATATACTAATTGATTTATATTGTTGTTATGCTATCGTAGGTTGGGTCGGATGTTGATATATAGAATCAACGATATTATGTTGATCAAGGACCGATTGATCCAACTATTTTATACGATCAATACAATCATCGTTCAAGAGATGTTTGGAACGACCACAAGGTACATATTATTTATCATCATTTGTAATTTTTATTTTGTTAATGTAATTTATTTGTTTGTACAATAAATTACTTAATTGTTAATCGTATTGATTACTTTCAATAATTTAAATCAATACAATACAACACTTATTTAAACTCTTTATAAAGAAATGCATGTCTAAGGAAATGAGGTCTTAAGCGATCATCATGATCCTCCCATGGCCTGGGAAAATCGGGTTCTAAGCGATCCTCGGATCCCCCATTTTTCTGTCAAACAGACTATGTTTCTAAGGAGATGTATACATTTCCTAAGAGTCTTACGAGTGTACTTGTATTGCTTTAAACTATTGAAAACAATCAATACGAAGTACAAAATAATATATTTGATTTTATGTGTATGTGTACAAAATTATTTTACTTAAATTTCGAAAATGATTTTAGTTAGCTTAAAATTAATGTTTATTAGATAATGTATTTTTCTCGGAACAACCTTGATTTAATTAATATTGTTTGTTGTAATAGATTTATATATGTATAAATCATCAACTTATAGTGAAAGTTAAATTCTTCTCTAGGATGCATATCATATAGTCCGCTATAGGGGGTACGACGAATGTGCTTGATTGGAACGACGTCATCTTGCCCTTTCTTAAAATGACAAGATTGGATCCGATTAGGCACTTTAATGGAATAAAGATCGACCGCCAACTCATCACAACATTGGTAGAGGAGATGGCGAAAGGAAACACATTGCTTCAATTTTCGTGAAGGCGAGTACATCATCACACTTAAGGACATCGCCATCCTAACCAATTTGTCCATCGATGGCGATGTTATTTGTGTGGACTCTACGCCACAAATAACATGGTACAGATTATGCAACAAAAGAGAATTAGTTAGATTTATCCTCTTTTTGATTGAATAATTATGTTTATTGCTTATATCCTATTTATCATGTTACTATATTTTAAGCAAATTATGTAGAGTTCAATCACTTTTCAATATGTAACCTGTATAACCAAGGTATAAAAGGCGCATTACATGTAAGTAAGTGCATATATTATATTCATTATTATAGATCGTTTTCTCTGGACAACGGGCCGGATCCGGTACTAGTAGATGGAAAGAAGGATACGCCTCCTTTTTTTTTTTTTTACCAAAGATAGCTTGTATTACCAAGAATAGCAAAGATACAACGTTCAGAACTCCGAATGGAGCCAAGCGCAAAAATCAAAACTGCTCAGAATGGGCAGGGACAAAGAGAGGGCTTTTCTAGCCACTAAATGGGCTACCCTATTGTTCTGCCTGCCTACAAAGTGCACAGAAAATCCTGGCTGATCACGGAGCAAATGCTTGACCTCCTCCAAAAGAGCTCCGCCAAGCGCATCATTCACCACCCCTGCTCTGACTTTGTCGATGATACCTTTCGCGTCACCTGCCAGATTAATTGATGGAAAACCTGCTCCGCAACACCACCTAATAGACTCCCGTAACGCCACCAATTCCACCATAGCGGATCTTGAACCCCTTGGAACTGCTCGCCTCTCGCCGTAATAACCCCCCAGACTCATCACACAACACCATCCCAATTGCTGACCGCTCACCTACACGCACCGCCCCATCAAAAAAGCAAGGATACGCCTCCTTCGGGAGTTATTATGTTTTTCTAAGGGCTTCCCACTTCATTTTGCAATTTTAAACTATTTTAATTTTTCAACAACCCGACAGTTTCAACAGCTCCCAATTTGAAATGTTTTATGGATAAATAAATATAGAAGGTTGTTCTTAGTAATTTGCTAAAAGGGAAAATTAGAAACTTAAATAATAACATTACTAGAAACAAATACTCATATTTATAGAGACATATTTTATATCTGTCATCTATAACGTATTTTTAATGGTATGACTTAATATTTAGAGTTAATATCTTAGTTTGGCCCGAACTATAGACAAACTTTCTACTTTGGCCTGTGGTATCGGAAATTGCTATTCTGGCCTAAATTATGTAGGATACTTCCTTATTTTGCCCAGAGGCGGGTTTGACCGTCAAATTAGACGGTCAACTCGGTTGACCGTTAGTCAAGGTCCACCTCACTTGCCACGTCAGCTATTAGGGAATAAAAAATTAATATTTTTTTGAATTTCTGGATTTTTTTGCTTTCTAATAATAAAAATAATAAAAAAATAAATTAATTAAAGACACCCTAAAAATTAATTAAAAGAGGGGCTGGGATAATTTGGGGACCTCTTTTAGTTAATTTTTTTGCTTCTTTAATTATTTTTTTGTTTATCATTTTTTATTATTAGAAAGTAAACAAAATTCAGAAATTAAAAAAAAAATTATTCCCTGATAGCTGACGTGACAAGTGAGGTGGACCTTGACTATCGGTCAACTCGGTTGACCGTCTAATTTCACGGTCAAACCCGCCTTCGGGCCAAAATAAGGAAGTATGCTACATAGTTTAGGCCAGAATAGCAATTTCCGATACCACGAGCCAAAGTAGAAAGTTTGTCTATAATTCGGGCTAAACTCAGGTATTAACCCTAATATTTATGGAGACAAATTATACATATGTCGTATATAAAAAAATAGAGACACATAAAAAAATAGAGACAAATAGTATATCAGTCATATATACTATATCTTAAGAGACATATACGAAATGTGTCTCAATATTTAGTCACTAGCTTAATTTTCTTATAGTGTGGATTTATAGGTTAAATGATGAGTTTACCTTTTTATTCTTCTTATCATTAATAAAGTATTTTATTTTTTTGTTAAGGATAATTTGATCATTTCATAATTAGTGGGCTCCACGAATTTTTTAACACCTCTCAAAATTCTAGCTCTTGAGGTGATATTTTATAATCGGTGGGATCTAGGGTTGGCAACGGGGCGGATCAGGGACGGTTTCCCAGCATCCGCTCCCCGCCCGCGAGACCTCTCCGGGTCGGAGAAACCACCCACAACCGCACCCTCGGGGGCAAAAATCACACCGCCACCCGCCCGACCTCGGATAACGGGTTTACCCGAAACCCCGCGGGGACTTCGCCATTCCTCCAGTCCACCGTCGCGAAGCTCCCATTCTTGGCTGCACAACCAACCATCGTTGTGTAGAAGAGAGAAGAAGACAGAAAGAGGCAAGGATCAGAGCAGCGGTTGCTGATCGTGATCCACAGATCCCCTTCTTCCATCGCCGCTGCCGCCGTCAGTTCATGATTCCATGGCCTCCGTCACTTTGGCATTATAGATCTGAGTCGAGGAGTGGGAGAATCGAGGAGAGGTACAATCGCCTGACTTTTCCCATACCCGCTGCAGGGAGGAGTGGGCTGCCTCTTCGACGGAGGCTGAGAATGGTGATTGGAATTCGGAAATCGGAAGAGACGGATAGTTATCGGGCGGTTACGGGGCGGATAGTGATGAATCCATCACCGCTCCGTCAACTGTTCGGGTTTGCCCGTCCCCGACCCGTCACCCCGTCAACTCGGTTTATCCCTGGTTTGACTGGTGCGGTTTCGGGCGGGCACCCAGATTTCCGGTTAGGGTTGCCATCCCTACTGGGATCCACGCATTTTGTGCCAAACAAAAAATTTCACATTTATGAGCCCCATTTGGACAATAATCCAACCTACATGGAATTTTGGTGCAAAATCTCTAATCAAAATTCTACAAGCAAACGACTTTTATTTCCCGCCTTTAGAAGTCAAAGGGCAGTGGCAGTGTCGGTTAAGAAATACGATAATCATTCATTAGTATAAGGTAAATACAATATAATAGTCAAACCTTTCATTTTTTTAAACAATATAATAGCCAAACCTTTTCGAAAAAATTTAATAGCCAAGCTGTCAACTTTTCATCCGATCAACCGTTAGTTGACTTTGACGTGGTCAGTAACTGTACACGTCAAATAATTTATTTTTCATTTTTTTAATTTAAATTTATTAGTTAATTTCCTAAAATGAACAAAAGGGTGGTGTTCCCCTCTCGGTCGCCTTCTAGACTCTTTCATTCTCTCCTCCGCACCTACAGACTGCAACATCAATGGCTTCTATCGGTGGTGAGCGGAGCGAACGAGCTGATTTGGCTATTAAATTGTTTTCGAAAAGGTTTGGTTATTATATTGTTTAAAATGAAAAGTTTGACTATTATATTGTATTTAACCTTAATATAAATAAGAATCAACTATTTTGCATGTAAATATGGGGTGTGGTCATTCGGTTGACCCGCAACCCACCCGATAAATACGGGTAGAAGATTTATTGATCCAGAATTCACTCACATTAATCCGTAATCACCCATCCACTGCGATTTGGATTACTTGCAGGTGGGTGGGTGTCAAGTCGCGGATTACCCATCCACGTGTGCACAGCTATAGTAATAAGCACGAATAAAATTTTAACTATACGTTGTGCCTCTGTGGATAACAAACTATACGCTCTGCGTCGGTAGATAACAAGTGGATTATGCTTATGTATCAAATCTATCCGCTAAATCTGATTTATCTGTTCCGGAAATTATGAAACTGATTTCGTTTATCCAAATAACAACCTCCCACTTCAACCAAAATTTAGATTATCTGGGGAAAGAATGGGATACGATAATATATATACACTCATTACTCCCCCTGGAATGCTTAACATATGTAGCTGTTTGTTTATTCTTTTCCGAGTATCCAAAAAAAAAAAAAAAATGGTGGCTGTCAAAGCTATTCTTTTCTTTTCGATATTGCTCTTTAGTTTTGCTCTCTTGTCTCATGCTGATACAAGTAGCATCACAGTCACGGTGAAATCAGTGACCACCATAGCTAATACGGACAGCGACTTCATTTGCGCCACTCTGGACTGGTGGCCAAAGGACAAGTGCGATTATGGACAGTGTCCATGGGGGATGACCGGCATTCTCAATCTGGTATACACATATATGGTTATGGATTTCCTTTTTATTCTCTTCTTGGGTCATATCTTTAGTCGATTTTGTCCGCAATGATTAATGGGTTTTTTTGAGTTGACCACTTTTAGGATCTAAACAACCCCAATCTGGCAAAAGCAGTCAAGGGTAAGTTCTGGGTTCGTGAAAGTTGTGACCTTAGGTCACTTTACTTCCAAATTGGGATATCATTCGAAGCTGTTTGATGATATGCCTCACAGAGGAAATATTAAAAACAACACGGGTTTACGTTGCAGCTTTTGATCCGTTGAGGATCAGAGTCGGAGGTTCGTTGGAAGATCAGGTGGTGTACCAAGTTGGGCATGCAATCAAGAAGTTCCCCAGATTTAAGAAGCGGAAGGATGGACTGTTTGGGTTCAGCAGAGGGTCTCTGTCCATGAAAAGATGGGACCAGCTCAACAAGTTCTTCAGTGAAACCAAGTAAAAAAAAATTCCCCTTCTCTGCAAATTACGTACCTTTGTGTTTCTTTATTCATTTGATTCTGGGTATTGCAGTACCAAAGTCATTTTCGGGTTGAACGCGCTCTTCGGCAAGAAGAATAAGGAGCCAACCACGATCCTTTGGGTTGGAGATTGGAACCCACATAACGCTCGTGATTTTATGAACTACACTGCTCAAATGGGATACAAGATCGATTCCTACGAATTCGGTACGTGTTTATTTCACGAAAACGTACAAAAGGGGGATACGAGAAGTCGAGATCGATTTCTAAGACTTGATTACTACGTACTTAAAATTAGATGGTAACGTTTTTTAATCGTCATTTTGTGCAGGGAATGAGCTGTGTGGTGCAGGGGTATCTGCTAGGGTTGAAGCAGAGCAGTACGCGAGAGATACTATCCAAGTGAGGAAAGCTGTGAATGAATTGTACCCAGATCCCAATTCCAGGCCCAAAGTGTTAGGGCCAGCGGGCTTCTTTGATGAAGAATGGTTCAAGAAGTACCTTGAGGCTGTTGGGCCCAATGTTGTTGATGGTGTCACCCACCATATCTACAATCTCGGTGCAGGTAAGTCCAGCCACAAGCATGCGCATGTTCATAAATTGTATGCATTTCTCTAAAACTTATGAATCGAGCTTTTGCTACTATATATCTTGAATATACTCGTTATTAGAGGATTGATGATCGTCCTGTACCAAGCTATTAGGACCAAATAATCACCTCTAAACACGTCTAGAACCTCTTCTTATCCACTTTGCACCATTCTTCTTTTTAGGTGTTGATCCAAACCTGATACACAAGGTTCAGGACCCATACTTCCTAGATGAAGTAGCACAGACATTCAAGGACGTTCAGGATGTAGTGGACCGGTCCGGCACAGGGGCAGCTGCCTGGGTCGGCGAATCCGGCGGCGCATTCAACAGCGGCGGCAGAGATGTCTCCCACACCTTTGCCAACGGATTCTGGTACCTGGATCAGCTTGGAATGGCCTCCACTTTCAGCCACAAGGCCTACTGCAGGCAATCCCTTGTTGGCGGAAACTATGGCCTCCTCAACAGCAACACATTCACCCCGAACCCTGATTACTACGGGTATCATCCAACTGATTCAATTCAATCGATCCACTTATTCCAAATGCATACATTTCTGGGAATTCTTTTTGGGCTCACTGTTCTTGTGTGGGGGTTTTGGGAATCAGTGCACTTCTGTGGCATCGATTGATGGGGACCGGAGTATTGGCAACTACCCACGACGGATCTCCATACCTGAGATCTTACACCCATTGTACTAAGAACCAGGTGGTAGTGAATCATGCACTTTCAGGATTTGTTTCTAGTGGTGATCATCAGATCCTGACAGGAAAATGTCTATCTCTTGTGCAGACTGGGGTTACGGTGCTTCTCATCAACATGGACAACTCCACAACCTTCAATGTCTGGGTTACCAATGATCTGAACATCTACAACGAAAAATCGGAATCGAGCTCTCTGACAGAGGACAGAGAAGAGTATCATTTGACACCCCAAGGAGGGAACATTCAGAGCGATGTGGTCCTCCTCAACGGAACTCCATTGAAGCTCACTGACTGTGGTGACATTCCAAACCTCCCTCCTAAGTACGTCCCAGCTTCGTCTCCGGTTACTGTGGCTCCTTCCTCTTTTGTGTTCGTCAGGATTAAGGATTTCAAGGCCCCTGCCTGCGAAAATAGATAGAACAGGACTAACCCTACTTAATTGGGTCTTTCTTTACTCTGTGGGTTTGTTAGTTTTCTGCCTTTACATTGATTTCTTTCTTGTACTACTTTAGGTTCTTGGAAGAACCCTTCGGCCACGTTAGAATTCATTGTAATTCAATTCATCAATTGTTAGATTCTATTCTTTGAAGACCAACTAACTCTGCCATAAAAAATAAAAAATCCTTAGCTTTCCGGAAAAGGATACCAGGCTTTTGCCTCTTGTCGTTCAAAGGGTATAACTTTCCGCAGAGATGGCTGGAGAAATGGGCAAGCTTGTAAAAGGAGGCAGAGAAATGCTTTCCTTAAGAATGAAGGTTTGTGTTATTCAAATGAAGGTATGATAAGCATGCTCTATATGCCAGCAAGCAATTTTGTCAGGCTTCACCTTCAAAATAACACAGCCATCTCATCTGAGGGGCAAGTTTTCAGTTTAAATCTAAGAGCACATCTCTTCCAGAAATGGACTACTTGATCAGGCAAACCAAGGGAAGGGTTTCTGGACAAACAAAACCTGCAACAGGGGGAGAGGCCAGCAGTTCCAGAGAAAGAAGAATCCCACTACACAAGACCGAGTCCTACAAAGGTTTGTCCGTCCTCTGAAGTTTCATTCATGGAAAAGCTTAATCATAACATACCGTGGCATAACCAGAAATTCATCAAAGGTAGCTCAAATGTGGGAAACACAAGTTTTGGAATGTGTTCATGCTCTAATACATTCATCATGTAAATTATGAGGATGTTGAGATACCACTACGAGAAATCGTTCATGATTACACAACTATCTTATTCTGAAGTGTTTCTTCACTTTGTTTACCCCAGAAGTGCTCTTTCAACAATTGCAATGACAACCGATAACAACAAACCTCTCTAAGTTTCGAGCATTTGTTTATATTAAACTCAATTAGAGAATATATGAAAAAATGAAAAATCCTTTTCTTTCCCTTTATACCTTTACCTGTTATTTTTTTTGTCCCACTTGCAACTGCCCACTTTTTTCCATGCTTTTGTGTAAATACGTTTGTCCAACTGTCCCTCCTATAAATGAAGGATTAATTAGCTAAAAATAAGTATTATTCATATTTGAGGTTGTATGAGAAAAAATTAGTGATAGGATATTTTATGTTTAGAAGTTAAGTAGTGATTTATCGGCGGTTCAACCGTTTTGTACAACTAAAATTTGCATATTGATTTAGCCTTCGATAGGAGGCTTTTCCAGTCGAACCACCAGTACGATATGGTTTTAAAAATATTGTCGTTTTCAAAATTATATGCAATTGTATTTTGTTTGGCCGGTTAAACTACACTTAGTACTATTTTTGTTAAGATCTAAAAAATAAAATTTATATCAATTGTATATCAACGGTCATGATGATATTAGAATATTAAATTTTACTTGAAGAATTAATTGGCCAAAGTTAACATTTCATATGCACCTTAAATTCATAGTGTATAATGCATTATTATAAATAATTAAAGTATTGTAATTGACTGTTAGTTTAAACATTAAAATTTCTTATTTGAACCTGAGCTCAAACATCAAACGTTATGGAAATTAAGGTTTTAACTGAGAAATTACCTAATGCATACAAGTTAATCTCACATAAACCTAAAATTGTTTATGTCATAAACTTATACTTGGGTGACACATGAAATATCATAAGTATCTTTTGAAAAATATATAAAAAATAGTTTAAATATAATAATATATTAATTAGTATAATTGTCATGTACGGCCACAAAATAACTATTCTTTCATTATAAAAAATAATTAAATGATAGTCAACCGGCCAACGGCCGGGTTGAATGCTAGTTGATTTTAAATTGGATTATATATATATACTAGCTTATTACCCGGCCCGTTGGCCGGATTACTGTATGTTACCCACTTGTGGAATGGGAGAGAAAGCAAGTGAGAGTGAAGGGATTGGGATTCCACTTGATTAAGACCGACCCACTAATCCAATTCTTCCCGACGCGCCCCAACCTAAAGGGTCAGAAAGAGTCAATAAGAAAATACGAACGGGGAGGATTAGTCATATATCTTGACTCTTCAGAAGTGGGTCAAACAGGATCAAGGTTGGGTGAGGGCAATTTTTAGCGCTAAGCAGAGTTTTGGGTTGAATACCTTTACTTAGGCCTAGAAATTGGTGCTGATGCATACTGCAGTTTTTATTATACCATCATCAATCATCATTGAATTAGTCCTGGGCATCCCTCCCCGTTGTCGGTCTGAATTCTAATGATGACTTCATTCCTTGCACCAGCCATATCAGCGAGTTGTCATCTCGAGCATGATTTGCCTATGTACAAATAATACAATTACAGTATGAAAATGAATTCAAAGAAAAGGAAAAGAGAATTCTATCACATGCCAATAAATATACACATAATAGTTGAAGCTAAGTGAAAGTCATTACTCGCACATCAATTCTCAAAAATTACAGACTAAACATTGGCTAGAATGGCACTGAAACTACCAAGAATCATGGACGAAACAACTTGTCAAATTAAATAATCCTTATACTGAAACTACCTTCTAACTTGAAATAAGACATGATCACAGTTCATAGCTCTCTTCTCACTATGAATTGGTTGCAGCTCGTCCTTATCACTGCCTCCCAAGCTCAATTCAAACAGAATAGAGACCGTTATGTAAGATAACCATATTCTTACTGATCATAATTCCTTTCTTCACTCCATTTTTGTCGGAGAAAAGAGTTATCCCTCTCTCCTGCATTTTCCTTCCCCCCTCTCTTCTCCCTCTTCTTCACAAACCGATCCCTAAACCAGCAACAACAACACAAAAATAGCCTTCGCCTCTGCCGTCTCCATCTATTGAACGCGTTGGTGGCAAGACAGGACTGCAGAAGCAAAATTTTCTAAAATCAAACTAAATTTTTTGAAGCAGACTCAACCACGAAAAAAGAGTAAAGCAACAATGCAGTAGAACCCTAAATTTAACTACAATCAAGCACATATCAGCAAGATTTTCGATTTGTCTGAGAGTTAACTACACAGAGAGAACAATTGATGCATAATTGAAATGCTTCAAGCAAGTTGAAGGCAAACCATAACTTTAGAATTTGGTCATTATAATAACTTTCAAGTATTGATGCTTCTAAGAACTATCATGTCCAACCCCCACTTATACAACTACGTAACCATAGTAGTTAGTTGTATAATGAGAAATATTACAAAGAAAACTACATAAACAACCAATGTAAGAAAATATTAAAACTAACAACTGATAAAAATTAAAATCTCTCTATTGGTATAAATGTATCTATTAGTAACTACTATGCAATCGAGTATATATGATTTTTAGGCACTGAATAAGAAAAGTATAGATGGCTCACAAATGAAAACCTAGCAACTGAAGGTAGCACACAAAAACCAAAAATAGAAAAAGAGATAAGAAAAAAGGCGAGAAAAAGTCAAACAAAGAAAAAGCCCACATAGGAATACCTCCCTAGCTTTAGGGACTCTCTGCCACAACAAACAACCTTCTAAAAAATCTAACACCCTGAGACATCAAACAAACCTCCCACGACACTAATGTATGGCATTCCTATTGTCCAATAGGTTTGCCCAATTTAGACTTCTAAATAAATGGACTTTTCACCATTAAACCAAAACTCACAATCATTAACAGTTAATGCAAAGACATACATTTCTGAGGCCAATCACAGCATTTAAGCATAATTTTTAGTTGAAAAGAACAACTAAGTATTTAAATAAATGATATAGTAGAATGGACACAATCTGCTACCTACTAATGATATAAACGTGTACCGGTACCATCGTTGTATCCTGACTTGCCATTTGCAACGGGCACTTTTGAAGACAGCTGCATTTTAGAGAATAAACACCCATAAAGGCGTTACGAAATCAAGCTTAATCCAAAATCTTCATATTCCACTTCGAAGACTCCATTATCAAAAATAAGAGAGTTTAAAATGTCAAATCACTCATTTGAAAAATCTCAAACAACTATTAATCAATGCAATATAAAGGCACGTTCCAAATTATGTACTTGTAGGAATAATCCCAAATAATTATCAATTAATGCCCCAACTACCTAATGTGCAGAATAGCCCTGGAGTTGTGTTGTTGTTTGCGTTGGTCTACCTTCAAACATAACATAGTTGCATCACGAACCAAAGCAATTAAGCAAAAATCTTCATATTCCAAGTAGAATGACTCAATTCAATTTGGCCAACGCTTTATACATATTGTTTACCCCTGGACCTGTTGCACTTGCGCCTTCAGATCTTCGTGAACACAATACAATTGCGGAGAGGAGGCTGTCAACGGAATAAAAATTGTTAATTAAGTGAATCACCATACAACTAAACAAACGCGCTCTTCTTGATTAGCTATCAAAATAGTGGGGGTCGCTACAATCCATCGGTTGCTCCCTCAGCGCCTAAGTTGTAGATATTAGGTTTCAGTGAGAACTTTGAGTACATGAGGAGATATTTTGTAGTGGAGGAGATGACCCGGCGAGTAGAATAGGAAGATTTGGAGAGGCTGCGATGGGCAAAGCAGTTAAAATCGGGATTTTACCTAAAATAAAAAACTGGGGTAAAATCAAAATCGCATAATCGAATCGTAAAATCGTAAGATTTTAAGTACCATATAGAACATAGCATATAAGAATATTAATAAGGTAAATTATTAATATCACAAAGACACATAGCATTTAAAATGATAATTCAGAAGATTTTTTTTCCATAAGATAATTCTCAAGATTAATGTTCCAAAATCACTATTTCAATTGTTATTTAATGTGTAACTCAAAATAATTCATGATGAAGGGATATAGTTCATGGGTTTGGCTCTTATTTTCATGTTATGTCTAGGTTGTTTAACTCAAAATAATATTTCGACATCGTCTACTATGTATGATTTAAAACTAAAAATAATTGAACTCCAATAAAATAAGTAATGTTAGTGGCTTGGTACAAATATATTCATTAATAAATTAATTAGTTAATAATGATGTTAGTTCTTACATACTTCCAATATTAGGACAGGTGTTTTACCAATAAGTTAAATGGGGTGAAGGGAAAGAGATTAACCGACCCTAATTTGGTTATTTTTATTATTTTTGAATATTTTTCTAATAGAAAAAATATCTGAGAAGATTCCATTGCCCTTTCCGCTGAAACAGTTATACTTATTTTAAATTGGCTCAAACCACCTATTTTGTTCTCTTACGATCAAAATCCCGATTTCGGTACTATTTTACGATTTTAACGATTTTAGTCCCGATTTAAACGATTTTAAGGTCCACGATTTTATAGTTAAATCAAGATCGGAATTCCTAAGTAAAATCCTACAATCCTACGATTTTACGATCAAAATCCCGAATTTGAGTGCATAGGCGATGGGTGCAGGATTAGTGGGCCAAATAACAGTTTGGGCCCGTTTAAATGAAAACATATTTTTACTTTCGTGCGCAACAGACCGACCGCACTGGCATCTTCTAAATTTACCTCTAAAAAATTGCTCTGTACACATCAAATTTGAAATGGAATCCCTCTTTTCTCATTTCACATTTCACATTTATATGATGTGTAGATTGTGATGAGTGTAGATGTAGACCTGTCATTGTCCTACAAATTCATTAACACGTCAAAAAGTGGTGAAATGAGCCACCCTATTAAACACAATCTTGTATAATGATTATTGGATCCAATCATGCCCGATTATGAAGAAGTTTAAAATGTAGCGGTTATCCCGACTAAAACATTAAAAGAACCAGTCTCATATAGTTTGCACAAAGATATAATTTCTCCATAGTAATTCTGAAAAATAATACTAATTTAAGAAGTCGATATTGCTTCTACATGTTTAATATTGCAATTCGATATGCAATATTCGAACCAGTGATATTTGGGCTGCAATTTTAGGGTTATCATATATTTATAAAACTAGCTTATTACCCGGCCCGTTGGCCGGATTACTGTATGTTACCCACTTGTGGAATGGGAGAGAAAGCAAGTGAGAGTGAAGGGATTGGGATTCCACTTGATTGGGACCGACCCACTAATCCAATTCTTCCCGACCCGCCCCAACCTAAAGAGTCAGAAAGAGTCAATAAGAAAATACGAACGGGGAGGATTAGTCATATATCTTGACTCTTCAGAAGTGGGTCAAACAGGATCAAGGTTGGGTGAGGGCAATTTTTAGCGCTAAGCAGAGTTCTGGGTTGAATACCTTTACTTAGGCCTAGAAATTGGTGCTGATGCAGACTGCAGTTTTTATTATACCATCATCAATCATCATTGAATTAGTCCTGGGCATCCCTCCCCGTTGTCGGTCTGAATTCTAATGATGGCTTCATTCCTTGCACCAGCCATATCAGCGAGTTGCCATCTCGAGCATGATTTGCCTATGTACAAATAATACAATTAGAGTATGAAAATGAATTCAATGAAAATGAAAAGAGAATTCTATCACATGCCAATAAATACACACATAATAGTTGAAGCTAAGTGAAAGTCATTACTCGCACATCAATTCTAAAAAATTAAAGACTAAACATTGGCTAGAATGGCACTGAAACTACCAAGAATCATGGACGAAACAACTTGTCAAATTAAATAATCCTTATACTGAAACTACCTTCTAACTTGAAATGAGACATGATCACAGTTCATAGCTCTCTTCTCACTATGAATTGGTTGCAGCTCGTCCTTATCGCTGCCTCCCAAGCTCAATTCAAACAGAATAGAGACCGTTATGTAAGATAACCATATTCTTACTGATCATAATTCCTTTCTTCACTCCATTTTTGTCGGAGAAAAGAGTTATCCCCCTCTCCTGCATTTCCCTTTCCCCCTCTCTTCTCCCTCTTCTTCACAAACCGATACCTAAACCAACAACAACAACACAAAAATAGCCTTCGCCTCTGCCGTCTCCATCTATTGAACGCGTTGGTGGCAAGACAGGATTGCAGAAGCAAAAATTTCTAAAATCAAACTAAATTTTTTGAAGCAGACTCAACCACGAAAAAAGAGTAAAGCAACAATGCAGTAGAACCCTAAATTTAACTACAATCAAGCACATATCAGCAAGATTTTCGATTTGTCTGAGAGTTAACTACACAGAGAGAACAATTGATGCATAATTGAAATGCTCCAAGCAAGTTGAAGGCAAACCATAACTTTAGAATTTGGTCATTATAATAACCTTCAAGTATTGATGCTTCTAAGAACTATCATGTCCAACCCCCACTTATACAACTACGAAGCCATAGTAGTTAGTTGTATAATGAGAAATATTATAAAGAAAACTACATAAACAACCAATGTAAGTAAATATTAAAACTAACAACTGAGAAAACTTAAAATCTCTCTATTGGTATAAATGTATCTATTAGTAACTACTATGCAATCTATATATGATTTTTAGGCACTGCAGAAGAAAAGTATAGATGGCTCACAAATGAAGACGTAGCAACTGAAGGTAGCACACAAAAACCAAAAATAGAAAAAGAGATAAGAAAAAAGGCGAGAAAAAGTCAAACAAAGAAAAAGCCCACATAGGAATACCTCCCTAGCTTTAGGGACTCTCTGCCACAACAAACAACCTTCTAAAAAATCTAACACCATGAGACATCAAACAAACCTCCCACGACACTAATGTATGGCATTCCTATTGTCCAATAGGTTTGCCCAATTTAGACTTCTAAATAAATAGACTTTTCACCATTAAACCAAAACTCACAATCATTAACAGTTAATGCAAAGACATACATTTCTGAGGCCAATCACAGCATTTAAGCATAATTTTTAGTTGAAAAGAACAACTAAGTATTTAGCTAAATGATATAGTAGAATGGACACAATCTGCTACCTACTAATGATTTAAACGTGTACCGGTACCATCGTTGTATCCTGACTTGCCATTTGCAACGGGCACTTTGAAAGACAGCTGCATTTTAGAGAATAAACACCCATAACGGCGTTACGAAACCAAGCTTAATCCAAAATCTTCATATTCCACTTCGAAGACTCCATTTTCAAAAATAAGAGAGTTTAACATGTCAAATCACTCATTTGAAAAATCTCAAACAACTATTAATAAATGCAATATAAAGGCACGTTCCAAATTATGTACTTGTAGGAATAATCCCAAATAATTATCAATTAATGCCCCAACTACCTAATGTGCAGAATAGCCCTAGAGCTGTGTTGTTGTTTGCGTTGGTCTACCTTCAAACATAACATAGTTGCATCACGAACCAAAGCAATTAAGCAAAAATCTTCATATTCCAAGTAGAATGACTCAATTCAATTTGGCCAATGCTTTATACATATTGTTTACCCCTGGACCTGTTGTACTTGCGCCTTCAGATCTTCGTGAACACAATACAATTGCAGAGAGGAGGCTGTCAACGGAATAAAAATTGTTAATTAAGTGAATCACCATACAACTAAACAAACGCGCTCTTCTTGATTAGCTATCAAAATAGTGGGGGTCGCTACAATCCATCGGTTGCTCCCTCTGCGCCTAAGTTGTAGATATTAGGTTTCAGTGAGAACTTTGAGTACATGAGGAGATATTTTGTAGTGGAGGAGATGACCCGGCGAGTAGAATAGCAAGATTTGGAGAGGCTGCGATGGGCAAAGCAGTTAAAATCGGGATTTTATCTAAAATAAAAAACTGAGGTAAAATCAAAATCGTATAATCGAATCGTAAAATCGTAGGATTTTAAGTACCATATAGAACATAGCATATAAGAATATTAATAAGGTAAATTATTAATATCACAAAGACACATAGCATTTAAAATGATAATTCAGAAGATTTTTTTTCCATAAGATAATTCTCAAGATTAATGTTCCAAAATCACTATTTTAATTGTTATTTAATGTGTAACTCAAAATAATTCATGATGAAGGGATATAGTTCATGGGTTTGGCTCTTATTTTCATGTTATGTCTAGGTTGTTTAACTCAAAGTAATATTTCGACATCGTCTACTAAGTATGATTTAAAACTAAAAATAATTGAACTCCAATAAAATAAGTAATGTTAGTGGCTTGGTACAAATATATTCATTAATAAATTAATTAGTTAATAATGATGTTAGTTCTTACATACTTCCAATATTAGGACAGGTGTTTTACCAATAAGTTAAATGGGGTGAAGGGAAAGAGATTAACCGAACCCTAATTTTGTTATTTTTATTATTTTTGAATATTTTTCTAATAGAAAAAATATCTGAGAAGATTCCATTGCCCTTTCCGCTGAAACAGTTATACTTATTTTAAATTGGCTCAAACCACCTATTTTGTTCTCTTACGATCAAAATCCCGATTTCGGTACTATTTTACGATTTTAACGATTTTAGTCCCGATTTTAAACGATTTAAAGGTCCACCGATTTTATAGTAAAATCAAGATCGGAATCCCTGAGTAAAATCCTAAAATCCTACGATTTTACGATCAAAATCCCGAATTTGACTGCATTGACGATGGGTGCACGATTAGTGGGCCAAATAACAGTTTGGGCCCGTTTAAATGAAAACATATTTTTACTTTCGTGCTCAATAGACCGACCGCACTAGCATCTTCTAAATTTACCCCTAAAAAAATTGCTCTGTACGCATCAAATTTGAAATGGAATCCCTCTTTTCTCATTTCACATTTCACATTTATATGATGTGTAGATTGTGATAAGTGTAGATGTAGACCTGTCATTGTCCTACAAATTCATTAACATGCCAAAAAGTGGTGAAATGAGCCACCCTATTAAACACAATCTTGTATAATGATCATTGGATCCAATCATGCCAGATTATGAAGAAGTTTAAAATATAGCAATTATCCCGACTAAAACATTAAAAGAACCAGTCTCATATAGTTTGCACAAAGATATAATTTCTCCATAGTAATTCTGAAAAATAATACTAATTTAAGAAGTCGATATTGCTTCTACATGTTTAATATTGCAATTCGATATGCAATATTCGAACCAGTGATATTTGGGCTGCAATTTTAGGGTTATCATATATTTATAAAATAGATAGAAATTTAAATTAAGTATTAAACTACAGCTAAAATAATCAAAGTATTAAAACACCAAATAAGTACTTACGGGAGATTCAGTGACCAACTAATCGTTAAAAAAGTCATATGATTTTCATAATTTAGGTTCGTGTATGTTTGAATTTAAATAGATACAACAAATATACTTAGTGTGATTGGTTATGATCCTTGCTTGCCTTTAAAGAGACCAAGGTTCAAATCCCAGTGCATGCCTTTTTTATGAATAAATAAATAAGAAAATAAGTACTTGTGAAGACCAAAATACCCTTCCTATAATCACTCTCGTTGCAGGAAATTTGAAATGGAGCAACAGTTTTCATCATTCGGCTTTTATTTATTATCTAGATAGATAGAAATTTAAATTAAGTATTAAACTACAACTAAAATAATCAAAGTATTAAAACACCAAATAAGTACTTACGGGAGATTCAGTGGCCAACTAATCGTTAAAAAAGTCATATGATTTTCATAATTTAGGTTCGTGTATGTTTGAATTTAAATAGATCTAACAAATATACTTAGTGTGATTGGTTATGATCCTTGCTTGCCTTTAAATAGACTAAGGTTCAAATCCTAGTGCATGCATTTTTTATGAATGAATAAATAAGAAAATAAGTAATTGTGAAGACCAAAATATCCTTCCTATAATCACTCTCGTTGCAGGAAATTTGAAATGGAGCAACAGTTTTCATCATTCGGCTTTTATTTATTATCTAGATAATTTATGAGTTACTTTTTTTTTTGTTATTGTGGAACTTTACTTTGTATTATATATTGTGAACTTATTTTTTGTCTTAAGATTTGCTCAACTATAAACTGTTCGCCAAATTAGATTATATAAACGAGTAGTGACCTTCTTAAATGGGATAAAGTATGTTATTTGAAGTCTTATAAGAGGAGGGTTATTACAAAATGAATAAAAAACTTCACTTTTTTGTGCTACACAACACTTTTGCATGTGTTTCCGCAGATTCCGCTTGTGCGTAGAAGGTTGTTTTTGACTACATTTGATTTGATTGGTGGACTATTACAGAGAAGTCGAGGATATGGTTCTGTAGACAGTTCTCAAGGCAACCTGATCGAGATTCTGACTCAATGGCGATTGACCAAGCTGCTGCTGCATTTGCCATTGTTGCGTCAAAAAGGCAAAGCTTCTCGGAACCTAACAGTGAAATGTGGGAGGAAGCTCCACATCAATCTTCTCCGATACGAACAGAGAGCAAAAGAATTGGTATTACTAGTTTCCAAAATCTCATACACTAATAATACATTACTAGATGCTTTGATTTCATTTTCTTCGAGGCAAACTAATCAATCAGCTGGTTCAAATCAGGCTCTGTATCAATAAGGGATTTGGAAGGAACAACATACAACAACAATGATGAATATGATGAAAACCCAGCTACAAAAGTTGTTGGTCCTGTCTCATCAATGAAAAGGACACCAACATTTGCTGATAAGCCTGCCTCATCGATGAAGAAAGCTCCAAAATTTTCTGAAAACCCTGTTTCGTCCATGAAAAGGGCACCATCATTCATGGAGAAACCTGTTCTATCCATGGAACGATTGCCAGCTACGGCCCAGTTGCAACTGAACAACATGGATGGTAAGAGGAAGGACAACATCGATGAATCACATGTTGAGCAGCCCTCCAAAAGACCTGAAATTTCCTTAGCAAAACCCGATGGAACTATTAACCCTGCAATCCCACCTTCTAAGCCTTCCAAAAGGACTGGGAATATTGGAGAGTCAGCAGCAGATGCATGGGAGAGGGTTGAATTGGAGAAGCTGAAAGACAAGTATGGAGAAAGGAGTGTCCAATTTGTATATGCTTTACTTCCCATAAATTTGTCCTTTCCCTGAAAAAGCCAGTACATGTCGCAGGTATGAGAAGGAAGAAGAACAGATTGTCTCCTGGGAGAGTGAAAAGAAAGAAAAAGCTAAACATCGACTTGACAAAACTGAGGTTTTCTTGCTTCGCTACCTTTTTGCTTGTTTTCTTCAGCCAAAGATAAGTTGTAGGGTTAGGAAATAACAGTGTTATTTGGAGTTTTTACAGAGGGAACCTGAGAGGACAAGGTTGAAAGCATTGGAAAGGTTTCAAAGTGACATGGACACTGTCACTCAGATTGCAGAAGCAGCCAGAGCAAAGATAGCTAGGAAGCAGAAGAAGGAAGAGTTGAGAGTGAAAGAGAAAGCAGACATATATAGAAGCACAGGCCAAATTCCAAGAAGTACATGTTTCTGCTTCTGAGTGTCAGCCGTTACATGGCGCTTTGTTGGGTTGAGGTTGAATTAATAAATGTAAATAAAGTCTAAATAAACACTTATTTCATGGTTGTATATACATATATCCATAGATTGAATCTTTGTAAGACTAAGTTCTTTGTGTTGAACAATATTGATAAAGAAGCAAAAGATCCATTACAAGAAGAATGATGATAAAGGTTAATGTTTGCTGCCAAAATAGGAAAATTTAAATCAAAGTCGGTGTAAGCAGCACCAGCCATCAACTACACAAAATAGATCCTTGCAAGTATATAACATCCGCAGTCTCGGTTTCTTGACTACAAAAGATAAATCATAATATAACTTCAGAAATTCTCACTTACACAAAAATGTGAATCGCTAGATTCACCAAACATTTCAAGAGAAGCAAAAGTATATTAAACAATGACCATCAATCAATATATCAAAATTTAAACACCAAAAACATCAAGCACTTCTACTATGCTATATAGCATTGGTGCTTTAATGTACAATTCAAAGTTGTACCATAACTAGGGCTGCAAATGAGCCAAGCCGCTCGCGAGTAACTGGCGTTCGAATTGGAAAAAACTTGTTCGACACTCGGCTCGTTATTTAACAAGCTGGCTCGCGAGCCGACTCGTTAGTAAACGAGCCAAGCTTGAGCTAGACCATGCTAAGCTTGATAAGCTCGTGAGCTAGCTTGACTCGGTGGATTGTTGAGCTAAGCTCAAGAGCTGGCTTGTTTAGAGCTTGTAGAAGGATTAATTATTCTTATGAACATGAACTTAATCTTGTTAATCCGTATATGTATGAAAGTTAGCTGTTCTTTTTAGTTTATAGTGCTCTTTTTATCATTTAAATTATTATTTGCAAAGCAGTCAAAATCGGGATTTTACCTAAAATCGAAAATTGGGGTAAAATCGGAATCGTAAATTGAATCGTAAAATCGTAGGATTTTAAGTTCCATATAGAAACTAACATATAATCATATTAATAAGGTAAACCATTACCAACACAAAGGCACATAACATTGAAAATGATAATTCTCAAGATTAATGTTCCAATATCATCATTTTAATTGTTATTTAATGCGTAACTAAAATAATTCACGAGGAAATGATAGAGCTCATGGAGTTTGGCTCTTGTTTTTCATGTTGTGTTTAGCTAGTTTAACTCAAAGTAGTACCCCGGTCAAGTTAATTTAAACATTGTCTGTTAATCATGATTTAAAACTAATTATATATGAACTCCAATTGAATAATTAATGCTAGTGGCTTGGAAAAAATGTATTCATTAATCAATTAATGAGTTAATAATGATATTAATTCTTCCGCACGTACAATATTAGGAAAGCTATTTTGCCTTTGAGTTCAACGGGATGAAGGGAAAGAGAATGACCGAACCATAATTTGGTTTTTTCTTTTCTTTTCAAATGTTTTTTAATAGGAAAAATATTTGAGAAGATCCTCATCATTGTCCTTTCTGCCAAATCATTTCCGCTTTTTTTAAATTTTCTCAAACAGCCTATTTTGTTCTCATACGATTTTAATCCCGATTTTGGTAGGATTTTACGATTTTAATCCCGATTTTAAACAATTTTAAGGTCCACCGATTTTATAGTAAAATCAGGATTGGAATCCCTAAGAAAAATCCTAAAATCCTACGATTTTACGATCAAAATCCCGATTTTGACTGCTTTGATTATTTGTACACATTTTTCAGCAAGAATGATTTCAAATCGAGCTCATCTTGAGCTAAGCTTGTACTCAGTTTGACAAGTTGTGTTAATGAGTATTTATCGAGCTCTACCGTGTCGAGCTCGAGCTGAATCATTTTTAATCGAGCCGAGCTCGAGCTTGAGCTGGATTATCAAGATTCGAGTTCAAGCCAAGCTCGAGCTGAAATATTTATAAACGAGCCGAGCTCAAGCTAAGCAAAAACTCCACTCGACTCGGCTCGTTTGCAGCCCTGTCCATAACATAAAATGTATAAGTTTAGGTTGTACCATAAAGTAATTTGTACCATTATGTTATGGTACAACTTTACAACTTGAAGTTGTACCATCACATAAAGGTGCAAGTTCAAGTTGTACCATAAAAGAATTTGCACAAAAAGTATGGGTACAATTTAAAGTTGTACCATAACGTAAATATACAATTTTAAGTTGTACCATAAAAGCAAAACCCTAAAGCATCAATACTATATAGAATTGTAAAATTTCTCAAAAACATCATGAAACTATCTCTAATATAAGCTTAGCCAAAGTAGGATGAGCAAAATACAACACCAAGTAAGACGGTATCGCAAAAACAAGAGTGACAATAAAGTAGTGAATCAAGATCGTCGAACAACTTGTGCAAGGAGAAAAATTGATCCTGCCTCCCCACATTATTGCCACCATCTCTATCATAATGGGCAGTGGTGGACTCAGAATTGTCGGAGAATTGTGTCGTCGATAAAATAAGATAATAATTAAAAAATTATTAAAATTTTTAATAGAAATTACTAGAAATTAATTCATAAAATTCACAATGTCATGTTTACAACGAACCACGATGACTTTTCATGTCCTAAAATGTCTGTAAAAGTCATTCATCGCTTATGTTGCGAAGCAAATTCTTTTCGATATACACAACTAAACAATTATTCATAAATTGGTCACTCAACCTATTTCGAAGTTCATTCTTGATTATCTTCATAGCTGAAAATCTTCTTTCGCAGCTTGCAATTGCAACAAGTAAAGTAAACACCAACTTCAAGAGCAAGTAAAACTAAAGGATAATAGAAAAGCGGACGTGACAGTGGGTATCGGTAGTTAGAAACTAAAACGGGTAAGGGTGATTTTTTTATTTCATTTTTTATTTTCAATGAAGGTGCGGTCAAGGGGTGGAAACAATGAGTTTCAAAGGATGAGATTATGTTTATTTTTTTTCATTGTTGGGTTGTGGTGTGGAATACTTTGAAACAAGCATACTTATTTGATTGTACTTATGATTGTTTATTACTAATTAAAATAAATAACTTTATAACAAAGAAAATCAATCTCATATAATGAAGTGTGTCGCTCACAATTATTTGAGATGTGTCGGAACTCGTGAATTAAAAAATTTGTACTAAAAATATATAGGTCCTTCACAAACCCTTTATTAGGTCCGCCTGACCATGGGCATGCACTCCATAGTCCAACCATTGATTTTGCTCTGTCCTCCTGACGAGTTCATTACTCGAAGACCAAACAGGCTGATCAGCCAAAGTAGAAGAGTACGTGATGACGTTCAATTTATAGTGTTTATCACTCCCATATTTGATATATTTTCCCCTTCTATCATCATTAGTATTTTTTTATTATATTTCATATTAATATCGTAACTATTTCATTTTTAGGTTAAGATAGAACTTGAGTGTGTTTTTCTACTATTTTACGCCTTTTGGGGTGTTTTGCGCTTTTCAACGATATAATGCACTCAAGACGAGTATGGATCACTAAGGGACCTAGTGGATCAGAAGGAGGACGATAATAGAGCTTGTGGGCTCAAACTAATATGGATTTGTACGTCAGATGCACACTTTATCACTACAAGAAAAAAGGCTTTTTGCAACCAATATGATTGGTCCCTAAAAGTCTAAAATTGGTTATTAATCCTCTTTCACAACCAAAATATTTTGGTAGCATAATTGGTCACTATAGCCGCGTTACGAATACCTAATGCAACCCACATAGTGATTGGTAGCTTGAAAATCAAGCTATCGCAACCAATTTTGCCAAAGGAAAAACCCTTGATTTTTTGCAACCATTTAAAATTTGATTGCCATAGTCCAAACTAATAGTTAGAAAATGTAGGTGATTTGTCGCCATAAACACAAATGACAACCAATTTATGTAACCAATAATATCATTATGACAACCAATTTTTTTGGTTATAAAAGTTTAGCGCAACTATGAAACTTGGTCACGAAAAATATATATGCCAGCCGACCATATCATTTTAGCCGACTAACTAAA
Source organism: Linum tenue (assembly GCA_946122785.1). Classification (NCBI taxonomy): domain Eukaryota; kingdom Viridiplantae; phylum Streptophyta; class Magnoliopsida; order Malpighiales; family Linaceae; genus Linum; species Linum tenue. Next base: position 34,586,144 of record CAMGYJ010000003.1, read on the forward strand.
TTTGTAATAAAATTTTAACACAACCATTAGAATTGATCGTGAAAAACACATACCTTAACCAATTAAAGCACTTTGGTGACCAATAGTTTTAGTTATGGAAGTTTAATGTAACCTCAAAAATTGGTCGCAAAAAATACATATGCCGACCAATCATGTTACTTTAGGTAACTAATTTCAATAGTTATAAAAGTTTAACACAGCCATAATTATTGGTCGTAAAATATAGGCAAAATACACTTGGTTAGTCAAAACTTTGACGGTTTGGCCAAATTTAGCCACTTTTGGCGAAATACCAAAAATAGCCACTTCCGTCCAATTCCTTAACGGCATGAGTTAACGTGCTGACTGGACTAACAGATCGTCCAATCAGACAATTTTTATTTCATACATATTTTCCACGTGGATTTAATTAAAAATAATAAAAAAGAAAATAATTAAAGTTAAAATTTCAAATGGCTGAGTCTTTGATTTGTGGAAAATAAAAAAATACATTTAGAAATTATCTCGTCGGCCACAAAAATCCCCAATCGCAACTTACTCCCCTCTCTCTTCCTTCGTTCACGAAACCCTTTCTCTCTCCCTAGAATCACCATCGTCGAAGGATCAAGACCAAGTCTAGTAAGAAGAATTTGAATCGGAGGTCTCTTGGATAAAGAAAACCGCAATGGTCTGTACCCATGAATATCACTGAATCTGGACTTCTCTCCGTATGCATTCAATTGAAACGCGATTGGTTCGGTCTAGGGATGCAGGGCCAGCGACGCAAGATGAGAGTGGTCGTGCAGCTGCATCTTGGAAGAGAGACCGCGTAAATCGACGGAAGAGGAAGAAGGTTTCGAACTCCTTTCATTGTGCTCTTTACTCGCTGGTAAGTTATGGGTAAGCAGATTTCCAAGTGAGGGTTTATCTTCTTGCCCTGACCAGTTGCTGAAAACGCTGACGATGGTGTGAGAGGAGAAAAGACGGCAGCATCGAGAAATTCATGAGGGGAAGCAGGAAAAATTCCCTCTGTTCAGATCTGCAATCCGTCTCTCCATCTATCCATCTCCGGCTGTAAATGAATCCGTCTCTGCCACCGATTTAGAATCACCATAGTTGCCTTCTCGATTTGGTTCTTTAGGGATTTGAGGTTTTCTATTGCACCAACACTCTGTAACAGTCGTCGCCGTCCTTCAACTCGTGCTCGAGTATACTCCCAATGTCGAGGCCAAAGTAGCAGAGGAGATGGGATGGGAAAAGGAGCTAAAGAGAGACGAAGAGGGAAATCACAAAAGTTATTGAGGGGGCGGCGGAGACGGCGCATCTGGACGAGGAAGGCTTGATGGCTGCAGAAGATGCAGGGGAAGAGCTGGTTTTTGGCTATGGCATTCTGGGTTTCTCCATGGAGATTTTGGCTATGGTTGTTCTGCTTTTGGCTTTTGGCTTTTGGAGGTCTATGGAATCAGAGAGGGTGAGAGAGAGATGATTGGAGAGAGAGAGGATGGAGAAAATAATCAAAAGAGTTAGGATAATTAAGGGAAAAAAAATTATTTCAAAAATTATTTTTTTATAATTCAAAATGACATGTCAATCATATGATGACCTGTCGCTGACGTGTGTGGTGATTTGGCATCCCAATCAGTTTAAAGTTAACGTAACAGACAGTGTCACTGACACCGTTAAAATATGTAACGGAATTGGCTATATTGGTCATGAAACTTTTAAAATTATGGCTATATTTGGTATTTCGCCAAAAGTGACTATTATTGTCACAAACGTGAAAGTTTTGGCTACACAGATGAATTTTTCCTAAAATATATGAATGGCAACCATCCATACCTTTATGAAATTTTAAATGTAACCATAAGAATTGGTTGCGAAGAACACATAAGCCGACCGAAAAATTTATTTCATATAACCAATTGGGTCGATGAGATTTTGGTCACTAAATAAAAATCTTAAAAATTAAATAGAATGATAATACAAAAAAAAAAAATTATATAACAAAATTGTTTAGTAACCAAATTTTAATTACTGACTCAACCCGAATGTCACTTATAAACCTAACCTAATGCACAAGTATAAATCTTAAACGGGTGCAATATAAGGCAAATATGTTTAAATATCGTTTTGGGCCAGCCTATGTACCCCTACTTCGACTGTTTGAAACAATATCTAGCGAAGTATAGTTTGTGAAAATATCTACAACGAATAAAACGAAGGACTCAAAAAGTAAAAGGATTGAAACTCTTGGTGAGAAGCTTCACTCGGGAGTTGTTTCCCCCTAACTAACTACCATGACCCGTGGGTTCGAATGAATCGGTGTGGGAACAGGCGATTGTGGACCGCTAGGAGAAGCAATAATGGTTAGAAACCACACTGTCAATTGCTAGGCCAAGAAATGCATTATAGGCTACAAATGTAGCCCTATTGGCCCCAAGCAATTGAGGGTTGACTTACCTTCTCCCTCAAACCGGGGGTTTGGACTGCTTAATCACAATTAACCTAGGTATTCAATTTGAGTTTAGAGATTTTTCCTTACATTAACCTAGATAGAAGGCATGGAATTTCCAAGAAAACCTAGCTCAATTGAGCCTCTTAAGATAATGGGTTTCCCTCTAAGCTAGGTTAGAATAGCACAATAGATTGCCAAGCACACACAATGCACAATCACCATGAAAAATACCTCAAAAATCTCAAATTAAAAACCACCCACACACAATCATTCAATCCACACAATTAACTACGTGGTAGAACTCAGGGTTCCACAACACCCAAGTGAATAGGAGACTACTCCATGCTAGAAGAAGGAAGAACACAAAGGAAAAGGGAAAACCCATCATTGTGATGCCTCAATCCTCCTTATGTTTGTAGAGATCCTCTCTTGAAGAGAAACTTCCCAAATCTTGACTTGGAGCAAACCCTAGCTTCTTCTCCCTCTTGGTAGGTGGCTTTCTCTCTCTAGATTCTTGAAGAAGAAGAAGAAGAAGTAGGTTTCTCTCACTTTGGGCGCTCCCTTCTTCTTTCTTTCAGCTCTCCTTTGATACATAGATCGCGCCTAGTTCACGACCGTGAACTAATGGCGGAGATCGTGAACTCGAACCAATTCACGTCGTTTCATTCAGCTGGTTCACGGTCTATGGCTTCAGTTCACGGTCTTGCGACCGTGAATTGGGTTGATGCCAGTAACCTCTAGAATAGCTCATGAACCCTGCCAGTTCACGGTTTATGGCTCTAGCTCATGATCCAGATGACCGTGAACTTCATGCATGGACCGTGATCTTCGACTGCTTCCTCCTTTGGTCCGATCTTCGCGCCATTCATACAACAATCGACTCCGGGGTTGGTTCCACCTGTTAGATTCTGAAACACACTGAAACACGGCAAACCTAGCGTAAAACCACACTTTCGGATCTCAAATGCCACAAACGCCAAAGATAAATGGGGATCAAAAGTGTATATTTAGGCTCGAATCACTCCCTCACACTTAGATGTTTGATTCGGGCTCAAATGTACACATTTTACCCCTCATTTCTTATTTTTTTTAGCTTAGTATTTCATCGTTCCTCGACATATTTCACGCTAGGTTGTGCTTGTTTTAATACATTTCAGGTCCTAGCACGTGTGGAAGGGTCGTGGACGAGTTTTGGGATATTTGGAGGTCGAAAAGCGCAAAAACCGAAGAAAAGTCCGAGAAACAGCCGTAGTTCACGGCCAGACAAGGCAGTTCACGATCTCCTAAGACCGTGAAAATGGACCACAGACCGAGAACATCGAGCAGTGCAGCGAGGTTCGTGAAGTTACTAATGACAAGGCAGTTCACGATCTCTAAGACCGTGAACTGGGGCCATTGACCGTGAACCCAGGCGAGTGAAGCGACGCGTTTTGGATGACACTGAGTTCACGGACGCGTTTAGGTGTTCACAGCCGTGAACTGTTCAACGCGTCGTGAACTGATCGCTTTCGGGCAAATATGAAGACAACAGTGGGGAGAGAGAAAGGGGAGCTGGTTTTTGGAGAAGAACCACTTTCTTTCTCTAGGGTTTCAACCTAAACACCAAAGGGGAGTTCTAGTGAGAGAGAGAGAGAGAGAGAGTGCTAGAGTGATCTTGGAGCATCATTGGAGGCTTTGGTGGAAGATTCAAACCTAGAAGAAGAAGAAGATCTTGAGCTCAAATTTGTAATCTCTCTCTCTCTCTCTCTCTCTAGAAACTCACTCTTTTCTCTTGGGTATTGTAGATCCCTAACTAATACTTTGTAATTACTTGTTTAGATTGAATGATTGTCATTAGGTAGTGATTGATTCAAGGATTGAGGTATTATTCATGTAGATTGTGCATGCTCGTGCTTAACAATCTAAGGGTTGTGCATTTTTGTGCTTAGCATCCTTAGGTTTGTGCATTGCGGTGCTTAGAAACCTAAGGATTGTGCATAGTTTTGTTTAGCACCCTTAGGTTTGTGCATGTTGGTGCTAGCAATCTAATTTGACACTTTAACCTAGGTTAATTTAGGGCAAACCTCAATGTTGAATTAAGCAAATTGGTTAAGCGTGATTAAGCCGTCCAACCTTGAGTTTAGTGAGGGATTAAATCAACTACCGATTGTCTAAACCGAGAGGGTCGAGTGACACGACCTTTCATGCTTACCTCGGTTTAGCAATGAAGATTGTGGTCTTCGGCCACATATGCATCCCTCTGTGGTACGCGGTTACCAGTTTGCATCTAGGTTAGCTGTGATTAAGCCGCTCAAACTCCGATTAAGTGTGGGGGAGTTTGATAGACCGTTAATTACACATGTTTTCACCCTCGTTCTTACACCGTTTGAGGTGTTGATTCTCGTGTTTTAGGCCGATTTCACGCTAGGTTGTGCTTGTTGGTGATATTTCAGGTCCTAGTACGTGAATGGAGGCTTGGGAGCGAGTTTTGGGTCGATTGGACGAAGATCAGACGCGTGGCGAGGTGTTAAGGAAGCTGCACGGTCACACGCAAAGATCACACGGCCGTGCAACTGACAAACCAGGCCGTGTGGGATTGTGAGAGAGCAAACACGGGCACAAGTAGCTTTCACACGGCCGTGCAAGAGAGCAAGGTGGCCGTGTGATTTTCGCCGAGAGTAAACACGGGCGAGATGGAATTCTCACACGGCCGTGCAATCCTAGCCGTGTGAGATGGCTGAAGATCGAACTTAATGGGACGCTGCGTTTTGACTCACACGGCCAATTGGGTGAGCCACACGGCCGTGTGGCCTGCCCGTGTGAGTCGGGAAATTCTGTTTTGAGCCAATTTCGAGCCAAAAGTGAGGAGATGGGATTTTCAGAGCAAAAACAGAGCCCTAGAGAGAGAAAGTACGAAGAGCACATCCTAGAAGCTATCTTGGAGCTGGGTTTCATCGAATCGAGCTTGGAGATCGTCATAGGAGTTAAAATCATCATCCCGGAGCAGATTCTCCTCATCGTTATGAGTATGACTACTCCGATTACTGTTTTCTCTTCTCTCTCTATGGAGTAGAACCCTTCTCTCACTTGGGTATGAAGAACCCTAGTTCCTTGTGTTAGGGATTTGATTGTAATGACTTGGGATGATTATACTGTTTGATTTTAATCGAATGATGCATGTTTACTGAATTGATTGAAGTCTGATCAGCTTTTCTTGATTTCTGCTGCAACCTAAGATAGATAGAATCTGATTAGGTTGTTAGAGTCCCTTCATTCGATAGTAGGAGATTGGCTATACGAGAGTTAGCCAGTTTACTGCTTTGTACTGGAATTCAATTCCAGTAGTGGAGTTCTGTGCTTATTGCTTCAGCTTTCTATCCCGGTGAAGACTAGTCGTCTGCCGGGTAGTCAGACTGAGAGGGCTTGGTCAGCTTAAGAGATTCCAAGCTACTGTCGGATCTTCCGCAGTCTAATCAACAGTGAATCAAGCCAGGGGAATTACAATTGAACCTAACTAAGGGGCTAGGGGGACTCAATCCCGAGTGACTCTTTCCTGCTTTAGAAAACCGAACAATTTCCTGTTTTCTTACTGCTTTTGCTTTAAACAATAATCTATCGAATTAGTTGGCTAGATAATAGATAATCACGGAGTAAGCGGTAGATCTAGACCCCGGGTTGATAATAGAACTTGCCTGTTACTGCATTCCCGAACTGCGATTACACTTGGTCGCAGTTTGGTGTTGTGTTTTGGCGTGTCAAGTTTTTGGCGCCGTTTCCGGGGACCCTCTAGGTTATTGGGGAAACGTGAGAATTTGTTACTCTAGCATTTTCTTTATTGCATTTTTCTCTTCCACCTGTGTGCCTTCACGGGTTGCTTCTGCTGATTGTGTGCAGGTAGTGCATGACCCGTAGCCAGTCGGGAGAACTACTACCATTAGACCAGGAGCTTGAACGAACTTGCCGGAACTTCAAGCGGGCTCTAAAGGCGCGACTGGCTGCGGAGGAGGAGCTATCACAGCTGCAGTTAGAAGAAGAAGAAGAAGAGATGGCGGATCCAGAGAACTGTGATGTGATCCCTGAGGAGCAGACCATGGGATCCTACTGGACCGCTAGGGCTGCGGACATGAGGTCACCCATTCAACACCCTCATGTCCCAGCCAACAATTTTGAGGTGAGCACCTCAGTGATCACCATGCTGCGCGGTTCAGTGGTGTTCCGTGGTAAGGAGGGGGAGTGCCCCCGATCACATCTCAGGCGATTCCACGAGCTCATCGATGGAATCAAGATCAATGGGGTACCAGCAGATGCCATCCAGCTGAGGTACTTCCCATTTACTCTGGAGGGGCAAGCCAAGGAGTGGCTAGACACTCGACCTCCAGGCTCCATCACCACGTTCGCCAACCTGGCGGACAAGTTCCTCACCCGCTACCATCCTCCATCCAAGACAGCTGACCTGCAGAAGCAAATTACACATTTTGCTCAGGATGAGGATGAGACCATCAAGGATGCATGGGAGAGGTACAACAGTCTTTTCCTCAGGTGTCCCAATCATGGTTTCAACGATGCATTCAAGGTGGGCACATTCTATCACGCCCTCTTCCCGGAGGACAAGCAGCTGATTGATTCGGTTTGTGGCGGGAACATGCTGACCAAAACCCCGCCACAGCTTAATCAACTCTTTGAAGAGATGGTGGAGAATGGGTACGATTGGGGCACTGCCAGGAGATCGAGGAGAGCACCAAGCCGAGGTGTACATTCTGTGGGAGCCCATCCATCTGATTTGGTACAGGTAGTATCGAAGCTGGTTTCAGCTATCGATCGTTCTGGGATGATTCCGGGGACCGGACAGCAGCAGGCGATGCTCTGCCACTGGTGCGAAAGGACCCATCACACGGTGGAAGACTGTCAGGCGATGAAGGAATCAACCACACCCCAGGAGCAGGTGAACTTCATCAATAATGTCAGGCGCAATGACCCCTACAGTAACACTTACAACGAGGGGTGGCGCCAGCATCCTAACTTCTCCTGGGGTGGGCAAAATTCCAGACCACCAGTCCCCCAGGGACCACCGGGCTTCCAGAGGCCACCATATCAGCCCAGACAGGGGCAATTCCAGCAGCAACAACAGTCTCTTTATCAGCCCATGCAGGGGCCTGCTGCTTAATCACAGCCGCGACCTTTCCAGCAGCCTGGTGTAGCCCATGCTGCCCCAGTGCAGAATGATCAGATGGCTGAATTGCGGGACTTGGTGGGTTCTCTCGCCAGTTCTAGTGCTCAGAAATTCAACACTATTGAGCAGTTCATGGAAAAGGCCTCGGGTAAATTCCTGGCTCTTGAAGCTGGCCAGTGGAACACACAGGCTATCTTGCAGGATATCCAGACCCAGATGGGGAGCGTGGCTCAGGCAGTGGCTCAAAGGGCTCCTGGTACTCTACCCGGGCAGACCATCCCTCATCCGCAGACCCCGAATGAGCACTGCAATGCCATCATGACCAGGAGTGGCAAGGTGACTATTGATCCACCTGCTCGGGAGCAAGAGAGAGAGACCCCTGTCTTAGCGTCTCCAGCGGTTGAAGAAGAGGCAGAAAAGGAGGTTGAGGTGCCTGCACCTAAGCCGCAACCGGTAGTGAAGGAGTATATCCCGAAACTCCCCTTCGCTACTCGGTTGCACAAAGACAGGCTGGAGGCAGAGTTCGAAAACTTCATGGCCATGCTTAAGAAGCTGAATGTCCAAGTGGCCTTCCTGGAGGCACTATCTCAAATGCCTAAGTATGCGAAGTTTCTGAAAGAGCTTCTCCTCGAAGAAGCAGAAGTTGAGTGAGCTGGCCACTGTGGAGCTCAGCGAGGAGTGCTCGGCTATTCTGCAGAACAAGCTTCCGCAGAAGTAGAAGGACCTAGGTAGTTTTACTATCCCGTGCTCTATAGATAAATTGCATGTAGAGAGGTCCTTGGTGAATCTAGGTGCTAGTATCAATGTTATGCCATATAAATTGTTCAAGAAACTAGGCCTAGGTGAACCCCGTGCTACTAGGATGACCCTTCAATTAGCTGACAGATCTGTAGCGCATCCTAGGGGCATAATGGAAGACCTTCTAGTTAAGGTTGGAAAATTCAAATATCCTGTGGATTTTGTTGTCCTGGACATCAATGAGGAAACAGAAGTGCCTCTTATACTGGGAAGGCCTTTCCTGGCCACCGCCAAGGCTCTCATAGATGTGCATGACGGGACCTTAGTTTTGAGGGATGGCGAGGAGCGAATAACATTTTCAATTGCTAATACTCTACCTGCTTCGTCACCTCTGCATGCTGTATCTCACCAGGAGCACGAGTCAGTCGTGTATCCTTCTGTGTTGCTTATTTTGCAGGACCCGCCTCCCACACCTTTGCCGCCACTCCTGACCACCCCATCACCAAAAGTACAGATCAAGGGGGAGTGGCGGCCGAAACTGCAGGCAGCTAAGCCTGCTCGAAAGAGAGCCGGAGACCACCACGAGCTGGTCCCGCCCCCACCTTGGCCATCCGAGTATTCACTCGCTTGCATCTTACCGGATGGCCAAGTCAAGTTGGCAAATGCTGGTGGCCACATTCGTCGCGTACATGGCCACCATTTGAAGCTGTACCTCAAGAGCGATGTGGATCCGCTCTTGAAGGCACCTGATCCTACACTTCCCTGAGCATCCATACTGGCGTCCAGCTAAAAGACGGTAAAGAAGCGCTTGTGGGGAGGCAACCCCCACCGAGGTTTGCATTTTCTTACTTTTTTCCTTTTATTTTTGTGTTTTTTTGAGTCTTGAGGTGTTGATCCAGAGTCAAATGTCGTTTTTTTAGTGAAAACAGGTTGAATTCGGGGCTCCAGCAGCTCAGACGGCCAGGCCATCTTCTCGCACGGCCGTGCGGATTTTAATCCTTGGCCGTGCGAGCTCTCGGCGAAATCCACACGGCCAAATGTGCACTTCGCACGGCCGTGTGGAATTCCTCGGCCCTGGCCGTGTCGGCCTACACCGGGCAAAAGTGCTCCTGACACGGTCGTGTGGGTTGCCCGTGTGACGAGCCTGATGGTGGTGATGGAGCTGCTGATGATGACGCCTTCATGGCCGACATCGACTTGGATGATCTTGGCAACGAGTAGGCTGTACTTGTCGCCCATCTCAGTGTGTTTTGTTTTTCGTTTTAGACTTTTGTGTGTTTGCTCTATGTGTGAGGAGATTGAACTTAGTGTCGTTTGTTTTTGTTTTTCTTTTTATTTTGTGGTTTGTTTATGATGTAGCCGCTGGGCTAACACTTATCCCTAACGCACAGTGTGCTAGTATGGTTTTGGTGTTCGATTCGTGCAGCACTGTCCATTCTCCCGTTTGTTTCTCGCTGACTGGTTCACTTCTAGTCCCCCAGCAGTGTTTCAATCCGGTAACATCGTTCCCCTTATCTCTCCCTCTACTCCATTGAGGGCAATGTCGTTCTTAAGTGTGGGGGTGCTTTGTATCGGTTGGAATATATATTTGGGTGCTTGGAGCCTAGTCCGCTGTCCGAATCTTACGATTTGAGGGCTCCAAGTACTGCTGTTTGATCATATTGGCACTGTGTTTTGATTGATGAATTGAATGGTTTTCGGATTGATGCATGACAGCTTGATTTTGACTAGGACAACCTATGATGAGGACTGAGGCATGCAGTAGAATGGTGTAGGGCTTCAGTTTTTCAACTGTTTGCTTAGCAACTGTGACTTGATTTGATTACTTGTTCTTGACAGTCGTTTATGCATCTAGTTCAGGGTATCAGAATGTGAGATAGAGCATATAGGTAGCCATGTCAGATTTGAGCCTGCTCGTTTCTTTCTTGTGCGATGGATCCCTCTTCCATGATGTGTAGCATTCACGTTGTCACTAGCTAAGATGATGGGGGCATAGGATTAGCCCACGACCAAAATTGACTGTCCTGATGTGTCATATCCTCTAGTCAGCCCCTTTGAGCCGTGTGTTATCCTTTCTTTTGGTCTATAATGAAAAATCACCCTTTTGCATCTGTTAGAAGGTTCCACAGAGTGGTTTTTACATATTCTCTGCTGTTTCTGCTAAAGTCTATGTGAGTGTCGGAGGTAGTGCTTAAAAGTTGGGCAGGTGTGTGAAATATGTGCAGAAGTGGTGGCTCTCTTAAGAAATGAGAAGAAAATGAAAGAAAAACAAAGAAAAAATTGAAAGCAAAAGAGAGCCACTACCAAAAATCTGAATAATGCCTAGTAAGTAGTGTTTCTTAGCAGTCTGGCTTGGAAATGCCTGACATTTATACCTCCTTCGCTTTTGTGCTCTTGAGATGTTGAGTATTGCAGAATAGCAGAAAGGAAAATACCGGTTTGTTTGACTGTGATTGTGTGGGTTTGGAAATGTGGAACCTTGTGCTATGAATGCTTCCACCACCTAAAAGGCCTTTTCCCCATGTCCAAGACCCTAGCCAGTCATTTGAACCTGTGTCTAAGACCTCCTGATTAGTTAGTGGTGACACCCCATATGTGAACTCTAGCATTTAGAGGGCTGCCCTCATGGTGAAGAGATGATAGGGATTGAGAGAAATAGCATGCGCATTTTTCGCATCAAATTGTCCTGACCCCACTGGTCGAGAGTGAGTGATTCATTTTCATATTCTTTATACTCTTGTACCCCGGTGAGGACCTAGATTGCTTGGTCTCTGTTCTGATGTCTTGAGTTGGATGCATGAGTTGATGTTTTGAGTAAGTGGTTGAGTCAAGTCTAGGTTGGCTGGTGAACAGAAGGGAGACTCTTCCTTTACTCGATTTTGCTGCACTCGAATGTCCTTTGTGGTGGTTGTACAGGTTGCTATTGAGGTTGTTCATGTGTTGATGTTTGAAAACCAGTACGATTCACGTGTTCGGTGCCTTTATGACTTGTCCCCAATGTTGGTTGATTGAAATTTGTAAGCTTACCTGTGTCTGACTTGGTTTGCTTGGGGACAAGCAAACGGTTAAGTGTGGGGGAGTTTGATAGCCCGTTAATTACACATGTTTTTACCCTCGTTCTTATACCGTTTGAGTGTTGATTCTCGTGTTTTAGGCCGATTTCACGCTAGGTTGTGCTTATTGGTGATATTTCAGGTCCTAGTACGTGAATGGAGGCTTGGAGCGAGTTTGGGGTCGATTGGACGAAGATCGGACGCGTGGCGAGGTGTTAAGGAAGCTACACGGTCACACGCAAAGACCACACGGCCGTGCAACTGAAAAACCAGGCCGTGTGGGATTGTGCGAGAGCAAACACGGGCACAAGTAGCTTTCACACGGCCGTGCAAGACAGCAAGGTGGCCGTGTGATTTTCGCCGAGAGCAAACACGGGCGAGATGGAATTCTCACACGGCCGTGCAACCCTGGCCGTGTGAGATGGCTGAAGATCGAACTTAATGGGACGCTGCGTTTTGACTCACACGGCCAATTGGGTGAGCCACACGGCCGTGCAACCCTGGCCGTGTGAGATGGCTGAAGATCGAACTTAATAGGACGCTGCGTTTTGACTCACACGGCCAATTGGGTGAGCCACACGGCCGTGTGGCCTGCCCGTGTGAGTCGGGAAATTCTGGTTTTTGAGCCAATTTCGAGCCAAAAGTGAGGAGATGGGATTTTCAGAGCAAAAACAGAGCGCTAGAGAGAGAAAGTACGAAGAACACATCCTAGAAGCTATCTTGGACCTGGGTTTCATCGAATCGAGCTTGGAGATCGTCATAGGAGTGGAAATCATCATCCCGGAGCAGATTCTCCTCATCGTTATGAGTATGACTACTCCGATTACTGTTTTCTCTTCTCTCTCTATGGAGTAGAAACCCTTCTCTCACTTGGGTATGAAGAACCCTAGTTCCTTGTGTTAGGGATTTGATTGTATGACTTGGGATGATTATATTGTTTGATTTTAATCGAATGATGCATGTTTACTGAATTGATTGAAGTCTGATAAGCTTTTCTTGATTTCTGCTGCAACCTAAGATAGATAGAATCTGATAAGGTTGTTAGAGTCCCTTCATTCGATAGTAGGAGATTGGCTATACGAGAGTTAGCCAGTTTACTGCTTTGTAATGGAATTCAATTCCAATAGTGGAGTTCTGTGCTTATTGCTTCAGCTTTCTATCCCGGTGAAGACTAGTCGTCTGCCGGGTAGTCAGACTGAGAGGGCTTGGGTCAGCTTAAGAGATTCCAAGCTACTGTCGGATCTTCCGCAGTCTAATCAACAGTGAATCAACCCAGGGGAATTACAATTGAACCTAACTAAGGGGCTAGGGGGACTCAATCCCGAGTGACTCTTTCCTGCTTTAGAAAACCCAACAATTTCCTGCTTTCTTACTGCTTTTGCTTTAAACAACAATCAATCGAATTAGTTGGCTAGATAATAGATAATCACGGAGTAAGCGGTAGATCTAGACCCCGGGTTGATAAGAGAACTTGCCTGTTACTGCATTCCCGAACTGCGATTACACTTGGTCGCAGTTTGGTGTTGTGTTTTGGCGTGTCACTCTCTAATTTCCATCTAGCCGATTGTAGGATATGAATCTCCAAAGTAGACACCATGAAACTGTTTATACACTTAAACAACAGATTAGGTCGACTTAATAAAATATTACAATAAAAATAAATCAATTTGGACAGCGGTAAAAAAAACTAGTCTTTAAAATATGAAAAGCTATCACAATTAAATTTTATTTATATATTTGTAAATTTTATTTTTATCTATTATCACACCCCTTCCAAAAATCTTGAACTCGTCACTGCTAAAATTTTACCATGGATACCATAAAAATCCTCATTTCATGTTTGCATACGCGTGACCCACACTAATATTAGTATATTACCATATGTCTAGTTAGGTTTTTTTTATATATTTAGACAAAGAAATAACTGATCTTTGAGGCATGCACTATGCCTTAACCTCTATGTATGCTAGTCATTACTATGTATTCCGAGGATAAATTTGAGAATACCATAAATATTATGAACCATACTATCAAATATATATATATAGCAAAGGCTAGCGTCCGCCCCATTGAGTTTTGTTATTTAGACAATGAATTAACCGCAGTTTGAGACATGATACTATATCCTAACACCTAATGGGTGAATCCAATCCCCAAAGCATGAGATTCGTTTAATCTTAAAATGAAAATCAATGATTCTGATTTGTCGAAATTACCATTGATTTTCATTTTAAGATTAAACGAATCTCATGGTTTGGGTTAGAAAATTAGGGACTGGGGTTCATCCATTAGAGGTTAGGGTATAGTATCATGCCCAAAACTCTTGTAAATCATTATATAAATAGCAAAACTCTATGGAGCGTGTACGCTAGCCTGAACCATATATATATATATAAACATGGTTTCCGAAATTCTAGGTAACATGGATTGACATAACATATATATGGTGTGTACTCCTCTTTGTGAAATACCTTTATCTAGACCATGAATATAAACCGAGTTTGGAGTATGATATTATAGCTTAACGTCTAATGGATAAACACTAAACCCTGATTCTCTAAACCGAAACCCAAATATCAATCTAATAAAAAATAATAATGGACGATCCTGGTTTGTCAAGTACAACGAAGTCCATCCAACGACCATATTACTTGAAGTATGATATACTCTATAAGTACGCCAATGATCATCGCATGTATATAAATATTTGAAAATCAATCCATATTCCATACATATATATACATATAAAATGTGGTCTCGCCATTTAAAACACAAATGAAATGAAACAATGTAAGGTTACTAAGGCATCCATATTGAAATATCATTCTCTAAATTGCATTGAGACGTACACTTATTTTCAATTTCATTATACAATTGCCATGTCAATTTTATTTTTGCAAACTTGCATCTAATGAGATCATGGGTTGCAAGTCACATAATATTATTATTATTTCAGTGATTCTATTTTTATTATTTTATTAAAAACCAATTGCAATTGCAAGTAATTGCATTGATGTTGTGCAATAAAATTAAAATGAGTTGGATTGCATAAATTATGAGGTGGCAATATAAACTACCTATGCAATTTGTTTTTAGCCTTTTATCAGAAAATTATGATACTCCTACTGGATGGTAATAAAAAAGGCTTAATTGCAAGTTTGGTCACTCGAATTGCTATAAAATTTCACGTTTGCCACTCAAATTAATTTATTCCATTTATAGTCACTTAAATTAGGTTAACAGTCCAAGTTTGGTCACTGGCCGTTAGTCTCCGTTAACTTTTGCTGATGTGGCGGTCAACTTTTATAGTTGACCGTTAAATGAGTGACGTGGCAATTAAAAAAATAATAAAATAATAAAATTTAATTTTTAATAATTTCCAGCTCATTATTACAATAAATTTAAAAAAAAAAATCAGATGGATTTCAGGTTAGGATGATTGCTGCCGTCGGACATGGAGCTGGCCGAGTTCGCTGCTGACGTGGAGAGCCTGCTTGGACGGGGCTGGAGGCGGAGTCCTTCGGGATGGAGGAGCTCGGGATTCTGGACTGTGGTTGAGACCCGGAATCGATCCGGTTCCAGTTCCCGCAGGGGCTAGGGACGGCGCTCCATTTGGCGGCTAATATGGGGAAGACGGTGTTGAGGAAAATGGGTAGGCAACAACGATATGGACAGCTGAAACCCAAAGCATTTACAAATTTGTGCTTTTCCAACTATCTTATCAGTCCTCTTCTCTTGGAAGCACAAGCTTCTCTTTCACTCTTTCCTCTGCTCTTCTTAATTGCAGAATCGTGCTTCTATGTATATATATACTTGCTGTAATCTTTGCCCTCAAGCTCAATTAGAGGTAGATCTCTTTGCAGCAAAAATTCATCTTCCTCCCCTAATCAGCTGGTTACACACGCCTAGAAACTTCAAAAGCAAGAAGAAAGCAAGCTTCAGGGAGATGAACAAGACGGTCTCCAGAGAGCGCTCTAGAAACTTATAGAGAGAATCATGAGTTTTCTTGTGGCAGCAACATTTACTTTTCTAGTTTTGGAGTTTAGCTGAAAGCTTTACTCTTGTATGTTGCTCTAATGGGAGATCCTTGCTTCCTCCCCGTAGATGGGAGTGGGACCTTGAAAAGAATTGGGGAAAGCTTCAATTGTTATTTCACTTTGGCAATCTCACAATTCCTTCTCTCTTCCGCTATCCTCCTTCTCTTTTCCAAACTCCCCTGTAGTTGAACTAATCCATGGCAAGTTGAGAAGCTTTGCGTCCGATCAGGTCCGACTTCTCCGGACTCTCAAACCCGAGATCCTGAAACTCGAGGACACCGTCGCCGCTATCCAGGCTGTGCTTCTCGACGCATAGGAGAAGCAGTCCACAACCACCAAGTCAAACTCTGGCTCAAGAGGATCTCCGACATTGTGTACGATGCCGACGATCTCTACATCGAGACTGCGCTCCAGAAGCAAGCAGTGACTCACCGGAGGGCAGCGACGACTTGTTGGAGCTCGGTATGTTCATCGGTCTCTTCCATTCCCAAGCAGTTGATGTATGATTTTTTTAATTTATTGTAATAATGAGCTGGAAATTATTAAAAATTAAATTAATTTTTTTATTATTTTTTTAATTGCCACGTCACTCATTTAACGGTCAACTGTAAAAGTTGACCGCCACATCAGCAAAAGTTAACGGAGACTAACGGCCAGTGACCAAACTTGGACTGTTAACCTAATTTAAGTGACTATAAATGGAATAAATTAATTTGAGTGGCAAACGTGAAATTTTGTAGCAATTCGAGTGACCAAACTTGCAATTAAGCCAATAAAAAAATTTGACTATCAGGATTTTAAGCGAGTGGTTGCTAATCGTTAAAGTTTCTTCTTTTAAAGTTGGCTATGATCAATGAGATTTTGATCGGAGATTTGATTACGATCGATTGGCTCTAGAGTAGGGAGAAGTTTTAAGTAGATAACATGTTATAAATTATTATTATCCCAAAAATGGATCGCCGGAGCCGAATAGAAAATAAAACAGAGAAAAAAATGTAGCACTTATTTTTGTTTTCATACAACACATATCACATGAATTATAAGAGATAGAATAAAAAGAGGGATATGAAAGAGAGCTGTTGTTTATGTTGTGTGCTTGTACAAGTTTTCCTTTGTATAGGCATGACTCATCAGTCATGAGTAGATGCTTTGGTTATGGATCCATCCTCTCTGTAGACACCACATTTTGTCCGGATAATCATTTTACTAAAAAAGAAAACTCATTGTAACATGGTACTACAGTTATATTTGAAAAGGTAGTTTAAAGTTATTTGGTTGAGACTAGCAGTAGCAAGTCAATATGAACCAACAAGTACCAAGTATTTGGTCATAAGATCTAACTAATTGTTTGCAATGGCAAATCACAAACTACCTACATTTGCGTATAGTTGCGAATTTGTCACTTTAGCGGCCAAGAGATAACTTGAGGGTTTGGATTGTAGTTTAGCTCATGATGAATGTAAGTGATCGAATTTGATTAAGAGAACCAAGCATTATTATCAAATGATTGCCTAAACATACAAGAACAATGACATTTTATAATAAGAGCATAAATAATGACTAATAATACATGGGTTGGTTCAAACAAATTACTACATTATTATACATTATACATACATAAAAGGCAGAATATACAAGTCTTCATTTTTCGATGGCACTAGTCAGATCTGGCGGCCCAGCTAGTCCTAACAGTTTGGGCTCCTTGATCATCATTTCAAGCCCAAAACAAACTACAAGCCTGCAAAAGAAGAAGAAAGCAATCAGAACCCTCCCATCATTTCGGTCCACAATCAAGCCCTGTCAACGGGCACTTAGTCAACCAAATTTCCTCTGCCTATATCCCAACCGAAGGGGTAGCAGCAGAAACTACCACTGTCCTAGAGAAGTAGTAGGGCGGCCACCTCTTCAAAAGACCAATCAAAACTCACCACACAGCAACCTGCAACAAAAGGAAGCAGTTAAAGTAAAACCAAATTCAGGCACAAATCATGGCTACTACCTCCTGAGAAGAGTAAGACGACCACCTTTTCAAGGAGTAACTAAACAATTGACAGCACACCAAAATGAATAGTAAAAGAGGCCAATATATATTGGAGGTGGGTCTCGGTTCCAAAAGGGGGGGAGGATAGAAAAAGAGGACCAAAAAACAGGAGCAAGCATTGACAACAGAAAAAAGCAGTATTAGAAGATCAAAGAGGAGCAGCACCAAGGAGAAACTCGGCATAAACCAAGGTAGAAAGATCAAAAGGGGGCATCAAGCAATCATATTCAGATCACAAAGGACCACACTTCACAGTTCCAGGTTAGTATCTCTCATATCCAAACACACCACGTATTTAATCGATTCACAAGAGTAATCATTCATCTCATCATGATAAACGTAACTGAAAGCATAAGTGAATGTCCATGATAGATCTATAACCGATGCTCGTTAGGAAATCCAATCTAGCTTCCATCAAAATTTTCTCGTTTTAAACAAACTCATGTAAACATACATTTACTAACCTGATCTACATATGCTTTGCTAACATATCTTAGTAATAATTTAGATGTGAATCACCTTTGTATGTTGCACTCATTATATATATATATATATATATATATATATATATATATATATATATATATATATATATATATATATATATATATATATATGTGCCGTATTCCCTGTTATGATCTGTAATAATTTAGTCCTAAAGGTGAGTACGTCCCTCTAGTTCAAGCATAGTTGAATTCCAACAAGAGAATCCATTTCCAATCCTCATGATAATAGCAAAAAAATAACATACTCAGATTCATTACAAACTCAGTTTTAGGAGGCTATCATAGAAAGACATTTTCTTTCGTTTTCTAGGGAACACCTCCAAATCCGATCATATCTTACAATAGAACCTTTTCGTTTTAAAGACAAGGTCCTAAGTAGAGGCTATGTCTTATTCTATCATCTATCATCCTTAAAGTACAGTATAATAATCAGGAACACAAGCTTTCTACAATACAAAACATATGAAACCAACGCATACTACAATAGTTTCTTCAAACGTGAAATCATTAGCAATGACTAAGACTTTCAGTTGGCTTTGAATAGCTTTCAAGTTTATCAAACATTGGTTTTTCATTGGTAATCCTGATAAAACTTTTGCTAGATAAACCCCATCAAGAACAACTTTTTTTCTTTCATTCTAGAATCACAAGCAGAGGCTGTGATTTTCGGTTATCTAAAATTA
This sequence comes from Linum tenue, assembly GCA_946122785.1. Classification (NCBI taxonomy): domain Eukaryota; kingdom Viridiplantae; phylum Streptophyta; class Magnoliopsida; order Malpighiales; family Linaceae; genus Linum; species Linum tenue. The sequence continues at coordinate 34,604,785 of CAMGYJ010000003.1, forward strand.
TCCAGAAATCACAAGCAGAGGCTGTGGTTTTTTTCTATCTCAAAATCATTTCATAGTTAATAAACCCAGCAAAACAAACGATTTACTAAATTTGGCCATAAAACACCAATTCAGCTATCAGATTAAGAAACTAATTCCTAGCTAATTAAAACCCAGAACCTAAAGCCGTTAAAAACAAAATCTCATCTTCAATTTTACCTTTAATCATACAAGGTCGTGAGATGGGAGAACATCACCCAGATCTCGTCTCCTCTAATCTGCATTCCAACACAATCAGCAGTGTTAGATTTCAATCCCGAAGAAATTAATCAAAGAAAATCTAATCAAAACCCATTGTCAAACTCACCGAGAAAAGGAACTGAGGGAGTTCGGCGGAGTCTATCGCCGACGGCGACAGTTGCCTCGGTGGCGAAGCCCACTCTCCTCCTTCTTCTCCCTCTAAGCCGAAAACCCAGAAAACATGAAATTATCAGAATCGTAAAACATAAAAAAAAAAAAATCTAAAAGGAGGCATGCATGCCGTCTTTACCTTTATCCTGAGCGAACCCATTGATTTAGGGTCGTCGTGGTCTGGTTCTCTGTCCCACGCCGAGAGAGGAGAAGCACATCGGAATGGGATAGGTTTTGTGGGGTCTGTTTGCTCGAGGTTTGGAGATGGAAGAACCAAAAGGTTCTTTCCTTTCTTTAAGCTTCTGGGTCGGTTATGGCCAGCGAGACAAGAAGAGAAAGAAGGCGATCTTTTTCTTCCTTTCTTTCGTTTTCGGCGAGTTTATAGGTGAAAGGGAAGAGAAGGGCCGAGGGAGTGTGAGGGCGACGTTGGTCTGGAAGAGAGGACGAGAAGAGGAGGATGAAGGAGAGGGCGGCGCTTTGGTGGCTAGGGTTTTGATTTTCTCTTCTCTGGAGGAGAAGAAGAGAGAGAGAGGGGTAGAGTGGAATCGAGATAGAGAAGGCACATCGGAATGGGATAGGTTTTGTGGGGTCTGTCTGCTCGAGGTTTGGAGATGGAAGAACCAAAAGGTTCTTTCCTTTCTTTAAGCTTCTGGGTCGGTTATGGCCAGCGAGACGAGAAGAGAAAGAAGGCGATCTTTTTCTTCCTTTTTTTTCGTTTTCGTCGAGTTATAGGTGAAAGGGAGGAGAAGGGCCGAGGGAGCGTGAGGGCGACGTTGGTCTGGAAGAGAGGACGAGAAGAGGAGGATGAAGGAGAGGGCGGCGCTTTGGTGGCTAGGGTTTTGATTTTCTCTTCTCTGGAGTAGAAGAAGAGAGAGAGAGAGGGGTAGAGTGGAATCGAGAGAGAGAGAAGGCACATCGGAATGGGATAGGTTTTGTGGGGTCTGTCTGCTCGAGGTTTGGAGATGGAAGAACCAAAAGGTTCTTTCCTTTCTTTAAGCTTCTGGGTCGGTTTATGGCCAGCGAGACGAGAAGAGAAAGAAGGCGATCTTTTTCTTCCTTGCTTTCGTTTTCGTCGAGTTTATAGGTGAAAGGGAGGAGAAGGGCCGAGGGAGTGTGAGGGCGACGTTGGTTTGGAAGAGAGGATGAGAAGAGGAGGATGAAGGAGAGGGCGGCGCTTTGGTGACTAGGGTTTTGATTTTCTCTTCTTTGGAGGAGAAGAAGAGAGAGAGAGGGGTAGAGTGGAATCGAGAGAGAGAAGGCGGCCGCTTAGTTTAGGAGCCGATTAGGGTTTCGTTTAGAGTTTATATACCATGCCATTTGAAACGACCAAATTACCCTTAGGGTTTCCTCAATATTACTCTCCCTGCCACCGTGTTTTGGTGAAAGTTCGAAACTACCCTTCCCCTTTTCTCTGAAAAGGAGAAACAAAGAAATGGTGACAGCAGGGTTTCGAACCCGTGTCCTAGCGATTAGGTGTGTTGTACAACTTGCGCCTTAGCCATTTGGGCTGCTTGCCCGTCATGTGTAAACTTAGTCATCTTGTTTAATTTTATTTTTTTAAAAATCCTTAATACGAAATGTAGAATTGCGGATTAAATTTATCTCGTTTCTTTTCTAATAAATCAAATCAAATCTCCTCTTAATAACTAAAATCCTTATATTATCTTTTCATAATTTCATAATAATATCAACTTAAATTTTATTAACAATAAATTTGGATACGAAAATCACGATCAGCGGAACGTGGTAATAATATTATTTAAAATTATCAAAAGTCCAAACGAACTACGTGGACTTTGATCCCGTCTAACGGGTACGTAGGCAACCGATAAGGTTCGAGTCCAACTAATCCACTAACTTTATCTTTTTACGTCAGTGGGCGTATTTTAAGTTATAACTAATACGATAAAATTATTTAATGGTCCAGTGGGACCCAAAAATTACAAAATTATTATAAAATACACCCAACACGTATAAAACTTATCAACTTAAGTAGTACCGATTTAGGGCGTTGTGGGGTGTGATTTCACTTCCCCACACGTAACCGTACTCCCGAACCCATATCTCTTAACCGCAGACCATATATCGGTTCTAACCCTAAGGTTAGAGCCGATTCGAAGAGTGTTCGATCCACTCCAAGTAAGATCGATGGCGACTCCCAAAAAGGCCGACGCAACGACATCGGGCCCCTGAGGGACGGTTGTGACACTCTCCATTGATTGATGGTGGATAGGAAGATGGTGGTTGGACAATATATATATGGATATGGACCTCCACTAGATGGGTCTCATAATGATATGTTTGTTTTATATATTTCTAGGATGCTACAACTAAAATTAAAGATTAAACCCACGGTTTATATATGCAAATAATATTTCTAAGATAATTGTTTCTGGCATATGCTTCAATTATTATGCACAAAGTCATATTTTAATAAATAATTTAAAACAATCATCCGAAGGAAGTGGATTAGAATGTAGCGTTTTTGGGTTGTGGGGGGACTGGTACTGTAGTTTTATTTATTATCCCACGAAAACAGAGTACGCTAATTATCTCGGCCGTTGAGATGGATCGCACGTCAGAGATGGCTGGTGTTCGACATACGGTCGGTGGAAGATAGAATGATATATATATATATATATATTTAAAATTCACTGCATATTTTACTATTTCTGAAATAAGTAATATCTTTTTATATATATATATATATATATATATATTTAAAATTCACTGCATATTTTACTATTTCTGAAATAAGTAATATCTTTTTTGTCAGTAAATCTGTCTTACGAACTACCGCCATTGCCGACATTTTTTCAGAAACATTATCAAATAACACGAACACGATTAAACAAACACGTTCTAGTCATAAATTTTTATTTACCAGAAACGGGAACATATGATGGGAAACACAATCACAGCAGCACATAACATAAAAGTTCCATGGTAAACAAAAACACACACAAACAAACACAAAGTTCACAGTAGTAAGATGGGTTTCTACACCTATGCAAAGGGTTAAGTGCAACTAAATACCACAGAGATACACCGACATCCGAACTTCACTTCAGCTTCCCAACGAAGAATATACATATATTTGATCACTTGAAGAAGCCTTCAGCCATCTTGGCATACCCACCAAGAGATCCGCCTTCCGCAGGCTTCTCCTTCACCTCCTCCGCCGGCTTATCAGCCGGAGGAGCCGCCGCCACCGCCGCCGCCGCAGCGGCATCGGTATCGGCAGGCTTGGAACCGCTGTACTGACGGAGATACTCCTCGGCCTTGTCAACGTACTGCCCGTAACCCTTCTCGTCCAGCTTCCCGTACTTGCCGGCGGCCTCCACAAGATCCTCCGCCGCTCCAGCCACCTTCGCCCTGTCTATGCTGTCGGACTTGCTCGACATCGCCGACTGAGCCGCCTCCGCCACCACCTTGGCGCTAGCCAGGAGCTCAGCGTTCGACGGCGCTGGTCCGCCGGCCGCCGCGTCCTTGCTGCTGTCGCCTGCCGGCGGGGCGTGTTCCTCCTTGCCGCTGACGGCCTTGGTCAGGGAAGAGAATAAACCGTCCATAGTCTCGGCCTATGGAAAAAGGGGGAAATTGTTGGATAGATATCAGATGAATTGCTAGCAATTGATGAAGTATTCTGGTGGATGATGGGGATATATATATATGGTGATTTATATTATACAATAAAATGCGAGGGCAGAGTTGGAAGATATTTTTCTCCGCACCTTTGGTTACGTGGCCAACGCTTGTCCGTTTGTCTTGTCTATTTTACAGATTTGTCGAGCTTGATTAAAGGTATGAGATAAAGTAGTAATGTGTTCTTGAAGATGCGTTGAATGAGTGTTTTTGGCGTGGGATTTCTACCCAAATCTCTCATGGTGAGGGGACTGTTTCTCTCTCTCTCTTTCATTTTTAGATGGATTTTGTAAAATTGTGAGTTTGGGCTTTTTTTTTGGAGTGACTATGAGAGATTTTGGATATGGGTCATTTGAAAAATACAAACTTCAGATTTTGTTGTTTGAAGAGAATCTGAGAGAAAATGTTGTTTTACGGGAGAAAGTGAAATGGATAGTGGAAGGAAAAAGTATATAGAAAAGTGTGATAGATATATTATTTTATTGTTTACGTATACGTAAAATATGTGAAAATGAATATGATGAACAACCAATTTCTACATAAGCATGATAATTTTTATTATTTGTTAACATAAGTTAAATTGTTCATTTAACTCGATTTTATTTTTTCATACAAATTTGATTACCTTTGTAGTACAAGATGACGTCCATTCTATAAAAAATGTAACACTCTGATGTCGTTTTACTTGAAACTTAACACACATTTACGTTCCACATAATTGTGTAAAATAACGTTTTGTGTGACTCATGCGGGCCCGTCAATTTTATGTATCGCGTAAGACAACGCTGTACATGACGTAAACCACCCATTTGGTACGGGAAATAATAAGGTTCAAAATCCAAACCTTCATAACTCCGCTCATATCACTTTGATATAAAAAGCATATTAATCAGATACATGAATAATGCAACGATACATGAAATTTGATAATGTAATGGGGTGGATAGCTTATTGTTGTATAGTTTTTTTTTTAGGAAACACGTGATAAAAATAGTGAATTTTAGTAGGAAAGAGACATGAATAATGAAACGAATAAAAAATCAGCCTTATGAACCAAAATCAAGTACCTGTTACCTTATGAACCAAAATGATGGTAAACACGAACTCACCTACCAAACTTGTTTGGATTGAGATTTTTATCGGGTATCAGAGAACCATGTGATTATAAATTAGACTTGGTCAAAACGGGCCAAAACTTGAAATTCAGCCTGTTTGACCGACTCATGCCAAACTCTAATTATTCTTTACTTTTAAACTTTCTATTTGAAAAATAAAAAACAGTGAAAGAAAAGAGATGACTGCAATTCTTCATTTGTACATCACCGATTCGGGAATAAAACCATAAACATTTGAAAGGAAACTAAAAATGTTTAGGATCGTTTTAATGTTAAAAAAACCAAATAGATCTTTTTGTATAGTTTTTTACTAACAAATACCAAACGATTCCCTATAAAATACACTATAATTTTAATCATTATGATATTACATAATATATATTTCAAATGATAAAAATTGAACTAATTGGGTTGGTTGAGGTTGAACCATTAAATAACTTTAAAGTACATTATATTTTAGCCATATAAAATAATAGCATAATATATATTATGCTAGAGAAAATAGTTTGTTTTAGAATGGCAAACCCATGATGTTCATTTGTTTTACTTGATGGTCAAATCCCGTGTAGGTCAGGCCCATTCAACTCTTTTATTTTATGGTTAGCGGTTAGCCCATTAGAATCCACGCATTAGTTTATTGTTAAATTGTTTTCTTTTTAGCAATAAAAAGGAGTATTGTTTTTGCCTTTTCATATATATTTTAGAAATAAAAGGACTTAAAGAAAAAAATTGACACTCCTGGACCCGTTTAAATCTGCATGTCTACAGTAAGTTGGCCCGTTCCACAGAGGAAAAAGAAAAAAAATTGACACTCCCTATTCTACCCTTCCTACAAACGCTGATAGAGTAGGGAATTTGAAATGGGGGAAGAGTTTTTTCCTCTCTGCTATTATATGTTTTTAATTTAAAAGATACAACAAATGTACTTAGCGTGATTGGTTATGATCTTTGATTTTCTTTAAAGTGGTCATGTTTCAAATCCTAGTACGTGTCTTTTTAGTGAATAAAAAAAGTAATTGTGAAGACCAAAATGTTCTTCCTACTTTTATTCTCGTTGCAGCAAATTTGAAATAGAGCAACAGTTTTCTCCTCCCTACTATTATATATTGTGTAGATAGATACTATATTTTAATAAAAATAAAAAACATTCTTCCTTCCACAACAAACAGTACAACTCATGCTACCCTTCATTTCGAAAACAACGGAAAACATCTTGGGGAGTGGGCTTTCCCTCCTCCTTTTCCTTTCCCCTCCTTTTCCTTGCTTAAAAAACAGAGGGTTAAATACGAAGGGGAAAAACTAACAGACAAGATAAAGTCACTTTTAATCGATTTTGTGTACAATTCACTAGAAGTTATATATTTGTGACTCGTCTCACCAATGGGCTCAACTAGACTTAAGCCCACATGAAGTAAGCAAGTAATAAACTAATAATGAGCTTTAAACACAAAAACAAACTCATGAAGTCCAAACCGCCGAAAGATTGTAGATCGGTCTTTTGTTCAAATTCGGCGTCTTGGTAATCAACATCTTCTTCTTTCTTCTCAAGCTCTCTGGCTAACATAGTCTCATGCACACAGTTCATAAAAACAGAGTAATATAATAGGGACGAATAGATCTGGCAAATTACAACCCGACCCGTTGACCCGACCCGAAACCGCCCGAAAACTAGAAATTTTTGTAACCCGAAATCCGAATGACCCGAACCCGATAACCCGTGATTTTTTGGGTCGGGTTGGGTGGGTTAGCGGGTCAACCCGTTAGACCCGTTCAATTTTATATATCACTCCCAAAATGATAAAATCACTCATAAATTGGTGAGATGTTAAAAAAAATCACAAGGATTTGAATGACATGTTTCGGAGTTTAAGGATAATCAAATATCATGTGTTTCTTGTAGTAGCAGTGGCGGAGGGAGAGGGTAACAGGGTGGGTCCCGTGACCCACCCTGGTTCGGGTGGAAAATGGTTAAATTAATTACGATAGTTAATTGATATCGAAAACTAGGTCGCGTTTAGTTGAGAATAGTTGATCGAAAAGTTTTGTGTTTGAATTTTGGCGACCACATTTCTTAAGCATACAGTATACACAAGCGAGGCATAACTGATAGGTTATTGTAGAGAGTGACTTTGTCTCGCAGATCAATACTTAGATGATGGAGAAATCTACAATGTAGGGCCCAAAGGAAAGCTTCACATTATAGTTTCCATCTCCAAAATGCAGGATATGAGTGAACACAAGCGAGGCATAACTGATAAGTTGGCCTTCCTTGGCATTGGATATGATCCACAGATCAGAAGGATGCAAAACTCATGAATAGAAAAAGGAAAAAATCTTCTAGTGATGAAAAAGTGAAAGACTTTGAGGTAATCTGTCAAGCAACCAATAGAAAGAAGATTAGGAAAGTGACAACCGATATCAGAAATGAAGCTGTTGAGGGCCATATCATAATCAAATCCTAACTCCTCAAATCGTGCATCGAACCCATCTTGACGTCCTGAGTGTGGGAGAGAGAGAGTACAGTAGCAAGAAGTGGTGGAGTCACTGTTATCTTGTAGTTATAAACTGCAATAGTGAAAAGAGAGGGCTCAGCTCATGGTCCACGCTTGATATTGGCATAAAACATCCTAACGGCTTTAGGGAAATGACTGAATCATTGTTATACAGCCAGTGACTCCCAACCGAGGTTGCGAAGCAACAAAGGGAGATTCATTCCATATTTTGTGAAAGCTGAAGGTTGAATAGAGGGCGAGGGATAAATAGGACGGTCACAAAATCAAAGCAGATACCTGGTGTGCTCTGCTTCAGAAATCCTGGTTGTTGAAGACCACAACAAAGTGAAGCTGAGGATTGGTGGGTGTCATGATGCGCATAACTTAAGCTAACCGGGGATGGCAGTGATAGAGTGAATGAGATAGGTGAAAATGGTGTGAGATGCTCATGTATTATATAGGATCCAAGTAACAATTGAGATAATATGATTTAGCAAGGAAGGGTTGAAGTAAGGAAGGAATCGATGTGATTCTGTAAAATCGAGACTAGACCACTTTTGGTAACTCTCGCATGGTGAAAGGAGCAAATTATAATCCAAACATATCAAGAGTTTTAAATTTCCTCTAGAGAAAATAAGCCAAGTTCTCTACGAATAGGGGGGAATTTATCAATCCCTTAGGGTTTTATGAAAATATATGCCCACAACAGATTTGTCCCCTATGAATTCTAAATGAATCTTTCCATCTTGCACAAGATCGTGTATAAAATGGAACCAAAATTCTCTATGTTTGGTAAGAGAATGCTGAATAGGATTTTTGGACATCTTAATTGCACTTGTGTTATGATAATAAATGGGAAATGATCCTAGAGAGAAATCATAGTCTTGAAGATGATAATTTAGCCATAGAGCTTGAGTATAGGAAAAACCAGTAGCTATATACTCTGCCTTAATAGTAGATAAAGCAATTGATCCTTGTTTCTTGCTAGACCAATATATCATAGAGGTACCAAGAAGATGACATGAACCTGATGTGCTTTTTTGATCGACTACACAACCCACATAGTTTTAAACGATATAACTAAGTAGGTCTAGGCTTGTATTAGAAGAGTACCAGATACCTAAAGAAGATTTGCCAGCTGAATATCAGAATATTCTCTTTACTGTTGATAAGTGGCTAAGTTTATGACAACTTTAGAATCTGGCACACACACAAACACTTTACATAATGTATGTTCGACTTGTCATAAGATATAACAAGGAACCAATCATTCCTCGATACATTATATCATTTATTTTAATTCCAGTTTCATCTTTTGTGAGTTTCATAGTAGATTCCATAGGTCTAGATGCAGTTTTAAGACTTCCCATATCAAACCGTTTAAGTATAATCTGAAGATACTTGGTTTGACTAATAAATACACCTCTTGGTGTTTGTTTTACTTGAAGACCTAAGAAATAACTCATGAGACTCATTTCAAAAGCACTCTTCATGATTAATTCAAAGGCTTTACACAAATTGACTCGAGGACGCAAAAATTATATCATCCACGTATGCTTGGACAAGTATAGTATGTTGTTTTGTTATTTTAATGAACAATGTTTTATCAACAGAACCTCTATGAAAACCATCATTTAAAAGAAAATTATTTGATTCGAGTGTAATTGCACATGTTTGTACCCCTTTATCTTGATATGTTTGTGGCATTTGCATCGTTGCAGGGGTAATTTTATGCTAGGTTTGTGCGTGTTTTAGCATGTTACAAATCTCAACAGGTGGAATTTGCTCTAGGATCGAAAGTCGAACGATTGAGGGCGAAAACGAAGCAAGGATGGACAAAAGACAAAGATCACGCTCAAGGGTGCATTGTCACGGTCAGTCGACCGTGAAGATGGAGCTCGGGCCGTGATGTTGAAAAACTTTTGTGAAGATTCGGATGGCTCGCGGGCAAGTCAGAGATCACAATCACCCAACCGTGATAATCTTTAGCAACCCATGATGTTGTTAAATGAAATTGCTCGTTTTACGTCGAGATTACGGTCAGGTGTTCGACATCATGGACGTGTCAACTGACTGCGAAACGAGTGCGACTAGTTTATATAAAGAATAGTTCTAAAGAGAGACTTGGGTCTTCTTCTTCAAATAGAGAGAGAACTGACAAGCTAAGAGGAAGAAGAAGAAGGTTTTGGCTTACCCAAGGCTAGAGGGTTGAGGATTTGTTTCTCCAAAAGGCCAATCAATCAACTACAAGGAAGAGAATAATCTTTCTGTGCGTTTTCTTCCATCTCTGTTGTATTTCCCTTTGTAGCTATGGAGTAGTCTCCCATTTCACTTGGATATTGGAAACCCTAGTCTAGAATGTATTAGATTGTAAGAGTTGACTCTATTTGTGTTGGGTTTGTGATTAGTATAATGTTTGAGGTATTTTTCATGAATCTTGGGTGTTGTTTATCATATATCAATATGTTGGGTCATTTTGACATAGGAGGAGGAAATCCTATCACAACCCACACCTTGGCAATTTGGGTAACCCCTTCTAGGGAAAGTAAGGAAAACCCTCAAAAAAAAAAAAAAACAAAACAAAATAGTGCCATGATTTTATCATGATTGGTTGCTTTTTTCCATTCTGGATTAACTTCTGAGGGATTGGTTTTTGCAATCCTTAGTCGACCGATTAAGAGAGCTAGGCATTCTAGCTTTTCGTGACAATTCTTAGTTCATCGATTAAGAGAGTTGGCTTTCCTAACTAATTTTATCTTCCTCACGATATATAATCACACTCACACACTAGAGTTCCACTTATTATATGTTGACACGAGACTAGGGGGAACAATATCCGAGTGAAGCCTTCTCTAATTGAATTCATCACACAATTTACTTTGCTTGTTTGCTTTTAATTGTAGTTCTTTAAATTTCACCACAAACCATTTGCTAGATAATACATGTACTGAAGGAGCATTAGATTAGGCCTAAAGCATCTACCATTTATTTGATTTTTAGTACCCAAACACATTTGGATACCGCATGATTATATGAATTGTAATGAAAATCACCACTACCAGAGTTGTAATAATGTAACATTGTATTCCTACTTACTTCCCTAGCTATCCTTTTTCTACACTGAGCAATGTATAGTCCCCTCCGTATAATAATAAAAGAAACTGGTTTTAGACACTGTCTCCCTTTTATGTTACTGTCTTTTCTTTAATCTATCTCTATACTTTGAATCTCTTTAGGTTGTCTCTTACCCTTATCAAGCTCATATCTCAACCTTTCATTTTCAACCTTGATATTTACAACCTATTCTTCTAGAGCCTATTTTTTCTGTTAACATACATCATACTCACTATGATAATCTGATTAGTAGTCAGAAGATCTTACCTGAGATGTGCTCACTTCATCATCACTTTCCCGGATTGCATGTAGGCTTCGTGCTTGATGCTGGCATCTCCATCTTCTTCTTCATCCTAATTATAGCTTCAGGTTTCTGCATATGTTCTTTCTCTCCTTATCTGATGACATTCAGCTTTAAAACATCCTGCTAGAGCTAGTGGTTTCTGATTTCCAACTCCATCCTTCTTACATCTTGATCTTGGTTGACTATGTTTGATTGATACCTTTCTTCTCCTTCTCTTGGTTTGCTGTTGAGGATTCCCTTTTTTATCTCCTTTTGCAGTCTAGGCAACTTTGTTACATGTCTGCTTAACATAGCTAATTTATCATCCTCCATGTCTTCAAGACTGACTATTTCTACTTCTTGGAGAAGAGATCTGAAGGCAATTCCTTTCTTCTCGATTTTGGGTTCCTCCATCTCTTCTCTTTTCAGTTTTTCCTCATGAGTAAACAAGAATTCCATCAACTCATCCAGACTTAGTCTTGATAGGCCTTTGGATTTCTCAATGCGATGACTTTTGGAGTCCACTACATTGGAAGAGGCCACAATATTTTTTGAAGTAAGTCTACACTAACATATTCTACTTCTAGATTCCTCAAGCTGTTTACTAATTTAGTGAACCTGTCATTCATCTCTTTTATAGACTCTTCTGGCTTCATAACAAATGATTCAAAATCTTGTTTGAGCCTATTGATTATGGAAATCTTAACATGTGATGTACCTTCATGTGTTACTTGTAGCTTGTCTCATATTTCCTTCGTCGTCTTGCATCCAGTGACTCGATGGTATTCTTCGGGACCTAGTGAACAATACATAAGATTCGTCGCCTTTGAATTTAGTTGGAAATTATTCTTGTCCTAATTGGACCACTCCCTCGAGCTTCTATTACTTTGAGTGGACCATCAATAACAATATTCCATTGATATGGATTTCTGGAACCTATGAACAACTCCATTCGACTTCTCTAGTACCCATAATTAACGTCCTCAAACCTAGGTGGACCAATCTACGAGAAGTCGTCTGCCATGTAGATTCCATTTTCTTTGGTCGAGCTTGAACTCATGTTAGCCGAAGGTTGTTCAGCCTGTGAACGTCAGCGACTGAACTCTAATACCACTTGTCGCTTGAATCGAGTGTGAGCTTTTTGCCTTCTCTTTCCCCTTTCTTGATCTTATATAGAGCAACTGAAACTAGAACACCCAAAACCCTTAGAACACAAAAGGGAAAACTAAAAGACAAGATAAGGCACTTTTGATTGACGTTATGTAGAATTTACTATGAGTTAAATGTTTTTGAAATTTTTTAACAATGGGCTCGACTAGACTTAAGCCCACCTATAGAAACTAATAATGGCTTTTAAACACAAAAGCAAACTGATCAAGTACAAACCGCCGAAAGACTGCAAATCAGTCTTTTGCTCAAACACAACATTTTGGTAATCAACCTTCTTTTTCTTCTTTCTCTAGCTCTCCTGCTAAATATGTACCCTGCACAAAGTTTAAAAAAACAGAGCAAAATAACAGTTACGAAAGTAAAGACACAACAGGGAAAGACACACGATATTTTTATGTGGTTTCCGGTATGCAATATGCAATACCATTACTCCACGATCGGAAGATCACAGTATTTTGACTTACGACGATCCACTATGTATGTTTTTTTATGAACCTTCTACAGAGACAATTCTCAATGGTGATCTATCAAACCCAACCGACCTATCCAGCTACAGTGTTTCCCCAACACTCTTTTCTTAACCCGAATTCTCCCCGAATTCGTCAAGACACCTTTTCTTATCAAAATACACTTGCGAAATTCTTTTGCTCTCTCGGTTCTTTTGATCTCTCCAAAAGTGTCCTTTACTACTCCAGGTTACACTTTTATACTCTCATTCTTTCTGCCCGTTCGAGTCTCATGCTTTCCTTGTTGGCATTGATTTGCTTGATCATCGAGTACCCATGATTTGTAATTCTTTCCATTTTTACTCCATTAATTAATTATCATTTACTTTCCTCCTTAGCGGCCAACTGTGAAGTCGTTGAGTAGCTTCACTCAACAAATTTTTGAAATAGTTGATCCGCTTTTCTATTTTAAAATCCTTCATTCTTACTTATTTTATTCCAAAGCGAGCTTCATTAATGAATTTTGGATGTAGTTGGCTGCAACGGAAGGGGTTGAACGAAATGATCGTAAGAAGACGAGGAATTAGGTTGAAGGGACGAAGGTGAGGGAAAAATTGTCATTCGATAATATGGACTTAAATTTCATATCTATAAACAAACGAGTGATTTTGTCTAAATTCCACTTATTAATTTCCAAAGTTTTTAGTTGAGGGATTTGGACCCAAATTTCTCAATATCCAAATCTCCATCCAGATGACCCCTAAGTGTATTATTCTCCCGAAGTTGTTAATTCGAACACACATTCACATGGTCAAACCAACTCTGATCCCATATTATAAATTAATTAATTATAATAATTCAAATTATTGGAAAAATGTTAATTATCAACACCATTAATACCTAAAATTGTTAATTCTAACTCTCTAAGTAGTTGGCTATCTAAGTTATGTATGATCGGTGTTCAGGAACACACATAATTTTGTTGGTTTTAACTTGTTGGCAATTTTTAACTAATTGATTGTATTGGCGTCCAGACCATAGCAGTACAGAAGCTTGCATCTTTGCCAAAGTTAGATTTCATCGACGGCGAACCAGCTTCTTGACCGATGTCAACTATAAGTAACCATTTCGATTATGAACCACCACTTGAGTATTCATAATTTGTTCTTCTATCTATGATAATTTAATTTGCCGTATACATACCATGTTCCATGACACCGTACCGGATATCGCATCGAAAAAGTTAATGGTACGATATTTTATGATAAAATCGTGGTTTAATTATACTTCAACCGTTAGACCGTTAAAAATTGCCTACCGATTTAACCTACGGTATTGGTATTTCGTGGTTGAACAGTGGTACTGTACGGTTTCATTGATCATGACACATACACTTTTACGTACATTCCACAGATTTTAACTGATCACAATCTGACCCTACAGTTATTAACTACTTTTACTGCCAACAGAGATAATTAAAAACAGACACACAACACAAGTAGGTCATTATTCATACAACGAAAACATAACGTTGGAGAATACAACAAAAAAAAAATTAAGAACATAAACATAACACTACTTGTGAAGATGAGACATGTCTACGCACGTACGTAGCGACATTAAACGATAACCAGATGCGTGCGTGGGCCGCCGGGCTCTCACTTATCAGCCGGCTTGGCAGTGGCGTTGTGGATGTAGTCCTGGGCCTTGTTAACGTACGTGGTGGTGGTGCCAACCACAGTCTCGGCGGCGCCGGTGACGGAGGCCTGAGCCGACGCTGCAAGCCCCTTGGTGCCGGTCACAATCTGTTCGGTGCTGGTCGCCGCCGCGGGCTTTTCCTCCATGCCGACGGCCTTTTTTGCGGAGGAAATAAGACCGGCCATGATGCTTGCAAATTAAACGACTGGGAAATGAGGGTGAGAAGGGAGAGATATTTCGTTTGGGTAGTAAGGTGATGGGATACGTACTGGTGCTACTGCTATATATAAAAGTAAATGGTGGGGTGCAGTTGGGAAGATTTTTATTTTCATTTTCACCCCTCTCGTCGTTACGTATTTGGCCGACACTTCTGCTTTAATCTCGTTCACGTATATTATGTGTACTTCTGCTTTAAAACAGGTTTCTAAAGAAGAAGTAAAAGTGAAAAAATAAAAGTGATCGAGTATTTATTATTGCGACAAATGATGCTCATTGGTCGACGTTCGATTCGAAAAATGCTCGTTCGAGACTCGACTTATTTATTAATGAGCCGAGTTCAAACTGCACCTTGTTCAGCTTGTAAAGTTCGCGATCCACTCGAATCAGTGTCTTGTTAAGCTAAATCGTTGGTTAGCTCGTTTTGAGCTATGAACTGGCTCGATAGTATGGTAAGCGAACCTCATCTACTAGAAACTTAACGGTAAATCGATTAATTACTTATTACTTGGCTTGTTGATAATTAATACATTTGTTAGATTACATATATCGGCATATATATACTGTTTAAGAGTATGAAGACATGGCCAAATCTGTCTCGTTTATATTTTTAAAATGAAATGTATCATAAATTATTTAAATACTAAATATTATCAAATAACATCATTTGAAAAAATTAAAATTTATAAGCTAATTGATATGATACATGAGCTAGAGGCTATCTCACGAGCTAATTGATGAGCCTAACTCGAGTAGAGCTCATGAGCTCATTAACAAGCCAAGCTCGAGTGAAACACAAGCTAAGATTTTAGTAAACAAGCCGAGCTCATGCTCGAGTCGTTTATTAACAGGATGAGCTCAAACTGGATCAAAACTCGGCTCGACTCGACCCATTTGCAGCCTTATTTTCTATATACATGTGTGGCACATAATTAAGTGACACTCTTTCACTACCTTTGGACATGCTTCTCCTCTCCTCTCCTCTCCTCCTTGGTATGAATTTTGGTCTCTTCCAAAAACGAAAGAGTACTCATGTATTATGGTTAACATCACTTTGTTAACGGTTCTTTAACAATTTAAAAAGAGTTAACCAATAAAAAACAGATCACTCGCTAAACCAGCGCTTACTTCGGTTTGATTCCAACAATAATTTATATGCTCTTGGATTTTAAGGTAAAAAGATCTGAAAAAGTAAACCCAAATTCTACTCACAGGATAGAGAGGTAGTGTAGTTGAAGTTGCCACAGATAAGCTTCGGGGTGTAGCGGGCAGAAGCGCAGGAGATGGAACGCTAGTAGCCACAAGATGGCTAAAGATCTGCTTGTGGTGCAGAGGGAAACCTCATGACTTGTCTTGTTCCTCATTTAACAGATATAATAATAACAACAACTATTTAATAATGGGACCAGGAAACTCCAATGTGCGCGTTTGCCGACATGAAAAATTAATGGCTTTAGAAAGAAAGAAAGAAAGAAAAGAAAAAGGCATAAAAAACGAAAAAGAAGTGGATGCGCACAATTTCCCCGAAGAGATATTTCTACGGAGGATTTGGATAATCATCAAGATGCGGTCGAGATGCCAAGATCGTATGATACCAATAGGATGTCGGCATTTGTTCAATTATTTTGAACCAATATAAGCTTTTTCTCCCTTCGTTTATTACTAGCTTAAATTTTTTTTATTACTCAGTAACCTCAACTACACGTGTCACTTTATGACATCGGGTCTTACTAAATCTGTGGTCCACCTGTAATCAAATTCGACGAACGAGGCCTCGCCCCCAATAGCCTTGTACCTCCGGGAACACCAACGGGCCTCACTTGGATTCGAACATGGGACCTGCAACTCCTAATCCTTCACTGTTGCGGCAGCTTTACCGTTAACCTATCTTACCTTTAGTATTTATGGCTTAAATCTTTATATAGTTTGAATGGGTACAATTATTAGAACAATAGAAAAAGACTAGCTTATATCCGACTCGTTGGTCGGATGACTTTTTCGATTTATCCCCAGACAATTGATTTGAGTTTGGTTGTCTTATACCTGACCCGATGGTCGGACGACCCTTTCAAATCATTTCGAGACAAATTATTTGAGTTTGGTTGCCATAAATTCCATTATTTCTGGTGGAAAGCTTTTTTATAAATGAACCTAATTGAAAACCAAGCGAATGAAACAAAAAAGGTCCGAAAGCAGCGACCCACAAGAGGTGAAGCGAGCCAAGTCCAGAAAAGAAAAGAAAATACAGAAAATGGAAGACCATGAATAGCCAACACGTAGGTCCCCCACACAATCAGAAGAAAATAATCAAAACAATCAACAAGGAACAATCCCACCCAAAGAGAGTGAACGTCCAGAAGCTTCAACACAACAGCTGTCAAAGAAGATCTAGGTGCCACCACAACCAGCTTTCCAATCTCTATACCGTTGAAGACCCAGGTCTTTATCTGCTTTGCCATGAACTATAATCCATTCCACAATAGCTTTCATGATCTTCCCATAAACAATAGGTGCCTAGAAGCTTTCATTCTGGAAAATTCTTTGATTCCTCTCCTTCCACACTAGCCAGCAAATAACATGGATGACGCACTGGAGAAAACTGCCACATATTCCATCTGTCGTCCCTGAGTGCCAGTTGTTGATCACGTCGACAATGTCCCCAAATGGCGCCCTTCAACTGTCATCATCACGAGAGACCAAACTTACATAGAGAAGCTACAGTCAATAAACAAATGGTTGATGCTCTCTCCATTGCAGTAGCACAAAGTACAGCGATTCGCGAGAGCAACCCCTCAAAGCTTCAGGTTGTCCTGCGAAAGGATCTTCTTATGCCACACCAGCCAGAGGATAGTATGAAGATTAACAACATTATGCATTGCAGTCATCCAAACCTCCTAGTTTTCTTTTGGCGAGCTTTGTAATTGGTGTGACGGAAAGCATCTTCAATATTCACTAATTCACCATCGGTAGTGTCATCAGTTACTTGTGGTGAAGTTAGAGGGGGATATCTATGTTGTCATGGATTGGGAAGAAGAATGAAAATATGTTAGCAAGAGTGAAAACATTATGGGTGTGTGTGATTCTAAAGTTTGAGTTAAAATATATAATGAATTCACCATAGTATCTAGACAATTGTCATTGTTGTTGTCGATGTCTTCTCTTTTTCTTCAATGATCCTCAATAAACAAAGTTCGCTTGTAGTGTTGTGTAATCGTAGTGCACATTTGATTCTTTACCTTCAAGCCCCAAAATTCCAATAGGTGATGAGTTGTCTTCATTTTGAGTTGTCATAAAACTACTGAGCCGATATGTTTAACAGTTTGGAGGCCACATGATGAGTAATAGCAAATCTGTTGCAACGAAGTTATCGGTCATAGTAATGACAATGCAAAACATGTGTTAACAAATGGGAATATGGAGTACTTTGATGGATTGACATTAGAATGATGGAGTTGAACAATGGGATCAACCTCATTTTAGCGACATTTAATTTGGTTCATTTGGTGTAGAGGACACCATATTTGACTCATAGAAACTATAGAAAGTTAAACCATCGCAAATAATATCAACTAAACATCCATACTTGTCTTCTATACAAGACATATGTGTAGTCCTCACAACCAGCCGTCAATCTCAAAACTAAAACTAACATAGTAGAATAAACGCAAGTTAGTGTTCAAATGCGAGGTTGAACATCTAAGCTAATGAGTTGCACCCTGGTGCGAAGTTGAAAAGGAAAGCATTTTATATGGGACTTCCATGTCCTGACTTGACACGAACTTAACATAAGTGGTTTGTATTTGGTGAGGCCGACTTAGCTGTTGCTGTGTACCTCTATGTAATGTAACATCCGAAGCATATTGACATATTGAGAAAATGAAAATGAAAGTTGGAGTGAAACAGGTGAAAAGAAGATCTACAGATTCATAAGTGTGACATCCAATTAACAGCTCTATGCTCAACTGAATCCTCAAGGCAGCCTACTTCTGTTTTCAATTTTTTCTCACAAAAGCACCATCATAATTCCATGATTAACTCATACCAACATTATTTCTAAGAGGAGAACCAAATTAAAGCAGTAACTTTCATTCTCAATGTCTATGATTAGCACATATGTTGTCACACATTGTGGTGAAGTGGTTCTACAATTTCCACAATAGGCGCAAAACTTGGACCCGCAAGAGTATAATGCGCATAATTGAGTGATTGAGGCTCACACGGGTGCGATTGGTATATGAAATGGTACTCTTCTTTTAGTTCGAATTCAATACTGTCAATGACGCCCATGTCATATACCAACCCGCAATATCAACGGGGAAGTAACTCGATGCGCTTATCCGAACAACCTGCAATCCGGTCCTCCCACAACCTACCCGACCCGTGATCCAATTGGCCCACAACCCGATGAACCTACAACCCTACTAACCGAAACCCTGTTACACCCTGCCCTTTTCTTAAGTGAAAAAATGATCATATTGCCCTTGCTCATAAATTATCAAATTCCACCGTCATATCGATGAGGCAAAAAAAAAAATGTGTACTCTCGGTTCAAACAGTGTCGAGTTTTGACATAAATCAAGTAAGCATAGTTCAGTTCGGATTAAACTAACATGTAATTTGTGAGATGCCCAAGATTAAGCTAATACCTAGAACCATTCATAGTTCAAGCTAATACCTAGAACCATTTACCCCACTCGGCCTCAACTAAACCCTCGCTAATCGTCGTCCCATCTAAGCTAATACCTAGAATCATTTACCCCACTCGGCCTCAATTAAATCCTCGCTGATCCCCGTCCCATCTCTCCATCTCCTCGGATTCTCGCCTATGATACCTCCCTACAATGTGACCTGCTTGCTTAAGCAGGCAGGAGGCGGATGATCATGTCTAAAGGAGGCGGAGCACACCAACAAACGAAATACCAATCACGTTCTCACCCATCGTACCTCCCTACTACGAGAGCAGGAGACCCTATACCCTGTCTCCTTGCTGCGGAGCACACCATCAAACGGAATACCAATCACGTTCTCACCCATTGTACCTCCCTACTACGAGAGCAGGAGACCCTATACCCTGTCTCCTTCAGGCGTGAGTCTCCTTGTTGAAGCACACCATCAAACGGAATACCAATCACGTTCTCACCCATCGTACCTCCCTACTACGAGACCAGGAGACCCTATACCCTCTCTCCAGCAGGAGACCCTATACCCTGTCTCCTTCAGCAAGGAGACAGGGTAGCAAGCGTGGTCTCCTGAAGGAGACAGGGTAGCAAGCGCGAGTCTCCTTGCAAGCGTGGTCTCCTGAACGGAATACCAATCACGTTCTCACCCATCGTACCTCCCTACTACGAGAGCAGGAGACCCTATACCCTGTCTCCTTCAGCAAGGAGACAGGGTAGCAAGCGTGAGTAGGAGACCACGCTTGCTTAAGCAAGGAGACAGGGTAGCCAACATAAGCAGGAGACCACGTTCTCGCCCATCATACCTCCCTACCTACGAGAGCTCCTTGCTTAAGCAAACAGGAGACATGATAGCAAGCGTAAGCAGGATCATGAAAATCTAGCGTAGGATCAACGGGGCGGAGAATAGCAGGGGCTCAGCAGAGACTTGTTTACGGCAGCCACTTCGTGACACCAAAAAAAATTGAGGAAATCAATTCCCTTCTCATCAGGGGATCAATTTGCACACGAGAAGGTTGGCAGCCCAGGGCCAAATCCAAAGACGTGTCCCCTAAATTCCATCGAGAAATCACATTTGTTACCGGCAACCACACCTGGAAAGTATGACTTATGCGGCGGTAATCTTTGGAGATGTGGTACGAGGAAGCGGAAATTGGAGGAGAATGGTTTTGGGCAATTTATTGTGGTTGATTTTTGAAGACCGAGACGAATGGAGTTGATGGGGGAGTGACACGCTAAAACACAACACCAAACTGCGACCAAGTGTAATCTCAGTCCGGAAATGCATAATAGTTGCAAGTTCAATTTATCAACCCGGGCTCTAGATCTACTGCTTTCTCCGTGACTACCTGTTATCTATCGAGCCTAAGTTGAGTGAATGTGATTTTAAGCTAAAGTAGTAAGAAAGCAGGAAAAGCAGGAAATGGTTCGAAGTTCTTAAGCAAGGGAAGAGTGACTCGGGAATGAGTCCCCCTAGCTCCTTAGTTAGGTCAGAGTTGTAATTACCTTTGGTTGATTTACTCTCCCATGCTAATTACTCTCCCGAGAAAACGGACCAAACATCTCATGGATGTGGTCATATGGGACCCACCACTGTCGGTGTAGTCATCGAACCTGACACCACTCTGGGTGTATACATATCTCATTAAAGATCATCGGTCAACACCACATCAGGGGTGTGGCATAACATATCATAACAGAGTAATAGCGTGGGGAGCCCTAATTACTATGTAATTGACCATGATACCAAAATACTCATACTTGGTATCCTTATACATGATTCATATCTCATCTTGCTTAATCATAATTCATTACTTGAACATGTACTTGACCTGGCCATAATTGGCTCAATATAGGTAAAACATGAGTCGTATAATTTCACTTCCTCGGGATGTACCCTCGTGCAAGTCATCCTCCTTAAACATCATAATATCACCCTGGGATATATATTTTCCCAGTTGTGCATCCAAATACAACAATCATAAAATATCATACCCAATCACCTTCTCAAACCATCATAAGACATATCAACAGTCAAGCCCACAATTTGCAACATATACACAATCATCAGCATAAACAAGGTCCATAAGGATTAGGGCAAGACAATGATATCATATAACACTCAAGGGTTCATGATATAGCACAAAAGTACAGACACCCCTGTTAATGCCATTCTAGTTCACCTAGGTCAATTCTTAGTATCAATATAATTATCGTGATACGACAAACCCGGTATGCCGTGCTAATCCCTCACCAGTTATGGTCGTTCAAACACCGTTTTTAGCCTCTCGTACTAAAACTTCACTTTTCTCAAACAAACCCGGAATCAAAATCCGAGATTGTCCTAATATCCCCTACAGTGTGCCCGTTAATGTTAGTTCTAGGCTCCGGATCAAATTCTCGATAAAAACACATCAAACCCTAGCCGAAGCTAAATTCAGTGATTCCGGCTCCGACCTAAATAATAGCCGAAATTCATGGATTATAACTAGAGGATTAATTACCTCACTACATTAAGCTCGTACATGAAATCTGGCCTCAATCTGTCTTTTAGATACTCCAAAACCCTAATTTGGCTTGTCGGGACTTCAAGAAATTCCTGAACCGAAAACTCGTTTTAAAGATCTAAATCGATAAACTACAATGTATAGATGGATTAGGCGTTACTTACGGGATTTTTGATACTAAGAGTTCAAAATTCAAGATCTGCTATTTCTCTCCGAGTGCTCTATGCGCGCTTGGTTACTCTGCTACGGATTTGGAAATGAGAAAGGAAAAGTGATAATGGAATTGGTATTTAATCGCGTATTACTATATTTATATATAGTAATTGGTATTTATACGATCAATATTTTGATTTTCGTCGAAATACCATCAAAACACTCAATTTTAATCTCGTATTTTTTCAGCAACGGAATATGGATTACTCCAGAACGGGATGTTACAGATTTGATCAAAGTCTCCTTCGCTGCCTGACACGCCAAAACACAACACCAAACTGCGACCAAGTGTAATCGCAGTCCGAAAATGCAGTAACAGACAAGGTCTAATTGTCAACCCGGGGTCTAGATCTACTGCCTACTCCGTGTATATTTGTTATCTAGCAAACTAAGTAAATTGATTTCGGTTTTAACTAAAAGCAGTAAGAAAGCAGGAAATGGTTCGGTTTGCTAAAGCAAAGGAAGAGTCACTCGGGAATGAGTCCCCCTAGCTCCTTAGTTAGGTCTCAGTTGTAATTACACTGGGTTGATTTACTGTTGATTAAACTGCGGAAGATCCGACAATAACTTGGAATCTCTTAGGCTGACCAAGCCCTCTCAGGCAGGCTAACCGGCAGGCGACTAGCCTTTACTGGGATAGACTGTTGAGGCGATAAGCACATAACTCCACTACTGGAATTGGGTTCCAGTACAAAGCAGTAGATTGATTAACTCTCGTATAACCAATCTACCACTACCGAATGATGAAGCTCTAACAACCTAATCAGATTCTATCTATCTCAGGTTGCAGCAGAAATCAAGAAAAGATGATCAGACTTCAATTAATTCAATGAATCATGCATCAGTCGATTAAAATCAAACAGTATAACAATCCCAAGTCATTACAATCAAGATCCCTAACACATGGAACTAGGGTTCTTCATACCCAAGTGAGAGAAAGTTCTACTCCATAGAGAGAGAGGGAAACAGAATACAAAGCAGTCATACTCATAACAATGGGAAGAATATGCTCTGGGATGATGATCTTCGCTCCAAGGGTGATTTCCAAGCTAGATTGATGAAACCTAGCTCCAACACCACTCTTAGGGGGGTGTTCTTCGCACTTTCTCTCTCTAGGGCTCTGTTTTTGCTCCAAAAAGTCGATTCCCTCACCTTTGACCCGAAATTGGGTTAAAACCCAGAAATTCCCGACCACACGGCCAAGCCACACGGCCGTGTGGAAATCCCAACTGCTCGTGTGGCTCTCAAAACGCGGAGTTTCGATTAAGTGATTTCCAGGCATGCTGCACGGCCAAAACCACACGGCCGTGTAGATTTCCAGGCTGCCCGTGTGAGCTCCCTGGACTTTCCACACGGCCACAAAGGATCCCCTACACGGCCAGTGTGGCTTTCCCGTGCAAAATGATGCCACACGACCAAGTCACACGACCGTGTGGGATTTTAGGCGTGCCCGTGTGGCTTCCTCAGCCTCTCGCCAAACGTCCAATCTTCATCCAATCGACCCCGAACTCGTTCCCAAACCTTCATTCACGTACTAGAACCTGAAATATCACAAACAAGAACAATCTAGCGTGAAATTGGCCTAAAACACGAGAAATAAGACTCAAACGGTATGAGAATGGTGGACAAAACGCGTGTATATATCAAGTCATCACTGCCCAAGACAGGGTCCGCTGTTTCCCTGAAGACGCGCTATGAATCGCTACTCAAGATAAGGAAATGTAGCCATTTTTGACTGGGAAATTAGGTTAGGTATGTACCATCAAAACATTCAATTTTAATCGCGTATTTTTTCAGCAACGGAATATGGATTACTCCGGAACGGGATGTTACAGATTTGATCAAAGTCTTCTTCGCTGCCCAAGACAGGGTCCGCTGTTTCACTGAAGACGCGCTTGCAATCGCTCCTCCAGATAACGAAACGTAGCCATTTTTGACTGGGCTATTAGGGTAGGTAGGCCCAGATATTTATCATGGACCCCCACTGCCCCTACTCCCAGAATCTGGGCAAAAAATTCCTGGTCAGGCATAGCTATGTTCTTGCTAAAGCAAACTGCTAATTTAACCAAGTTTACTTGTCGGCGACTCAATTCCTCAGATTTCATTCAAAACTGTGAGCAGATTCTCACATTCTTGAAAAGAACCTCGCAGGAATAAGTAGATTCATCCGCAAAAAACAGATGTGAGATACGAGGACAACGAGGCGCGAGTTTGACCCCTTCTAGTTTCCCTTCCAAATGAATGCGTTTAGGCCGTCCGAGATAATCTGTGGCAGGAAGCAAGCTAGTCTTTCCGCAATTATTTTTGACTGGGCAATTAGGGTAGGTATGTACCATCAAAACACTCAATTTTAATCGCGTATTTTTTCAGCAACGGAATATGGATTACTCCAGAACGGGATGTTACAGATTTGATCAAAATCTCCTTCGCTTCCCAAGACAGGGTCCACCGTTTCCTTGAAGACGCGCTTGCAATCGCTCCCCCAGATAACGAAATGTAGCCATTTTTGACTGGGCTATTAGGGTAGGTAGGCCCAGATATTTATCATGGACCCCCACTGCCCCTACTCCCAGAATCTGGGCAAGAAATTCCTGGTCAGGCAGAGCTATGTTCTTGCTAAAGCAAACTGCTAATTTAGCCAAGTTTACTTGTCAGCCATTCAATTCCTAAGATTCATTCAAAACTGTGAGCAGATTCTCACATTCTTGAAGAGAACCTCGCAGGAATAAGTAGGATTCATATGCAAAAAACAGATGTCAGATACGAGGACAACGAGGCGCGAGTTTGACCCCTTCTAGTTTCCCTTCCGAATGAATGCGTTTTGGCCCTCCGAGATAATCTGTGGCAGGAAGCAAGCTAGTATTTCCGCAATTATTTTCGTAATAATTTTGTAAACAAACTGACAAAGACTAATAGGTTGGATCTGCTTCTTAGATTCAACATTTCCAACTTTCGGGATTAATGTCAGCCAAGATGATTAAATATACGGAGAAGTCTGCCAGTTGAAAAGAACGAACAAACCACCGTAATACAGATTCACCAACAATATCCCAGAAAGCTTTCAAAAAAACAGTTTTGCGGATCTCACTTGGAAGAACATATGCTGTTAGACTAGCATTCATAGCATCATTCACTAACTGTGCTATAGGGTGATCGGCCACCCGAGCTTCCCATTGCCGATTTAACTCAGTTTCTAGCTCCCTCACTGCATTGCAATCAATAGGACAAATAGCTTTGATACATTCTATTTCTGTATGGAGGGTTCGGATATTCCGCGGAGAGTTAGTGGTGCTCGCTCTGCTCCAATCATACAACAAGTGACGGAGTTTCTTAAGTTTCTCCCATAGTTGGTACATTGCCGATCCTTGGATATCCTCCTGCCAAACATAGTTTACCATGACCCTAACCTCCGGGTTATCCGCCCAACGAGCATCAAACCTGAAGAGAGGTCTACAATTCTGGATATAGGGCTTATTTGACAATAGCAGAGCTCGATGATCAGATCCCTCATTCGTGAAATGTTTAACAAGGGTTTCCAGAAAAAGATCAACCCAATTTCGGGAGCAAAGAGCTCTATCCAGACGTTCACGGATACATGCCATCCCCATCCGTTTATTTATCCAAGTAAACTGTTCCCCTTGATACCCAGGGTCATGGAGACCCAAATTATTGACAAAATCGCGGAGAGTAGCGAACTGGGCGGCATTCCAAGCAAGCCCGCCATCTTTTTCGCTCTCGTGGGCGAAAAAATCACCGATCAATACGTACGGAAGGGCGAACCCATCACAAATCTCACGAATATGAGCCATTTTAGTAGCACTTATTGACTCAATGCAACTTATGTAGACACAAACCACGATATAAGAAAAATCCACATCATTAATTTGAGTACAAATGTAGAAGTTGTAATGTAAAAAAACCGAAGCATTAACTTTGGGGGCTGATAGACCGTTATTTACACATGTTTTTACCCTCGTTCTTACACCGTTTGAGGTGTTGATTCTCGTGTTTTAGGGCGATTTCACGCTAGGTTGTGCTTGTTTGTGATATTTCAGGTCCTAGTACGTGCATGAAGGCTTGGGAGCGAGTCTGGGGTCGATTGGACGAAGATCGGACGAATGGCGAGGTTTCAAGGAAGCTGGACGGCCAGGCCAGGGAATCACACGGCCGTGCGAAGGCCAAGCCAGGCCATGCGGGATTATGCGAGAGCACGCACGAGCAACCCATGAACTTCACACGGCCGTGCCATTGAGCACCCTGGCCGTGTGATTTCTGCCGAGGCCGAGCACGGGCAGGCCGGAATTCTCACACGGCCGTGCAACCCTGGCCGTGTGAGATGGCTGAAGGTCGACTAATTGATGCGCTGCGTTTTGAGCCGCACGGCCAAGTGGGTGAGTCACACGGCCGTGTGGCCTGGCCGTGCGAGTTGTGAAATCCTGGTTTTAGAGCCTATTACGAGCCAAAAGTGGGAGAATCGAGTTTTCAGAGTAAAAACAGAGCCCTAGAGAGAGAAAGTACGAAGAACACATCCTAGAAGCTATCTTAGAGCTGGATTTCATCGAATCGAGCTTGGAGATCGTCATAGGAGTGGAAATCATCATCCCGGAGCAGATTTTCCTCATTGTTATGAGTATGACTAATCCGATTACTGTTTTCTCTTCTCTCTCTATGGAGTAGAACCCTTCTCTCACTTGGGTATGAAGAACCCTAGTTCCTTGTGTTAGGGATTTGATTGTAATGACTTGGGATTATATTACTGTTTGATTTTAATCGAATGATGCATGTTTATTGAATTGATTGGAGTCTGATCAGCTTTTCTCAATTTCTGCTGCAACCTGAGATAGATAGAATCTGATTAGGTTGTAGAGTCTCTTCATTCGATAGTAGGAGATTGGCCATACGAGAGTTAGCCAGTTTACTGCTTTGTACTGGTGTTCTTGGCACCAGTATTGGAGTTCTGTGTTCATAGCCTCAGCTTTCTATCCCGGTGAAGACTAGTCGTCTGCCGGGTAGTTAGACTGAGAGGGCTTGGTCAGCTTAAGAGATTCCAAGCTACTGTCGGATCTTCCGCAGTCTAATCAACAGTGAATCAACCCAGGGAAATTACAATTGGACCTAACTAAGGGGCTAGGGGGACTCAATCCCGAGTGACTCTTTCCTGACTTTGAAAACCGAACAATTTACTGCTTCCTTGTTGCTTTTGCTTTTAACAACAATCACTCGAACTAGTTTGCTAGATAATAGAGAATCACGGAGTAAGCAGTAGATCTAGACCCCGGGTTGATAATTGAACTTGCCTGTTACTGCATTCCCGGACTGCGATTACACTTGGTCCCAGTTTGGTGTTGTGTTTTGGCGTGTCAAGTTTTTGGCGCCGTTGCCGGGGACCCTCTAGGTTATTGGGGAAACGTGAGAATTTGTTAGTCTAGCTTTTTATTTACTGCATTTTATCTCTTCCACCTGTGTGCCTTCACGGGTTGCTTCTGCTGATTGCGTGCAGGTAGTGCATGACCCGTAGCCAGTCGGGAGAACTATTACCATTAGACCAGGAGCTTGAACGAACTTGCAGGAACTTCAAGCGGGCTCTAAAGGTGCGACTGGCTGCGGAGGAGGCGCTAACACAGCTGCAGTTAGAAGAAGAGGAAGAAGAGATGGGTGATCCAGAGAACCGTGCTGTGATCCCCGAGGAGCATACCATGGGATCCTACTGGACCGCTAGGGCTGCAGACATGAGGTCACCCATTCAACACCCTCATGTCCCAGCCAACAACTTTGAGTTGAGCACCTCAGTGATCACTATGCTGCGCGGTTCAGTGGTGTTCCGTGGTAAGGAGGGAGAGTGCCCTCGATCACATCTCAGGCGATTCCACGAGCTCATCGATGGAATCAAGATCAATGGGGTACCAGCACCACGGAGGGGCAAGCCAAGGAGTGGCTAGACACTCTACCTCCGGGCTCCATCACCACGTTCGCCAACCTGGCGGACAAGTTCCTCACTCGCTACCATCCTCCATCCAAGACAGCTGATCTGCAGAAGCAAATTACACATTTTTCTCAGGATGAGGATGAGACCATTAGGGATGCTTGGGAGAGATACACCAGCCTCTTTCTCAGGTGTCCCAATCATGGTTTCAATGATGCATTCAAGGTGGGCACCTTCTATCACGCCCTCTTCCCGGAGGACAAGCAGCTGATTGATTCGGTTTGTGGCGGGAATATGCTGACAAAAACCCTGCCACAGCTGAATCAACTCTTTGAGGAGATGGCGGAGAATGGGTACGACTGGGGCACTGCCAGGAGATCGAGACGAGCACCTGGACGGGGTGTGCATGCTGTGGGCACCCAGTCATCTGATTTGGTGCAGGTGGTATCGAAGCTGGTTTCAGCTATCGATCGTTCTGGTTTGATTGCAGGTAAAGGACAGCCGCAGGCGATGCACTGCCAGTGGTGTGAGAGCTCTCATCACACCGTGGAGGACTGTCAGGCGATGAGGGAGTCGTTGACCCCTACAGAAACACCTATAATGAGGGGTGGCGCCAGCATCCTAACTTTTCTTGGGCTGGGCCAAATCCCAGACCACCAGCTCCCCAGGGACCCCCCGGTTTTCAGAGGCCTCCATACCAGCCCAGACAGGGGCAATTTCAGCAGCCACAGCAGCCACTCTACCCGCCCAAACAGGGGCCAGTTCCACCTCAGTCGCAGGCACGACCATTTCCACAGGTAGGGGCAGCACCTGCAGCCCCAGTACAGAGTGACCCGATGGCGGAACTGAGAGATCTGGTGGGTTCTCTGGCCACCTCCAGTGCAAATAAATTCAATAACATTGAGCAGTTCATGGAGAAAGCTTCAGGCAAGTTCTTGGAGCTAGAAGCTGGTCAGAGAAACACACAGGCTGTGCTGCGAGATATACAGACCCAGCTTGGTGGTGTTGCCCAGGCTGTTGCTCGGAGGACTCCAGGTACCTTGCCTGGTCAGACCATCCCTCACCCGCAGGACCAGGATGAAAACGTGAGTGCCATCACAACCAGGAGTGGCAAGGTGACTGCCGATCCACCTGTTCGGGCAGAGGAGAGAGAGACCCCTGCTTCAGCACTTCCAGCTAGTCAGGAAGAAATGGAGAAGGAGGTTGAGGTGCCTGCTCCTAAACCGCAACCAGTGGTGAAGGAGTATGTAACACAGCTTCCCTTTCCTACTCGGTTGCACAAGGACCGACTGGAGACTGAGTTTGCCAAATTCATGGCAATGCTGAAGCAGGTGAATATTAGCATGCCCTTCGTGGAGGCATTATCGAAGATGCCCAAGTATGCCAAGTTCATGAAGGATCTCCTCACCAACAAGAGGAAGCTTGGGGAGTTGTCCACGGTGATGCTAAACGAGGAGTGTTCTGCCATCCTGCAGAACAAACTACCAGAGAAGCGAAAAGACCCAGAGAGTTTCACTATCCCTTGCATGATTGGTAGTTTGCATGTAGGGAAGTCCTTGGCGGATTTAGGCGCTAGCATTAATGTTATGCCATATTCACTGTTTAAGAAGCTAGGCCTAGGTGAACCCAGTAATACTAGGATGAGCATCCAGCTTGCTGATAGATCTATTCTGCATCCTAGGGGTATAGCAGAGGACTTGATAGTCGCAGTAGGGCCATTTTCATATCCTGTTGATTTTGTGATTTTGGACATAAATGAGGATGTTGATGTGCCATTGATACTGGGTAGACCTTTTCTTGCCACCGCCAAGGCGCTGATTGATGTTAATGATGGAAAACTGATTTTAAGAGCTGGGGGTGAACAAATCACCTTCTCTGTTTCTGATAATATGAAACACCCCCAGCTCCATGATGATTTGGATTACTGTGATGTTGTTGCTGATTTTGAGACCGCACTCGCCATCACGAGTGCGGGTACTGATGATTTCCTTGAGCGTTGTCTTTTGCTAGGGGAACAGGCATCACAGGATATGCAGCTGGAGGAGCAGCTTGCGAAGCCGGACGAGGCTGCGAGCGAGGGGCGAGAGATACCATTCAAGCCGATCCCCATCTCGCCCCCGCTCGCTACATCATTGGAGGAGCCACCAGAGTTGGAGCTTAAACCCCTCCCATCTCACCTGGAGTATGCCTTTCTTCGGGAGGGGAATAAGCTCCCGGTTATTATTAGCTCGGATCTGACCCCCGAGCAGAAGAGCAGGCTGGTGGCTCTACTGCAGAAGTATGCCCGGGCCATGGCATGGAAGATCACCGACATCAGAGGCATTAGCCCATCCTTCTGCTCTCACAGAATCTTGATGGAGGATGAGGTTAAGCCAGTCC
The DNA here is from genome assembly GCA_946122785.1 of Linum tenue. NCBI lineage: Eukaryota > Viridiplantae > Streptophyta > Magnoliopsida > Malpighiales > Linaceae > Linum > Linum tenue. The sequence goes on from CAMGYJ010000003.1 coordinate 34,635,049, forward strand.
GGCAACCACAGAGGAGATTGTCTCCTAACTTGGAGGCAGTGGTCCGGGCAGAGATTGTGAAGCTCATGGATGCAGGGATCATCTTTGCTATATCTGATAGCAAGTGGGTTAGCCCCACTCAGGTGGTCCTGAAGAAAGGCGGGATGACTGTGGTCCCGAATGAGAAGAAGGAGTTGATCCCGATGCGGACCGTGACCGGCTGGAGAGTCTGCATCGATTACCGGCGCCTGAACGATGCCACCAGGAAAGATCATTTCCCCTTACCTTTCATTGATCAGATGCTGGAGAGGTTGGCTGGCCATGAGTTCTATTGCTTCCTGGATGGCATGTCTGGTTACTTCCAGATTCCTATTGCACCGAGGATCAGGCGAAGACCACATTCACTTGCCCCTTCGGCACTTTTGCTTATCGGAGGATTCCATTTGGGCTGTGTAATGCACCGGCGACCTTCTAGAGATGCATGCTGGCAATCTTCGACCGACTGGTTGGAGAGATCATGGAAGTCTTCATGGATGATTTCTCGGTATATGGAGACTCCTTCACTCACTGTCTCCATAACCTGGAACTCGTTCTGAAGAGGTGCGAGGAGACTAATCTGGCACTCAGCTGGGAGAAGTGCCATTTCATGGTTCGAGAGGGTATCGTGCTCGGGCACAAGATCTCCAAGAAGGGGATTGAGGTAGATCGCGCGAAGATTGAGACGATCAGTCAGCTACCTCCTCCCGTTTCTGTGAAGGGGATTTGCAGCTTTCTGGGTCATGCAGGCTTTTATCGGCGCTTCATCAAAGATTTTTCGAAGATTGTCCTGCCGTTGACCAAGCTGCTGGAGAAGGATGCGCCATTCCAGTTCACTCCCGAGTGCACAGCTGAATTTGATACTCTGAAGGAGAAGCTTACCCATGCCTCTATCATGGTGACTCCTGACTGGTCTCTTCCTTTTGAGCTGATGTGCGATGCGAGTGACTATGTAGTCGGAGCAGTTCTGGGTCAGAGACGCGAGAAACACTTCCAGCCCATTTACTACGCGTCGAAGACCTTGAACGATGCACAGGAGAATTACACCACCACAGAGAAGGAGCTCCTCGCTGTGGTGTATGCATTTGACAAGTTCCGACCCTATCTGGTGCTCTCTCATGTGGTGGTTTACACTGACCACTCGGCGATTCGTTACCTGATGAGCAAGGCTGATGCAAAGCCTAGGCTCATCCGCTGGATCCTGCTGCTGCAGGAGCTTGATATCGATATCCGGGACAAGAAGGGAGCCGAGAATGTTGCTGCAGATCATCTTTCGCGGTTGGAAGCCTCTCCGGTGGACAACTTCGAAGAAGAGATCGACGACTCCTTCCCGGGTGAGCGATTGCTGGCGATGACCCTGGTGGACAGCGTGGCCCCTTGGTATTCTGACTTTGCCAATTATCTGGTGGGCAAGCATTTACCAAAGGGGATGGCTACTCATGCGAAGCGCAAGTTCTTCTCCGATCTGAAGCACTACTTCTGGGAGGATCCTTACCTCTTCAGAATCGGAGCAGATGGCGTGATCCGGCGCTGTGTCATGGAGCATGAGATGGGAGACATCCTGTCTCAATGTCACGAGGGACCTACTGGAGGTCATCATGGAGGAAACCGCACGGCGCGGAAGGTGCTACAGTCGGGCTTCTATTGGCCCTCGCTCTTCAAGGATGCAGACACCTTCGCACGCCAGTGCGACCGCTGCCAAAGGTCAGGTAACATTTCTGCCCGGGATGAGATGCCCCAACATATATCTGTTATTTGTGAAATTTTTGATGTTTGGGGTATCGATTTCATGGGCCCCTTCCCTCCATCTTTTGGCAATCTGTACATTTTGGTTGCAGTGGACTACGTCTCGAGGTGGGCAGAAGCTCAAGCCATGCTCACCAATGATGCAAGACGGGTCTGCTCATTTCTGAAGCAGCTGTTCTCCTAGTTCGGGACACCTCGCGCCATTATTAGTGATAGAGGAACCCATTTTCAGGGGCAATTCACTAAACTCCTCTTTCGCTATGGCGTTAAGCATCAGGTGTCGGTGGCCTACCATCCCCAGTCAAATGGGCAGGCCGAGCTGACGAACCGGGAGTTAAAACGCATAATTGAAAAGACGGTGGATCAGTCCCGCAAGGATAGGTCCACCAAGCTCGATGATGCTCTCTGGGCGTATAGGACTGCCTATAAGAACCCGATTGGCACTTCTCCCTATAGGCTTGTCTATGGGAAGGCGTGCCATTTGCCGGTATAGCTAGAGCACAAGGCCTCCTGGGCCATTAAGCTGCTAAACATGGATTTGAGTGTTGCAGGTACAGAACGTAAGTTGCAGCTACTGGAGTTGGAGGAGTGGCGTTACCACGCCTACGAGAACACCCTGCTCTACAAAGAGCGCACCAAGCGTCTCCACGACGCTAGGTTGAGGGGCCCAAAGGAGTTTCAGGTAGGTGATCGTGTTCTGCTCTTTAATGCACGCCTGAAACTCTTTCTGGGCAAGCTTCGTTCGAGGTGGTCGGGTCCCTTCACGGTGACCCACGTTTTCCCGCATGGTGCGGTGGAGATCAGCAATGCTCAAACCGAGCCATTCAAGGTGAATGACCACCTCCTAAAGTTGTACTTGGGAGGTGCTGTCGAGCGCGCAGAGCTGCTGATCAAGCTCGAGGACCCTTAGTTCCTCTACTGGCGTCCAGCTAAAAGACGGTAAAGAAGCGCTTGTGGGGAGGCAACCCCATCGAGGTTTGCATTTTCTTACTCTTTTTCCTTTGATTTTGTGAGTTTTTGAGTCTTGAGACGTTGATCCCGAGTCAAGTGTCGTTTTTGAGTGAAAACAGGTTGAATTCGGGGCTCCAGCATGTCGCACGGCCAGGTCCTCAACTTGCATGGCCGTGCGGAATTCTCCCCTTGGCCGTGCAAGCTCTCGGTAAAAGTCGCACGGCCAAAAGTGCATGTTGCACGGCCGTGTGACTCAGCCTGGCCTGGCCGTGTGGCCGACACGGGCACAAATTTTCTCGCACGGCCGTGTGGATTTCCCCCCCAGGCCGTGCGAGCTCTCGGCAAAACCCGCACGGCCAAATGTGCACATTGCACGGCCGTGCGGAATTCCTCGGCCAGGCCGTGTCGGCCAGCACGGGCAAAAGCACCCCCTGCACGGCCGTGCGTGCCTGCCAGTGCGGCCGAGGGACGGCCTATATATTCGGCCAGCACGGCCAGTCTGGTCAGAATTTCCAATTTCCTCGCCGGAATCCTCTGTCCTCGCCGGAAAACCGCGACAAAACCCTCCTTTTCGATTTTTTCCAGCCACTTTGGGTCATTTTTTCACCAAACCAACAACAAACCCACCCTTTCTAAACCCAAAGCGGCCTATCCCTCGATTTTGAGCGAGTTTGGACGACGTTTTTGTCGCCGGAGGCGATTTCCGGCGAGACTCCGGCGAGGCTCCGACGAGCACTTTCGGCCAGTTTTTCGGCGTTTCGTCGCTTCCATTGCCTTCCCCTCCTCATCCCCTACACCTCTACTTGAGTCTCCAGGTTTGATTTTGCCCTTAACTGTGTTAATTGTGGAGAATTGAGTGTGTAGGGTGCATGTTAGAGAACCTTATTGAATCTTGGGATTTTTGTGGAATTGATTGAGGGGAATGCATGGGATGTGAATGAATTGTGTTGGGCAAAGTCCCCTTTGCTTGTTTGAGCCCTTGTGTGCAAAAATTTGGCCAATTTCATGCTTAACTGCATCCACAAAAAAAAAAAAAACAAAACAAAACAATGGGAACTAGAAAAACCTAAAGCCTGCATACGATGGGAGACAACTCTGCGGCGCGATCTTGTTTCCGAAAAGAAAACAAGTTCCAGCTTATTCGAATGTACTAAACCAACAACTGTTTGGAACGTGAAGGATGGCTCAATTCCTCTCACATTCCAGACTAGGAGCCGCATTTATCCCCTGAGGGCTATTTCAGGATGGCTTCCTCCACCTTTTCATTTCCCTCCTTTTCCTCAACAAAATGTCTCTTAGGGTTAGGGTGATCCCCGACTTCCCCCTCCATCTCCTCGAATAGGCGCTTACGTCCCCCTAAATCTGGGTATAGTAAGTTTGTTCTATATTCAATGAATGTCTTGTTCTTCCACTCCCTCCTGCCATTCCTTCTCTTTGTCCATCGAATCAGGAACACCCTGTCCATCATACGTGGAGGAAGTGTGTTCATGGATCACCAAAGCGTCTTCATAGGCTGCCACCACCTGGTGAACCCTCCCAGTCGCAGCCCGCGAAGCAGTGATGCGTTACGACATTGGTTTCCTACTTCTCAGTTCAAAGTAGGACTCATTGTTCTCTGAGAAGGAATCCTTGGAACCAGCCGTTGTCACAGTCTCATCATAATGAGTCATTGGGGAAGGTGCATCGTGCCTCCGGATTTGGTGCATGGCTTCAGGTGCTTCCAACTCCACCGGCCCCTCCTGAACGTGCTCCTTCCCGGTTGCAGCAAGAGAAGACAGTCTCTTATTCTTTTTTTAGCAGAGAGCACTTTTTCCTGGAGATGACCACCTTCAGCCCTGCTCATGCCATGGATGCAACCATCGTCCTCGACAATGCGAGTTTTAGTAGCCATCTTTACCAGGCGGCGCCTCATTCCTCTTTGCCGTTGCGTAGGGACAAGTAGAGGTTGGGATTCTTCACCGGAACCCGCTAGAAGAAGTCGCCTACGACGAGGAGGAGTCTGTCGAGGCGAGTTAGCCTGAAGAGCTCCGGTCGCCTGATCCTCTTCATGTCACAGCTGTCTATTAGTAGGGTTCGCTGTTTTCTATTTTCTCTTTGGACCAACGACCACCTGGTCCATTGTTGCTTCCCCGATCCGGTCCAGCTAGTTCCCCGATTTCCCCTAAGGGGGTGTGTGATTGTGCAATCCTCGACCCAACATGATTTTGGGCGATTTCGTCATTTAGAATCCTCCATTGGATGAGTACGGTGACCGTCCCTCAACTCCAGTGGTCCCTTAGTTCGGTGTTTACTCACACCGATTGCACATTACAACAAAAATAATTCTTCTCGTCCTCAGGTTCATAGATTCTTGTCCCCAGTTTTTTGGTAGACATATGTGGTCCAAATACACAATTCCAGTGGTAGCATAGTTAGGAAGATACTCGTACTTCAGGTTGACCCAGAAGAAACCTGTATCATCACTGGTAGCCATAATTTGGGAACATAGAGGTGTGGTGAGGTCAAGCACTATCTTCACTTTCACAAAGTATTCACCAGTTTCATGGCTTGCAAAGACACAGCTTCCAGCAAATGCCCAAGAGCACACCGCCATTTTTCTACCAAATTGTTGGTTACAACAATCTTCCTTGACATCCCACATCTGGACACCCAAGGGTCCATCGCAAGATCCTCATATGTTTTCTTCGTGACATTGGAAGTCCATGATCGCACACGTAGGAGCTTGTCATTAACCTCCCATGGTGTTCGTTTGAGCACCCAAGCCTTGGCTTCTTCAGAAGGTAAAACAAACTCGAAGAGACCATGTTTGGACATGACCACCTTCACCATTCCCTTGATTTGCCACGGTGCGAGAATAGATTCCCGGAGCTCAGCCGTGGTAACCCGATTCCCGGTGAATAAACGCCCGAGCAATGAATGGGCATTTTGATACTTGGCATATTGCACCTCTTCCATCGAGAATTTCACCACCTAGTCCGCCGATAGATGAGCCATCGTAAGTTCATGTGGACAATATTGGAAAACATCATCAGTAGACCGCCGATCCACCAAAATTAGTGGCAGACACGTTACTGGCACATCTCCTATGCACTTGACGTGCATGAAATCCCTAGTCGTGGATTTAGTGATGCTATTTATACCAATAAGCTTCCATAAGTGCAAGGGAGAAATGAGTTTAATACCTGAGTTTGGAGAGGGCCTGGGGGCAGTCTTAGCTTCTGCTTCTTCTTCTCGCGATTTCGGTACTACATAATGTAGAGAAGAGAAGTCTCGACGAGGGGGTTTTAAAGAAGAGAGTAGATGTGGTCCCCGACTTTTTTCCTCCAATCCGGCTTAGGTTTATTGAGTTATTATCGGAGTAGGTCTCCTCATTTTCTGAAACAAGGGGTTGGCGTGATCTGGGATAAATCCAGAAATCACGGGATATATTTCTAGAGAAGATATTCGCCCAACTAACCCTAGTCGTTGTTGTGCCGACCCTCGGATCGGCCTGTAGCCGTCGTTAGGTTTCCGACTATCCGATGAAGGTTCTCTGACCCACCGCTCGTTGTCAGTCCCATAATCGGGAGATGTATCAACGACGTGGGTTTTACCAACAATTGTGAGGTTCCTAATGTCATCGGTTCCAGTACTCACCGGAGAGTTTGTTGACGCCAAGTCCTCCATATCTCGCTCCAACGAAGTTGGGAGCGAGAAACGCCAGATGCTATCCTTGGTCGACCGTTTTCGTTTTATCAAGGCGAAACTATTATCATCGACCTCTTCTTGGGCAGGATTTAGTTTCCTTTTAACATTCCTTATTCTGGAATGACATTGAGCCATGGCATTACAGCCATGTTTTCGAACGTGGGCGCTTTCCCGTTGGTGGATCGGAGGACACGAGCATTCCATGCCCTCAGTTGCTATTCTTTCTGCTTGAGTGCGAGGAGGCAGATTATTCCGGTGCTCCCCGTCGCCATATCGATAGCGATATTGATTTCTCAGACAGAACGTGAGTAACGTCGTACTCATGGCTAGCAGAACTTCTCCGATCACATTACACAGTCGGGGGAGAGAACTCTATACCCTACCCAAACCCACATATACGTCGCCCATACCCTACCCATAATCAATGGGTCTACTTGGGTTTAGATATATATCTATAATTTACTAGCCAAAATTTTCAAAATTGGATGTTCACCGCCATATATCTCTTCTCTGTCAAGATCATATTATCAAGTTAATATTTCTAACAAACTTGCTAACAAAAAATTAGGTTTAGACTAATAATACTAACAAAACACTATAACGGGTCACATAATACATGCCATTAGACCATCTCCGCCCGCGACAAGCCGCGATATGGCCACCTAGTGACCCTAATTCCATGTGAACTAATCAATAAAACATCATCACCAAACCCCACTTTCAAGTCTACCCACCAAACCATATATATATATATATATATACAAAGGCTAGCGTACACCCGGGCGTACCTTAGTCTACCGTACGCCCGTTGAGTTTTGCTATTTAGACAATGAATTAACCAAAGTTTGGGACATGATATTATATCATAACCCCTAATGATTGAACCCCAGTCTCCAATTCACTAATCCAAAGCATAATATTCATTTAATCTTGATATTATGTCAAAATTATATTTGATTTACTTTTTAAGATTAAACGAATCTCATGAGTTGGGTTAGAAAATTAGGGACTGGGGTTTATCCATTAGAGGTTAGGGTATAGTATCATGCCAAAAACTCCGGTTAATTCATGATCTAAATAGTAAAACTCAACGGGCGTACGATAGCCTAACGTACACCCGGGCGCACGCTAGCCTGAACCATATATATATATATATATATATATATATATATATATATATAGACACACACGCGTCTTCCACAATTACCAACGCTCGGCAAAGTAACGGAGAGGGGAGAAACACCTTGTACCTTACCTTACTGAAGATGTCCCACCAATTGTCGGTGCGGGATACGATCACTTCTCTTAAGGGGGTTGTGATATTCACAACCAATGGTATTTTGGGTATGACAAAAAAATGAATGAATTAATTAATTTTTTGTATTAATTATAAATTGGAAATTAAAAACTCATATTAAATACATACGTTTTTTTAAACCTATAATAAATACAACTCTCTCTCTTCCTTTTCCAGCAACCACTCCACTCCGACCGACTGACTTTCCGACCGACAAACTTTCTTTGACGAAATCCTTAAAACCCTAGCCTGAACCCTACGTGTGTGTATATATATATATGTGTGTTTGAGAACACAATTGAGGGGCGGCCACTACTCATTCCCTGGCTCGACGATGACCACCGCCAATCCCGGGTTTCCATCGGCGATACTTCCTAATTCACCTCTGCCTCTGTACCAATTTTCCCATGACTAGAAGCAAGGCCGGACCCTCCCAAATCACCGAAAACCAACGGAATCAGAGGCTACCGGAAGCAACGACGGCGAATCAATCGGCCGAGGGGATGATTTCAGGACATCCGAATTGAGGTGTTGTCTTGGACGGTACGAGCATGGACGGAGGACTCTCTCAAACAACGATGAATGGAGGGTGCTAGATCCTCCAAGACGTGGCTAAACATATGAGGAATCGTGTCAAGCTATGAAAGAGGATCGGATAAGGAAGCGCAATGATAGAAGAGCTCTGAACAATGCCCGACCATTAGCTGATGATGGTCGGGGAATCAGTCGGAGCTAACAAAGGGCTTCATGGCAAGCAAGGAGTTTTGAGCATCAACGGACTGTTAGATGCAGGATGAGGAACCGTATTGAGTCAAGTTTGGGACTCAAATAAGTAAGCAAGGAGTTTTTAGCATCAACAGGCTGTTAGATGCAGGACGAGGAATCAGATTGAGTCAAGTTTGGGACTCGAATAAATAAGGTGCGTGGTTAAAGGGGGCTAGAGTAGTTTTTGTTATCAATCTATGCATTTACGTTTATGTTATGCATTTTAGTGCACGCTTTATGTTTCAGCTATTCCTTATATGCTTTTATATTATGTTAATTTGCTTGCATTCAGTCTTTATGTTAAGTATGCATAGCATCATTGGAGCATATGTAAACTGTGTTATGAGCCAAGACGATAAAAGTTCAACTATAAGCTAATTAAGTGCAATTTAATAAGCTTATATCTTCCCATTATGTCGGAGACATCTAAGTAAGCTCAAACTTATCAAGTCAAGTAAGCAAGTACAAGATTAAGTATGTCTCTCCATCGTGTGAGAGGTTGTTTCAAGCAAGCACGTATATGATATCAAGTTAATACACTACAAGAAATTTGACATTAAGTGACAAACTAATTTTGTTGTCATAAAATATTTGTCATATTAGGCAACTAAATATGACAAAAAAAACTTGTCACATTTAATTGACTATATGTGACAAAAGTTATACTTGTCATTCAAAGTTGTCATAATAGAGTTACATTGTGACAAAGTTTTTGTTGTCATTATAATTTTGTCACTATATGTCTTATTTACCGCGCAAATACTGCTACAGAATGACAAAACATCCCGTCACCTTATGGTTTGTCACATTATGTTCAAGAAATCCTAAGATATGATAATATAATTTGTCATAATATGGTGTGCAGAATGAAATAAACTTTTTCATTAATATTTTTTTTTTAGAATTGCTATTTTTCGTCCAGAATTCCATTGGGCGGGACTATTATTCCCCTTCCCTCCAAGACGAAAAAAAACCCCAACCCGCCTCTCTAACCCTTCAGCTCCAAGAACAGAAACCCCAATTCCATCTCCACTGCGATTTGCAAAGTCGAAACCCCTCTCCCCACATCCTCTTCAGCGATTCTTCTGGGTACTTTCTCCTCCCCGCGAATCGATTGTCCGGTAAGTCTCGTTCGTCTCCTCGCCCTGGACTCCTTTTCCTCTGCGATTTTGGTTTTGATTTGCATGGTGGATACCTGATTCGGATAAAAGCAGAGTTGGGTTCCTCATGTTTCTTCTTCTATCTCTGTCGTTCATAGGCGCTCTTGCACAGGGGGTACGGCTTTCCCTCTGAATCAACAGTCTCCGATTAACCAAGTTGCCCTCCTTTGCTTCGACGACCTGCCTTCCCTGCCGCGAGTTCCCTCCGTCGATAAACCGAGTAAGTCTGGCCTTCGATTCTGTGTAAGCCCAGTGTATGGATTGGCTTACATAGATAGCTGTTATGCAATGGATTTGGATGAAGGCGACATTTGTGAAAAGTGTTTTTTGATGGGGATGGTTTTTGTTTCTGAAAGGCCAATGTGCCATGCTGTTTGGGTTTAACTAAGATGACTGAAACATGATTGAAAAGATTAGTCCTTCTGATGATAACCTCAGCTACCCAGATGTTGAATTAGTAATTCTGATGACTTCCCTTGATCTGGTTGATTCTGAAACGCGTATGATTTGAAGCAGCATGCTGTTTGGGTTTAACTAAGATGACTATCTCTCTGGTGTACTGTTTATCTCCTTTCTAAGTTCAAAAAAGCATAATTTGTTAACTAGATTTGAGCTACCTTGAACTGATTTCAAAGTTTAATGCTACATGCAGGTTATTTGTCTCTTTGGTCGATTACAACCTGCTGCGGCAAGTTACAGACTGCAATCAAAGGTCAGTTATACCTTAACGCGTAATGAGTCGTGAGTGGATAATGCTCAAAGATCATTGGTGTGCTGATTATGAGTTGGGTGTTAATGAGTTCATGGAAGTTGCTTGTAAGCATGTTGATGCAATTGGTAGGGTTAGATGTCCGTGCAAGAACTGCAATAATCTCTACTTTAAGACATTAGTCCAGGTGCGGGGAGACATATTTAAGCATGGTATGGTCGAGACATATAAAACGTGGGTCCATCATGGTGAGTCTTATGGTGTTAGTAGTAACGGTGAAAACCCACCGACTGAGTCTGACGATGTTCATAATGAAGAGAGTCTAACAATGTTGGGTGATTTTGGTAGGGCGAATGAGTGTCTGAAATGTTGGGTGATTTTGGTAGGGCGAATGAGTGTCTAACAACCGCTGAACCTTCCCACGGTCCTAATAATAATGGTGCATTGGCAAGGCTCCTCAAAGATGCCAATTGCCCTCTTTACCCTGATTGTAAAAAATTTTCAAAACTGTCCTATGTTATGAAAATGATGAACATCAAGATACAGACAAACAGTAGTGATAAAGCATTCAACCAATATCTTGAATTAATCAAGGAAGGTTTACCGAATGGGGAAACACTTCCCACTTCGTTCTATGAGGTGAAGAAGTATATGCGTGATCTTGGATTTGGTTACACCATCATCGATGCATGTCCCAATAACTGTGTTCTGTATAGGGGGCAGCTTGAAGCTGCTCGAGAATGTCCAAAATGTAAAGCACCTAGGTTTAAATCTGGTAAACAGAAAGATGTTGCCTTAAAGAGAGCTAGATATTTCCCCATTAAGGATAGGTTGCAGCGGTTGTTCACTACCAAAGATCTAGCAAAAGATATGCGGTGGCACAAGGATAAACGCGTTGATGATGATATGCTTAGGCATCCAGCTGATGGTAAAACGTGGAAGGATTTTGATCGGGATCACCCTTGGTTTGCTGCGGATCCCAGGAATGTCAGACTAGCGCTGCTTAGTGATGGGTTTAACCCATTCGGTAACATGAGCAACAGCTACAGTATGTGGCCTGTTGTCTTAACCCCGTACAACTTACCTCCTTGGTTATGTATGACCGACCCTTTTTTTTTCCTTACTGTCCTAATTCCTGGTCCCGAATACCCCGGGAATAACATTCATGTCTATCTAGAACCCGTTATAGAACAGTTGAATGAGTTGTGGCATGATGGGGTTCTTACATATGATGCTCATGCAAATGAATCTTTTCAATTGCGTGCTGCATTGCTGTGGACCATCAATGATTTCCCTGCATATGCCATGCTTTCTGGGTGGAGCACTAGGGGTAAACTGGCCTGCCCAGTGTGCAACATTGAGACTTGTTCTCAACGTTTGGAATATGGAAGCAAGGAGTGCTACATGGGGCATCGAAGGTGGTTGGACAAAGATCATCGTTGGAGGAGGAGTAAGAAGTTCAATGGGAAGCCAGAACACAGAAACAAACCTAAGCAATTATCAGGGGAAGAGATACTGCAACAGGTTGAAGCTGCGTTCAGTGGGGATGTTGCTGTTCATGATGGTGGGAAACGGAAAAGGAGTGCTGCGGAGGACAAGTTCAATTGGAAAACAAGATCTTCCTTTTGGACTTTGCCATACTGGAAGTCTATTGACTTGCGACATAACATAGATGTCATGCATGTGGAGAAGAACATTAGTGACAATGTTATAGGGACGATGATGAGCATTGATGGGAAAACAAAGGATACGCCAAATGCTCGCATGGATTTAAAACAGATGGGCATTAGGAAGGAATTACATTTAATTCCTGTTGGTGATAGGTTTAAGATGCCACAAGCCTTATACACACTAACAGCGCTGCAACGTAGGGAATTCTGTGACTGGTTGAAATCTGTAAAATTTCCCGATGCTTATGCATCAAACATATCCCGGTGTGTGACTACTGATGGTAAGTCGGTGACAGGGTTTAAAAGCCACGATCACCACGTATTTATACAACGATTGCTGCCTACTGTTGCTAATGGTTTCTTCACAAAAGAAGTTTACACTATTTTGGCTGAGTTGAGTGGTTTTTTCAGAGAGTTGTGTTCCAAAACAATATCCAAAGCCACTGTCAAAAATTTGGACCACAACATACCTCTAATTTTGTGTAAGCTTGAGATGTTATACCCTCCATCTTTTTTCGTGGTTATGATGCACCTTCCCGTTCATCTACCCCATGAGGTAGAACTTGGTGGACCGGTACAGTATAGGTGGATGTATCCCATGGAAAGGTAGCCTTTTTTCTTTACTTTTTCGTTCACACCATACTCTAATTTGTTAACCCACAATGTCCTTAACCTTATTTTATGGGCTGTTGTTTTTGTGTACTTAGGTTTCTTGGTACCCTTAAAAGTTTTGTTCGAAATAGGGCTAACCCTGAGGGGTCCATTGCTGAAAGATATATTGCAAAAGAGTGCTCCGATTTTTGTTCTAGATACTTGGAAGGGTTTGAAACAAGGTCTTCTCGTCCTAACCGTAATGATGACGGGTTTGAAGGTGTTGAGTCTGAGGGCTTTCGTGTTTTTACCCAACAAGGTAGAACACTAGGAGCTACTCGTTATGACCCGATTTCAGTAGAACAATTTGAGCAAATTCAATGGTATATACTTAATAATTGCGATGAAATTGAAGACATTATCAAGTAAGTACAGTATAACTTTGACTAGTAAATGCAACGTTTTCTTTTACACATCTTTACTCCCCCACAATCTAATTCTTATCACTGCACAGCATGCATAAAGATGAGAAGGTTAAAGAGAATCCTAACATTTCCTATCAATCCCTTAAAGCTAACTTTCCGTCTTGGTTGAAGCAACACGTAAGTTATGGTGGATGAGTGAGTTAACTTTTTGTTTCATTATAATGACTGATTTCCTTGCTAATCCCTTAGAGCTAACTTTTTTTTTCTGTTCACTACTTCACTGACTGGCTAGGTTACAGAATTGTGTTTGGCTGGTACCCTTAAAGCGCGAGACCATTTACATGTATTAGGGTTAGGGGCAGACACACGCGTCACTAGGTACAACGGCATCCTCTTTAATGGTGTTCGTTACCAAGTGTTTGACCCAAAACAAACCCATAGGACTCAGAACAGCGGTGTATTTGTGGAAGGGGCTCATAATGGAGAGAATATTGACTTCTACGGGGTGCTAGTCGATATATATCAACTTACCTACTGCTATGGTAATCGCGTTTTTGTCTTCAAATGCGATTGGTGGAATGTAGGAGATGGCAGACATGGGATACGGGAAGATGGGTTCATTACTAGTGTTAATATGGGTAGAAAATGGTATCAAAATGAGCCATATATATTGGCTGGTCAAGCGAATCAGGTATTTTATATACCCGATATAAAGAATGGTGGTGCTTGGCATATTGTCATCAAGGTTACTCCCCGACACGTGTATGATGTTCCCGAGAAGGAGGAAGGGGAAATAAATGATCCTGTGTATGCAAGTGAGGCATTTCAGCAAGAAGAGAGTGGTGTTGGCAATGTGATTCAAGTGCAGGACACGGAGTTGGAAGACCTGAATCGTGCAAACGAGGCTCCCACAATGGTCAGTGAGAGCGTTATTAAAAAAAGGGTTGTTTTACTCGACACAGAGGATACAATGGAGGTTGAAGAGGACGACACATTAGCTGATTTCGATGATGTTTTGGAGGGAGCAGCAGCTGCTAACCCTTTGGAGGAAATCGACAGTGACGATGAATATGACAAGTAGCGAGTGCAAGAAAAAATACTCATTCCCCCCTTAAACCAAGTACAGAAGGATTTGAGTTTGCATTTAATTATATTGTTTTACAAAGTATATGAAATTTGGGTTAATAAACTCTGCATTTAATTACTCTACATCTTTGTTGAGTTTATACGTTCATAAGTGTTTGTGAATTTGCTGATGGTTTAACTCTGTTCGGATTGTGCTTTTAATTACTCTACATCTTTGTTGAGTTTATACGTTTATAAGTGGTTGTGAATTTGCTGATGGTTTAACTCTGTTTGGACTGTGAGCAGAAATGCCACCGAGGCCTGAAAAGAAAGCAAGGACTGGGAAGCAGCCGATGATGGTCTGTGAACGAGTGACCAGATCCCATCCAGCGAGGAGTGTAGAGAATGCAGGGAGCTCGTGCATGGGTCCACTGAGGTCTCCGATAAAAAAATGCAGGTCTCCGAGGGGTAAAGGAAAGTCTAAGAGGGGTGAAGGGGTGTCTCTGAGGGATGGAGGGAGGTCTCCGAGGGCTGAAGGGAGATCTCTGAGGGCTGAAGGGGGGTCTCCGAGAGCTGAAACGGTCTCTCCGAGGGGTGAAGAGCGGGTGTCTCCGAGGGTTCAAAGGAGGACTACTGAACCTATTGAGGAGATTGACGAGAATGCAGATAATACTGCCACATCTATGCCTGAACAACCGGAGAAGACAGGTGCGTGTTATCCTAACTTTTCTTTTGTCACTTGAGAAACATGGATTATCACATTTCTATTAGTGTTTTTGATGATTATAATTTGACCTACATCCATAGTTGGCCGAAAGAGGGGGCTGACCAAAGGTGTTCAAGTGATGGCACGAACCACCGGGGGGAGTAGGATCGATGGAGTATTCCTGCAGGAGAACAGCCACGCAATTGTGGGCCCTAACCAGAAGTTGCTGAACACAGAAGTTGGTGTCGTTGCTCGTATGATGGCTCCCATAAGGAAGTACTATTGGACTGAGTTGACTGATGAAGACAAACACCCTATGTTTGTGAAACTAGAGGTACGGTAATCTGTCTTTGTTAATTTAAAATTATCAATTGCATAGTCTGAATGCATGGAATTTGATGAAATTGCAGAGCGAGTTTGCATTTGCCTCAGCTACTGAAGAGGTGAGGAAGGCTTTAGATAAGAAACTCCACAAACGCTTCTTGAACTACAAGTACACCTGTCATAAACACTACAAGGAACAGGAAGACCCCACCAAAGCTCGTCTGAACCCTCCAGAAGGAGTGAAACAGGAAGACTGGGAGGCCCTCTGTGAGCACTTTGAGAGTGATCGATTCAAGGTAAAACTTGCCGTGTTTGGATATTTGATGACACTTGTACAAGATGAGAGCTTAGCACACATTTCTGTTTGCAGGGGCGGAGCACAAATAACATACAAAACAAGGCTAAGCAGCAGTATGCTCACACTACTGGGGCATTAAGTTTTATTTACATCTTTGTACCACAACAAATCTGAATTTGACCAGATGACCATAAACTAGGGGTAAACAGGCCACTTACCACACCTTTACCATGTTTGAACATTTGAACTATCATGTATAGGAGCAAAAGAAGCTGGCTGCACAAGCAGCTCAAACGGAGCAGGTAGATGACCAGGATGCCGAGGATGATGATGCGGTGCCCGTTGACATTGAGCTGTATGCCAACACGCACAATAAGGCAAGTGATGGTACTTGGGTGAGCGAGGAACCGAAAGCGAATTATGTAAGCCCTTCTGCTCCTCTTGTATTGTGTACCTAGTCCACGCACATGAATGGATATTCGATGTATAGTTATTGTAATAGGTTGATTGAATTAAGAGGGAACAATTATTACTGTGGTCTGGTTTATTATGCGCCTCCTGTTACTGTGGTGTGACTTTTATTTTGCTTTGCATCTTGTTGTGGCCTGTATATTTGGGTGGTGACTTTTATTTTGGTGCAATATAGGAGGCGATGCTGGTCCTCCATGCCCAAGCAAAGGCAGATGGGAATCCACTACTGGGTCGTGACATCGTTCAGAAAGTCTTGCAGAGGAAGCTCAAGTATGGACCTAAAGAAGCAGTGAGGAAGTCGGCAAGAGAAGTTCAGCTCGAAGCAGATCTGGCAGCAGCAAAAGCAGAGGCGGAAAGTAAGACCAAGGAGTTGGAGGCCAAGCTGGTAGAGCAGGATGAGAAGATTAAAGCTCGGGATGAGGAGATTGAAAAACAGAAAGTAGAGCATGAACGTTTGGCTAACCAAGGGAAAAAGATGGAACAAATGCGCTTGGCACAAGAGAAGATGCAAAAGAGTATGGAATCCGTCCTCGCCAAACTCAGCAGGAAATGATTGCACCAGGTACATAGCTTATATTGAATGCATGAATTTCATCTATAGAACTTAGTCAATCTGTTAGGAACAATTATGCACGAATGTGAAGTCTCAATCTAGCTTCTTCTCAAATTGCAATTGCAGGTGTGGACGCATCCCTGCACGACCGTGTGTTTCATATGACTTGAGGAGGTTGCGTCTTAGCGAATGTTTTCCTGAACGGAATTATTTATAAGTAGTTGTCGGCTGCAAACCCATTTTGGACAATATGGTTGTGTCGAACAGAATGTAGGAGTGTGTGATGTGATGCAGGAATATTATCTATTTTGCGTCTTTGTAAGCTGGGAGCTAGGACCCTGAATATTCAGCTTTTTCTAATGAATGTGACTGTCGGCTTGTTTTATGACATAATTTATGCGTAGTAAGCTTGTCACATTTACTGCTTACAGGAACGAACAAATTATGACAATGTTCCATTATCAGTTTATGACAATGGTATTACGACAAAGCAGTTCCATATTATGACAAACTGGACCGTCACTGAATACATAAAATATGACAAAATTATGTTATCATATGTGATTTCTAAGGGCACGTGCCCTACAGCTTAAAGTGACGAATGTGAATGACAAACAGTTCCCTCATAATATCTCGTTCAGTCAGTTGGTTGTATTAAAGTGTGACAAAATTAACAGTCTAATGTGACAAGATCTTTCGTCATGGTAGGACAACATATTATGACAACGATATATTGTCAAGTTGACTGAACAATATTATGACAACCTAAAAATTAAACTTTGTCACATTAGACCTAATACGACGGAGCAAAGCTGATAAAGCCTTTTTGTCATAACACTTGTCACATTAGACAAAAAGTGACAAACTGGCACACTAAAATGACAAATTGGGTGCGTCACAAAATACCTAATTTCTTGTAGTGATAAGTACAAATAAGAACCATCCCTTAACTAGTCGCACGCGGTTACCTTGTCGATGAGGGGTCATGATATGTATGTCACGATCGGTGCCGGACGCGGTCACCACTACTCCTTGTAGATGGGGAGGTATGTTATGTTACTCCTTGTAGATGAGGAGGTTATGTTCATGATACGTTGGTGTCGGACGGTTGTGCTTGTTAAGTTGAGGGCAGGATCCCATTTATGTTAAGAAAGAAGAAAATACTATACGTAAGAATATCTTAATTAATAACTTACTTCTACTAATGTACCCAATAACGTACCATAATCATTGTATGTGCACAGTTGTCTGCTATGTATGATAACGAAATTAGGATAAGGACTGACACCATCGCCCGCATTCAGGAATTGTAGAAGCTCCAGAAGTACGCTTAGGAAGTCGGCAATTCAACACAAGATCGATGATTTCAAGAACTCCAATACAAAGTTAGTTAAGTTTGGTACTTATGGGACTTGAGACTTGATGCAGTTCTATGAATACTATTTATTTTAGTCAAATGTATCACGTTTTGTTGATCTTATCAAATTTTATGTTCAGTTTTTCCTATATAACGTTTTCATTTTCTCCCCACGTAATTAATGTTTCTTATTTATTAAGGGCATTTTGGTAAAAGTAGTGCCCGGCCGGGTTAGGGTGCTACATTTTGGTATCAGAGCCGGTCTCCCTTTGTGTGCACTTCTGCACTGGGTAAGTGAGAATGTGATAAACTGGGAGTCGGTCTCAAAGGTTTCGATGGGTTTGAAAAGTTTTATGAAATGATTTGGTACATTTTTTCAAAGCATCAAGTCTCGACTCTCATCCGCTAGCAGTCCGAAGTCCTTACGCAAGGTGGTTATTTCTAACTAGTAAACGGAGCAAGATTGCATCAAAGACTATGTGACTAGTTAAGTATACTAGGAGTGCGATATAGTTATCATAGGACATTTATAAAAGATCTTGATATAACGATTAAGACCCGGAGAACGAGTCCAACGGGACACTCAGCTAAAGCATGCATTAGTTCAAGAACATCACTCTAAGCTACGATGAGGGGACACCTGACACAAGATGGGAGAATCCACAAAATGAAGTAGAGGCGTAATGCACGGCTAGGACATGGAAAAATGTCATTAAAAGTTGCAGCTAGCTAGTTTAAAAAGGGGAGAGCCACGATCTAGACCATGAATTAGTTAGAATAGCTCAGGATACTAGCTTGGTGATTTTGATCGTGGTGATCATTGGCATGGAGAAGATACGAGGGAAGATCACCAAGATTCTACTTGCGTGGAGAATTGGATTGGTGGAGCAAATGAGTAAATGGTGGGACAACACATAACACTGGTGGTGGTAACAAGGTTAAGCTAGCTTGCTTGAATCGTTCAATGGTTGTTGGCACGTCAAACACCCAAATCAGATTGAAATAAGAGTAAATGATCTGGCACGTCAACACATAACAAGGTTAAGCTAGCTTGCTTTCAAGCCGATTCATAAACGGAGTACGATGAGGAAGAGCACATTACAAGAACAAAGTAAAACACCACGTTATCGTACTTTAATGTGTCGTTATGGATATAGTGACAATGTCATTTCAGGTGAAGGCCTAATCGTGGAATGAGTCCTTTTAAGTCAGGACGAGTATGAAATTACTCATAATCAGGTGCTATGCTGATATGAAGATTGCCAAATTAGTAGCGAATGAATTTCGAGGACGAAATTTTATAAGAGTGTAGGAAATGTAACACCCCAATCTCAGACATATATGTATTCCCTAAATTACCCCCCTTTTGTTTGTAATTAATTAATAAACTAATTATTCCTTAGAACCCTAGCCTAAACCCTACGTGTGTGTATGTGTTTGAGAACACAATTGAGGGGCAACCACTACTCATTCCCTGGTTCGACGAAGACCACCGCAACTCCCGGGTTTCCATTGGCGATACCTCCTCCTCCACCTCTGCCTCTGTACCAATTTTCCCACGACTAGAAGCAAGGCCGAACCCTCCCAAATCACCAACAACCAATGGAAGCAGCGGCTGCCGGAAGCAACGATGACGGATCAATCGGCCGAGGCGATGATTTCAGGACATGTGAATTGAGGTGCTGTCTTCGACGGTACGGGCATGGACGGAGGACTCTCTCAAACAATGATGAATGGCGGGCGCTAGATCCTCCGAGACGTGGCTGAACATAAGAGGAATCGTGTTAAGCTATGGAAGAGGACCGGATAAGGAAGCGCGATGATAGAAGAGCTCCGAACAATGCCCGACCATGAGTGGATGATGGTCGGGGAATCAACCGGAGCTAACAAAGGGCTCATGGCAGCAAGGAGTTTTGAGCAAGAATGAACTATTAGATGTAGGACGAGGAATCAGATTGAGTCAAGTTTGGCACTCAAATAAGTAAGCAAGGAGTTTTGAGCATCAACGGGCTGTAAGATGCCGAACGAGGAATCAGATTGAGTCAAGTTTGGGACTGGAATGAGTAAGGTGTGTGGTAAAGGGGGATAGAGTAGTTTTCGTTATCAATATATGCACTTACGTTTATGTTATGCATTTCATTTCACACTTTATGTTTCAGTCATTCCTTATATGCTTTTACATTATGTTAATTTTCTTACATTCAGTCTTTACATTAAGTATGCATAGCATCATTGGAGCATAAGTAAACTGGGTTATGAGCCAAGACGATACAAGTTCAATTATAAGCTAATTAAGTGCAAGTTAATAAGTTTACATCTTCCCGTTGTCTAGGAGATCACCTAAGTAAGCTGACTCGCATAAAACTACACCACAAATTAATCCCGACTAGAGCACAAGTTTTTAAACTCTAGCCGGGTGCAGTATAGAGCAAGTATTTAAATTGTCAACCCGGGCTGATCCATGTACCCCTACTTCAATCGCTTAGGTTGTTATCTAGCAAACAACTTTTGGGTTCAGAGCTAATTAAACTACAAACTAAACAAGCAAAGAAAATTAAATAAAGGAAAATTCTAACTAAGGGAGCTTCACCCAGGAGTTGCTTCCCCCCTAACTAGCTACCAAGACTCGTTGGATTGGAACGATTGCTATGGGCAAGGTGACCGAGAACCATAGAGGGATGCAAATATGGTCGTAGACCAAAATCTCGATTGCTAAACAGAGGTAAACATTATAGGCCGTGTCACTTGGCCCTCTCGATTTAGGTAATCGGTGGTGACTTACTCCCTCACTCAACTCAAGGGTTGGACGGCTTAATCACGCTTAACGAATTTTCTTAATTCAACATTGAGGTTTGCCCTAAATTAACCTAGTTAGGTGACTTAAAAACCTAAAGGAAAACCAAATCGATTGAGTCTCCCTTGAAAGGAGGATTTTCCTCTCTGACTACGTTAATGTGGCTAATTAGATTGTAAAGCACCAACATGCACAAACCTAAGGATGCTAAGCTCAATTATGCACAATCCTTAGGTTGCTAAGCACCAAAATGCACAAACCTAAGGATGCTAAGCAAAAAACATGCCCGACCCTTAGATTGCTAAGCACAAGCATTCACAATCAACGTGAATAATTCCTTAATCATTGAATTAAAATACCCAATGACAATCATTCAATCGAAACAAGTAATCACAAAGTATTAGTTAGGGATCTACATCACCCAAGAGAAAAGAGTGAGTTTCTAGAGAGAGAGAGAGGGATTACAAATTTGAGCTCAAGATCTTCTTCTTCTTCTAGACTTGAATCTCCACCCAAGCCTCCAATGATGCTCCAAGATCACTCTAGCACTCACTCTCTCTCTCACTAGAACTCCCCTTTGGTATTTTTGGGCAAACCCTCAAGAGAGAAACCAATTCTTCTCCCCAAAAACCAGCTCTCTTTTCTCTCTCCCCGTTGTTGTCTTCATATTTGCCCGAAAGTGATCAGTTCACGGACGCGTTGGCCAGTTCACGATCGTGAACACCTAAAAGCGTCCGTGAACTCAGTCATCTCCAAAACGCACAGCTTTGTTTCCTGGGTTCATGGTCAATGGCTACTGTTCACGCTCTTAGAGACCGTGAACTGCCTTGTCGTTAGTAACTTCAGGAACCTCCCTAGACGCCTTGGTGTTCACGGTTTGTGATCAAAGTTCACGGTCTTGGGAGACCGTGAACTGCCTCGTCCGGCCGTGAACTGCGGCTGTTTCCTGGACGCCTGCACTTCACAGCTACAGGTTTTTGCACTTTTTGACTTCCAATTATCCCAAAATTCGACCTCGACCCTTCCACACGTGCTAGGACCTGAAATGTATCAAAACGAGCACAACCTAGTGTGAAATATGTCGAGGAACGATGAAATACTAAGCTAAACGAATAAGAAATGAGGGATAAAATGTGTACATTTGGGCCCGAATCATAAGCTCAAACTTATCAAGTCAAGTAAGCAAGTTGTGCCCGGCCATGTTAGGGTGTTACACTTCTTATTATAAAAAAAAACAGTTGTTTCTTAATCATCCCAATCGTCACTTTCAACCCATCTCCGCACCCCTCCAATAGACACGTTCACTTCTTCTTTCCACGTGCACAACTTCAGAAAAAGTTAATCTGCTTACTTGAAAATTCGTTAGCAGATACTAGCTAATATCCAAAATACATGAACTAGTATCCAAGTACTAAAGTATCTAGAGAACACAGACTAGTATTCAAGGTTTGCTAACTGATATCCACCATGAATCAACTATTATCCCAAATTCACAAACTAATATCTAGATAACACAAAATAGTATCCATGCAGAACATAATTAGCATCCAGATAACACATAAGAGTATCCATATTGAATACTAGTTGGTTGATTGTGGATATTAGTTGGTATCTGCTATCTGGATACTAGTTTGTAATGTTTTGAATACTAGTTTGTGCTATCTGGATACTTTAGTAAAATCAGCAGATTTGGATACTACTTCATACATTTTGAATATTAGTTAGTATATACTAACAACTTATGCAATTAGCAGAATAATTAGGCTGCAGAACTTCAACACCTTCATCAATTAAGGGCGATCTATCTTTTGTGGTTCACTGCCCACGTCTAGTCTAAGGATTTTGGGATTTGAGGCAATCATGGGTATACCAATATCAGACTCACCAATGATGATCTTAGTCAACATCAGAGATTGCTTAACCAATACATCCTCCAGCATCACCAACCTCCCCTATTGCCCCGGGAGGATCAAACCTGACTTCTGTTAATCAGCAACAACCTCCTATGGTCAACTCATTGGATATACATCTCTCTGTGACTCGCAACTTTGCAGGTAAATTCACTTTAACTTCATACTTCCTTAAGCATCGAATGGAATTTGTCACTGTTTGGTTTCTTGACACGGGTGCCACTGATCATATCACCTGTTCTATCTTGAATTTCTTAAGATATAAACCTATTCAAGGCATTCTCATCACCTTCCCAGATGGTTCCAAAACTCTTGCTACACATTGTCGTAGTGTCAAACTAACTTCTGAATTAGTCATTCTTGATGTTCTATTAGTTCCCGCCTTTTCATTCAACCTAGTCTCAGTTAGTAAACTCACTAATATCACAATAAAAATACCAATTAAAGCCAAAGTATAAACCTTAACCGGGTGCAATATAGGGCAAGTATGTTTAAATATCAACCCGAGCCGGAGCATGTACCCCTACTTTGATTGTTTGAAACATTATCTAGCAATTAGTTTTTGGTGAAAATAACGATATATAACTAAAACATTTGGGAAAGTAAATGGATTGGTCACTAATTGAGAAAGCTTCACCCAGGTGTTGCTCCCCCTAGATAACAATAATGACTTGTCGGATCGAATGCATAGGTGTGGTAAATGCGGTTATAAACCATTGGGAAGTGCAACTAGTGGACAAACGCCACTCGATCGGTCAATAGGCCAAGGGATTCCGATTCAAGCTACCAAGTTAGCTCTCTTGGCCTATCAACCAAGGGTTGCCTAGACTTCACCCTCGAATCGGAGTTCGGATGGCCAAATTACAACCAAACCTAGGTGCTAATACGAATTAAGAGGTTTTCCCTAATTTAAATTAAGTAGGAGACAAATATTTCCCAAGGAAACCCAACTTTTATAAGCCTTAACTCAAAGTGGATTCTCCTCTACCTAGGTTAAAATAGCATAAGACATTGAAATGCACAAACACAATCAATCTCATGAAAATGCCTCATAAATTTGCATTAAAACACACCC
The DNA here is from genome assembly GCA_946122785.1 of Linum tenue. Taxonomy (NCBI): domain Eukaryota; kingdom Viridiplantae; phylum Streptophyta; class Magnoliopsida; order Malpighiales; family Linaceae; genus Linum; species Linum tenue. The sequence goes on from CAMGYJ010000003.1 coordinate 34,658,618, forward strand.
ACACACTAATCATTCATTCCATACAAACATTCACATCATTTTAGCTAGGATTTATACACACCCAAGTTAAAAGAGAAACTACTCCAAGCTATGTAAGGAGGAAACACAAGGGAGAAGAAGGAAAACCATCTTGGAGATGCTGGCTTTGCTCCTTGTGGTGTATAGATCCTCCTTTGGGGAAGAAATTCCCAAAACCTTGCTTGGAGTTGAAACCCTAACCTCTTCTCTTCTTTGGTTTGTCATTTTCTCTCTCTAAAAAGTTGATGAAGACGAAGAAGTTTCTCACACTAGGTCTCTCCCCCTTTTCCTTCAGCTCATCCCTCCTTTTATACCTAGGTCGCGGTCAGTTCACGGTCCCAGTTCACGGTCGTGAACATCCTTCCTGGACCTTGATGTCGAGCAAATCCGCACCGTTTCACTTTGTCTGTTTACGGTACGGGGCTTGAGTTCACGGTCTTAGTGAATGTGAACTGACTGGGATCCAGTAAAGTGTGCATTCCGCTTCTAGACTCTTGGCGCTTCTCGGTCTGGGGCTTTGGTTCATAGTCTTAGCGACCGTGACAATGTTGGACTACAGTGAGGTGTGCATTTACCTTTTGAAACTTCAGCGCTGCACGGTCTGGGCCTCCTTTTCACGGTCCATAAGACCGTGAAAACTCAGCTTGTGCCGTGATCCTCAACTGCTCCCCCCCCCCCCTTTGACTCATTGTCGCTCCTTTTCATCCCACTTTCGATTATGTGGTCAGTTTCACCTGTTAGGATCTGAAATATACTAAAACAAAGTGTAACATAGCATGCAACCACACCTCATGGAGTACAAATGCATCAAACATCTAAGGAAAACGGGGATAAAATGTGTTTAATTAGACCCGAATCACTCCCCACACTTAGATGTTTGTTTGTCCCCAAGGAAACCATTTCCAAACAAGGCGATATCTCAACCTAACAAGATAACTTGGGGAAATATCAAAGGGCTCAAAGTGGCGAATCTCAATGGCTATTGGACATCAACACATGAACCGATACAATCAATATCGACATCCACCACAAACAACATTCAAATGCCTCAAGAATGTGAAAATGAAAAATTTTCACCATGTTAACAAACCAACACAAGTATTGACAAGACTACTCACCAACCACAACTAACCGTGCATAGAATTCAAGCCCAAGGCACAAACGAATTGGCAACATAGGTCCTCACCGAGGTAAGATATGAACATGCAAAACATGAATGAATCACAAATATGCACAACCATCAACACTCAGCCATATCGTCTCTTCACCATGGCGAAAACCTCTAAATGCTAGAGTTCACAGAACGATCATCATCACTAGCTTGTCCGGAGGTCTTAGACACGGTTACAAATGACTGGTAATTGTCTTGGACATGGGGAAAATGCCTTTTTGGGTGGTGGAAAACATAGCATGAGGTCCTACATCTTTAATCTAAGACCAAAGGTTCCATGGTTTCACTAGAACCTTTCCTACAATCAACGACCACTAGCATAGGCCAAAAACCACACTTCCCTACTCCCAAACCATAATCAACCACGAACTACATTCAAGCACACTTCCTCAGTCTATTCTTGCTATCAATAACTCAATCATAGTGGTGAAGGAGGTTAACAAACACTTAGGTGTTTGAATGCCTTGAGTGCAAAGAAACCCTTTCTAGAGCACACACTTAGACTTTTGTGGCAACTCTCTACTTTTATTTACCCCTTTTTATTACCTATTTTTCGTTTCCTTTTTTCTACTTTCCATTTCTTTTTTTTCTTTTTTTGAGGAGGTACAACAGAGTTAAACACTTGTCAACTTAACACTTAACGAACGATGCTCTCTATTAAGAACTTCCTCCAACACCTCTTCTTCATTCCTAGCAAGAACTGCGCAAAATCCTCCTATGTAGAACCTCAATGGAGCTCAAAAGTGAAAGCTCTAGGACACAAGAATGACTCACAACGGTTTAGACACGAAGAAAAAATGAGGGGCCGTTCTATTAATCACCATTAAGTTCAACAATCACAAAGCTCCTAATATTAGAACGACCCCCAAATCACATTGCTTAAAGGGGTTGACTATGGGATAACTTGTTTCGGGACAATCAACTTTTGGGTGTGGACTAATCTTATGCCTCCAACATACTCACTAGTGACAACGGTAAATGTTGCTTGCCATGGTAAGAGGGATCTAAGCACACAAGAAGAAGACGATCATCACAAAACTAACATGGCTACCTAATCACCCAATCATCTATTCCAATTTCACAAAATTCTATGCAAGGCAATTGTGATCAAAGAGTAACCAAGTCAAGATATCCATTCATTTAAGCATACATGAGAACTAGGCTTTTGAAGACACCTAATGCGATTCTCATTCATCATCATAGGACACACTCAATCACATGAAATCGATTTATGATCAATGGCAATAAATACGAGATTCACCCACAAACTGGCCACTTTGATTATGCAACACTTGGATCCTTCAAATTTGAAAATTTGGGCATATATCAAGGCTCCAAGCAATCAATCACAAACACAATCACAATAATAAACTACCCCCCCCCCCACACACTTAAGCTCGAGATTACCCTCAATGGCGTAAAAGTAGGGGTAGAGCTGGACAAGCTCGACATTGCACTCACGATAAAAAGGAAGAAAAATTCACAGATTTACTAGTTCACACATTAAAGAAAAGAAAAATAATAGAGTTCAGAGTTTCAAGTGGAGAAGTGGGGCAAATGAAATCAGCTCTGCCACATGTTTCACTCAGTCGACTACCTCTAGCTAGTCCCGGTCAGTCCTCCTCCTCGTCATCGGGTAGGACAACCTACTTGTGGGAAATCCACACCAGAAGATCGGTGGAGCGGTTCAGGTGGGTGTTAACCAGGGGTGAGTGATTCGGTCCACCAACTAGACTCCGGATGAGGAACCAGCGCCAGCTGATGATGGTGGTGGTGGTGGTGCGGCACAATGGCGACAACATGGAGCTCGAGTAGCCAGCTGTTTAGATGGAGGGACTTCTGGATCAGGCTCGACTGGAGCAGGGTCGACTTGTGGCCTTAGACCGGTCGAAGTTCAAAGTCCCTCGAGGTACTCAATCCTTCGCCCTCCCTTGAGCACTAGCTTCATGTTGTAAAGCGTCTCTAGGAGGAATGGCTCGTTCCGGCCTATGATGGATCATTCCGTCAAATCAACCCCGAAATGTCGGGCCAGCGTCGTGATGATGCCCCCCAAGTGCATCGTATCCACTCGATCACGCCTCAGGCATCATCTGGCGAATGTGGTACCCACCACTGATCCCAAATGGAGTTGCTCTGCTGGGCGGCTGAGGGTATGGAGGGCTATCAACCCTGTGTTGGTGATCTTGTGCCTAGACCTCATACCGGGGATGATTGAGTTCGTGAGAAGATCCTCCAAGGCGTCCGGAGCTTCACTGCAATGGTGTTAGAGCCCTTGAACTCGTTGTTTTGGTGCGCCGGAAGGAAGATGGCGTGGAAGGCCTGGTCATAGCAAAGGTCAGCTATGTACTGCTTCTCCGTCATGGTTATGTGTGTGGGGTCGAGCCCCATGGCCTGGACGAACTCATCATAGGTCAACACATGATGCTAACCTCCCAACGTAAACTTCACGTACGACCGGTTGCGCTTGCTCGACGGGATCACATGGGAGAAGGTGGAGTAGAACTCCACACAGAACGCGCGGTAGATGAGCTCGTCAAACGCCAGGAGGTATCGCCACTGGGGATGAATGAGAATCCCATACATCGCTTCCCGATATATGAACATGGTGAACAAGTACAGGTTCAAAACCTAGTGAGGTCCTGCCTCGTTGTACCTCGACTGCTCGAACATGGTGCTGTATTTCTTGTGGTTCACCAGGTGGTGAATGTACTCATGACTCGCCTCAACCATCCTAAAAAATATCAAAGACATGCCCCATACGTGGAAACATTCATAAAAAACCGATCATTGGGGAGAAAAGAATTCCCCCAGACTTAAGATTCCACTAAGGTCCTATGCCTTTGAAGGCTTTTCACAAGATCGGATTACAAAAAACTTAACCACAACCACGTATAAAGCTCATCGATACAAGGTTGTAGGTGATTCATGGTCCTTCCAAATTAAATATTGAACCCAAACCCTGCCGTGATGACTGCCAACCATCATTCACACATGTGTATCAAGTCATTTTTCCTTATACTGCACTTGGTTTGAATTCCCAGTTCAAACCACAAAATCATGCCAAAATTTTCCCACCAACGCTCAACTAACTTAACAAACACTTCTTGCAACATTCAATCAACCTAATTCGACATTCCCCTCACCTAATTTTATCATGCATGCAAAAAATTTCCGATTCTCCTCACCTAAGAACTCTAACCCGATTCTCAAAAAAATGACAAAGGACCTGGAGACGCAAGTAGGGTCGAAGAGGAAGGTGAGGAGAGGGCGAGGGTGTAAAAATATTGGACAAAAATAGCCCGGCGGAGCTCGCCAGAGTGTCATCGGTGCCTTACCGGAAATTGCCCACCCCGTAAAAAATTTGAGCCAAATTGCCTCAAAACTTCGGCTACGGGCGCCCGGGCGTGGGGATAATGGGTATGTGCTTGGATTTTGAGTTGGGTGACCGGGAGTCGCCGAAATCAATGAAAAACAGCAAGAGTTCGCAATTTTCCGAGAAGTTTCAGAGAAATCTAGCTAGGGGGGCGACGTGAAGTAAAGAAGAAGGTTTCACGCCCTTATATAGCCTGAGCCTGAGTTCACGGACAGAGGCTTTTGTTCAAGATCGCTAAGACTGTGAACATAACTCCCATGCCGTGATCTCGGGGCATAACATCGTGTTTCATAGAAACTAGAACTGCCCTTATTAACGGTCTGCACCCGTTGATCACGGTCTCTAAGTCCGTGTTAATGAGTCTGAAACCGTGAACTGAGTGAAAATAGGGCATTTCCAAAATTTCAAAACTCTACCCAATCAACCGTGCCCCTAATTCAAACACACTTCCAATCAATCAGACATAATATGCTGGCACGATGATACCCATTCAACCACTTGAACTCTTCTCAATCAAAAAAAGAGAAAATAAGGAAAAGAAAACAAACCGACATTGGGTTGCCTCCCAACAAGAGCTAAGTTAACGTCACTAGCTTGACATTGCGGATCTATCATGCTTGAGAGCACAAGGCCTCCAAGATTGGATCTGCCACGGTCTCGGGGCGAGGTTTGTCACCTCCCAACTTAAGCTCCAAAGGATGACCCTATTGGCCAACTGCCTTCGCTTTACCCTTATCCTTCTTTTGGTCATAAGCGCGATTCATCTATTCTCTCCTTGCTTTATTCTTCTTTCCCTCCTCAATTTCATGTTTCACATCACCACAAAGAACACAAGTAATAGTGGGGTTCACCTTGAGTGGCTCGCCTCCACTTCCAATCATACCATTCCAGTCCATTTCCTTCACATCATCATTCTTAGCCTTAGGATCAATTGACAGAGTAAGTTTCCCCTCTCCATCTCTCAAAATCAAAGTTCCCTCATTAACATCGACTAAGGGCTTGGCGGTGGAAAGGAAGGGGTGTCCTTGAATGAGTGGCATATCCATATCTTCACTGATATCAAGGATAACAAAATCCGTCGGATAGTAGAATTTGCCAACTCTCACTAGGACATCCTCCACAATACCTCTATGAGTAATGACAGAGAGATCAGCCAATGTGACACTAAGCCTAGTAGTCTTTAGCTCACCTAGATTCAACATCCTAAAAAGCTTGTAAGGCATCATATTAGTGCTTGCTCCCAAGTTCGCCAAAGAGTTTTCTATATGATGTGTTCCGATGCATAGAGGTATAGTGAAACTACCTGGATCTTGTTGCTTCTTGGGAAACTTGTTGAGAATGAAAGCGGAACACTCCTCGCCCAAGGTGATATTGGCGAGGTCTTCATATCTTGGCTTCTTGTCGAGAAGCCCCTTGAGGTACTTGGCATACCTTGGCAAGTGGGCCATTGCTTCCAAGAATGGAATTGTGATATGGAGCTTCTTGAGCATCTCCATGAACCTGCTACATTCCGCCTCCAATCGGCCCTTGTGGATCCTCATGGGGAAATGAAGAGGAGGCTTGTACTCAACCACTCGTGGTTGTGTCGCCAATGCCTTCTTAGTCTCTTCTTCCTCTCCTTCCATGTATTCTTGCTTGTCGACCGTTAGAGGAGTCTTCTCTTCTTCGGTTACTTCCCAAGCAACAACTTGTTCGTTCACCTTCCCGCTTCTCAACTGAATAGCATTCAAACCGACATTTTGATCTTTGGGGTTGACAATAGTTTGAGAGGGAAGACCTCCCCTTAGTCTCTCGGTGAGGATCCCGACAAGGTTGCCTATTTGAGTCTCCAAGTTTTGAAGACTCGCTTGGTGGCCTCTCAATCCTGCCTTAACCGAAGAAAACTTTGTTGTTGCCACATCACAAATTGTGCAATCTTCTCGAACTTTTGGGTGCTCGTGCTCACAAAGGTGGTCACTAGGTATTCAAGCTTAGCAAACTTATCGGGTTGTTGTTGTTGGAACCCTTGATTACCTTGCACTTGGAATGGTTGTTGGGAGTTCAAGCCTTGAAATTGTGGCCTTTGTTGAATGAAGGGAGGCCTTGATTGATAATTCCCTATCGGTCCTTAAAAACCGGGGGTATCTGATTACTAGGGGAAGACCAAGCGAAGTTTGGATGGTTCCGCCACCTCGGGTTATAAGCTTTGCTATAGGGATTGATTCCACCAAACGTACTCCTCTCTCGGTATCCCTTCTACCGCTTCTTGTCAAGCCCCAATCGTACCCTACCATATCTTCAAGCATTTGGGTCACCTGGGGTGGAGTCATGTTCATCAATTTCCCTTGACATAGAGAGTCAATTAGTGTCTTGTCATCTCGGAGGAGACCACCATAGAAGGTCTCAATCCGAAACTGTTCTTTAAATCCACGATGTGGCCATTGGAGGAAGTAGTCGAAATACCTCTTCAATGCATCCCTCAATGTCTCATCCTCATCTTGTTCAAAATGGGTGATCTTCTTGCGCCACTTCGCCGTCTTGGAAGGTGCGTAATATCGGGTCATGAACTTGTTGAGAAAGTCGTCCAATTAGGTAATCGAGAGGGGTGGTCTATTTTTGAGCCACCTGAGCACATTCCCCGCAAGAGAGTAGGGTAATAGCCTCAAATTCAAAGAATCTTTGGGCACCCCATTTATCTTCAAACATCTCGGGATCTCGATAAACCTTTGAACAAGCTCCCTCGGAAACTCATCTCTAAGCCCATGGAATTATACATTGTTTTGGATCATTATGACGAGGTCGGGCTAGATCTCGAAATTGTTGGAAGGCACGTGCGGATGTAAAATGGTGGGTTGAATATCCGTCGCCCGTGGAGCCATGAAGTAGCATTGGTCATTGGTTACTCCCAGCTCCCGCTTGAGCTTCTTGATTAGCCGCAATCTTGGCTTCACTTCCTTCCTCTTCGGATTCAAATTCTTCCTCAACTGCAACTTCTTCAACTTTGGGACCAACTTGTGGTTCTCCCCTCTCCTCTATCCTTCTTCTTGCTTCCGCCAGCTCCCTCTCACGAGCCAAGAGTCGGAGAGTGCGGTTGAGATTCTCGTCTAATGGCGCTAAAGGTGTCGGATTACTCCGGGTCATACACCCTCCTGCACACACTCAAAAGAATCAAAACTAGTGTACCAGAAGGAAGATTCACATAAACAAAAGCAAAAAGTAAAGCCAGATTAACACCCAAAAATCTTTTCGAAATAACAGATCGGAAGTTCCCCAGCAACAGCGCCAAAAACTTGACTCGTCCCGAATAATACAATAAAAATCTTAATTAAGGCCCAAGTATAAACCTTAACCGGGTGCAATATAGGGCAAGTATGTTTAAATATTAACTTGGATCAGACCATGTACCCCTACTTCGATTGTTTGAAACATTATCTAGCAATTGGTTTTTGGTGAAAATAATGATCTATAACTAAAACGTTTGGGGAAGTAAATGGATTGGACACTAATTGAGAAGGCTTCACCCGGGTGTTGCTCCCCCTAGATAACAATAATGACTTATCGGATCGAATTCATAGGTGTGACGGAATTGCACCTAGTGAATAAACGCCACTCGCTCGGTCAATAGGCCAAGGGATTCCGATTCAAGCTACCAACATAGCTCTCTTGGCCTATCAACCAAGGGTTGCCTAGACTTCACATTCGAATCGGAGTTCGGACAACCAAATTACAACAAACCCTAGGTGCTAATACGAATTAAGAGGTTTCCCTAATTTAACTTAAGGAGGAGACAAAAATTGCCCAAGAAATCCAGCTTTTACAAGCCTCTACTCAAAGGAGATTCTACTCTACCTAGGTTAAAATAGCATAAGACATTGAAATGCACAAACACAATCAGTCTTCTTGAAAATACCTCATAACTTTGTATTAAATCACACCCACACACTAATTATTCAATCCATACAAACATTGACATCATTTTTGCTAGGGTTTACACACACACAAGTGAAAAGAAAAACTACTCCATGCTTGGTAAGGAGGAAACACAAGGGAGAAGAAGGGAAACCATCTTGGAGATGCTAGCCTTGCTCCTTGTGGTTTAGAGATTCTCCTTTGGGGAAGAAATTCCCAAAACCTTGCTTGGATTTGAAATCCGAACCTCTTCTCTCTTTTGGTTCATAAGTTTCTCTCTCTTAAAAGCTGAAGAAGAAGAATTTACTCACACTAGGTCTCTCCCCCTTTTCCTTCATATCAGCCCTCCTTTTATACTAGGTCGCGGTCAGTTCACGGTCGTGAACATCCGTCCTGGACCGTGATGTCGAGCAAATCCGCACTGGTTCACTTAGTCTGTTCACGGTCTAGGGCTTGAGTTCATTGTCTTAGCGACCGTGAATTGACTGGGATCCAGTGAGTTGTGCATTCCGCTTTTATACTCTTGTCGCTTCACTGTCTGGGGCTTGAGTTCACTGTCTTAGCGACCGTGAATTGACTGGGATCCAGTGAGGTGTGCATTCCGCTTTTATACTCTTGCCGCTTCACGGTCTGGGGGCATTGGTTCAAGGTCTTAGCGACCATACGCTAGTTGGAATCCATTGAGGTGCGTATTTAGCTTCTTGAACTTCAGTGCTTTACGGTCTGGGCGCCCTTTTCACGGTCCATAAGACCGTGAAAACTTAGCTTCCGCCATGATCCACAGCTGCTTCCCCCATTTGACTCATTTTCGCTCCGTTTCGTCCCACTTTCGATTCCGAGGTCAGTTTCACCTGCTAAGATCTAAAATACACTAAAACAAAGCTCAACCTAGCGTAAAACCACACCTCACATAGTACAAATGCATCCAACATCTAAGGAAAACTGGAATAAAATGTGTACAATTGGACCCGAATAACCATACCAATATCTCTTACCTTTGAAGCCAACATTTTTCACATTCAGTACCTTCAAACCACGAGGAGGATTGATTTTGCCCAATAGACTAGACGACTTTATCGACTTACCATGCATTCAGGAGACACTACCACCTTCGTTAATTCCATCAAGACAGAAAACCTTGCACCTCAATCCTTTGATCTATGGCATTGGAGGCTTGGTCATCCTTCAATTTTTTGAGCCAAAGATTTACAGAAGACTATACCAAATATTTCTATAGAATCTTTTTGTCATTGTGATGTTTTTCACCTCTACAAACAGAAACATTTACCATTTTCTTCAAGCCAGTATTGGCAAAGAGCAATTTTGAGCTCATTCATGTTGATATTTGAGGCCCTTTGGCCACTGCCAGTTCAAATGGTTATCACTATTTTCTTACCCTAGTTGATGATAGATCTATATGTGTTTGGATTTATCTTATGAAGCATAAACTTGAGGCCACACAGTTGTTACTAGATTTTTGTGTCCTAGTTAGTACTCTCAATACAACCAACAAATCAAAATCATCATATCAGATCAAGGGGCTGAATTCCAAATACCTGATTTCTACTCTCAACATGGCATTATCCATAAAATGTCATGTGTTGCCACTCCACAACAGAATTCTAGAGTAGAAAGGAATCATCAACATATCCTAAATGTTGCTAGAGCTCTAAATTTCAATCTAGCTTACCTCTGAAATTCTGGTTATACTTTGTGCTTCATGTAGTTTACCTTATTAACAGGTTACCTACAGTAGCTCTAGAAAATAAAACACCTTATGAGCAACTAATGGTTCACCACCTGATTTATCTAACTTAAATGTGTTTGGTTGTCTTTGCTATGCCAGCACACTTGCACACAATAGAACCAAATTTTCTCCTAGAGCTAAACCTTGTGTCTTCTTCGGCTATCCTCCTAGAATTAAAGGTTATCGTCTTTATGATCTAACAGACCAGAAAGTCTTCTTCTCTAGACATGTGATCTTTCATGAAAACATTATCCCTTGTCTTCCCCTTCCTTTTGCCAACTCTTCTACACTGCCTACTGAAAATTCTCATGTCCCTCAACCAATACAAAATTCATTTCCTTCCTTTCCACCAGATAATTCACTGCCTCCTTATGATAATCCACCTTCTTCTGTTGTTCCACAAGATCCAGAACCACAACCAGAACCTACCTCTCCTTTTTCTCCTCCTAAAACTACCACACCTCCTACCTATTATACCACTTCTTCTGATCATACTCCACCACTGACTACATTACCTTCTTCTTCTCCATCTCTTTCTATTGCTCTTTGTAAGCAACCTAGACACACTGGACCACCAGTCAAATATCAAGATTATGTCATGAAATTTCATACCAACACTGACAAACATTCCTATCCATTGAATGCTTGCATTTCCTTTGATAAACTATATTTGGAATATAGGAAGTATGTATGTGTTGTGGATATCGCTTTGTTGCCTAAATCCTTGTAAAAGGCTATGCAAGATGAAAGGTGGAGGACTACTATGAATGAGGAAATCAGGGAACTAGTTGCTAATGGAACCTGGGATGTGGTTAACTGCCCTGCTGGGAAAAGACCTATTGGTTGCAGATGGGTGTTTACAATTAAGTATAACTCTAACGGAACACTTGAAAGGTATAAAGCTAGGCTTATTGCCAAAGGCTTCACTCAAATTTATGGAGTTGATTTTATGGATACTTATTCCCCAGTTGCAAAATTAAACTCTATCAAGACTCTTTTAGCCATTGCAGTTGCCAAAGATTGGTCAAACCAACTTGATGTTAGCAATGCATTTCTGCATCGAGATCTTGATGAAGAAGTGTATATAGACTTACCACCTTGACTATCTCAAGATGGTTATGTTTGTCGTCTTAAGAAGTCCCTTTATGGTTTAAAACAAGCTTCTCATCAATGGTTCTCTAAATTAACTTCAGCCTTACTCAGTTTTGGGTATGTTCAGTCACAAAGTGACCACTCTCTTTTTATTCATCATGGCAACCAAGGTACTTCTGTCTTGCTAGTTTATGTGGACTACATTATAATGGCTGGGGATGATGTTAAGGGAATGGCAACTCTTAAGGTTTTCTTGCAATCTCAGTTTAATATTCGTGATCTAGGCAATCTTCATTTCTTCCTTGGATTAGAGATTACCACATCACAGGGGGGTTTGCATATCTCTCAGCGCAAGTATTGCACTAATCTTTTACATGATACTGGTTTTGTAGACAGCAAGCCAGTTTTTAATCCAATTGATATGAAGACCTATTTAACTGTTGATGATGTTCCTTTGCTTGAGGATAATGTTTTGTACAGAAAAATTGTTGGGAGACTTCATTATCTCATCATCACACGACCAGAAATCACCTTTGCAGTGCAACAACTTTCTCAATACAAAGCTACACCAACTTCATCTCGTCTCCAGCTAGCATACAGGGTACTACAAAAAAGAAGTAGCTTTTAGAGAAGTACTTTTCAAAAAAAGAAGTTGAGTGTTTGGCTGAAAAACTATTAGAAGTGCTTTTTAATATGAGAGAATGTGTAAAATGACTATAAATGACTTATAATATAAAATATGAATAAATATTCTAAAGAATAAAGTAGTCAAAATGGATCTTGTTAGATTTTTTTCCGGTTATTAGGCTTTCCATTAAGCTCACTTGTTCCACTGACCAAGTCGCATAAAAAAGCTGAGATTGACATCTTATAAGAAACTAGCAAAGCTCAAATGTGTAATTGAAAGTTTCTAACAAAACTACTTTGCTGCAAAGCTATACAAAATCAGTGATCCCCAAGTGCCAGCAGCTTAATGTCCTCTCATAGTTGGGAGAGAATCACTTCCCATGTTCTTGCTTGTTCTCCAAATACCCGCCTATAGCATTCCTTCCAAACCAAGCTACAAATCCAACACCTGATAGCACCAATAACAGGCCCTTCTTTTCCCTTTTTCACCTTCATACATAGTTCCTGCAATAGCTACTCCCAATATGTTTTCCAGCTATAGAACAGACTCCCAAATACCACTGCAAACAGATTGCCAATAAAATCACATTCACCAAATAGATGGTATCTACTTTCATCCTCTTTTGCACACATCCTCTTTCGAATTCCCTTGAGTTGTCTTGCAATTCTTTTAGTCTGTGCAGGATCATGTGGAAACTTGAGGCTGATTTGAAGTTCTCGGTGTGGTCGATGTATAGGCAGCTGGCTATGAATGAATTCAGAGGCTTCCAAGATTTCCCTGTGGACAAAATTTGGAAGACTATTATCCCTAGCAAAGTTTGCTTCTTTCTTTGGCTTCCAAGAGTTCTTACGCGGGATAACCTGAAAAAGAGAGGGATATGTCTTGCTAACAGATGCAGCCTATGTTTGAATAAGGAAGAAACTGCAGTTCATATATATGTGGATTGTGTTTATGTGAAGAACGCATGGAGGGCAGTCTACTGCAGGAGGAGTTCAACACCTAGAATTGATGGAGATATTAGGAATAATATAACTCATTGTCCCGGCGCAGGAGGAGATGGGATCGAAAATGGTTTGATGAATGCTCTCTTCATGCTTTGTGGTGGGTTGTGTGGTTTGAAAGGAACCGAAGAGTGTTCGAGGATAAAGCACTATCACCTATGGTGGTTGGTAAGAAGGCGGCGAAGAATGTTATGGAATGGATTGTCGCTACTGGTAAAGTAGAGGTGGGGGAGGGTTTAAGTTGGCTGTCCGAGATTGGAATGGGATCATAATGATAACTTTCAGGCTTGATTATTGAATGGGGTGTGAGTTTGGATGGTTGTATGGAAGCTCGTTATGGTGTGTGGGAGTGGGGTGGTATGTGTGGGTTAACAGGGTGTTGAGTGGATCTCTTGCCATCGCCGTGGGGTTTTGAAGGTTCGGTTTGGCGTTTGTTGTTGCTGGAAAAAGTTTGGAACTGAGCCTTCTGTCATGCCCGGTGATTTTTCCACTGGTTGATGCTGTTGTGGGGTGGGGACTGGTTTCTTCGTGTGTTTGCCTCGGATGGGGGGTCTCATAATCTTGTTGTATTGTTTTTGTTCCGGGTGCTTTGTTTGGCGCACAAGGGTGGTCTGACCCACCTAGTGTGTTGGTGTTGCAAGGTTTTCGTTTGCTTTTTGTCATTTTTTTTGTTTTTCCGTGTAGCGTTACGCATTTTGGGGTTGGATCAATGCTTTTGATCCTTGTACCCTATACTTCCTTTTATTACCTTTCATTCTATTTTAATAAAGTCATCGCCATTATAAAAAAAAGCATCAGTAATTATTCCCAAAGCTCTGAGCTTATCCTGCGTTAGAATTCGATTGAGGATAATAAGCCACGCAATGACCCTACGACTAGGAAGAGTGAATCTACCCCAAATAAGCTACCACCAGGGGACTATAGGCTTGCGAACTCGAATCAATTCCCAAACCATCTGCACTGAAAATTTCCTCATAATTTTACCTTCCCAAAGCACATTCTGCTGGCTATCTACATACATTCTATACTGGAACCACCCTTGCAGCTTTAGCAATTGATGACAAAGCCAAGAGCCTGTCATCGTAGGCTTTAGCTCCCAGATAGATCAATTTTTAAGCCTATATCTCTGTATCCACGCCACCCAAAAGCTCCCCCTGCATGAATACCAACCACATGAGACGAGCTATACAAGCCATATTCCTAGTATGAAGATCTCTTAATCCCAAGCCTCCCTCTTTATTTGGCACTGCTAAGATATCCCAGGCAACCTTTGCTTTTCCTGTGCCTTCCCCAACCCATAGGAAGTCTGAGCAGATCTTTTAAATACGTTCAACAACCTTCTTAGGCAAGACAAATATGGACATCCAATACTGGCAAAGAGAGTACAAGACAGAGGAGACGAGCTGGAGTCTTCCTACATATGAAAGTTTACTAGCTCTCCAACCCCTAATACGACTAGTTAAACGATCCACTAAAACCTCACACTCCCTGCTAGTGAACTTGCTAGACACCAAAGGTAAACCCAGATATCTAACAGGTAGGTGTCCCTCCTTAAAACCAGTAAGAAGTAAAGCATTGTCTTTATACTGTATAGTTTGGCCACCCAAGAAGACGTCACATTTATTCGGGTTGCTTTTCAACCCAGACATCCAGTAAAAATCATCCAATAGACATTTAACCTTATTTAATGCTCTTGCTGACCCCTCAATGAAGATAAGTAAATCATCCGCAAAACAAAGGTGCGTCAGATTCAACTCCTTACACTGAGGGTGATAAGGGAGAGTGGATATCTGATCAGCTTCATCCAGAATCCCAGTTAGAGGCTTCAGTGCAATAGTAAACAGGTAGGGGGATAGTGGATCCCCCTGCCTGACTCCTTTCTTTGCCTCAAAATGTCCAAACAGAGCCCCATACAAACTCACACTAAAAAATGCAGTACTAAGACAAGCACGTATCTATTCCGTACAGATATCAGGAAAGTCCATAGCTTGCATGACCATAAACAGATATGACCAATCAACAGAGTCAAAGGCTTTTTGCAAGTTTATCTTAACCGCACTTCTAGAAGTAATATTTTTATCGGAGTAGTTCTGAACCATTTCCTGGGCCATTAGGATATTATCAAGTATACTTCTACCTTTAATAAAAGCAGATTGATTCTGAGTAACAACACTAGGGAGAACCTGTTGAATTCTGTTTGCTAAGACCTTGGATGCTATCTTGTAAACTATGTCGATATAAGCGAGAGGTATAAAAGAAGTTAACCTATCAGCATTCGAGGTCTTAGGTGCTAAAGTCAAGGAAGCATTGTTCATACCTCTAGGCAAAGATTTGGAAGCCAAAAACTCTTGATTCCCAGCTAATACATCCTTGCCAGTTATCTCCCAGAACTTCTGATAGAAGTTTACTGACCAACCCTCAGGGCCAGATGCCTTGGCTGGATCCATGGAGAATAATGAAGGTATTATTTCTTCATCAGAAACTGGAAAACACAACAATATTTTTTCTGCTCCATTCAACTTCTTTGGCACATAAGATGCTACCTGCTCAAACTGTGGCCTGAGTTCAGTGTTTGCTGTACCATATAGCAACTTCTAAAAGCCAACCGATTATCCTACTATCTGCTCAGATTCTGTTATTGTTTGCCCAATATCCAGCACAATATGCTTATCTGTTTCCTGCTCTTCTGATCTTAACAGATCTATGAAAAAATGCAGAATTTGAATCACCTTTTGATAGCCACTGGATTCTTGATTTCTAGTGATAGAAACTCTCCTCAGCCTGGTGGAGCTGGTGATAACGTGTTGTTGCCAACCTCTCTGCCTCATAATGTGCAGCAGAAGGATCCTCAAGAGCTTCCAATTATTGTCTTTTCATCTCCTGTTCAGCTTCTCTCACCCTTCCAGAAATATCTGAAAATTCCTCTCTATTAAACTCCTTCAAGGCCTTCTTAAGCTTCATCGATTTCCTTTTATATTGTTGAATTGGAGATCCCTCTACTTGCTCCTCCCAGCATTCTCGCAGTATTGTCCAGGATCCCTCATGAGAGAGCCACATGTCAAAAAATCTGAAAGGCTTGGAGAAGGATTTCCTTAGTACCTTAGGATGCAATAGAATACCGCAATGATCCGAAAAGAATGGGGCCAAGAACTCAACAGTGGAATCCGATAGACGATCAAAGCAATCATCATTGAATAAAAATCTATCAAGCTTTCTAGCGACTGGATTTCCTTGCTGATGATTCGACCAAGTAAAGAAAGGGCCAGAGGCTTGATGATCTACTAACTTCACATCCTCCACCCAACTTCTGAAGTCCATCATGCTACGTGTAATAGAAATTTCATTTGAAGCTTCCATAGGATTAATGATTGCATTGAAATCGCCTTCCACGGCCCAAGGAAACCCCTGTACACTCCACCTCCTCATTGTGTTATACGTGGATAAACTCTCAGCCTCCACATTTGATGCATAGACCACAGTAAAAAGAATTGCTCAGTTTTGGAGATAGATACTAAAGCATGAATAAAACAAGCACTTTTTGACAGCACTCGCACTTGAATACCCTATTACCATGCTAACCAGATCCTGCCAAGTTTATTATGTGTATAGTTATCTGCAACAGTAAAGTCAGCAAACTTCTCCTGAATCTTTGGAGCATTCTTCTCTTGGACTCTTGTTGCCATCTTGTTAGATTTCTTTTATATTAAATAATATGATTTTATAATTTATTTTACTTTTTAAAATGATAAAAGTGAAATAAAATTATATTTTATGAAATAAAATTAAAATATGTTAGGGATAATCTTATATTTTCAAAACAGTTTTTCGCAGAAGCTCGAAATCGGAGCTTCTCCTTTTATGTTATACAAAAGCGGTTTTTAGCTTTTCTAAATTCGAGATGTTACAGGTGTTTGGCCCTGCTTCAGCTTTTTAAAATGGAAAGCAATTCTAAAAGCCGGGAAAAACATTTGAAAAATTCGTACGATGTTCGGATATAGATTAGAGAATTTTTGGAGCTTTATTTCTAATTTTAAAAATAGGTGGAAAGAAATTTTTTTAAATAAAATACTATCTGAGACATCTTGTTGAGTTCAATAATGTTTAGTAAAACAATAATACTTTATGTTTATCAAGAAATTATTTGATGATTTTTTGAGTCGATTTGATAATTATAAAATTTATAAGACATTTGTTTTAATTTATTAAATTACTGTATGCATATATTTTATTAATTTTTAAATTTTTTGGAAAAAGAGAACATTTTTGGTGCGTTATAAAATGTGGAAACAGAATTTTAGACCTTGGTAGTATAGATTTAAGGTTTAATTCACCTGCATAGTCATAACTTTCACGGTTTTGACAAATATAACCACTTTTTGAAAAATACACAAAAATATAAATACAATTTTGAAACTAAATTGACAACTTTAGCCATTTCCGTTAAATACTTTAACGCCGGTAATAACTCTGTGAAAAACTTGGATGTTATGCTGATGTAGACGCCACCTCGACACCCACGTCAACTCTCACTCCACATGGCATGCCACATCATATTTTAAATTAAAAATAATTTTTTTATTATAAAAATTGTGATTCCTCTGCCGCTCGACGGTAGCTTAGAAGTAAAATCCTCTCTCTCGCTGGAAGCTTCTGAGCCGAATCAGAGCAAGCAATCGGAGAGGTGATGAAATTGGGGGATGCAGCTCCGACAGGGGCGAGAGGCTTGTAGACCGCCAAACCCAACCGAGATTAAAGGACCGAATGTTTCAACATTGCTTCTCTGTCCTTCCATTAGCACCTCGGGAATTAACAACAAAGACGAGGAAGGTTTTTGTTCGCCATGGAAGTTTCCTTCCTCCGATGAGGTGGAATCCAAATTCGAGAGAATCATCAGTGAGGGGATGTGATTGGGTCGGTAAAGCAAGGTTTCTCAGGGCCTAGAGTTCGGCCCCCTTCAATGGCGGTTCTCAAACCTTGGAATCTGGTAATCCCCAAACCCACTGATTCTCCCTCTTTCTCTCCTTAACAAGCCAAAATCACAAAACCCACAAAAACCCATCTCTCATAATTCGATTTCGAGCAAGAAAACTCACCAATCTCCCTTCTCCCTCTCCTGCCCTTCCTCTCTCCACCTCCCACCAACTGCACCGCGACGGCGGCTAAAGACAGTTGAAGTATATGCTAATCGATGATTCAAGGTACAACAAAAAGGAAGAGGACAAAGTGTATGGCGGAGGCTGGGTTTGCGTTGTTGACGATTGAAGGGAGGGGATGCTCAAAGACCATTCAGGGAGCTGACTGGCAGAGGCGTAGTATGCAGCGCCCAGCGGCAGATGGGGCCTTCTCCCCCAACCCAAAGTTACCGGATCTGGATGGCAAACAGAGAAAGAAGAGAGGATGAAGCCGGCAACGATGAGACCGATGGCTCGGAGAAGAAGAAAAGAAAGAATTCCAAACGACAGAAGAGGGAGACGGGTCGCTGGAGGGTTTCTCGAAGAAGAGGGAGAAGCCGAATTTTCCTTTTTTATATTTATTTATTTGGAGCATTTCCACCAAGGCATGATTTTGACGGAAAATCACCACGTCAGCGGAAGTGGTTAGTCCAGTCAGCACTTCAAACGATTCCGTTAAAGTTATTGACGAAATGACTATTTTAGTGTATTTTTCAAAAAGTGGCTATATTTGTCAAAACCGTGAAAGTTATGGCTATGCAGGAGAATTAAACCTAGATTTAAAATTAGTTTATGTTTAAAAAAATAAGAAGAAGGGGTTAATTAGGGTGTAAATTGTATTTAATAATTTTGGCTAATGTTTTGAGTTATCCTAAGTCAGAATTTTGAAAATTTAAGAGGGAAAAGATTTTTGGAAATTTATGAGATTTATTTAAACAATTTTTGAGTTAATAGTAATAGGTTAAGTCTTGAAATTTTGGGAAAAAATTTCATTGTTTGAGAAAAATTATTTACAAGAATTTAAGGGCCTTTTTAAAGAGTTTATGGACTAAGCTGGGAGGATGGGAAAATGTACGTTGCAAGGACCAAGTTAGAGTAATACTGACTAAGGGTTAGTATCTCTTCGAATTATAGGTTCTCGATATGCGGTTGACTGAGGCTCACTGATTAATAAGTTGAAGGTCATCGGTTTTCGAGATGATTGTAAATTTTAATTTTTGAGATTTACTATTGTGTGTCATATCTGCCTATATACATTTTATATGATGCATGTGATTGCGTGTGAGTTATGCTTCCAGCTATATATATATTATATTGCATGCTCTATTTACAAGTAAGTTGAAGTTTAACAAACGAGTTTTCTTTTAAGAAGTACTTCACGTTCAAGAAGGTGAAATAGTTTCAAGATTTTCAGTCACTAGCGTCTGTCTGTTGCCGTTTGAGATAGAGCAGCAATTATGCTCTTTAGACTTTTAAGATGAGCAACAGTTATGATCTTGAAAATCGTGGGGATGAATCATTGAGACTTCCACGATAAGTTTAAGTTTCCGGAAAGCCTGGATAGACTCTCATACGTATGAGTTGGACAACCAGACTAGCTAGTGAGGGATACCCGTGTCAGTCAACTATTTAAGTCGAGATTTGAGTTTTAAGAATGGAGAGTAACATAAACTCCCATACGGTTTCAAGTACTATTCTATAGAGTTTTAAATGTAAGGGCATATACTGACCCCAACTATACTAGACAGATCAAGATTAGCAAGTTAGAGGGGCTCAACACCATCGTTGTTGAGGAATGTCGAAGGCTTTTAATTCATGCACTCAAAGGCTTTTAATTGAGCAACCAACAATTGAGAGTTCTAAAAAAACTCTTGTTCTTCACTTTCCAACCTTCCTCTTGCATTTCCATCGTCTAGGATGTAAGATATGAACCTCTAAAGCAAGCACCATGAAATGGGTTGAACACTTAGTCAAATTCTTCTCTTTTTCCTCCGAATATTGATGGATCCTTTGACAAGCAATTCAACCTTGTTTAAGGGGTTAATTACGATCATAATAGTTCCCCCTTCTTTAAAAAGGTTTGCCCTCAAAGCTGGTTCACTCCTGCATCCAAAATCATCAACAAAATTATCCCAAAAAGGATCGCAAAAGGGAAACTCTATAGCCGGCAATTCAAACTCCGGGGAGCCTTTTGATTCGGAGATTGCACGATTTGGAACTTCTAAGGACTATTGACTGTTTGAATGGGCCTTGCCTTGGGTCCAGGAACCTCCACCAATTGCTGCCAGCACCTGGAACTGAACGATCAACCTCAATTCACCACGTTCCATTTTCCCGCCGTCGGAAAATTCAAAATCCAACCACACCAACGTAGATTCCGGCGACCAGAAATCGAAATTCGGGAAACCAATCCAAACATTTTTCGTGTTGACTCTCATAAGTGAACCCAGAGTTCCATTCACGTCGAATCAACCCCGAACTCTACAACCAATTCGGGGTTGTTTTTCAAAGTTCGTCACGTTATGCTCTGAATTTGACGAATTGGGCGTTTTTAATTCATAACCTTCCATTCTAATTTTCTTGTCTCCACATGTTCCTCGTTTGGAAACAAACATATTTTCATAGCTGGCTTGATCTAGATCGTTCCACAGTTTCGCCACCCAATTCACTCTCTTTCCTCTCATGCCTCGTTGTCGACCACAAACAACTGGTGACCTCGTTGATTGTTCGAAGGATTTTATGCCTTCGCAAAGTAGTCAACCTGAACCCTCCTCTCTCCATACTTGTCCTCTTTCTTGTGCCTCCAGATTCTCCACCTTCACGAGCTCTAATCGACGCCATTTGCTACTTATCAAAGCAAACCTCCGATGGGGATAATGGTTTGAGCCCAATCCACTTCCTGTTGTTCTTGAATTTGTAACAATTGGAGCCGCCATCATGCGTAACGACTCGATCAAACTGCCAACGCCTCCCAAGTAGTAGATGAGTTGCTTGCATTGGCGCTACATCGTACATGAGTTCATCCTTGTAGCTGCTGACTTCGAATGTAAGTTGCAATGTTGTCAAAATTGGACCGGGCAGCGATCCGGATTATCGAGAGATTTAAGGTTTATCGAATAACCGGTATGAAACCAGTGATAAAATCGGTGGCATATAAAATTGAGAATTCTATACCGAATATACATAATCAATAGAACAATTCATCTAAAATTGTATGTTTCTCTTCTTTATTTAATGTTGCTTTGACTATTGGAAGAACTAGTGCAGGAGGTGGATCGGCGGAAACGAAAGGGAGAAGATTAGAAGACCAATTTGGCAATTCTAGGTTAGGTAGGTAGGATAGGAATGAACATTTCCTTCATTTCCCTTTTTTTGGTTCTTTTTCTTTTTTATTTAACATATCTACTTACGGTAGATTCCACTTTTGATAAAGAAACTTTTTAAAATTCAAATTTCAAAGGCCCCATTACCGGCGGTTCGGTTTCATCGGTACCACAGGCTAACCGGGTAAACCGATGAGCACCTGGACCACCATCATTGTTATTGTTTTTGCACTGCCATGACCGGATCTATGGGCGGTTCCTGTTTTTTAGGTTGAACCGGCCGGTCCGGCCCGTTTTTCACAATAGTGGAAATTTGAGCTCTTCATGTTACCTTCATTGCTCCGTAGTCGTTGAGTTAATGCAGACTGTAAGGTTCAGGGTGCTTGATCGTTTCCAGTCCCAATTTCTTGACGGAGTCGAGGATAATCACGTTTGTACAGCTTCCCCAGTCGACGACCACCGACAAACACTTGTTGTTAATGAGACGCCTAGTGTGAAATATATGCGTTCTTTGATCATCGCTCGTCTCGACCTCCATCGTCAAAGCTCGAAGATTAATCCTTGATATAAAAGTCCCAGACTTCGTACAATTTC
Organism: Linum tenue; assembly: GCA_946122785.1. Lineage (NCBI taxonomy): Eukaryota > Viridiplantae > Streptophyta > Magnoliopsida > Malpighiales > Linaceae > Linum > Linum tenue. The sequence continues at coordinate 34,680,405 of CAMGYJ010000003.1, forward strand.
TTCATCCACCTCTTCCTCCAACGACTCATTATGCACAGTTGAGCCTCTATTTTATCGTCGGAGATGTACTTTCCATCTTGTAGGATCAATGCCTTAAGATTGGGACATTGATTGTCCTTGTGTCCTCGGCCATGACACTTGAAGCACTGGATGCTCCAATATGCTCCTGCTGCACTGGTGCCGCATTTCTTGTTGCAGGTTTGGCAATTTCACGCTTGCTAACCTCGGCAGAACTATCTATTCCCAGCTTAGAGTTTGAAAATCTCCTCCCTGCAAACATCTTTTGCTGCTTTTCAATCTTGATCGCCATGTGAACGACCTCTTTTAAATCGACGAATGATCTGAGTTAAATTTCATGTCGAATCTTCCGATTTAACCCATGGAGACATTGCGCAATGGTGGTCTCCTTATCCTCCCTGACCTCGGCTCTCGTCATCAACAACTCTAATTCTTGAAAATACTAGTCGACGCTCCGTGATCCTTGTCGAATCCCATGCAACGAATCGTGGAGTTCTCGTTGCTAATATCCTGGGACAAATCCTTCCCTCATTAGTCCTCCTACTTCATCCCATGTGTCCACCGGAGCTTGTAAATTTTGCTGACCACATAACTATAATTGCTCCCACCACTAGGCAGTGTAATCTGAGAATTCGTCGGTAGCCATGGGTACCTTCTGCTGTTTAATGAATTGTCCGCATTAGAAGAAGAGGATGATTTTCCTCTCCCAATCTAAGTGAGCAACAGGGTTCAGTCTCTCCTGAAATTGAGCGACGACCAACTTAATTCTTGGCGGAATTGTCGACTCTATTTCAGATTGTCTTCCTCGATGATGACATCATCCTAGTTCTGGCTCAGCCACCACTAACCGTTATCGAGCTCTCAATTCGCACCATTAACTCTCGATTGGCGGCATTGGCATTGGCATCGCCGTGATCGTGATCCTTGGCTTGAGCTCGAGGATTCCCATTATCGCTGTCGGAGACAAGGCATCGAGTCTGTGGCCTTGTTGCTCCAATTGACGCTCAATTTTGTTGAACTCGGCCTGGAATACTAGTCCTATCTGCGCAGAGATTGATTGTAAGAAATAGGTGGGGTTGAACTGACTAGCCATTGAAGCTTCGTCATCCTGAATTTCCTCGTCGCAGTTGGATTCGTCTTCTAGCTTTCGACGATCAATTGGGTCCTTCGACCTAGTCCTTGAGGAAACTAGACCTTGATCTTTATCTCGCGCCACTATGTTTGAACTGGGCGTGTGATACCACTCAATGTAAGCTAGATCCTTGCTTTTGATTATAAAGTCATGCAATTGAGGTTCAATCGATAGGAACTCGATTGAACTTGAGAAATTGAAAACTAAAGCGAACCAAAGGTGCAACCTCACACTAGGGAAGAGGCGCGATTGGGTTTGGTTGAAGCTTGGCTACGGTTGATGTGTTTATCAATCGATAAGAAGCACAAATCGAAGCTGAAACACAACCAACAACGAAGGGTTTGGTGACAAAGTCATGTTTTCTCCAATTCAACTAAAAACTGACTTACATCGAGGCTCTTAAGCCTTTAAATAGCAATCAACAAACTAAAATCGACTTCTAAATAAACAAAGAATCAAATCTAGCTCTAACTCTAATAAGGAAACAAAAATCCAAAATGGAAAAAGAAAGAATGCTCGGTTGCTTAATACACAAGTTGTTGCCTTCCTGCGCAAGTAGGAAAACTCAGCCTCCATAGCTACTTTGAGGATTTCGTTCGAAGCTTTCAAAGGAGCATCGAACCAATCGGGATTCAGTCATTTCTTCTCCAAGTTACCTGCTTCAATCTCCAACGTCCAGCTCCCTTCTAATGTACCCCAATCGTCTCGAATAAGCCTTTGCAGTAGAGCACGTCTACTATGCTATAAAGCATAAGTGCTTTAATGTACAACTTAAAGTTGTACCATAACGTAAAATGTAGATGTTTGGGTTGTACCATAAAGGAATTTGTACTCTTATGTTATGGTACAACTTCACAACTTTAAGTTGTACCATCACATAAATGTACAAGTTCAAGTTGTACCACAAAAGAATTTGTAAAATAGTGTAGGTAGAAGCTGAAGTTATACCATAACATTAAAGGTACAACTTCAAGTTGTACCATAAAGACAAAAACCTATAGCACCAATGCTATATAGCATTGTACAATTTCTCTTTGCAGTAAGCATCTCAAACTATTTCAAGACAACCAAAATCAGGCAATTTCCTAATTTCTTTATAGCAACTTGGACCCTCTTGTTCATGAACTTAAAGGCCTGTAATTGACCAACCAACCATTCAGAGTTGTAAACAAACTCTTGTTCTTCACTTTCCAACCTTCCTCTTGCATTTTCAACTAGGATGTAAGATATGAACCTTCAAAGCAAATACCATGAAACGGGTTGAACACTTAGCCAAATTCTTCCCTTTTTCCTTCCAATATGGATGGATCCTTTGGCAAGTAAGTCAACCTAGTTCAAGGGGTTAATTAAGATAATATCACATGAAGAAGAGGAAATGACTCGAAACAAACATAAATATTGGCTCTAAATATGGGTGTTACCAAGTAGCGACCCACACGACACTGACCATTTGGTTTGGAGTTATTTTTGGCCGGACTGCTCATTATCCAAATGGTTATGAATTCAATATGAAATATAACCAAAACAAATAATTATGCATTGACAAAAGGGGAAAATGTATCAAATACAGGAGTGATAAATACTATAATAAAGTTTCATCATGATGCCCTGATACTCGTAGATCAACAGCAGGTTTTTGAGTTATGTTAGGACATTCGTTAATAAGTTTTCATTCTAAGAAGAAAAAACTCATTTCTCGCTCTTGTGCTGAAACAATACCTAGCAATGGCTAGTTTAACTTGTGAAATCCTTTGATTAAGATATATTTTGCATGATTTAAAGGTAACTCTATCTGCACCCACACCATTTTTTTATTAAACTTTTAAACAATCTGGTAAATCACTAAAAAGAATATAGTCATTACTGACGTCACATTTTGCGTTGAAAGAACTATTTTGGCATCCGAAATGACATTTATCGATGAATTACGACCATCAGACGTGGTGGGTAATAATTTATGTGTGACTCGCTATCATAAATACTAGTTATACAGACGCTATTACCTCATTGGGAAGAAATATTCATCACGTAAAAGTGAGAACGACAATTTTTATTGGTATATTATACATCCATTTGTGAGGTTCTAACATCGCAAAAAATAAGTTTTTTCCAACGTGTTGTTAGCAAAAGTAGATTTATTGAAAAAAAATATTATAAAACCAAAACAGTGCGTCTAAGGAATTTTCCTGACGCATTATTTTTTATTACAACATTTGCAAAAAAAAATAGAGCTTCTTTGACGAATTGCTACAAATGCTCAATCGAATTTTTTTATGCCTCATCAGAATTAATGTGAACCTGATATTTCAAATCAATTTACAACTATCATTAAATAAATTACAATTATAAGTACATACCTAAATGAAACTAAAAAGACAATTCTATTACATAGTAATCAAAATAACTATTATATTCCATGTAAAAATAAACATAAATAAAGAATGAAAATTGCTTATTCCGTCCAAAACAAAAATATAATCCCACCGAGAAAGGGATCACGGGTAATTATTATAAACGGGCATACAACTTATCACTTAGTACAAAACGGTTATTAAAGTTCAATTTTGTACGTTTCGATAAAACATGTTTGGACGAATAACAAAAATGGTTATTCCGTCCATCTTCATCCAAAAATCCGTTAATTTAGTCCAGTTAGCATGCCATGTCACATAAAAAAATTGATAAAAAATTAATAAACTAAACCAATGAAACCAAACCAAACCACATTACCAGTGTAAAATTCCATATCGGGTGGTTGTGGTTTGGTTTGGTTTTATTGGTTTAGTTTATTAATTTTTTATCAATTTTTTTATGTGGTGTGCTTGAAGAATGGATTAGGTTTTACATTTGGGTGTTAAGGGGGTTTTCATAATTTGACACATACCCTCCGCGTCATCTTTGAAGACTTCTCCTTGCTTCTCGGTGTTGTGTTATTATTTCCGTATTTTTTTGGGGCTTTGGTGACGATTCAATTCACGTCGCCGAAGATAAAAGTGTTAAACTACCCAATCATTTTGACTTCTATCATAATAGAAGACCTTTACTTTTTGCAAGTGTAAATTTTCATTACTTTTTTGTCATTATGATCCTTGCGGATAAGATAGTTAAAGGCAGGGTAGTACAAAGAATGTGTACCTCCGCCGACTCAAAGACCCATTAAGTACATTAAATTATATAGACAATTTATAAGACTAGGATAACGAAGGGCATTGTGTGCCAAAACATGGGCAACCCAATTCTCTTCTCGAGGTGTAAAAGCAAAATGCAGTAGAGCAAACTGGTGTACAAGAAGATGAACTTCCCGAAGAATTTCGCCACTCCTAGCATTAGTAGTCGTCTTCATAACCAGCTTTTTTAAAACATGTAGAGCATCTCCAGTAATTTGAATTGACTTATCATACCATCCCCATTGCTGTAGAAGATAGAGTACTTGCCGAATAGCCAAAAGTTCAACCAAATATGGGTAAAAAATCGCAGGTATTCCTCTTCCAAGAGCAAACTGTAGAATGAAGTTTGCAAAGCCAAACAGCCCCATGAGAACCCCTTTGAGTAGATCCATCCACAGCAATCTGGAGTCCTTGAATGACCAGAGTGGAAGACGGGCAACATTAATTGGCACAGGTGGGGAAGTGGCAAAGACGTGGGTGAGGACGGTAGTCTGGTGATTGGCACGGTGTGACATGACTAACGATGAAGCGAAGATACTGAGAATTGTGCATGAGGGAGTAGGACACATTATTTCATCCTTTCTAAAGATGCCACAAAGCAATACCCACTCAGTCAACACATCATCATCGGCCTGTCGGATCAAAGAACGCATGACACGCTAAAACACAACACCTAACACTGGCCAAGTGTAACCAGTGAAAGGGACTGCAGTATAGGCAAGTTTAATTATCAACCCGGGTCTAGATCTACTGCTTACTCCGTGATTCTCTATTATCTAGCAAACTAAGTTGAGTGATTGTTGTGAAAAGCAAAAGCAGTAAGAAAGCAGGAAATGGTTCGGTTTTCAAAAGCAGTTAAGAGTCACTCGGGATTGAGTCCCCCTAGCCCCTTAGTTAGGTTCAATTGTAATTCCCTGGGTTGATTTACTGTTGATTAGACTGCGGAAGGTCCGACAGTAGCTTGGAATCTCTTAAGCTGACCAAGCCCTCTCAGTCTAACTACCCGGCAGACGGCTAGTCTTCACCGGGATAGAAAGCTGAGGCTATGAACACAGAACTCCACTACTGGCGTCAAGAACACCAGTACAAAGCAGTAAACTGGCTAACTCTCGTATAGCCAATCTCCTACTATCGAATGAAGAAGCTCTAACAACCTAATCAGATTCTATCTATCTCAGGTTGAAGCAGAAATTGAAACAAGCTGATCAGACTCAAATCAATTCATGAAACATGCATCATTCGATTATAATCAAACAATAATATCATTCCCAAGTCATTACAATCAAAACCCTAACATCAGGAACTAGGGTTCTTCATACCCAAGTGAGAGAGAGGTTCTACTCCATAGAGAGAGAAAGGAAAACAGAAATCAGAGTAGCCATACTCATAAAGATGAGGAAAATCTGCTCTGGGATGTCAATCTTCACTCCTAGGGACGCAATCCGGGCTTCAATGATGAGAAATCCACTCCAAGATAGCTCCTAGGGTTTGTTCTTCGCTCTTTCTCTCTCTAAAACTCTGTTTTTGCCCAGAAAATCCGACTCTCCTCTCTCTTGCTCGAATCTGCCTTCAAAAGGGCATCATTGGCAAAACACGGTCGAGGGCACGGCCGTGTTCTGCCTCAGCCCGCCCGTGTTTTTCCTCAGCCTTAAAAACACGGCCACGGGCAGCTTGAGAACACGGTCGTGCTCAGCCTGAAACACGGCCGTGTTTTCCCTTTAGCCCGCCCGTGTTTTTTGAGTTGTGCACGCCCGCTTTGGAAGCCTCGGCATAAAAAGCACGGGCACAGGAACACGGCCGTGTTCTGAGGGTCTCCTGCCCGTGTTTTGGCCTGGCTCGTCCAAACGACTTCCAAACGATCCGAAACTCGTGCTTGGCCTTCCCTTTGACGCCTAGGACCTGAAATAGGACAAAGTAGCACAACCCGGCGTAAAATAGGCCAAAACACACAACCATGCTCCGCAAATGGATAAGAAATAGGGGTATAAACTCATGTAATTATATCGTTATCAAACTCCCCCACACTTAACCGTTTGCTTGTCCCTAAGCAAACCAAGTCAGACACCAGGCAAGCTTGAGACATTTCAATCAAGCAGGCTCAAGGGCAAATCGTATCGGCACAAAACACGTGGATCATACTGGCTTTCGATCATCAACACATGGCAACTTGAACGACAACCTAGACAACCATCACATATGACATTCGAATGCAATAGAGTCGAGCAAAGGAAGAGTTCTTTCATGTTCACCAACCAACATAGACTTGACTCAATCACTTGTTCAAAACAGTCACATCATGCACAAAGCTCAAGATATCAGAATTAAGACCGAGCAATCTAGGTCCTCACCGGGGTAAAGAGTATAGAGAAAATGAAGAAATGAATCACTCACTCTCGACCAGTGGGGTCAGGACAAAATGATGCGAAAAATGCGCATGCTTCTTCTCTCAATTCCTATCGTCTCTTCACCATGAATGCAGCCTCTAAATGCTAGAGTTCACATAAGGGGGTGTCACCACTAACTAATCCGGAGGTCTTAGACACAGGTTCAAATGACTGGCTAGGGTCTTGGACATGGGGAAAGGGCCTTTTAGGTGGTGGCAGTTATAGCACAAGGTTCCACAATTCCAAACCCGATAAAACCACAATCAAGCAAACCAGTAACTTTCGTCCTACTATTCTGCATTAATCAAATTCTTTAGAGCACAAGAGCGAAGGAGGTTATAACAATGCTAGCATTTCCAAGCCAGACTACTCGGAAACACTACTTAATGGGCACTATTCCAGATTTTTGGTGGTGGCTCTCTTTTGCTTCCATTTTTTTCTTTTTTTTTTTTTTCTTTTTTTTTTCTTTTATTCATTCTTTAAGAGAACCACCACCTCTGCACATTTTCAAACACACGCCCAAATTTTAAGCACTACCTCCAACCCTCACATTAAAATTAGCAGAACAGCAGACAGCATGCAAAAACCACTCTGTGGAACCTTCTAAAAGATGCAAAGGGTGATTTTTCATTTCAGACCGAAAGAAAGGATAACACACGGCTCAAAGGGGCTGACTAGGGGATATGACACATCAGGACAGTCAGTTTGGTCGTGGGCTAATCCTATGCCTCCATCATCTTAGCTAGTGACAACGTGAATGCTACATTTCATGGAAGAGGGAACTATCGCACAGAAAGAAACGAGCAGGCTCAAATCTCACATGGCTACCTATATGCTCTATCTCACATTCTGATTCCCTGAACTAGATGCATAAATGACTGTCAAAAGCAAGTGATCAAATACAAGTCGCAGTTGGTAAGCAAACAGTCGAAAACTGCACCCCTACACAACTCCACTACACATCTCAGTCATCGTAATAGGCTATCTTAGTCACACTCAAGTTGTCATGCATCGAGTCAAAAGCCATTCAATTCTCTAATCACATCCACAATGCCAATACGATCAAATATCAAGCAAACAGCCGTGCTTGGAGCCCTCAAATCTCAAGATTTGGACAGTGGACTAGGCTCCAAGCACCCATACACCCGTTCCAAATAATACAAAGAACCCCCCCACACTTAAATGCGACAATGTCCTCAATGGAGCAGAGGGAAGGGGAACGATGTTACCGTGAAACCAGGAACGGAGATCGAGAGGCAGATCGGACAATAGCAGAGGACTGGGAGTGGACCCAGTCCGAGGCACAAAGCTAGAGTCACACAAAAGACACACTGGGTGATAGAACCGAAGTTCCGAGTCTACAATCCAAAATTAAAAAAAACAAGTCCAAAAGAAACAACATAAACATGGAGTCTCAGTCTGGAAATGGATGCGCGATCAGAACCAGGTGCCCGCGCCACTAGCAGTCATCGCCACCATCGCCGGAGGGTGGTGGGTACTCGTCCTCAAACCCCGGGGACTGGACGAAAGGATAATGAACGGCGCCCGGGTCCATGCCCAGGTAGGACATGATGTAGTGCTGGCCGGACATCAGACGACGGCCGCGGTCCCGCTCGCGATCCAGGCGGGTGTGAATGAGTTCCTGGCCGGCCAGGATGCGCTCGTTCTGCTGAGCGATGGCCGCCAACTGATCGGAGATGGGGACCACCACTGGTGGAGGAGACCTGGGCGCAGGAGAGCGGGGTGCAGCAGCGGGGCTCGGGGGAGCCTGAGCACGAGGAGTAGCGCGGCGAGGGACCCGGCGGGATCCAGCAGCGCTGGACTCTGGCTGGTCGCCCTCGGCGGGCGCAGGCGGCTGGGGAAACCCCGCAATCCAGTGAACACGCCCCTGTTTGGCCACCAGGTGCTGATGACTGAGGGTGGTCTCACTGAGTGGAGTGGGGCCGTGTACCATAGTCATCCCGGTGATGTCGACCTCGTAGTAGCGAGCGAGGGCCGTGATGACCGGGCCACAGACCAGGGCGCGAGTCTGGCTGGCTGCAGCTTTCGCGAACGTCCGGGCGACCACCGAGCCCAGCTGGATGGTGTCCTCAGTGCGGCCCATCGCCTCCATGAACCACAGGGTCCGGAGGGTGACCCGGTTGGCCGAGCCCTTGCTGGGGGTGTAGGAGCTGCACAACAAGTGGTTGAGGATGCGCCACTCAGGTCGGAGGAGAGAGCCTCGCGTCTGGCTGGCAACGTACTCCACATCCGCATAGTCAGGATGACAGATCCGGTGGAAGTACGCCTGGCAGGGAAAATCCGTGGGATCGGTGAGGTCCAAGCGCAGTTCCCCATCGCTAGCGTGGGGGGAGTTCACCCGGAGTGCATTGGCGAACTCCCAGTAGCTGAGGGAGTGCTCGACCCCGCCAAGTGTGAACTGAACGGCGTTACCGTGGTAGGCATTCCCCTTCTTGTTGTGGCGGAAGGAGGCATAGAACTCCCAGACGAGCTCTTGATAAGTGCACTCAGCGAGGCAGAGCAGGCGCCGCCACCCATATGCCCGCACAGCGGCCTCCATCTGTGGCCTGGCGTGAAGGTCATCGAACACCTCAAAATCAAGGTGGAGGTGCTCGGGAATGGAGCGGGTGCGGATAGTCCGCAGCGCATGGCGCTGGGTGATGCTCAACATGTCGAGGTAGGCTTCCATGATCCTGCATAGCACAAGAACGGACAAAAGGAAGCACGAGCAAACGGGGTCAATGTCAGTGAAGAGCACACCGGGAGTCCTCATATCGGAAGATATGGACAGTGGACTAGACTCCCGGAGAAAAACAAACATCCCCATCACACAAAAATGCACACAGCCAAATTCACCGGGGGCCCTCAAATCAATCGATTGGGACAGCGGACTAGGCCCCCGGGAAACAATCAACACATCCAATCCAAATAATTACCAAGCAACCAACCACATTTTTCAAAAATACCCCAAACCCGGAATTAACTCCCACATGCAACGGTAGGCCGAGGGCCTGAAATCCCTAGATCGAACAAAGCATGCAAAGAAAACCATCGGCCTACCCAATCAATCGCACATTCAAGCACAGTCCAAGTTCTTCACCTAGCTCTAGGTAACGATTCTCCAAAAATACGAGTAAAGGAAGGAGGTACACACCTGGAGACGCAAGAAGTTACCCGGAGAAAGGTGAAGAAAAGAGCAAAAATCCCCCTTAGTCGCCGGAAAACTCACCGGAAGCTCGCCGGAGACTCACCGCCGGCGACCCAACCTCGGCCAAACTCACCCAAACCTTCTGGGTAATGTGCTCCTCGACGCCACGAGCGTGGGGGAGGTCGCGGTTTTCGATTTGGAGGTCGGGGGAGCAAGAAGTGGCCAAAAAACCAAGAAAGAGAGGAGGAGGGGCGATTTCCGGCGAGAGGAAAAGGGGGGGGCGGCTAGGGTTTCAGACAAAATGGGGGGGAAATGAGGGGGAAGGGGAAAAATTCGTTTATATAGGGGGGGATTAAAACACGGGCGGCCAAAACACGGCCGTGTTTTGGCATTGGCCCGCCCGTGTTTTTATGGCCGAGGCCGTGTTCCCCCTCCTTAAAAACACGGGCGGGCTGGGGGCCAGAACACGGCCGTGTTTTGGACCCCCTCCTGCCCGTGCTTTTTAGGCCGCGAGCCAGCTGAGTGCAAATGCAGAACACGGGCGGCAAGGGGCAAAACACGGCCGTGTTTTTGACCCCCTGCTGCCCGTGTTTTTATGGCCGAGCCCAGAATGTGCATTTTTCAACTTCCAATTTCAAACCACCCAAACTCATTCGTGCCCCGGCTCGAAAATTTACCCAATGGCACATTAAAAGGCACCGCCAGAGGCACGAAATACATTCCAGACAGACTCCAGACAGACTCTATGACTCAAAAACGACAGAAATTCAAAGGAAAAGGATAGAAATGCAAACCGTGGTGGGGTTGCCTCCCCACAAGCGCTTCTTTACCGTCTTTTAGCTGGACGCCAGTAGAGGAACTAAGGGTCCTCGAGCTTGATCAGCAGCTCTGCGCGCTCGACAGCACCTCCCAAGTATAACTTTAGGAGGTGGCCATTCACTTTGAATGGCTCGGTTTGGGCATTGCTGATCTCCACCGCACCGTGCGGGAAAACTTGGGTCACCGTGAAGGGACCCGACCATCTCGACCGGAGCTTGCCCGGAAAGAGCTTCAGGCGTGCATTGAATAACAGAACACGATCACCGACCTGAAACTCCTTCGGGCCCCTCAACCTAGCGTCGTGGAGACGCTTGGTGCGCTCTTTGTAGAGCAGGGTATTCTCATAGGCGTGGTAACGCCACTCCTCCAACTCCAGCAGCTGCAACTTACGTTCTGTACCTGCAACACTCAAATCCATGTTTAGCAGCTTAATGGCCCAGAAGGCCTTGTGCTCTAGCTCTACCGGCAAATGGCACGCCTTCCCATAGACAAGCCTATAGGGAGAAGTGCCAATCGGGTTCTTATAGGCAGTCCTATACGCCCAGAGAGCATCATCGAGCTTGGTGGACCAATCCTTGCGGGACTGATCCACCGTCTTTTCAATTATACGTTTAAGCTCCCGGTTCGTCAGCTCGGCCTGCCCATTTGACTGGGGATGATAGGCCACCGACACCTGATGCTTAACGCCATAGCGAGAGAGGAGTTTCGTGAATTGCCCCTGAAAATGGGTTCCTCTATCACTAATAATGGCGCGAGGTGTCCCGAACCGGGAGAACAGCTGCTTCAGAAATGAGCAGACCCGTCTTGCATCATTGGTGGGCATGGCTTGAGCTTCTGCCCACCTCGAGACGTAGTCCACTGCAACCAAAATGTACAGATTGCCAAAAGATGGAGGGAATGGGCCCATGAAATCGATACCCCAAACATCAAAAATTTCACAAATAACAGATATATGTTGGGGCATCTCATCCCGGGCAGAAATGTTACCTGACCTTTGGCAGCGGTCGCACTGGCGTGCGAAGGTGTCTGCATCCTTGAAGAGCGAGGGCCAGTAGAAGCCCGACTGTAGCACCTTCCGCGCCGTGCGGGATCCTCCATGATGACCGCCAGTGGGTCCTGCGTGACATTGAGACAGGATGTCTCCCATCTCATGCTCCATGACACAGCGCCGGATCACGCCATCTGCTCCGATTCTGAAGAGGTAAGGATCCTCCCAGAAGTAGTGCTTCAGATCGGAGAAGAACTTGCGCTTCGCATGAGTAGCCATCCCCTTGGGTAACTGCTTGCCCACCAGATAATTGGCAAAGTCAGAATACCAAGGGGTAACGCTGTCCACCAGGGTCATCGCCAGCAATCGCTCACCCGGGAAGGAGTCGTTGATCTCTTCCTCGAAGTTGTCCACCGGAGAGGCTTCCAACCGCGAAAGATGATCTGCAGCAACATTCTCGGCTCCCTTCTTGTCCCGGATCTCGATATCAAATTCCTGCAGCAGCAGGATCCAGCGGATGAGCCGAGGCTTGGCATCAGCCTTGCTCATCAGATAACGGATCGCCGAGTGGTCAGTGTAGACCACCACATGAGAAAGCACCAGATAGGGTCGGAACTTGTCAAATGCATACACCACAGCGAGGAGCTCCTTCTCTGTGGTGGTGTAGTTCTCCTGTGCATCGTTCAAGGTCTTTGACGCGTAGTAGATGGGCTGGAAGTGTTTCTCGCGTCTCTGACCCAGAACTGCTCCGACTGCATAATCACTCGCATCGCACATCAGCTCAAAAGGAAGAGACCAGTCAGGAGTTACCATGATAGGGGCATGGGTAAGCTTCTCCTTCAAAGTCTCAAATGCAGCTGTGCACTCTGGAGTGAACTGGAATGGCGCATCTTTCTCCAACAGCTTGGTCAACGGCAGGGCAATCTTCGAGAAATCTTTGATGAAGCGCCTGTAAAAGCCTGCATGACCCAGAAAGCTGCGAATCCCCTTCACAGAAACGGGAGGAGGTAGCTGACTGATCGTCTCAATCTTTGCGCGATCTACCTCAATCCCCTTCTTGGAGATCTTGTGCCCAAGCACGATACCTTCACGAACCATGAAATGACACTTCTCCCAGCTGAGTGCCAGATTCGTCTCCTCGCACCTCTTCAGAACGAGCTCCAGGTTATGGAGACAGTGAGTAAAAGAGTCTCCATATACCGAGAAATCATCCATGAAGACTTCCATGATCTCTCCAACCAGTCGGTCAAAGATAGCCAGCATGCATCTCTGGAAGGTCGCCGGTGCGTTACACAGCCCAAATGGAATCCTCCGGTAAGCAAAAGTGCCGAAGGGGCAAGTGAATGTGGTCTTCTCCTGATCCTCCGGTGCAATGGGAATCTGGAAGTACCCAGACATGCCATCCAGGAAGCAGTAGAACTCATGGCCCGCCAACCTCTCCAGCATCTGGTCAATGAAAGGTAGGGGGAAATGATCTTTCCTGGTGGCGTCGTTCAGGCGCCGGTAATCGATGCAGACTCTCCAGCCGGTCACGGTCCGCATCGGGATCAATTCCTTCTTCTCGTTCGGGACCACAGTCATCCCGCCTTTCTTCGGGACCACCTGAGTGGGGCTGACCCACTTGCTATCAGATATAGCAAAGATGATCCCCGCATCCATGAGCTTCACGATCTCTGCCCGGACCACTGCCTCCAAGTTAGGAGACAACCTCCTCTGCGGCTGCCTGACTGGCTTAACCTCATCCTCCATCAAGATTCTGTGAGAGCAGAAGGATGGGCTAATGCCTCTGATGTCAGTGATCTTCCATGCCATGGCCCGGGCATACTTCTGCAACAGAGCCACCAGTCTGCTCTTCTGCTCGGGGGTCAGATCCGAGCTAATAATAACCGGGAGCTTATTCCCCTCCCGGAGAAATGCATACTCCAGATGAGATGGGAGGGGTTTAAGCTCCAACTCTGGTGGCTCCTCCAATGATGTAGCGAGCCGGGGCGAGATGGGAATCGGCTTGAATGGCATCTCTCGCCCCTCGCTCGCAGCCTCGTCCAGCTCCGCCAGCTGCTCCGCCAGCTGCACATCCTGTGATGCCTGTTCCCCTAGCAAAAGACAACGCTCAAGGAAATCATCAGTACCCGCACTCGTGATGGCGAGTGCGGTCTCAAAATCAGCAACAACATCACAGTAATCAAGATCATCATGGAGCTGGGGGTGTTTCATATTATCAGAAACAGAGAAGGTGATTTGTTCACCCCCAGCTCTCAAAATCAGCTTGCCATCATTAACATCAATCAGTGCCTTGGCGGTGGCGAGAAAAGGTCTACCCAATATCAATGGCACATCAACATCCTCATTTATGTCTAAAATCACAAAATCAACAGGATAGGAAAATGGCCCTACTGCGACTATCAAGTCCTCTGCTATACCCCTAGGATGCACAATAGATCTATCAGCAAGCTGGATGCTCATCCTAGTATTACTGGGTTCACCTAGGCCTAGCTTCTTAAACAATGAATATGGCATGACATTAATGCTAGCGCCCAAATCCGCCAAGGACTTCCCTACATGCAAACTACCAATCATGCAAGGGATAGTGAAACTCCCTGGGTCTTTTCGCTTCTCTGGTAGTTTGTTCTGCAGGATGGCAGAACACTCCTCGTTTAGCATCACCGTAGACAGCTCCCCAAGCTTCCTCTTGTTGGTGAGGAGATCCTTCATGAACTTGGCATACTTGGGCATCTTCGATAATGCCTCCACGAAGGGCATGCTAATATTCACCTGCTTCAGCATTGCCATGAATTTGGCAAACTCAGTCTCCAGTCGGTCTTTGTGCAACCGAGTAGGAAAGGGAAGCTGTGGTACATACTCCTTCACCACTGGTTGCGGTGTAGGAGCAGGCACCTCAACCTCCTTCTCCATTTCTTCCTGATTAACTGGAAGTGCTGAAACAGGGGTCTCTTTCTCCTCTGCTCGAACAGGTGGATTGGCAGTCACCTTGCCACTCCTGGTCGTGATGGCACTCAAGTTCTCATCCTGGTTCTGCGGGTGAGGGATAGTCTGACCAGGCAAGGTACCTGGAGTCCTCCGAGCAACAGCCTGTGCAACACCACCAAGCTGGGTCTGTATGTCCCGCAGCACAGCCTGTGTGTTTCTCTGACCAGCTTCTAGCTCCAAGAACTTGCCAGAAGCTTTCTCCATGAACTGCTCAATGTTAGTGAACTTACTCGCACTGGAGGAGGCCAGAGAACCCACCAGATCTCTCAGTTCCGCCATCGGGTCAACCTGTGCTGGGGCTGCCCCTGCTTGTGGAAATGGTCGTGCCTGCGACTGAGGTGGAACTGGCCCCTGTCTGGGCTGATAGAGCGGCTGCTGCTGCTGCTGAAATTGCCCCTGTCTGGGCTGGTATGGAGGCCTCTGGAAGCCGGGAGGTCCCTGAGGAGCTGGTGGTCTGGGATTCGGCCCAGCCCAAGAAAAGTTGGGATGCTGGCGCCACCCCTCATTATAGGTGTTGCTGTAGGGGTCAAAGCGCCTGGCATTCCCGATGAAATCCACCTGCTCTTGGGGAGTGGACGACTCCCTCATCGCCTGACAGTCCTCCACGGTGTGATGAGAGCTCTCACACCACTGGCAGTGCATCGCCTGCGGCTGTCCGGTACCTGCAATCAAACCAGAACGATCGATAGCCGAAACCAGCTTCGATACCACCTGCACCAAATCAGATGACTGGGTGCCCACAGCATGCACACCCCGGCCTGGTGCTCTCCTCGATCTCCTGGCAGTGCCCCAGTCATAACCATTCTCCGCCATCTCCTCGAAGAGTTGATTCAGCTGTGGCGGGGTTTTGGTCAGCATGTTCCCGCCACAGACCGAATCGATCAGCTGCTTATCCTCCGGGAAGAGGGCGTGATAGAAAGTGCCCACCTTAAACGCATCGTTGAAACCATGGTTGGGACACCTGAGAAAGAGGCTGGTGTACCTCTCCCAAGCATCCCTAATGGTCTCATCCTCATCCTGAGAAAAGTGTGTAATCTGCTTCTGGAGATCAGCTGTCTTGGATGGAGGATGGTAGCGGGTGAGGAACTTGTCCGCCAGGTTGGCGAACGTGGTGATGGAGCCCGGAGGTCGAGTGTCTAGCCACTCCTTGGCTTGCCCCTCAAGAGTGAATGGGAAGTACCTCAGCTGGATGGCATCTGCTGGTACCCCATTGATCTTGATTCCATCGATGAGCTCGTGGAATCGCCTGAGATGTGATCGAGGGCACTCTCCCTCCTTACCACGGAACACTACTGAACCGCGCAGCATGGTGATCACGGAAGTGCTCACCTCAAAGTTGTTGGCTGGGACTTGAGGGTGTTGAATAGGTGACCTCATGTCCGCAGCCCTAGCGGTCCAGTAGGATCCCATGGTCTGCTCGTTGGGGATCATATCGTTGTGCTGGTGATCCCCCATCTCTCCTTCTTCTTCTTCTTCTCCTAACTGCAGCTGTGACAGTGCCTCCTCCGCAGCCAGTCGCGCCTTTAGAGCCCGCTTGAAGTTCCTACAAGTTCGTTCAAGCTCCTGGTCTAAAGGTAGTAGATCTCCCGACTGGCTACGGGTCATGCACTACCTGCACACAATCAGAAGAAACAACCCGTGAAGGCGCACAGGTGGAAGAGATAAAACGCAGTAAATAAAGGCTAGAGTAACAAATTATCACGTTTCTCCAATAACCTAGAAGTTCCCCGGCAACGGCGCCAAAAACTTGACACGCTAAAACACAACACCTAACACTGGCCAAGTGTAACCAGTGAAAGGGACTGCAGTATAGGCAAGTTTAATTATCAACCCGGGTCTAGATCTACTGCTTACTCCGTGATTCTCTATTATCTAGCAAACTAAGTTGAGTGATTGTTGTGAAAAGCAAAAGCAGTAAGAAAGCAGGAAATGGTTCGGTTTTCAAAAGCAGTTAAGAGTCACTCGGGATTGAGTCCCCCTAGCCCCTTAGTTAGGTTCAATTGTAATTCCCTGGGTTGATTTACTGTTGATTAGACTGCGGAAGGTCCGACAGTAGCTTGGAATCTCTTAAGCTGACCAAGCCCTCTCAGTCTAACTACCCGGCAGACGGCTAGTCTTCACCGGGATAGAAAGCTGAGGCTATGAACACAGAACTCCACTACTGGCGTCAAGAACACCAGTACAAAGCAGTAAACTGGCTAACTCTCGTATAGCCAATCTCCTACTATCGAATGAAGAAGCTCTAACAACCTAATCAGATTCTATCTATCTCAGGTTGAAGCAGAAATTGAAACAAGCTGATCAGACTCAAATCAATTCATGAAACATGCATCATTCGATTATAATCAAACAATAATATCATTCCCAAGTCATTACAATCAAAACCCTAACATCAGGAACTAGGGTTCTTCATACCCAAGTGAGAGAGAGGTTCTACTCCATAGAGAGAGAAAGGAAAACAGAAATCAGAGTAGCCATACTCATAAAGATGAGGAAAATCTGCTCTGGGATGTCAATCTTCACTCCTAGGGACGCAATCCGGGCTTCAATGATGAGAAATCCACTCCAAGATAGCTCCTAGGGTTTGTTCTTCGCTCTTTCTCTCTCTAAAACTCTGTTTTTGCCCAGAAAATCCGACTCTCCTCTCTCTTGCTCGAATCTGCCTTCAAAAGGGCATCATTGGCAAAACACGGTCGAGGGCACGGCCGTGTTCTGCCTCAGCCCGCCCGTGTTTTTCCTCAGCCTTAAAAACACGGCCACGGGCAGCTTGAGAACACGGTCGTGCTCAGCCTGAAACACGGCCGTGTTTTCCCTTTAGCCCGCCCGTGTTTTTTTGAGTTGTGCACGCCCGCTTTGGAAGCCTCGGCATAAAAAGCACGGGCACAGGAACACGGCCGTGTTCTGAGGGTCTCTTGCCCGTGTTTTGGCCTGGCTCGTCCAAACGACTTCCAAACGATCCGAAACTCGTGCTTGGCCTTCCCTTTGACGCCTAGGACCTGAAATAGGACAAAGTAGCACAACCCGGCGTAAAATAGGCCAAAACACACAACCATGCTCCGCAAATGGATAAGAAATAGGGGTATAAACTCATGTAATTATATCGTTATCAACGCACCAACAAAGCTATGTGATGAAAAGATGTTCAAGAGACTCACCCTCTTCCGCATCGCAAACAGGAAAAGTACCTTGGACCAGAATACCATGTCTTTGGAGATCTTCCCTAATCGAAAGAATCCTTAGCAGAATGCGCCATTGGAAAATATCAAATTTGGAGCCAACGGTAGGCCCCAAAGTTTAGGCCAAAGAGAGCTATCAGCCGGTGAAGCAGTGGCCTCCAAACAACATTGTGGCCGAGAAGTGATAGAAGCAGATAGACGATATGCAGATTTGACAGTAAAAATGCTAGATGAATCAAAATTCCATACTCATCTGTCGTCGCAGGCCAACCGAGGAAGAGGGATAGCCAATATTGTATGAGTAGAAGGCTCATCAAAGAAAGCACATAACTAACTAATATCTTATAAATAAGAGACCGGTGAGATAAAATGGGAAACAAACCGAGATGAATTCATATTCGGATCGCGTAAGGTAGGCCAAAAATCTGGCAACATTGGCACCAAAGTGTCCGTCATGACATTAATGGAAATGCCCGAGGCCACCTCCCAACGTAGACCTAGTTTTAGCAAATCACGACCATGGAGAACGGATTATCATGCCCAAGGTGCATCGGTACCCACAGTGGCATTGAGAAAAGACATGTGAGAAAAATAGACAACATATTTAAAAAAAATGTATAAAAATTTCAAAATTAAAAGTCATGATAATAATTTTTGTCAGAATCGGAGCGGAGTATGAATCGGTGAATGTATGGTCCACATTTTATTGGTTTACCTTATGGTAAACAGTTAACAAAGTCGTGCTTCATAAACAAAAATATTATTGACTCGATCCCTAACTATCACAATACAATCCCACCTAAGGTCCAAGTATCAACCTTAGATGGGTGCAATATAGGACAAGTATGTTTAAATATCGACCCTGGCCGGTCCATGTACCGCTACTTCGGTCGTTTGAAACATTATCTAGCGAATCGGTTTTGGTGAAAACAAAGGTCTCAAACTAAATTACTTTGCAAAGGTAAAATATATTTGTCTCTAGTTGAAAAAGCTTCACCTGTGTGGTGCTCCCCCTAGCTAACAATTATGATTCGATGTCTCGATCGACCGTGTGTAGTTAGGGGGTGATAAACCGCAGGGGAGTCTAACAAGCAACCGAAGCTATCCTCTTAGACCCTAGGTTGAGGAATGGGATACGATCCAAGCCACTCACGTGACCCTCTCAACCTATCGAGTAAGGAGTGGTTAGACTCCACCCTCAAATTGGAGTTCGAACGGCCACCCATAACCAAATCCTAAGTGCTTAATACAAATTAGGAGGTTCGCCTTTTTTTTCTAACCTAGAATAGGAGGCATAGAATGCCCAAAGAAACCCCATCTTTAATAGAGCCTCTTAGGTCAAGGAGGGTTCTCTCTAAACTAGCTTAGGAGGACCTGAATGCCCAAGGAAACCCAACTCAAATTGAGCTTCTTGGAATAAAGGGTATTTCCTCACTAAACTAGCCTAGGAGGCATGAAATGCCCAAGAACACCCATCTCCAATGGAGCCTATTAACCTAAGGAGGTCTCCTCCAAAGCTAGGTTAGAAAGACAATTAGATTGATAGGCTTTCACACAACACAATCATTTCTGAATAATACCTCTACATTCACATTAAAACACATCCACACACAATCATTCAATTCATATAAGTATTTACATAATTGAAACTAGGGTTTACAAACACCCAAGTGAAAGAAAGGGACTACTCTAAGAGAAGGGAAAACACAAAAGAAGGAAAGGAAAACCATCATGAAGATGCAAGCCTTGCTCTTTGAGCAGAAGAAATCCCAAATCCTTGCTTGGAGATCAAACCCTAGCTTTTCTTCTTCTTTGGTTTGTCACTTTCTCACTCTAAAATCTGAAGAAGGAGAAGTCTTTCTCACACTAGGTCTCTCTTCCCTCTTCTTCCTTTCAGCTCCACACTTAAACCCAGATCGAGCTGAATTCACGACCTTCCAGGTCACAGCCGTGAACAACTAAACGCGTCCGTGAACTCAGTGTCGTCGCCAAAAACGTACCGCTTCACTCTCCAGGGTTCACAATTTGCAGTCAAAGTTCACGGTCTTAGAGACCATGAACTGCCTGTTCGTCAGTAACCACTGGAACCCTCCTGGACACCTAAATGTTCACGGTTTGTGGTTCAAGTTCACGGCCTTAGAGGCCATGAAATCCAATGTCATGTCGTGAATTGCAGCTGATTCCCCCTCTTTGCCCGGTCTTCGATCCATTTCTTCCAACTTTCGACTTTGGGGTTGGTTTCACTTATTAGGATATGAAACACACTGAAACACACAAAACCTAACGTAAAACCAACCTTTTAGGAGTTCAAATACCACAAACGTGAAACAGGGGTAAACGGTGTACAATTAGGCCCGAATCAATTATAAGGAGAAATCCTAATAGTATTATAAAAATATATTGATTTTAAAAGGCACATCCATAGGGATTCATCACTGAACCAGAAACATTCATAACAAGGCACGTCTAAAGGAATTCATCACTGAAACTGATATTGTTGATGCATGCGTCACATTTTCCTCAAATTACTTGACTCGGGTTGTTGGTGTCTACACATATACGTGTCATCTTGCCCTTAGGGAGGGGTGGTATTTAAAAATGAAGATCTAAGGATCTAATTGAAACTTTGGTATAGTTATAGTTTTATATTGTAATGTTTGTTTATTTGGTATATTAACTAGGACTTCAGCGAATAGATAAACAAGAATAATGTAATATTTCACCAAATCTCTATTAGTTTCCCAGTTCCTCTAGTCGGTTGGGCGTCGGCTAGTCTTTTAACCAAATGCCCTAAAAATCGTACTTGTTGGCCTTTTCGCATGCTGGTCGTACCATTCCAGGTGACCTAGCACAACATTGAAATCACCAAACACATTTTCTCCTTTGATTCTTTACTGGCACTGGACCCGACACGTTGGCTGGGAGAGTTTGTATGTGCTTATAATAGGTGTGAATAAAAAAATGTGCAACTAATAACATTATGGGTGTTTATAAAGAAAACGTTTATGTTGGACTTTTGATGTAGTTTAAAATCCATGAAAATATTTTTTTCTATATTTGCAATATTTGTTGATCATGACACGGGTTATAGATATGAATTTATATGATTTGAAAGACACATTATAGACTGATCAACAATACTAATTAGCATGTTGAATATGTACCATAATGACTTGAAAACTCCATTGATACAACATTAACAATGCGTATTTTGAACAAAACATATGCCATAGAATTTGTTAGAGTTTTGTACACCAAAGTTAGAGTGGCAAAGTAGAATCCGTTAGATAAAGCAAAAAGTTTCAAAGGGCCAAGATTCAAAACAAGTGTTCTTGCCATGAGTTAAGGGCTTACCACATAATAGAATAACCAAGTGAGTAATATGTGCATTGTGGAAGTTACACTTCAAATGCTTTTAGACGATAATGACTAACGTTACTATGACTAACAAAAGTTTTAGTATCACATGACTAACAAAACTTTATGGCCGATATGACCAAAATATAACAACAACAACCCTTGGGTATACTATGAAGTTAGCATGATATATTATGAGCATCGAGTATCAAATTAAAATCCTGACAATTAAGATGAGAAGTGTTTTTTTGTCTGAAGATACCATGATTACATATTGATTAAAAGGGTTTCTATGTTGTATCCATAGTATATTGATTTTCAGACTCCATGCACAACTCGGATGAAGAAATATAATCTAGCCATTAAAGTGAACTTCAACTTTTCCAAACACCAGTAGATGTGCCGGGCTGAATAACTTCAAGATTTTTTTATAAATTTCACCAAATGCAATCGCTCATTTGCACTCTAACACATTTGCTGCATTGTCCCATTTTTTCAGTAAAGTGAGTACAAAAGAAAATGGAAAATGGGATTTCATATGGGTATGGTAAAAGAAATGGATGCTAAAACCAAATAATTAAACTTTGAAAGTAGATGAAATTAATGGTGTAGATAGATTATTCAAGAGGCAAGGCAGAGGCATAAAGATTATATGGGAGGAGGCTAAAAATGGGAAGGAGATATAATTTATGCAAGAACAACTAAATAAAACAAAGGGGGTTAAAAGGTAAAATGCATACATAAGTCAAAGCACACAGATCAATTTGGTACAAATAAGCTTGGTTCTTTAAAGAAAATAATGTTTTGAGAGAATAGACCTTGTAAGTAAAAAAAGTAGTACGTAAAATCATAGATACTTATGGGCCTAATTTTACACTTTTTACCCCCGATTCTCTTTGACGTTTGTTGCAATTGAATACCAAAAAGGTTGGTTTTACGCGAAGTTGTGTTTCAGTGTGTTTCAGATCCTAATAGGTAAAACCAAACCCGGAGTCGAAAGTTGGAAGAAAATGAGCAAAGACCGGGCAAAGAGGAGGAAACAACCAATGTTCACGGCCAGATGTTGGAGTTCACAGTCTTATAAGGTCGTGAACTGGAGCCAGAACTCATGAAACAAGGAACGACCAGAGAGGATTTTCAGGTTACAGAAGGCCAAGCTGTTCACGATTGCTAAGACTGTGAAATAGGCCACAGACTGTGAACCCGAGTCAACAGAGCGGTACGTTTTGGTCTCAGCACTGAGTTCATGAACGCGTTTCAATGTTCACGGCCGTGAATTGGGCACGATCTGAATTAAAAGGAGCTAAAAGGAAGAAGGAAAGGGAGAGAGACCTAGTGTGAGAAAAACTTCTCCTTCTTCAGATTTTAGAGTGAGAAAGTGACGAACGAAACAAGAGGAAAAGCTAGAATTTCATCTCCAAGCAACGATTTGGGTTTCTTCAGCACAAGGAGCAAGGTTTGCATCTTCATGATGGTTTTCCTTTCTCTCTTTTGTGTTTTCCCTTCTCCTAGCATGGAGTAGTCCCTTCTTTCACTTGGGTGTTTGTAAACCCTAGCTACAATTATGTAAATACTTGTATGAATTGAATGATTTATGTGTGGTAGTGTTTTAATGTGAATGTGGAGGTATTATTCAGAAGTGATTGTGTTGTGTGAAAGCCTATCAATCTAATTGTCATTCTAATCTAGCTTAGAGTGGAGACCTCCTTAGCTTAAGAGGCTCCATTGGAGATGGGTGTTCCTCGGCATTTCATGCCTCATAGGCTAGTTTAGAGAGGAAACCTCCTTTGTTTCCAAAGAGGCTCTATTAAAGCTGGGTTTCCTTGGGAATTCAATGCCTCATAAGCTAGTTTAGAGAGAACCCTCCTTAACTTAAGAGGCTCTATTAGAGATGGGTTTCCTTGGGCATTCTATGCCTCCTATTCTCGGTTAGTTAACGGGCAAACCTCCGATTTTGTATTAAGCATTTAGGGTTTCGTTGTGGGTGGTCGTCCAAACTCCAATTCCAAGGTTAATTCTAACCATTCCTTAGTCAATAGGTTTAGAGGGTCACATTAGTGGCCCTGATCATATCTCATTCCTCAACCTAGAGTATAAGAAGGTAGCTTTGGCTGCTTGTTAGAATTCCCTGTGGTTTATGACCCCCTAACCACACACGGTTGTTCGAGTCGTCAAGTCATAATTGTTTGCTAGGGGGAGCAACACCCGCGTGAAGCTTTCTCAACTAGAGTCAAATCCAATTTATCTTTGCAAAGAAATTTAGTTTTAGACCTTGGTTTTCACAAAAAACTGATTCGCTAGATAATATTTCAAACAGTCGAAGTAGCGGTACATGGACCGGCCCGGGTCGATATTTAAACATACTTGTCCTATACTGCACCCATATAAGGTTTATATTTGGACCTTAAGTGAGATTTTATTGTGATAGTTAGAGCGAGTAAAGTTTTTTGCGCCGTTGCCGAGGACAACGGTTCATTATCGTGAAAAGTTTGTTTGGTGTAAATCTAGCTTTTAATTTATGTTTTTTTAAGTTGTGAAGTGTTTTCTTGTGCTAGACGTGTTGTCTTTTTTAAGTGTGTGGAGGGAGGTGTATGATGCGGAGAAATACTACCACTGGACGAGGACATCAATCGGACTCTCCGACTCTGAGCTCGAGAGAGGGAGCTAGCGGAGGCAAGAAGGAGAAGTGAAGAAAGTGGACAATAATTTGTTCCCGGATTTGAAGGAGTTGAAGGTGAAATTGAACTTGAGATGGCGGCAAATCAACCTCAAACTGCCAATCCGGCCCCGAATGCAAATGGGAAGTGGGAGCCGAGGAAGTTTGAAGATAAATGGTGTCTCGTTGGAGGCATTACAATTGAGGTTATTCCCCTACTCTCTTGCGGGGAAAGCGCTCTGATGGCTCAACAACCAACCGGCTCTATCCATCACCTCTTGGGACGATTTACTCAACAAATTCATGACCCGATATGGTCCTCCTTCAAAGATGGCCGAGTGGAGGAAGAAGATGATTCACTTCGAGCAAGAGGAGGATGAGACGTTGAGGGATGCATGGGAAAGGGTCTCAGACTACTTCCTCCAATGCCCTCACCATGGGTTCGAAGAGAAATTCCAGATAGAAACACCCTATGGAGGAGTCATTCAAGATGACAAGATCCTTATCGACTCTCTTTGTCAAGGGAGGTTGATGAACATGACCCCTCCTCAAGTCAATGAATTTCTTGAAGATATGGCTCTTAAGGGATATGATTGGGGCTTGACGAGAAGCGATAAGAGGACCACCGAAAGAAGAGTAAGAAGTGTGGGAGCAAGCACTCCACTTGAAGCGAAGCTTGATAAGTTGATAGAGGTGATCCTTGAGTACAAGAAGCAAGGGAAGACAACGGTGATGTCTTGTGATTGGTGTTCGAGCACCAATTACGAAATTGCAGATTGCCAAGCGATGAAGGAGACAAGTACCCCCGAGGAGCAGGTGAGCTTTATTGCCAATGATAGAGGGAACAACCCTTATAGCAACAAATACATCCCCGGGTAGCACAATCATCTAAACTTTGCTTGGTCTTCCTCTACCAATCCAAGACCTCCCAGTTTCCAAGGTGCAATGGGCAACTATCAACCTCGACCAACATTCATCCAACAAAGGCCTCAATTCCAGAACTCGAACTTCCAACAACCATATCAAGCACAAGGCGGTCAAGGGTTTCAACAACAACAACAAGTCGACAAGTTATTTAAACTTGAAGACCTTGTGACCAGCTTTGTGAGTACAAGCTCTGAGAAGTCCGAGAAGATTGAGCAATTCATGGATGTCAACATCCAAGTTTACCTCGGTTGAGGCAGGACTCCGAAGCCATCAAGCAAGTCTCTAAAACTTGGAAGTGCAAATTAGCAATCTTGCCGGAATCCTCACCGAGAGACCAAAGGGAGCCCTACCCTGTCAAACCATTGCCAACCCCAAGGATCAAGCTGGGTGCAATGCAATTTTCTTGAGGAGCGGGAAGGTGACCCCGGAGGTCGTTGCCAAAGAAGAGAATGAGAAGGAAGACCCTCTACCTGAGGGTGAAGAAGAGGAAACCTCGGGAGAAAAGAGAGGAGTGGCAAGGAAGGCATTGTCGACGCCACCACCTGTGACTGAGTACACGCCACCCCTACCTTTTCCCACGAGGTTGCACAAGGAAAGATTGAAAGCGGAATGTGGAAGCTTCATGAAGATGCTCCGAAACCTCCACCCCAACATTCCCTTTCTTGAAGCAATGGCCCACATGCCAAGGTATTCAAAATACCTCAAAAGACCTCGCCAATGTCACTTTAGGCGAGGAGTGCTTAGCCTTCATCCTCAACAGGTTGCCCAAGAAGCAACCCGATCCAGGTAATTTCACTATACCTCTTTGCATCGGTTCTCATCACATAGAAAATTCATTGGCGGACTTAGGGACGAGCATAAATGTGATGCCATATAAACTTTTTAAGAGGCTAGACATGAACTAAAAACTACAAGGCCTAGTGACACATTGGTTGATCGCTATGTCATTAGTCCAAAGGGCATAGTGGAGGACGTGCTAGTACGAGTGTAACACCCTACCATATACGTTTTGCCTAATCATATTGGTCATACAATTGCAGCGGAATTTATCTCGGGTGTTACACTAATTATCAAAATTTACTCAAATAGAATTTTGACATGAATTACTCGCGTAATGGGCTAACAGTTCTTGCAACTTATCCTGCAAAATAATTCATCACATACATATATACTCACAACCATATGCATTGGCTTTTCTTAGCCATAGCCACACTTTTCATACTCCACAACTGCATACCATACTTATACATACCATAATCGTCACAACTTACACAGTTACACAACATATACACATATCATCAACTTTCCACACCAGTGGATATCTCACACTACATCAGAAGCTAATATGCACATGAAAAACGTTCTCAAAACATTATTTTACAAAAAGGTGTGGATCACTGGCCAAAATCCCGAGTAGTAGTCCAAGCACAGAATAGTTGAAGACCATACCTCATCCTGGCTTCAACTCTTGCTCAGCTCCCACCTATACACCTATCTACTGCTGCTGATGATGGTCTGCTTACACATGGCATAAGCAGAGAAAAAGGATAAAGAGGGTCAGCTCATAGCTGAGTGAGATAATCATAGCATCGTGAGTTCATAACAGAGCATACCCCTACCATACATCTAGCAAATAAGCCCAAGCACTAGGATCAGACCTCAGCCATCCGACATCCCAATAGGCAAAAGACTCAACCATCTTGACTTATGCATATGCTTCTTATCATGTTTTAATCATAGGCGCCTGGCTACTCCCATACTAATAACTCTCCCGGGAAACATACCCCACATCCCGTCGGATGTAGTCATACATACCCCAACATCCCGTCGGATGTGTTCATACATACCCCACACCACTATAGGTGTAGTCATACCCCGACACCACTCTGGGTGTGGTCATATCTCGTAAGAAATCTTCAGTCACCACCACAAGAGAGGTGTGACTATCATACATATCATAATAGAGTAATAGCATGGGGAGCCCTAATTACTATATAGTTGACCGTGAGACCACAACACTCATATTTGGTATCCTTATACATGATTCATATCTCATCTTGCTTAATCATAATTCATTACTTGCACATGTACTTGACCTGGCCATAATTGGCTCAACATAGGTAAACCAGGAGTCGTATAATTGCACTTCATCGGGATAAACCCTCGTGCAAGTCATTCTCCTTAAATATCATAATATCACCATGAGATATATATTTTCCCACTTGTACATCCAAATACATCAATCATGAAATGTCATACCCAATCACCTTTTCGAACCATCATAAGGCATATCAACAGTCAAGCCCACAATTTGCAACATATACGAAATCATCAGCATAAACAAGGTTCATATCGATTAGGGCAAGTCAATAATATCATACAGCAACCCAGGGTTCAACATATAGAACAAAAGTTCATACACCCCTAATCATGCCATTCTAGTTCACCTAGGTCAATTCTAAGCATCAACATAATTATCGTGATACGAAAAACCCGGTATGCCGTGCTAATCCCTCACCAGTTCTGGTCGTTCAAACACCGGTTCTAGCCTCCCGTACTAAAACGTCAATTTCACGAACGAACCCCGAATTAAAATCCGAGACCGCCCTAATATCCCCTGCAGTATCCCCGTCAATATTAGTTCTAGGCTCCGGGTCAAATTCTCGATAAAAACACATCAAACCCTGGCCGAGAGCTAAATTCAGCGATTAGGACCCCGACCTAAATAATTGCCGAAATTCAGGGATTAGAACTAGAGGATTGATTACCTCGCTGCAGGAAGCTCGTATATGAAATTTGGGCTCAATCCGGCTTCCGGATACTCCGAAACCCTAATTTGGCTTATCGGGAATTCAAGAAATTCCTGAACCAAAAACTCGTTTTAAAGCTCTAAATCGATAAATCATGATGTATAGATGAATTAGGCATTACTTACGGGATTTTTGGATCACTAGGGCTCAAGAATTTGAGCTTTGAAATTTTGGGTCGAGAGCTCCGCGTGTGCTCTGTTTCTCTCGTTTTCTCTCGGTTGAGAATGGTAAATGATGATGATGAGAATTGTGGAATGAAAAAGTGACGGGAATTATATATATACGGCCCGTCCGCTTTTATGTAATATATATATATATAATAATTAATATGTATACTTATTCGATCGATAATCCGATTTTCGTCTAAATAGTGTCGAAATGCTCGATTTTAAATCGCAAACTTTCTAGCGATCGAAATATGGGTTATGCCGGAACGGGATGTTACAATTCTCCCCTCCTTAAAAGATTTCGTCCCCGAAATCTAACCTTGAGTTGTACTCTAACTCGTCTTACTTACCCTTAACATGGTCTATCATACATAAAGTCATTACCTCACTCTTAGGTTAGGCGATTCATAACATAGAAAGTAACACATAACACCTCAAGTTCCCATGTTTAGGTTTCAATAACCTATACTGGGCTATCACAACAAAACACATCAGCAAATTCAAAACATAACTTACTAAGCAAGATTGTTAACCTGCAAAGTAAGTCGCTACCAACTCAGGGTACTTCTCTCGCATACTTGCTTCAGTTTCCCATGTAGCACTCTCACTATCTTGATTTCTCCACACCACTTTCAACATTGGGATTTCTTTCCTGCGAAGAGTCTTAATCTGGTGATCAACAATCTGAACTGGAACCTCCTCAAAAGTCAAATCTGGACCCAACTCGATCTCCTCTGGTTGTATAACATGGGAAGGATCCACTTTGTACCTCTTCAGCATACTAACATGAAATACATTGTGGATTTGGGATAGCTCTGGAGGCAATGCTAGTTTATATGCCACTGGTCCAATTTTCTCTGTGATTTCATAGGGTCCAATATATCGAGGTGCAAGTTTCCCTTTCTTACCAAATCTCATTACGCCTTTCTAGGGTGACACTTTGAGAAATACTTTCTCACCAACTTTGAAATTAACTTCACGCCTATTCGTGTCAACATAAACTTTCTGTCGATCTTGAGCCACCATCAAACGCTCCCTGATTTCCTTGACTTTATCAACTGTGATCTGAACTATCTCTGGCCCTGAGATTTGCCTTGCTCCTTCTACATCCCAACATAATGGTGTTCTACACTTCCTCCCATAAAGTGCTTCATATGGTGGAACACCCAAGCTACTATGGTACTGGTTGTTGTAAGCAAACTCAATTAAGGGCAAATGGTCAATCCATGATTCCTCCCATTGCATTACACATGATCGAAGTAACTCCTCTAATGTAAGGATGGTTCGTTCACTCTGCCCATCTGTTTGAGGATGATAAGCTGAAGTAAAATGCAGTTTAGTTCCCAAGGCATCATGTAAACTTTGCCAAAACCGAGATGTGAAGCTCGGGTCTCGATCAGAGACAATAGAAATTGGCACACCATGCAATCTGACGATCTCCTTAATATATAGTTGAGACAAAGTCTCCAGTGATGGTTTCCATCTAATGGGTAAAAAGTGAGCCGATTTGGTCAGTCGGTCCACAATAACCCATACTGCATCTTTTCCCCTTGATGATGGGAGACCATATACAAAATCCATTGTGATTCTTTCCCACTTCCATTATGGAATTGGAAGTGGTTGCAGTTTCCCTACATGAGCTTGATGTTCTGCCTTAACTTTCTGACATACCAGACATGTGAAAACATGTTCAGCCGCTTCCTTTTTCATCCCACGCCACCAAAAATATGGTTTGATCGTGTGATACATTTTAGTTGCTCCTGGGTGCATAGCATAAGCAGAAGAATGAGCTTCATCTAGGATCTCTTTCCTCAAATTATCAACATTAGGAATGCATGCCCTTCCATTAATCTTCAACATGCCATCTACCATTTCAAATGGGCTTTCTTTTCCTTCCTCAATGTCTTGAATGATTTTTGCCAACTCTGGGTCCTCCTTCTGCTTCTCACGAATTTTGTCGTGCAACAACGGTCGAATGTTCAACCGAACTAGTAACCCTGTTACACCCTCCACTTCCAAATCAACATTCATTGCCCTCAAATCAACCAGATCATTTATATTCTTCTTCCACTTTCTGCTTAGGGCATCAACAACTACATTAGCTTTACCTGGATGGTAATCAATTGTACAATCATAATCTTTTAGAAGTTCAATCCATCTCCTCTGGCGACTATTTAAATCCTTCTGATCCATAATATACTTCAGGCTTTTATGATCAGTGAGGATTTTAAAAGTCTCACCATATAGATAATGTCGCCATATCTTGAGAGCAAATACCACCGCTGCCAACTCCAAATCATGAGTGGGATAATTTACTTCATGAGGACATAATTGTCTGGAGGCATATGCGATAACTCTTCCATCTTGCATTAACACACACCCCAATCCTTGATACGAAGCATCACTATACACCACAAACTCTCCCTTATTCGAAGGTAATGCAAGTACTGGTGCTGTGGTCAATCTCTTCTTCAGTTCATCAAAACTCTTTTGACATGATTCATCCCAAACATACTTGGTATTCTTCCTCAACAGTTTAGTCAATGGGGCAGCAATTTTGGAAAATCCTTCTACAAACCGCCGATAGTAACCCGCCATGCCAAGAAAACTTCTCAACTCCGGCACATCTTTTGGTGGATCCCAACTCACCACTGCTTCCACCTTTTTCGGATCCACCTCGATACCTCTTCCAGAAATTACATGTCCCAGAAATATTACCTCCTTCAGCCAAAACTCACATTTTGAGAATTTTGCGTATAATTGTTTCTCCCTTAGAATTTGCAACACAATTCTAAGGTGACTTTTGTGCTCCTCTTCGCTTTTGGAATAGATGAGAATATCATCTATGAACACAATCACAAACTTATCAAGATATTCATGGAAAACTCTGTTCATAAGAGCCATAAATACTGCTGGCGCATTAGTGAGTCCAAAAGGCATTACCAGGAACTCATAATGCCCATATCTTGTTCTAAAAGCTGTCTTTGAGGTCGCTCCATCTGCCACTTTCAGTTGATGGTACCCGGACCTCAAATCAATCTTAGAAAAGACTGATGCACCCTGCAATTGATCAAACAAGTCGTCTATTCTTGGGAGGGGATAACGATTCTTCACTGTTGCTTTATTCAACCTCCGGTAGTCAATGCACATTCTCATGGATCCATCTTTCTTCTTGACAAACAAAACCGGTGCACCCCAAGGTGAGATGCTAGGTCGAATAAACCCCTTGTCTAGCAATTCTTGCAATTGTTCTTTAAGCTCCTACAGCTCAATTGGTGCCATTCTATATGGTGCCATTGAAATTGGTGTTGTGCCAGGTACCAATTCAATATCAAACTCTACTTCTCTTTCTGGTGGAAGGCCGGGAAGTTCTTCGGGGAATACATCAGGAAACTCCCTTACCACCTCTACATCCTCAACCTTCTTATCATTTACAACAATAACTTGAGCAAGAAAGGCTTCACAACCTTCCTTCACTAATCGAAAAGCTTCCAAGGCAGAAAGAAAACCATGAGTCTCCTTTTTCTTAATGCCTCGGAATACAACAGGACCTTTATCTGGTGTGTTGAATAACACTTCTTTCTTTTGACAATCCACAACAGCTCCATGTGTTGCCAGAAAGTCCATCCCAAGGATGACATCGAATTCATCAAAAGGTAGCAGAATTAAATCTGCTGCTAGGAAAGCTCCTTCCACACAAATGAAGGAACTTCTAATAACCGAGTCTACCTTCAAGGTATCTCCCACAGGTGTTTTAACACATAAGGTATAACCTAGCTTATCTGGAACTAAGCGTAGCATATGTGCAAACGTATATGACATGAATGAGTGAGAGGAACCAGTATCGATCAAAGCATAAATTTGCTTGCCAAGGATAGAAAGCATACCAGTCACAACTTCTGGCGCCACTTCTGCCTCACCTCGAGTCATTGCATAAACCCTCGGTGTTCCCTGTGCTCTGGTACCCTGGGTACCACTTCCTGATGGCTGATTTCGACCACCACCTCTACCACCCTGTGAACCACCACGACCACTCTGAAATCCACTACGGCCTCCCTGGTAACCACCCCTGAATGGGGCTCTACTAAATTGCACTGAAGGCTCGGACTGTGTAGCTCTTACTTCTCTCGAATGCGGACAATCCCTCATGATGTGCCCAGGTTGGCCACAGTGAAAGCATACACCAGAAAATCTCCTACACTCTCCAAGATGCCTCTTCTGACAAACTTGACAAAATGGAAATTGTGTGGCTGAGGAAATTGGTGCCCTGTATGATGTTCCCGACATAGATTGACTTGGTGTTCTCCCAAAACTGCTAGGACCTCTCCTGGGTGGGTAACGAGGTCCAACATAATTTACTCCAAACTTCCTCTTCTTCTCCTCTTCTTTGGTTTTGTGTTCCTCTCGGCTCTCAACTTCATAGGCTTCATACTTAAGTGCTGCCTCCTTGATTGTGGCCATACTCTCTTCATCAACCCTGTGGATCTTTTCTTTCAATCCTATGCGCAGACCATGCAAGTATCTCATCTTCTTCTTATGCTCAGTATCCGCCAACCCATCCTCAAAGTAAAGTAGTCGAACAAACTTGATGGTGTACTCAGTAACTGTCATATTCTCCTGCTTAAGGTTGGCGAATTCATTGTTCTTTGCCCTGATAAAAGCTTCGGGAAGAAACTCTGTCTTAAAGGCCTTCAGGAACTCCTCCCAGGTGAACTGAACTCGTTCACCATTAACTCTAGAGACTGAGGACCACCAGCTCCTCGCGTACCCCTTTAGGAGAAAAACAACATATTGTACTTTTTCCTCTGGGGTCGCATAAAGATACTCAAACACATCTTCCATCTCCCTCAACCACTCTACCACAGCATCCGGACTCACATCTCCTTTAAAGTCCCTACCACCCAAACTCTTCATCTTTGCATAGTCTAATACTGGCGGTCTTGCATCAACCGCCCCCACTCCTCTCGACTGATCAGTAGGAACATTATGGCAACTTCCGTGCGAGCTACAAGGAAATATTGGCCTTAGATTGATCCACACAATTTATTCTTTCCCAAATCTCTCACTTGGTTAAAACAAAATCTTCCAAAAATAATTACTTGAAAACAAATAAGTTCAAAACTCAATTTTGAAAACCATGATGCAGGTCATTTCATCCAACATACCAATACACATAATCATGTCAAACTCAATTCCCAGTTTAAGTCATTATGTGGTACTCCCCTCCTTAGGAGTGTTTAACCTCCCAATGGGTATAGTACGCCATAACAGCAAAAAGAGGGAACCGGGCTCTAATACCAAACTGTAACACCCTACCCTATACGTTTTGCCTAATCATATTGGTCATACAATTGCAGCGGAATTTATCTCGGGTGTTACACTAATTATCAAAATTTACTCAAATAGAATTTTGACATGAATTACTCGCGTAATGGGCTAACAGTTCTTGCAACTTATCCTTGCAAAATAATTCATCACATACATATATACTCACAACCATATGCATTGGCTTTTCTTAGCCATAGCCACACTTTTCATACTCCACAACTGCACACCATACTTATACATACCATAATCGTCACAACTTACACAGTTACACAACATATACACATATCATCAACTTTCCACACCAGTGGATATCTCACACTACATCAGAAGCTAATATGCACATGAAAAACGTTCTCAAAACATTTTTTTTACAAAAAGGTGTGGATCACTGGCCAAAATCCCGAGTAGTAGTCCAAGCACAGAATAGTTGAAGACCATACCTCATCCTGGCTTCAACTCTTGCTCAGCTCCCACCTATACACCTATCTACTGCTGCTGATGATGATCTGCTTACACATGGCATAAGCAGAGAAAAAGGATAAAGAGGGTCAGCTCATAGCTGAGTGAGATAATCATAGCATCGTGAGTTCATAACAGAGCATACCCCTACCATACATCTAGCAAATAAGCCCAAGCACTAGGATCAGACCTCAGCCATCCGACATCCCAATAGGCAAAAGACTCAACCATCTTGACTTATGCATATGCTTCTTATCATGTTTTAATCATAGGCGCCTGGCTACTCCCATGCTAATAACTCTCCCGGGAAACATACCCCACATCCCGTCGGATGTAGTCATACATACCCCAACATCCCGTCGGATGTGGTCATACATACCCCACACCACTATAGGTGCAGTCATACCTCGACACCACTCTGGGTGTGGTCATATCTCGTAAGAAATCTTCAGTCACCACCACAAGAGAGGTGTGACTATCATACATATCATAATAGAGTAATAGCATGGGGAGCCCTAATTACTATGTAGTTGACCGTGAGACCACAACACTCATATTTGGTATCCTTATACATGATTCATATCTCATCTTGCTTAATCATAATTCATTACTTGCACATGTACTTGACCTGGCCATAATTGGCTCAACATAGGTAAACCAGGAGTCGTATAATTGCACTTCATCGGGATAAACCCTCGTGCAAGTCATTCTCCTTAAATATCATAATATCACCATGAGATATATATTTTCCCACTTGTACATCCAAATACATCAATCATGAAATGTCATACCCAATCACCTTTTCGAACCATCATAAGGCATATCAACAGTCAAGCCCACAATTTGCAACATATAC
This sequence comes from Linum tenue, assembly GCA_946122785.1. Classification (NCBI taxonomy): domain Eukaryota; kingdom Viridiplantae; phylum Streptophyta; class Magnoliopsida; order Malpighiales; family Linaceae; genus Linum; species Linum tenue. Next base: position 34,714,785 of record CAMGYJ010000003.1, read on the forward strand.
GAAATCATCAGCATAAACAAGGTTCATATCGATTAGGGCAAGTCAATAATATCACACAGCAACCCAGGGTTCAACATATAGCACAAAATTTCATACACCCCTAATCATGCCATTCTAGTTCACCTAGGTCAATTCTAAGCATCAACATAATTATCGTGATACGACAAACCCGGTATGCCGTGCTAATCCCTCACCAGTTCTGGTCGTTCAAACACCGGTTCTAGCCTCCCGTACTAAAACGTCAATTTCACGAACGAACCCCGAATTAAAATCCGAGACCGCCCTAATATCCCCTGCAGTATCCCCGTCAATATTAGTTCTAGGCTCCGGGTCAAATTCTCGATAAAAACACATCAAACCCTGGCCGAGAGCTAAATTCAGCGATTAGGACCCCGACCTAAATAATTGCCGAAATTCAGGGATTAGAACTAGAGGATTGATTACCTCGCTGCAGGAAGCTCGTATATGAAATTTGGGCTCAATCCGGCTTCCGGATACTCCGAAACCCTAATTTGGCTTATCGGGAATTCAAGAAATTCCTGAACCAAAAACTCGTTTTAAAGCTCTAAATCGATAAATCATGATGTATAGATGAATTAGGCATTACTTACGGGATTTTTGGATCACTAGGGCTCAAGAATTTGAGCTTTGAAATTTTGGGTCGAGAGCTCCGCGTGTGCTCTGTTTCTCTCGTTTTTTCTCGGTTGAGAATGGTAAATGATGATGATGAGAATTGTGGAATGAAAAAGTGACGGGAATTATATATATACGGCCCGTCCGCTTTTATGTAATATATATATATATATATGGCGAGTTCTACGGTACCCTAGGTGAAATTCGGGGTACCACATATCTTGAGTATGAAAACACTATCTAGACCTTGAATTGACCGATCTTTCGGACATGATACTATACTCTAACACTTAAAGATCAAAATCTAGGTGTTAACTCTCCCAATCTTATACTCCAAGATCAATTTAATTAGAAATAATAATCGACGGTTATGATTCATCCAAATATAGGCACAAAAATGAATGCATCATCTTAGGGTTTATAGATTATGATTTAGATAATTATGACCTAGGGTTCACTCATTAAGGGTTAGGGTATAATATCAGACACAAAAATCCTGGAAATTCGAGGTCTAGATAGAGTTTACATACTCGAGGTATGCGGTACCCCGGATTTCACCCGGGGTACCATAGAAGCCACCATATATATATATATAATTAATACGTATACTTATTCGATCGATAATCCGATTTTCGTCTAAATAGTGTCGAAATGCTCGATTTTAAATCGCGAACTTTTTAGCGATCGAAATATGGGTTTTGCCGGAACGGGATGTTACAACGAGTGGGGAAATTCTGTTATCCAACGGATTTTGTGATCTTGGAGAAAAAGTGAGGATTCTGAGATGCCACTCATACTAGGACGGCCTTTCCTTGCCACCGCCAAGGCATTAATTGATGTAAATGAGGGAACCTTGATTCTGAGAGATGGTGAGGAGAGAATTTCCCTTGGAATTGATCCTAAGCCTAGGAGTGAGGAAGTGAAGGAAGTAGAACTGGGTGATATGAATGCAAGTGGAGAGAAGCCTTGCAAGGTGAACCCCGCTATTACTGTTGGTTCTTGTGATTGTGTGAAGCAGGAAAGCAATGAGGGCATCTCGCCCCAAGAAGGAAGGAAAGTAGCTTGGAGGGAAAGGATAAGTCCTGTTAATGCCCCGTCGAAGGGAAAGGGCAAAGCAGAAGTCGTCGGCCAAGAAGGCCACCTGATGACTCGGTATTTGCCCATGTTTTCCCCTTTGTTTCTTGATTGTTTGAGCTTGAATTATCGTGTCTTTGGCCTATTTTACTCTAGGTTGTGTTCCTTTGTCACATTTCAGGTCCTAGTACATAAAGTGAAGCATAGGCGCAAGTTTCAAGTCAATCAGAGATCAATTGGCGATTCGGGAGAAGAAACTCTGGCATGACCTGAAGAAGAATGGATTTTTACCTCCCTTTATGGACAAATAATCGTGCAAGTCTGTCATGAAAAGAAAGAGGACGAGACTACGAGCTTTTGGGATCAAACGGCGACTGATTCGGAGTCTGGACGAGGGAGAAACGAAGCATTGAATATAGGGGAACAAGTTCGGCAGTGAAAACACGGGCAGGAGGCCTTCAGAACACGGCCGTGTTCTGTGACCGTGCTTTTACTGCCGAGAGCTGATTTGAGTTTGGCCAACTCGAGCTGAAAACACGGGCTGAAAGCACGGCTGTGTTCCACCAAAGCACGGGCGTGTTCTCCCAAAAGCACGGCCGTGTTTTCCCCAACTGCTGGCGGTGTAATTAACCCTAGCCAAAGCACGGGCGGGCTGAGGCAAAGCACGGCCGTGCCCTCGACCGTGCTTTGGCCACTGATGCCCTTTTAAGCAGATTTTCAGCCAAAGAGAGGGGGATTCGAGTTTTAGAGAGACAGCGATTTCTAGAGAGAGAAAGCGACAAAAAAGAGCCTCCAAGTGCCCTAGATTGATCTTCAACACCATTGGAGCTTGGTTTGAGCTTGGAGAAGTGCCGATTCAACGTCCAGGAGCAGAAATCCATCTTCACAGCATGATTTCCGCGTCTGATTCTGGTTTTGCTTCTTTCTCCATGGAGTAGTTCTCCCATTCATCTGGGTGTGGGAAACCCTAGTTCTGTATGTTGGGATTGATTGTATGAACCCAAGTACTGTTTCTATGAATTGATTATATTCGATTGAGGTTTGAATGATTGAATGGCATGAATCCTGATCAAATTCCTGTTGTTTCTGCTTTAACCTAGAATGATAATATCTGCCTAGGTTGATAGAGTATCCTTAATCGAAGGTAGTGAATTGGTGACTTTAGTCGAGGAGCCAATTCACTATTCTGTACCGAATTCAATTCGGTAGTGGAGGTTTTGTTCATAGGCCTCAATCTGTTTACTCCGGTGGAGGTTAGTCGCCCGCTAGAGACTCAGATTGAGAGGGTCTGAAGACCTTTAGTCGAGACTTCAGACTGTTTGAGAACCTTCCGCAGTATAACTATCATAGAAATTGAATTGGTAATTACAATCCGGCTTAACTGCAGACTAGGGGGAACCATATCCGGGTGACCTCTCTTAACCTGAAAACAACCGTTTTAGTTGCTTTGCTTGCTTGTTAGTTTAGACCTTCACTAAAGTTTCATTGCTAGATAATACGAATTCACTGAGTAGTCATCACATCTAGGACCCGGGTTGACATTAAAACCCGACCCGCTATACTACGCTTTAGGAAGTGGTTATACTTGGCCGTTTTCTAGGGTGACAGTAGGAGTGAGTCAAGTTTTTGGCGCCGTTGCCGGGGACGGCTAGGTTGTTGAAGAAAAGTGATTTCTGTTACTTTAGCATTTTCATTTTCGCATTGAGTGTTTCTTCTATCCCACTTGTGCCTTCACGGGTTTGCATTGCTTGATTGTGTGCAGATAGTGCATGACCCGTAGCCAGTCGGGAGATTTACTGCCGTTGGATCCAAAGATTGAACGCACCTGCAACCAACTTCGGAGACAACAGCGAGCTAGACTGGCTACGGTGGAGTACAGAGACGGCCAATTGAGCAGCGAATCCGAGGACGAGTACGAGATGGAGGGCGAAGACATCCCACAACCGGGGAATGCTCGACAGGCTCCCCCGGTGAATCAGCATCCACCACCACCGCCGGGTCCCACCTTGGAGTACTACTACACTCCACGGATTGCTGACATCCGCCGGTCATCCTCTATCCACCCATTCCAGCAAATAACCTCGAGATCAAGCCATGCTGGATTCAACTCATTACATCATCTATCCAGTTCCATGGCTTGAAGGATGAGGAGGCCCGGGCACATCTTTCCCGTTTTCTGCAGCTGATGAACGGGTTCAAGCTGAACGGTGTTCCGGATGACGCAATCCGCCTTCACCTCTTCCCCCATTCTCTGGCGGGGAATGCTAAGAGGTGGTTGGAGACCCAGCCCCCATTTTCCATCACTTCTTGGGACGACCTGGCAGACAAGTTCGTGCACAGGTACTATCCGGCATCGAAGACCACAGAGATTCAGCGGGAGATCACTCACTTCCGCCAAGAGCCAGATGAGTCACTTCGTGATGCATGGGAGCGATACATGGGGTATTTCTGGCAGTGTCCCCATCATGGCTTCAGTGATGCATTCACAGTGGGGAATTTTTACAGTGCCCTCACCCCAGACAGCCAGAGGGTGATTGAGTCTTTATGCCCAGGAGGGGACATTCTCACTAAGACTCCACCCGAGCTGAACCAGATGATCAGTACCTTGGCTGCCCGCGATCATTCCTGGGGGCAGAGCAGCAGAGGCAGACATTCCCGGGACCGTGGTGTGCACGCTATGGAGGCCAGGTCCGGGTTAGAGCAGCAGGTGGCTGAGTTGGTGCAGACATTGAAGCAGCCCAACAGTCTCCTACCGGGCCGAGGTGTAGCTGCGCCTCCAGTGGCACAGTGTCAGTGGTGTGAGAGCCCGAATCATCGGGTGGAGGATTGCCAAGCTATGCGGGAGTCCTCTACTCCCCAAGAACAGTTGGCCTTCATCGCCAATGCTCGGCGCCTCGATCCATACAGTAACACATACAATGAGGGGTGGCGCCAGCATCCCAACTTCGCTTGGAGTAGCAACACCACTAAACCACCTGGTTTCCCTACACCAGCAGGTGGTTTTCCGCAGAGGCAGCCTCCCTGATCGCCCGTAACTATCACAGGAAAAATAGGCAAGGGTACCTATCGTTCTAATGTAGTATAGCAGGAAGCAAGGTCGTATCCACAGAGACTTCGTGTACTAGTACTCAGCTTTTACCTATTATCTAGTCAATCGTTTTTAGTTGATTTTCGTTTAGAAATAAAAACACACGCAATAATAAAAACACAATAAAGTAGTTTTCAAAGTAAAATCAAGTGGAGAAGGCGTTGTCCTGGAAGTGAATCCCCCTAATATGCATTTTACAGACAAGTTGAATTTAACATAGACGAGTGTTAATATCTTAGACCGTGAAAATTCCCAATTTAGTGTTAACCCGTTCGCACATGTATTAACACCCTTTTGACTTAAGAATCAAGTGAAACCGTGGCTTACAAAAATCTTAAACCAAAGCAATAACCAGATTTATGAAATTTCGTATTAGGTTTTTAAGCTAATCCAGAGGAACTACGTGACCCCATTGCCGGTGGCTCCGATCAATTCCTTCTTTTCACGAGGGATCTAACATGCAAAATTACCTCGCAGTCTCATTTACATGTATCAGATAAAATATACAATAGACGCGTACTATTGATACTTGCACATGATAAGTCGAGAAAAGATCGTAAGAACGAGAACAACACGTCTATATCAAAGATACCACTCAATCAAAGTAAAACATATTAGGGTTCATCAAATCCGGAACAACTAGAAGATTAGCCGGACATGATGAGATTTAGAAAGATGAAGGTTGAGAACATAACCATGATGATGACGACGACAAAGACGGAGGGGTCGAGAATACGGTATGTATATTGAGTTAATAGACTACACCTAGCACACATCTGACGGGGGAATAATCGTTGGGCGAAGACGGTGGAAACCGACCAATCTACCACCACAAATGATTATCAAAACCCCACAGAACAGAAGCTTACTTCGGTAATCTCAATAACGCAATATACCACGGTATTCCCAAATACGAACACGAACATGAGAACCACGATGGATGAAATACGAGATATGACTTAACGAAATGAAAAGAAGTAACAAGAGTTTGGAATGAAAAGTGGACAGAGTTTTGGCTAACTTCAAATACAAGAAAGGAAGAGCAAAGTGAAGAAAAATGGTAGGCTTTCTAGTGTGTGTCCTCTCCCTCTATTTATAGTACAAAATGAGCTACTTGCTTGAGCTACTTGCTTGTAATAAATGGACCAGCTGCTTGCTTGTCCCTCGCTTTGATAATGGGCAGCTGCTTGCTTTCAATGGCCAGCTGCTTGCTTTCATATAATGGACGAGGCAGCTGCTTGGTATGGACGAGCTTAATGGACGTGCTTGCTTCATTATTTGGACGAGCTTGCTTGTCCATTTAATTCTCCAGCTTGCTTCCATTAAATTGACATGGTAGCTTGCTCCCACTTAACGTGATTTGCACCAGCTACTAGCTTCAGCTACTAGCTTCAGAGGAGGAGCTGCTTGCTTAGGACGATGCAGCTGCTTGCTTTCAAATAATGGACGAGGCAGCTGCTTGGTATGGACGAGGTTAATGGACGTGCTTGCTTCATTATTTGGACGAGCTTGCTTGTCCATTTAATTCTCCAGCTTGCTTCCATTAAATTGACATGGTAGCTTGCTCCCACTTAACGTGATTTGCACCAGCTACTAGCTTCAGCTACGAAGGCAAAGGAGGAGGAGCTGCTTGCTTAGGATGATGCAGCTGCTTGCTTCCCGAATAATGGACCTGCTAGCTTCTATTTTTGGGACCAACTTGCTTCTTCATTTGACACCAACCATCCTCCAGCTGCTTGCTTCTTTATTTGGACCAGCTTGCTTCAGCTACTAGCTTCACACGAGAATCCCAGCTTTTCCTTATGTTTAGCAATAGGCAGTTTGCGGTTTGACTCTGCATTGTTAATTAGCTCTCTTTCCGTGATTCATCACCATAATACACGATGGGTCTCGTATATTGATAACAAAAGGGGACGCGGCCGGAGTGGTACGGCTCTTTGCCCTCGCCCGGGACGTCGCGGGCTCGAGTTCCACCGACGCCAGATTTCGAACCCTAACCATCTTTTTGTGGAATTGACACATTATTCCGTTCTTATTGGATAGAATACCCTGAAACATGACTCAAACACAAAACCAAACATAAAATCGGGAAATCGAATGAACTTAATACAATTTATGTTATTTTAGGATGTAAAAGTGTAGGCAAATATATGTATAATTTAGGTGTTATCAAATTCCCCCACACTTAATCCTTTGCTTGCCCTCAAGCAAAGCACGAAAAATGTAAGTTCAATCAAAACCAATTTCACAAGAGTTCTAACCGTGAGTTGGGAAAATGTGAATTTCATATGATTGCTAAAGATGGTGCAATAGGTAGCGAGTTATGGATGCGTTCAACCACCACAAACAACATTCGATCGTAATACTCCTGTGACATTGGCAACTCTGACTTAGATTTATAAGAACATTCTTCTATCTTTATTAGTCATTCGACACAATCAATTGTTCAAGCATAAGGTTCACAAAACATAGCATGAGAGATCGAGCCAATAGATCTTACTTGGGATTTTAGAACTTGGAAAGTCTCTCTCACTCGACCAGTGGGGTCAGGGTAAATGCATGTAGCATGTATTTATCACTCTTTCCCTACCATCTCTCTGTCATGAGCTTATTGTTCGAGTCTCCAAAGTTGTGTCACCACTGACTTGTCAGATAGGTCTTTGTTCGGGTGTCAAAATGGGGTTAGGGGTACGGACATGTGGAAGTACTTTTGATCTGGTGGTAAGTTCAAGGTTCCAAATTTTTTTTTTTTTTTTTCAAAACCATGACTTTTCTGCTTATCTTTGTAAAATGAAAATATAGACAAGGGAGAAGATTGTGAGGATTAATAGGAGTTTAAAATGTAGCCAGTGTGGCTTTTGAAGAATGACTCCTATTTATCATAAGTGCATGAAAGATGGTGGCCAACTGATCACTTTTTTTTTCTTCTTTTTTTTGTTAATTTTTTTCGAGTGGCCAACAATTCCATTTTTGAAAAATGCACTTACAGAAATCGTTTCTTCCTATCTCAACTTTTTTGTATTTAATAAATGAAGCAGAAAGTCATTCGTTTAAACCATTCACACGGAACCTTGAAAAAGGGTTCAAAATAAATTGAGGCTTGAAGAACAGGGATTGGTTTAAAACTGGTTGTCACCGAACAAAAAGGCTCGTCTCAACGAGGTTTGACTAAGGGATATGATGTTCAGGGTAGTCATTTTGGTTGTAGGGGTAGAACCTATTGCCTCCGTCATCCTTGTCAGTGGTGTCACGACTCAAACATGTATAAATCAAGCATATCATCATGCACAGAGAGGGATCTAACACACAAGAAAGAAACGATCATGCTCAAGTCTCACGTGGTTTACTATATGCTCTGTTTCCCATGCTATGTTTCCCAAACATTATGCAACAACAATCAAAGATGATAAATTTCTTTTTCAAGATATCAGATAGTTCTTTCCATCAAAGAATGAGTAGCACGAGAAACATTTGTTTTAATCCCTCAGTCGTCATTATAGGTTGACATGCATCCAAATTGCACTATTCTTGTACCAATTTTAGACAAAGATGAGACTCAAAACAAAACACTCTTTTTAGTATTTATTTCAATTTTTTTTTAATTTTATTATTTTTCAAACCCATTTTTTTATGGATGATGAGATTATTGAAAACAATCACAGTGATTCTTTGTCAAAACACATGAAAACGAACGAATATACCCCCCCACACTTGAATTGGACATTGTCCTCAATGGACGAAAATATAGGGAGTAAGGATTCGAACTGTTACCATTTTCCTTGTCATGGGATATAGTGGCATGATGTTCGGTGATTGTGGTTCCACTTGGCGAGTTCTTTGGTCGATGTTTCGTGACGGTTTTTATTCTTGAAATTGAAAAACTCAAAGAAATGTAAAATAAATGAAAGGGGAAAAAAATGCAAACCAGCATTGGGTTGCCTCCCAATAGCGCTTCTTTAACGTCGTATTAGCTGGACTGTAGTGTACTTTGTCAAGGTTTCTGAAGATGAAGTGCCTCGGTATTGGGGTCGAAATTGCCACCGAGGTATGGTTTCAGACGATGACCGTTGACTTTGAAAGTCCCCCTCTCGGGATGCGAAATTTCAGCAACGCCGTAGGGAAATACTTGTGTGATCACATAAGGACCTGTCCATCTGGACTTGAGCTTCCCAGGAAACAAACGAAGACGAGAGTTGTATAGCAAGACTTGATCTCCAACGTGGAAGTTTTTGTCTTGCTTTATCTTGGAATCGTGGAGTCGTTTCGTTCGTTCCTTGTATAACTTGGCGTTTTCATAGGCTTGTAGGCGCATTTCGTCAAGCTCATTGATTTGGGCCTGACGATGGTCCTTGGTAGCATCTCCGTCGAGGTTGAGGTATTTGAGCGCCCAGTAAGCTTTGTGTTCCAACTCGACGGGGAGGTGACAGGCTTTGCCATACACCAACCGATATGGTGAGGTGCCGATTGGTGTTTTGTATGCCGTACGGTAAGCCCATAGTGCAGTGTCGAGCTTTGTTGCCCAGTCCTTTCTTGATTGACTGACTGTTTTCTCCAATATCCTTTTGAGCTCACGGTTGGTGACCTCCACCTGACCACTAGTTTGAGGATGGTACGCGGTGGAGACCCGGTGAGTTACACCAAATCGTTGGAGAACTTTGTCGAATTGACCTTGGAAATGGGTTCCTTGGTCGCTGATGATTGCTCGCGGTGATCCAAACCTGGAAAACAGTTTCTGCAAAAACTTTCCAACACTTCGAGAGTCATTAGTTGGCAAGGCTTGTGCCTCGGCCCACTTGGATACATAATCCACTGCCACGAGTATGTATTTGTTCCCGAAGGAGGTCGGGAAAGGTCCCATGAAGTCAATTCCCCAAATATCAAATATTTCACAAACAATGGACATTGTTTGTGGCATTTCATCACGTTGGGAAATATTACCTGATCGTTGACACGCATCACAGGTGCGTACATATGCATCACAATCTTTGAAGATTGTTGGCCAATAAAATCCACATTCCAATACCTTTCGCGCTGTGCGGTTGGCTCCGTGGTGTCCTCCGGTCGGACCTTGGTGGCAATGAGAAATTATGCTCCATGCTTCGGGTTGCGGGATGCATCGGCGGATGATATAATCTGCACAGACTTTAAACATATATGGCTCTTCCCAAAAATAAGATTTAAGGTCAGAAAAGAATTTCTTCTTTTGTTGGTACGAGAGCCCAGTTGGCAGAGTCTTTCCCACCAAGTAATTGGCAAAATCCGCATACCACGGGGTGTCAAGTTCAACTCTTCCTACAGTGTAGAGTCGTTCATCCGGAAATGTTTCATTGATTTCATCCGAAACATCATCTTTTGGATTTTCCAGTCGGGAAAGGTGATCTGCTGCCAAATTTTCTGCTCCTTTTTTATCTCGAATTTCGATGTCGAATTCTTGGAGAAGAAGAATCCATCGAATCAGACGAGGTTTAGCATCTGTTTTGTTCATTAAATACTTCAAAGCAGAGTGATCAGTAAAAACAACGCATCGTGATAAAACAAGGTATGATCGGAACTTATCAAATGCAAACACCACAGCTAGTAATTCCTTTTCAGTTGTTGTGTAATTTTCTTGAGCATCATTTAAGGTTTTACTTGCATAGGAAATTGGTTTGAAATGTTTGTCATACCTTTGGCCGAGGACAGCTCCTACGGCGTAGTCAGATGCATCACACATGAGTTCGAACGGGAGGCTCCAGTCGGGACCCACCATAATCGGGGCGTGGGTCAGTTTGTGCTTTAGTGCCGCAAATGCGTCGTTGCATTCCGCCGTAAAGTCAAATGGAGCATCCTTCTCGAGAAGCTTTGTCAATGGTCGAGCAATTTTGGAGAAGTCTTTGATGAAGCGTCGATAGAAGCCGGCATGCCCCAGAAAACTCCTTATTGCTTTCACATTGACTGGTGGTGGAAGGTTGGAGATGACGTCAATTTTGGCTCGATCAACCTCGATGCCATGTGATGAAATTTTGTGTCCAAGGACAATGCCCTCGGTCACCATAAAGTGGCATTTCTCCCAATTGAGAGCGAGATTCGTCTCTTCGCATCGGATTAGAACTTTTTCGAGGTTGTGGAGGCATTTGTCAAAGGAATCTCCGAATACTGAGAAGTCATCCATGAAGACTTCCATGATATCTCCCACCAACTCGTCAAAGATGGCAATCATACACCGTTGAAAGGTTGCTGGGGCATTGCACAATCCGAAAGGAATGCGCCGATACGCAAAAGTGCCGTACGGACAAGTGAATGTGGTTTTCTCTTGATCTTCTGGTGCGATGGGAATCTGAAAGTAGCCAGACATCCCATCGAGGAAGCAATAGTAATTGTGGCCGGCCAATCGCTCGAGCATTTGATCAATGAATGGGAGTGGGAAGTGATCTTTTCTGGTGACATCATTCAGGCGACGATAGTCGATGCAGACTCTCCAACCGGTGACTGTTCTGGTGGGGATGAGCTCATTCTTTTCATTGGTGATGACGGTCATCCCGCCTTTTTTCGGGACTACCTGGATAGGGCTCACCCATGAACTGTCGGAGATGGGGTAAATTACTCCAGCGTCGAGTAACTTGATCACCTCAGGTTTCACTACTTCCTTCATGTTCGGATTGAGTCGACGTTGGGGCTGGACCACCGGCTTATAGTCATCCTCCATCAGAATTTTGTGCGTGCAAAATGAGGGATTGATTCCTCGAATGTCGGAGATCTTCCAAGCCAAGGCTCGTTCATGACTTTTCAGTAGTTTGATCAATCTCCCCTTCTGATCCTCAGTTAGGGCCGCGTTGATGATGACGGGGAGCTTGGAGTTCTCTCGAAGGAAAGCATATTCGAGGTGGTTTGGTAACTGCTTCAGTTCGAGAGTTGGTGGTTCTTCGATGGAGGACTTGATTTTCTCCGATTTAGGGAGTTCTGCCACCTTCTCCTTCTCCTCCTGCTCCAATTCTTCGGATTCCTCCAATAGTGCAGCTTGCTCAATTTGTTGGACAGATCCCGTTGTTTCCTGTCCTTGAGTAAGGCAAAGCTGTAAAGCATCTGAATGAAGAATCTCAGAAACAAAGTTAGCAGTCTCAGCATCAATTATATCTGAACAAAAATTAGCATCATCGTTTTCACGAGCATATTTCATGCTTTCTGGAATTTTGAATGTCATTTGTTCTTCCCCCACTCTCAAAATCAATTTTCCATCATTCACATCAATTAGAGCCTTTGCAGTTGCAAGAAACGGTCTACCAAGAATTAATGACACATCGACATCCTCATCAATATCTAGGATCACAAAATCGACTGGGAATATGAATGAGCCAATTTTAACAATTAAATCTTCTATGATTCCCCTAGGATGCACTATGGAACGATCAGCCAACTGGATGCTCATTCGTGTAGGATTAGGTTCACCTAGCCCTAAACGTTTAAACATTTTATATGGCATAACATTTATACTTGCTCCAAGGTCAGCTAAAGATTTATCAATATACACAGAACCAATTAAGCAAGGTATAGTAAAACTCCCTGGGTCTTTTCGTTTCTCCGGAAGCTTGTTTTGGAGGATGGCCGAACATTCCTCATTCAGCATCACTGTTGACAGATCCTCCAATTTTCGCTTGTTGGTGAGGATTTCTTTCAGGAAGCGAGCATACTTTGGCATTTGAAACATGGCCTCCACAAATGGGATGTTAACATGAATTTGCTTCAGGAGGTCCAGGAATTTGCCGAAGTGTGCGTCAAGGCGATCCTTGTGGATTCGTGATGGGAATGGAATTTTCGGCTTGTATTCTGGCACCACGAGCTTTTGGGGCTGAGTGGTGTCCGCATCTTTTTCTGGATTTGTATCTTTGTCGGTTTGAGGGGAGTTGCTCGGTTGCAACTTTTTGCCGCTCCGGAGTGAGATGGCCTTCAAATGTTGCTTCTGCTTCGGATTGATTTCGGTGTCGCTCGGCAGGCTGCCTTGATTTCTCTCAGAAAGCAGCTTGGCTATTTGCCCAACTTGTGTTTCCAAATTATGCACAGAAGCTTGAAGATGTCGTTGGCCCGCTTCAAGGTTTTGGAATCGATCCTCGGAGACGGAAATGTATTTGTCCAAAGCTTGGAATTTGGAGTCGGAGGTGGAGATGAACTTGCCAATCATATCTTCGAGACTGGATTTCTTTTCTTGTGGTGGCAGTTGTTGATGGTGCTGATTGGAATTGCTTGATGATGCTTGATTAAATCCGGGTGGAGCTCGTTGATTCCCTTGGTTGGACCAAGAGAAGTTTGGATGGTTTCGCCATCCTGGATTGTATGTGCCGCTATATGGATTTCCGCTCCTCTGAGGATTGTTGATATAATCAACATGCTCGGTGGTAGATGTTGAGGAGATCAACTTGCACTCGGTAGTGTTGTGGTCACCAGCACACCATTCGCACTTGAACACCTTGCCGGATACAGTGAGCTGGTCAAACTTTTTGTTGAGGTTTTCAACTTGTGCGGCCAAGGCTGTAACTGGGTCAACTTGGTGTAGTCCGGCACTTCTGGTTGGCTGTGGTCGGCACTTGTTTCGGGGGGAATACCATTCATAGCTATTCATTGCCATGTCTTCGATTAGCTGCTCTACTTGGGGAGGTGTTTTGTTGTTGATGGTGCCACCCCCTGCTGCATCAATTGATTGTTTCGTCTCTGGATTTAGCCCATTGTAGAAGGTTTGCATTTGCAGCCAATGGGGAATGCCGTGATGAGGGCATCTCCTGAGAGTGTTTTTGAATCTCTCCCAAGTTTCGTAGAGAGTTTCAGAGTCTTCTTGGCGGTAGGCGGCGATGTCGTTCCTCAGCTTCGCCGTCTTGCTTGGTGGGAAATATTTGGCTAAGAATTTTTCAGCCAACCCGTCCCACGTTGTGATGGAATTCCGTGGTTGACCGTCAAGCCACTCCCGTGCTCTGTTGTCCAGAGAGAACGGGAACAGTCGAAGGCGAATAGCATCGACGGATGCACCATTGATTTTGATGGTGTCACAGAGCTCCAGAAACTTCTTGATATGAGTGTTGGGATCTTCGTCGGGCATCCCATTGAATTGCACGCGATTTTGGATCATTTGTAGCATCCCAGTTTTGATTTCGAAGTTGTTGGCTTCGATATTGGGCCTTCGGATGCTTGAGTGAGTTCCGTCCAAGGTAGGACGGGCATAATCAGACATTGTCCGATTGTTCACTTCGGCGTGTTCTTCCGCCATTGTGTGTGGCTGCACTTGTTGCTCTCTCCTTCGTTGACGAAGAGTTCTCTCGATCTCGGGATCAAGGTCGACCAGTCCAAGTGGGTGGTTTCGGGTCATGCACTATTTCAAGCACAAAAACAAGAACAACCCGTGAAAGCAACAAGTGTGGTATAACAAGAAAAATAAAGCGACTAAATTAATAGTTCAAAGCTTTTTCTAATAACTTAGTCCCCGGCAACGGCGCCAAAAACTTGATCGCCCGTAACTATCACAGGAAAAATAGGCAAGGGTACCTATCGTTCTAATGTAGTATAGCAGGAAGCAAGGTCGTATCCACAGAGACTTCGTGTACTAGTACTCAGCTTTTACCTATTATCTAGTCAATCGTTTTTAGTTGATTTTCGTTTAGAAATAAAAACACACGCAATAATAAAAACACAATAAAGTAGTTTTCAAAGTAAAATCAAGTGGAGAAGGCGTTGTCCTGGAAGTGAATCCCCCTAATATGCATTTTACAGACAAGTTGAATTTAACATAGACGAGTGTTAATATCTTAGACCGTGAAAATTCCCAATTTAGTGTTAACCCGTTCGCACATGTATTAACACCCTTTTGACTTAAGAATCAAGTGAAACCGTGGCTTACAAAAATCTTAAACCAAAGCAATAACCAGATTTATGAAATTTCGTATTAGGTTTTTAAGCTAATCCAGAGGAACTACGTGACCCCATTGCCGGTGGCTCCGATCAATTCCTTCTTTTCACGAGGGATCTAACATGCAAAATTACCTCGCAGTCTCATTTACATGTATCAGATAAAATATACAATAGACGCGTACTATTGATACTTGCACATGATAAGTCGAGAAAAGATCGTAAGAACGAGAACAACACGTCTATATCAAAGATACCACTCAATCAAAGTAAAACATATTAGGGTTCATCAAATCCGGAACAACTAGAAGATTAGCCGGACATGATGAGATTTAGAAAGATGAAGGTTGAGAACATAACCATGATGATGACGACGACAAAGACGGAGGGGTCGAGAATACGGTATGTATATTGAGTTAATAGACTACACCTAGCACACATCTGACGGGGGAATAATCGTTGGGCGAAGACGGTGGAAACCGACCAATCTACCACCACAAATGATTATCAAAACCCCACAGAACAGAAGCTTACTTCGGTAATCTCAATAACGCAATATACCACGGTATTCCCAAATACGAACACGAACATGAGAACCACGATGGATGAAATACGAGATATGACTTAACGAAATGAAAAGAAGTAACAAGAGTTTGGAATGAAAAGTGGACAGAGTTTTGGCTAACTTCAAATACAAGAAAGGAAGAGCAAAGTGAAGAAAAATGGTAGGCTTTCTAGTGTGTGTCCTCTCCCTCTATTTATAGTACAAAATGAGCTACTTGCTTGAGCTACTTGCTTGTAATAAATGGACCAGCTGCTTGCTTGTCCCTCGCTTTGATAATGGGCAGCTGCTTGCTTTCAATGGCCAGCTGCTTGCTTTCATATAATGGACGAGGCAGCTGCTTGGTATGGACGAGCTTAATGGACGTGCTTGCTTCATTATTTGGACGAGCTTGCTTGTCCATTTAATTCTCCAGCTTGCTTCCATTAAATTGACATGGTAGCTTGCTCCCACTTAACGTGATTTGCACCAGCTACTAGCTTCAGCTACTAGCTTCAGAGGAGGAGCTGCTTGCTTAGGACGATGCAGCTGCTTGCTTTCAAATAATGGACGAGGCAGCTGCTTGGTATGGACGAGGTTAATGGACGTGCTTGCTTCATTATTTGGACGAGCTTGCTTGTCCATTTAATTCTCCAGCTTGCTTCCATTAAATTGACATGGTAGCTTGCTCCCACTTAACGTGATTTGCACCAGCTACTAGCTTCAGCTACGAAGGCAAAGGAGGAGGAGCTGCTTGCTTAGGATGATGCAGCTGCTTGCTTCCCGAATAATGGACCTGCTAGCTTCTATTTTTGGGACCAACTTGCTTCTTCATTTGACACCAACCATCCTCCAGCTGCTTGCTTCTTTATTTGGACCAGCTTGCTTCAGCTACTAGCTTCACACGAGAATCCCAGCTTTTCCTTATGTTTAGCAATAGGCAGTTTGCGGTTTGACTCTGCATTGTTAATTAGCTCTCTTTCCGTGATTCATCACCATAATACACGATGGGTCTCGTATATTGATAACAAAAGGGGACGCGGCCGGAGTGGTACGGCTCTTTGCCCTCGCCCGGGACGTCGCGGGCTCGAGTTCCACCGACGCCAGATTTCGAACCCTAACCATCTTTTTGTGGAATTGACACATTATTCCGTTCTTATTGGATAGAATACCCTGAAACATGACTCAAACACAAAACCAAACATAAAATCGGGAAATCGAATGAACTTAATACAATTTATGTTATTTTAGGATGTAAAAGTGTAGGCAAATATATGTATAATTTAGGTGTTATCACTCCCCAGGCTAGACAGGGGCAGCCATTCCAGCAGCCTCAGCGTCAGTATGCCGAGCCAGCAGCAGCGCCAGCTCCCGATAATCAGATGACCGAGCTGAAGAACATTTTGGCGGCATTCATGACCACCAGCCAGGCAAATTTCACGAGGGTGGACCAGAGCATAGCCTCACTGGAGGCAGGACAGAGGAACCAGGGTGCCATTCTGCAAGATCTACAGAACCAGGTGGGTGTCATAGCTCGCCAAATTACTACTCGGGCCCCGGGGACTCTACCTGCCACCACTGTCCCTAATCCACGGGAACCGCACGAGCAGCTGGATGCCATTTTCACCAGGAGCGGCAGGCCTACATCAGCTGATCCTGCCCCGACCAAGCAGGAGGAACCACTACTTGCTTCAGCACTTCCAGCCGGTGATGCAGAAGTGCGGGTGGAGAAGGAAGCCCCTGCTTCCAAGCCACAACCAGTGGTGAAGGAGCACGTACCCCAGCTTCCCTTTCCCACTCGCCTTCACAAAGACAAGCTGGAGACTGAGTTTGCCAAGTTTATGGCAATGTTGAAGCAGCTCAACATCAGCGTACCATTTGTGTAGGCACTGTCGAAGATGCCCAAGTACGCAAAGTTCATGAAAGATCTCCTCGCCAACAAGAAGAAACTTGGGGATCTCTCGACAGTGCTGCTGAGCGAGGAATGTTCTGCCATCCTGCAGAACAAGCTGCCTGAAAAGCGCAAGGACCCAGGGAGTTTAACTATCCCTCTTACTATTGGCAGCATGCATATAGGAAAGTCCTTGGCGGACCTAGGCGCCAGCATTAATGTTATGCCATATAAATTGTTCAAAAAGCTAGACCTAGGTGAACTTAGCCCTACTAGGATGAGCATTCAGCTAGCTGATCGTTCCGTTGTCCATCCTAGGGGTATCATAGAGGATTTGCTTGTTAATGTGGGTGCATTCACATATCCTGTTGATTTTGTTATTCTGGATATAAATGATGATGTGGATGTGCCGTTGATTCTGGGTAGACCATTTCTTGCCACCGCCAAGGCACTGATTGATGTGCATGATGGTAAACTGATCTTGCGTGCTAGGAATGAACAGGCTACTTTTTCTGTGACTGAGTTTGATCATTGTGCTATGATTTCTGTATCACCTGTGCATGCTATTTCTGATCAGGTACACGAGCCTATCGTGTATCCTTCTGCACCTCTCATTTTGCGGGACCCGCCTATCATTCCTTCGCCGCCACTCCATCCAGTCTCGCCTCCGAACAAAAAGCTCAAGGGGGAGTGGCGGCCGAAGCCGCAGGTGGCTAAGCCTGCACGGAAGAAAGGTGGAGACCACTATGAGCTGGTCCCACCCCCTGCACCACGACCACCCTGGCCATCCGAGTACTCACTCGCCTGCATCTTGCCGGATGGCCAGGTCGAGCTGACCGATGCTGGTGGCTGCACCCGTCGGGTGCATGGCCACCACCTGAAGCTGTACCTCAAGAGCGACGTGGATTCGCTCTTGGAGGCACCTGTTCCTGCACCTCCCTGAGTATCCACCATGGGCGTCCGGCTAAAAGACGGTAAAGAAGCGCTTGTGGGGAGGCAACCCCACCACGGTTTTCCTTTATTTGTTTTATTTCGAGTCGGATTGCGAATTGGTTTGTTTTTGGTTTGTTTTCCTTTGTTTTGGACGATGTATTATTGGGCTGACCATTGGACCTAACATATTGTGTTTGAGCTCTTCTGTTCCCCTTTAGCTGTGCTTTGTTCCAGACTGGTATCTCTCCAGTTCGCTTCATCCTGACTGGTCCATTTCCAGTCTTCTGCAGTCTGTGCATACCGGTAACATCGTTCCCCTTTCCTTCCCTCGTCTCCATTGAGGGCAATGTCGATCTTAAGTGTGGGGGGGTGTTTATCTTTAGACTGCATTAGATATGTTTGTGTGCTTGGAGCCTAGTCCACTGTCCAAATTTTTAAATTTGAGGGCTCCAAGTACGTGTTCCTTGCAATTACCTGCTCATTATGCTTTGAATTGACAGTCTCTGTAGTTATTTGCAACCTAGGGAGGTAGTGTAGCACTATGGAGGATGTTGATGCATTTAAGACGTCTCATTTCTTCTTCATATTGTGTTGGTTGATTGAGTAAATTAGTGATCTTAGGACCCTTGAATTGTGTGGTGTTGTGGACTCTCTGCCTGTCATGGACTCTTGTATCATGTTTTGAAAATAACAGGTGCTCGAAAATGTGCTTTAAAATGACGTTTTCCGTGCGAATAGGGCGAAAGTGTGTAAGGGGAGACGGGAATCCGTTCCCAATTTCCACCTACTACCTCCAGCCCCCTTGCATGTCTTTCCCCCGTACGAGGCTCGAGACAACTGCTCCTGGCATGGCCGGTAAGAGCCGGGCTACCGCAAAACCTTTGCTAGGTGGGAGCCCCCGTTTTCTGCAAAAACAGGTTGGAACCCTTGAAAAAAAAAAGAGAAAAACAGAAAAACAAGCAAAAAGAAGAAAGAAAAGGGGTTTCAACCATCTTCAAGAAGAAAATCGAGCACCTTGAAAAATGTGAGTCCATGATCTTTTGTTTTTGAGAGTCTCTTCATCCACGATTCATTTGTCCTCTGTTCACTATTTGCCATGATGTCGACTCGAGACTAGCGTTCTCGCCGAAGAGGCTATGAGATGACTTGTGCGTCGGTTGACCTCGTAAGCTGCTAAATGATCTAGGAAGTCCGCTACCTACGATCGAGGTTGTTTGTTGCTATAGAGGTCTGGAGAGTTGCATTGGTTTGAGTTAGGTTTGCTTGGGGGACAAGCAAACGGTTAAGTGTGGGGGGATTTGATGACTCGGTATTTGCGCATGTTTTCCCCTTTGTTTCTTGATTGTTTGAGCTTGAACTATCGTGTCTTTGGCCTATTTTACTCTAGGTTGTGTTCCTTTGTCACATTTCAGGTCCTAGTACATAAAGTAAAGCATAGGCGCAAGTTTCAAGTCAATCAGAGATCAATTGGCGATTCGGGAGAAGAAACTCTGGCATGACCTGAAGAAGAATGGATTTTTACCTCCATTTATGGACAAATAATCGTGCAAGTCTGTCATGAAAATAAAGAGGACGAGACTACGAGCGTCTGGGATCAATCGGCGACTGATTCGGAGTCTGGACGAGGGAGAAACGAAGCATTGAATATAGGGGAACAGGTTCGGCAGTGAAAACACGGGCAGGAGGCCTTCAGAACACGGCCGTGTTCTGTGACCGTGCTTTTACTGCCGAGAGCTGATTTGAGTTTGGCCAACTCGAGCTGAAAACACGAGCTGAAAGAACGGCTGTGTTCCACCAAAGCACGGGCGTGTTCTCCCAAAAGCACGGCCGTGTTTTCCCCAACTGCTGGCGGTGTAATTAACCCTAGCCAAAGCACGGGCGGGTGAGGCAAAGCACGGCCGTGCCCTCGACCGTGCTTTGGCCACTGATGCCCTTTAAAGCAGATTTTCAGCCAAAGAGAGGGGGATTCGAGTTTTAGAGAGACAGAGCGATTCCTAGAGAGAGAAAGCGACGAACAAGAGCCTCCAAGTTCCCTAGATTGATCTTCAACACCATTTGAGCTTGGTTTGAGCTTGGAGAAGTGCCGATTCAATGTCCAGGAGCAGAAATCTATCTTCACAGCATGATTTCCGCGTCTGATTCTGGTTTTACTTCTTTCTCCATGGAGTAGTTCTCCCATTCATCTGGGTGTGGGAAACCCTAGTTCTGTATGTTGGGATTGATTGTATGAACCCAAGTACTGTTTCTATGAATTGATTATATTCGATTGAGGTTTGAATGATTGAATGGCATGAATCCTGATCAAATTCCTATTGTTTCTGCTTTAACCTAGAATGATAATATCTGCCTAGGTTGATAGAGTATCCTTAATCGAAGGTAGTGAATTGGTGACTTTAGTCGAGGAGCCAATTCACTATTCTGTACCGAATTCAATTCGGTAGTGGAGGTTTTGTTCATAGGGCCTCAATCTGTTTACTCCGGTGGAGGTTAATCGCCCGCTAGAGACTCAGATTGAGAGGGTCTGAAGACCTTTAGTCGAGACTTCAGACTGTTTGAGAACCTTCCGCAGTATTACTATCATAGAAATTGAACTTGGTAATTACAATCCGGCTTAACTGCAGACTAGGGGGAACCATATCCGGGTGACCTCTCTTAACCTGAAAACAACCGTTTTAGTTGCTTTGCTTGCTTGTTAGTTTAGACCTTCACTAAAGTTTCATTGCTAGATAATACGAACACTGAGTAGTCATCACATCTAGGACCCGGGTTGACATTAAAACCCGACCCGCTATACTACGCTTTAGGAAGTGGTTATACTTGGCCGTTTTCTAGGGTGACAGTAGGAGTGAGTCACCACCCCATGGAGAGTAAGTTGGGAGGTGACATGCCACGCCCCGAGATCGTGGTGGATCCACTCTTGGTGGAATCACCTTCAAAGGCGTGATAGATCCGCAACGTCAAGCTAGTGACGTTAACTTAGCGCTTGTTGGGAGGCAACCCAACGTAGGTTTGTTTTACTTTCCTTATTTTCGTTTTTGTGTGTCGAGTGAAGAGTTCAAGTGGTCGAGGGGTATCCCCGTGCCAAGTTTTTGTGATTGAGTGTTTCGAGTTGTGATATGATTGATAGTAGGCACGGTGAAATAGGTCGAGTACAAATTTTCAGAAGTGCCCTATTTTCACTGATATTCATGGACGGATTGCCCTGTTCACGGTCTTATAAGACCATGAAAAGGCAAACGCATCCGTGAACCAGGGCGCTTCCACGTGTGTCAAACCCATCGACTGACTTGTGTTCAAGGAGGGATTGCAGTTTTCACGGTCTTAACGACTGTGAACTGGCAAACGAGTCCGTGAACTGCAGGGTTTGCCTATAAAAAGGCCGTGCACGGCCATTTTCACTTCACGACCCAAAAACTCGCCGGAATTTTCAAATCTTGCCAAAAACCTCAAAAACCCAATGATTTTTGCTAATTTCCCCCATTTCCAGCGAGCCAATCCCAAAACCAAGCACATACCCAATCTTACCTCATCAAAAGCGGCCTTCACTGAGATTTTGGGAAGATTTGCGCCAACTTTTTTCGGCGAAGTCGCCGCCGGCGAGCCTCCGACGAGAGTTCAACGAGCTTCCGACGACCCTTCTCCGGTCTGTTTTTGGCCAATTTTCACCTTCCTCGCCCTCACCTCACTTCCTCCTACATCCTACTTGAGTTTCTAGGTTGGTTTTCGGCTCTATCTTATTTATTTTGGGAGAATCGGATTAGGTAGTGAAATGATGATAATTTTAGTGAATTGAATGTTGAACTTAGCAATAGGGCGAGGAATTAGGTGAATTAGGATAATTGAATGGTTGAATGATGTTGCTTGAGAATAGTTGAGCATTGGTGGGCACGTATTGATTTGAATTACTTTTATTTGTGAAATTTGCCCACCAAGTGCTAATTTTTTATTGAATGAGAAATGTTTAATGCTAGAGTGGTGGTTGGTAGCCACCGTGGCATGGTTCGGGTTTTGATTTTTGTGTGGATACTCCGTGAACACCTAGAAACATGTCTCGGTCTTCTTGAGTTTAAATATTTAAATAGCATGGGACCGTAATGGAAATGCAAGTATGGGGGGAATTCCTTTTTTTCCTCCCAATGAGTGGTGATTGACAATTGTTTCCATGTATGGTCCATGTTTGTCTTCTTTTTTTTTTTTTTGCAGGATGCTTAACGTGGAGCATGAGTACGTGAGCTACTTGGTGAACCACCCACGGTTCGGGACCAAGTTTGCTTACTAGCGGGACAGCCCGATCAGGCCACATTGGTGGCTGGACCTGGACAATGGACATGTTTAACTTGTTCAGGTGCCGAGCCGCAATTTCAGGGGTCGCCTGTCACCCAAAGTGGCTACAGCTGCTGTCTTTGAACGAGCTCGTCTACATGAGCTCTCGTGGAGTTCTACTCCACCTTCGCCCACATCTTCCCGACCGGCAAGAAGAGCCGGCCATATGTGGAGTTTATGCTGGGAGGTCAGCCACGGGTGTTGAGCTACAGTACGAAACAATGTACATGACGATGACAGAGCAACAGTACAACATAGACTTTCACTACCAGGCCACATTCCAGGCCCTCTGCTACTCCGAGCATGAGCAGGATGAGTTCGAGGCTGGCCGCACCAATGCGATGAAGTTGAGGACCCTGTGGAGGATCATGCATACACTTCTGACCAGATCTCTCGTCCCCAGCTTACAGACGGGCCACCTAATCACGAATAGAGGGCTGCTCACTCTCTTCTCCATGAGGCATCCAGTAGAGCCATCCATCTGGGATCCCTTATGGCCACCTCGTTTGCTCGGTGCCTGGGGCGAAACAAGTTGGACACTATGCATATGGGGGGCATCATCACGAGGATAGCCCGCCACTTCGGAGTAGATTTGGAGCGGTGCTCCATCGTCGGGCGGACCGAGCCCTTCCTAGTGGCGACGCTCTACAACTAGAAGCTAGTGCTTCAGGGAGAGAGAGGGGTAGAGTACCTAGAGGGGTTCCGACCCTAAGGAATCATGCGAGCAGCAGTTGACCCGGTTCCATTGGAGCCTTATGCATAGGTCCCACCTCCAGAGTAGCCACCTGCTCGAGCTCCCGGCTGCTACCGTCGTCCCGTGCTCCAGCGCACTATGCCACCACCACCAACAACAGCAGCACCATCCAAGGTCTGACCCTCCATAGCCGGTGATACCCTCGTCCAAAGGAAGGATCGCCTTGAGAGCCACGTCGTGGGAGTGACCTCCCGACTCGACCGGCAGACCGACCAGCTTGAGCAGATGGCTCGTTGCTATGGCTTCCTCCCAGATGAGGATGACGGACCTTCGAATTGAAAGAGGTAGCCGATGAGGGAGATATGTGGCAGAGCCGATTCCTTTTGCCCCACTACTCCACTTGGAAATCTGAACTCTTTTGTTTCATTTTTCTTTCTTTTACTCTGTGTGTGTGATCATAAACTACTACTATCGTATTATGATGTATAATAACCTAGTTCTACCCCCTATCTTACGCCATTGAGGGCAATGTCGAACTTAAGTGTGTGTGTGGGGGGGGGGGTAGTTTATTCTTATGCTTGTGTGAGTGTGATTGATGCTTGGAGCCTTGATGTATGCCCAAATTTAAAAATTTGACGGCTCCAAGCAATGTTTTCATGAACAAAGTGGTTGGTTTGTCGGAGAATCTCGTGTTTATTGGCATTGACCTTGAATTGTTGCATGTGATAGAGTATGTCCTATGATGATGACTTAGAGGTGCATTAGGATAGTGCAAAAGTTTAGTTCTCATGTGTGCAAAAATGAATGGATGTATTGACTCGATTACTAGTTGATTACAACTGCCATGCATTTTGTTTTGTGGAAGTGGAATGGATGATTGGGTGACTAGGTAGTCATGTGAGTCTTGAGCCTATTGTTTTATTCTTGTGTGCTTAGATCCCTCTTACCATAGGATTAGTCCACACCAAGTGTTGATTGTCCCGAAATGCTTTATCCCCTAGTCAACCCCTTTGAGCCTTGTGACTTTGGGGGTCGTTCTCATGTTAGGAGCTTTTTGCTTGTGAGCTTAATGGTGTTTGATAGAACGAACCCCCATCCTTTCTTCGTGTCTATACGTGAGTCGTCCTTGTGTCCCGGAGCTCTCGCTTTTGAGTTCCATTGAGGTTCTACATAGGAGGATTGTGCGCAGTTCTTACTAGGAATGAAAGAGAAAAGAGTAGTGTTGGAGTGAGTTCTTAAAGAAGAGCATTGTTCATTAAAATTAGCGTGGCAAGTGTTTAACTCTCTAGTACCCCCTTCAAAAAGAAAATAAAATAAAAAGGAAACAAAAAAGAGGTAATAAAACAGTGTTAATAAACTAGAGAGTGCCACAAAGAACCAAGAGTATGATCTAAGTGGGGTTTCTTGGCAATCAAGCCATTGAAACCCTCACATTGTCTTAGAAATCCTTCACTACCAAGTCGAAATGTGATAGCAAGAGTAGACCGAGGAAGAGCGCTTAAAGGTAGTTCATGATGGGTAATAGTTTGGAAGGGAGATCCAAGGTATTTGGCCGATGCTAGTGGCTATTGTTTGTAGGGAAGGTTCTTAGTCGAAACCAACCTTCGGGTTTAGGGTGAAGATATATGACCTCATGAAGTCTTCGCCACCACCCAAAAAGCTTTTTCCCCATGTCCAAGACAATTGCCAGTCATTTGAAGCCGTGTCTAAGACCTCCGGACAAGCTAGTGATGACAACCGTCTCGTGAACTCTAACATTTAGAGGTTGCTGCCGTGGTGAAGAGACGATAGGGCATGTTGAGATTCTAGAATGGGTTTAAACTATTTAGAGCTTTTCAATTTGAGATTTGTATAAGTAAATCGAAAGAAATGTTTCTGGAATTGATAACTTAAACATTTGTCGTCAGTAACTTCAGGAACCTCGCTAGACGCCTCGGTGTTCACGGTCTTAGGAGACCGTGAACTGCCTTGTCCGGCCGTGAACTGTGGCTGTTTCCTGGAATCTAATCACTTTTACAGTATGCATCAAAAGAATGAAGATTGTTCTCCTGGCCATTGAATCTAATCACTTTTACAGTATGCAGCAAAAGCTTCAATCAATTTTGCATACCTCACCAATAAATATATGCTGTAATAATTGATTTGATAATCATGCTTTCCATGGATAAATTAAAGAAGACATTTTCACGGAACATGGCAAAAGCAAATCATACACCAAGTAAAAAAATGCATCAACAAGAAACTTCTTATCTTACAACAAATATCCTTCTTTTTAAAGAGTCTACACATAAGAGAGATGACTCCACCAGTGGGGTTTTAAACTTCATTTTAAAATGGATATAAAAAATGGTTTCTTAAAAGAAATTGGATCTTTAAAGTATGCAGAAGAAATCAAAATATGGTTCATGATGCTTTAATCCCATGAGATAAACACACTTGCAATTTTCAACATACCAAATAATCAAATAACTAACGAGCATAATGTAGTCTTTATAAAAATCGATATCCTCATGAATCCACATCAAACAACATGCAATTATCTGTGCTATATAAGACTTTTGACAATGAAGAGAAATTGCAGCATACTTAGAGGCAGAGATTACCTGATGTCCGAAGCTTGCTTCACCATTGCAGAATACCCAGTGGTTGACGAAGACCCAGCCATGATACCTTCAGGACGTTAATCCAAAAACAAGGAACCGGCTCTGATACCAATTGTTGAGATTCTAGGATGAGTTTAAACTATTTAGAGCTTTTCAATTTGAGAATTGAAGAAGTAAATCGAAAGAAATACTTCTGGAATTGATAACTTAAACATGGTCATTCTGCAGTTTTATGACTGCTTTTAACAAAAACAACCAAAGGAAAGAGGCGAATGAAAAGAAAAACAAGTTCAGAAGAACTGAAACATTGGGGAACTAAAATCAATCTTCCCACTCCTGTCTACCCAGAAACCCATCTCTGTAGAAAGGAAGGAAGAATGAGAATATGATCCAAACACTCCTAAGAGATAATCCCACAGATAGTTACCCAGATTAAACCCAATCCCCTGTAGCCTATCTGACTGACATCTCTCATAGGGAGGAACCCTTTGCAACCCAAAGCTTCTAGCTTTCCTGGTGCAATCCGTTGAGTTTCACAGAAGCATATGGGTTCTTTAAATAGACTAACTTAAGATGACTGTTGAGGGGAACTGCAGTTGGTGATGATGAAGTCTTCATTGAAGAGTGCAAAAAGGATTTGGGAGAATGAAAGGCAACAGACTTCGTGCTCTGGAAAAGTGCAGTTGGAGTGTTTTTGGAACACCCAAAGTTCCTTCTTTTTCTGCTTTTGGAGAGAAATGGCAGCTAAGGTGCAGGACGATTAATCAAATTTGAAAGCTTGTTACAATGGTCTGAACACCACGTGATGATTGTGGGTTGAAGCTGGATAAAACAAGTGGGCCAAGTCCAACAGGGCAGAGTAGTGATGACTGTGCACATTCTTTGCACCAAAAAGTTCCCGACCCCACTGGTCAAGAGAGTGAGTGATTCATTCTTGCTTTGCATGTCATATCACACCCCGATGAGGACATTTGTTGCCCATTCTTTTGTTCATTGCCCTTGAATGTTATGCATGGTTAGTTGTGGTTGATAAGTGATCTTGTTGAGACTTGCATTGATTCATGAACAAGGTGAGAACTTTACGTTTGCCCATTTTTGGTGACCTCAAATGTCGTTTGTCGTGGATGTCGGTATTGCTTGCAATAGTCCATGTGTTAATTTCCAATAGGCATTGAGATTCGCCACTTTGTGCCCTTTTATTTGTCCCCAAAGCATTTTTATAGGTTGAGAGATTACCTTGTGTGAAATGGTTTGCTTGGAGACAAGAAAACTTCTAAGTGTGGGGGAGTGATTCGGGCCTAATTGTACACTTTATATATATCCCCGATTCTCTTTGACGTTTGTTGCAATTGAACTCCAAAAAGGTTAGTTTTACGCGAGGTTTCTTGTGTTTCAGTTTGTTTCAGATCCTAACAGGTAAAACCAACCCGGAATCGAAAGTTGGAAGAAAAGGAGCAAAGACCGGGCAAAGAGGAGGAAACAACCAATGTTCACAGCCATATGATGGAGTTCACAGTCTTATAAGGTCGTGAACTGGAGCCAGAACTCGTGAAACAAGGAGCGACCAGAGACGGTTTTCATGTTACTAACGACCAGGCTGTTCACGGTCGCTGAGATCGTGAACATAGACCACAGACCGTGAACCCGAGCCAGCAGAGCAATGAATTTTGGTCACAGCACTGAGTTCACGGACGCGTTTCAATGTTCACGGTCGTGAACTAGGCACGATCTCAATTAAAAGGAGTTGAAAGGAAGAAGGAAAGAGAGGGAGAGACCTAATGTGAGAAAAACTTCTCCTTCGTCAGATTTTAGAGTGAGAAAGTGACGAACCAAAGAAGAGGAAAAGCTAGGGTTTCATATCCAAGCAAGGATTTGGGTTTCTTCAGCACAAGGAGCAAGGATTGCATCTTCATGATGGTTTTCCTTTCCCTCTTTTGTGTTTTTACCTTCTCCTAGCATGGAGTAGTCCCTTCTTTCACTTGGGTGTTTGTAAATACTTGTATGAAGTGAATGATTTGTGTGTGGTTGTGTTTTAATGTGAATGTGGAGGTATTATTCAGAAATGATGATGTTGTGTGAAAGCCTATCAATCTAATTGTCATTCTAACCTAGATTAGATAGGAGACCTCCTTAGCTTAAGAGGCTCCATTGGAGATGGGTGTTCTTGGGCATTACATGCCTCCTAGGCTAGTTTAGAGAGGAAACCTCCTTTGTTTCCAAAGAGGCTCCATTAGAGTTGGGTTTCCTTGGGCATTCAATGCCTCCTAAGCTAGTTTAGAGAGAACCCTACTTAACTTAAGAGACTCTATTAGAGATGGGTTTCCTTGAGCATTATATGCCTCCTGTTCTAGGTTAGTTAACGGGAAAACCTCCTATTTTATATTAAGAACTTAGGGTTTGGTTGTGGGTGGCCGTTCGAACTCCAATTCTAAGGTGAAGTCTAACCATTCCTTAGTCGATAGGTTGAGAGGGTCACATTGTGGGTGGCCTTGAACATAGACCACAGACCGTGAACCCGAGCCAGCAGAGCCATGCATTTTGGTCTCAGCACTGAGTTCACGGACGCGTTTCAATGTTCACGGTCGTGAACTAGGCACGATCTCAATTAAAAGGAGTTGAAAGGAAGAAGGAAAGAGAGGGAGAGACCTAATGTGAGAAAAACTTCTCCTTCGTCAGATTTTAGAGTGAGAAAGTGACGAACCAAAGAAGAGGAAAAGCTAGGGTTTCATATCCAAGCAAGGATTTGGGTTTCTTCAGCACAAGGAGCAAGGATTGCATCTTCATGATGGTTTTCCTTTCCCTCTTTTGTGTTTTTACCTTCTCCTAGCATGGAGTAGTCCCTTCTTTCACTTGGGTGTTTGTAAATACTTGTATGAAGTGAATGATTTGTGTGTGGTTGTGTTTTAATGTGAATGTGGAGGTATTATTCAGAAATGATGATGTTGTGTGAAAGCCTATCAATCTAATTGTCATTCTAACCTAGATTAGATAGGAGACCTCCTTAGCTTAAGAGGCTCCATTGGAGATGGGTGTTCTTGGGCATTACATGCCTCCTAGGCTAGTTTAGAGAGGAAACCTCCTTTGTTTCCAAAGAGGCTCCATTAGAGTTGGGTTTCCTTGGGCATTCAATGCCTCCTAAGCTAGTTTAGAGAGAACCCTACTTAACTTAAGAGACTCTATTAGAGATGGGTTTCCTTGAGCATTATATGCCTCCTGTTCTAGGTTAGTTAACGGGAAAACCTCCTATTTTATATTAAGAACTTAGGGTTTGGTTGTGGGTGGCCGTTCGAACTCCAATTCTAAGGTGAAGTCTAACCATTCCTTAGTCGATAGGTTGAGAGGGTCACATTAGTGGCTTGGATCGTATCTCATTCCTCAACCTAGAGTCTAAGAGGGTAGCTTTGGCTACTTTTTAGACTTCACTGCGGTTTATGATCCCCTAACCACACACGGTCGTTCGAGTCGTCAAGTCGTAATTGTTTGCTAGGGGGAGCAACACCCGGGTGAAGCTTTCTCAACTAGAGTTAATGTTCAGGCGCGATTAATCTCTCGCCTAGACGCGATTAATAGCTGGGCAGGAGGAAATCGCCCCGTCTATCCCTGGGCGATTGATCTAGGCATGCTAAACGATTAATCTCCATGAAAAATGTCTAATCGGCGCCTAGGCGCTCGGAGGCGCGTTTTCACTATGGCGGGCGACGCCCAGAACAGCTAATAAAGGGGGGAAGTGTAGCCTTTTTGTGGAATCCCAAACACTATTCTATTTCACATTCCATCAGACAAGTCGCTCCTCCTCATCGACCAGCAGCGGGATCCGTCCTCATGGTTGGCGACTTGAGATGTTTGAGATTGTGGAAAACGGCTGTATGTATACATGAATGGATGAATAATGATATGACGACTTGGGTTTTTGTGGAATATGTCTTATATTTTATTTTCAACGTTTAATCTCGCCTAGGCAACGACTAATCAGCCTGGGCGCTGGGCGGTGCCTCCTCGTCTAGATTGCGCCTAGCGTCTTCTTGAACATTGACTAGAGTCAAATCCATTTTATCTTTAGGAACACCACACATGATCAATTTAAACATAAAGTCGAATGTTAACCCAAAAACAAAATGACATCTAGGTAAGAAAATGAGTATAAGTGTGTGTCAGCTCCAATACAAATACTTCAAAGTCGATTTCATCAAAAGCACGTGTCACATGAATATAATCACCAAATCTATTGTATACAATTTCAATCTAGACAATTCGAATGAAAAAAGGAAGACAAAATAGAAATGACAATTTCGACCTAATCCGTTTTATATGATCTGTTTGTCCGTTACGTAGGGGGACGTACTTTTCTTGACCTCAACCGTCTGGTCGCCTCACTTTTGACCCATTTTGTATAAATTACATGTAATTATACTCAAATTACTTTGAATTTTAATTTTATTTTCTCATATCTTTATCATAGTGAGTCTCGATTTTTCAAATAATCTAATTATATTTATCATATTTTAGTTTGATTCTTCATTTTTAATGGAGAATTAATATTTCTAACTTCTTTTTTGAATTACATAAACATATGGGCAGGGGTGGAGGGAGAGTGTAATGGATCCACCCTTTAGGTACAATAGTTAATTGATACTGAAAATTAGGACGTGTCTAATAGAAAATAGTTGATCGAGAGATCTTGTGTTCGAATCTTGGCGACCTCATTGGTTGAGTACATGGTGTTTACATTTGTGCAAACTTCAATTCTAGATAAGTTGGCTTTCTTGTGGGTGTGTTAGAAAATGGTATAAGATATATATTATTGAACATTTCCAACAACTCGAGTTATTGATATTAATTGGTTCTTGACTATAAACACCATTTGAAAGCGAATGACTAACTAAATTATGAATAATTATTTGGCATAAGATTCATCATTGAACCTCTCTTAACAACTCGAGTTAGTGATACTAAATGGTTCTTGATAAAGGATACCATTTGAAAGATAACGATTAACAAAATCGCAAATACTTGTTTGGTACATAATGAGTGACATTTTTTATAGTTTAAGACTAATAATATATTTTAATATACCAAAAATTTCCAAATATAAGATTATTAATGTATTATTCAACAATTTAACTAAAATTATTGTTCATGTGTTTTTTTTTCTAAGTGAACCCACGTTAGACGAAATTCTGACTATATGGGTCGACCTACCCTTACTCACACTCATAATAAATTGACCGACCTGATATGAAATGCGCATAGGTATCGAGATACCCGCCCTACCTATCACATTGCGATTCTGGTTTTGAGGACAAAGACTAACTAAAGTTAGAGCTTATTTGGGGGAAATGTCTGAAACACACTTCCGAGAAACCCTCTACGCACAAGAATTTCAAACTGCTGAAAATTTGAGTGATGTTTTGGCTTTTATATATCTTGTGGATTAAAGATTTCCACCATCTGGTGACATTTATATAGTTCTTACTTAATACTATCATCTTGAATTTATTTCTACGAAAGCACACGAGCAGAGAAGTCTTGCGAAGCAAAAGGAAAAGCGCAAATAAAATAAGTCCCAGTGATGAATTTTAGAAAACAAAACCAATGAGCGACTGAATTTGTTTGGCAATGAATTGAAAACTGTTCCTCCGTGCCGGTTCCTTATTTTATGTCGTCGAAACGGCGGCTGGCTCAGTTCTGGATGAGATGACCAAAACCGACGGGAGAAACATATCTTGGGTCGTTGCCGAAGAATGCGTCGGCCGACAATTTGGCAACGAACTGAGTGGGATGGAAGCCGTCCCAAAACAAATTATCCCCGCGGTTACCACAAACCGTAGAGTTTGGGCTGCAAGGCACCGTTGCATTTCCGCAGCACGAACCAGTCACGTCCTTGAAACCTGCCACGGAGAGTCGTCGGGGAAGAAATTAGCGCAAGCTGAAAAATATATATTCTTGAAGAAGCTAATTAAAGGAGGGGCGGGTGCGCCGCTCGGTTAATTATGTACCGTGAAGCTTGAGAGCAGTTGTGTTTTGGATGAAATCGGAGGAGAGGTTGAAAGCATTCGCGAGAGAATACTTGACATCCGGAGCTACGGCGCCGATTTGCTGGGCCGCAACGGTAAGGCCTTCCATGAAAGCTTGGGCCAGCAAATTGGCTCCGACGATGCAGCCACCGGTGAAGTTGAAAGAGCGCAGAAAGGGGCAGCACCCTACTGCTGGAACCCCCACTATCCCGAACTTCCGAGCTCCACTTATGTACAGATCCTGCCATTGAATTCAAATCAATTATTGGCGCAAAAACGAGCAAGCGTTTTGTTGTTTGGGAAGTGGAATATCCCAATTGAATATTGATTACCTGAAGATGGAGCCCGTATTCTGATATCATAGAGGTGAGGAAAGCCTTGGCGGAGACGTTGAACTGTTGGTTGCCGCCGGTGACGTTCTTTTCGTAGTCGAAGATGTCATTGCTGCCAACACTAAACAGAAACACGGACTGGGCGAGGTGAGCGGCGGCGTGGGTTCGGCCCAGGAGGAACGTCAGGTTCTTGGCGACGGTCGAGAATTGCTGGATCTGGGTTTTCAGCGGCACCACCTGCACGTAGAGAGGAATTTATATATTTTGTATTTCGAGCATATATTTATCTTTCAAAATACATATAATTAATAGTTGAAAAGTGTATTAATTACTATGAATTTCGAGCCGGTTGAGGCGAAAATGCCAGAGCCTGCTGAAGCGAAGTTGACGCCTTTGATTATAGTTTGGTTGAATTTGGGGGAGCACTTCCCGCCGGCGACGAGGGAGAGGAATGGCGGCGGGCTTCTGCGGAATCCCATCTTCTTAACTGTCCCCAAGAAATAGAAATTCACAAGTAGTTTCATTACATTGTAATTACTACGGTCTCTAGTGTTGAAATAAAATAAAGTTTAATCATAATAATTAAGTTGAAAAATATCAGAACAGCCTAGAATCATATCTACGTGTATGGTTTTGAGAGGAAGTTTGTATGTGTGGAAGTTAGTAGAAAAATGTGGCTTCATTGTTAGGATTAAACAAAATAAAAAAAAATGGTAGCCACAAATCAGAGGCGGTTCCAACTGCCCATGTTAACGAGGGTAGAGATTTTCTGTATTTGGAGAGCCTATATAAAGGGCTGGTTGTGTCCGTGTATTGGACAGAGAAAAAGAAAGAAAGAAGTCAATAAATAAAAGAAGCTCCCTTCTCAAACTCTCTGCCGCCTACACACCTCCAAAATTATTAACCAATTCAATTTCATATTTCCAAACAATAAAACCCCAAAAAGCCTCCTTGTGCCAACGTGTTTCCACACCAAAGTTCAATTCCCAAATAATTAAGTATCCACCATAATTAGGAAATAAAAGTTTTTATTTTCAACATCTAGTACTGCTGTGTTGAGTTGGATTGTAAAAACGGTGTATGTGGTAAGAAAGTTATATATGTAATTAATTTTCTAATTGTATTGACGTGAATGATTTTAAATTAACCGGTTGTCGCGCGTATTCATGTAGTATTGAATTAATATTGAAAACAACGTTGAAATTTTAAACGACAACAAGTTTACAAGAGGTTGAAAGGTCTTAGCTTTTGGCTCATGCTCGATTTCTTCGAGGGATTTAACTGCTAAATGGAGAATTATATAAACTTGCATTCTATAAACTGAAAAAATCAAATAGTTTTAAAAGTGAGAAACTTAATAGCTATTTTGTAAGTTGGAAAGTAGCGATAGTACGTCCCACTGACTAAACAAAACCGCAACTTCAACTTAGCTCTGTAACCCATATATAGATGAGAATGATGGACGTACCAATTTGGTCGGCAAGATTGAAACCGTTGCTGAATCTGCCGGTAGGCAAAGAGTGCGGGAAATCAATCCCGTAAAAGGGGAAGTTGGCCTTTACCTGCACGTCCGCAAACTTCACGTAATTGTTCGTCCCCACATCGAACAACGAGTCGCCAAATACATACACTGCCGGCGGCCGGAAAGTAGTATTACGAATCACAGTCGAAGAACAACATTGAAGAAGCAGCAAAACCACCATGCAGAAGAAGAAATAATGAACAGCTTGAAAAGGCGACGACAACAAGCATTTCGTTGCCATTAATTAATTATGAATCTCGACTAGCTCGATCGATGAGTAATAATGTTAGTCTCTGTATGCTTTGGGTGGGAGTAGTTACTGGAGGCTTCTATTTATAACGTGGGTTTTCTGGTATATTCTATATCGGCCGATATATATTAATCAATTTCTCCTTGTTTGCTTGGTTTATATTTAATTAATAAACCAGGCGGGCTTTGCTATTCTGGGAGCATATATAGGTTTTGGCGACATTGGAGAAATCTGTTTTTGTTTTTCCTTTGGTGGATGCTAGTGTAGAATATGTATAGCGGGAAGTATTCCACAAGCAAGGTATGTTGATATTTTAGCTCCAAATGACAATGCTTTTTCTTTAAGACAAGCAGGGTACATTACACCAGCAGATACAAATTAAAGGTAAAGTTATTTTTGAATAGGGTTACATAATCAGATTTCTGCTCTTAGTTTTGAGTGAGAAAGGGTTATGCACTCTTGTATAATCATATCTAGAACCTTAGTTTTGAGTGAGCCTATAATTGCCTACTCTTACTACCTTGGTATAATTTGGTATCACCTTCTTTTTTAACTCATGTTTTGAAATTTTTGGATCTACAAATGGAACTAGTTAATCGTGATTTTTTGGATCTACAAATTTTTGGAGAAAAAACTACATGACCAAAATATACCACTCCATACCACCCTAGTATAGAGGTCGTAACTGGTGGTAAACAATGATGAATGTGGTAAATAGAAATTTTAATATTCATACTATCATGTATTCAACCATTCTACATTATAACATTTTATTAGGGGTGGCTATACGGTCCGGTTTGGTTATGGCAGGAATTGATCCGGTCTCATGAGTCTGGTCTTTTCGGGAATATAAGGACCAAAGATTGGATTGGTTACAGTTCGGTCTTGACCCGGTCCAGTCCCAATTCGATCTTGATTTTAGATTGAGCTTGTGGGGATTTGAGTGGCCTAAAGACTCAAAGGGTGAGGAGTTGGTTAAATTTTGGGTGTTGGGCTCTCTTATCCGGTCTTTATCCAGTTTTCGATCCGATCCCAAACGGTTTTTTAGATATCCAATATAGTAATCACGCTTTGATATTGTCATCCTATTGGTCGAGCGTCATAGCTCTTTTTCTTCTTCTAAATATCGTTCACCAGATCTTGTTGGATATGCTAAGACGTGTTGGGCCAAGCCCATAAAGAAGACGACCAAGCTCAGAAAGGAATCAAGTTAGTTCTTTACCTTGCTCGACTCCACTCCTTGTTAGGGATGTCAATCCAACCCGTAACCATGGGTACTCTACTCGACCGTAACCGGTCAACGAGGGTAATTACCCGTTTTGACGGGTTAAGGGGCGGTACGGGTAATACCCGGTTTCAAAATAAAGGGTAGGGTACGTGTATGGTAATTGATAATACCCGCCCTATTACACTCGCCCCGCTAATCAAAGGGTCAATTTCCCTAGCCCTAACCCTACCCAGCAGTAGATTTTCCTTGTCCACACACAAGTGAGGTGCTTGCTCAGGCTCTTCTTGAAACTTTACTTGCTTGAGAGTTGAGATATTGACACAAAGGTATCTACGATTACCTTGCATAATTGTTCTACTAATGATGCCTTGATGGATGTCATGAAGCATAAGTTAAGCAGTGAGCATTTGATGTGGTCTGGTTCTAATATTGTCTTTGTTGTTTTTGTTTATGTGTGGATTTTAAGCTAGACCAAATATGATGTATTGTGTTTTTGTTTGTGTGGATTGTAGAAGCAAGAACAATTATTATGTGTTTGTTGTTTTTATTTGTGTGGATTATTGAAGCTAGAACAGTTACAAGTATTGAGAATTTTTAATAGACAACAATATGTATGTGCATATATGTGCATAAGTTCATATTTTAAGATTTGTACCCATAGTTACCCGAATACCCGTGGTTACCCAGTGGGTAGGGTATGGTTATCTCATTTTCATACCCGGTGGGTATTTGGTCGGGTATTTTAGGAGGCTCTACCCGGCGGGTTAGGAGTTGGTATAGGGTAAACCCGCACCCGATCCTACCCATTGCCATCCCTACTCCTTGTACTTTAATATCACACCAAAATCAGTATCACCCATAGAGTGATGCGTAAAGCGCCACTGCTTTTGTCTCGTGTAGAGCTAGAATTTTTCGATCTTTTCGGGTGGCTTCATTAGAATTTTTGAAGGAGTCCTGGGTAGAATTGTAAGTTTAACTCTTATACTCCATTGATATCACTCGAAAATAAAAAAATCTATTCACAATCTGAATTACTTCTTAATCTAACTTTCCTTTTTCTTTTCTTATTTGTGTCTTCTACTTGTTCTAAGTAGGGCTCAAGATATAGCGCATAACCATGGGTTATGCACCCATCAATAACTAAATCTTGACCCTTCATTCAAAAAATCCAGATCTAAGGATGGAGAATTAAAGGTCATCTTTATTTCCCCTTGTTTTCTTAATCGGCTCATTTCAAAAAAAAATGCACAGATGGAACGAGTTCGTTGTGTTCTACAAATCGAGATCCATATTCAATATTTTTTAGAAAAAAAAATTTATTACCTCTCGGTGAAACAAATTACAAATTTTATGATCTATTGGATCTACAAATTTCTGGGTGAACAAATTACACAGGACCAAAAAATATCACACAATACCACCCTGGTATGAGGTGGTATCTTGTGGTACACAATGTTAAAAGTCGTAAATGATAGTTAATATACTTCTACTATCATGTATTCAACCATCCACCAGTCTTGGCTTGTTCATACCACCATGGTATGCTTTTCAAATCATAGGTATGCTCTAATTTCAATACCAGTCAATATCATATGGTATAGACTGTTAAAAAATGGCTCAATTTTGTTTGTTCCAAAAATATATCAGAGTGGATATCATTTTGAAGAGCACAATTAATCTGATTTAATTGTGCAAAAAAATTTAAATTTCGACTTAAAACGAACGAGAAATCTTCCGTCATAGATTAAGGGTGGGAAATTAAAGACTTTTTAGGAGAGAGAGAATGGATGTTGATGTGACGGATGGTGATTGGGTTATGCATGGTTATTGATCAAAATGTTATTGACCAGATCTACTCCCCTCGGTAGAAACCGCAAGTTATCAATCTCTTTTCCTTTATTTCTTTTCTGTCTATTTTTTTTCCTTCAACAAACCAAACCCCTTTCCCAGCTCCCACATAACCGAATCAGCGATAATGGCTTCTGTTTCTACTTTCTAACTACAAAGTAGACTAGCGAATAAACATTGCTGGTGATAATCCCATCGCCATTAATCCGTCATCTGAAGCTTACACTGATGAACTTCCCCTCTTGGCGGTCACATGTTGAGACTACTCATGGCCATGCGGATTGATCGTTTGGGTTCCATCTTAACAACAATTGCTCCTCAACAAAAGGTCACCACGGATGGCGCCCGTTTTCCTAATCTATCACATTAATACTGGTTTCGTCAAGATAAGTTGGTTCTTCATGCATTCTGTTGCTCTATCTCTGAATCCATTTATACCTATATTACCTCTGTTCAACTGCTCGAGATGTTTGGCTTGTCTTGGACAAAATGTTTGGATTCTCTATAGCATAATTGTTGCTCATCTTAAAAGTCTCAAGAGCATAACTGTTGGTCTATCTAAAAATCTCAAACGGCAAGGGACTGACGCTAGTGACTAAAACACTTAAAACTATTTCACCTTCTTGAAGGTGAAGAACTTCTTAAAAGAAAACTTGTTTAATTTCTTAAACTTGAACTTAATTGTAAGTAAAGCATGCAATAAAATAAAACGGCTTAATTGCAAGTTTGGTCACTCGAATTGCTACACAATTTCACGTTTGTCACTCAAATTAATTTATTTCATTTATAGTCACTTAAATTAGGTTAACAGTACAAGTTTGGTCACTAGCCGTTAGTCTCCATTAACTTTTGCTGATGTGGCGGTCAACTTTTATAGTTGACCGTTAAATGCATGACGTGATAATTAAAAAAATTAAAATTTAAAATTTCCACCTCAACTACGGCGATTACCTTCCGACGTTTCCGTGTCGGAGGAGAAAATACCGCGGTTCCGGACTGCGCTTTCCGCACTCTGGTTAAGCAGGGCAGAAGAAGAAGCCACCGCCGGAGAGGTGGCGTTCCGGCTGGGTGCCTCCGGAGCTCGATCCTCATCCCCCCTTTTGCCCTCCCCTGTTCCCGATCTCGCCCATCTCCGTCGATTTGGTGAAGACTTTCGCGCCGCAGGACTGTTATTCTTCGGCGGGAGAGGAGGATGGGCAGTTCGATTTTGTGGATATGGTTAATAAGATCTTCCCCGCAGGGGATTACGAGTATTATCAGTCGACGATCTTCCTCGCAGGGGATTACGAGTATTATTAGTCGACAAGAAATCATTTCACATCTTCACTTTGATTGTCTGTATTTCAGGGGCACTCTCACACCTACATTGAAACCCTCAGACTCCTGAAGGCAAGTGCTATACAAAATCGTTCCTAGTCTTACATTACCAACACTAACATCTCCCAAATCCTTGGAATTCAACAATCCAGCTAAATTGGAGAACTCGAGAAATCGCCATAAGAAATGGAAAACGGCCTGATAACGATCAACCTCAAAACTATATAGGGGTCGTTTGGATTAGGAAGTTCAGGCAGGGAGTCTGCCACAATTCCTATCCTTCCAGGATTTCTTCAGATTTCTGCGTTTGGAAAGGCTCCAAAAATTAAAGGATTTTAATCAACAGAGATTTTGAAATTCTGCTCATTAGTGATTTCAAAATAGCTGATTACCCCCAGCTATTTCAAAATCTCTGGTTTCTTTTTTTGGATCTTCCAATCTTATCCTTCACCTTCCTCCCTCTTCCTCAATCCACCCTTCACGAACACCGCCAACGGAACAATCGGCCACTCATGTCTCTGCTCTGACGACAAGTCAAAAAAGCAGGACGACGGTAGATGCTTCTTCCTTTGACAAGATTTCGAGCTCCTACTGGAGGCGGGATGGCGGTCGATGCTTCTTCCTATGACCAGATTTTGAGCTCCCACTAGGCACAATAAGAGTAGCAAAATGGGAAGGGGGCAGTGCTTCTTTCTCCGGTAGCTGCCATACTTTGTTCTGGGTTCTGGTTTCTTCGTTCCTCTTCCTCAATCGAAGCTTTAGGCTTCAAAGCAGAGGGTTTATATGGTCTCTACATCATCTTCGTCATTCATTCCGGCTTTTGGGGGTTTCAGAAGACTTTCGAGGACTGCTACACTATCAAATCCCATAGCAATTCGACTACCTCTAACGATTCGTCTAATTGCAGCAGATGGAAGGGTTCTTCGAGGCATGCAGCAAGCTCCTGCGAGAGAAGAAGAAATTCTGAATTTGGGGTTCTTTGAGGCTGGCAAGTTGCAAATCGACATGCTATAGTTCTGGGTTTTGGGTTCGACAAAATTAGGGTTCGGATTGGGGGAGGTGAAAGGAATAAATTGATAGGGAGATACGATTGGAGGCACAACGATGAGAGGAGCAACATGAGAGAGGTAGAAGAAAGTGGGGTTAGGGAAGATGGGTATCTGCGAAGAAGAGGAGTAGAAAAGGGCAAAGTTGTATTTTGCCATTTTCTATGAAAAATTAAATTGCTGGCTAAGAAATTCTGGAGCCATAAACAAACAAAATAATTGCCGAAAACCCACACTTTAAATTCCTGGGATTTTTAATAAGGGAATTGGACCTGAAATCTCTCGGATCACATTTCTGAATCCAAACGACCTCATAAACAAAACTCGTGTAGCTAAGCAAGGAAGAGGGGAAGCGAGGTTCCGAACCTTGTTAAACCAAGGATCGTGAAGGATGTCGGCGCCGCGTTTGTGGACGATACAGGGCAATGGGATGGCGGTGGAGAAAGGCCGCGCTCGGCGGAAATTCGAAGCAGCAACAAGTCGCGCGAGCTTCCACCTTCCAGTTCCCGCGTCACAGTCGCACTTAACCAGGAAAATGAAAATTCCAAGATCCCCAAGATAGAATCGCTCCTGGGCAGCAGACTACTTCGTCTCCGGACAACGATGGGGAAATGAGTCGGAAGAAATTCCCAAACAGAAGGGACCTTCAGAGCTCCGGGAGGCGCCCAGCCGGAACGCCACCTCTCCGGCGGTGGCTTCTTCTTCTGCCTTGCTTAACCAGAGCGCGGAAAGCGCAGTCCGGAACCGCGGTATTTTCTCCTCCGACACGGAAACGTCGGAAGGTAATCGCCGTAGTTGAGGTGGAAATTTTTATTTTTATTTTTTTTAAATTTTTTAATTGTCACGTCATGCATTTAACGTAAATACCGTAAGGCATATAATTTACTCCCTTTACACTCACCTTATCATTCAAATTGAGCTACTTAACTTCACGATTAATCAACAATGCTTGTCAAGGTTCGCTCCTTCCCCGCTAGTGTGGTCTCGTACTCCTCCTTTCCTTGTACAGCATTATCGTATTTGCCAATTAAAAGTGAGCACATAGGTATATGATAACTATCTCAGTTCCTATGTGGTAGATGGCTTCCAATAATTTGGTCCCTTGCACTAATTTCCGTACTCTTATTTCATTTCTTCCATTACCTAGGCCCACCACTTAGCTTCCTCAAATTTCCATGCCACCTCGTTTAGCTAGTTGGACCTCTATGTTTACACTTGCTTTAACAAACTGTATTGTGCACTCATCCTTGGTCATTACGTGTCCCACCTAAACATGCACCCAAGTTTATAGTCAAAGACTGTGGTGTCGTGCCCGCATCCATGCCGGCATAATCTCCACCTTTCGATATATTGAATTAAATCAGGACCTTTGTTTCTCACCGCCAATTAACCATGATTGGTTGGACCAACTTTTTAACCAGTTTTTTTTCTTATATATTTTAAAAAAGTTTTATTATGATATTATCGAACCAAGCATTCGGTAAATCATATGGGTGTTGTGGCCGGCTATCCGCACAGTTTTTCACCGCCATTCATTAATCACCGTCGACTGAATCCATCTCTTCGCCGGAAATCGAGAGATACTTGAATGGCCATCTCATCATCATCCTCCTCGTCGCCCCTTCAGTTTCTTCTTAGCGTAATTGCGGGGAGCGACTACGATAATGGTTGTGATGGCTGGCCGGCAGCAATACGTACTAGGGGATGAAGAGAGTTGGGATCAGGGATTTTTTCTTGACGGAGGAGAGAGTCGGTGTTGGAAATTTGGTTGAACCGGACTAACCAAGTCAAACCGGTTTTGGGTTGGACCGACCAGCCGGTTTGGGATTAGACCGACCGAACCGATATTCTAATTCCGTGAAGGGACACATCCCTTTGGCCTAGTGACGGTTGCATTATTTTATGGATAAGGATAACCTTACGGATAGAGGCAACCCTTCATATGGATAAGGATAACCTTTCATATGGATAGAGGCAACCTTTCATATGGATAAAGGCAACCTTTCGTATGGATAAAGGAAACCTTTCATGAAACAATGCATGGATTCGGCCCCTATAAATATGTGTGGGGTGGATGATGCCACATACCATCAAACATATTCTTCTTCTTTCTTCCAAAAAAAATTTCTAAGTATGCTTTAGTGTTCTTGAGCCTAGAACCTAAAGTGGTGATAGTTTTATCCTCGGGAGAAATTTCCTGTAACCCAAGGCTTTGTAGAGGGTGGAAATATTCTTTTCGGAAAGTGAACGTTGTTCACGACTCTATCATAATCCTGGTCACCCGGTCTCGGGCTATCATACGTATATCCTCATCCCTAAAAGTCCCAACAATCGTAAAGAATATTTTTCGGGTACGATGGCTCGAACCGCTCTTTACAAGAAACCGGTTCCGGGCTATGGAATTATGAGAATGTTCGATGATGGGTTTTCATCGATGGCAGTAGAAGATGGGTTTTCTTCGTACTTATCTCATGGTGTATTCCATATCCGGAAGGTAACTTGGAAGAGGGATGATTCGAAGATGAGGAAGAAGGAGAATGATTCGTAAAATGGAGAAATAGAAGAATGAAAATTGTCTTTGGGTAGGTCACATACTCAATGGTTAATTTGTCAAATTCTCTATTCGATGTTTACGAAGTGCTAGACAAATATGAATTTGTCTAGTGGTTTGATGGTGTGATTTTGTCTAAGTGGTTTAAGTTAAACCAAGGAGACAAAATTGTATATACAATGTTTGATGATTCTGGTAATAGAGTCGTTGTGTTTGTATGTAGATGACATATTTATCTTTGGGGCCAATCAAAGATAAGTGATTTTGTCTAGTGGTTTATGTTATTTTAAACCAAGGAGACAAAATGTGTACACAATTTATGATGATTCTGGTAATGAAGTCATCGTACATTTGTATGTATAAGACATGGTTATCTTTGGAACCAATAAAAGTTAAGTGAACTTTGATAAAAAAAAAAAAATTATTTCAATTCTCCATGTAGGACATGGGGGAGGCAAATGTGATTCTGTGTATTGAATCAAGCGGAACGACAAAGAAGAGTCCTTCTCTCAATTTTTCTGCATGAGAAGGTACTTACATAAATTCCATAGTAGGAATTGTAGTGAGTTAAAGACCCCAATGGATCCAAGTATGGAACTTATGGTTAATACTGGAAATTAGTTTTACAACTGGAGATGTATGCATGACTTACATGATTCTAGATATCGCATATGCGATAGAACAATTAAGTTGGTACGTGATGAATCATAGTTCTCATCATTTGAAATGAAATGAGGCGTGTACTAGGATATGTCAAAGGCACACTGTATTGACTTATAGTGGCTTTCCATCAATTTTGGAAAGGATTTGTTGATGTTAGTTGGATTTCTCATGTTAAAGGTGATACTTCAACATTGAGATGGGTCCTCTTGCTTGGGAGAGGTGCCATAATTTGGGCCTCTAGAAAGCAAAACTTGCATCACTAAGTTTCACTATAGAATGAAAGTTTGTGTGGCCTTGATTTCACTTAGAGAAAAGGCTTTATTGTTGAGAGGTTTGGTTTATGACATATATGTATGGCCTAAACCAATCTCACATATTACTATCTTTTGTGATAGTAATGCTAATTTGGCTAAGGCATATAGCCAAGTGTAATGATAAGTATGGTCATGTGGGAGTTAGGCACTGTAAAATCTGTGATTTGATCACTCATGGAATTGTGTCTATGTAAGGTGACCGGACTTGAGATAATTTAGTTGATCATTTGACGAAGTGGTTAACTAGTGACTTGGTGATCAAGTCTGTGAAAGGGATGGGTTAAAGTCCATATAATTTCTGGTAATGGGACACCCAATTCCCCTCCAATACAACGTTAGAGGCTGAATTCAATGTGGAAAGCTTATTATCAGAAATTGAAGCACACAATTTTTCATCCCGAGGTATGTGCTTGTTATCCTGCATGAGAGAAGAGGATGAAGTTCAAAACTTCTTAATTGAATCTTTGAAAAAGTGTATTATGCGGGTACACGAATAAGAGATTCAACCTACGTAAGCATGAAGTGTAGCCGCTTCAAGAAACCCGGACTTTGGTTTCGTGTGCGCTTATGAGAAGGATTGGACACATGGCGAATAATAGTGTCAAGGCGCTTAGAAGTTTTGAAAACTTAAGTGTATATTATCTTCGAATATTCATATGAGTCAATGGGTTCAATCGTTACCGACACCCTTTGTATTCGAGTATTCGTCAAGTGTAATATACTAAGGTGAAAATTCAATCGTCACGACATTTTCATTTATGCTTAAGTTTTGTTGGAAGAATGTTGTGATTTTAGTGAATTCTATGAATACACTAAAATGGGGGAGGAATGTTGGAAATTTGGTTGAACCGGACTAACCAAGTCAAACCGGTTTTGGGTTGGACCGACCAGCCGGTTTGGGATTAGACCGACCGAACCGATATTCTAATTCCGTGAAGGGACACATCCCTTTGGCCTAGTGACGGTTGCATTATTTTATGGATAAGGATAACCTTACGGATAGAGGCAACCCTTCATATGGATAAGGATAACCTTTCATATGGATAGAGGCAACCTTTCATATGGATAAAGGCAACCTTTCGTATGGATAAAGGAAACCTTTCATGAAACAATGCATGGATTCGGCCCCTATAAATATGTGTGGGGTGGATGATGCCACATACCATCAAACATATTCTTCTTCTTTCTTCCAAAAAAAATTTCTAAGTATGCTTTAGTGTTCTTGAGCCTAGAACCTAAAGTGGTGATAGTTTTATCCTCGGGAGAAATTTCCTGTAACCCAAGGCTTTGTAGAGGGTGGAAATATTCTTTTCGGAAAGTGAACGTTGTTCACGACTCTATCATAATCCTGGTCACCCGGTCTCGGGCTATCATACGTATACCCTCATCCCTAAAAGTCCCAACAATCGGGGTGGCGTGTAGCCGCAATATGATGATGGTGATGGTTTGCCGTCGGAAACAGCAGTGATAGTGGTGGCCGGTTACTTGGATTAACGGAAAGGAGAGGGGCTTCTTCGTGGGATCGAAAGAGGAATCCTACGACTTTTGCTTTTGTTTTTA
This sequence comes from Linum tenue, assembly GCA_946122785.1. Classification (NCBI taxonomy): domain Eukaryota; kingdom Viridiplantae; phylum Streptophyta; class Magnoliopsida; order Malpighiales; family Linaceae; genus Linum; species Linum tenue. The sequence goes on from CAMGYJ010000003.1 coordinate 34,759,077, forward strand.
TTTTATTATTTGTATTCAATGTGTATTTGCTTTATTGATCTATCATCTAATCAAATTTGGGTATTTAATTTCATACAGAACCGATTAATTTTTCTGGTCAGAACCATAGGCGGCACAGGTATAGTGACGGCATCTTAAAATTGGTGAAGTTTATATAACCACTTATTCCTCCAGGAGATTCGATTGCCACGAAGAGTTCACATTCCACCATCATGAAATTACTAATAGACCAACGACTACAAAGCTATGCCCTTGATTCAATACGCAGCTATGGTAAGCCCCACTATTTTCCCCAATATCGATAGAGGGAAATAGACAAATCATGATCACAATGTTATTTACCTCATTTCGCTCGTATCGTAGGTGGAGTTCCACAACTCCGAGCCTCCAACGCCAGGTTAGTGAGTCCACGCGGTTGATCGCAACTTCCAATCTTACCAGCCTCATGGTTCAATCTCAGCCTGCTCAACCGACCATCCTTCATTGTTTCCTTCTGCTACGTTACTTACACCATTCTCTAGCTTACAATCGAACTCATAAAATCCTCCACCTTTGGCCGGGTTTCCGTAGCCGTTTAGCGCTTTGATTCTCATCATTGATGATAGGTGCGACAGCGATGTAGCCGACTATATGGTGGGGAGAGGTTGACGAGCAACTCCTTTGGGTTCTCCTTGCTGGAGTCGAAGATGGTGATGATGGCTGGGTGACGGGAACGGAAGGGGAAACGAAGAGGGTTAATACTTATATGCCAAGTGAGGTGGAGAAATAAAAGGGCATTAGTGACGTGAAACGGGGAGAGGGTGAGGACCGGGGGTTACAGGTGTTAAAAGGTAATTTGCAATCATTTAATATTATCTAAAATTATACACATGGGAGTCATCTCAAAGTTGACAAGCACATTACTCCCTCAGCTGGAATAGTTATCAGAAAATAATGCACTCCATCCATTTGAAAAAATGAGAAGAAAGGCTAACCACCAATAAGTGAATGGAGTTATGAAGTTCACATGGAGACAACGAAATTGAAGATGACAAAGACAAGTTGGTAGTTGGAGTAAATGGGTGGGTGATTGCTTTATTGGACAACTTGTATCTGTAGGGAAATAGAAAAGAACGATGCATGTATGTGATGCATGATTAGCTTCTTCTTTATTCCACTATATATATATATATATTATATATATATATATATGTTTGTATGTAAGAATGAGAGTGTCAGAGAAAAGAAAAGAAAAGAAAGTGTGGGCAAAAGAAAGAATGACGTGTGTTCTCATTCTGTTACTTGAGTGATTTAAACATAAGCCAAAAGTTAAGGCTATGTTTGATTTGAGTGAATTATAAATTGAGTGATTAAACACCAATTGTTTCCTTTGTCTTGATCCAAAATCATCACTACTTCCGCTAATACCCAACAAATTTGGTATCAGAGTTAATACCCTTATATCCTCTCAAAAATCCCCAACTTTCTAGCTTACACAACTTTCTCAAAAATCCATGGCAACAACTTCATCAAACACCATGTTTGCTACCTCCTCAAATCAAATTCTCATTTTCGATGGAGAATTGTACAAGTACTGGAATGCCCAAATGGGGCCTATTTTCATCTCTCAAGATATGTATGATATCGTAGAAGGATAAGAAGATCCACAAGACGAGGATGAAGACTCGAAGAAACGAGCAGGCAAGCAGACAAAGGAGTACAAGGAGAATGCCAAGCAAAATGGCAGCGGCTTGAGAATCATTCAGCAAGCAGTGAGCAAATCTATTTACCCAAGAATCTATGGCATCAAAAATGCCAAAGAAGCTTGGGATGTCTTGCGTAAACAATTTCAAGGTTCTGAAAAAGGCTATCTCCATCAGGCGACAAAGTTTATGGCGCCAGTTCGACAACTTGATGATGAAGGAAACCAACACCATCAAAGACTTCCATTCGCGTGTGGCGGAGACAGTCAACCAGATCAAAGCCACCGGTGACATCATGGAAGAAAGAAAAATTGTGGAGAGAATTCTCCGCAGTTTGTCATCAAAGTTCGAGCATATTGTTTTTGTCATTGAAGAAACCAAAGATTTAGCAAATTTACCAATGAGAGAGTTGATGAGCTCACTTATAGCACATGAGCAAAGAATGAGCCGCTTCACCAAATCGCCATTGGAGCAAGCTTTCTCGTCAAAAGTCAACATGACGGAAAGTAAATATGTCAAATCGGAGCAAGGCCAAAGAGGGGGAAACTCACAAGGAAGAGGAAGATCCAATTACAGAGGAAACAATAGACAAAATTATCAACAACAAAGATCGGGCTACACCGGCTCGCGTTGCATAATTTGCAAAAAGGAGGGTCATGCAACAAAAGACTGCAGATTCAAGTGCACCAAGTGCAGAATTCAAAACCACTCCCGAGAGATTGCTGATTCCAGAACAAGAAAGAAGAAGGCAAGTCAAGCGACACCAAAAATGAAGAAAGCAATATGGTGGCCCTATCATGCTTGAATGGTGAGCAAAAATCACAGCTTCCCTGGATGGTGGATAGTGGTTGCGGTAACCACATGACTGGAGATCTGGAGTCCTTCACCGACATTGATGACCAATACCGCTCTCAAGTCAAGTTGGGAGACGGAAAGAAGCTAAAGTGGAAGGAAAAGGCACAGTTGTTGTATGCACAGAAGAAAGCAACAAAACTCTCATCCGAGATATTTTATATGTTCCGAAGCTAACTATCAATCTACTTAGCATGGGACAACTGATGCTGAAAAATTACAAAATATTGTTTGATAATGGCGTGTGCGAGATTATCAACAAAGCTGACAATTTCATAGTGGCCAAAGTCCCGATGACTTCCAATAGAATTTTCTCTCTTGCTATGTCACAAAATGGTGAAGTAACATTCAAGAGTGAAAATCTGGATCAGTCCTTCCTATGGCATCTCAGATACAGTCATCTCAACTTGAAAGGCCTCAAATTGCTGAGGCAGAAAAATATGTTGGTGGAACTTCCCCAGATCCAGAGAGAAGATAAAATCTGTGAAGGATGCATATATGGCAAAATGCATCGTTTACCATTTCCAAAGACATCTTGGAGAGCAAAAGCGCCACTGAAGTTGGTACATGCAGACACATGCGGTCCAACCCGAACACAATCACTCAGTGGTAAAAGATATTTTCTACTATTTGTAGATGACTTCACCAGAATGATGTGGGTATTCTTTCTGGAGCAAAAGTCAGAAGCTTTTCCCAAGTTCCTTCAATTCCAAGCAGTAGCTGAGAAGGAAAGCGACCATCAAATCAAAACTCTCCGAACAGACCACAGAGGAGAATTTATTTATACTCCATTCATGGAGTATTGCCGCAACAACGGAATCAAAAGGCAGCTGACGGTCCGTTACACACCACAACAAAATGGCGTGGCAGAACGGAAAAAATCACACGATTGTGGAGATGGCGAGACGTATGCTCAAAGCTAAGAAGCTTTCCAACAACTTATGGGCAGAAGCAGTCAACACGACAATTTACATCCTCAACAGATCACCAACCAAAGAAGTTCGGAACAAGACACCGATACATGTGTGGCACCACCGAAGGCCACAGATGGATCACCTCAAAGTCTTTGGGTGCATAGCTTATGCACATATTTCTACCCCAAACCGAGACAAGTTTGACCAAAAGGGAGAGAAGCTGATCTTCACCGGCTATAGTGATGAGTCCAAAGGCTATCGTCTTTACAACTCAGTAAAGAAAGAAGTGGTGGTTTCCCGAGATGTGATCTTTGATGAGATGGCAGAGTGGAATTGGGAAAATCCAATTTCTTAATCTCCACCAAGTTATGAAATTCTGGAGGACCTCAACAACTCCAAAAGACCCCAATAATGACCCAGATCCAGTTGCAAGTCCAGAAAGAAATTTTGCACCTAACCCAGAAGGAGACGACTTCAGAGACGTCGTAACATACTCGGATTCACCTACGTTAAAAACAAGGTCTTTGCGATAAATTTATGAGGCAAGTCATGTTGCATATTTTTCTTGTGAACCTCAAGTCTTTGAAGAAGCATCCAAAGAAGAAGTTTGGAACGAGGCAATGGATGCATAAATTTCCATGATCGAGAAAAACAAGACATGGGAGCTTGTTGATCAACCGAAGGACAAGCCGGTTATAGGTCTCAAATAGATCTATAAGATCAAATTCAATGAAGATGGTACTATACAGAAGTACAAAGCTCGACAGGTTGCAAAGGGCTATTCACAACAGCCCGGTATTGATTTTCACGAGACATATGCACCAGTAGCGAGGATGGAGACCATCAGAACAGTTCTCGCTCTTGCTGCTCAACTGGAGTTATCAGTATACCAGCTAGATGTCAAATCATCATTTCTGAATGGAGAACTGGAAGAAGAAGTCTATGTGGAACAACCACGAGGCTATGAGAAAAAAGGAGAAGAAGATAAGTTTATCATCTCCGAAAGGCTTTATACAGGCTGAAGCAAGCACCGAGAGCCTGGAACAGAAGAATTGATCGATATTTTTAGCAGAATGGATTTCAAAGAAGTCCGAGTGAAGCATCTCTCTGCATAAAAAAGGGAGAAGGAAAAGATTTTCTAATGGTGTCTTTGTATGTTGATGACTTGATTTACACAGGTACAAATCAACATATAATCGAAGAATTCAAAAGTACCATGATAAAAGAATTCGAGATGAAGGACTTGGGACTCATGAAATATTTTCTTGGGATTCAAGTTAAGCAGTCACCTGGAGAAATATTTATTTCACAGGAGAAGTACACCGAAGATATGCTGAAAAGATTTCACATGGCAACGTGCAAACCAATGGCGTTGAACGAGAAATTACAACTCAATGATGGAGCTGAAAAAGTCGATGGAATGCTGTACAGAATTCTCGTCGGGTCACTCATATACCTGACACATACCAGACCGGATATATGTCATTCAGTAAGTCTTATATAATTAGATTAATGAATGAACCTAGCAAACTTCATTTTGCAGCAGCCAAAAGAATTTTGCGGTATCTTCAAGGTACTAAAAAATTGGGCCTGACGTACAAGAAAGAAGCAGAAAGCAAGCTGAATGGATATACCGGTAGTGACTGGGCAGGATCACTAGATGATCGAAAAAGCACATCGGGGTACATATTCTGCCTGGGTTCAAAACCCATTTCTTGGAGTTCGAAGAAGCATAAAACTGTGGCATTATCTTCAGCGGAAGCAGAATATATCGCAGCTACAGATGCAGCGTGCGAAGTGGTTTGGCTAAAAAGATTAATTTCTGATTTGCAGCAAAATTAAAATGGTCCAACCATTATTCATTGTGACAAAAGTCATAGCCATGACAAAAGAATCAAGTATTTCACGCAAGATCGAAGCATATCGAGTTGCGCCATCATTTCATCCGAAACCTCGTCAACGAAGGACTAATCGTGATGGAATTTATCAAACCGACGACCAACCAGCACATATCATGACAAAGGCGGTTACCCGTGAAAATTTTGAGAAGTTCAAGGAGCTGCTCCGAATTGCAAATTAAGAGGGGGTGTTAAAAGGTTTTTTGCAATCATTTAATATTATCTAAAATTATACACATGGGAGTCATCTCAAAGTCGACAAACACATTACTCCTTTGGTTGGAATAGTTATCAGAAAATAATGCACTCCATCCATTTGACAAAATGAGAAGAAAGGCTAACCACCACTAAGTGAATGGAGTTATGAAGTTCACATGGAGACAACGAAATTGAAGATGACAAAGACAAGTTGGTAGTTGGAGTAAATGGATGGGTGATTGTTTTATTGGACAACTTGTATCTGTAGGGAAATAGAAAAGAACGATGCATGTATGTGATGCATGATTAGCTTCTTCTTTATTCCATTATATATATATATATATATATATATATATATATATATATATATATATATATATATATATGGCGAGTTCTACGGTACCCTAGGTGAAATTCGGGGTACCACATACCTTGAGTATGAAAACACTATCTAGACCTTGAATTGACCGATCTTTCGGACATGATATTATACTCTAACACTTAAAGATCAAAATCTAGGTGTTAACTCTCCCAATCTTATACTCCAAGATCAATTTAATTAGAAATAATAATCGACGGTTATGATTCATCCAAATATAGGCACAAAAATGAATGCATCATCTTAGGGTTTATAGATTATGATTTAGATAATTATGACCTAGGGTTCACTCATTAAGGGTTAGGGTATAATATCAGACACAAAAATCCTGGTAATTCGAGGTCTAGATAGAGTTTACATACTCGAGGTATGCGGTACCCCGGATTTCACCCGGGGTACCATAGAAGCCACCATATATATATATATATGTTTGTATGTGGTGGCTTCTATCGTACCTCGAGTAGAATCTATTGTACGACATACCTTAAGTAGAAAAACGCTATCTAGACGTCGAATTAACCGATTTTTTGGGCATGATACTATACCCTAACTCTTGATGAGTGAACCCTAGATCTTAGTTATTTAAAACATAGAGCCCAACCCCTAAGATTATACATGTAGTTTGTTGCATATATTTCGATGAATCATGACCACTGATTTTCGTTTCTAATTAAATTTATCTTAGTGTGTGAGATTTATAAAATTAAGACCTAGATTTTAATCTTTACAAGGCTTACGAACAGTACCAGATGTCAAACTCCGGTCAATTCAAGATCTAAATATTATTTTATTAATCAAAGGTATGACATACTTTTGATTTTACCCAATGTACGATAGAACCACCCATATATATATGGGTCAGACTCCTTTGCTCCTAGTGCATACTATGCTCCATGTATCCATAGTAAGATATCTCTATCTAGACCCTGAATTAAACCGAGTTTGGAGTATGATACTATACACTAACCTCAAATGGATGGGTAGTTCTACGGTACCCATGGTGAAATCCGGGGTACCGCATACCTTAAGTAAGAAAACGCTATCTAGAACTTGCATTGACTGATCTTTCGGACATGATACTATACTATGACCCTTAAAGATCAAAATCTAGGTCTTAATTCTCTAAATCTTATACCCCAAGATCAATTTAATTAGAAACAATAATCGACGGTTATGATTCATCCAAATATAGGCAAAAAAATCAATGCACCATCTTAGGGTGTTAGTTAGTCCATGCCCAAGAGAGTGTCAGTTTCACTTTACTTCAAGGAGATATAAATTACAGAGAGAAGCATGAAAATTATTTATAGTACTTCTCCCGTGACTTCCAGTCGTAGCCATATAGTCTGATTCAAGTCACATCAACACGCCTACTCGTATAACTAGATAGTTTTGAGCTTTGGCTAAGAGGAAAATTCGCAATATTCAAAATCAACCAAAGTCGCAATTCCAAATATTCCAATTCACACCTATTGCAAACAGCCCTCCACCTAAAGTCTAAAAAATATTCCAATTCAGAAACCGAAAGTCACCCCTCTTACTCCACTTTGCAATCGATAAAGCAAATCCACACCCTAATAATCTTTGCTTCTTTGATGTTTGTGAATGGTGATGTTCTTGTGGTACTTGTGTTTGATGTCTTTCTAGTTGGTCCTCGCTAATTTGATGAAGTCGTTTGATTATTTGTAATTTGATGTGTTGGAATATCGATTTGGATTATGAGTTCACGATAGATGTTGTACAGTTGTAGTGATGTTTTTTCTTATAATAATTATTATTTTATGTTAAAAATATATAAATGTAGTTAAATTGTTTTGAATTATTTGTATGGTAATATCTTATTCAATACAGTCAAAAGCGCGATTCTACCTAGAAGCGGAATATGGGTAAAATCATAAAGCGTAGAATCAAAGCGTAAAAGCGTAAGTTTTTGAAGCATACTGAAAAAATAACTAAAAATGTATTAAGTAGGACATATGCTATGCAAAATATGAAAACACAGAATTTAGATAAGTTAATAAATACATGCGATTCATGCCTAAAGTAGAACAACTTATAGCATCTTAATAATAAGTTTGTAAACATAAATTTTAACAATAAGCCACTTTTCCCACTATGCTAATGAATTTGGGAAAAGCCTAACGGGGAAATTAGATTACTCTATCGAAGTTGAGAATGCATCCAAATACCTTATATGTATCTTTTAATCTCAAATGTATCATATTGTTGGTGACTTACTTTTTAAAATATACTTTTCATAATTAATTTCATGAAAAGAATACTCATTTAGTGAACTAAAAGCGTAAAAACATAAAGCGTTTTGGAGAACTAGAAGCGTAAAACCGTAAGCTTTTAAGCTTTAAAGCGCAATTTGGTCCGATTTTATACACTTAAGTTTTTATATGGAAACGAAAGCGTTTTGGTGACCTAAAAGCGTAAAATCACAAGTTTTTAAGTTTTAAAGCGCGATTTTGACTGCATTGATCTTATTATTAAAAGGACACCATACAATTTTCAAAATAAAAAAAGAAAGGGGATGTATGGCCACTTAATAGATAATTAGATGGAAGGGTAAACTCGTTATATTTTAATATTAGAAGGTTGTATTTGAAAAAAAAATTAGTAGAGGGCTATATTTATTAATTTATCAAACAAATCCAATGTTAGAAATTAGAATCTTAGAGCATCTCCATCGGTGAAAACTTTGCAATTGCAAAGTGGCATGAAGGCCCAAATGAAATTGCACCCTTCAGTTCCACCAATGGGAGTACCATTGCAAATATACAAGATACCATTTGATGCAATGGCAAATAAAAGCCACTCTGAAAATTGGTAAGTATGTTTTTTTTACTAATTTAAAGCACAATTGTGGCAGGGGGTCGCCCTATACAAATCACTTTGGGTTCCTTTATTATGTTTTTTTGGAGGGAATGAAAATGAATATATATAGTTAAATCATAGTTTGTAAAATATGGCACGGGTAAGTTATGCATTAAATACATATATATATAGAGAATTTAGTACGGGAGCCATCAATAAACGGGTAAAAATTAAACGGTTTGATAATAATACATATACAAAAAAATTAAACGGATAAACTACATACGAGCAATGTAGACGTGTATCGAACAAAGTATTTACTAACTATGACTGAAACTATATTTTATTTTTACAAAACTTTAAATCTACTCAATTTATATGATATTCATTTCCATTGTACCTATGTACATTAAATGACATAAATGTGTTAGATCGGTCCCCAGTATTCCATGAGGTGTTAGAAGGAAAAACACCCACAAAATTCCAATTCTCTTAATGGACGAAATTATAATTTGGGATATTAACTCACTGATGGTATTTATCCCAATTGGGCCACATTCGTCAAGTCATTCTCATTACCCCAGGGACCGAAGCACAAATTGTTCTCTAAGAAGCAAGAGGCAGCTAGAAAAGACGTTGAGACAACATTTGGGATGCTCCAAGCACGATTTGCAATAATTCATGGTCCATCACGCATGTGGTGGAAAGATATAATCGGAGAAATAATAAGAGCATGCATAATTATGCACAACATGATAGTGGAAAATGAGCGTCATTCATACATCCGACATTTTGATTATACAAATGATGATGTCAACTTTAGTGTCTCTATGCCTGCAGGTTCAAATAATCCTCTCATAAAGTATGAAAAGTATCTTCGCAATCATACAAGAATTCGTAATCGCTCTACAAATAATCAATTTTAATAAGATTTGATATAAGAGATATTGGCTCGGTTTGGAGATTAGGAAAATGATGTTTAATTTACATTTATGTCTATATATTGTTCCATTTAAAATTTTACATATAAGTTGTTGACTTTATTTATGTGTCCTATTTGAATATTGTGTTAGTTTTAGCATTTTATTTTGATTTGGGAAATAATTATTGAGTACTAGATTCTTTCTAGTCCATTCTCAAGGCTAAAATGTCTTCATAAATTAGAAATAAAAATGTTATACATTAATTGTATAGATTTTGTTTAAATTAATTTAAATTATTAGTTTATTTACTTGCAATATGGTTAAAAAGGTATCTATAAAAAATTTTATTTATTAAAAAAAATTAGGCCCCATATGCGATTGCAAATTAATTGCGCCAATGCAGGTACAATCAATGTAGTTAAAAACGAGTTTCTACGTAGAAATGTTTTGATGATCTAGAAGCGTAAAATCGTAAGTTTTTAAGCTTTAAAGCGAGTTTTTAACTACATAAGTTATAAAAATGGAGATTTTGTGTACAAGCGTTTTAGTGATTTAGAAGCGTAAAATCGTAAGTTTTTAAGTTTTAAAATGTGATTTTGACTACATTTGATACGATGAAATGAAAGTAAATTGAGTTGAATTAAAAAATGGTGTTATATAAAAAAAGGCTAAATTACACGTTTGGTCACTCAAATTATACAAATTTTTCACATTTGCCACCCAAATTACTTTTCTTTCTTATTTTCCACTAACTTTACGAATCGTTTCACGGTTGGTCACCGGCCGTTACACTCTGTTAAGTTTGTCCTACGTGGCAGTCAACTATAAAGTTTGACCGTTAACTAGATGACGTGAAAATTAAAAAAAAAATAAAATTTTTTTTCTTTCCACTTCATCATTGCACTTATTTTGTCTATATAATTTATAATATTAATAATTTAATAAAATTCAATAAATTACAAAAATGGTGTAAATACGAACAGTAAGAAGCGGAGGAGGAAGGAAGCTGGCGGCGGTGAAGACGAGAGTAAGCTGAAGAAGACGAATGCGGTGAAGGATATTCTCAGCTCGCTTGTGCTATTGGACGAGGAGGAGAAGCAGGAGCAGAATCAGTGGGTCGTGGAGTCGCAGCACGATAAGGCCTTGTTCGATTCCAATCACGATCAGAAGGTGCGAGTTATGAATGAATTTAATTCCAATATGCAGACCCATTTCTCCAATTTGGATAATTTGGACCAATCCAGGGCCAAGAGCTCCCGCCGCTCTGCTTCCGCCGTCGTCGTCGCTGTCGCATCCGCCGCGGCTGCGGTTGCGGCGGGTTCGGGGGATTCGGTTCAGAGTGGTGGTGCGGGAGGTGGGTCGACGAGCGCCACGCTGCCGCAGCAGCGGCGGTTGTGGGTCAAGGACAGGTCAAAGGACTGGTGGGATCGGTGTAACCATCCCTATTTCCCCGAGGAGGAGTTCCCCAGAGGTGCAATGATTTGCCCATTTTTGTAATTTATTGAATTTTATTCAATTATTAATATTATAAATTATATAGACAAAATAAGTGCAATGAAGAGGTGGAAAGAATTTTTTTTTTTTAATTTCCACGTCATCTAGTTAACGGTCAAACTTTATAGTTGACTGCCACGTAGGACAAACTTAACGGAGTGTAACGGCCGGTGACCAACCGTGAAACGATTCGTAAAGTTAGTGGCGAATAAGAAAGAAAAGTAATTTGGATGGCAAATATGAAAAATTTGTATAATTTGAGTGACCAAACGTGTAATTTAGCCATAAAAAAAAGGGTTGCTAATTCTCGCCCTTACTCTACTACGATCGCCCTAATATAAAAGTTAAGATTACTACTTCACCCTTTTTTTATTGATAATTAATATTTTATTATCACACGATCCATAAAAAATTGAAATTGAGATTAACCGCCGCCGACTGATTCCCGCCGCCCGTCGGCCAGACGACCACCATCTTCTTACGCAGGGAAATAATGAAGCCAATCAAAATTTCCTGAACTGGGTATATTATATACAGTTTCAAGAAAGAAAAGGGATCACGTATGAAGTCCAGATCATATTTCCTTGTTAAAGTATCTATATTGTTGTAGATAGAAATATGAAGTCCAGATCATATTTCCTTGTTAAAGTATCTATATTGTTGTAGATAAAAATCATTCCCTGTTTCTGTCCGCACATCGTCATCGCAACACAGAGGGAATAGAGATGAGACGCCGGAGAGAAAGGAGAAGCGGTTGATTCCAGCGGCGGAGACTGTTGACAGATAGGCAGCAGGGAGAAGGAACGAAGACAGAGCATCGTTGGGAGTGTAGGAGGCTGGTCACAGTTGGGTGGATGGTGCCGCCGGCGAATGAAGATGCGGAGAAGGCTGATGGCGGAGGGTCTTATGGACAGAGGCGGAGGATGATTAGGGATTTTAGCGGTTTATTCTTTTTTTAATTTTTTTTATTAATGAAGGATAATTTAGTACTTTTACGTTTTAAATTAGGGCGATTATCGTAAATCTAGGGCGACGTTTAGCCATTCAGTAAAAAAAACGCAATTGCACCAATGCGGATCTATCTAACTGTGCGTTTTGCTTTTCTTGTTTCTGAAGCCAGAAATTTGTTTTATGATTTTATTTTATCCCCCGAACCGCTTTGTGAAAAGGATTTCCTACCGAGACCCCAAAGAAACCCCGACCACCGAGTAACCGGCAAAACCTGTAAACCTCGAGTAAAACTTCAACGGAGCCCCGACCACGACCAAATCCCTCGGCGACTAAGATGGAGATAGATCCCCCGGAACAAGCTCAGCTCCCGCAGATCAAAGACAAAGACCTCTTCAAATCCGCCGAGACCGGCGATTGTTCAATACTCCACTCGCTCTCGCCCCTGCAACTCTCCAAAGCTCTATCGCTTCGAAACGATGACGGCCGCTCCCTGCTCCATGTAGCCTCCTCGTCCGGCCACACTGAGGTACTCCGATTCGTCAATCGAACTCCATTGCTTCTCCCTTCTCATCCCCCACCCGGCCACCCCTGTTGAGCTGTTATGTTCGATTTTAACCTGGAGAAAATTTTCAGGTGGTTAAGCTTTTGTCCGAAGTTGAAGCATCCAGCGGTGTGGTGAACAGCAAGGACGATGAAGGTTGGGCGCCGATACACTCCGCCGCTAGCATTGGGAGTGTGCCGATTGTGGAGATTTTGCTGAGCAAAGGTAAGACTTACTCTGCCAAATTAGAACAAGTAGCTCACCGCTGTTTGATTTGCGTGGTTATGTAGAGATAGGACTTGGATACTTGTTCAGTGATTTGTGAACCGCTGTTCAATTCAAGCATGTTTACACTGCCCATGTGAAGTGAAGTTGCGAACGGTTTATTCGAGTTAGTTTTTTAGGTCTCAGCCTTAATCGACTTTGGTTGATATCTTGAATTCTACATGATTATGGAGATGATTTGTGAGCAATGCAGTCAAAATCGCGCTTTAAAACTTAAAAACTTACGATTTTACGCTTTTGAGTCACCAAAACGCTTTCGTTTCCATATAAAAACTTAAGTGTATAAAATCGGACTAAATTGCGCTTTAAAACTTAAAAACTTACGATTTTACGGTTCTAGTTCACCAAAACGCTTTACGTTTTTACGCTTTTAGTTCGCTACATGAGTATTCTTTTCATGAAATTAATTATAAAAAGTATATTTTTAAAGTAAATCAATAACAATATGATACATTTGAGATTAAAAGATACATACTAGGTACTTGGGATGCATTCTACTTGAATAGAGTAATCTAATTCACCAACTAGGGTTTTCCCAAATTCATTAGCATAGAGGGAAAAGTGGCTTATCGTTAAAATTTATGTTTACGAACTTATTATTAAGATGCTATAAGTTGCTCTACTTTAAACATGAATCACATGTATTTATTAACTTATCTAAATTCTGTGCATTCATATTTTGCATAGCATATGTCCTACTTAATAGATTTTTAGTTATTTTTCAGTATGCGTCAAAAACTTACGCTTTTACGCTTTGATTCTACGTTTTACGATTTTACCCCTTTTCCGCTTCTAGGTAGAATCGCGCTTTTGACTGCATTGTTTGTGAGTAGGCGCTGATGTCAACTTGAAAAATGATGGGGGACGCACAGCTCTTCACTATGCTGCGAGCAAGGGTTGGTTGGAGATTGCTGAACTTTTGATTTCACATGGTGCAAAGATCAACTCCAAGGACAAGGCTTGTAACTCTGACTTGATTGCTGTTCCTGTGAATATATCTGTTCTCAAGCTTCATATGTTTCAACAGCTATGTTGCTTTGCAAATGCTACATTATTCAGGTAGGATGTACACCATTGCATCGAGCAGCGAGTACAGGGAGGGCCGAGTTGTGTGAACTCTTAGTCGAGGAAGGAGCAGAGGTAGATGCTGTTGACGGAGTTGGTCAAACCCCTCTTATGAACGCAGTGATTTGTGAGAACAAAGAGGTGAGCTTTAGATTGTGTGCTCAAGATGCCAGCTTGTATCTTTCCCTTGCTTCATTGTGATGAAGTTGTTTGTCGATCTCTGGTGTTTCATTGACAGGTGGCTTTTCTACTCATAAGACATGGAGCAGATGTGGATGTGGAGGACAAAGAAGGATACACAGTGCTTGGCCGAGCTTCTCGTGATTTTAGGCCGACCCTCATCGATGCTGCCAAAGTCATGCTTGAAGGATGATTCTTTGGTCATTGGAGTAACTTAGATTTGGAACTGAGGTCAGTTTTCTTGGTTACAGTGTTCCAAGGACCAGTTTTTTATGGATGTTTCTCAGTTAGGTTTCTTGAGCATTAGTAGTTAACTTTTTTAAGATCCTGGTGAGGTCAGCGCTAATGGTGACACCAATGTTCGTGCTGCTTGTTTTGGGGTTGTGATTAACAGTTTTTTCCCATTCTACTTGTGACATCACTTCCCCCCTTAAAAGATGGCAGTTAGACATCAAACCTTTGCCCCTCGAGTCACTGACTCTTTGGTACTTGATGAATATAATTGGGTCCTTTTTCATATTTTACATGCTATATGTTCAACCAACCGAATGGAGTGAAATAGCCGAACACTCAATAGACTTCATCTCATCACCTAGAATAAGATGGGCTGTGCTTGGTGTTCATTTCTTGCCTCTTCATTAAATTTGAAATTGAAGTGGTAGCTAACTACTAACTAGGAAGTGGATATTGTTGGGACGTACGCAATACAAGTGCTGCTCCCGGTGTAGTTCAGGTAGTAGTACGAGCAAGCTGGTAGAAGTTGATAGGAGCGGCGTATCTGAGGTTGCTGCTGAAACAAGCTGCAGTAAGGATCCTGGAGCCCTCCTGAGTGAGCTGGTACTGGTTCCAATACAGGTACTGCTCGCGGTTGCCGCACAGGGTTGAAGTTGGCCGGCAGGGCATGGTTCCGTTCCCACAGCACGCATCTCTCACCTCACTTATACCTGCACGCATTCACGGTATATATATATAATCAGTGATGATACCACGTAACTGATTAACTAGTTAGAAGTAGGTTAGTTATTGGGTGCGTACCACATGCCGGGAAACTCCCAGGATTTGCGTTGACATCCAGCAAGAAGTTGGGAGCGTTACAGATGGAGTACTGGAAATCGGGATACAACACGCGCAGCCGTCTCAGCGCGGTGGCGAGGCTCTCCACGAAGTCGAGCGTCAACGAAGTTCCTCTCTGGTTGCACCGGCCACCACCGGTTGCGTTCTCGGCACGGGAAGATGGGTTGCATCCAATCAGCAGAGGTGCCACAATGGCGAACTTCCTTGCTTCATATGCATATAGACTCTGCATATATAAGCCAACCACTACCACAGTTTGGATTTACAGAGCAGTCCCAACCAAGCGTTGAATTATAATGTAGGTAGTAATCAATTAAGGTCCCGTTTGTTACGCACCCGTAACAGACCAACATATTGGGCTATCACAGCGGTGATAAAGAAGCTGTCGGAGATGGGGTGCCGATCCAGTTGGTCGGCGATGTCAGAGCTTCCGGTGGACACTATAAAGAGGGAGCGGCGTATCAAACTGGCGGCGGCTTGTCGGCCCTGTAAATCAATCAAGTCCTCGTACACCTCCCCGAAGAACTTCACCTGCGTGCGTAATGGCAGTACCTGTACTGTAGTATATATGTTGATCATGATCGACCAAATTAATGAGATGGGTACGTCAACATATAAATTGTTAGCCAATTACTAACTTCGCCAAACCGCGGGCGGCCGGTTGTGTCAAAAATTCCGGAGCTTGCCGAAGCCAAAGTGCCGCCCTCGGTCAGTATAGCCCGTTTGTATTCGTCGGAGCTTCGGATAAGGCAGATGATCGGCCGAGGGCTTTCGGTGCGATTCAGCCTCCTCGCTGGTAATATAACATAGGAAAATTCACCAAGTAATAAAAATGCAGCTGACAGAAAAATAACAAGACAGAGAGAAACGTGCGCACCAACATAGTCAGGCAAAATCAAGCCATTGCTAGCCCTGCCGGTGGGCGTAGAATTACGGTAATCGATCCCGTTGAAAGGCACATTATACTTCGCCGTGGTGTTCAAGCAATTGTTGTTCCCATTATCAGCTGAGGTGCCGCCAAGTACGAAGATATAGCAGGCGTCAAGAAAAAGAAATAAAGAACAAAGGCTGACGATGCCCCAAATTTCGTCGCCATATAGGTGTTTGGTTTTAGCGACGACTTGGTTCTGAGCCGCAAGGCATACCTTCAATATATAGCCTCCCATTTAAGCGGGACAGGCGCTATTTAATTTGCAGTCCAAATCTCCGTGTCGATATAGAGAAACAAATACGCAAAGAACTGCTCTGCATCCAATGATGATATTATGACGGCTGAACTTGTTGAGATTGATGGATTATATTATTCAAAACTAGACCGAGCTGGTCGATATATTAATGCTTTTCAGGACATTGTGTGTGTTGATGTTGCTTGTGTACGTAATGTACAGGGAATGGGGAGTGATCATGACTCATAACTCATGAGAAGATGACATGAAAATTTTGGTGCGAAGTCATCATTATAATTATTAATCAGTGTCATGCCCACCGACCGGGGAAATCAACAACAATAAAGACAACCATAAGTATAGTGAAAGAGCACAAGTATTTACGTGGTTCACCAACACAATATGTGTTAGTTAGTCCACAAACACAGAGAAAGCCTGCTTCACTATACTTGAGAAGATTTTATCTTTTGATACAGATTACAGAGGAGTATGAGAAATATTTATGGTACTTCTCGAAACGGTATATCCCTAATTATCCAATCTGGTAGAGAATAAGGTTACAGATCAGGTCCACTCTAGAAACCTTGCTCCCCCAAGCATCCTAACCGAGCGTTTCGCCCCTAGACAGGCAACGAGATCCTCGTGACATCTAGTCGACTACATATCATCTCATTTAAATCATATTAACAACCAGGGATGGCTATGGATAGTTAATATTATGTAGGGCATGACCTGATAATATGTATCTTCCATGTTTATCTCATTTGATATAGACAGACTTTGTCTTAGTGGGGCTGTAAGTCTAGCCCTATATCGTGATTGTCAAACTAGTGGCATGTCGAACGTAATGGTACATATTGGAACCCATTGATCCACATGTTTGTCAAAAGTCAAACTAGTGGCACGTTCTAAGCTCTTCATGTCCTAGCATTGATTTCTTCCTTCCTATCGCTTGTCAAGAACAAGTTGATCTCAATAACTCGAGTTGTTGGAGAGATTTAATAATGAATTTTATACCATATACTAACACGCCTCCCTCAAATGAAAACCATCATATGTGAGCCTGAAGTTCGCGTAGGTCCCAATACTATGTTCTTAACAAATGGGCTCAACAGGATTAAAAAAGATGACATTTTGGTCATAGAAGGCTCTGATACCATGTAAATACCAATTGGTCTGAATATCTCGAGTTGTTGAGAGAGGTTCGATTATGGATCTTATATTATTCACTAACATGCCCACTCAAACAAAATCCTAATCATATGGGCTTGTAGTTTACACATGTTTGAATACCACATGCTTAACAATTTGGGTCGTCGAGATTCGGGCACAAAACCTCTCGGCCATCATGATACAAGCACGAAACCCGTCCGTAATTATCAAAGTAACGCAGCCACAATCTGATATTTTTTCAACAACACAAAAAATTAAAATAAAAGGATAGGGCGGAATTGAAGTGCAATCTCACACCTGGGAGAAGGCTTTATCAATATAAGGGTAGAAGCTCGACCACAATCAAGGGAAATACTCGATTGATACAGAAACAACACTCCACGATTGGAGTGCACCAACGATGAGAGAAAAATTCACTAGCAAAACGCTCAATGAACAAAAGGGGTTTTCAATTCATCAAAGTCTTACCTAAAACCGGATTTCAAAGCCTTTATATAGGCTTGAGGAACAAAAAGGAAAAAAGGAAAAGAATTATAAACACAAAAGGTAATTTTAACTCGCTAGACAAATTCCCCGATCAGTCCTCCAATTGCACAGTCGTGGAATTGATGCTTGTGGCCATGGAATGCTACTGTTCAAATCCACTGTATATCCTTCTATTCCACGAACATGGAATTGATTGCCTGACCGTGGATTTTGAACTGGTCACCCTATGATTATCAGGCTGCTCGTTTAGTGTCCCTGATGCTTCAATCTTCTTATCCAATGCATTTACTATCTTTAGGAAGACTTGTATTCTCACCTCCAACTCCCAACTTCCCTCAAATAGCTCCCAATATAAACAAGCAAGCGTCCAAAGTAAGTACCTTGAAGCTATTTTCGCACATAGCCAAACTCAACACTTCATTCTTCCTCAATTTCAAAACAACTTGGAATGCTTGGAAATTGACTTTCTTGAGGGCTAGCGTGCTTACATCATTCCCTCCCCGTTGCAAAGATTTTCCCTAAAAACTTGTAGGCTTCTGCAAGAAAAATCATCATCATCATAATAGTAATAAAAAGGATCGAGATAAATCATTTGCTCCTTTTCCACTATGACCATCTCGTAGAAATCTCCATCTTTCTTCTGCGGTTCTAGACAGTTAGTCGACGATTCCATCTCTTTGAGTTTCTTTTGCTCTGGAGTGCCTAGTGTTGGAGAGACCACTCTGTTGCCTTCAAGGAACTTGCCAGAAGCGGTGGCATCCTTCGACTCGTCCTCTAGATAAACCTTAACTTCATCAGAACTCGAATTCTGTTGCACAGGGGAACTCCAACTCAAACTCGATGTCTGTCCAGCCATGGTTTAGAATAAGGATGCCATATGAACCATTTGTGATGCTAGTTGTCTCATGGCGTCTGCAAGATTTGGCTCCATGGTTTGCATCGGCGCTGTCTTCCTTGCCACTGTGTTGAATAGTGGCTCTGATACCACTTGATATAAGCACGGAACCGACACTCGCACTTGTCAAAGTTGCGCAACCGAAATCTTTTTAGGGTTTTTTTTTTATATTTTCTCAACAACATGAAAAATAAAAGGTTAGGGCGGAATTGAAGTGTAATCTCACACCTGGGAGAAGGCTCGATCAATATAAGGGTAGAAGCTCGACCACAATCAAGGGAATACTCGATTGATACAGAGACAACACTCACTGCGATTGCAGTCCACCAATGAAGAAAGCAAAATTCACAAGCAAAACGCTCAATGAACAAAAGGGTTTTTCAATTCATCAAAGTCTGACCTAAAACTGAAGTTTAAAGCCTTTATTAGGCTAGAGGAACAAAAACTAAACAAAAAGCTAAAAAGGAAAAGAATCCTAAAGACAAAAGGTAATTTTAACTCGTCAGGCAAATTCCCCAGTCAGTCCTCTAATTCCACGGTCCTGGAATTGATGCTAGTGGCGTGGAATGCTATTGTTCAAATCCAGCGTCTAGCCTTCTATTCCAAGGTCGTGGAATTGATTGTCTGACCGTAGATTTTGAAGCGGTCATCATACGATCTTCATGCTGCTCGATTGGTGTCCCGGAAGTTTCAATCTTCTCATCCATTGCCTTTACAATCTTTAGCAAGACTTGTACTCTCACCTCAACTCCCAACTTCCCTTGAATAACTCTCGATATGAACTATAAGTGTCCAAAGTAGGTACCTTGAAGTTGTTTCCGCGCTTAGCCAAACTAAGCACTTCCTTCTTCTTCAATTTCAACATCACTTGGAATGCTTGGAAATGGACTCTCTTGAGAGCTAGTGTGCTTACATCGCATAAAAGGCTCTGATACCATGTCAAGAACCAATTGATCCTAATAAGTCGAGTTGTTGAGAGATGTTCAATAATGGATTCTATACCACATACTACAATTCCAACAACATGCAATTGCTTATTCTTTACTGTAAAGTACGTATGTGTATATATAGATATCTAGCTTTCATATATCTATCTAAGAAAGAGAGAAACAAATTCAATTAATAAAAAATTATTCCATATATAGTTCAACACGACATCAAAGCATGTTCTCAAAATCCTACCAGTGTAGTCAAAATCGCGCTTTAAAGCGTAAAAACGTACGATTTTACGTTTCTAGGGTAGGAAAACGTTTCAAATCACTAATAAAATCGTTTTTCACTCAAAATCGGTCAAAAGCGTTAGTAGAATCGTTAAAATCAGTGAAATCGTATAAAATCGCGTTTTCAAACCGATTTTATCCGATTTCAAGCAAAGGAGAAAAATGCCTCCACCAAACCAAAACGACGTCGTTTTGTGCACTTCAGACAAAAAAGAAGAAGGGAATAGGGTGGATATCGGGACGAGGCTGCCAAACTCTTCCAAAATTCCTAATCGTTGTCTCTTGTCTCCAGCACTCCAACGAGGCAGGCCTACCGCCGCCCTCCTTACTCGTCATTGCCTGTCGCCGCCGTCCCGAGGCAGGCCTTCCAGGCTCCAGCGAAGAATCTGCAGCTGCTACAAGGCTTTCAACCGTTGTCGCCAGTCCACCACCTTCCAGCGAAGAATTTGCAGCTGCTACCAGGCTCAAGCCTCCAACACGGCAGAGTCCGTCACTTATCACCCATCGGACTCGTCATCGCCTGTCGCCACTCGCCGACAACACAACTGGTTAGTTTCTGTCTCTTCCTTGTCCTAGTTCATCGCCACTTCAGTCTTCACCAATTTGAGTAGTTTTTTTTCATTGTACATCAGTAACTATGAAGATTCGTCGTCTACTCAATGAAGGGGAAAGCAATTGTTTTTATTAGTTTCTAGGACAAAGAGTTGGATTGTACGATTAATTAATATAGAAGCGGAGGCGGAAACAACGGTGGCTGTTGTAGTGGTGGGAGATCGATGGATCGAAGAGTACAGCGGAAGAGCCATGTGGTCATGGCTCGATAATAGTTTGTTTTAATTTAGACATGAATTGCAGGTATTTATTCTTTTATCTAAACTCTGTGCACTCATATTTTACATAGTTTATGCTGTATTTAACAGATTTTTAACTATTATACAGGATGCATAAAAACTTACGATTTTACGCTTTGATTCACCGCTTTTCGATTTTACCCCTTTTACGCTTTTAGGTAGAATCGCGCTTTTAACTGCATTGAATCCTACGAACCTTTTTCCTCCTAGTTTATTTTCTTGAGTGAAATACAAAATGAGTGATCTTCATACCTCAAGTACAAGCAACCAACAAAACAGAAAAGAGAGTTCAATTGTAAACACCATGAAAATAGAGGAGGTAGTTTCTGCGTACGGTCTACATAAAAAAAACAATTCTAGTAAATATTTTGTAAGTGATCTACTCACTTATCAACATTACAAAGATTTGGTAAGCAAAATGACCAACTCTTTTCTAACAAAGCACAAGATGGGCTTTGTCGATGTCACTATATAAAAACCAATTAAGGGAGATGAATAGTTCAGAGCGTGGATTCACTATGACGCCATGGTGAAAAGGTGGCTCAAGACCACCATTGACAAGGAGGTGAGAACCAGCTTCCATACACTAAATCAACCTGTGAGATATGGGTGTTCTACTAGAGCAATTCGAAAAAGGTAGTTCACCTCGTGCCTACAAGTTGGGTGAGCCACCTCACTCCCGCAACAAGAGAAACTCAATGTCTTAGCTTATTATATGAAGCTAGGGAGGTTGTGTGAGGAATCTAACTCCATATCACAGCTTCCGACATGTGTTTCCAACCACAACACAAGTGGTCTTGAGAAGCGGGTGAGGGAGATCAATGAAAATACAAGACTATTAGACTTCCTAATGAATTTGTTGAAGCATTCTATATCGTAAGCTCCCAAGCACTTAAAATCAAGCCAACATCAATAGTTGGGGAGGTCACATGGTAGTTAAGGATGAAAAATAAACAAGTATTAAAACAAGCAGAAAACCAATTTCGGAGGCAACAACTTATCAAGCAAATGCAGTCGCAAGTAATGGTGGTGACGTCAGAATGATGGCAAAGAATGACCAAATTGCAGTCATTACAACAAGCTTGGACATATTAAGGGAGATGCTACGTGTTGGCGGGCTACCCTCCCAAAAGTAACAAACTAGGAGATAGAAGTAACAAACGTGGATATGTTGATATCAATAGTAGCCCCAAGGTCATGTTGCAGAAGTATAACACAACCATGTTCTTGGACTATCAATGAAAAAATACCATTAACTCATGAAATTTCTTGGTTGTGGGAGCTTTTCAAAGGGCTCTCCTAAGTCTAGAACACTTGGACTCAACATGACTTGTAAGAAATTCTTACATCAAGAATGGACTATAGACTCAGGATGCAATGGGCGTACCAAACTTCAAGTGAAACCTATTATCTGTGAGTAAACTTTCTCAAGATCATAACGTCGCCTTGATCTTTTTGCATTATTTTTGTATACTTCAGGACGTACCTTCAAGGAAGCAGATTGGGAGGGGTAAGTTAAGAGATGACATATACTACTTAGACCTCTTCGACATGAAAAATAAGGAGGCACAACTGTACAAAGTATCAACATAAATGCGTAAGAACTTTAGCATTCCAGGTTTGGGCTCCCTTCTGAGAAGAAAATGCAATTTTTCAACACTTAAAAAAGACTAAGTGTGAAACCACACACTGCGATGCTTGTTTACGAACTAAACACTCACGATTTCCTTTCTCTAATAACATAATTACGAATATTGGATAAATATAATAACTAAACATTATTGTTCTAAACAAAATAATAGCCGAACCTTTCAAAAAAAAAATCCAAACCGTTAATTTTCCATCCGTTTGACCATTAGTTGACTCTGACGTGGAAAAATATCAAGTGAGCTGGATGAATTGTGCTTATGTGGCAAAAAAACAAACATTTGACTTTGCCATGTGGATATTACTACTCTTTTATAATTAATTTTATATTAAAAGAAAAATAAAACAAATGGTAACTTATCTCTCTATTTCAATATGTCCATTCGACTGTCACTCTCTTTCTTTCCGAATCCCTCTCTGACGACACCCAACTCATCACCCACCATAGCTCTCCTTCAGGAGCTCATCGACGAGCCTCATCACATCCCTCCCCTTGCTCTATTCCCTACTCTACCGCCTCTGATTCAAGCTCCCACCGGGTGACGCCCACTCCCCATCTTTGACAATCTCTGCGACATCGATATCAAACAGGCAGCAGCTCGTCGATCCCAAAGGAAATCCCAACCCATGCAGAAAAGGGGAAGGAAGAGACTCGACCAACCAATCCCAAAGAAAAAGCCAATTAGTGTTTAGGGAGGAATAGATCTAGATTCTTCAATTAGTGTTTAGGGATCTTGGAATCGATTTTCGCCATGCAACTAATGGTCGGCTGGGATACTCTCGACTTACTTCCTTCGATGTGAGTACGGAAGCGTTGGCAGAACTAGAGCTGTCAGAGTCACCGCACAAGAAACAGGGGAATCTGACATCATCAAGCTGATATGTTAATTGTAGAGATTCGTTTCACATGGTGAAAGATGGTCTTGCTTGGTCGCAGTGCACTCTAGAGTCAGGCCCAAGATGTCGTCGCTGGCGGGGATTTCCTTGGAGCTGTGGGTGGCCCTAAACATTGAGGCGCTCAGAATGAGAGCGGATCCAGTGACTAAGGAGGGTGCTCCATCCCTATATAGAGGGGCTCCTTCCCAAAGTCAACCCGGGTGTTTTTTAGACATACAAACAGTACGAACATGGTGGACAAAAATGACAAACTAGACCGACAATCCATACGAATGGGAAAAAACACCCGGGTTGACTTTGGAGGCTCCATCCCTATATAGAGGGGCTCCTTCCCAAAGTCAACCCGGGTGTTTTTTAGACATAAAAAAACATTACGAACATGGTGCACAAAAATGACAAAGTTTACAAACATGGTGCACAAAATAACAAAGTTTACAAACATTACAAAATAACAAAACATTACAAAATATGTCAACAAACATCACAAAATTAGCACTGTCGCCGGGAAATTCTTCTCCGGCGATGATGTTCGTCGGGAAAAAAATTCCGGCCAGAAAATCTCTCTCTCTCTCTCTGTTACGTGGGACATTTAATTCTCAAAGGGGGAATTATACGTGGGACATTTAATCCTCACAGGGGGAATTATCCCAAATTGCGACCGTCAAAATGGGGCGCCGGCGAATTACACGCGGCCGGCGGGATCGGAAGTCTCTGGGAAAAAAAAAACGCAGGCCGCGCGGAGAAGGGAAAGGATCGGGGGCTGAATTTTTATTTATTTTAATTGGTAAATAAAAATTAAATAATTAAATTACTACATTGCCCTTCATTAAATTGGATTAATCAGGACCATTGGATTTTAATGAGGTGGAAGGGCTGAGATTCACTTAGTCACATGACTAAGGGACCCCCCCTTAGTCACCTGATCTTAGCCCGCTCAGAAGGAAGGAATGCTCTTGGATTCCATTTTTAGGATGAGGAAGCGTTTGCTTTGGTCAAATATTTTATTTTATTTTCTAATTCATTATAAAATTAAATTATAAAAAGAATAGTAATATTCACTTGGCAAAGTCAAACGTTTGATTTTTTGCCACATAAGCAAAAATCATCCAGCTCACTTAATACTCTTTCACGTCAGAGTTAACTAACGGTCAAACGAATAGAAGGTTACCAGTTTAACTATTATTTTATTTTTTTGAAAGGTTTGACTATTATTTTGTTTAAAACGAAAGGTTTGGCTATTATATTATATTATATTGAACTTCTGCAATCGATATTTTGGGGGGGTGCAAATATGTTTCCCTAACCCTAAGTTTTTTTTAACAATCCCTACCCTCGCCGCACACTATTTTCTCATTATTGTTGATGATTTCAACAAAAAAGTATGGATCTAGATACTGCAATTAGGGGTGGGCAACCGGTTGGTAAACCTGAACCGAACTGAACCAAAACCGAAATAATGCTATTCGGTTAGGAAGGGAAATATGGATATTTCGGAAATCAGGGTTCTTTCAACCGAACCAAAATTCCGCAATTTCGACTGAAAACCGAATTACTATACTTGCAAGTTCCAAATGGTGGGTTTTTATGTTTGTAATTGTTTTTAAACTTAAATATTTGAATTGTGTTAGTGTTTAATGACTTTATGTTTTGAAATATTTGATTTTATCATTGATGATGCATATAATTGCATATATATTGTTTATATTAAGGGTGAAAAATAATTTAAAAGCGAGAAAATACAAGTAACCTGTAGCCTCACAAATTTGG
This sequence comes from Linum tenue, assembly GCA_946122785.1. Classification (NCBI taxonomy): domain Eukaryota; kingdom Viridiplantae; phylum Streptophyta; class Magnoliopsida; order Malpighiales; family Linaceae; genus Linum; species Linum tenue. The sequence goes on from CAMGYJ010000003.1 coordinate 34,784,435, forward strand.
TTTTGTGTGAAATTCCGAACCAAACCGAATTAATTCGGTTTGAGGTTTGGGGGAATCCCCACCCCTAACTGCAATACAAATCAAAAGTTGATAGCTACTACTAAAAACGTATAGAAAAAACCAATGGTATGCTATTTTGTGACAAAATGATTTAACTGTGTTCTCAAAAAAAAAAATTGATTTAATTGTGATTCAATCTTTTTACTCGTCTAAAAACTGCCTACCGATTTAAACTTGAATGTAAAGTTATTTTCTCGAACCACCTCTAAATGGTTATCATGATAATTACCAAACCAAATAAGACTAAATTCTATTAACCATAGAATACAATATCATAACTAAACCGTCTAAACTAATATTATAACCAAATTAACCAAGCTGATATTATATTCGTTAATCTGGTTAACCAAATTAACCAAACTAAATTAATCTGCTTAACCAAATTAACCAAACTAAAGTTTAATCGGTTTGGTTAATTGGTTAACCAGATTAACGAATATAATATCACATTCTCATTAAGTGAGAAAATTTTCCGATTAATGCATCTATTTTAATTTTTATATAATGAATAAAATACAAAATTCAACATATGATTATAGTTAATCTTTAACATAAGCACAAACCTCTAATACAATTATCTTACTTTTCAATATAATTTATGAGTTTTTATTTAAATTAGACTGTATATATGTTGTGGTTTACATTCTACAATAACAAATATGCAACATTAGAACAATATTGAGCTTTTATTTTTCATGAGTCTAAATAGAGCAACGTTTGTTTGTTGGTTGTTGATTTCTTATGCTAAGTATTATGTTTATATAATATATAATAGATATATAGCTAATTACTTAACTGATTAATTTGGTTCTATTGGTTAGAAGTGTCTGAAACCAAATCAAACCACCTAAATCAAACAAGCTAAAAAATTTAATCAAATCAAACCAAACCAATTATCCAAATTAACCAAACCAAATACTAATAGTTAAAACAGTTACCACGGTAAACAATCCGTTTGAAAACCTCTAACCTCTATAGCAGAGTTTAAGAAATACAGAAAAATTGTTCATAAACCAAGTGAAAGACAGAAAGACCCATTACCGTGAATTGGCGTGCCCCAGTAAAGCTTTCCGATGTTTCTTTTACAATCACCGAACTGATAGTCTCCTTCTCACTCACGCTTAACACAAGCTAACCAGTGGCGGCCGCCGCTCTCTGTTTCTGAAGCGACAATGGTCTGGAGTCTTTTCCCGGTTGATCCTCACTCCGGTAATCGCCCCTCCTTTTCATTTTCCCCTTTTCAAGCTACTGAGAGAACTCTTCACGTTTCTGAGAATCCAAACTTGACCCTGGCCTAGGTCTGTAGTTTAGGGGACCTAAACAAATCAAAATGTATTAACTATTCTGTTCCAGTTCCAACTCGCAAGTCTTCTGATGAACCCAAAGTGAGGGGTTTGGAGGTCACTTTTTTAATCGGGTGACAAATTGATGTATGGTATCTTCTTGCTGCTGATATTGGGACTTTCTGCTACAGGTGAAGAAAAATACTACATCTACAGAAAGGGAACCTACAAAGTTGGCCGCAAAGGTGCCATTTCATTGTCTCAGATTGTTTTTTTTTTCCTTCTGAAGTTTAATTTAATTGTTCTATCATGGCTTGGTTTCTCTTTTCTCGTTTCAGTTATTTGATTTTTGTTGCCCTAGATCGTATTTCTTAGGAGTTAGGTAGCCTGTTATTGTAAAGAGTGAATGCACACACTGCGATGAAAGGTGCTGACCAGATTGGAAGGTTAGGATGCTTAAGATCGATAGGTAGACTTTCACCTCGAATGTTTAAGGTGGTTGTGAAAGTGGTTGGGTAGTGAATGAATGAAGAAAATTAAGATGGGTTTAAACTTCTGGATTTGAATGCTAAGTCTTGACTTTCACATTTCGCTTAATTTGTCTCACCAGTACTCAGTTTCGAAGATGAAAGTAGCTACATTCTGGCACTCTGATGTTTATCCTTTAAAATATCACTTCCTGCAACTGTCATGATTGTCAGTCATACAATGACCCGTTTCTTTTGCTAGGTTGTGATATAGTAATCAGCAAAGACAAAGGCGTTTCAAGGGTCCATGCAGAAATCATTGTTGATGAAATGATTTCAATGAGTAGACTTCCCGGAGGATCCAACATATTATCTCGTGTTAGGATTAAAGACGGTTCAAAGTATGGTACATTCATCAACAAGAACCATGCGTCTAATGAAAAGGTTCATGAGCTACCCAGCAAAGAAACCACTTTAAAAGACGGGGACGTGGTTTGCTTTGGAACTGGTAATGCAGCGTATAGGTATTTCGGAATCCTTAGCTAGTCCAGACTATTTTTACCTTTTCTCTGGGTGTCTGGGTGTTTTCCATGGTGTCACTACACCCTTGTTGATGCCTGGTAAATAATTATTCTTTTTCAATGAAATCTTGCAGGTTTTCTTTTGTCCCCTTCGTCTTTTATAATATGCTCTGTTCTGAGCCCCTTGCTGTTCGAGGCAAAGTGTCATCAATTGGTTAGTGCCTCTGCCCTTTCAGATTGAAGGTCATAATTTTATTTCTTCCAGGCCATGAAATAAAGTTAACTGTTTTCCTTTTTCGAAGTTCTACCCTTGTGTGCACTGCTTGGTTACTAAATGGATTCAAAAGCGATTGTTATCAGTGGTCTATAGAGTGGGTTTTAGAAATAAAATAACTATCTGTTTCATACAACCCTGCTTTCGGGAGAAACTCTGTAGTAATTTGTCTTTCATATGGAAACTGTTGCTTTTGCTCTTTTGACCTTTGCCTCCCCTTTTGTAACATGGAAAACAGGGAGATGTTAAAGTGTACATAGTTGTCGTAGTTTATATGTTTGTTCAATCGCCTAAAATTTCATTTGTCAGTAATGTGGCCAAATAGTGGATTAAGGCTGTTCTCATACTAGTTGTTGGAAGTAGATTTCAATTGTGAAGTTTGGGTATTGGATCCTCTTAGATCTGCTATCATTGGGTCAGAGATTCTATCCATGGAAAGATAACTGTTTGATGCAGTTAAAGACTCCAGCATGTAGTACTTGCAAAAACCATAAAGTGAAAGAAGTGACATCTGATTTAGCAGTTAGGATACGTCATAAGGAAATAAATGGAATAATATGAAAGTAAAAACGATGCTTATTCTGATGCCATTTGCCAAGATAATTTATTGGTTTCGGTACAGTGTTAAGCTGGACAGCAGCAATTGTTTGACTGTAGATCTATGAAGTTGCATCTATTACTATGGCCAAGACTCATCATGTTTTCGTTGGCTAGTTATCTGTTTTTTTTACTTGGTTTCTGACAACCGTGGAAGCTATATGATAAAAATACTAATGAATTTATGCACTCATACTATAGGTGCCTGTACCACTATTGAGTTAAGCGATGAGTGCACACATGTACTAACTGATCAGCTCGCGCCAGTGAGTGAACCTCTGATTGATGCTATTGTGGCAAAAAAACCAATTATGCTCATGAGCTGGCTGGAGGTAATGCATATGCAATGCTTCTTCCAAGTTTGATACTGCTCTGAACCTGATAGCATTAAGCAGTGACATTAATAGTTAAGCAATAGCCCGTGAAGAAAGCAAGGAAACTACTTCGATTTACCTAATTCACTAGTGGTATCAGAATGGAAATCATAGCATCTTCTGCAGTTGTTGCCAATGAAAATCACCCTACTAGATGAATAATGTCTGTGATCTATCAAACCACAGGTGTTGTCTTGCATATAAGAGTTCTTCATTCTCTTTACCCATGTTGTATAAGGCACACTTGCTTATTATCATAACAAGTTAATGGCTTTAAAACCTGCTAAATGCCCCATGAGAAATTTTATTTTCTAGAAAATTCTAGAAGGAGGTGATCTCAGTTAGTTATGTCCAATGTATGATGAACTATCAGAGTGGTAATAGAAAGTCTCTCATCATGTTTCCTCATTTCTTCTGAAAGTTTCTAACCCACGGACACAGAATAAGGGTCATCATTAGCGGGAAGGGTATCTGCAATATTTTATCCTCTTGATATATCCTGAAATGCCTACAAATGTCACTGATTTCCAAACACATTTGCAGTTTTGCTTATATGCTTGTTTCATGTAACTGGTTTTTTCCACATTTTTAGTATGCATATTGTACAGAAGAATGTTTGTGGCTGTGGAGTGCCTACCATATTATTTATACCTGTACCTCAGAATTTAATTAATCTTTTGATGTATGTTTAGTTGCTTGGAGAAAAATGTATTGGATCAGAGATTCCTAGTTGGAGCTCGTAAGTATAATCTTTTCTTGTTGGTTTTAGCTATCAGTACATGCTTCTAAGTATTCTTCTTGACCCTGTTTAATTGAATTTTGCTGGCAGTAATGTTCCGACGGTGGCAGTGGAAGGAGTCTCAGTCCAACTAGTAGACTCAATCACTCGTTCAAAATGCTTGGTAGGATACAGTTTTATACTGGATCCGAGACAGATGGTGAGACTATGCAATGAGCTTTCCAAAACTTTGGGATGGTTCATCAATCATCACTCTTTCCAACCTCTATTTGTTCTCTTGATATATGTTAACTCTTAATCCTTCTGCAGTATCTGTTCGAGGATAGACTACCTGCTCTATTGGAAGTAGCTGGTGCAAAGACAGCTTCAGTTGAAGAATTTTGTTCAAATAGCCAAGTTAGTTTTCCCCATCCTTACTATCATGATATGCCTAAAGCATTTCTGAATCTAAATGCTTCTTTTGAAGTATTTGTTTTGTAGACTGGATTTGATGGCTTTGATTGAATATCCGGACGTGATGATGGATATGTCATCGTGGTCTCATATTTACCGAGGCATGATAAGGATGTAGCACCCTTTGATAATATCATTAATTGGACCAAGATCTCCTGTCTCTCGTCTGCTCTGACTACTTTTTTAGTGTTTGTTGGTCACAAGGCTTCCATACATAAGAATCAGCACAAGAATCTTTTTGATATTGTCTGTCTAGAAATATGTGTTTCATTGATCTCGCATGGGATCAAAGCTAAGCCGCTCATTTAGTCGAAGAAATAGAGTAATGCACACATCCTTATCTTGAAAAGTGGGGTTTGATGTCTAAAAAATAATGTTTGCTTTTGAGCTTATCGTGGGACCTATGTTCAAGTGATGAACTGGATCATAGTCTTGCGTTTCTTAGGAATTCCTGCTAACAAAGCACTCAATGACAGTTAAACTTCAAACTCTTTTTACTATTAAGTTTGTTGGTTATGAAAATTCATCAGTCTGCCAAGACTTGGTTGCAAAATGTGAGACTTTTCAGCTTTTGCATGCCACTTATTTACTAAGATGTCAGAACTCAGACTTGATGTCATTATAAACTTCCTAGCACGATTGGTTGCTTTATGTAAATTTTAGTGGAATAAAAAATGGTTGTATATTTGAACTGAATAAATAGAAGTGTTTGGTGTTGAAAAGGATGCCAATTTTAAGAAACCAAGTAGGTTCTTAAGCATGCTGAAACCAGTTAGCTAAACTGACATCTGACCATTTGCTTGGATATTTCTTGGTTCTTATATATTGTGGCCTTCGTTGCTGAATAACTAAAACACATTGATTATTTTTTGTAGGTTGTGGATTGTGGAGGTAGAAGTAGGGCTGTATGTGTTACCACTAAAGCATCAGCCCACAAGTTTGATGACATCACTGAGCTTAGTTCATATTCTAGAGTGGACGAGATGGATCTGTTGTGTGCTATTCTGTCTGGACATCTAGATCTGTCGGTGTTAACACAACCAACTGGTCAGTATACTCATTTCTCTTGTGAATGGTATTCGCTTGTTCTAAACCAGTGGGTGTTGCTAAAGTGCACCAGCTAAGGAAATCTCAATATGTTATCTTCCATGCATTGAACCAAAATGTGGTCCTCGTGTACGGTACCTAGTATCAAGATCAGGCACCGCGTTCTTTTACCTCGGCAATCAGTGCCGTATGACTATATACCCTTGTCTTGCCTATTAGATATTTACATTCTGAAATTTCAATGTCTACCCCCTTTGTAATACTGTAATTGACGTGACTACTTGAAAAATGTCATGCAAGACTGATATTAGTTTGTGCTGAACAACTATTTCCATCTGCGGGGAATCCTGGCTACCTTACATTATCTTGCTAGTTGACAGAACTGTGACTCCTGAAGCTGGGCCCAGAAGAACAGCTTCAAGATAGGGGAACAAGTTTTGGCTGTGTTCTTATGCTCATGTTAACATTTACACAGTAGAACATTTATCCGAGAAGTCTGTTAATTTATTTTGCAATGCTTTACAAGTTGCAGCTTTTCATATGTGTTCTCGAACCATTCATTTCATTGCAGTGCATGTATCATTGTCATCCACCACGGATGAGACAATAGTAGCAGATTCTGATACAGAAGTAGAAGCTGAAATGGCAACATCAGTTCCTCCTGACGCCAATATTCTCAGCAGCAAAGTTGCTTCAGAATCGGAGAACAAAGAGGCATTAGCTCTGTTTAATTGTACTGCCAAAAGATTGGAGGAGACATATACGGTGCGCTCTGCACGTCATGACGATGCAAGCATGACAACAAAAATAGAAAAGGTTGATTGTGACGATGGAAATGCAGATATCATTTACAGCCAAGTATTGATAGTTAGAGGTTCGAATTTATCAGCTGCTGAAGCCAGTTCAGCTAAAGGAAGTGAAGTTCCAAACTTCAAATGCTTCAGAAAGGTAGTGGAACTTTTTATTTATTTCAGTATAGCTATGGCCTCAAGCCTCTCAGTTTCTATGAGCTCTTTGCATTCCTGCATTCCTGCCACCTCAGTCTCGAAGGGACTTTTTGGTTTCCACTTGCAAAGGAGGAACCCTGGTACTGGCTATGGACTCTGAAATTGAGATTATGCAGCTAGCAATTTCCTTCAGCTGTTGCTCAGCTTCCATCTATTTTTCTTCCTGGAATTTGAAAGTTCTTGATTGATGAATTTATGGGAATAATGAATGCTGACATGTATTCATTTCTTACAGAAGTGTATCCAGTCAGGGAATAGCTTTAGCAATCTGATTCCATTCTCAAGAGATCCTTACAAGTAAAAAGACTTCTTTCTCATGTGTCACAAAATGAGTTGCCTTTTTTTATATCACCTTTATAATGCTGTGTTATTTATATGCCTGCTGTTTATGTTGATAGAGAGTCCAGCTATGATAGTACAGAGGTCCAAGCGGCGTTGAAAGAAGAGAAAAAGCGAAAGCAAATGGAAGCGGTTGCAGAGGATTTGTTTAACAATGAAAGAGTGAGTCAAAGTCTTCCTAGTCTTAATGTCGGAATTTGCTCCTAAAGCTTTCATTGTAAATTTGTAATCACTTCGTGGTGGTGAAGAAAAGAAGTATGAAGTAACTTGTGCTGTGTGAATAATGCACAGGGAAAGAAGCGGGGCACGGCGGGTTCTATTCATGGTCTTCTCTCTCGTGCTCGTGCCCGTTGATAACGAAGCACAATTTCAGAAGGTTGCATCCGCCAAAAACAAGTCTTCACTCACACTACGTTTGGCTAGAGGTGCAATAGTGGGGTCGAAATTTAGTGTAAATGTCATTTCCAATGAATTTACTCGTTTGATTAGTTCGTAATAGTAGTAGCCTAGTAGGGAAGCAAGTGAGGAGTAAATTCACTATTTCCCTTAATCTTCCAAATTTGAGGTACAAGAAAAAAGAAAATAGGAAGAAGGGGTTAGTATATAAAATTATTATTATTATTATTATTATTATTATTATAAGTATTATTATAATCAAATAATTCTATTTTCAATAAAAAACATGCAATGATGATGGTTATTATTAAGATAGTAAGAAAGACTATAATTACTTTTCAATCACGAATCATAATTTTTATAATTCTTTTTACTATTAGAATTATTATTAATGTAAAATTTGTCGTGAATCGCAAGTTGTTGAATTGGCTCGGATTGTTGAATGTGTTTGACGAAATTTGACTCAAATTTGTGTTGGAAAATAGAGAAGTGTCATGGAAAATAGTAGAACGAGGAAATGTTTGGTTGACTCATGTCAATTGGGTTCAAAGTTGAGTTGAAAAATATACAGAAGAAGTGCCAGGTAAATACTAAAGAAAAATGGACCGATTTGACATTTGGACCAAACCAAATAGGATTGAATGCAATGATGATTTGATCATTGATTCTAAAATGTCTATCGCTATTACACCGAGGTTATCATAAGTTTGGTCCGGTCCGGACAAGATCGAATTGTTGCACACTCCTACCTAGTTTGGGTTCACCGTTTAACTCGGCGAGAAAGTTTGCCAAGGTTCGTCTAGTCAAATCGAGATCAACATGTCGACAAACCAACACTAGAATGAGAGGCATGAGCTAGCTATATGTCCTTACCATAGGTTGGGCTTTGAGCTTCGAGATTGCTCTATCAATAATTAATTACTATTTAAGCATTACTTTCTTAATAATTATCAAATTATATTTTAATATTTATAAATATTACGTAAGTTTTTATTTTATTATTTTTTATAATCTTTTATAAATTTAACAAATCTATTTTTAGAATAATATACTTTATTTACTTTTCACCATATTTGCACCCCTATTTTTTCATCCCAATAACAATTTTTCTCCCCACTCACACCCTCAATTTACACCCCTATCATTTTTCTCTCAATTTGCACCACTACTTGCCAAAAATAGTGTAGCTTGGTAAGCAGCCATTTTCTGCTGTATATATGTTACATTATATTTTCAAAGCGAACCACTTACCCATCTTTCAAAGTTGTTTCTATGCTAGGTAGCTCGGGTTCGGATCCCACCAGTAACTATGAGTAACCCCTTTCTCTGTCTTCTACATATCAGCCTTTGTCTTATTTAAATTAAACACAGAGAGATAGTAGGGTAAATTGCACCCACCCCATTTAATGCTGATGCTGACTTTTACAAGACACGCCCCCCACTTCTGCCCCACCTTTCCCTTCTCTTTTTTTTCTATTATTAAAAGAAAATACAAATGATTTCTTCTCTCTCCCATCTACCTTTAAAAGACGAGGAAATAAATGTATTTGTTCTCTCTACTCTAACTCTGTTTCTACAACAAAAATAATCTAACCATTTCATCTTCCCTACTTTAATTCCGACTCAACTTGAATGATGATTTTTCCCATTAAATAATTCAGTGCTAAAGAGGGTAATTACAAGTATGAATATGATTATCATTTTCTACTATCATGGTAAAACATGGTAAAATATGCTAAAACAATTATAAATATAATTACCATACAATACCATATATTATAACATGCTAAAATAAAATTATAAATCCAACTATCATACAAATACCACATGGTAGTAAAACACGCTACAGAAAATTATAAATCTAACTACGATACAATACTATCATAGTAGAACATGATAAATCAAATGACCACAAATTAATCATAATTACCATAGAATACCACATGGTATGAGAAGCTAAAACCACATAAAACAATATAAATTTAATTACAACCCTCTACAGCCATAGTAAAACATGACATCCATAAAAAGACATTTTGTGACCACACATAGTAAAACATGACATCCATATATATATATGGCAAAAGCTAGCGTACGCCCGTTGAGTTTTGCTATTTAGACAATGATTAACCGGAGTTTGGGGCATGATACTATACCCTAATCTCTAATGGATGAACCCCAGTCTGCAATTCACTAACCCAAAGTATAATATTCATTAAATCATGAAATGAAAATCAATGGTTCTGATTCGTCGAAATTATTGTTGATTTTCATTTTAAGATTAAACGAATCTCATGATTTGGGTTAGAAAACTAGAGACTAGGGTTTATCCATTAATGGTTAGGGTATAATATCATGCACAAAACTCCGTTTAATTCACTACATTTTTGCTAAATCTGACATGAACTGGGATTAACCGATCGATTATATTACTTGTTAGACCATACCATTTATCAAACTTACATAACGTACGCTATAACCAATTACACAAGTACGATTAACACCCTATCATCTGCGCTTTTAACATAACCAACTTCATTATTGAATCACCATATAGTAACATGGTTTCATCTTAGCCACACGCTACACTTACCTTCATCATAATTCATAAACTACCATCCAAAATAAATCTGAATTGCCACCATGATGTCCAGTTGAGAGCTTGGCTTCCCAACCTTGTCTCTTTCCGCATACTTCATTACAGAGGTAACTTTGCGGTGAATCAAGGAGGCTCTAACCGACTTGAAACACGGACTAAGTTTCATGAGAAACGGAAGAGTCGAGTACGAGTTCGCTCCTAAACCACGTACTATCGAAATCCCAAAGAGTAAGTTGCAAGTAAATCATAGTTTTTCCAAAGTTATACTAATTCGTGATAAAAGCCGGGAATATCCGAATCTCCTTGTGAGTAGCGAGAGCTTTCACTCTCGAGCTGAAACTGTTGAGAGGAATTGGCTTGTGAATATGTACCGCAATATGCCTCTATATCTCATGAGTTGTGATTGTCGCAAAGGATAGTAGCATGGTTCATGAAACCGTATCGGTGGTTCAATCACAAAATACCAATATCGGAGGCTAAATCGATAGACGGTATCTAACGGTACTAACGGTTGAACTACGGTTAAACCACGGTTTTGTCATAAAATATCCTGCCGGTGACTTTTCCGGTACGATGTCCGGTACGATTTCATGGACCATGGATAGTAGCAATATTAATAGAAGACAATAACCAAGTCACAATTTGGTCATTTCGGGCTTCTCAATCTTATATTTCTTTAGTCGATGCAGCAGTTGCTGATAGTCTGTTGTGCGAATAACGAGGCAGTGCCGCAAACGTTTTAAAGAGAGCGACCTAGTCCGTGACTCAGCCAGATCAGTAACCTAATTTTTCCTGTTCGATTTATAACAATTTTAAGACGCTTAGAGGACTGACGGTTCATAATAGGAAGAAGCGACAACCCTCAACGAGATGGTGAAGTTAAACTTCCTAAGAGGGAAGTTCTTTTCATCAAACTTGATGGAAGCAGAAACAATCTTTTTTGAATCCATTCTACAAGTATACACCAAACAACTTGGAGCGAAAGCCCCATGAAGACTAATACCTGAAAACAAAACCCACGGACAGTCAGACAGAAAGGAGCTGGAAGAAACCAAATACCTCTGAGGATAGCAAATTAATAAAATTAAATTTTTTAAAATTACCAGCTCATTTCCACCTAATTATCACTTTTATTTAAAATTAATAAAATTAAATTGGCCTGCCCGTCGATCAGCCCCAAGGCTCCTGCTGCTACTCCTCCTCCGGTCGCCGCCTTCGACGTCGAACAACCGTCGCCGCTTCCCCGCTCTCCCTCCGATCCTTCCTCCTCCTCGTCGCCCTCCGTCCAGACTCGGCTCCTCTCTGAGATGCCGAATCTCAAGGACCCTGAGCCACTCGCCTCCATGACCAGTATTGGGCAAGAACCTGGAGAAGGCGCCATGGCGAATTCGGCCAGCGAATAGATCCGCAACCTGAACAGAAGCCACAGTAGCCATGAACCAACTAATCCTCGAAGAATCTTCAGTCTCAAAGGGCATCTTAAACCTCGTCCCAGGGCACCAATGGATTCTCATCGCAGCTCTAGCCGAAGAAGCCGTGACACAGAACTCTGGAGTACTAGCTCTGGGGTAATAGTAAACATCAAACGGCCGCCCACTTGCAGCCAATCTCACCGCCTCCAAAACCTCCTCCGCTGTCACTTTCGTCGCCGCTGCCGATCCCTTCCCACCGCAGCTTTTATTTCTCGCTGCCTTGCTCTCATCCTCCTCCAGAAACACCAAAAAATTGTTGTACGGGTTCGCCATCCCAGTTGCCCCGCAAGTGTTTGCGTTAATGCCCCAACCAGATTGGGGGAAAGAAGACGAGGACCATCCTGGCCCGCTGCCGCCGCCAATCCCTCGCTTGACGCGGCGGATACTGACGCAGAGATCGCCGTTCTCCGCCCTGAGAAACACGATTGAGTCCCCGGCCACCAATTTCTTCTGATTGACAAACGTGCTCCACCCAGTAGTCAGCAGATGCCTCCTGGGAGTTCCCCTGTAGATGTGTCTGAACTTCCAAACCTCACCGTTGACGTCCTTAGCTACCACCGTCTGGACTGGAGGATCCGCCGCGTAATCCAGCCTGGGGAAAATCGTCTCGGCGCAGTAACGCGGCACCGAGAATCCACCGCCGTTGTTGGCGTCGGATTGGGTGAGGGTCTTGGCGAAGGAAGCCGGCTTCTCTTGGACTGCGCTGCCGATTTCGTCGTCGAAATCGAGCTTCTCGTCTGGCGGGAGAGGGACGAGGCTCATCTTGGTGTAGACCTCGTCGGTTTCCGGGTCGGCGAGGAACCTCATGGCGCCGATGCGGCAGAGGATAGAGGCCGGGATTTTGGCGCCTTCTCCGGGTTCTTGCCCAATTTAATTTTATTAATTTTAAATAAAAGTGATAATTAGGTGGAAATGAGGTGGCAATTTTAAAAATTTTAATTTTATTAATTTTAAATTGTCACGTCACACATTTAACGGTCAATTTTTAGAGTTGACCGCCACATAAGCAAAAGTTAACGGAGTTGGACGGAGAGTGACCAAACGTGAACGGTTTCAGTAAAGTGAAGTACCACAAATGAATTTAAATATTTCGAGTGACCAAACTTGAACGTTTTTTGTAATCTTAGTGATCAACCATGCAATTAACCCGTGATAATTTTACACTGATATTTATATAATATTCTAAAAAACAAACTAGTCGCCATTTAAATATTCAGAGTTTCATACCCATACTTTATAAGTACCAACTTGACTAAGGCCAAGTCCAATGCAAAACCCCAAATTTGGGGGCCTTGAACCCCAAATTTGGGGATTGAACCCCATTTTTCCTTCTTTTGCTCCAATGCAACAAACTCCATATTTGGGGTTTTTAATATTTCCTTTTTTTCCATTTATTTAAAAATGTACTTATCGAAACTTTAACATAATTTGTTCATGTTAATTTTTGTATAGTTCGTCATCATTTTTAAATACAAATTTTTCGATAGAATTTTGTTAAATTTCGAGACCAAATTTTTTTTAGCAAAAAATTATGGACCTAATTTGAGTTTACACACAACACTTGAAAATGATAAAGTTTAACGAGTTGACATAATAATTCAAATAGCACAATTCATAGGTTACACACAACACTTGCTAATCATAAAACTTAAATATTACACACAACACTTGAAAGATGATAAAGAAGCACATCGGAAAGACGTAGAGCGGGCCTTTGGAATTCTTCAAGCTAGATGGGCAATCGTTCGTGGCCCTGCAAGATCTTGGGATGTTCGCGCACCGCCCAGCCCCGGCGGTTGTGCCGCCAGCTGCTCTCTTTTTTTTAATTGTTGTTTAGTTATTTAAGGTATTTAATTAAGGAATTTGATTAAGAGAATTGAATGTAATTAATTAGGGGAAGGGGAATTAAATTGAATTAATTAGGGGGAGGGGAATTAAATTTATGTTTGTATTTAGGCTTTTGCGCGTGCGGCGCACCGCCCAGCCCCGGCGGTTGTGCCGCGCAGCAGACATCTCCTCCTCCATAAATGTCGAAATCGGCAAACCCTCCTCCATATATAGCGATCCAATTGCCGATCGCCTCCATAATTGCCGATTTTCGACATTTATTTCTCTACGTTGGAACTCCAAAATCGACATTAATGGCGACAACCCCATAAATGCAAGGCTGCAATGGACTCAGCCTAATGAATCACCATACTGCGACATGGTTTCATCTTAGCCACACGATACACCTACCTTCATCATTGACTGCCAAGCCATAAAATCCCATCTACAAAAGTGAACTTGCCCTCTTCCGTCTCCCTTCAAACCACCCAACTTCACTGAAACACTCACGTTTGATTTCCCACTTAACTCCCTCCACCAGCCCCTACCCCCCACACCCGCCGGCAGCATTAGCAATGTCAAGCCCCGCCGCCGACGCCAACGACCTCCGCTCCCCTCACGTAGCTCTCCTTCCAAGCTCCGGCGCCGGTCACATCACTCCCTTTCTCCGGCTAGCCGCATCGCTGCTGAGCCAAAACTGCAGAGTCACGCTTATCACCAGCCACCCCATCGTGACTCAGGCCGAGTCCAATCTCATATCCAGCTTTCTCTCCAGTTTCCCACAGGTCACTGAGAAGCAATTCCACATCCTCCCTCTAGATCCCGCATCCGCTGCCAGTTCCAAAGACCCTTTCTTCCTCCAGTGGGAATCCATCCGCCGCTCTCTCCACCTCCTCTCTTCCATCCTCTCCTCTCTTTCTCCACCTCTGGACGCCATGGTCTCCGACATCACTCTAATTTCCTCCACCATCACCATCACCAAGCCCATGAAGATCCCCAATTATGTATTCTTCACGTCTTCAGCTAAAATGTTCTCCCTGTTTTCTTACTACTCTGTCGTATCCGAATCCCTCGCCGATTCCACCAAAATCTCCGAAATCAAAATTCCGGGGATCGGAGCTATACCCAGATCATCAATCCCGCCTCTGCTTCTAGTCCCCGAGTCGCTCTTCGCCACCATGTTCAAATCCGACAGCGATAATCTCCGGCAGTTCGACGGAATCATAATAAACACATTCGACCAGCTGGAATCGAAAACCCTCAAGGCTCTAAAAGCAGGGGAAGTGGCAGGTGGGTTGCCTCCATTGTTCAATGTTGGACTAATCCCTAATGATTTCGAGAGGAAATTAGGGTTCGGCGGAGAAGGAGCCGAAGCTGTATCGAAATGGCTGGATGCTCAGCTAGCTAAATCAGTCGTGTATGTGAGCTTCGGAAGCAGAACAGCTCTTTCGAGAGAGCAAATCAGAGAATTGGGCGAAGGGTTGGTCAAATCAGGGTATCCATTCGTATGGGTGATGAAGGATAAAGCAGTCGATAAAGAAGATGGAGAGAAATTGGAGGGAGTATTGGGGGCAGAGATGATGGGGGAGGTTAAGGAAAAGGGGATCGTGGTTAAAGAATGGGTGGATCAAGTTGAAGTTCTGAGGCACAATTCTGTTGGTGGGTTTGTGAGCCACTGTGGATGGAACTCTGTGGTGGAAGCAGCTTGGGTTGGAGTTCCGGTGCTGGCGTGGCCGCTCCACGGAGACCAGAGGATCAATGGGGAAGTGGTGCAAGGAAGTGGGTTAGGGTTTATGGGAGGGAATTGGGGATGGAGTGGACAAGTTTTGGTGAAGGGGGAAGAGATTGGGAGAAGGATTAAGGAGATGATGGAGGACGAAGGATTGAGATTGCGAGCTGGTGAGATTAGAGATGAGGTCAGGAAGGTTGTTGGTGGGACGGGTGATGATGGTTTGAAGCAATTGATTCAGAAATGGAGGGCTTGATCAAGTTTTGCTTCTATTCCTTTCCCTTGTTGTTGGTAATGTGTTGTATGAGTTGCTAACTAGTTGGCAAATAGAAGAACTTTCACAAAAAAAAAAAAAAAAAGTAAATAAAATAACAATGAGTTTAGGGCGGGAAGGATTTGGCGTTAAGCATCTTCAATAGTGAACTATTTTTTCTAATTTATATTTAGGGAAAACGAGGAGGGATGCGTGGAATACCCTAAACCACACTTAAACTTGGTGTTTCCCCAACTACCTTCCCCAATCATATTTGCACTACCAACCAACAACTCATTAATACCCATTCCCTTATTTCGTCCGACCCATCAGACTCCCGGTGTCCACTTATGTCAAGATAATAGAAGATATTGTCTTTTTCTTTTTTATGAATAATAGAAGATATTGTTGATAAGTTGGTATGTATTATAAAATAATTAGGGTAAACGCTCAAAAAATATTCAGAACCTTTTAAGGTGTGGATAGAATTAGTTAAACTAATACGAAATACAATAATATAGCCAAATCTATTGAAGTTTTAGACAATTATAGACATTTGTTAACTTTTCGTTAAATTTGCTAAGGTGGCTAACAGTTTGGTACACGTGGCACGTCATAAAATTTATTAAAATATTATTTTAAATTTAATTAAATTTATAATTTACACTATTTATAATAGCTGAAAAGTCAAACTGCCATACCAATTTCAAATTTCAAGGTCTATTTAGTAATTGCACCTCATTTGTTTATATATTTAAAAAGTGCGTTAGTAGGATTTGAACCCTAGAAAGAGCTTTTAACCAATCAAAGTAAATTGGATTTGTTGTCATTCTTTTAATTAAACACAACCCATTTCTTTAAAGTTGAATGAAAAAACTACAGCCTCATTTCAAATTTCGTGGATGGGGAGCGATTCCAAGAAGCTCCATTTAGTAATTGTACATCATTTGTTTATATAATAAAAATTTGAATATTGATATTTGAAATCATGTTACTCAAATGAAGAAAAAGTATTATAAGTTTATAAACAACTAGACTACAAAGGATAAATCTATATCACTCATATTAAAAAAAAAATAAAAGTAAAAGCAACTAAACTATATTGTATTTGTTGCAATTTATTTAATTAAACACTAGAGACATATTGGTATATGATGTTTTATATTTTATTTGAACTTAGTGATATCTTATAGAATGAAATTAATCCTGAAATCAAAACTCAAGTAACACTTATTTGATTATTAAATATTTAATCATATGTGTTGTTTAGCATAGACAAAATACCAAGGATTGAAAAAATGTACCGAAAAAGTCAGCAGTAAAGTATTTTATGCTGAAATCATGATTTAATCGTGGTTCAACCTTTTCATACCGCTAAATACCGCCTACGGGTTTTGCTTCCTGTAGGAGGTTTTTCTAGTTGAACCGCTAGTACAACATGGTTTTCAATCCTTGCAAAATATAACCAAAATGACGAACTTTGTAACAAAAGTAGTCAGTTTTTATACTACAAATATAGTCATTCCATACATGAAATATGTTAAACTTAACACCACCATCGTACCTATGGTGATTATATCAACTGGATACACTAACGTGACATTTTTTGTGTTAACTTGACAACTTGGAGTTTTTTTGTATTTTATTCTAATTAACTTGACAAATGAAAATTAAGTGGGACAAATGAATAGTTACATGATATCTCATTTTAACCCATTTTCTATATTTATTTCCCGTTTCTTCTACATCTCTCACCATCAATCAAAATTCAAACCAATGTTGGCTCTAATCTAGCAGCACATTTGAGTTCAATAAAAATGACTAAGTTCTATCAATTGCCAGTTCCATTTCAAATTCCCTGCATCCAGAGCATTTTGTGGAGGGACAATTTCTCTGAAACAGTTTATAAAATGGGAAGAGAATCATTGTAGATGAAATGAAGAAGAATTAGTCGGGCGACAGGCATAGAGAATAGACAAACACTGGTGAATCTCGAGACCTCCCCACTGGTAATAGAGGCTTTTGGATTTGCGACGATAGAGAAAATGATGTGAAGAAGAAAAAAAAAGATGAGAGGATTTGTTGTCTATGGAGTATGGAAAATCATCTGCTGGGCGTATGAAATTAGAGTGTTGAACTATAGAGGTGAGCTTGTGAAGGGGGGAAATGGAGAGAAGAAAGTGGGTCGAAGAAAACGGAGGTCGGATGGAAACCGCCAGCGCAATGGGGAGGGAAATGAGTCGGTTTCTCATTTTGACTGAGAAACAAAAATGAGGTCCAAACACCACACTGTAGCGGTCAACCCGGAAATACAAAATTTCCACTTCTCAAACTACCCTTTCGAAAATCACTATGGAGGTAGGGATTTTTGAACGGGGTGGCAGTTTTAATATCATTGGATTAATTAGAGTGCATATTAGCTTTTAATTAATCAACCCTCATTTCATTTTTAGATTTAGATGTTTAACGTATGGACTAGGAAAATATTAGGAGAGATAATTATACTTATTAATTTATTTGTGGCAAAAAAGAGAATTAATCTACACTTTAATTAATAGTAGAAAATTAAAACTACCAGCTCTATTTCAAATTCCCTACATCCAAAGCGTATTGTGGAGGGACAATTTGGGAAACATTTTATACTTCATACGTGTAGGCTAAACCATGCCAAAGCCATAATTTTGTTGTGGACCCATTTCGAAAATCAGCTTTAGTAATTTCTTTACGTTCCCTTTGACATTTGTTGGAAATAGAGAAAATAGAGAAAGTAGCTCATTTTAATATTCTGGTAAATTATTGATTATTAAGTAGGAAAAAGAAAAAGTAGATAAACCTCACTCATTAAATAAATTTTACAAACTAACCCAAGTATTCAAGAAAAATTGTTTTCGTATCTCAAAATTTAAAAGTTTCATTTTAATCTTTAAGTAGATCTAACTCAAATTCTCTAAATTGATCATAATATAAAAGTGAAATGGGAAAACATGATGCCCCATTTCAAATTTCAAGCACGCAGAGGAGTTTATGGTAGGCTAATTTTGCAAAATGTGTGATTGTGACGGGTGGGTTTCAATATCAGCCAAAAACCTGGTGGACTGAGAAAGCTTAGATTAGAGGGAGAATAGGTGGATGTATTGGTGTTTGATAATATTATATGACATTTAAGAAGGGAAAGTATCAAAAAGTTATCAGAAAAATATGAAGAGAGAAAGAAAGGTTCTATGCGTAGGAGGCTGGTGAGACTTATATACGAAATGATTTTCAGGTTGATTGTTGGGAAAAATTTGTATTAGTGTATGCCCTCTCTAGATACATTGCCTCTATTTATACTAGGAAATCAGGTTAAACATTATTAATGGTATGTCCAGGTACATGAGTTTGTGTATGGACTATCTTAACTCATTTAATAATGGATAAGGTGCACGCCTATTTATGGCATTCTATTTGTCCTTTTAAGTGGTCTCAATATTCGTTATTACTTAAAATGACTAAGCATCAATTTGATGAACTAGAATTACGTGTGGCCCTACAGTTCATTACCTTCTCTCTTCGGTGTAGACATTTTCCCCATTTGTATAGTTGTTAAGCATGTATTTCCTAGATCTAGGTGCATGTTGGATCTTATTTGATTGGTTAGGGTCATGAGTGAGCAATTGAGATTTATTGTGTGCCCTGTTTTATTAGAGTACCTACCAGGTAAGACTTTTGCTTATCAGATCTAACCAGAAGTAAACTTATTAATTGTGCAATTAGCAATATTTTAGAAACTCTATCGTACTATCCGATTGGACAAGAAATATCGGATACCCGACCCAACCAATATGTGTTTTTAGTGGTAGGAAATGCTTTAACTACGGTGAATCATGATTTTACTACAAAATACCCAACCACTTACTTTTGCAGTATAACCTCCAATACGCTTTCACAATCTTTGGCTTTTAGTGGTAGTTGATTGAAATTTAGTATTTCATCTAGCAACCAAATTCGAGTAATGAGTGCATCTATTGAGTGTCTTTTATATTAAATATTATGAACGGGTAGAAAATTATTTATCTGAATGTGAATAACTATGCGATTTAAACATTTTTCATTTCTATTAAATTTATTTACATATTTTCTAACATTAAGTGATCCTTAAATGTTAAACCATACAAACTTGGAAGAATTCGAAAAACATTTGTGAATAAATAGATGTGACCGAAAGACAACGAGTGATTGTTTTATACCATAGAGAGACATACATATGATATGAGAGAGTAAAGATGAAGAATATTGACTGATAATACAAGCTTTTTGTAAGATCAACAGACGAATTATCTGTCTGACACCAGCGATTGACTAAGACTTTATAAAATTTATACTCTTTACATGTGATGTGAATTCAGCCGGATTAAAAGTTGTTGACTAGATTGGAAGAGATAGATTCGACGAGATTACTGAGGTGAGCATTAATTTAGTGATTGTTTGGATTGATACAAGAAATGTTTTTATTTGAATCTTGAAATTTCGTAGATGATACACATTTGGTGCAAGGGAACGAAAAATTGACGATCGATGGTTAAAAAAATGAGAAGATGATGGGAAACAGTAAAACTATAATGTGGAGTACTAGAATGTCATTCGGGAAAAACTTAAGGGTTGAGGTGGAGGGGAATACATGTACTTTTATTTTTTTATTTTATAAATAAATTTTAAAATACAAAGTGAATCTATATAATTTTATGTATAAAATTGGTAGCAAATTGTTAGAATGGGCTTTTAAATTTTGTTTTTATTCATGATCTAGATTTATATATTGAATTAAAAAAATAGGAGGCGTTGTAATATTTTGATCCGGACGTATATATTTGTCTAAAATCTTATAGTGTATTTAATAATATTTCAAATAGAACAATATATTAACATTTTATTAATGGTTTGAATATAAAATTTTATGAAAATAGATGGTGTAGTGTTTATCAAGTTTGCACTCGAAGCCGAGTGATAAGTTGTAAGACAGGATTGGTAGTGTGATTTTTGTTGCGCTTCCACTATGTAAGTATCTAAGATCTCTATATAAATGAATTTATAGCTCTTTGAGAGGCAATCCAATAGTGATCTTTAAAGGGTGCAACAGAGGTGGTATACAAGGGGGTGCAAAAGCAGTCAATGATAACGTACGAGGTCAGGAGATATGTGATGGTAGAGGTGGAGTCATTTTTGAGGAAATTGGCCAACTCCAGTAGCAGTATGAAAGTTTTGATGTGGTATTCATAGGCAGATAAAACAACCGAGCAACCAATTTGGTAGCTAAAAAGACAATTTCTTTGTGTTCCTGTAAGTGTTAGTGGTTTTGATTTTCGACATTGACTTATCTTTTGTTTGTAAACTATGGTATCTTCATAGTTCTTGATAATACAAGTTAGGTGGACCAAAACCATTTCGAATGGGACAAAATATTTTCATGGGCCCTTCTCTGGCCTCCAATCCGGACAACCCTGGTAAAAACGAAACTTCGAAAATATATACTCTCACATTTCAGCTCTGTTTCTCATTATACGAGTCGATAACTTAAATTAATCCGGTCAACGGATAGAGTAAGAGCTAATTATTAAATAAAACCAAAACCCATTTTCTACCTAACTCATTATTACCTCCTTTTCTTCTCCAACATTACCTTTTCCCACCGCCGCCTTGCTCAAATTCCTCCTGTTATCTTTGTCACCACCGTCATCCTTTTTTGACAGTAAGCCCATAATTGTTCCACAATAACTTTAATTTTTAACCAGGTGATTTTGGCTGCGCTCTGCTGCGGCTTGCGGCCTAAGATTGATTTTGGTGGAACTATTATTGTACTAATGATCAGGATCAACCGTGTCGGTTGATCCACTTGACTATACTATGACCAGATAAAAAAATGGACTGCACATACTCGTTGGTTCGACCACTGCAAAGTATAGAATTGAAAATTAAACTGTGTCATTTTTCTCTTTGATTTACTAAATACGCCTATTTTATGATTTTCATTTTCATCTAACTGAATCTGTTGGAATTCTAAGTCGAACATTTGAATATTGAAGTTATATAAGTGTTGTGGATTTTCACTATATGTTGGTAGGGCTGGTAATCGGTACGGTTACCGGTTAACCGGTAACCGGTTAGCCGGTTATCGAAATACCGAAACCTCCCAAATGGCTGCCGACAACCGACACCGGGTGGAAACCGGTTAACCGGGTTACCGACTAACCGGCTAACGGTTAACAACCCGGTTACCGAATTACCGGCCACTTCAATCGTCACCATCAAACTTCTTCCTCTCCCTGTCGCAACCCTTCGACTCCCTAGTTCTCTCTTCCAAGCTTTTCCTCAGCAAGCCCTCGACTCCGGTTCCTCTTCCTCCTCTCCGTAGGCATGCTCATCCTCTTCACCTGGGCAAACCTCCCCGCCAACCTCCGATCGGAATCTTCCCCGCCTTTGTTCAGGCTGCTCTGCCTCAAATCCCTCTGCATGCAAATCCAATCTCCATCTCTTCGACTCTCCAGTTCTCTCCTCCAAATTCTTCCCTTTTGTAATCGCCGCCCACCTCCTCTCTTCTCAATCTCCCCACCTGTCGTTGCCGCTGCCACAATGGAGAGGCAATCTTGTTGATTCGCCGAAATCAGATTCAACCCTGGAGATTTCGTTTCGTCGATTGAAATAGTGTCTGGCTGCTGCTCAAGCGCAGAAACAATCGATGGAATACTCTGTCTCCGTCCAACGCGTGTTCCGTCGTCGCCATCCAATGTCAGTCTCAGATCTGGATTGAGAAAGCCACCGCTTTCAATCCGCCTGGAACGTTATGCAACTGAGGCATGGCGGAGGGTGGTCGTTGACTGATTGGTGGTGGGTTGTCACCGACTACCGCCACGGCGTCTCCCTCGCCTTCCTCCTCGCTTGGGTCGCCGGGTGGGTTATCTCTCCCCTGCCCTCTCAAATGTTCAATTCAATTGAAACTCTAATGATTTAGAAGCCCGTGTTATGGTTTTTTTCTGGGCAGGAGAAGAATGACAGTGGCGACAAAGACGAAGAAGTCGCCGGGAAAAAAGAAGACAGGTTGGACACGGCAGTCCCACCACCATTCTCCAATTTTGAGCTACGGCCTCTTCGACATCATTACGGCCAGATACAACGAAGAAGCGGAGAAAGAAGCTTCAAGCTGTGAATCTTCAAACCAATGGGTTCTCATTCAATTTTGGGTTTTTCAATTATGGGTTGCTGTATCCCTTGGACCTCCGATTATTGGTTAATTGTTACTGTTATTTGGGGATCTTGGTGGATTGAAAGGTGAGAAAGATGGGGAAGAAAATAATTTATCGGTCTGGGTTTTCCAAAATTGTTCGTCGGTGGCAGAGGGGTAGGAAGAAGAGAAGACGGAGATGGGTTCGGCGCGGCGTGAGAGTGGTAGAGATAGGCAGGTTGGTGTCTGGTTGTAATCTGATTTCGGATATCCGGTATACCGAGTAACCGCCGGTAATTTACCGAAAAGGAGCCGGTATACCGTGTGGTGTTTTGTGACTACCGCCAACCGGTACCGCCGGATAACGGTTTTACCGATAACCGCCGGTTACCGGTTCGGTTGTCGGTTAAACCATTAACCGGGATACCGGTTACCAGCCCTATATGTTGGGTCCAAGTAAGACATATTATTTTGGTGTAAAGTTATATGTTACTCATATATTAGATGAGATTTGATATAATTTATAAATATGTGAGCAATATAATAACTTTTTTTATATCTCTGGGTTAAATCCGATATGTTGGGTCCAAGTAAGACATTTTATTTTCACTATTAACCTTCAACCCACTTGCTTGACTAGACCAACGGGTTAAACCGGATTGACAACCCTCTAGTTGTTCTATCTTTTTTATGATTGTTGTTTCTCTCAATTTTATCGACGATGAAAAAAGAAATACAAAAAAAATAAGGATGAAAAAAATATCCGTAACTGTGGATATCCGCCCGAATCCGACCTAATTTGGTAGGTAAAACTCGAACCCGAATTATTTTCAGTTGGTACGGGAAAAACCTAAATCTGATATATTGTGGGTAACGGGTGAGCATGATTTTCTCACTATCCAACCCGAACTCGCCATATTATACACATTCGTATGTATTTTGTCTAGAAATGGTCATTATTTTTCTCAACATATTTTATATTTACCATACAAATATAACATTTTCATGAAATTGTGTTGATTGAGATTACTTTTCTTTGTTCCGGTTAATTATTGTCGTACTTTTCCACTTATATGGTAGGTTAGGGAGGAAAATGATAGCAGGACACTTTAGTCAAACACTTATGGAACAGTACCCACGTTGTTACTTTAATTAATAAGTATCTAGATGATAAATTTCAAACTAAAAATTTGTCTTCTCTCCTTTGCAAACCGAGATCCATAATCCCTTCTTCCTCCCTTATCACCTTTGAAACCCGGGAACAAATGGACAGTCCGCCCCTTATAAATCAAATCGAGCAGAGCCCAACGAGTCAAGCTCCAACAGGCGACATCTTCTCCAATTCACCCACCGCTGCCGCCGCTCCAAGCAACTCCTCGCCTGAGAACCAGCGGTGGATTTTCGGTTATGACGGGTAACCGAACGGTCGGTTATCGGTTAATCGAAAGGATGGCCCCCCAACCGACAACCAACCGAAATTGGCTTCGGTTATCTCGGTTATCGGTTAACCGCACCTCCTCCAGGACCAAAACCATCTCGTCCAGTCTCCAATAACCGATCGAATTTCGGCTATATCGGTTATCGGTTTGGGGATAACCGACCGGTTAATCGAAAACTGGTAACCGAAACTCCACCCTACTGAAAACCGATCTATCACGCCGCGGCCACTCTACGCCTTCCCCATGCCATAATTACGAACCCGGAGGCCGGAGCCATTTCTCATTGTAAGATATTTGATCGTCTGGGTTACCATGATATATTGGAAGAAGGTTTCGGAGGCAGGTGACGTCGCGGGATGTTAAGGGAGGGGAGAGTAGGTTATGGTGAAGACTGAAGAGGGGGAAGCAGAACGCCGGTTTAAGAAGAAAGGGTATTTTGAATTTTTTTTATTTTTTTAGTAGTTAAAAATAATGTTTTAATAATTTGATGATGTATCTTTTTTTATAATAGTGATGATAAGATTAATGAAAAAAGAAAAAATGTTCAAACCCGATACAAAACAAACCAAGCAAGGACCACAAGAAGTGATCACAAGCAAAGCAAAAGAAACACAAAGAACATAAAATACAAGAAGGGCAAATAGACAAAAGCAGAATCAATCCGCCAAGAAAACGAAGCCACCAAAAAGGAAATAAGAAGGAGAAAGACAACACAGGTGCTAGGAGGACCAAACCTCCCCTGCATCCACGTGTACCAAATTATTAACCACCTTAGCAAATTTAATAGAAAATTAACGGATGGTTATAACTGTCTAACACTTTAAAAGATTTGGCTATATTATTCAATTTCGTATACATTTGGCTATTTCTGTCCACAACTTAAAATGTTTGGCTATTTTTAGGCATTTACCCAAATAATTACTACACACCACATGTTAATGCCAATTTTGAGAACAACTTCTTTATTAAGTACTCTTCTAATACATATGGAAATGAAGTTACAGAAAGATATATATGACTATGTTGGGTGTGCCCTTTACTCTGCTACTAGATTGCCTTTTATAGGTAATGAGTGAGACCAACCAATAATGGTATCATAATGGTGATCTATAGGGGGTGGGAGATAGTAGATGGAAGATGTGTATGATGGACATTCACTCAATACTATAATACTCCCACTTGGATGTCCATTGTTCATGAGTAGTCAAAGTAGAGCTCATTGCTTCTACTACGCATGCATACTGTTTAGTTAAAAACCTTACCATGAAAACCCAATGGGAAAAAAACCATGGTTAAGGGAAAAAGAGTACAGTGTGTGCATTTGCTCCCCCTCATTTTGATATCACTAAAGATCATTGAGTCGTCGAACTCCAATCTTGTAGACTAACTTCTCGAATGTAGCAGTAGGAAGTGATTTATGAACATATCCGCCAAATTATCGCATGACAGAATTTGAAGTACCTTTATTTCACGTGCTAATACCACTGGGAAACCTGAACCATAAAAAAAGTGTCCGAACTATTAAATATGACATTTATGTCCTGAACTATTTTTTGTTAGTGTTGACCGAGTTTGACCATCAATATTTTACAGTAAATTCAGTCAGAATCGATGTGGCATCTGCTATGGAATTTTAAATATTAATTTTTATTTATATTTTCACCTAAAATAATGAAATAAAAAAATTTAAAAAATAAAAAGTTACAAAAATCCCCAAATCGTCTTCATCGCTTCGTTGATTTCACTCCTAAGTTAATGTTAAGTTTACAACCGTCTAGTCAACCGTTATCTATAACGGTTAATGAAATCATCATGACGTAAATGACACACAACTATCATACATTGGGACATAAATGGAATATTGAAAAGTTCAGGACACAAATGAAACATTTTTTATAGTTCGGATTTTTCAGTGGTATTAACTCTTATTTCACCATTCTTTTGAAGAGATCAAGGCCGGTATCTTTGTGTCCCGGGCGTGATTTTTGTCGCAGTGAAAATACGCCATGCCCGCGATCCGGGTGAGGAAACTCTCTGCTTCCTTCTTGGTGGTTGCTGCGGTTTGTGGCCACTGATCGCGGCCACGATCATCGTCACAGACTGTTCAAGGGCAGTGACAAATTTCTTTTCTCCCCTTCTTGCTCCTATGCTTACCAATCGTACTCGGATGAACTCTTATCGACTCTCGATCAATCGCAAATGAATATAAGACGTGAAATTTTATCACAAACACTTGGAAAAACATAAAACACGACAAATTGGGGTCGGTTCCCCTATGAACATCTTCATATCATGAGTTGGCACACTCCCCCGGCCGAATCGAGCCTCGAGATCCAGCCATATTTTTCGAGTCGTACAAGCAAACCAGACACTCAAACGAATCTCCTTGCGCATGGAGGTTTTTAACCAACTTTTGACCATGGCGTCACACCGCTTCCACTACTCTAGAAGCACGCCATCCGTGGGTTTGGGGAGGGAGCCATCATGAAACACATTTTATTTTTAGCAATGATTGAATCGGTAATATCACCAAGCCACTCACCATAGTTTGAATCGGTGAGGAGTTCCCCAATGAACTGGTTGGGACTGTCAGAATTAGGTAGGACGAGCGCCGGAGCAAACCCTTCTTCGCTACTGCTCGCAGTGCTCTTCGCTATCGTCACGGATGACTTCACTGTCTCATCATCGGAGGCTATGATCTCGTTTTTTCCCTTCTGAATTTAGGAAAAATTCAAAAATTGGTAATTTGTGAAAATGGTGAGTATTTTAAGTAAGTTTATGTTGATAAAGCCGTGACATGGCGGGTTGATAGTTAGTCAATGACTTTGGTCATCTAACGGTCAAAACTCTACTTTGGTAAATTAAGTAATTTTTTGTGATAATTCTGTTCACGATGTTAATTAATGAAAAGATTGGTCGGGATGTTATAAAAGGGTAAAGTTCAGACCATATGAAAATATTATCCTAGGAACTTTAGACCCATTTCTTGCATTAATCTCCTATACAAGGTCATTGCAAAGATCCTAACAAACAGAATCCGAGAGATTATGCCTTTAATCATAAGCAACTCCCAATCTGCTTTTATTAAAGGTAGAAGTATTATGGACAACATTCTGTTAGCTCAAGAGTTAGTTAGTGGGTATACCAGAAAACATCTTTCATCTCGTTGTGCAATAAAAGTGGACATCATGAAGGACTTCGACTCTGTGAATTGGAGATATTTGTTCATTATGATGAAAACAATTGGATTCCCTGAGAAGTTTCTGTTATGGATTCGAACCTGTCTACAAACAGCTCACTACAGCTTTAACATTAATGGTAGTCTTTGTGGTTTTTTTCGTGCCAAGAAAGGAGTTAGGCAGGGTGACCCCTTGTCACCCTACCTATTCACAATAGCCATGGAGGGATTATCTACACTCTTGAGAGAGGCAAGCTTGTCTGGAAGTGTGCCTTTTCATCCTTTGTGTAAGAAAGTTGAACTAAATCACCTATGCTTTGCGGATGATCTCCTCATATTCACCAAGGGGTCTGCTCAGGCAATTGTTCAAGTAAAAGAAGTCCTCAACCAGTTCTATAGGGTATCTGGTCTCAAATGCAACCCTGTCAAATGCGAAATTTACTTTGGGGGAGAGTCTGTTCAGTATAAAGCCAATGCACTTGAGCTTTCAGGGTTTCAGGAAGGGACCTTGCCTGTCAGGTATCTGGGACTGCCTCTACTGGCAGGTAAGCTTTCTTCTGCTGAGATTGACATTTTAGTTGAGAAAATCACAAAGCGCATTAAATCATGGAGAGCCAAGAAACTCACATATGCAGGAAGGCTACAGCTCCTGAACTCAGTGCTTATTAGTATAGTCCAGTTTTGGATGCAATTGTTTGTACTACCTAAACTAGCTTTGAAGAGAATCCAAAAAATCTGCTCGCAGTTCTTATGGCATGGTGTCACAGAAGGCAGGGCAAAGGTGGCTTGGGAATTTATCTCTCTGCCAAAACAGGAAGGGGGTCTAGGAGTGAAAGACTTAGGAGCATGGAACCAGGCCTGTTGCACTAGACTGCTTTGGTTATTTCTATTGAACTCAGGGACCCTGTGGGTAGCATGGATGCAAGAGTATAAATGCAAGAATTTAGACTTGTGGTCAGTAAAGGTGCAAGCAAGCAGCTCTTGGGCCTGGAGGAAACTGTTAAAGCTAAGGGCTGTTATCTCTCCCTGGATGAAGAAGCAGAATGGTATAATACACTGGGACTCAAAAGAAATGATGGTCTATTCTACACGAAGGGTATGGGAAACCCTGAGGCACAAGGCTCCCAAAGTTCCATGGTACAGTTTGGTATGGGGCAAGAATTGTCCACCTCGCTGTAGTCTGATAGTCTGGTTAATAGTTAAGAAGGCTATAGTTACAAGGGATAGGCTGCAGAGATGGGGCAAAATCAATGATGCATCATGCCAGCTTTGCAACTCTTCAATTGAAAGCAGAGAACACTTGTTTGTCCATTGTACGTATTGGAAAAGTCTTGCAGATGAGCTGAAGTGTGCAATGCTGCTGCGACCTGACTGGACACATATGTTGAGGATGATGGCACAGGTTGGGACATCGAGAACAAGGATGTGGCATGGTCTGATGTGGTGTTTGATGGTGACATACACTTGGAAAGAGAGATGTGGAGTTATCCATGGTGCACAGCGTCGTAATCCTGCTCAGGTGGCCGATCTGATACGCGATGATACACAGTTTATAGCTTATGGCAATAAGAGTTACATAGATATTTTAGTCGAGCTGGGTTACATATAGAGATTTCTTTTTCATATCTGGTAGATGCCAAGTTGTTAGTAGCTTGATACAGTAGAAAATGTAGCTGTAATCGAGATATACTCTCGCTTCGTTGTATCGGTTTACTTGAAATAAAAGCAACTGATTCAACGAAAAAAAAAATATTATCCCGAAATACTTTTTCAATATAAAATATAAATAGAGAAAATTTAAAATATATATGGTTTGATATTTTTATATTAAATAAATTTTTTATTATTTTTAAAATAGACCTGGTCAATTTATTTTAGATAAATAATATTATTTTTCGATATATTTGATATAGTAAAATAATATAAATTAGAGAAAGTTATGGTATTTGAAAAAAATTACACATAATGATAATCTTGTAATTTCGATATTGTTGAGCCTACGAGGATAACTAAGCGAGCTCATGTCATCAGGTGGCCCATTATGCTGCATAAGTGAGGCCCAATGGGTGAGTGTAAGGCCCGATAGAAATGCCACCAGAAGCGGGAAATCACGCGTAAGCGTACATAGGGAAGGTAAACTTGACAGGACAGTAGTAACGGTAATCATGCCTACTCTCATAACATATTAAATGCATCCGGAGGCGTAAGTACGTAAAGAGCACGACAAGTACATGTCCAGCAGAGCATTAATGCTCACACCAACTCTCATTCAACTATAAATAGAGGTCCAACCACATCATTTAAGGGTAACAAAACTACCCCGACCCCTTTCTCTATCTACTTTCTCTCTCTATCTAAATTCTAACTTGAGCATTGGAGAGTATCCAAGGCTCTCGCCTCCGGATCCTTCTTGCAGGGAAAGGTGAACGCTTGCATTAGGGGAAAGCGTGATCTCCACAGAAGCGGTCTCCAATACGCCTTAGAACTTTCCGGGCGTAAACAATTTGGCGCCCATCGTGGGGCCAGCTTTGAAGAGATCGCACTATCCCTCTTGATGGCAGGGGACTCCACCACTCCCTTGAAGGAAGTCATGGAACCTCGCACACTTCGCGGGCTTTCCCCAGAAGTTGAAGAAATGGTGGAGCTTGAAGATCAGGTTAAAGAGCACGGAAAGCAAATATCGGAAATGCAAAGTAACATAAACCAGATCCTCTCGCTAATAAAGGAGGGGATGAGAGAACCAGACAGCCATCCGGAGGCGTCAGTAAAGCGGAGAGATAAGGGAAAGAAGAAGGTGGTCATTGCTGATGAGTCGAGAGAGGAAGATATTGAAGACGAGGAACCCGAGGCCGACCTCAGCTTCCTAGAAGAGCATTTGTAGCACAGCTTCGGGAAGTCCAACGGGAAAGGAAGGGGACCGAGCGTCCTACATAATCGGCTCGCGAAAAGATTGTTCAAAAACCCGGTTCCCCACAACTTTTCGTCACTTGGCCTCTCGACATACGACAGGAGCACGGATCCAGGGGACCACTTGAGTGCGTTCACACTCAAAATGCAGTTGATCAATGCCACGGATGCGGACAAGTGCAAGGTGTTCCCCATAACTTTCAGAGGGAGGTACCGCTCTTGGTAAACATTGCTACCGGAGGGGATCATCGACTATTTCGAGAAATTCGCCACGTTGTTCTCATCCAAGTTCACATCTCAGATTCGGCGAACGTTGACAGTCTCCGCCCTCATTAATTGCACACAAGGAGAATAAGAAGCTCTGGTGGATTTCTACGACAGATGGAACACCATTGCGTGCGAAGTCCAAGGCATCACGCCCAATGTAGTTACAGGCAATTTAAGAATGTCAACGTGAAGCAAGGAGCTCCAAAGGGCTCTAATCAAGAGGGAGCATGAATTCAACACGTGGCCGGACCTAGATAACCTGGTGCGGCGCGCAATAACCCTAGAGGAAGCCCTAAATCCGCCCGGACAGGCAATACCAACTGGAAATCAGGAGAAAGGCAAAGAGAGGGAGGTGAAAAGGGGGAACCAAACCCCCCGAGAAAAGGCTGATCGCCTGAGCTGTATAGTTACAAAAACAAAGGCGCGGGGGGGGGGGGGGGGGGGGGAGAGAGAGAGAGAATAGAAGAGAAGTCTACCAAGCGGGGGCGTCATGATAATACTCGAGCCGAGGAATCACTCAAGGTCTTGCTCTCGAAATAGAAGGAGGGGAAGACTGCCCTCCCCGCCACACGACGCGCCCTCAAGAAGACAGCCACGGCTCGACGAGGATGATTTCGAGGTAATCACAATTTCGGGAGGGAGAAAGAAGAGGCCAAGGACGGCAGAGGACGCGCAATGCATGGCGGTAACAACGTCCACCTAGCAATCAAACCAAAGTGCGCCCCGTCCAGCAGAAGAGGCAGAACATATCAATCGAGAAGTAGATGGCCCTGGACGAAGAGATACAAAAGCTGCTAAAGACGGGTTTTATAAGGGAGGTACGGTACCCCACATGACTGGCAAACCCGGTGTTGGTCAAGAAAAGCTCAGGACTCTGGAGGATGTGCATAGACTTCACAAGTCTCAATAGCGCTTGCCCCAAGGACCCATACCCGCTTCCCAGGATCGACCAACTCATTGACGCCACGACAACCTATTCTATGTTAAGTTTCTTAGACATGTTCTCAGGATATCACCAAATTTTCCTCTCCGAAGAGGATCAAGAAAAGACGGCCTTCATGACGCCAACGGGAAACTACTGTTGGGTGGTGATTCCATTTGGCCTCAAGAACGCAGGGGCGATATACCAAAGGATGGTAGACGTCGTGCTGCGGAACCAGGTGGGAAGAAACACGGAAGCGTACATCGACGACGTCTTCGTAAAAAGCAAAGAAGCAGGGATGTACCTGGAAGACCCGAGGGAAACCTTCACCAATATGAGGCGCCATGGCTTGCGCCTAAATCCATCCAAGTGGGTCTTCGGAGCGGAAGCGGGAAAGTTCCTAGGATTCCTAGTCACAAAGAGAGGAACCGAGGCGAATCCAAGGCAAATCGAGGCAATCCTCCAGCTTAAATCGCCTCGAACGATCAAAGAAATCCAAGCATTTAACGGGAAGATGGCAGCCCTAAGCCGATAAGTGCTCACCGATAAGTGCTCACCGTTTTTTCAAGTATTGAAAAAATCCACCGCAAGATTCAAATGGAGCGAAGAATGTAATGATGCTTTATTGCGACTCAAAGAGCAATTATCAACGCCACGTGTGCTGAACGCCCCACTCCAGGGAGAGTGGCTTTTCTTATACCTGGCAGTTTTCCAACAAGCGGTGAGCTCAGTATTGGTGAGGCGAGCAGTGGAGGATGGGCGGGACCAGCCCGTATACTACGTCAGCAAGGCTTTGCTCTCGGCGGAAACAAGGTATCTCGTGGTTGAACGGGCTATCCTCGCGGTAGCAATGAATTCCCGAAAGCTACGCCCTTACTTACAGGGGGCATCCCGTCACCGTCCTATCCAACTTGCCTCTTAAGAAGATTCTCCACGGGATGGATGCTTCCAGAAAATGACCAAATGGGCAGTTGAGCTTAGCGAGCATGACGTATCCTACACCCCCAGACCAGCCATCAAAGCACAAGTCCTCGCTGACTTTGTAGTCGAGGGCTTCGCGTTGGATGGAGAAGCAGCATGTTACACCCCGATCTTTCTAAGGGTCCAAATGACCATTTTACCCTTGGGTAAATTCATCAAGTTTCATCGTAATATCGAGGAGGATTAAATACGTGAACTATTGGTTCGAACGGTTTCGAATTTCGATGTAAAACGAGAAGGTTACGGATGTTTTAAATTGTGACTAGTTGCTATGGGTTGGTTTGGGCCGAGAAGGAGGAGTGAGCCTGGGTTGTGAGTGGCCAGGTTGTGAAATGAGTGGAAACGGGCTTTGGCTCGAATTGAGAAGATGAGAAGAGAGGATAGAGGAGTGGACTGGGCTCGCGGCCCAGAGAAGGAAAGGAAGGACGGGGCAGGCCTGAGGCCCGAGGAGAGGAAGAAGAAGCGGGCTGGCGGCCCGGGTCAGAGAAGAAGTGGAAAAAAAGAAAGAAAAGAGAAATATACGGGCTTCGGGCCGAGATAGAGAGAGGGGTAGAGCAGGCTTGGGCCCAGACGGGAAAGGCAGAAGAGGAATCGTCTTCCTCTGGAAAGCTCGACCGGAAGCGTGGGAACAGGGGTGAAAATAAAGACAGAGCAACAGCAGGTTGCGGGGAGGAAGGTAAGGTAATCGATCAAGCCTCTCGGTGATAACGAGCGTAAGTTTTGGGTAACGGAAATGGCGATTTCGGATTTTAATTGGGACTTAATGGCTGATTTATTTAGGATCGTTAGTTGATCGGTATTGGGTTACAATGACGAGAGGGCAGGAGAAATCGGAAACCGAAGAAGAAGAGGTGAGCAGCGAGCATCTGTCCCTGGAAAGGCTAGATGGAGCCGGCACCAACATGAAGAGGAGCGAGGTGGATCCGAACAAGGGTAGTGGCTCGGGGACGCAAGAAGAAGCCCGGAAGCTTGACGACGGCGAGAAGCTTTGCTGTTGACTCCGACGTTGGCGGGGTGAAGGATAGCACAGAAACGTCGATGAGGCCAAACGCTTAACTACCCAAACGACGAGGAATCTCGGAAATCCGTCATTTCCCTCCGAACTGCGGTCGGAGAAGGGAAGTCGAAGGTGGGATTGACGGCGGTGGGGGATTCTTGCGGAGGGCGGCCGTTGACAAGGCGATGTTCGAGGAAGAAGAAGAGGAACCTGGAGATTCGGT
Organism: Linum tenue; assembly: GCA_946122785.1. NCBI lineage: Eukaryota > Viridiplantae > Streptophyta > Magnoliopsida > Malpighiales > Linaceae > Linum > Linum tenue. The sequence continues at coordinate 34,817,981 of CAMGYJ010000003.1, forward strand.
CGTGGATGGATTTGAGGAGGAGGAGTAAGGAGGCGATGACGGTGGCCGGAGCTGGGGCGGCGACGGCAAAACCGTGAGGAGCGACGACGAGGTAAGACGCTCCTGCAATTTTGGAGTTCAATGGCATTGAGTTGGAAATTTGATGAATAGTCAAGGGCATATATTTCTTTTTGGAATTGGGGGAGATTTGGTAAAATTAGGAAGTTTAGGCGCCATAAGGTAATTGACCAGGCTTGGGGTGAGTTCGGAATTGGTAAATATTTGGGTACCGGATTGAAATAAGCCGTTTGTACTGAAATGTTTAAATCAGAAAGTGGAAATTGGTATGAAGGACAGAATTGAGCAATTCGGGAAATTTGGGGCCGAATTGATAAGACCCAGGAGGTTCGAGTACCATTTGGTAATTTGCCATTTTGGGGCAAAATGGTAATTTTCCAGAATTTTATGAGGAATCCTAGGGAAGATTAAATGGAGAAAATTGGGATTGAAATTAACCAAATTGAAGGTCTTTTGGTTAGTTACGCTTAGAGGAGATAAGTGAGTTAAGTTTTGCCTAAATATTTAATAGGAGGAAATGCAAAAGGAGGCGAAGCACAAGGAGTTGGAGCGTGGAGTTTCGAATGATGACGTGGGTCAACCGGAAATTAAGAAGACTCGTCTTTTCGAGGTGAGTGTAAAGAGGGTAAAATCTCCGTCGAAGTATTTTAGTTTATCTTTTAATTCAGTTATGTTGGTTATTTTTCAATTAAGTGCGATTATGTGTGTAAGGCATCCCACCGCCTACTTAAGGTGGAGGCACGCGTTGTGCTATGTATGTGATGTATGTATGTATGTAAGATGAACTCCTGGGCGGTTGGGCCACTACTGGACGTGGTAGATGGTCGGGTCACTACTGGACGGCGATACGTAACGCAGTAGTTGACCGAGCATGGACTGGACGATGATAAGTAACGCAATATCATTTCCTTGAGGATAGGGACACCGGATGGCGATACGTAACGCGGTGATTCCCTAGTAATAAGTATGTAAGTTAAGGTAGTAGTAGAGAACTTCTATACGCTATTAAGGAAGCAAAGTATGAAGGATGAAAGTGAGAACGACTTTCATCTAAGGAAAGGAAACGCTAATAACGTGTTTTAGTAAGGAGTTTTCCTAGGGCAAAGACCTCAGAAAGTAACGACGAGACTGACCCCATCTCACTCACCAGGTCGAGGAAGGGTTAGCAAAGGCGGATTTCGAGAAGAGGCAAGGAGATGCGGGTAGCCGCACCAGCATTAACGAGATGTCAAGGAGCTGAGTGGGGAGTTAGAGTTAGAGTTGTGTAGTTTTGATGTTTCATGATTATGAGTATATAAACTGCAGATTCGAGATTTTGAGTTTGTGTGATTTTGTCGACGAAGTATTTGAGGTCGCCCACGTGTTTAGGGCATTTCATTTGAAAAGGATTCTGTTGTTTTCGTTTTAAAGAAATCTTGAGTATTGTTTTTAATTGCTCCGGAGCCATGGTTATTTCGGTTCGTTTAAAAGTATCGAGACGTTTCACAGCAACATCTGAGGAGGCGTGGAAAATGTCGGTGGACGGAGCAGCGGGAAAAGGCGGAGCGGGAGCGGGTATAGTGATCGAAACTCCGGAGGGAGTCGTTCATGAAATCGCAGTGTGTTTCAATGAGCTCAAAACCAACAATGTGGCAGAGTACGAGGCGTTGATCAATGGACTGAGGGTGATCGTGAGCATGGGGGCGAGGAGAGTAAAAATATACTCGGACTCCGCATTAGTGGTGGGGCAAGTGAATGGGAATTTTGAATCAAAAGAAGAGGAGCTTACAAAGCTAGCTGGCAAAGCCCAAGGGTCCGTGCCCTAGATAGAAGAATGGACCTTGGTGCACGTAAGGAGAGAGTGCAACGAGCACGCGGACGCGTTGTCCAAACTCGCCATGGTTATGGATTTTGAGGGAGAAAGGCATGTCACATTCGCCAAAGAAGTGGCCCAATTGGAGAGCATGAATGAGCTGGGAGAGGAAGAATGGGGACGTGGGATCCTCAACTTTCTTGAAAAAATGAGGTCTATGTAGATCCAACAACAGCAAATCGCTTCGTAGGAAAGTGCTTCACTTTTCGGTCGTGGATGGCAAACTATACAAAAGGTCTTTTTCTGGAGCCTATCTGAAATGCCTTGGAAACGAGGAAGCAACTCACGCGCTGCAAATGATACACCAAGAAACTTGGGCCACGCATATAAGGCCAAGGAGTCTTGAGAGAACCATCTTACTACAGGGTTACTACTGGCCTACCATAAAGAAGGATGCGCTCCAGGTTGTCCAAGAATGTCAGGCCTATCAGGTCCACGTGGACAAACACCACCAACCTGCCTCCGAGATGAGAGGAATCGTCAGCCCATGGCCATTCGCGAGGTGGGGACAAGACCTGCTAGGATCGTTTCCTAACGCTCCGCTCGAAAAGAAATACCTTGTCGTCACCGTCGATTATTTTACAAATTGGATAGAAGCAGAACCTCTGGAGACAATTACAAGCGCCCGTGTACAGAAGTTCCTCTTCAACAACATCATGATACGCTTTGGCATACCAGAGGCGATCACCACAGACCATGGAACGCAGTTTGATTGCCGACCCTTCGAGAGGTTTTGCGCGGAGCACGACATAAAGTGTAGCATGGCATCGGTTGCTTTCCCGCAAGCCAATGGACATGTAGAGTCTTCCAACAAGCTCATACTGAGGGGTTTAAAGCGAAGACTAGGGGAGGAAAAAGGAGTGTGGACCACAGAGCTTTCTCACATCCTGTGGGCTCACTGCACCACATACAAGACTGCCACCGGAGAAACGCCATTCGCCCTCACCTACGGGGGCGAAGCGATGATCCCCACGGAGCTGGAGCTCCCTACGCTTCGGGTCCGAGCTTACCAACCAGAAGACAACCATTGGAATCTGCTACACCAGCTCGACTTGACAAAAGAACGAAGGGAGGCGGCGCTCACGCGGACCATGGCCGAGAAGGAAAAAATGGCCAAGGCGTATAACGATAAAGTCAGATCGCGTTCGCTGGTGGAAGGCGACCTGGTGCTCAAGAGGACGTTCGGAAAAAAGGATAAGGAAAGGCACGGCAAGCTGGTAGCTGATTGGGAAGGACCCTACATAGTCAGTGACAAACTGGACCCCTGCACTTTCAAACTAGCCACAATGAGCGGAGAGCCAGTGAGCAAGACGTGGAATTCATTGCACTTACGCAAGTACCACATGGAAGATTAAGAATGTAACCGTATTGTGAATCTTTAAGCGCAAGAGTATTTTCAACCAAGAGCTCCATGTCTACCAAACGCATCCCGGTACATGGATTATTCATAACACGCCACCCCGAAGGCAGAATAACCCGCCGCGGAATGCCCTAAGGGGCAGGAACTCGCTCATAACACACCACCCCGAGGCAGAGCGAGTCTAAAAATCAAACGCATCCTCGGTCGTGGGTTATTCATAATACGCCACCTCGAAGGCAGAATAACCTGCCCGTGGAATGCCCTAAGGGGCAGGAACTCACTCATAACACTCCACCACGAGGCAGAGTGAGTCCAAAATCAAAAACATCCCGGGACATGGGTTATTCATAACACGCCACCCCAAAGGCAGAATAACCCCGCCCGTGGAATGCCGTAAGGGGCAGGAACTCGCTCATAACACGTCACCCCGAGGCAGAGCGAGTCCAAAATCAGACACATCTCGGGTTGTGGGTTATTCATAACACGCCACCCCGAATGCAGAATAACCCGCCCACGGAATGCCCTAAGGGGCAGGAACTCGCTCATAACACATCACCCCGAGGCAGAGCGAGTCCAAAAATCAAACGCATCTCAGAATATGGGTTATTCATAACACGCCACCTCGAAGGCAGAATAACCCGCCCGCGGAATGTCCTAAGGGGCAGGAACTCGCTCATAACACATCACCCCGAGGCAGAGCGAGTCCAAAAATCAAACGCATCTCAGGACATGGGTTATTCATAACACGCCACCTCGAAGGCAGAATAACCCGCCCGTGGAATGCCCTAAGGGGCAGGAACTCGCTCATAAAACGCCACCCCGAGCAAGAGCGAGTCCAAAATTAAACGCATCCCGGGTCGTGGGTTATTCATAAAATGCCACCTTGAAGGCCGAATAACCCGCCCGCGGAATGTCCTTAGGGGCAGGAACTCGCTCATAACACGCCACCACGAGGCAGAGCGAGCCCAAATTCAAACGCATCCCGGGACATGCGTTATTCATAACAGGCCCACGGAATGCCTTAAGGGGGAGGAACGCGCTCACAACATGCCAAATTCAAGCGCGCGTCTAATGTCCTAATAAGGCGTGTAAATTTCATAACGCGCATATTTAAACCAGAATGGCTTGGCGCGCGGAATGCACCTAAAGTTTTCCAGCAAATGGAGCGCAACAAAGGAAAACATAAACCACAGCGAAAAACAAACAGCTGTAAAATAACTTCAAGAAGCAGAAATCTTAAGACTCCACAGGGAAGTGGAAATTGTTCATAGTGCGAAAAAGAAAACTACAAACGATAGAAAGAAGAAAACAAGCTAAATTAAGTTGCGCCTTGAGAGGTAGCCTCCTCGCCTCCTGCATTGTCCCCAAGAGCTTGCTCAGAATTCACGTTGCTCTCTGACGTACCCCATGCCGCCAGAACATCCCACACGGTATCCGTGTCCCATTCGAGCTCGGGATTGTTGGGGCGGAACAGGTGCCGAATGGAAGCAACAGTGTCCTCCATAACCTTAGAGCGCTTCGCGTCGTCGATCTTGCGAAAGGCGGGCGACATCAACTAAGTCGCAACTGCATACTTAGTCGCGACATCGACCTCCATCTTGTGCCTCAAGGAAGACTCCTCCTTCTCTGCCTCCAACTCCTCAACGCGCGTGCGGTAGCAGTTGATATCTGCCTCCAGAATTTCCTGGTCCTCCATCAAACTGTTCACTTTTTGAAAACCTCGGGACAATTCCGCACACAGATCCTTGATCGCTTCCGCATGCTCTTTCTCCAGCTCCGCTTTCCCCTCGGCCCGGCAGGTCAGACAGCCCTTCAGAGACTTGGCCTCCAGCTCCCCGATTCATTTGCGCATCTTCTCCGCTCGACACTGCCCCGCAAATTGGCCATGTGAAGCTTCTCGTTGGTCATCCCAATTTAAGAGAGACCAACACCAGCCTTTCATAAGCGAAAGCGTAAATATACATACTGATTAAGGCAAACAACGCACAAAAAACGAGCGGAAAGATAAACTTACCGCTAGCAGAAAACGATCGGCAGTGCCAACCCAATACTTCGGTGACGGGTCCTCCACCTCCGTCTATTCTGGAGGCACGAGGAGTTTCCCGGACAGCTCGTGCAGCATGTGACGAGCGCAATCTTCGCGAATCGAAGAATGAGGAGAGAAGGCGACGGTCTCGGTCAGGGCGGTAGGTTTAGCCTTTTTACGACCTTGATCGGTATCCTCATATGGGGACTCGGCAACACGGTTCCCCACATCCCCCGCGGGATGACTGGCATCGCCGCCAGTATTCACAATCATGACTCCATCAACCCCGCTGGTAAGCGTGGCCTGCCCCACGGGAACGGGAGTCTTGAATAGAGGCCCAAGCACCCTTGCCGCCACCGGAAGTGCTGAGGATGAACCTGGCCTCGAAACAGAACTGGCCGCGTTCCCAGGCTTCGGCGCAGCTGCTCTATTGCGCCTCGGTGGCCTCTCCCTCAAAGCCACGCTCCCAAAATTCATAGTTGCACACCAAGAGAGAGAGAGAGAGTCAACACCACAAGCACAAACAAGAAACGCTTTTACAAAAGAAAAACACACACTACTGACCATCTCCGAAGAGTCCAGTCAGAATGGCTCCCGCAGAGTCAGGTCCCCCAGGCCTCACGTCAAATGATATAGCCCGGCAAGTTTCAATGCATGGTCTTTCTGTGACTCCTGTGTCCAAAGCTTCGCGTCCCAATTTCTTTCGTCCCGTAAGCTAATCCCGTCCTCGGTTCCTTGTCACCTGAATACCACTTAGATGTCGGCTTCGCATAAAAGAAGTCTTTAAACCAAGGAGAATCCAGCTTGGGAGACCCTTTTACAAATTCGAACGCCTTGTCCCGCCGCCCGAAAGACCACACGTTAGAAACCCATCGAAGCCCGTATAAGAACCGAAAACCGGCAAACGTAGGTTATTCCCCACTTCGTTCGCAGGAGAGCCGGTAAGCGCAGACGTGAAAGATAATCGTAGGGGATAAACGCCCTAGAGTGCAGTTTAAGCACAACAGGGTCTGTGTAATGATAAGATCAAGGGGGAAGCGCAATCCTAATTTCAACAACTCGGTGTAAATCGTCACCCATCCTTTCGGACACGTTCCCGCTCTCGAGTTCGTGGACGGGGAGGCATACTTCCACTTAGTAGGCAGTCGGTACGTTCGGAGGCGGGCGAGTACAGTAGCGGGCTTCAGCTTACTGTACCTATCCGGCCCCCGATCGAATGCGCTCGTGGGAATATTGCCTTTTCCCCACATGTTCGCATGAAAGCGCACCGAATACTCGCTATCTTCCACCGTGCGGTAATGCGTTTCTGAGGTATCCTCGGAAAGCTCCAGAGACGGCGAGTCAAGGCGCCCAGCGAACGTCGGGTCATCAATGCTCAGACCCTCCTCAGTGCTTACGCTCGCCAATGAATGTCGAAATTGGCCAAGTTATCTCTAACGGCGGACGCGTCACCCCTAGCATTTATTGATTCTATCCACCAAAGTCCACGTCTACCCCACTCAGGTCCCAGTCAATATCAGAAAAACTAAAGGGCGATAAAATGTTCAGATTAAGCATACCTTGAGCGGCAGCGGTGATGGGATCCGATATTGTCTCTGACGATTCAAGGTTTATCGGAGAGGTGGAAGGGTGAACGACGAGGGCAGCGCCAGTAGTAGCAGCGGCGGCGGTAGAGGCAGCAGTAGCACCACCGGGATTAGTGGTGGCGGCGGAACTCACGGTCAATAACCTTTTCCAGGCCGGAGAAGACCCAGAGCTGGTCGACGCTCGCAAATTCGTGTCGGAATTACCACCATGCATTATGAGGCAGTGTCGGAGTTCGTATCGTCCACAGCGGGCTATGATGAAAGAAGAAAGTTATACAGCGTCGTCGAACGATGAACTGAAAAGAGCAGAACGCAGATGAGTAGAGAGAACTTACCAAGTTTGAGGGAGTGAATGGCCTTTTAAAGGGAAGACAGCGCCGATTATGAAAGGGCTTCTCAAATAAACCCTAGAGGGCTATATAGGTAGCAATGATGATGGAAATTGAAAAGTCTGACAGCACGTCTCCCTAGAAAGAGGAAAAGACATACCGCCAGACACGCGACAGTCAGTTGAGCGACAAAACCCCGAGGCATAATGCTCCCGATTCGGCGGCTGGAGGGAGAGGTTTACCCATGGCTCTGGGATCGCTTAGTTATCCCCGCTCCAGACTTAAGAGTCAGCCGCCGAAATTCGGAGGCTTTCTCCGCCTGCGGGACAATTGTTGGGCCTACAAGGATAACTAAGCGAGCCCCTGTCATAAGGTGGCCCATTATGCCGCATAAGTGAGGCCCAATGGGTGAGTGTAAGGTCTGATAGAAATGCCACCGGAAGCGGGAAATCACTCGTAGGCATACATAGGGAAGGTAAACTTGATAGGATAGCAGTAGCGGTACTCATGCCTACTGTGACAGCATTAAATGCATCCCGAGGCGTAAGTACGTAAAGAGCACGTCAAGTACACGCCCAGCAAAGCATTTAATGCTCACACCAACTCTCATTCAACTATAAATAGAGGTCCAACCACATCATTTAAGGGTAACAAAACTACCCCTTTCTCTATCTACTTTCTCTCTCTATTTATTACAAAAACACTTTATAATTTTTCAAAAATCGAGTTTGTATATATGTTTGATCCGACTTTAGATTTTGAAACAGAAAATACTTTTAAAAGTCAAAGCAAAGATATGCATAACCTAATTCTAGTATTCACCATATTTATTAAAGAGAATGTTGAATATTCTAATTATATCATCCGGATACTGAAATTGCATTATTATCATATTTATATGACAACATTCAAGAATGAATCTAATGATTATCATATCTTATTCCATCCTGGATCGTGGGATTCCATCTCCAAGTTGAAGAGTTAATTTTTTTTCTTTCTATTCACACTGTCTTCTTAATCACAAAGATTTCAATTTGATTAAAATCGAAAGGGATCCCATAGGCTTTTGAATTTTGATCCACTTAGACCACTTATAATCCTAAGCTTTCCTGATAACACAAGACATGTTTACCATTTCTTTGTACAGTACGGCATTGGTGTAGTCTTACTCTGATCGCTAATTCGAGTTCACGTACGAATGTCATCACTATAACGAGTTAGAAAAGAAAAACCAAAATGGCCGGCAAAGTCTTTTAAGAGCTCGGCAAAGCTACCTTTTTCTGATTCTCATTCCTTTTCTCTTCATAAACAAACACAAAGAACAAATACAGTCAACACCAACCACACCCAATGGCCTACTTTTATTCATCAAATGCCATACAAGAAAAGTTCCCCATCCAGTCTTCCATAGAAGACTAGAACAACAAGAAAACTCAGGCAGGTCCAACCAAACACAAAGACAAAAGCCAACAACAAACACAAGTGCCGATGACAGCCTCAAAACAACATAAACAGTCCCAACTCATCAGATCCACGAGAGCAGTACTGTTTTTCCTATAGGTTCAGTGTTTCTGCATAGCAAGGACCTTGGCCCAAGCCGGCCTGCCAGTGATATCAGCAATCCAAGCGCTGACTTTGGGGCGAGAATCCAAGAGCTTCTTGGTGGGCGTTCCAATCAAGCACTGAAGGTTGGGGAGGTGGTGGAGATCGACCAATGTGAACTGGTCGCCTCCCAGGTACTTGGATTTGGACAGCCTCGCCTCGTACACATCCAGAACTTTGGTCAGCTTGGCCTCATTGGCTTCCACTGCTGCTGGATCCGTGGTCATCCCGAACATGGGCTTGAACACTTGCTCCCACCCCAGCTGTGACGAAGCCGGCTCGAAATGGTTGATTTCCACTTGCAGCCATACTTTCATCTCTGCCTCTCCGGTTACCAGCTGTGCCCCTTTGCTTGCGAATTTCTGGGCTATGTGGTCTGTGATTGCCCTCGATTCTGCCATCGCCATACATACAACCAACCAACCAAAGATCAGTAGTTCCATCAGTTTTGACAGAAGTGAGACTAGTAATTGATTGTCTAGGGTCTTTAATTCACTAACTCTCACCACTTGCTTTGATCTTTAATCAGAGGTTCTACATCTCACTTAGACACCGTTTTATAAAACCTCTGATTTCAAGAACAATCTCAACTCTGAAACTACACTTTAGCACTCATTGACTGAAAAGAAAAGGGAAAAGCTAGTTTCTGGAACAGTGTTATTTACCGAAGAGGGTCAAGTCGCCTTCTTGATAAGCGGGAACCTGCCCGAATGGCTGCAAGTAACAGGAAGTCACGAACAGAGGAAATCGAGTCAGAGTCAGAGGGATTTGGGTATTTCCTCAAGTCCAGAAAGAAAAGGAATTGGTTTCAGATTCTGGGAGAAACTTACGTTGAGAGATAGGAAAGGTTCCTTCTTGTGCTCGCCGGTACGCATGTCGACGTTGACGAATTCAAAGTCAACATCTTTCTCGTAGAGAGTGGCAAATACCCTCTGCGAGGCAGTGGAGAAAGGGCTTCCGTGGACCTTGATCGCTGCCATTCTTGTGCTTAGAAACAGAGAGAGATGTAGAAAAAAGGGGGAGCTATATCATCTATGTGAGAACTGAGAACTGATTGGAAAGTGGGAAACAGGGTTTAATGCGGCAGAGTGGTAGTGCCTGGTGGAATATTTAAATAGGGAAGCTGGGATTGGTAAGGAAGAAAGGAAACCTGGAATAGACATCTTCGATTTTGATTAGTATTTTACCATTTTTGGGGCCCAAGTGGGAATGCTCGTAGTTTGGACAAATGGCTGAACGTATCACCGACGATTGGGCTAAGATCAGGTGACTAAGGGAGGGTCCCTTAGCCACATGACTAAGCCAATCTCAATCATTGAACCTCATTAAAATCTAATGGTTCAGATTTATCTAGTTTAATAAAGGGTAATGTAGTAATTACATAATTAATTTATTTAACAATTAAAAAAAACCTAATTCTATTCTTCCCTGTCGACGCGGCCGTTTCGTTTTCAGGAAATTCCCCCGGCGGATCCCCAACCCACGCCGCCGTTCCCCGGGAAATTCTTCTAGCTGATGGGAATTATAGCGGCGGAGGAAGCTTCCGAAGGCGCCATGACTGATGGGAATTATTTGGGAATGAGAAATATTTGTTGGCAGAGAGAGAGAGAGGCCATGGATGATTGGAATTATTTGGGAATGGGAATTTTTTGTTGGCGGGGAGAGAGAGGCCATGGATGATTGGAATTATTTGAGAGAGAGAGGGAGAGAGAGATTTTCTGATCGGAGATTTTTTTCCGGCGAACATCGTCGCCGGAGAAGAATTTCCCGGCGACAGTGCTGATTTTGTGATGTTTGTTGACATATTTTGTAATGTTTGTATGCTTTGTTATTTTGTAATGTTTGTCGGCTTTTTTGTAATGTTTGTAAACTTTGTTATTTTTGTGCACCATGTTTGTAAACTTTGTTTTTTTTGTGCACCATGTCTGTAATGTTTTTTATGTCTAAAAAACACCCGGGTTGACTTTGGGAATGAGCCCCTCTATATAGGGATGGAGCCTCCAAAGTCAACCCGGGAGTTTTTTCCCGTTCGTATGGATTGTCGGTCTAGTTTGTCATTTTTGTCCACCATGTTCGTACTGTTTGTATGTCTAAAAAAAACACCCGGGTTGACTTTGGGAAGGAGCCCCTCTATATAGGGATGGAGCCTCAAAAGTCAACCCGGTTGTTTTTTCTTTTTGTATGGTTTGTATTGTTTGTCGGTCTAGTTTGTATTGTTTGTACAGTTCATACGTTTGTAATGTTTGTAAATCTGTTTGTATGTTTTGTCGCTCTAGTTTGTACTGTTCGTATGTTTGTATGGTTTGTACTGATTATAAATCCGGTTTGTATACTTCGTAATTTTCCATAATACCCAAAGTACCCCTGTTATTAATTAACTAGCCCTTCCCACTTTTTAACCATTGGATTAAAGTGTCCAGATCTAAGGGTTGGGAGGGGCTTAGTCAAGTGACTAAGCACCCCCTTAGTCACCAGATCCGCACTCCCGACGATTCATATGGAAGGGAGGAGAAATAAGTTTAGAAAAGTCAGCAAAAGAAAGAAAAACACTTCTGGAATCTGGAATGTTCTTCCCCTCCCGGTGGACAAAATTGTTAAAACAAAATAAATTGTTCGTCATATTTCACAAAGCCTTCCTCTTCTTTGTCAAAACGAGATGGGATCTTCATAAATCATAACCATGGTTCAAGGTTTTAACACCCGGCAGAGTCATGTGTGATATTAGGGTTGGTTAGTGATTACTCTGTTATATAGAAAATCAATTTCGTTAGTTGATTCATCAAAGATTAACGGTTAACTATCAACAGATAGTGCGGTTAGCGATTATTTATTGATTAATTGCCTACCCGTCAAAAAGATTACAACAAATTAAAGAATTGAAATATCACACCGGAGTTCGTACCGGAAAAGTGAATTGTATGATATTTTAGACTGAAATCGTGGTTTAACTTGGGTTTAACCATTTCATAACGCTAAATACGGTCTATCGATTTTGCTTATGGTACGAGGTTTTTCCGGTCGAACCGCCGGTACTGTATGATTTTTCAATCCTTGCAACAAATACTTCAAATTCATTATACATCATAATTAAATAATGCGTGACTGATTCAAGGTAGAAGACATAAAACTATAATAAATTCTTTATATGGTATTGTCAATGTGGTATTTGGAGAGTCAAATAACTCATTAATTGTTCATGTGGTTTTTTTGTGTTATTTTAGCTGTAATTGGATTAAACTATCTCGTTTGATTGAACCATGCACATGTGGTATTTGGAAAAAGAAGAGAGACAAACAAGTTATTTCGAAATAACTAGGGATGTGAGTTATTTCAAATAACTCGTTACCAAATAACTCATTTAAGTAAAATGCTGCCAAAACGATTTATTTGGGTCCAAATAGCTCATTATTTGGACCCAAATAACTCACTCAAATACGACCTCGAAATATCATCATCCCAAGTTCACAAAATCAAAATTGAACTCCAGACACCAAGTCTCTAAATGCAACCCCAAGTCACCAAGTTCATCTCCAACAATCAACCATGCAAACTATGTATGGGTTTATGATGAGACCAACCTAACTCGATACCTACTAAACTACCATCCCAACCGAAGGCCAAATGCAACCACCGATCAGGTGTAGTATAGCGGAAATAATCTTTAATTATCAACCTAGGCGACATATCTACTTTTACTTTGTGAACTATTGGTTATCTAGCAAATCAAAGTTTGGTTTCAACTAACAACTAAACATGCAAAACAAATAAAGTTTGATTGAATTCTATTTAGAGAAACTCACGCAGGTGTATTTCCCTCTAGCTACAAATTAGACCAATGATTGACGTTCCAACCTTGCCCACTCAAGATTTATACCGGGGAGAATTCTAAACCCGCTTGAACTCCCTATTCGAGTTATCCAAACTCACCTATGATGAACTATCTGGAGGAAGAGTTTTCACATCCAACAAAATAGAATACCAAGGGCATGCAATTTAGATTCCCAATAAATGATAATTATCTAATATGACATTGTATTTAGATATCACGCTCGGTCAATCTAACTGGATATCCAACAATGCAGATTTGAGAAATTTCTCTAATCAACCTAATTGGATATTCTCTATTTTAGATAATAGCACAACTTGGAGAGTTGGATCAATACCCAAACCAATTCTATGAAGTACCACAATTCTATATAATCAAGAGTTCAATCAAGCATAGGAATCAGTTAATCATCTAAATAAGAGAAATCAACATAAAATTAATGGGTTCTTCTCCTAGAGCTTCAATCTTTACTCCTTTGTTGGAAATTTTGAATCCAAATGGGATTTGAAGCCTTGTATATCCACCTTTGGCTCTTTGTTCGTCACTCTCTCTAGGAGGCTACTGCTACTTTCTCTCTCCAGAACTCCTTTGAAATCTGGCTTCAGCTCCTACTTATACCCAGAAGTTTCGAAGCCATGATTAAATGTCACGATTGAAACCGTGACATCTTCAAGCGCCCGTGAAATGCAGTTTGACTCTGATGGCACTTTATATATAGTGTTTGTCACTCCCATTCTTAATACATTTTCCTCTTCTATCAAAGCATCTTTAGCTATTTCAGTAGTATTTTCTATTTAAATCACAACTATTTGATCAATGAGCCTTTAATTGACCTAGACTATAATCTTCTACTCTTTGATGCCTTCTTTGTATATTTTTTTTATGATTTTGAAGGCACAAAGCAACCTAAGGAAGTTTCGATCAAGCATTGGAGAACTCTTCAGGACCAAATGATCTATAAAGAAAAGAATATTGAGTTTTGGTGAGAAAGAAGAGGGTCAAGGAAAGAGGAAACCACTATAAGTCATTTAATAATCTCAAGAAAAGTCCATATGAGGAAGACTCGGCCCAAACTGAAGAAAGAACGAGTAGCAGTCCAACATTGGTCCAACCGTTGCTATGAAGGATATGTCAAGACTCAAAGTGCAAGGAGTCTTCGTCCAAGGTCAGAGGAGCCTATCCCATGAAGAAAAAAAGCAGTGATTTACCGCCGGCCTATCTCCGCCAAACCCTAATCCTTGTGGGAAAATTTTACTTAGCCCACAAGGTTTAGAAAACTCTTTCCTAGTCGGTTTAAGACGTTTTAGATCGGGATCTTCCCTTGTAAATAGAGGGCATGACCCATTAGCTTAGTAAGACCACACAAACACACAAATTCTTTGTACAGTTTGCACGAGTGATATCCTAGTCTTCGTAGGAGAGCCTGTAGCTAAGGAGATGTTACCATCATCAATTGTGATACCTTCCCTCTCTTTTATATAGCTATTCGAAATTGATTTTATAAAGATGTGAACTTGTTTATTGTTATGCAAATGAATGTTATGATTTCGTCTCATGCTTGTGTTTGTCTATGTAAATATTAATACCTATTGCTTATGGATGGATGCTTTAGTTTTGATGCTTATCTGATGGTCATTGATGCTTATATAATATGAATGCTTCTTTATCCTCGACTCTTGTGATTCTATTGTATGCTACTATATGCATTGGGCTTAGTATTACCTAGATTGATGAGTAATTATCCTCTAGTGATACCCCCATTGATGCTACATGAGTATAGAGGGAATGATCAACCATTTATACCTCGAGTGGTATCAATGCTTGACTATTATATCATCGATGCTATAGACTATGATTATGGTTCGCAGAAGCCCACAATTAAGGTAATGATATCCTAACTTCCTTGTTCTTCATTAATTAGGTGATAGTATGAAGGCAAAGCATACATTAGCTAGTTAAATCGCAATCGCAAGAAGCACATGCACAGGTAGAGAATGACTGACTCTCCACGAACTACGCCTCGATTTAAATCCCGACTAGAGTCCAAGCATAAACTCTAGTCGGGTGTAGACGTGTAGTATAGGGCAAGTATATTTTAATTGTCAAACCTGGGTCGGTCCATATACCCCATTTCAATCGCTTAAGTTGTTATCTAGCAATCGATTTTGGGTTTAAAACTAAGAAACCTAGAAAATAAACAAACAAGTAAAGTAAATCTAGGTGGTCCCAATGAGAGAAGAGTTCACCCGGGTATTGTCCCCCTAACTACAAATCAAGATCGACCAAACCGAATGAAAATGTGTGAAGTTGTGTTCATACACCGTTAGGAGGGCGCAACAAGTGAAGGAAACCTCACTCTCTTAATCAATTGGTTAAGGAAAACAATTAAACTAGGAACCCTAGCTCTCTCAATGGATGGATTAAGGATTGCTACAATAAACTAGCAAGTCTAGCTCTCTCAACTTTTTGGCTAAAGATTGCAATAAGCTAGGAGTCCTAGCTCTCTTAACCGCTTAACTAAGGGTTTCAAGAACCAATCCTCGGAACTTAATTCGAACGGAAAAATAACACCCAAGTTAAAGTGCTAAATCACAGTTTGAGGCTTTCCGTAATTCGGCCTAGGTAAGTGGCTCAATTGGCCAAGTAATCCAGCTTATCAAAGCCTCCTAACAACAAGGGGGTTTTCCTCTACCTAGGTCAAATTGGCATAGTAATGAGAAATGAAGAACACAACCCAAACATCATGAAAAAACCTCAAACCTTGCATTAACTACAAACCCACACACAAAGCATTCAATTAATACAATCTATCTCATATGTCAAGCTAGGCTTCACAATCCCCAAGTGAAGAGGTAGGCTATTCCATAGCCAGGCAAGGGAAAACAACAAAAAGGAGAGAAAGAACCATGAAGAGATGTCAATCTCCCTTCCTTGTTGCTTGAATCTCCCTTGAGAGGTAAGAATCTTCAATCCTCTAGCTTGAAGAAAGCCCAATCTCCTTCTTCCTCCTTTGAATGGCACTTTCTCTCTCTAGATCTAAAGAAGAAACCCTAACTTCTCACTAGAAACCCTCTTTTATTCTGCACACTAAAAAACTACCAAAAAGCTATCTTTTCCTTCCTTCATCTGCAGATTTCAGCTATAACACGATCACGAACGCGGCCGTATTCCCGTGTTCACTTCCCAACACGCTGTGTTTTGCCGTCTGCGAGAAAAACCCTAACATGGCCAGAGAACACGGGCGTGTTCTGGCCGTGTCCTTCAAACTCGACGAAACGCTCAATTTTTGGCATACATCACGCCCTCTTCATTGATTATCACGTTCTTGGCGAACGTGATAACTTCTATGAACGCGAGGCGCGTAAAGTCTTCAGGAACTCATCTGCTGGCACGACCAACGAAAATTGGCGTGCTCAGGTCATGTTGATCAAATGGCAAGAATCGTCTGTCGCCTGAAACACTGTCGTGTCCAGGTTGATGGTGATGAACACGGGCGGAGATCACAGCCGTGTTCCGGGCCGTGTTCTCTCTGTTTTCTTCATTTCTTGCCATTCTTACCTCCATACGTCCCGAAACTCGTCCTCGACCTCCCCACACATGCTAGGACCTTAAATGTACCAAAATAGCACAACCTAGCATAAAATATGTCGAGAGATGACGAAATGCAAGGTCAAACTATCAAGAAATGAGGGGGTAAAATGTGTACAATTTGACCCGAATACAATCCTAGGGCATCATAGAATTAACACTTGTTTCCACATCAGGCTCCTGGAACTTTGTAGTTCTCGTAGTTTTTAGTTGAACCCACAGTTTGGCCGAGACAATCTGCTTTGAACTATGACGTTCAGCAACTTCTTCACTTTGTCCCAGTTTTGACTCCATGTGGCTTGATAATTGTTCCTTTTTCCATATTTACCTGCTAGGACATGAAATATAATCAACCAAGCACAACCTAGAGTAAAAGGCCTAAATAATGACTAATCACAAGTCAAACAATCAAGGAAAGAGGGGGGTGTAAATGTGTACAAATAAGCCCGAATCAAACTCTACCACACTTAACCATTTGCTTGTCCTCAAGCAAACCTAGCTCACACCGGTGCAACTTGATAGACTCTCACAATTGTATGCAATCTAGATCATCGGTAGGGGATAAACTAGAAACTTATGAGGTCAACCGGAGACAAGAAATCTCACCCCACCTCTATGTGAAACACAAACTCAAGTTGGGACCATGACAAATAGTGAAGCCAAGACACGTGACATGTGTATGAAGGGACTCTAAAAAACTGTTGAAACCAATGCACTCGATGGTTGTACTCCCACTTAAAAGATCTCAAACTTTCGAGACTCAACTTACGTTGCCGCTCATGGCATCACACCTGCCGTTTTGCAAAATTAGAGCTATATCTTATGGCTATAGTGGAAGCAACATCCACTTCCTATCTAGCCCATGTGGGGAAAGAGGTGAAAAGTGAGGATGGAAGTTAGTAGGAGAAGGGTAGAATGAAAGATGATCATGACCTCACTTTAACCAATCTTTTCCCAAAGCTCACTCCCATTTCTAAGCTCGATCTATAGCGATCATCCTAAGTTAGCAACAGGTCACCACACATGTGAGATAATGAAGAGCAGAGGTCTCCTGTTTTCAAGTCCCATAAGGAGGAGAGGTGTAAGGGACGATGGAGTATAGCAGGCGAAGGTTCGGAAACAATATCATTACACATCCTCAAAGCGCAAACCGATTTTGATAAATCCTTCAACGGATTCACTAAGCATTATGCATGGTTGCCACAAAAGGTGAGACGCTCTTTTTCACATTCAAAATACATTAAAAAAGGAGAACCGATTTGCAAAAAAATTTGAGTCAATAAGGGTAAAGAGTCCAAACAAATGTCCTAACATCACTAGTAAACAGTATCAACCAGCATAAGGGGTGCGGTAGAGACTATATTTCTCATACCAAACTATTCATTCACGTGCCATTCAAGCATGGATACATTCAAGAAGTTAAAAAAAAACCCACAAAATACAAACTCATAAGGGTGAAGTTATTACACACAATTTATAGTCTAAGGAAAGATAAAACAAAATAAAGCAAAGGAGTTCAAATTCAAACACACTAAAAAAAAAGGGTCAAGGTGGAGAGAAGTAGAATGGTGGTAGTATGGTGCCATTCTTGTGGCACACAATCACTTTCGTTCTCATCCCCATCTCTCTCCGACTGACAAGACGTGGAAGGAACCCAACTGGAGCCACTATAATTGATCATATGATGGGACAAGAGTTGTTGCTCCAAGAAGTGCGAGCGGTGTCTCTCCTCCCTCTCTTGGTCCAGACGAGTCTCCAAGAAGGAGTACTGTCCCTCCAGGGCGGTGAGCCGAACATAAGTAGAAGATTAGAAAGAAGGCCAGTTCCATAAGTCAAAGAAGACTGTCTGAGGTGGAAGGATATCAGCTACCTCAACGGGCTCCTCCACACAAGGTGTTGCTGGCCTCAAAAGTGCACCATGTTACAGTCTGAAAATGAACCGGATACCCCTCTGGACCTAAATTGACCCCATGTGGGCTAGAGTACCTTCGTGGAAGATCTCTGAAGCATTAACCTGAGTGTAGTTGTCGGTGTCAAAGTAGTGGGCAATCAGAGTGATGAGAAGACCCATGTACATGGTATAGACTATCTTGTCCTAAATCCCGAGAGAATGAAGTCTCCACCACGGATCCGAGATGAAGGATCTCACGTGATTTATTCATGGAGCAAAGGGAAACTCCCCCTCTGGGTTACCTAGCCTGGTTATCTGACACTGGACAGGATGGAGTGCGCTAGAAGCATGTCCATGCGCTAATAAGGACCAATCGGACCCGTCCTCCATACTGTGGAGTTGCCTCCATAGTCGGAATGGTCCACTAAGGGATGGATGTAGGGGTGGTTCAGGTCGGTCATAAGTTGCAAACATACACCAAACCATACACCATATATGGTAGACAGGAGCGTAGCTAGAGGCAAACAAGGGGGTTCCATGACACCCCCTTGGATTTGGAGAAAAGCCCAAAAATTACTAATATTAGTATGTTAATAATGATACTTATTCCCTTAATTTCAATATTAATTTTCAAATGTGATATCATTAAACCACAACAAACCATATAAATTAATTTCATCTACTAATATCTACATTTCTACATTCTAGTTTATCAATAAGAATAAGAATTGCAGACTATTAGAGAAAATCATTAGATTCTTATGATAACGATATATAGTCAGAAAGAGATAATTAGTTCTCATTAATGTATTTGCTTGTGAAAATTGATTTGCTATTGCCAATTGTTAATGCCAAAGTTGATAACATTTTATGCAGTGAAACGATTGACTAGCCAGCTTTTCACATCAAGTGAATTGAAATTGTGAATGGTTATTTGGTGGGATACATTAATTGTGAAATCTTGATAGTTTGGCCAATTCATATACTTTTATAATAATTCCACAATATAAAAATATTAAACTGTATATGTAAAATTTTTTATGGCACCCCTGATGGTAGACATGCCAGAAAATGTGAATATGGGGGATAACACTGATGGAGAAAACACAAGTGATAATCTTATGTGTCTGGGATCGTATTTCATGAGGTCTTCCAATAGTAACTACTCAAAACCAACTTATTATGATCGAGTTTTCAATGTAAGAAAAGTAACGGATTGAGGTGCCCTTGAATAAGAATTCGAGATCTATCCTACTAATGCAAACAAAGAAAACAATGAATGCATGAAAGTAAAATAATGTGCATGCATTCTCCTTAATAAGATGCTTCTATGCATAATCTATTATGATGCCCTATCCCTTCCTCTAAGGTCACTCTCTATCTTTGCATGCGCCTCTTACGATAGAGATTTGACTAGCTAATGCGTGCTTTCACTTCATATCATCACCTAATCAATGAAGAACAAGGAAGTTAGGATAGCACGTGATTAAGTTTGGGCCTCTACAAGCTATAATTGATGGTCTATAGCATCGATAATCTAAGAATCAAACATAATCCTAATTTGTAAATAGAAGGGTAGCTAGTCCTCCAATACACGCCTAAGTAGATGCCTAATATACGAGATTAGTTTCCTTGTCTCCATGATAGTAGTATAAAAGATGCATATAGTAACATTCATAATAGAGGTCTCACACATTGATAACTAAAGTAATAAAAAATTCAAGCATTGATAACCTCAAGCAATAGATGATACAAACATAATTAACTCAAGCATTGATGATAAAGGCATTAAACACAATAGACATCTGATTAAATCATAAAAATAGATGCATGAAGCATCAAAGAATTTGCATCCCTAAACATATCGAAGTAGCTATGCATAGATAAGTAGATCAACATCAACATCAACATCATCATTGATACATGCATCGATAGTGAATGCTTCCCATTCGAGTTCCAGTAGGGCTTGTCTCTTTTCTATCAATGTCTAACTCATGCCCCTTGGGCAGAGTGCTGGTAAAAGGTGTGTGCAAGCTCTAACCTAGTCTCATATTTATACTAGTTATAGAAGGGGGTTTTATAGTCTCTTTCCTCCTAAAGTCGACAAAATCCTTCCCTATCTGACTTGAAGTGAGTTTCCTTCAACTTGTGGACAAAGTAGGTTCTTCAGGAAGTCTTTTAGAAGATTAGGGCTTGAGCGGCAGCCCCACAAAAGTAGTACTCGATGCTTCTTTTCCAATTGGGTTGGGTAGCTTGTAGGCCTAGTAACTCCTCCTCCAATTTGAAGCTCAGGATACCACCAATTGGGAAGTTGGTGATATCCTTTATTGTTGTGCCAACCATTGGGATCCATATCTATGCACTATCCATATAAACACAAAAGCAACCTATAAAAGCGAATGTGTGAAAATGATAAAACAACTAATGACTACTTAACACAAGATAAATAAAGGAAACATAACGAAAGAGGAAAGAATATGTAAATGAATATATTCCATCGCAACAAAAAAAAAACCACATGCGCACAATTTCATGACACGGTAATAAGAACAACCACAAAAACAAAAATATACAATAAAATGACTCCAAAATCTTGAAGGTTTTTCTAATAACCTAAGAGTTCCACAACAACTCCGAAATCTTGAAGCTTTATAAAACGATGCTCACTAACAAGAGTACCAATGATAGGCTTGTAGTAAAGTGTCTATGGTTGTATTCCAAGGGAACCTTAGATCTATCATTACTTCGCTTAAACAACTATCTAATCAAATAGATAGGTTGGTTTATTAACTAGCTAACCTAACAAAATAAAACAAACAACTAAGTAGTTGGGAGGTCGTTAGAGATGAGATGGTTGCCTAGGTTTGAATCATTCTAGTAGTAGTAGGACAAGTGCTTGATTTTTTTTTTATGAATTACAAGTGCTTGATTGGTGAAAACCCTAGACCTACTTCCCTATCTTCTAAGTTGTGCGTGATATATAGTAAACAACAAGTGATAAAGTCATAGACTACTCACATCTAACTACTCATATCTTGACTCACAAAAGCAATGGAAGATAGATATGTTCAGGTCGATTTTCTATCTTTTATATGAAGGAAATGTAAAACAGTAAAAAATACTTAATCGAGTATAAAAGACCCCTCGACATAAAAATGCATCTCAATTCTCAATTATATCATGTATCTCAATGATTCAACTATTAAATAACTCTATCACTTCTACTGAAACATTCCAAACCGAGCTTTCGCCACATGCGAAAGGAACAATAAAATAACTAATGTGTGTTTTTGCTTCATGCCATCAACTATATAATTAAGAACGAAGATGTAAGCATAGAACTAGGTTAAGTGTGGGCCTCTTGAGCCATAACCGTAGGTTTATAATATTGGAGATCTAAACCAACAAGCATTGAGTTTAAGAATGTATAGGAGGGTGATCATTCCTCTTATACAGGCTTAACTCAATAGAATATTACGATAAAGTAATTTCCTAGCATCCTATATGATATTATAAACAACACATATAGTAGCATTCAAGTTAGTAAGTGAAAACCAGTATCAGACCATGTTTCATGCTTACATGGAGGGAAGAGCTCCAAAGAAATGGCGTGTGGATTTAAATTTTATTATGATGAATGTGTGAGAGAGAGAAGTTAATAATGAAAGCAATTCAAAGAGGAAAAATCTTCATCAAGAGCTCGAGATGATTTGACCGTAGTGGAGGAGCATCTAGAGAAGGCGCACCTAAAGATAGCCCAACACATCGACATAATTGAGGATTTGGACCAAAATCATATGCAGATGGGGGGAAGCATCAAAAAACTCCCCAGTGACGTGGGAATCATATTCCAGGGTCGGAAGAAGGCTTGGAGGCACTCCACGATGAGCTACTTGGCATCCTCAGCAACAACACTGATTCGTTGAGAGAGACGTTTAAGTTCAAGCTAGTTAGGATAAGTGATAAGATTATAGAACTCTAGGTAAAGGTAAATATCCTCAAGAGGGTCATGGCTAAGGGATGTGTCATTGTATAACTCATCCCAACAGTGGATGTTCCGATACCGAAGAGGTTTGGTGGGTCGAGCTGTACAAGGGAGTTAGATAACTTCTAGTGGAGCTTGGAGCGATAATTTGAAGGTTAATGCCAAGGTACATACTACACCTATTTATCACATGGATAAAACTATGTTACGGTGGATGAGACATCAAAGTGAAATCTATAGAGGGACAAACATAATGGAGATAAGGGCAGATTTTAAACAGGAGATCAAGAAGTAATTCTACCTCACGAATACGAAGATTGAAAATAGATTGAGACTTCTTCGACTTGCTCCCCAATTAGTGGGTATTGTTCGCATTTCTAGGTGGATTACAACCATTGGCAAGGTTGGAGCTACAACGACAATGATGATTGCGAAGTCCTTTATTGAGTACTAGAAACTCGAGGAACAAGAGCCATCAGACTATAATGGTGTGGGAGAGCACGATGAGTACTTCAAAGAAGGAAATAACACACAACAATGTAGTTGCTCAGCAAAGGAGGTAAGGTTGGAAGAGATGACAAACCCATTTCTTGATTTCTTTGTCAAGGTCCTCACCATGTATGAGATTGATAGAAGCGGAGTAAGTCAAATGCTTTTTTAATGGAGGAAAGCTCTAAAGATGATGAACATGAAAATCAGAGGGTGGAATGCCATGAAAGCGAATGAAGACCTTCCTCTAACCGAGAAGAAGGATAATTTATTCATGGAGGAAAAACCCAACTAAGGAGAGAAACCATATTTGGTGCGTACCGGGGCCAATGCAAATTTCTTGACATGGATAAAGTGTAGAGTATGAGAAACTCGTACGATAAGAAGACAGGGTGACTAAAAAATATCAATTTGGAAGCCACAAACACATGAAGTCGCTCTCAGGGTTGCAATCACCCTCAGAGAATGAGTGAGAGTCTATATTTTCATGTGGTGCCAATGAATGATTATCTAGTCGTAATAGGCATGGATTTTATAAACAGAAAGAAGAATTTTTGAATCCCTTAACATAACTTGATGTTTGTCTTTGAAGGAGGGGAACATTTCATAGTGCCCCTATCAAAAGAGGCACTCGAATCATACAAGGCTTGTTGGAGAATGCGAGTGGAAGAAAGAGGACAACCTAAGAAGTCTTCAGTGAAAGATGGAGCATTCAATAAAAAAGGGTAGTGGCTACTAAGGTGGAGCGGGTGGGACACTCGGAGACTTTTTTGAAGACGATGATAGAAACATAATTATTTGCTTGTTTGGTCATCTGGGGTTATTTATCGTTTATTCGTGTTTTGAGACATTTAGGGATTATTTGGGGGGTTTTGGGAATAATCAGATAGTCTTTTGTTAAGTCATAATAGTTGGGTATGAAAAGGCTATTTTCAGGGAAATTAGTAGGATTAATCGTTAAGCAATTACAGAACATAAATTTCTCAAACCCTAATCTTCCCCTCTCTACCGTATTTCCTTCCTCAACCAAGGTTGATGCCGCAACACTCTTTCTTCCTCCCTCTCCTTTCTAAATGAATCCCGTAATCACCATTCTTAAGTCTAAAAGGGAGGATCAATCCCTAATTGATCCCTAGTTCACAATACCTATATAGAACCAATTATTTGGTTCTATCATTTGGTATCAGAGCCCGATTATGATTTCGAGTTTTTTATAACTCTCAATCGAGGCATAGAAGAACAACGATGGCGGTTACTCCCTCTCAACCGAGGCATAGAAAAAGCCGTCCAAGAAAAAGAGACTGGCGCAGTGGAGAAGGGCATCCCTTCTTCTTCGATCGATGCGGTCCGAGAGGCGCGGGTGGAGAGCGGAAAACCACCACGACGAGCGCGGAATGATGGAGTCTTGGAAGATTCCACGAATTTGAAGGAGATCAAAGGAGCAGTTGGACGGGTTTTAATTATGTAGCTGATCCTTGCTCGCTTTTTGTAGAAAATCGACTCTTCGATTAGGGAGACGGGGGCCACTTAAGGGCGAAGATCAGAGGACTTCGTGAGGAATTTTAGGAGACGAGATCGACGGTTATGGCGAAGGTTGGCATGACCGAGCCGTCGCCGATGGCGTATGAGGAGGCGTCGGTGATCAGCCCAGGCGGGAAGGAGGGATGTTCGAGCATTGGGGCAGGAGGCGAGCAGGGTGTGGGCCAAGGCTCCTGGGCAAGTCACGATAGGTCGAGGTTGTTACCCACCCCGTCGGCCAAGTAGTTGGTAGCTAGGCGCGGAAGGCCAATATGGCCGGGAATGACTATGTGATCCGCAATGAGTCATTCAGGCTGCTAAATTTATCGGGCGCGAAGCTTAGGAAAGGAGTGGGCCGACATGGATGGGGTTGGTAGGGCCGAGATCGTCATCACGAGAATGATGAGCTAAGTTTGGTGAATCAAGCAGGGTTATGCGCCGCGACGGTGCACCATCGGGATGAGAACGTACAGGTCATCCGATTCTGAAGGAGAGGAAGACACATCTGGCATCTTTCTATTTAGAGCAATGTTCAAGAAGGCGCGCCTAAGTGCACGTCGACCTAGGCTTAAATAGGTGTCAGGCGCTGAAAAACGCAGTGATTTGGGCCTGGGAGGTGTGAAAAGCGCTAGAGGCTCTTAATAGCTATTAATAGTCGACTAATTCTTGATTACGCGGGACAAAGCGCTATGAAGCGGGCCTAGGCCTGGGTTATGAAATCCCAAGTGAGCTGGATTTTGTGACTTGATCTTTTTGGCTTGCGTCACTCGTGACCTTTCCTGCATCCTTGTTCCCAGCAACTGCCCCTCCTTCCTTCTCCTTCTTACTGCTCGTTGCTTGGCCTCTGCAAGGAAGAAGCTCGTGGTACGGCCGCTGCTAGGGAGGAACTCATTGCTCGGTCGCTGCAAGGAGAAACTCGCGGCTCAACTGCTGCAAGGAGAAACTTGTTGCTCTCCTTTATCCGTCTTTGATATTCAATTGTCGCCAGCAGTTCGCTTGATTTTCTTTCCTCCTGGATATCATTGACTTTATACATTGGTGGTAGAAGCTTGTTGGTTGTTAGAACTTAGAAGTTTGCGGCTAGCAGTCCTATAAATTGGATTAGAATTGGGTGGACCAGTTTCCTCTTTCTTCATGGATATCTTTGATTTCATATTCAATTCGACTTTGTGAGAAGTTTGCAGCTAGTTTTCCTTGTTATGATGAAATGGTTGGTGTAGATTTTGTTTATTCATAAAAAATTTGGTGTATATATTGCATTGGAATGGGCCAGTCTACATGTTCTTTGATTTCATTTTCCATTTTGATGGTAGAGTAGAGTTTTGTTGCATAAAAATAAAAAATAGGAGTCCTAGGTAGAGTTGTGGGGGTTTGATTGTTGAGTAAAGGTCTCAATTACTTTGGAGGGAGCTTAACGAAGATGGCTATTGAACTTGACAACTTGTTGTGAAAGGGAGTCATAGGGCCATGGATATTGAATTTGTGCCACATGCCTACTGAACTTCAGATTACTAATTGGTGGATCCTTTTATTTAATTGTTGATTTTATTTTAAACAAGTTGTGTTCTACAATGGATGATGCTAATGGTTCGCCAATAGGAGTGGCAAATGAAGATAATAACAATGCTTCTAAGAGGATGATGAAAATAAAGTGGTGACTGCACAAACCTACTTGGGTGAATGAAATTTTTCTTAGGTTCTTATTGTTTAGTGTTACGACATTTTATGAACTTTTGATTCTAGGAAATGGTCACTACTTGCTCGTTATTTGTTATGTTAAGTATTAACTGTTAAGAAGTATGTGCTTTTAATTTTAAATGAAATTGTGAGCATATTAAGTATTCTAGAAAACATGAAACATTTCAAAACATTTTTCATTTATGCTCTAAACGCCTAGGCTACGCTTAATCGGGCTAGGCACAAGTAAGGAGTCGAGCACTAACCTTACGTCTAGCGTTTATTTGAACCTTGATTTGGAGGGAGTGCTCTGTAGTGGTGGGAGTGGATAGAGCGATCTTATGCAGCGGCGGAGACCTTGATTACGTGGCCTCATTTCCAGGATGAGCTACGTTATCAGTTTGGGTGCTCGGACGGATTGGCTCCCGAGCAACTGGCAAAGTTGAGACAGATTGGGACGGTGGCCAAATATCAAGTTGAGTTCCTCAAGTTGGGTAGCATGTGCAAGGGCGTGCCGGAAGAGACCTTGGTGGGCATGTGTATGGCTTGCTTGCGACCAGAGATCGCAATGGGAGTCAACCTATTTGAGCCTGGCTCTTTGAGCACTACCTTTCGCATTGCATGTCGTAAGGAGGAAGAGATTGCTAGCTGGCGGAGTACCGTAGGGCGCTATCAGAAGGCCTACGGAGAAGTTAGTGGAGTGGTGGCTAGTGGTGCCGAAGGAAGAGCGGGGCGTGCCCTTGGGATTGGGGCAACACCGGCGGGACGAGCAGCTGCGCCAACGGCGACTCGGCTAGGACCACGAGCGATCCACAAAAGGTTCGTCAAGTGATTCGACAGTAATTGTACACTTTTTACCCCGATTTCCTTAGTCGTTTGAGACATTTTTACTCCGGGAGGTTTGGTTTTGTGTTGGGGTTTGTATTGTTTGTATGCATTTCAGTCTATAGCAGGTGGAAACAACCCCAGAGTCAAAAGTTGGACGAAAAGGTGCAAAATCAGGTCAAAGGATGGAAGGAGTAGCAGATCACGGTGGAAGCAGTGAGTTCACGGTGTACTAGAGCCGTAAACTGTAAACTACCAGGGGTCCAAGGACATTTTTGCTCTCGCTGGACTCAAGCCAGTTCACGGTCGTAAGACCGTGAACCCAAGCCACTGACCGTGAACTGAATTATTGATGCAGTGCATTTTGGCTCGAGACCACGACCATGAACTGGAACCGTGGTGTGAGCCCGACATGGGTATAAAAAGGGGTTTGAGATGAAGGAAAAGGAGGGAGACCTAGTGTGAGAAAATCATTCTTCTTCAGATTTTTAGAGTGATAAAGTGACTAACCAAAGAAGGGAAGAAGCTAGAGTTTCATCTTCAAGAAAGGTTTTGAGAATTCCTTCCCCAAAGGAGGATCTCTTTAACAAAAGGAGCAAGGATAGCATCTCCATGATGGTTTCCCTTCTTCTCTCTTGTGTTTTCCCTTCTCCTAGCATGGAGTAGTACCTTATTTCACTTGGGTGTTTGTAAACCCTAGCTACAATTATGTGAATATTTGTATGGGTTGAATGATTTATTTGTGGATGTGTTTTAATATGAATTTGGAGGTATTTCATGGAAGATTGTGTTGTGTGTTTGCCTATCAATCTATTTGCCATTCTAACCTAGGTAGAGAGAAACCCCCTTTCTTTGAAAGAGGCTTGTACAGCTGGGTTTTCTTAGGCAAATCTTATCTCCTATCTAGGTTAATGTAGGGAAACCCTCTTTGTTCGTATTAGCACCTAGGGTTTGGTGTAATTTGGTCGTCCGAACTCCGATTTAAGGGTGAAGTCTTTGTAACCCTTAGTCAATAGGTCAAGAGAGCTACCTGGTGGCTTCAATCGAATTCCCTTGACCTATTGAGCAAGAGAGTGGCGTTTGTTCACTTGTTGCACTTCCCTACGGTTTACAACCTCCTTACCACACGTGTTCATTCAATTCGACAAGTCATAGTTTCTAGCGAGGGGTTGCAACACCCGGGTGAAACATGCTCAATTAGTGTCAAATCCAATTACTTTTGCAACCGCTTTAATAGTATATCGTAGTTTTCAATCAAACAACTAATCGCTAGATAATGTTTCAAACAATCGAAGTAGGGGTACATGGACCGGCCCGGGTTGATATTTAAACATACTTGTCCTATATTGCATCCAATTAGGGTTTATACTTGGGCCTTAATTGGGATTTTTATTGTGATATTCGGGACGAGTCAAGTTTTAGGCGCCGTTTCCGGGGATTCAAACGGTTGATTATTTTGAAAATATTGTTTGATGTTAATCTAGCTTTTACTTTTCGCTTTTGTGTTTGTGAATCTTGCTTGTGTTAGAGGAGTTTTGGTTCTTTTGAGTGTGTGCGGGGAGGTGTATGACCTGGAGTAATCGACACCTTTGGCGCCGCTGGACGTGAATCTCAACTGCACTCTCCAAGTCTTCGCTTGTGAGAGGGATCTAGTGGAAGCAAGAAGAAGGATATAAGAGGGAGGAAAACCACAAGTTTGTCTCGAAGAAGAAGTTGTAGTTGAGGAAGAGTTTGATTCCGAAGAGGAAGGAAGTGAAGCTGATATGACGGTTAATCAACATGCTCCAGCTGGAGCGGCCGCGGAGGAGTAACCAAGGACCATGGGCTACTATATGGCCCCACAGGCGGCGAATATTCAACCCGCCATTCGACATCCGCCCGTGGCCGCCAACAATTTCGAGATCAAGCCCGCCCTCGTCACCATGATCCAAAACAATGCACTGTTTTATGCGTTTAGCAATGAGTCTCCAAGGGAGCATGTTCAGAATTTCATCGAGCTTGTGGGAAGTTTGAAGATAAATGGTGTTCCCGAGGATGCTTTTAAGTTGAGGCTATTCCCCTACTCTCTAGCGGGAAATGCGTCTCGGTGTCTCAACAATAGACCGGCCCTCTCGATTACCTCGTGGGATGACATGCTCAACAAGTTTGTGACTTGGTATTGCCCACCTTCAAAGATGGCGGAGTGGCACAGGAAGATCACCCACTTTGAGCAAGAGGAAGATGAGACATTGAGGGATGCTTGGGAAAGTTCGTATGATTTCTTCCTCCAATGCCCACACCATGGATTCGAGGAGCAATTCCAGATTGAGACCTTCTATGACGGTCTCCACCAAGACGACAAGATTCTCATTGACTCCTTATGTCAAGGGATATTGATGAATATGACTCCACCCCAAGTGACCGAGTTGCTCGAAGACATGGCGTGTAAAGGGTATGATTGGGGTTTGACGAGATGTGGCAAGAGAAGCACTGCAAGAGGAGTGCAAAGTGTAGGAGCGAGTCCTCGGCTTGAAGCTAAGATTGATCGGTTGATTGATGCACTCCTAGAGGACAAGAAGCATGGGAAGAGACCGGTAATGGCGTGTGATTGGTGTTCGAGTACCAACCACGAGATCTTGGAGTGTCAAATAATGAAGGAGTCAAGCACCCCCGAGGAGCAAGTGAGTTTCATCGCCAATGCTAGGGGGAACAGCCCCTATAGCAACACTTACATCCCGGGGTGGCAAAATCATCCCAATTTCTCTTGGTCTCGTCCTACCAACCCAAGACCCCCAGTTTCCAAAGATCGACGGGGAATTATCAACCAAGGCCTACTTTCATTCAACAAAGGTCACAATTCCAAGGCTCTAACTTCCAATAACTATTCCAAGCTCAAGGTGGTTAAGGGTTCCAACAACCCGATAAGTTTGCAGAAATTGAAGACCTAGTGACCACCTTCGTGAGCACGAGCACTCAAAAGTTTGAGAAGATTGAGCATTTTATGGATATGGTAAAAATAAAGTTTACTTTGGTTGAGGCGGGATTGTGGAGCCATCAAGCAAGCCTTCAAAACTTGGAGGTTCAAAATGGCAATCTTGGCGGGATCCTCACCGAGAGACCAAGGGGAGTCCATCCATCTGAAACTATTGTCAACCCCAAAGATCAAAATGGTGGTTGCAATGCTATTCTTTTGAGAAGTGGGAAGGTGACCCCGGAGGTTGTTTCTAAGAAAGTGACTGAAGAAGAGAAAACTCCTCCAATGGCCAATGATCAAGAAGAAGTGCCTAAGAAGGCATTGTGAACGCCACCACAAGTGGCTGAGTACAAGCCTCCTCTACCTTTCCATGCGAGGATGAACAAGGATCGATTGAAGGCAAAATATGGTGGATTCATGGAGATGCTCAAGAAGCTCCGCATCATCATTCTGTTCTTGGAGGCTATGGTGCACATGTCGAGGTATGCCAAATACCTCAAGGGGATTCTCGCCAAGAAGCCAAAATATGAAAACCTCGCCAATGTCACCTTAGGCAAGGAGTGCTCTGCCTTCATCCTCAACAAGTTCCTAAAAATCAACCGGATCCAAGTAGTTTTACTATACCTCTTTGCATCAGAAATCATCATATAGAAAACTCCTTGGCGGACTTAGGAGCAAGCATTAATGTGATGCCTTACAAGCTTTTTAGAAAGTTGCATTTGGGTGAATTAAAGCCCGCTAGGCTTAGTGTCACATTGGACGATCGCTCTTTCATTAGTCCTAGAGGTATTGTGGAGGACATCCTTGTGAGAGTTGGCGATTTCTATTATCCGACGGATTTTGTTATCCTTGATATCATTGAAGATTCGGATATGCCTCATACAAGGGTGCCCCTTCCTTGACACCGCCAAGGCCTTAATCGATGATAATGAGGGAACTCTGATTTTTAGAGATGGAGAGGAGCAACTCACTCTTTCAATTGATCCTAAGGCTAAGAATGATGTTCTAAAGAAAATGTACTCGAGTGGTAGGATTGAAAGTGGAGATGAGCCTCTCATGGCGAACCCCGCTAGTGTTTGTGTTCCATTTGATTATGAGATGCAGGAAACCAAGGCGGGTACTAAGCCCGAAGGAAAGAAGAAGAGAGTGTGGAGGGATAAGTTGAATCCAACAATCTTTGAAACTCACAGTTTCACCCGAGTTCACGGTCTTAGCGACTGTGAACTGACTCCTCCGTCCGTAAAATGCGGGTTCGGCCTATAAAAGGAGCATCAACCCCTAATCTTCACATCACGCCGCCACCTCACCAGAATTCTCAGTTTCTCAATGGAAAATAGCAATTTCTTGGAGTTTTCAGTCAATTTAGGCAACTTCCGACCACCCATTTCAAAAACCAAACACATACCCATAATCCCCACCTCCGGACACCCCTTCGCCAAGTTTTGAGCCAATTTGGTTAAACGTTTTCCGGGGAGGGCGATTTCCGGGGAGCCTCTCAGGCTTGTTTTTCTGGGAATTTTTTGCGGCACACTCGCGTCCTCCTCACCTTCCTCTTTGACCCTACATGTGTCTCCAGGTTTGTTTCAAGCCTTTGCTTTGTCATTTTTGGAGAATTGGGTTAGAGTTCTTAGGTGAGGAGAATCGATTTAATTTTGCTTGAGTGAATGAAATTAGGCAAGGAGTTCGTCGAATAGGTTAGTTTGAATGATGAATTATTTGCATGTGGACTTTATTCAGCCTTGGTGGCCTTGTTGTGCATGAATTATGATAAATTAAGCGATTTTCCCACCAAATGCATTATGTTAGAATGATGATTGAATTCACTTTTGTGAATCGTGGTTGGTGGCCATCAAGGAATGATTTAGGTTTGATGTGTGATTTTGATAAACCTTGAAATGACTAGAAACATGTCTCGATGTGTTTCATTTGTGGATGTGCTAAATATTTTGAAATCCGGTCTTGTGAAAAGCCTTCAAAGGCATAGGACCTTAGTGGAATCCCAAGTGTGTGTGCGGGGGGGAGCTTTTCAACCCTTTGTTGTGAGATTGACAGATATTTCCACGTATGGTGTATGTTTTGGTTGTTTTGCAGGGTGGTTAAAGTGGATCACACGTATGTTCACTACCTGGTGAACCACGAGAAGTATAGTTCCAAATTCCACTAGTGGAGTATCGGTGAGGCGGGGCCTCATTGGGTATTAGACTGGGTAATCTTCAACATGTTCAGGTGTCGGGCAGCGATGCCAGGGGTCCTCAGTCATCCCCAGTGGCGTCGTCTCCTGGCGATTAACGAGCTCATCTACCACGAGCTCTGCGTGGTGAGCAAGCGGAGTCGCTGTTACGTGTAGTTCATGCTGGGGAGTGAGCAGCGTGTACTGTCTTATGATGGCTTTGCCCAGTCCATGAGGCTTGACCCCACACACATGAGGATGACAGAGAGACAGTACACAGCAGACTTCCACTACCATGCAGCCTTCCAGGCCATCTGTTGCCCAGAGCACCACGAAGACGAGTGCAAGGGCTCCAACACCAATGCAGTGAAGCTTTGGACTCCGTGGAGGATTCTGCAGACACTTCAGACGAAGTCTATCATCCCCAGTCTAATGTCAGGCCACATGATCACTAAAAGAGGGTTAATAGTCCTCCATACCCTGAACCGCCCAGCAGAACCACTCCATCTGGGATCAGTGGTTGCCACGACCTTCGCCAAATGCCAAGGGCGGGATCGAGTTTGATACGATGCATTTGGGGTCATCATCACGAGGCTAGCCCGACACTTCGAGGTTGATGTGACGAGGTGCTCCATCATCGACCGGACTGAGCCATTCCCTTTGGAGACACTCTACAACATGAAGCTGGTGCTCCAGGGAGAGCGAGGGATTGAATTCCTCGAGGGACTTTGACCTTCGGGCGCTCTGAGGCCACAGGTCGACCCTACTCTACTGGAGCCTGACAAAGAGGTCCCTCAGCCAGAGCAGCCACCTACCAGAGCTACAGGCCGCCGTCATTGCACCGCACCACCACCACCACCATCATCATCCGGACTTGTTCCTTACTCCTCCAGAACCCACTTTGAGCAGCGAGTGGATCGCCTCGAGGAGCAGTTTGTGGGAGTCACCACTCGGCTCGACCGATCCACCGACCTCTTGGAGATGATTGCTCATGCCAGGGCGTCCTTTGGGATGAGGAGGAGTGATCTTGGATCCACGACGAGGTAGCCGACAAGTGAGACATGTGGCAGAGTCGATTTCTTTCGCCCTACTTCTCCACTTGAAACTCTAAACTCTGTTTATTTTATTTTTATTTTCTCTTTCTTTAGTGTGTGTGACCTAGTAATTTGTGAGTTTTTATTTCCTTTGAATCTTGATGAGAAACTTTGTTATCTGTAATAACATCGCCTCGAGCGAGAATGTGCGTGTGTTTATGGTTTGTTTTGTCTTCCCTTTGAAGCTCA
Source organism: Linum tenue (assembly GCA_946122785.1). Classification (NCBI taxonomy): domain Eukaryota; kingdom Viridiplantae; phylum Streptophyta; class Magnoliopsida; order Malpighiales; family Linaceae; genus Linum; species Linum tenue. The sequence continues at coordinate 34,850,998 of CAMGYJ010000003.1, forward strand.
AACATTCTACCCTGGGAAATTGTCCAACTTTCATTCACCAAGCCATGCGGTAACATTGTTCTACCCCCTATTTTACGCCATTGAGGGCATTGTCGAGCTTAAGTGTGGTGGGTAGTTTATTATTATGCTTGGTTGTGTGATTAAGTGTTTGGAGCCTTGATGTCTGCCCAAATTTTTTTGAAAATTTTGAGGGTCCAAGCAATGCATGATCAAAATGGCCGGTTGGTGGGTGAATCTCGTGTTTATTTGGCATTTATCTTGAATTGTTGCATGTGATCGAGTGCATCCTATTATGATGATCGAGAGTGCATAAGGTTTGTGCAAAAAGCTTAGTTCTCATGTGTGCTTAAATGAATGGATGTCTTGACTTGGTTACTCTTTGATCACAATTGCCCTGCATAGAAGTTTGTGAAATTGGAATAGATGATTGGGTGGCTTGGTAGCCATGTGAGATTTGTGCCGAACGTTTTTTTTTCATGTGTAATAGATCCTTCTCGCCATGGTGTGTAACATTCACCGTTGTCACTTGTGAGTATGATGGAGGCATAGGATTAGTCCACGCCCAAAAGTTGATTGTTTCGGAACATTTTATCCCTTAGTCAACCCATTTGAGCTGTGTGACTTTAGGGGTCATTCTAATGTTAGGAGCTTTGTGCTTGTTGACCTTAATGGTGATTGAGATAACGAACCCTCATCCTTTCCTCGTTCCAAACTGTGAGTCATCCTTGTGTCTCAGAGTTCTTGCTTGTCAGCTCCATTGAGGTTCTACATAGGTGGTTTTGCACGGTTCTTGCTAGAAATGAAAAGGTAGTGTTGGAGGAAAGTTCTTTATGGAGACCATTGTTTGTTAAAGGATAAGTGGCATGTGTTGTACTCTCTAGTACCCCCCTCGAAAAAAAGATCAAAAGAAAGAATAGAAACGGAAAAAAGAGGTAATAAACGGGGTAAATAAAAGTTGAGAGTGGCCACAAAACTCTAAGTGTATGTTCTAAGAAGGGTTTCTTGGTACTCAAGCCATTGAAACACCTAAATTGTTTGATGACATCCTTCACTATTATGATGGAAATGTGACCGAGGAGTGTGCTTAAATGAAGTTCGTGATTGGTAGTGGTTTGGAAGGGATAAGTGTAGTTTTTGGCTGATGCTAGTGGCTGTTGATTGTAGGAAAAGGTTTTCAGTCAAAACCATAGAACCTTTGGTTTTAGGTTGAAGATGTAGGACCTCATGCCGTGTTTTCCACCACCCTAAAGGTCTTTCCCCATGTCCAAGACAATTTCCAGTCATTTGAACCCGTGTCTAAGACCTCCGGACAAGCTAGTGATGACAACATCTCGTGAACTCTAGCATTTTGAGGTTGCCGCCATGGTGGAGAGACGATAGGGTTGAGTGTTGATGGTTGTGCACATCTTTTTAACCAAAAAGGTCCTGACCGCACTGGTTGAGAGTGAGTGATTCATTCTTGTTTTGCATGTTCATATCTTAACCCGGTGATGACCTTTGTCACCTTTTCGTTTGTTCCTTGGAATTGAGTTCTATGCATGGTTAGTTGTGGTTGATGAGTAGTCCATTCGAAACTTGCAGTGATTTGTGAATAGGGTGAGAAATTTTCATTTGCCCATTCTTGATGCATTTGAATGTCGTTTGTGGTGGATGCCTGTATTGCTTGTGGCGGTTCATGTGTTAATGCCAAATAGCCATTGAGATTCACCATTTTGTGCCTTTTGATTTTTCCCCAAGTTATTTTGTTAGGTTGAGATATCACCTTGGTTGAAAATGGTTTGCTTGGGGACAAGCAAACGTCTAAGTGTGGGGTAGTGATTCAGGCTTAATTGTACACTTTTTACCCCCGGTTTCCTTAGTTGTTGGAGACATTTTTACTCATGAGGTTTGGTTTTACGCTGGTTTTGTCTCATTTTTGTGCATTTAAGTCTATAGCAGGTGGAGCCAACCCCGGATTCGAAAGTTGGACGAAAAGGCACAAAATCGGGTCAAAGGATGGGAGTAGTAGCAAATCACGGTGGAAGTAGTGAATTCACGGTCAGGGAGATCGTGAACTAGAGACACAAACTGTGAACTTCCTGGAGTCCAGGGACATTTTTGCTCTAACTAGATTCAAGCTAGTTCACGGACGTAAGACCGTGAACCCAAGCCACTGACCTTGAACTGAATAATTGATGCGGAGCATTTTGGCCCGAGATCACGATCCCCGCTTTGAGTTCACGACGTGAACTGGGACCGTGATGTGAGCCCGACCTGGGTATAAAAAGGGGTTTGAGCTGAAGTAAAAGGGGGGAGACCTAGTGTAAGAAACTTCTTCTTCAGATTTCTAGAGTGAGAAAGTGACTAACCATAGAAGAGAAGAAGCTAGGGTTTCATCTTCAAGTAAGGTTTTGGGAATTCCTTCCCCAAAGGAGGATCTCTTCAATACAAGAAGCAAAGCTAGCATCTCCATGATGGTTTCCCTTCTTTTATCTTGTGTTTTCCCTTCCCCTAGCATGGAGTAGTTCCTTATTTCACTTGGGTGTTTGTAAACCCTAGCTACAATTATGTGAATGTTTGTATGAGTTGAATGATTTATGTGTGGATGTGTTTTAATATGAATTTAGATGTATTTTCATGGAAGATTGTGTTATGTGTTTGCCTATCAATCTATCATTCTAACCTAGGTAGAAAGAAACCCCCCTTTCTTTGAAAGAGACTTGTAAAGCTGGGTTTTCTTAGGCAAATCTTGTCTCCTGCCTGGGTTAATGTAGGGAGAACCCTCTTTGTTCGTATTATCACCTAGGGTTGGTTGTAATTTGGTCGTCTGAACTCCGATTCGAGGGTGAAGTCTTGGCAACCCTTAGTTAATAGGTCAAGAGAGCTACTTTGGTGGCTTAAATCGAATTCCCTTGACCTAGTGACCGAGAGAGTGGCGTTTGTTCACTTGTTGCACTTTCCTATGGTTTATAACCTCCTTACCACACGTGTTCATTCGATCCAACAAGTCATAACTGCTAGCTAGGGGCAGCAACACCCGAGTGAAGCCTTCTCTATTAGTGTCAAATCCAATTACTTTTGAAACCGCTTTAATAGTACATTGTAATTTTCAATCAAACAACCAATCGCTAGATACTGTTTCAAATAATCGAAGTAGGGGTACATGTACTGGCCCGGGTTGATATTTAAACATACTTGCCTTATATTTCACCCAATTAAAGTTTATACTTGGGCCTTAATTGGGAGTTTTATTGTGATATTCTGTACGAGTTATCAAGTTATCTCCAACTGAGATTGACCATAATCAGCATGAAGGGAAGTGCTTCAATTGCGATGAAAGGTTCACCTTCAGCCACTAGTGCGACAAACCGAACTTGATGATGTTAGTGAGACACTAGGAGGACAAGGCAGAAGAATGGGCGGCTATAGAGGGCGAGGAGAAGAAGGAAAAATAGGCTTAACCTTGAGGTCAAGGTTGTTCCGAAATGAGGAGGGATGATAGAAACATAATTGTTTGCTTGTTTGGTCATTTGGGGTTATTTATCATTTCTTCACGCTTTGAGACACTTACGGATTATTTTGGAGTTTTGGGAATAATTAGGGAGTCTTTCATTAATTCGTATTAGTTGGGTATGAAAAGGTTCTTTTCAGTGATATATTCTATAATTAGTGGGATTAGTCATTAAACAATTATAGAGCAAAAATTCCCCAAATCCTAATCTTCCTCTCTCTCTCTCTCACTCGCTCTTTACCGTGTTTCCCTTCCTCTCCCAAGGTTGTTGCCGCAACACTCTTTCTTCCTCCCTATCCTTTCTAAATCAATCCCTCAATCTCCATTTTTAAGTCTAAGAGGGAGATCAATCCCTAATTGATCCCTTAGTTCCCAATCCCTATATAAAACCAACTCTTTGGTTCTATTAGGCGAGATCAACTAGTGTCTAAAAACTTGGGTTCATGACACTTTTGCACTAGCCAGGGCTACTTTTGGCTCACTATCAAACTCATCCTTGATGTGGAAACATTCTAGAATCGTTCTTAGGTGTGTGAAAACATCATAACCATTAGTAGTTATAGATAAGTCCTTAGAGAATTCTAGAGAGTATATATTTTTATAGATTCTAAATCTTAAAATTATAATTATCGTATCCTCAAGTCTCCAGAGTTGAACTTCAGTTTATTATTTAGCTAATTTTGTTTCGGGTTCGATACTTTAAACAACTAAAACTAACAACGAACTTATAAAATTGACTAAGAGTTTCAGATGAGAAAGCTTACTTAGGATATGATTCCCCCTAGCCACTAGCCAGATTGGTGATTAAGGGTTCTTAACTTCTCTTACTATTGTGTTCATGATACGGAGATTCATTAACAAACCTTGAATCTCGATTAAGAATTCAATACCCTCTTGAGTGGATGGCTTACAGGGACTATATCCTCAACTAAGGCAACATACCAAGGAAACTTGACCTAGACTCACCCTATTGGATTATCACCCAACACAAAGTAGTTGATATACTCATTTTCGTGCAATCCACCCCGTGCTTCTAATCAATGATTGCTCTAACCAATCTAATCATATATTCTCTCTCCTATGTCAAAATAAAAATTATCAATACTTGATCAAGGCACAAGTAAGTCATGAAATATGCTTCGATTGTATATTAAAATGAGTTTAACAAGTTAGAATACTCATACAATTACCAATTCAATAAAACATGGCTAGGATTTCTCATACTCAAGTGAAAACTAAGTTTACTTCTAGAAAGAGAAGAAAACACAAAGGACATGAAGAATAACTTCATGATGACTTTATTCTTCTTATGATCTTCAATCTCCTCTTCCAATCTTGTTCCTTGAGCTCTAATGGGGAAGAAATCGTTCAATTTCCCTCCAAAGACTCTCTAGGATCGCACTCTTTTTAGGGTTCGTCCTCTTTGCATTTTGCAATCTAAAAACTCATCTCCCTAAATTTTGCTAAAATCCTATTTATGCCGAACATAATGAAAATCACGGTCAAAGTCACGACTGCGATATTTGGGATTCTGGTCTTGACCTTCCAAAACATTGCACTTCATTTAGTTGCTTCAAGTAAATCACAATACACCTGAGAAAGTCACGATCATGATTTTGTTGACTATGTCTATGACTTTCATGTGAAGTTGCTGAGAACTTTGCACAATCCGACACTAGGTTTTCATTGTCGTGACTACGTTGATGTTGGATGTGACTTTCTCCTTTGGTCTTCCTCGATTCCATTTTGGCTACCAAATGCCCCTAAACTTCTTTCTAAGCCTACATCACATGTTAGGATCTTAAATATGGTAAAATAACACAAACTAGCGTAGAATCGGCTAAAGAGAAAGTGATTTCAAGATAAATGTCAAGAAATGATCAAGTATTAAGGGGTAAAATATGTACAAATCAGCACGTAATAGTATACATCCAAAATACAGAGAGCAATAAGATCTCTAGAGAGAGTTCATTCATACTTAAGAGTTTGACTGAAGGCTAACTTAGCTCTCAAACAAGACTTGAGTGCTAAGGTCACACAAAAGAGCTAGTTTGTGACAAATGTGATTGAAAACAAATGGGGTTGAATATATCTACCGGAACTACCACTAAAAATTAAAATGTAAAACTTCGGGACCTATCCTTTTGTTTTTTACAAAATGTTCAGTTTATGGACTCCCTCGATTTTTTTTTTATTTAAACGGAGATGGATTCTCTCGTGAAGTTAGCTCAATTCTAATAATATCAAATATCAACCACTCGTAAACTAACCATGGTTTGTAAAGTCATATTGAAAGCAAAATGGTATTTAGTAGTACAATGGTAATTTAGTCAGTAGCATTTCGCTATTAAGATAGAACTTAAATAGGATAATATATTCTACTCATATAATACTAACCGAAACAAAGCATTATATAAGAGAGTTGTTATTTGCCGCCCGCTAGATTACTATTGCTGCCCACAATTATGTGAAAATTTATCATTCTACCCCTAATAAAATCCTAAATCCTCTAAACCCCTAACCTTTCACTCTCCTCCCGGCTTCGCGCATTCCTATCCCACCGTCTACTCCGATCGCCGCCCTCAATTATTTAAAAAAAAAGAATTACCTAATTATACTCAGTTGGTGGATACAAACACAAAGATTAAGAATAACCTAAAATAATTATATTGAACGTAAACTTTGCATTGTTAATTAGGGAAATTAATCACCTTAATTAAATAAAAACAATTACCTTAGTTAAAATCCATGGTAGTTGGGAAAATAAAATTGGACGTGATTTTCTTGGACGTGGGTTTTCGTTGTTTTTTTCTTTTTTTGAATTCAGATTCCCTCCCTCACTTATCTTAATAAAAAAATTCCCATAATTAATTTTTTACAAAAGAAAAAGTCACCGGAGGAGACCGTCCGAAGCCGGGTTTTGGAGGCCGGAGACCTGCCCAAAGCCGGGTTACGGAGGTCAGCGAACCGTCCGAAGCTGGATTTCGGAGGACAGCTATGTGTCCAAAGCCAGGTTTCGGAGTTCAGCCACCCGTCCGAAGTTGGGTTTCGGAGGCCGACGACCCATCCGAAGCCGGGTTTCGTGCGCCGGCAACCCATCCGAAGTTGGGTTTCGGAAGATGGTTACCCATCCGAAGCCAAGCTTCGTACCATCACCAGCAGTCCGAAGCCAGGATTCGTACCATGTATTTTTAATTTTTTTTTCATTTACCGTAATTATAATTAAATGGAATTACACTTTGTTTTTCGGTGGTAAATTTTGTTTCCTCTAATTCTTTTGATTGCAATCAAAAGAGGGGGGAAATGTTTAAAAAATTATATAAAGAAACGGAGAACGGGCGACAACTAGGATTAAGGAAGTTATAAGATAAAAAATAATTAATAATCCATAATTTAATAAATAATTGCCGGAAGTTATAAGATAATATATATATATATATATATATATGGGCAGCTCTACGGTGCCCAGGGCAAAATCCGGGGTAAGGAAAATTACCAAATGCATCACGAAGCGTTTATGGTGACTTCTACGGACTTCAACCTAACTGTACCCGGTTTAATGATAGCGATTAAGAGGTTAAACCCTATGGATACGACCCGCCGCCCTAACCAATTTCCAGTCTCCCTTCTACGATCCCTCATTCGCCTTGGAGGGTCCCCTCTAACTCTAAGTTCGAAGTTCGATCATAAGCTGCCTATCAAATCTGAAATCTCCAACAAAATCATCGTTTCGAAACCCAAATCCTTTTATTATTTGATCCACATTCGATTTAGCTCCCTATTCAATCTCAAATCCCCAACATCATCATGTTTCATACGCCAAATCTATGTATCCACATTCGAAGAGAAGATCCCCATCCAATATGAAATCCTCACATAATTATCGTTTTGAACCCCAAATCCTTTATCCACAAATCGACGTTTTGTTCATCGCCATTTTATTTCCGTGCGGAATTTACTCGCCTTTCTCTTTCTAACACGATTACGGCGACCATGTCTATTATTGTGTTCATCAAACTTTTCGTTTGCAAAAGAACCCTTGAAAGAGATTTGCTAACCCTAGGGTTCATGTCGCTAGTGCTTTGTCATCTTGTCTTAGCGTTATTGTCATTTTCTCGAAACTTCTATCACTCGGTGAAATTAAGGTTTCCTGATATGCAGTGTTCGTCTCGCCCAGAGGATGAGGAAGGAGATGAAGAAGACCTAATTTGATTCGAATCAGATGGAGAGGTCTCCTTAATTTGTGTTTATGTATTAACGGTGCGTTTAGGACTAATTCTAGTTGGACTGGGTCTGATCACTGATTTTTGCAGGCTTTTAAATAACATTCAAACGTGGGCTTGTACATGGACCCATGACACCTAGTTTGTTGATAATAGATACTGAGTTCCGGATTGTCATTAGGTTGGGCCTTTGATAATTGTCTATCTCAGACTCTCAGTGGCGATTCTTTGTTTTACTTATTTTCATCTGCTTCTGCTTCTAAAATCCTGATCATTCATTGAGTTCACGCAATTTAAACATAATTCTGTGTTCCATCTTTTTTGGAATTTAGTAAATGCTAGCGTGTCTCTTTACACATTTAGCGGTACGAGGTAAACTACAATCCGCCCAATTTAACTCTTCATTAATTGAGATCCCATTCCACTCTCTCACCGATTTCCCCTCTTTATGCAATGCACTCGTACATAACAAACCTCTTGTAGACTAATTAGAGGCTTGTGGTTGGATACTGAGTGAGGATATTTTTTGAATTTATGTTTTGAAACGAAAGTTAGAGTTTCACTTTTGAAGTACCTATGTACTTTAGTTGGGCAAGTATTTTCAAAATGTAAAATTTTATCAGCGTATAGGTATACGATTGTTGTATAAGGTGTTGATGTTAAAGGAAATGGGTACTGACTGCTTAGGGTATTAGGTTGTTGATGGTATAGAGTATATGGTATATGGGTAGGTTATAAGGTGTTGATGGTTTAGAGCATATGGTATCGATTGGTTAAAGGGTGAGGGTAGGTGTTGTCTTATTTTTTCTCGATTATATATTTTCTTTATATTTGCTTATAAATGCTGATCATGCCTTAATGAGAAGACATAATTCGTTATATCTGCTTATAAATGCTTTATATCTGCTTATAAATGATGATAATTTATTGTTTGATTTGAACCTGCGTGTTTTTGCTCCGAATGATTTTGTAGTGGCGTGGTAAAGACAATCCGTCCAATTTAACTCTTCATTAATTCTCCCTTTTCTTTTCTGTTTTGGTAGAATAATTACCCCTTTTCCACTCTCTCAGTCCCCGCCGAAGTTGAAACAATCCCCTGTGATATATTTATCGTTCATTTTAACCCTTCACTTAATAAGAAAGCGAAATTATGAAAGATGGTCATCAATGTGATGTAGCTTAATTGGTTAATTGTCTCTTATTTGCTTAGTCAATAAAGTAGAGGTTTGTGGTTCGATACTTAGTGAGTATCAATTTTTAATTTTCAAGAGCAGACTACAAGTTTCCATCGATCGGAAGCTCATTGCCATTAGTAGGATGCTTTTTCATAGTCCGATGTGGGACTTGGCTTGGCGAACTCGGGGAATTGATATAAAGCAACCATAGGATGGAAGAAGATAGCTACGGCAATAACTCTATTTTCCACGGGGTTGTCAAAAGGTATCGATCAAGGCTTTCCTTGAGTTTGATTGCAGGGACGCCCCATCTATAGTAAGGGGCCTTTTCAATAAGGCTCGCGCTAGGCGCTCCACTTTTTGAAAAGCAAGTTATAATTTTAATTTATCAGCGTATAGGTATACGATATTGTATAAGGTGTTGATGGTTTAGAGTACATGGTATTGGGTTAGTGTATTGATCATCTCCATCCCTAAAATAAGATATTGTATAAGGTTTTGATGGTTTAGAGTATATGGTATTGGGTTAGTGTATTGATCATCTTCATCCCTAAAATTGAACAACAATTTCTAAACGAGGTCCCTACCGCCACATCATCAATTTTAGCAATTCATCACTTAACAATTTCTATTCATCTACATCCCTACATTATGCTAGTAATTGCCAAGGTGGGTTCCATTTTATATTTCAAAGGAAACACTTATTATAAATTGAAAGTTGGGGATGGAGATAGAAGAAGGTGTTGTTGGTATACAGTATAAGGTCTTGAAGGTTATGGACGTATAAGGGAGGAGCAAGGTGTTGATGGTTTAAAGTATATATGTTATTGATTGGTTACGGTATAAGCCTATAAGGTGTTCTTATTGTTGTAGAGTATATGATATTGATTGGTTCGTGTATTAGGGTTTGGTTTAGGGTTTAGGGTTTCAAGTTAGAATAACATAAACAAGTTCAATAGAGTAATGTTCGTAAACGAAAAAGTTAGTTAATCTACAAATTCAGACTATTTATAAAAGTACATCCCCATTTCCCACTGTCAATTCCTAAACTTTTCCCTTAATCCGATGGTGAAATACCTTCGATCCTCGTTGCGTGCGTGTCACCCAATCAGATATTGCCGAATTCGGAAAGTCGCTTTTGCCCATAACCAATGCTGGCGTTACCAAGGCCGAGGCAGTGGTAGGGACTGTAATTTTCAGTAAATGTGAAGGGAGGGAAAGTAAAAGTAATTACGAGTCAATCTTTAAATTCGTTAATCAGTGAAGGAGAGACTGTGCTCCGATCCCTGAAAAGAACCCTTTCTTCCATCTTCTCAATATGAGACTCCGAAAACCATCTCCTGCTGCTGTTCGTTCCTCCTCCTCTCAATCCCTGAAAAGAACCCTTTCTTCCATCTTCTCAATATGAAACCCCGAAAATCAACTCCATCCGCCTCTCGTCCTCCTATCCCATGCTTTATTTTCGGGTGCAGTGGTAATGATGAGACTGCGTATTATTTTAGATCTCATTTCCTTTCATTATGTCATTGTTAGATCGTGACTGTTAAACTAAATCCTTCGTTGTATTGTTTCTCATTTTCTCTCCATGCAGGGTCTTTGTTAGAGGCAGGGAGGGGAGCAATGACAATAAGTCGTCGTCTGAATATAGCCAGAAGAATCATCACATGTTGTTGCGATTCCATAATAGGTGTTGTGGAACCCTACTTCATGTGGTGATTCTTCTGCGCCATATTGACGCGTACTTGTTGATCATGCTCCCAAAATGTATACAAGATAGGAAAGTTGCCATATGTATAATAGGATAAAATAGTTAGGGAAAGTACAGCTTTTTGTTTTTGTTCGACTCTATGTAACATTTGTTTATGTTTGTATACTGTTTTGTGATTTTTTCTTCTGCTTCTCTCTTCGCTTCCATGGCGGCTTCCAAAAGTGTTTGAGATCTTCTAAATATGCGAGGGATCCTCCACTCCCAATAAAAATACTGTACTTTGTACTATTAGCGTTTGAGATCTTCTAAATCTGCAGGGGATCCTACACTCCCAATAAAAATACTGTACTTTGTACTTTAGCGTTTGAGATCTTCTAAAATCTGGAGGGGATCCTACAGTCGCAATAAAAATACTGTACTTTATTTGTTGACTACTGACTCCATTTTTAGAAGTCTTTACGATTGGGCCAACCGGATTTTTTGCCGGATTTCGAACTCTGCTCCTCTGTAGCCACATGCTCTACACATTTAATGAGTGCTCAAAATTAGTGCAAAAAATACGATGTAATAATTGAATAAAAAAAAACTAGTTCTCAAGATTATTCAACTGAAATGTTGCACATGATTTATCTAGGGTCGTTTGGATGTGGAAATTTTAAAACGTTGAAATTTGTCTGAATTTCCATGTTTTACAAAACCAAGGAATTGACTTGTGGAAATTGAAAAAAAAACTCACGTTTGGATAAGGTTTAGTTTGTGAGAATTGATGGTATGAAATTTGGAAAAAGAAGTAAGAAAACGTGGTAATGTCAAATTACTAGGGGGAGGTGTAGTATTCTCAATTACCATCAAGTGCTTACAAATTGCCATCAAGTGACCATTAATGAGTGCATAAATTAAACGACACCGCAAGAGCCAACAGTCTTCTTATATACCAAACGACTCGGCATAGGAGGACTTCCAGTTTCAGTTCAAGTTTCCAACACCGAGCAAATATATGGTCCCAAATGCCACTTTAGCAACTTTAGGGGTCGTTTGGAAGTTGTGATTCTTCAAATTGATGTATTAGGCCAATTAGTGTATTATCATTTGATGTATTGATTCAATGCATGTATTAGGAAAATACTTTGTTTGGAAGGGCAACGATGAAACAAAAAGTAGGGTAGACAATCCCTCATTAACAATCTCACCTTTTAGTAGAGATTTATAATCATTCATTTTGAGTGATTGTAGGTGGGCCCAACAAAAAGGTAATGCATGTATTCTAACTCAAAGTGAACCAAAAAAACGACTTAATCTTATCATTACATGTATTTGCTAAATACCTCACTTCAAATCTCAACCTCCAAACGACCCCTTAACTATATATCAATTGTGACCGTGGGTCCTACTTAATTTTCGTTGCAATTCAATATTAATTGGTGAGTGTATTATATTAATTTGAGTGCATCTCTCAAGTTGTTTTTTGTCGTTGTTTTATTCGAATTATGTAAGGTGTTGATGGTTTAGTGTATATGTTATTGATTGGTTCGTGTATTAGGGTTTGGCATTGCCAATTGCTAAAGGTTGGTTTAGCAATGGGATGGAGATGCTCTAAGGTGTTATTGTTGTAGAGTATATGGTATTGATTGGTTCGGGTTTAGGGTTTAGGGTTTAGGGTTTAGGGTTTAGGGTTACAATTACATGTACCAAATCGGTAGATTAATTTTGGCAAAACGAAAAAGTTATTTAATCTACAAAGCCAGTCTAAAAGCACATCCCCATCTCCCGCCGTCAATTCCTAAATTTTCGTTTAATCCGATGGTGAAAGAGCTTCAATCCTAACCGCGGCGTGTCACCCAATCAGATATCGCCGTTTTTGGAAAGTCGCATTTGCCCCTAACCAGTGCTGACGTTACCAAGGCCGAGGCAGCGGTAGGGAGTGTGATTTTCAGTAAATGGGAAGGGCTGGAAAGGCAAAGTAAATTTATGAGCTCATTTATAAATTCTTTAATCAGAGAGGGAGAGACCATGCTCCGAAACCCAAGAGGCACTCATCTCCTGCTGTTGTCCGTTCCTCCTCTCAAATCCCTGAAAAGACCCCTTTCTCCCATCTTCTCAACCCCGAAAATCATCCCCATCCGCCTCTTCGTCCTCCTGTCCATGCTTTATTTTCGGGTGCAGTGGTAAAGATGAGACTGCGTATTATTTTAGATCTCAGTTCCTTTAGTTATGTAATTGTTATGACTGTTAAACTAAATCCTTCATTGTATTGTTTCTCCTTTTCTCTCCATGCAGGGTCTTTGTTAGAGGCAGGAAGGGGAGCAATGACAATAAGTCGCCGTTTGAATATCGCCTGAAGAATCATCATATGTTGTTGCGATTCCATAATAGGTGTTGTGGAACCCTACGTCATATGATGGTTCTTTTGTGCGACATTGACGCGTACTTGTTGATCATGCTCCCAAAATATATACAAGAGGGAAAATTTGCCATATGTATAGTATAAAAGTGGGAGGAGGGAAAGTAAATTGTTTTGTTTTTCAAGATTTGTACTTTTAGTGTTTGAGATCTTAATAATATATCGGTGAGGGATATTTCACTAAATAAAAATACTGTATTTTATTTCTTGATTACTGCCTCCATTTTCAGAAGTCCTCTGTCGGCGCATGCTCTTGTCATTTCACGCCCAAATTACATGTCATAATTTTAGTGGCCAAAAGTAAGTAAATTTATAAACAAGTAAAAAATCCGATCTAATAATTCAATAAAAAAAAACGAGTGAGAAAAATAATTCAACTGAAATGTTGCACATGATATATTTAGGGAAAAACCTCCAGGTCGAATTCAATCAAATCCATCCGAACTAAATAAAACGACACCGTAGCAGGCAGTAGTCTTCTTATAAACCAAAGAGACACACCGTTAAAACGACACACAAGTAAAACGACACCGCAGATGGCAACAGTCTTCTTATAAATCAAACGACGCCGCTTCAAGCTGATACTGGCAGTCTTCACATAGTCCATTAGTCCTAATCCGAATAGGATAAGGACGTCCATCTTCACTCCAAGTTTTCAACAATCCTTAGTTTGCTACTTCTTGTAACAGGCCTCTTCTTCAAAATCGATAACGACGATTTTTGACGTACACAAATATTGGATGCAACTGCATTGTGTAGACACGAACAATTATATCTTATTCTTACCCTAGGTTGCTCATAATCGTCGTCATCGTCATTTTCATCATCGTCATTTTCATCATCCGATGGTCCTGACCCAGTACATGTTCTTGCATTATGATTGGTAGAACCGCACTTACTGCAATGCTTTTGCCTTCTCTTCTGTACTGTTTCCGACTGATCTTGAGTGGTGGGAGGATCAACATCGTTGTCATTGCCACCGCCACCTTCTTCCGAAACACCATCATTCGGGGCATCACCGTTTGAGGTTGGCTTCACATAGCCAACAGGATGTGGGCATCGGGTCCTATAGTGGCCAAATTCCTGGCAATTGCTACACTGTCGTGGTTCTCCTTTCTTCCGTTTAGATTTTTTAGATCCCGAACCTTTAGCTTTGACTTGTAATGGATCCAACAAAATTTCATTCGCCTTCGGCCTATTAATGCCGGGTATGTCCACGTTGCCAGTGTCCACCATGTCCAACTGTTCACATAATGATTGAATTCCCTCACGAGCAATCTTGAAGCACTCACTAGATTTTGCCCCTTTTAACATTAGTTGTAAGCTGTGTTGTTGAATAGTACCATACCTGATTGACACAAGATTTTATACAAAGTGAGTAAAATTAATGTTCACCTAGCTTCGAACCAATACTAAAAAAAAAAAATTAAAAGTGATAGTCATGGCAAACCTCAATGCGAAAAGTTGCGATTCATCTAGTCTGCCCGGTTCGTCCAAGCTCTCTAGTGTCTTCGGCTTCTTTGACCATCTTCGACGTACTAGGCCTTCAGGAAGTTCCAGTATGCTCTCTTCTTTCAGTACAAAAATCATATGACGACATGGTATTCCCATATAATTGTAGTGATTACAACTACATTCCATTGCAAAGGGTTCAACTGCGTACGAGACTTGAAATACCTTAGCCATGCCAGACACCTTGACCTTGTACACTGACACGCTAAAACACAACACCTAACAATGGCCAAGTGTAACCAATGAAAGGGACTGCAGTATAGGCAAGTTTAATTATCAACCCGGGGTCTAGATCTACTGCTTACTCCGTGATTCTCTATTATCTAGCAAACTAAGTCGAGTGATTGTTGTGAAAAGTAAAAGCAACAAGAAAGCAGTAAATGGTTCGGGTTTCTAAAGCAGGTAAGAGTCACTCGGGATTGAGTCCCCCTAGCCCCTTACTTAGGTTCAATTGCAATTCCCTGGGTTGATTTACTGTTGATTAGACTGCGGAAGATCCGACAGTAGCTTGGAATCTCTTAAGCTGACCAAGCCCTCTCAGTCTAACTACCCGGCAGACGACTAGTCTTCACCAGGATAGAAAGCTGAGGCTATGAACACAGAACTCCACTACTGGAGCCAAGAACACCAGTACAAAGCAGTAAACTGGCTAACTCTCGTATAGCCAACCTCCTACTATCGAATGAAGAGGCTCTAACAACCTAATCAGATTCTATCTATCTCAGGTTGAAGCAGAAATTGATAAAAGCTTATCAGACTCAAATCAATTCATGAAACATGCGTCATTCGATTAAAATCAAACAGTAATATCCTTCCCAAGTCATTACAATCAAATCCCTAACACAAGGAACTAGGGTTCTTCATACCCAAGTGAGAGAAGGGTTCTACTCCATAGAGAGAGAAGAGAAAACAAGAATCGGATTAGTCATACTCATAACGATGAGGATAATCTGCTCCGGGACGATGATTTTCACTCCTATGACGATCTCCAAGCTCGATTCGATGAAATCCAGCTCTAAGACAGCTTCTAGGATGAGTTCTTCGCACTTTCTCTCTCTATGGCTCTGTTTTTGCTCTGAAAACACTATTCTCCCACTTTTGGCTCGGATTAGGCACTAAAACCGGTCTCCCCGAGTTGCACGGGCAGGTGCACGGCCGTGCACCACACCATTCTGGCCGTGCACCCTCAAAACGCACCGTTTCATTTATTTGGAGCTCAGCCTTCTTGCACGGCCAGGCGCACGGCCGTGCAAGTCTCGAATGTGCCCGTGCATCGGCTCGGCCAGAGGCGCACGGCCAAATGGCTCATGTGCACGGCCGTGCAGCCTCCTGGTCTGCCCGTGCACTCCCCAAAACAGCTCGTCCTTCGTCCGTTCTTCGTCCAATCGACCCCAGACTCGCTCCTAAGCCTTCATTCACGTACTAGGACCTGAAATAACACAAACAA
This sequence comes from Linum tenue, assembly GCA_946122785.1. NCBI lineage: Eukaryota > Viridiplantae > Streptophyta > Magnoliopsida > Malpighiales > Linaceae > Linum > Linum tenue. Next base: position 34,866,954 of record CAMGYJ010000003.1, read on the forward strand.
GCACAACCTAGCATGAAATCGGCCTAAAACACGAGAATCAACACCTCAAACGGTGTAAGTATGAGGGTAAAAACATGTGTAAATGACGGTCTATCAAACTCCCCCACACTTAACCGTTTGCTTGTCCCCAAGCAAACCAAGTCAGACACTAGGTAAGCTTACATATTTCAATCAACCAACATTGGGGACAAGTCATAAAGGCACAAAACACGTGAATCGCACTGGTTCTCAAACATCAATACATGCACAACCTCAATAACAACCTGGACAACCACCACAAAGGACATTCGAGTGCAGCAAATCGAGTAAAGGAAGAGTCTCCCTTCTGTTCACTGGCCAACCTAGACTTGATTCAACCACTTACTCAAAACAGTCAACTCATGCATCCAACTCAAGACATCAGAATAGAGACCGAGCAATCTAGGTCCTCACCGGGGTACAAGAGCATATAGAAAATGAAAATGAATCACTCACTCTCGACCAGTGGGGTCAGGACAATTTTGATGCGAAAGATGCGCATGCTATTTCTCTCAATCCCTATCATCTCTTCACCATGATGGCAGCCTCTAAATGCTAGAGTTCACATATGGGGTGTCACCACTAACTAATCAGGAGGTCTTAGACACAGGTTCAAATGACTGGCTAGGGTCTTGGACATGGGGAAAAGGCCTTTTAGATGGTGGAAGTATTCATAGCAAAAGGTTCCACATTTCCCAAACACACAAACACAGTCAGACAACCCGGTATTTTCTTTCTGCTAATCTGCATTACTCAATATCTTAAGATCACAAGAGCGAAGGAGGCATAAACATCAGCATTTCCAAGCCAGACTGCTAAGAAACACTACTTACTGGGCATTACTCAGATTTTTGGTAGTGGCTCTCTTTTGCTTTCAACTTTTTCTTTGTTTTTCTTTCATTTTTCTTTTCATTTCTTAAGAGAGCCACCACTTCTGCATAAATTTCAAACACCTGCCCAACTTTTAAGCACTACCTCCAACACTCACATAGACTTTAGCAGAAACAGCAGAGAATATATAAAAACCACTCTGTGGAACCTTCTAAAAGATGCAACAAGGGTGATTTTTTCATTGTAGACCAAAAGAAAGGATAACACACGGCTCAAAGGGGCTGACTAGGGGATATGACATATCAGGACAGTCAGTTTTGGGCGTGGGCTAATCCTATGCCCCCATCATCTTAGCTAGTGACAACGTGAATGCTACACATCATGGAAGAGGGATCTATCGCACAAGAAAGAAACGAGCAGGCCCAAATCTCACATGGCTACCTATATGCTCTATCTCACATTCTGATACCCTGAACTAGATGCATAAACGACTGTCAAGAACAAGTAATCAGATCAAGTCACAGTTGGCAAGCAAACAGTCGGGAAACTGAACCCCTACATCGTTCTACTGCACATCTCAGTCCTCATTATAGGTTGTCCTAGTCGCAAACAAGTTGTCATGCATTAATCCAAAAACCAATCAATTCATTCATCACAATACAGTGCCAATATGATCAAACAGCAGTACTTGGAGCCCCCAAATCGTAAGATTCGGACAGTGGACTAGGCTCCAAGCACCATCTAAAATATTCCAACCGATACAAAACATCCCCCCACACTTAAGCACGACATTGCCCTCAATGGAGTAGAGGGAAAGATAAGGGGAACGATGTTACCGGGTAAGAACACTGCTGGGGGACTGGAAGTGGACCAGTCAGCGAGAAACGAACGGGGGAGTGGTCAATGCTGCACAAATCGAACATCAGAAACACTAGCACACTGGTGTTAGGGATAAGTGTTAGCCCAGACGGCTACATCAAACCACAAAGAAAAACCAAAAACAAAAACAACCGACACTAAGTTCAAGCTCCGCACACATGGAGCAAACACTCAAAAGTCTAAAAAGAAAACAAAAAACAAACACACTGAGACGGGCAACGAGTACAGCCTACTCGTCGGCAAGATCGGTGAAGTCGTTGTCATCCATGAATGCATCATCACCAGCAGCACCGTCATGCGGAGGGGAGTCATCCCAAGGAGTCCTCCAGACAGGTGGATCGCCCGGAACCAGCTGAAGCAGGTGCTGCTGAACCTCCTGCATGCGCCGGGAACGGCGCTTCTCCCGCTCGATATGGGCGAGAGTCACGCCCTGCTGAGCCTGGATCGCATCCAGCCTATGGCGGTACTCGGCCTGATCTGCCGCGTACTCCTGCTGGAAATGCATCTGCTGGTCGAGGAGCAGCTGGTTCTGGATCCTCAGCTGCTCGAACTGCTGGGTGAAGTAGTCCTGGCCCTGGAAAGTGGAGCTGCTACCCCCAAAATGGAAGTCAGTCTGTGGGGGATCACCAGCAGCATCCGCAACAGCATCCACAGCAGCATCCACCTCATCGGGGTCCACCTCATCGTCAGCCTCCTCCTCGGGCTCCGCGGGGATAGGAGGCTCCGGAAATCCCTCGACCCACTGAACACCGTTCTTCTCCCGCAACAACAGCATCTTCCCGATCGTCGCAGCGCCAAAGATGGGGGTCTCCCCCTCCTTGGTGCACCCCTGCAGTGAGAGGCCGAAGAAGGTAACCAGGCGGGTGATGAGGGGGGCGCAGTGGAGGCTCTTCAGCTCCTTGGCCGTCTTCTCGAATGTCCTGGCCACCACCGAACCCAGGTGGAGAGGATGGTAGCGCTGTCGGATCGAATCGAGGAAGTACAGGGGCCTCTTCGTGATGTGGCCGGCGCTGTCATATGCAGGAGTGTAAGACTTCCCCAGCAGGTGGTGGAGAAGTCGGTACTCGATCCGCAGGGTAGATGCCTTCGTCCTCCCAGACTTGAAAGGACGCGTCTGGCCAGGCTGAGCCAGGCTGGTGTACAGCCTCTTGAAGTCCACCTCCGGCTCATTAAGCTCGGTGACATACTCCCGACGGTCGTCGAGGTCGAGGTCGAGAGCCTCAGCCAACTCGTGATAGCTCAAGGATCGGGGGACACCACCCAGCCTGAATTGGACGGCTGTACTGTCATGGTATCTGGTCGTGGAGTTGTGCTTGAAAGTGGTGTAGAACTCCCACACCGGCTCGTAGTAGACCGTCTCGCAGATCTGGAGCAGACGGCGCCATTCGGTGTTGGCGAGCACGGCGGAGAGCTGCTCGTAGCAGTGCAATCGCTGAAACTCCCGTTTGGACCAGCAATGGTGGGCGCCAAACGGGGTTTCCACGACCTTCTTGAAGCGCTCTCCGGTGGAACCCCTCCTGAGATCCCGGATGAACGGGTGGTGGAAATTAGGTTGTGCCATTGCCCTGCAAAACAACAACCCAAAGTGGAACCAAAAGAGCCAAAGAAAAGGTCAAGCCCACCCCCACACTTAAGAACAGGAAGCAGCCGAACCATGGTTTCATCCATAGTTCGGGGGTCAAAAACTCGATAAATCAAGCATAATCTGGGTGGGGGTGCACATTCACAAGAAAATAGGCAACTCAAGGTTCACATCCATAGCAAATACACCCACAAACTACATCATTAAGGGCCCCAACCGGTGGCCACAACATGGCATGGAAAACAGGCATTTCATCGAACACCTTGTGTGCACTATTAAGTGAAGCATGAAATTGGCCAAATTCTTGCACACAAGGGCTCAAACAAGAAAATGGGACATTGCCCAACATAATTCAATCACATCCCATGCATTCCCCTCAATCAATTTCACACAAATCACATGATTCAATAAGATTCTCTAACATACACCCTACACACTCAATTCTCCACAATTAACATAGGTAGGGACAAAATCAAACCTGGAGACTCAAGTAGAGGTGTAGGGGATGATGAGGGGAAGACAAGGGAGTCGACGAAATGCCGAAAATCTGGCCGGAAATGCTCGTCGGAGCCTCGCCAGATTCTCGCCGGAAATCGCCTCCGGCGACACAAATGTCGCCCAAACACGCTCAAACTCGGGGGATAGGCCGCTTTGGGTGTGGAAAGAATGGGTTTTGTGTTGGTTTGGTGAAAAAAGTACCCAAAGTGGCCGGAAAAGTCGAAAAAGGTGGGTTTGGCACGGTTTTCCGGCGAGGGGAGAGGTTTCCGGCGAAGAAATTGGGTTTTCTGACCACAATGGCCGTGCACGGCCATTTATATAGCCCGTGCCTCGGCTGCACGGGCAGAGGCGCACGGCCGTGCACCTTGGCTTTTTGCCCGTGCAGGCCGACACGGCCTGGCCGAGGGGGTTGCACGGCCGTGCACAAGGCACATTTGGCCGTGCAACTTATGCCGAGAGCCCGCACGGCCAGGGGTGGTTCCCGCACGGCCGTGCGAGGCTATATGTTGCCCGTGCAAGGCGCACGGCCTGGCCGAGGATGCTGCACGGCCGTGCACCTTGCACATTTGGCCGTGCGCTCCTGGCCGAGAGCTCGCACGGCCAGGCCAGGCTAGGCGCACGGCCGTGCAAGTGGATTTTCTGGCCGTGTGACTTGCTGGGGTCCCGAAATCGACCTGTTTTCACTCAAAAACGACACGTAACTCCAGATCAACGTCTCAAGACTCAAAAACACACAAAATCAAAGGAAAAAGAGTAAGAAAATGCAAACCTCGGTGGGGTTGCCTCCCCACAAGCGCTTCTTTACCGTCTTTTAGCTGGACGCCAGTATGGATGCTCAGGGAAGTGTAGGATCAGGTGCCCTCAAGAGCGGATCCACATCGCTCTTGAGGTACAGCTTCAAATGGTGGCCATGTACACGACGAATGTGGCCACCTGCATTTGCCAGCTCGACTTGGCCATCCGGTAGGATGCAAGCGAGTGAATACTTTGATGGCCAAGCTGGGGACGGTACCAGCTCATAGTGGTCTCCGGCTTTCTTGCGAGCAGGCTTAGCCGCCTGCAGTTTCGGCCGCCACTCCTCCTTGACCTATTCTTTGGATGATGGAGTGGTCCGGAGTGGCGGCGAAGGTGTGAGAGGCGGGTCCTGCAAAACAGGCAGCACAGAAGGATACACGACAAACTCGTGCTCCTGGTGAGATACAGCATGCAGAGGTAACGAATCAGGTATAGTGTTAGCAACAGAAAATGTTATTCGCTCCTCGCCATCCCTCAGAACTAAGGTCCCATCATGCACATCTATGAGAGCCTTGGCGGTGGCCAGGAAAGGCCTTCCCAGTATAAGAGGCACTTCTGTGTCCTCACTGATGTCCAGGATAACAAAATCCACAGGATATGTGAATTTGCCAACCTTGACCAGAAGTTCTTCCACTATACCCCTAGGATGCACTACCGATCTGTCAGCTAATTGAAGGGTCATCCTAGTAGCACGGGGTTCACCTAGGCCTAGTTTCATGAACAATTTATATGGAATAACATTGATACTAGCGCCTAAATCCGCCAAGGACTTCTCTACATGCAATTTATCAATAGAGCACGGGATAGTGAAACTACCTGGGTCCTTTTTCTTCTGCGGAAGTTTGTTCTGCAGAATAGCCGAGCACTCCTCGCTGAGCTCCACAGTGGTCAGCTCACTCAGCTTCTGCTTCTTTGAGAGAAGCTCTTTCAGAAACTTCGCATACTTCGGCATTTGCGATAGTGCCTCCAGGAAGGGCACTTGGACATTCAGCTTCTTGAGCATGGCCATGAAGTTCTCGAACTCTGTCTCCAGCCTGTCTCTGTGCAACCGAGTAGGGAAAGGGAGTTTAGGGACATACTCCTTCACTACTGATTGCGGTTTAGGTGCAGGCACCTCAACCTCCTTCTCTACTTCTTGTTCCACCGCTGGAGATGCTGCGACAGGGCTTTCTTTCTCCGGTTCCCGAGCAGGGGGATCAACAGTCAGCTTGCCACTCCTGGTCATGATGGCATTGCACCGCTCATCCGGGGTCTGCGGGTGAGGGATGGTCTGCGCTGGTAGAGTACCAGGCGCCCTTTGAGCCACTGCCTGGGCCACGCTCCCCAGCTGGGTCTGGATATCCTGCAAAACAGCCTGTGTATTCCTCTGACCAGCTTCAAGAGCCAGGAGTTTCCCCGAGGCCTTCTACATGAACTGCTCAAAGGTGTTGAACTTCTGAGCACTGGTACTGGCGAGAGAACCCACCAAGTCCCGCAGGTCGGCCATCTGATCATTCTGCACTGGGGCAGCAAGAGCTGCACCTGGCTGCTGATAAGGCCGCGGCTGTGTTTGAGCAGCCTGCCCCTGCATGGGCTGATAGAGAGACTGTTGTTGCTGCTGAAATTGCCCCTGTCTGGGCTGATATGGTGGCCTCTAGAAGCCTGGTGGTCCCTGTGGAGCTGGTGGTCTGGGATTTGGCCCAGCCCAGGAGAAATTAGGATGCTGGCGCCACCCCTCATTGTACGTGTTGCTGTAGGGGTCATTGCGCCTGACATTGTTGATGAAGTTCACCTGCTCCTGGGTGTAGTCGATTCCTTCATCGCCTGGCAGTCTTCTACCATATGATGGGTGCTCTCGCACCACTGGCAGAGCATCGCCTGCTGCTGTCCGGTCCCTGGAATCATCCCGGAACGATCGATAGCTGAGACCAGCTTCGATACTACCTGCACCAAATCAGATGACTGGGTGCCCACAGCATGCACACCCCGGCCTGGTGCTCTCCTCGATCTCCTGGCAGTGCCCCAATCATAACCATTCTCCGCCATCTCTTCAAAGAGTTGATTCAGCTGTGGCGGGGTTTTGGTCAGCATGTTCCCGCCACAAACCGAATCAATCAGCTGCTTGTCCTCCGGGAAGAGAGCGTGATAGAAGGTGCCCACCTTGAATGCATCATTAAAACCATGATTGGGACACCTGAGAAAAAGACTGTTGTACCTCTCCCAAGCATCCCTGATGGTCTCATCCTCATCCTGAGTAAAATGTGTAATCTGCTTCTGGAGATCAGCTGTCTTGGATGGAGGATGGTAGCGGGTGAGGAACTTGTCCGCCAGGTTGGCGAACGTGGTGATGGAGCCCGGAGGTCGAGTGTCTAGCCACTCCTTGGCCTGCCCCTCCAGAGTGAATGGGAAGTACCTCAGCTGGATGGCATCTGCTGGGACCCCATTGATCTTGATTCCATCGATGAGCTCGTGGAATTGCCTGAGATGTGATCGAGGGCACTCTCCCTCCTTACCACGGAACACTACTGAACCGCGCAGCATGGTGATCACGGAGGTGCTCACCTCAAAGTTGTTGGCTGGGACCTGAGGGTGTTGAATAGGTGACCTCATGTCCGCAGCCCTAGCAGTCCAGTAGGATCCCATGGTCTGCTCCCCGGGGATCAAATCGTTGTTCTGCGGATCACCCATCTCGCCTTCTTCTTCTTCTTCTCCTAACTGCAGCTGTGTTAGTGCCTCCTCCGCAGCCAATCGCGCCTTTAGAGCCCGCTTGAAGTTCCTACAAGTTCGTTCAAGCTCCTGGTCTATTGGTAGTAGATCTCCCGACTGGCTACGGGTCATGCACTACCTGCACACAATCAGTAGAAGCAACCCGTGAAGGCACACAGGTGGAAGAGATAAAATGCAGTAAATAAAAGCTAGAGTAACAAATTATCACGTTTCCCCAATAACCTAGAGGTTCCCCGGCAACGGCGCCAAAAACTTGACACGCTAAAACACAACACCTAACAATGGCCAAGTGTAACCAATGAAAGGGACTGCAGTATAGGCAAGTTTAATTATCAACCCGGGGTCTAGATCTACTGCTTACTCCGTGATTCTCTATTATCTAGCAAACTAAGTCGAGTGATTGTTGTGAAAAGTAAAAGCAACAAGAAAGCAGTAAATGGTTCGGGTTTCTAAAGCAGGTAAGAGTCACTCGGGATTGAGTCCCCCTAGCCCCTTAGTTAGGTTCAATTGCAATTCCCTGGGTTGATTTACTGTTGATTAGACTGCGGAAGATCCGACAGTAGCTTGGAATCTCTTAAGCTGACCAAGCCCTCTCAGTCTAACTACCCGGCAGACGACTAGTCTTCACCAGGATAGAAAGCTGAGGCTATGAACACAGAACTCCACTACTGGAGCCAAGAACACCAGTACAAAGTAGTAAACTGGCTAACTCTCGTATAGCCAACCTCCTACTATCGAATGAAGAGGCTCTAACAACCTAATCAGATTCTATCTATCTCAGGTTGAAGCAGAAATTGATAAAAGCTTATCAGACTCAAATCAATTCATGAAACATGCGTCATTCGATTAAAATCAAACAGTAATATCCTTCCCAAGTCATTACAATCAAATCCCTAACACAAGGAACTAGGGTTCTTCATACCCAAGTGAGAGAAGGGTTCTACTCCATAGAGAGAGAAGAGAAAACAAGAATCGGATTAGTCATACTCATAACGATGAGGATAATCTGCTCCGGGACGATGATTTTCACTCCTATGACGATCTCCAAGCTCGATTCGATGAAATCCAGCTCTAAGACAGCTTCTAGGATGAGTTCTTCGCACTTTCTCTCTTTAGGGCTCTGTTTTTGCTCTGAAAACACTATTCTCCCACTTTTGGCTCGGATTAGGCACTAAAACCGGTCTCCCCGAGTTGCACGGGCAGGTGCACGGCCGTGCACCACACCATTCTGGCCGTGCACCCTCAAAACGCACCGTTTCATTTATTTGGAGCTCAACCTTCTTGCACGGCCAGGCGCACGGCCGTGCAAGTCTGGAATGTGCCCGTGCATCGGCTCGGCCAGAGGCGCACGGCCAAATGGCTCATGTGCACGGCCGTGCAGCCTCCTGGTCTGCCCGTGCACTCCCCAAAACAGCTCGTCCTTCGTCCGTTCTTCGTCCAATCGACCCCAGACTCGCTCCTAAGCCTTCATTCACGTACTAGGACCTGAAATAACACAAACAAGCACAACCTAGCGTGAAATCGGCCTAAAACACGAGAATCAACACCTCAAACGGTGTAAGTATGAGGGTAAAAACATGTGTAAATGACGGTCTATCATACACATGCTCAATTTCCGATCGCTCTGTCTCCAACCTTATGCAACATGCCGACTTTTCAACCTCGTCTCTGAATAAGAAGAATGCGTTCTTTGTGAAAACCGCCGCTCCACTCTTCTGAAGTGAGACTAAGACATTGCTTGTGATGGTTCGTTCTCGATGAATGGATTCAAAATCAGCATGACGCTCATTCTCCCTCATATCCCTAGTCCAACGATCAAAGTGAATAAAGAACTCAAGGAGATTTTTATCCTTCTCGATATAGTTGGCAAGTTGAGAGTTCAGTCCTTCACATCTTGATGTTGTACTCAAGCCTGCGAAGAACTTCGAACGCAAATATGCATACCCCCATTCATGTCTTTGGTCAAATAAATTGGAGACCCAATTGTTGTGCTGAAGGGAGCATTCCTCAACCACTGTTTTCCACTTTTCTTCGAATTCTGAAGGTTCCCAGTCAGCTGACACAAAATGCTTCCATCGGGGCAAAAAAGTAGGATGATACTTCACATTTCTGGTTATAGTCTTGTCTATATGCCAGGAACATAGACGATGTGTTGCATCGGGAAATACTTTCTGAATAGCATTACGCATTGCTCTATCCCCATCTGTAATAACAGTCTTGGGATCTACACCGCCTAGCCTTCTCTTCAAAGCTCCCAACACCCAAATATAATTGTCCTCTCTCTCGTTAGCCAAGAAAGCACATGCAAATACGCAAGTTTGCGAATGGTGGTTGACACCTTAAAAAGTTCAAACAAAGTTAGATTATGCAAACTTCTAGGGTTATTTTAGCATGCTCGGGATAATTCTATGTGTGAAGGAAAAGTACCTGAAAAAATCACGAGAGGCATCTGGTAAATGTTCCTTTTGTAAGTAGCATCGAATGACAGTAATTCACCAAAGCATGCATAATCAGCAACAGAAATACTATCGGCCCAGAAAATGTTAATAAGTCGGTCTTCGTCATCCTTCTTTAGTTCAATAACGAAATGCTCGTCCGCGGTGCATTTAGCTTGCAGGTAGGCTAGGGCTGTTGCGGCATCACCTTCACTGATTTGTTCTTTCCTCTCTTTGTCCACATAATTATATGCATCCTTCCTCGTGTACCCCAAATTGTCGTAGCCTCCTGCTTCTGATACGGCCAGATTCACAATTTGAGAAGTTTTCATACCTGCAGCTCTTCTAAAATTTATCGCTGCTTTGACTGCATCACTCATACGACGTTTCCCTTTCATGTAATGTCTATATTCTCTCGGGATCGTTTCATGTGTGTGTACATCATCAAACTGGTGCACGTACCACTTCCCATCGACATTGTGTTGTTTAACACGCATCTTGGCTCTGCAGTTAAATCTGGTCTCCCCTCTTGCTTCTCTCTTTCGTTCTGTGCTCTTCATGCGCCTCTTTCCCTCGCCAGAGCATACATAGTCACGCCATATCATAACTTTGTTCTTATCACGACCAATGTCTGATTTTCTGATGTCGAAGCCTTTGACTAACCCGTAGTCCATGTAGAAATCATAGGCTTCTTCTGTATCATCGAACTTCATTTTTTTAATATCTTCAGGCTGTAGCAATAAGAGATCGGCGACATTATCTTCCTGGGTGGTGTGACTTGTTCCGGCACCAGCGTTTTCTTGGACTCCCTCCGACGTCAATACTAGGACTCCCTCCGACGTCAATGGTGAGTCTGCCTCCGACGTCATTGTCACGGCTGGAAAGTTTGGGGAACCAAGGACGTTGATTACACAACCCTACTGGGAATGATGGCCGAATTAATGATTCAACGGGCCACTTAATAATTATCCCCATTAATAACACGATTTGTGATATCTTTTATTTTTGGTAGGAACGAGTTGCACTTCTATTCTTTATCTTAGTGATTTCTTTACCATTTTCACAAATAACGAAAATATTTAAAATGAAAAACCTTTCGTAGTAAAGCCAAACGCCAGCTGACTCTAGGTGTCTACTACGTGTATGGGGAAGGATCAAATATTAATATGAGCGAATATTTACTAATACCACTCAATTCTCTATTCAATCGAAGAAAGTATCTTTTTAATTTTAGGTTTAATAACTACCCATGTTTATCCCAAGTTCATGTACCTTAGACTAAACCCTAACTATTTTTCCGCGGGAAAAATATGGCGCCACAATTTATCCTAACCTTGTATATATAATTAACCTTCATCGGTAGAGCAGTGGTTCCATATCCTTCTTTGCCGCGATTTTGAGTACAGAGTAAAGCTTAGATTACAGGCACAACATGGAAAATAGGAGACTTACTCGCTCTTCGTCCAAGCTCGTGGTATGTATAATAGCTCTTTTTACCATTGAAATTCATTCTACTTAATTTATTAATCGCAGGTTCACTGTCATTGTAGGAGACAGCCGAATTTGTGACTCCAACAAAGAAACCAAGGATACCCAAAGGCAAAGGTGTAAGCACTCCACCCACTCCTGCTTCAGTCATCGTTTTTATTTCGGACGATGAATCTGACTCTGAGGTCACACCAAAGAAGCCAAATGGAAAAAGTATTTGTCTACCTTCTGTTGACAAGGTAATAAAGGTGTCATGTTTGCCATTGAAGTGTTCTTTGCCGTTATTCCGTCATGACGAATGCATTTCAACTCGTGTTTATTGTGGCCCCTATTCCAGGTTGTTTTGAAGTTTAAGCTACCTACCGCTATGGAATACGATGATGAGCAAATCCAGCTTGCTCACTACATATTTTTAGCCCATCTGCCACCTGACGAAGTATTGGTCAAAACCTCAAACAACTCTTGTACGAGGAAGTCATTGTGGTCCTTAAGCCCTCGCTCATTCGTAGATGCTGATGTAATCAACGGAACTCCAAAAAAAAATTTTACATGTCCACTATCAATGCTTTCTACATAGAATTATTTTATAACAACTCGATAGTATCATGAAGTGTTTTTTGTCCATGTTATATTAGGTTATAACAGCGATGGCCTGCCACTTGACTCTAGAAGAGTTGTGGACAAATTCCAAGGACGGAAAAGGAGTGTGCTATCTGCCTGCTGAACTACAGGTTGTGTTCCGATTATACTTAATGACAATTTCCTCTCACCAAAAAAATTACAACACATGTTTTTTTAACGTGAATCATATTGTGTTGACAAAATTTCAATTGTGCAACTACCACATGGGCAGGAACTAGTGATTTCATGTGGAATAACACCCAAGATGGCATTAGACCTATACCAATCAAAATTCCTTAGTCGAACCAATATGGTGAACAAGGTAAACTGTTCGTCTTAATAAGTATTACATGGTTTGCAGTTTATTTTTTTAATACGTGTTGACAATTTCCGCATATGTAGGTGTGTGTTCCGATGAGAGATAATGCCCATTGGTACTTGGCTGTCATTAAGTTGGACAAGGAAGAAGTCCATATCTTGGATCCACAACCAAATGAAGACCGCAATTCCTTTTGACTACAATCTGTTCAAACAATGGTAAATATGTGACATTGTGCCGTTATAACGCAACAAAATGTAAATAACTCTTTCTAAGTACAAACGTTTCTTAATTTGTACAGATGTTCTTTATGCAAGCCTTGTGGAAGATTCTCTATCGTGAACAAGGTCCGGGATTGTCGCCACCAAGGATTGCGGAGTTTTCGTACCCAACTCCTTCAATTGTGCAACAACAACTTCATCGGTAAGTATGCCCATTTTTTTGTGATATTAAACGACGACTTATCAACTTGGTTCTTATCACGCAATGCTTTTATTTTATGTAGGTCTGACAGTGGAGTCTGGGTATGCATGTGGATGTATGGCGCAAGCTGGGACTCCTCTTATATTTGGGTAAAGACAATTCTAATTCCCATATTAGAAAACCACAATTGATTGTTATTTTTGAATCATGCGGTAAGCACCATGTTTGTTGATGTTGATAGCCATGCACTCAAGTGAGGAGGATGCAGATCGCTTTGTACCTTGTTCGAGAGCCCATGAACTACATAAGGCATATGGTGCTCACGGAAGCAAGAAGAGTTGCACCTCAAGTTGAAGCTGCAGTGGAAGAGTACAAGACAACCCATGAAAAGAGGAAAAAGGAAAGAGAAGAGCACAAGGAAAGCCAGTCAACGAGCCCAAAACAACCTGATTTTGAGTTTTAGTTTTTGGTTTTGATGAAGGACAACAGTTATGTTTTTTTTTTCTCAGGATGATGGACCACCGTTTTTTATTTGGTTCGGTGAATGCTTATTATTTTTGGTTTTTATATTTGGTTTTTGGTTTGGTGAATGCTTTTTATATTTGGTTTTTGGTTTGGTTTGGTGAATGGTTTTAATATTTGGTTTTTGGTTTGGTTTTTGGTTTGGTGAATGCTTTGTATATTTGGTTTTTGGTATTGTGAATGCTTTCTATATTTGGTTTGGTTTGGTTTGTTTTTTCGTGGAAATGGCAAAGGGACTTCACCAAAATTCCAGCTTCCAACTTGTGAGTGAGGTTGCGTCTGTTCAAGGCTTCAAGCCATTGTATCTTGTAGAGAGGTTTAATTGGGATCATGTATAGTTAAACTGATTGGCTCCCAATCGTATAATTAAATTTGCATTCATGTATAGGTAACCCAAAAGGTAAAACTGATTGGCTCCCAATCAGTATAAATAATGACCAAACCCAGTACAAGGCAGATAGAAAATTCTTGTGTAATTAATTTAATGTTCCTAGGATATGGAAAGGCTTCCATGTAAAGGATTGAAAGTAGTGATTTACATTGATGAGGAGAGTGGCTTAAGTACCAACTCTTGAACAGATTGAAGCTACAAAGTAGGAGCCACTAACCCACTAACTAAAACTAATGACGATACTAACTAATAATAATAAAATTAATTATTTACAGAAATTGAATTTATGCACAGCCCTTATCATTCCATTCCTTGAATTTCTACCAACGATGTTTTCACTCCCCTTTTAGTCAGAGAATTCATTGTAGTAATAAATACAATAAAAAGGCATACATAATTAATGGATTCTTTATTGTGTATAATTAAAAGGATATTTTACTATAAACGAAGCATGATAGATCCACAGGGGGATAAAAGAAGCATGAGTCTTGATGAAAAAGGGGGAAAAAATCACCATAGATAAAAAATCATTATAATCAACCTAATTGGAACTGCTTAGAACAAAAGCGGATTAAAATCTCCCCCAATGAAATTCATTTGCAATTTCATAGGTAGTCCCTACTTCCACTTCTATAATTTTGAGAAAACATTGCAATTTCATCAATAGTCCCCACTCGTGGGCCAATTTCAATTGCAACCAAATTTGCACCCTTACAATAGCTTCTCACATCATAGCAAGTGTAGGATGCAATTGCACCTCCTTGCTTAGGGATGACCATTACTGCATCTCGTCACCTGTCTTAGGGAAATTAGCCATGGCAAATTCACAAAATACTGCATGCATAGAAAAATATTTGTCTGGATAATTAAAAAAATGGGAGACTTTCCTAGTCAGATGATGTACTGGCTCCCCTCAGTACCTGACAGTTTTGAGTGCTGGAGAAAAAGACTGGAAAAAAAAAACAACGAAGCCTTACAGTAAACTTCTTAACAAAACACATCCAATGCTGGCCCCTTCACTGCTCCATCCCGCCCTGCACTGCTCCACCCCTCCCTGCATCAATCGACTCTCATGTAAGCCGAGGACGTTTGCTTGAGGATGCCTCAGGGGTCTCTTCATGCTCCGTATGCCGAAGTTCATAAAAAGTATTGGTCACTTCGACGATACGATAGACTGGCAAATAGGCGGAATGGTCCTCCCTAGCATAAACCCCCATATCCATCCCAACCCTTCCAAGAAAGGTGGTCAAGAAGGTGGCATATGGAAAGGCAGTGTACCAGTTTTCCCCTCTAGGAGCCGCCTCAACCATGTTCACGCACATGAGAGATGCGAGGTTAAGAGGAACACCTCTTTGAGCTTGCACAAGGATAAACAGGTCAAGTGTACGAATTATCGAATGACCTCTGTACCTTGGCATGAAGCAGTTGACGATCATCCAATGGAGGAATCGAAGAGGATCTGGGAGGTAAGAAGCCTGGATGCGCCCATTCGTCAGTTTCCCCAGTTCAACTTCAAAATCAAAATCGTACAGCCGCCGAAGATCGCTTCTGCTATCAATGTGGTGTCCTGCGGCGGGGAGATCGAGGATCTCAGCAAACTGATGAGGCTGGAAGCAGACTCTATGACCCAGGAAGATCGACACGAGATGAGAATCGGAGGGACCAGACAGCTCTAAATTGTGGTAGAACTTCCTCACCACATGCGGGCAGTAACTGGTGCTTCCTCGACTCCGGAGATCGAAGAACTTTTCCCAGCCAAGATTTTTAATTAACTTCTTAACTTCTTGAGGGAAAGGACTCAGGTTGATGAACTCGTACTCGGCCACAATAGATGTCTTGCTCGTGAATGAAAGATAGTCCGCGAGACTTGTGGTGGTTCGGCAGTCGTCGTTTGATAGAGTTAGAATGCCCATGTTTGCCATGGAGTCAGAGGAAGAAGGAACAAGGGAAGGTGAAGATGGAGGAAAGAGAGATTGTAGGGAAAGAGAGATTGTAGGTGTAAGAAAAAGTGGGGGTTGAGTGTGGAGACGTGTGATGGAGACGGTTGAGTCTGGAATGTCAAGAGTTAGAAGATTTGGGAAGATATGTAGTAATGATGATGTTAACTCGTGTAGGTTAAACTAGGGTAACTAAATCTAGTTAAACTAGGGTTGGCGCTGATACCGCAGGAGAAAACTAATGGGCTCGCACGTTCCAGGCCCACTTTTGAATATTTCATGGGTCATGTACAAGCCCACGTTTGAATGTTATTTAAAAGCCTGCAAAAATCAATGATCAGACCCAGTCCAACTAGAATTAGTCCTAAACGCACCGTTAATACATAAACACAAATTAAGGAGACTCTCCATCTGATTCGAATCAAATTAGGTCTTCTTCATCTCCTTCCTCAATCCTCTGGGCGAGACGAACACTGCATATCAGGAAACCTTAATTTCACCGAGAGATATAATCACAATAACGCTAAGACAAGATGACAAAGCACTAGTGACATGAACCCTAGGGTTAGCAAACCTCTTTCAAGGGTTCTTTTCCAAATGAAAAGTTCGATGAACACAATAATAGACATGGTCGCCGTAATCGTGTTAGAAAGAGATAGGCGAGGGGAAATACAATGGCGAAGAAGAAACAAGACAAAATTATTTTGGGAAATTCAATCTACGTCGAATGTGGATGGGGAGCTTCTCTTGGAACTGTGAAGGGGCGTCCCTCCAAGACGAGAGAGGGATCGTGTAATTGGTTAGGGAGACTGGAAATTGGTTTGGGCGGCAGTGGGTCTACCCAATTGGGTTTGGGTCTTAATCCATTTAATTTAACCGGGGCAGTTAGTTGGACTAGGATGAAAACTAACTTAACGCGGAGGAGGCAATTTGTAATTTGTTTAGTTATTTAGTGGCGCAGCTAGGTTTGACAAACGTGAGCCGTGGAGATTGAAAACGAACGGTTAAGATCGGCCAAGGCACCCGTACCCGGGTTTTGCCCTGGGCACCGTAGAAGTCACCATATATATATATATATATATATATATATATATATATATATGGTTATGTCTTCGGTGCACTCACGTTTTTGGGTGCATTCAATGCACCCGCCTCATAATCGTCATTCTGAGCAGGCGATTCATGTGAAAACAATGTCAATCATCACTTGTGGTATGATGAACAAGAACCACATGAAATTGTACAAAAATCATTCAAGATTCACTTTAATTTGAATGATTCGGGGTTTAGGAATTTAGGGTTAGGGTTAGGGTTTACAATTTGGGATTTTGGGTTGAGATTCAAAATTGAAGGTTAATAGGTTAGGGTAATGGGTTGATTAGTTGGGATTCTATGTTATATCATCATATTAGACCAATACAACCCATTAAATTTCAAAATTTAATGTATTATGACCACTTTTAGAGGTGGGTGCACTGAATGCACCCAAAAAAGTGAGTGCACCGAAGTACCCACCTATATATATATATATGGATACGACTCGTATGCTCCAGACGCATAGCATGCTCCAGTCCTCAGTACCGTTGATCTAATCTAACGGTGCAATATTAGTTGTATTAAAATTCATTATTGACATATAATTATATTACATAATGCATCCTTTAAATAATTACATGTCCTATGAACTCCCCCAACACTAATTACCCTTATTTTTCTGGTAAGATACTTTATTTTTCGGTTGAGGTTTTAATTGACCCCAAAATTAATATAATTGGTATACTTAATTCCATAAAGATCGAATTAACTGAAAATTAATATATTGAAAATTAAATTTCATCATGGCACACTACAATGCGATTAACATCATCAGTTCATCACAACTACCCCCAATTGCTACCCTTAATTTGACAATCAACATCCAAATCCAGCAACCAAGAAAACCTAAAATCCCGAAGCGATCTCATCATAGCGGTCAAAGGGATCCAAACGTAGTCCATACAATTCATCTCTGAGTTTTTCAGGTTATACAGAGTTGTCTCTTTCTCTCCTCGTCCACCCTAAGACTCGACCTCATCCTCGGCTTCCGACCGCAATCGATTTCAGCGCATAAGCTGGATGCAGACTTCTGACCTTTCGCGGCAACCTGGACTCAGTTGTCGGTGTTCGACTATGAAAAGGACGCCTGGGGAATATTGCAGAGGCTGTGATGAAGGGAGTACTCCGCGTCTCGACAATTGCAATCTCGTGGTCGGATTTGAGAATAGGAACGGAGAAACTTCAAAGGAAGATAGAGGACGAGGCACAACAAAATAACTGCGTTGCATAGCAGATGGGTTTTCGTGTTCCTTGGTGAATCGAGAGTGCTGGTCACCAAAATCCACTCTGCCTCTGCTCTTTCTTCTGTCCCTTCTTCGGTCGCCCAATCTTAAGGGCTGAAGCTCTGGAGGGCGCGATTGCATCCAATCCCTTAAGTGGTGCGCAGAAACAAACAGAAATAGTTAGATAATAGGTTGTCGGAGAGAATGACAGCATGCGGAAGATCGACTGGTCGGTCTGCTTCATCTTCATCTTCGCTCTCGTCAACGACACGATGATGGCCCCCGCTTGATACGCCTTCTTCCATTATTTCTGGACGGAGAAAAGACGGAGAAAGACAGGGGAAGAGATTGCCACAGTTAGAGAGGTCGAGTGAGTCGGGTGATGAATGGAATGAATTATATAAACCAAAATTTTCTAATGGCGTCTGGGTTTTGACGATGGCCATCAGATTGGGGGAAGTTGGGTTCCCATGATAATGTTATTGGCGGTGATGAACATCCTGAACTGGTTTTGGGGTCGATGTTCTTATGATTATGATGTCGTGTGTATTGTTGATTTTTTCTCAATGTTTTATACAATTGGGTGTTTAAATGATGCATAAAGGAAATATAGTACTTTAATACTCAAAGTAGTGGTTAAATTTACTGGAGGACTAGTAGACACGTATAGCACTTTATGGGGTGTAGTTAGTAACTTTAATTACAGATTAATAATTCATTTAATCAATATTAATAATGACCGTCTGATTAGATCAATGGTATAAGCAGCCTAGAGTATGGCATGCGTCTAAAGCACACGAGTCTTACCCATATATATATATATATATATATATATATATATGGTGATGACTGGTGTACGTCAGGCGTATAGTATACAGCAAGTGATCTAACCATTAGATGTACTTAGATGAGCTCCGGCCGATCTCAACGGTCAATTTTTGTTTTTCATTAAATCAAACTTCGGCTTGGGGTTTAGAAAATCGGTGCCTGGGGTTTATCCATTAGAGGTTGGGGTATAGTATCATACCCTAAACTCGATTTAATTCATGGTATAGATAGAGATATCTCACTAGTAGTACTTGACGTATAGTATACGCCTGACGTACAGTAGTACTTGAGATATCTCACTAGTAGTACTTGACGTATAGTATACGCCCCGGCGTACGTTAGACTACCGTACGTCCGTTTGAGTTTTGCTATTAAGATCATGAATTAACAGAAGTTTTGGGCATGATACTATACCCTAACCACTAATGGATAAACCCCAGTCCTTAGTTTTCTAACTCAAATCACGAGATTCGTTTAATCTTAAAATGAAAATCAACAATAATTTCGATGAATCAGAACCGTTGATTTTCATTTCAAGATTAAATGAATATTATGCTTTGGGTTAGTGAATTGCGGACTGGGGTTCACCCATTAGAGGTTAGGGTATAGTATCATGCCCCAAACCTTAATTAATTCATTGTCTAAATAGGAAAACTCAACGGGCGTACGATAGGCTAGGGTACGTCCAGGCGTACGCTAGCCTTTGCCATATATATATATATATAGTGGCTTTTTCGGTGCACTCACTTTTTTGGATGCATTCAGTGCACTCACTTCATAACTGTCATTTTAACATGCGATTTATGTCAAAATGATGCCAATCATCACTTATGATGTGATGAACAATAACGCACATGAATTTGCACAAAAACCATCAAAGATTTATTTTAATTTGAAGAATTTAGATTTTAGAGATTTAGGGTTAGGGTTTACAATTTGGGGTTTAGGGATAGAACTCAAAATTGGAGGACTAGGGGTTAGGGTAATCGGCTAATTAGTTATTATCATATGTTATATCATCATATTACACTAATTCCACAAATTAAAATTCAAAATATGACACCTTAAGACTAGTTTTTGAGTTGCGTGCACTAAACACACTCACTCACCGAAGTAGTTACCATATATATATAATTACTTTTTAGTAATTTAAATATTACTAACATTAATATAACGACTTTTCGCAATTATAAATTAAGTGAATGAGTCGAGTTTATTCTATTTTTTTCTTATCCATCATCTTGGCTTAGATTGGTTCAACTCTTGTCAAACCCTAATTGAATTCAAGTGAATACTCTTTGGTTAAAGCCAAACCCTAATCTCATTAAACCCCCAATTTGGTGAATTTAGCATGATATAAATATTTTATTACTAGAGCCATCGACCTAACAAATTTTTGAAACCCTCGTAAAGATACTAAATGTGGATACGAACATGGTGGAATCGACCGTTTCTCGATTGGACATCTCATGCAAAAAATGATGAATAGTGCCAAAATTTCCATCAACGTTCTTGGGGGCTCTGGGCATCATAACGGGAAGTTTCTTGAGCCTACCAATCGTATTTTAATGATCCGAACTGTCGCAACCGCCCATCGAAATTGGGGAGTCCGTCGCGATACGCTCGGAGTCGCCATCGACCTTAGTTGTGGTGGATCGAACACCATTTGGTTCGGTCTCGACCTTAGGGTCGAAATCGAAATCTGGTCTGCTAAATTTAGAAATTTGGGTTCGGGAGTACGGTTACGTGTCGGAAAGTGTATTCACACTCCACAACGCCCAAAATTGGTACTACTTAAATCAATAAGTATTTAAATATTGGGTGTATCATAATTTGTACCTTATTTGTGTATTTATAATATTCAATTAATTTGTTATTTGTTGATATTCAATTTGATGATACGCCTATTGATGTAATTCTCAAAAGTAAAGAAAAGATTTTTTTATTAGTTGGACTCAAACCTATTGGTTGCCTACGTACCCGAGTAGTCGGGATCAAAGTCCACGTAGTTTGATTAAATTAGTGGTTTTAATGTGATTTTAACACGTTATATTGATCATGCTTAAGATTGAGATTCCCATAGGAGAAGTGTTTTGATTTTGTAATTTTGTTTGGCAATTTTGAAAAGAATTTGGACTTGAGAGACCGTCATGGTCTATTGACCAAAGATCTCTTATTAATGACTGTTAAAAAAAAGGTACGTATATATCGATAATAATTTCAAGAAAAAATTAATGATACTTTAGAGAAGTTAGTATCATAAAGTTCATTTAATGTCAGAAAAATTTCCACGAGATAGATTAATTTGTAAGTTATGTATTAAGTTTAAATTGATTTAACAATAACTGATGTGTTAATATGTGAACAAGCAGCAGGCAGCCAGTCTAGTGGTCTAGAGTGTTGTTGTAATTTGTGATGTTATTTAGGTTAGAGGTTCGAATCAAAGGAAGGACTACTAGTATGTGTTTCTTCTTGTGTATGCGACGTCGTTTAATGGTTGTGTCAAAGCAAGTGACAGGGCAATGGAGTAATTTAGTCAAAATTAGGGGGGTATGTTAGTCATTTTGCGCTAAAGAGTATATTAATCAAGTTTAGATCAGAAAAATGAAACCCTAGCCGCATTCACTCTCTTCTCTCCTCTCTTTCGTTTGCCTCTTTCTCTGAAGGATGAACAACCACTAACAAAACTCTTCTCTCTCCCTCACTCGATCCGCTTCCTTCAAGGTAAGAGGGGATTTTTTGTTTGCATGTCGGATTTGTAATTATTTTGAATTGAACTATTTTTCATGTGTTGATTCTGGGTTTTTTTTATCTCGGGGAGAGGAAAAGAAGGGAGAAGGCAAGCCGCTGGTAGAGTTTCAGGAGGCAAGGGATTTCCAGCGGCGAGTGATAGAGGAGCAGAGAAAGCGAGGGGGAGTTCTGGTCGGCGAGTATTTCCAGTGACAGCAGGGAGAGGGAAAGAGCCGCCGCCCCCTGATTCGCTGGCGACGAGGGAGACCACGAAGACGACGACTGGGGTTCTTCTAGGTAAGGCTTTTTGTTTCTATTTTGGGATGATTGAATATGGAAATGGTTGTGGTATTTAGGCCTGTTGGTTCGGGTAATCGAACCCGAAACCTGCGAAAAACCGAAAAACCCAAACCCGAGCCATACAACCCGAAACCAAACCCGAAACTGTACTTTGTGGTTTTCGGGTACTAGAACCCGAAAATTATGCTGGCTGGTTTGGTTCGGTTCGGGTGAACCCGAAACCGAACCGTTTTGAGTTTTTTTTTTTTACTTTTGTGATTTGAATTTTACATTCTTTTGCTTGTACAAACAATTTAATTCTTATTATTTGTACATTCTTATTTAACCATTATGTTTAATTTTATTGGACGTGGACAATATAAAACTAATATTTATATATTATTTTATGGTTGCGTATTCAGTGCATCCACTTTTTTGGGTGCACTCAGTGCACCCGCCTCATAATTGTCATTCTAAGCATGCGATCCTTGTCAAAACGGTATCAATTGTTGCTTATGATATTATGAACAAGAAGCACATGAATTTGAAAAAAAATCATTCAAAATTTACTTTAATTTGAAAGATTTAGGATTTGGGGATTTAGTGTTAGGGTTTAGGTTTAGGTTTACAATTTGGAATTTTGGGTTGGGATTCAAAATTGAAGGTTAAGAGGTTAGGGTAATAGATTGATTTGTTATGATTCTATCTCATATCATCATATTAGATCGAGAGTACTAATTAAAATTCAAAATTTAATGTACTATGGACACTTTTAGAGTTGGGTGCACTCATTGCACCCAAAAAAGTGAGTGCGCCGAAGTAACCACCTTTATTTTATTATTAAAATATTAGTTGATTATTAAAATATTTAATTTTATGTATTCTATCACTATAGACATACTATTAACTATTAAAGAGTATTAGTAGTTTAGAGATAAAGTAAAATACTTAAACATATTTTATACGTAACTTAATCATATCTTATTTAATTGTGGATTTTCGTATAATTAAATGCTTTAGTAATACCATAAGTCCAAAATTGAAGGTATATCAACTATCATATGCAAAAAAATGTTTGGTGTTTGGAGCAAAATTATAAATAATTTTGTTCAACATAAAATACCGACAATCATAAATGAGATTATCTTCAACTCGTAATTAAACACATTAGTTTTACAATTCTCAAATGATAACATCCAAGCAAAATCAAAGTTCATCCACCATACAAGATAAACACTACTACTATTATCACTCCTCATCAGGCTCTACATCCACATAAGTCTCATCATTCTCATCAGAATTGTCGTCGACATAGTCTTCTTCCACTTGTGACATAGTAGGACTCGGGATCAAAACATGGGTAGCAGGAGAGCTTCCACTAGGTCCTGCACGAGAGCTTCCACTAGGTCCTGCATGTGCACTTGCACTCCGAGCTTGAAAAGATGCATATACTAGATAACATAAACAATAACAACTTGTTAGAATATGACTTGATCAAGATAACAAATATAAGAATAAAGAGAAAGATTAAGTCCTTACCATTTTGAAATACCACTTCGTCACCCTCATCTTCTCCATCAGCCACCAACTCGGAGTCTGAAGATCTTATCCAATCTTCACAACAAATCAAAGCCTCCACAACTTCAGGGGATAAGGAGGTCCTAAACGAATCTAAAACTCGACCTCCTGTGCTGAATGCCGACTCAGAAGCCACAGTGGAAATAGGAACAATAAGAATATCCCTAGCCATCTCAGAAATAGTAGGATATTCCATCCCACTTTGCGACCACCATCCCAAGATGTCAAACTTGTATTCATCCTCTTCTGAACACACCAATGCTTGTGTAACCACTTCATCATCCTCCTCCTCCTCAAGGTACCTATCAAACTCAGATTTGGAACTTTTTCTAGTTCCTTTCAGAATGACATCTCTTTTCATTTTCCTGAAATCACCCCAAATCTTCCCTTTCTTCTTCCCATCCCCACTTCCACTAGGTTCTTGCTCATCTTCCTGAATCACAATGGGAGAGCTGCTATGAATTTCGAGCCTATGCTTGTAATGGTCAAACAGAAGACGCATTTCATCTTTCACCTCTTCGACCAAAGCTTTACCCCTGCTCTCACCATATACCTTTTTCAAAGCTTGTTCAAGATATTCAACTTTACGCCTAGGATCTTATATGACTGTCATATAACACAACCGATTCATCTTGGAATTCTCCAACTCATCTTCAAACCAATACTTGGCAAGTTTGGACTTGATTATCTCATCCATGCAAGACACCTCAAAATCTATACCATCAGCCCACTCAGATATCATAGTATAGATTTCACATACCTCATCAAACAAGAGGTGTAACGTCACATATGAAGTCCCAGAAACTCGAACAGTCAAATCATATAATAGCTTCAGGTAATCAATCAACCGTCCCACACTAGACCAATCATCAGAAGTTGTGATACCAAGGCTTTCATTTCCATATTTTTTTTTTCATTGAGATGTTTCTTGAATTTCTTATCATTTCTAGCTAATGTCTGAAATGCTTTCTCAAATGGCTTTGTAGATTCCAACATCATATACGTTGAGTTCCACCTTGTAGCTACATCCAACGAAAAAAATTTCTTCGACACTATCTTTTCAAACTCAATGCAATCTTTGAATTTTCTGCTCCTAGTTGGTGTAGATTTAACCCACTTCACAGACTCTCTCACTCGTTCCACAGATTTACCAGTTTCTTTAAGCCCGTCCTTCGCAGCCAAATTAATAATGTTAGCCACACACCTCATCTGCAGATACTTATCATCCAAAATATCTGATCCCCACTCTTCCAACTGTTCCTTCATATGGATAGCAACCACATCATTGACACTAGCATTGTCCATTGTTATACAAAACACCTTCCTAATGCCCCACTCCACCAAACAACTAGCCAACTGTTTTCCAATTTCACTTCCAGAATGTTTTGTAACTTGGACAAAGTTAATAATTCTTTTATGCAATTTCCAATCTCTACCAATGAAATGAGCAGTAATGCACATAGAATTGAGATTGGACAAAGAAGTTCAAGTATCTGTGGTGAGCGATACCATCCCTAAACACTTAGTCTTGAAATAGTCCTTCAGCAACTCTCTATTTTCAAAGAACACCTTGATACAATCCTCTCTAACGGTCTGACGGCTAGGTAACACAAACATTGGACAAACACGAGCCATAAACCGTTTGAACCCTTCATGTTCAACATACCTAAATGGTAATTCATCTATGATAATCATCTCCGCTAAAGCTCTCCTAGCATCAATCTGATCGAATTTCCAAGTGCCAAGAGTGTGTACCTGGCCTCCAGAAGATGATAGATGGTCGACTATCAGCTCACCCTTTTCTATCTTTTCCAAACAACTATCTTTATGATTCCGCATAGTAGAAGTCCCATATCTAGTGGGAGCAACAAGAACACCATTGCAATAAATGCATCTTACTTTGTCCACTCCATCCTTCTTAAAACGCTTAAAGTGTGGCCAAACGTCAGACTTTTCTTTCCTTTTTCTTGAAATTGTCTCCTCGTCTATTGTTTGAGCAGGAGGTACATTGGTGGTACCGGTAGACGGTGTAGGAGCAGGAGTAGGATCGGAAGACGGTGTAGAAGCAGGAATGCTGGTACTCTTAGAGCATCCTCCACGTCTAGGACGAGAAGCCGATGGTGCCTCACTTCCCCTGTCAAAATAAAAAATTGAGTTGAGTTCAATTCATTAACATATACAAAATGAAAAGGTGAATCACGAAACAAGTTAACATTTGCTTTTTTTTTTCTGAAGCCTTGCACACTCTCCAGCTGATGCGACAAAGATAGATAATAATTATTGTTTTGCGTCCATCCATCCTTCCCTTCATTGGGCCCTTTTACCTTGAACATAGATAATCCCTGTAATTCCTGCCTCATAACTAAGGCCATTTGATTCATTCATTTGTTGCATCTCTGTTAGAGAAAACACGAGCAAATAATACTTGTCGTAGTGGTGTAATTATTTTTGAAGAGCACATTCATTCAGACCCGAAACGCAGTTTCAGCAACAACCCAGGTATTATTGTTGGCTTTGCTCGTTCGCCAGTTTCAGCAAATAGACTTTTCTTAGCACCAAAAGTGTTTCTTTCTTCTTTGGAATTGACTTGTGGCTACTAGAAGGAACATACATACATGTATCATAACAAATCAACGATCCATTCATCTATCTCCAAAAGGGTATACAAGATTTCATACAAAATCACATCATCACTCACACAACTTAGTATCGCAACCCAGCAAGCAACCCCTCAAAATCAACAACCAACAAAGAAAGGCAAAACCGGAACCCAGAACCCAAGAAGGGAAGCAGAGGAGAATGTACAAACGAACTGTTGGGTATTCATGAACTACCCTCTAATCCCAGCAGCACTTAATAGCATTATTCTCAAAGGGTAAATTACTAAATTGTAATTCCAACCATCGAGTAATACAAAGTTGAATGAAAAAGGAGCTTACTGGGATTCCATATGTGAGGTCAGACCCACGGCCGGAATTGAACAGGGGATCGCTTTCCAGCTCCCGAACCTGCAACACTACAAAGCCATCACTGTGTATGGAATCGAAAACAGAGCAATGCAAAATAGTAACCGACCAGGATCCATTTTTGTAATGGTGATCGAATCGGGAACCCAATTAATTAGTTTATCCTCTTTTATAGTCCAAATTTTTGGCTCGATTAGAACTCAGTTGCGAGGAACCCATGTAAACGAGAGACGAGGAGGAGTAAAACAGGGGAATGAAAACGTACAACGAGTTTGACAACGTCAGTGGCGGGGAGATTAGAGCGGAGAGCAGGGATGCCGAGATTGAGGCAGCGAGTGAGAAGGCGTTTGGCCTGTCGTCTGCTTTTATCTCTTCGTCGTCGATGGGTGGATCAGCGAGTTGCCATCTGGTCGCCGACGAATAGAGGAATCCAGTAACAAAAACCCAAAAAAATTAGCTACCAACCCAATAACAAATTGGAACAATAGAAGAACACTCACTAGGAACAGAAACCTAGATACGGCCGACGAGGAACAGAATAACAGGGGAAGATTCCGATTTGGTGTTGAGAAGGGATGCTCTGTTTCCCGACGTCGCCTCTCCTTTTCGCGAGGCGAAGAGCGAAGTTGATGGTGGTGAAGCGGATTCCTCTCTGTCCAAGGATGGAAGGAAGTTGATGGTGGCCGCCGGCGACGGATTTGATGGCAGTCGGAGGTCCTCACAAGGCCGCTGGCGGCGAGGAGGCTATGTTTCGTTTAGGTTTGCCAAAGACGAAGAGACGGCGACTGCACGAGGTGAAGAGCTGAAGACTAGGGTTGCTCTCAAAATTCAAAACGACAGCATGATGCAGCTTTCGGGTTTTGCGGGTTGTTTTCGGTTTTGCGGGTTTTGGTAAACCAAAACCGATGCACTGCATATCGGGTTGAACCCGAAAAAACCGACACTGTGCACATCGATTTGGGTTCGGGTTAACCCGAAAACCCGAAACCGAATTGACAGGCCAGGTGGTATTGGCGTGTTTGGTTCCGAAATTTTGTGTGTTGTAGTGATTGAATGTGGAAATTTGTGTATGGGTGAAATATTTGGTATATTTTGATTGCGGTTGTTGGTGCTAGTTCTGTGGTGTTGAGGGACTGGTTTGAGACTCTAATTTGAGAAACTGTGGTAGTTGGTTTTGATTTGGGAATTTTGTGGTATCATGGTTATTGAACCCGGAAATCTGTGTAGTGGAAGTTTGATGGTAATCGTGTATTGGTTTTTAGTTGAGAAGACTAAACGGTTTGCACTTAAAACAAAGAAAAGTATTTACTTGGTTAAAGTAAGGTTGAAGAACAATGTGAAATCAAAGAAGTGTTTGGAAATTTGTTCATTTTTAGTGTATTATACTTGCTAAATCTGTTTTAGTGATTACAAGTTTGAGTGTCGATTGAGTTTCAATACTTCTACAAAACAATGTTGTAGAAAGCTTGTAGTAGAGATGAATAAAGAAATAATGATGTATGATGATGCTTAAATGAGCTTGTATAGCTAACAATCTTTAGATTTTGAAGTTTGGGGATGATGCCGAGTTCTTCTGCTTCTGGTCAGCTGCCAATTGTCGACTTCCTTCTTTCGAGCTTCCGTACTGTTGTTTTTGTGGATGATAAAAAAGAGAATAAGCAGAGAAGAGGTGGGTAGTATTTCAGTGTTGTGGTGTTTGTGCGAGTTTTTGTGGTTAAGGGAAGTGCTAAGAGGAAGAAAGAGTCAGTCTATGGTCCCTTTCTTCTTCTTTCTGTTTCATGAAGTGGAGGCGTGTCAAGAAGAAGAAGAAGACAAAGGGTTGTGTCCAAAAAAAGAGGTAGGGGATGGAAGAAGTTGTCGCGTAAGAAGAAAAAGGATCAAGAAGAAGAAAAGAAGTCATTTGCAGGAAGCTTGGGGGAGAAGAAGAAAATGTTTTTTTTTGTTCTTGTTTCTGTCCCCTTTTCCAAGAGTTTAAGTTTCTTTTTATAGCCAAAATAATGTTGTGGTGGCACAATACAAGTGGCTTTGAGAGCCCATAGGTGCCGACGTGCCGCCCTGTATATATGTGTAGGTTGTGGATTGGGTTGAACCGGTTTGAGCTGGGTTACAGGTCAAACCGGTTTGTATGTAAATAGGTCAAACCGATTTATTGGGCTTGGGCAGTGGACTTTACCTTGTTGGCTGGTCTTGACTTTGCTATGAGCCTAGGTTGGGCCTGAAGCTGACTTGACTTAACTTTGGCAGGCTTTTTGTAATTGTAGCGGTTATAGATTGTAAGTTATAATTAATTGTATCTTTGTAATTGATTATATGGATCTTAATTGAAGAATTTACTGATTTGTTCTTTTCTTCTATCATCTCAATTCAGACTCAACCTCACTCTTTAAATTAAATCAACTCTATTGAATTGATTAACCATCGAACCAACATGACAATGAATTGGCCAAGTCCAATGCAATCGCAGAAAACATTGACCTTAGATTTGCTATTGCCAATCTCAATTCGAATTGATTTAAATGACGATTAAGTATCAAAATTGTCGATCTCGTAGCCGATCGTGTATCAACCCGGACAAAATGGGGTGTCTATACGAACAATTGTTGTTAGTGGATGCAAAGATGACTTGGCTTCTAAGAGATTACAGTAGTAGGATTTGGTGAGTCGAGGTTGAATGTTGCTATTTGAAAAAAATGAAGGTTTAGGGTTTGAGAGGAGTATAAGGTGTAAGAGTCAGAAGGGATGCTTTCCTTTTTCGGAACTTGCAGGTTGTGACAATAAATCTAGTTTACAAAATGTAAAATGTTTAACTACTAGAATGAATCGACCGAATCATTTCATTATCCGACAATGTCTTTGTAGTATAATATTTCTAACAGTTTATAATTAATTAACCACACGTTTATACTATTTTGATAGTTATAATTATTTAAAACAAGCCCACGATAAAATATTTTTACACAAAAAACTAGTCAGAGATAAATTGTGGATACAATCATATACCTAATTAACAACATAAAAAATTTCTCTTATTGACTCTTACCTATTAAGACGTCTAATTACTTTTTTCAGTAATTTTATAATTACATTTACCTAATTAACAACATAAAAAAAATTCCTTTCTTAAAACATTATCTTTATTCTAAAATTTTCCTTCATTATCAACATATAATTAACAACCGAGACAAATTTCCTTAATTACCCACGTTCAATAGAATTTATTAATTATTAAATTATTTATTACAATAATTTGTTTCAACTTTGCAGTTACCAAATTATTAAATTAATTAATATAGTCATCGGCGGTGGCCGTCCGAAGCATGATTTTTTGACGCGGGCTATCTGTATGAAGTCGGAATTCGGACGCGGATTACCTTTCTGAAGCCTGATTTCGGACGCAATCGACTTGTTCGAAGCCGAATTTCGGCCCGCGCGTCTCCGTTCGAACTTCGACGTCGGACCACGAGTCTCCTTCCGAACGTCGGTGTCGTACCGATGCTGCCGACTGAACTCCGAGGTCGATGGCGAATCAAACGCGCTCTCCCCAGGCGAGTTCCTTGCCGCAGAAGAAAGAGGAGGATGGCGATTCGTCGCGGGGATTTGCGGGAAAAAAGAGGAAGCCGAATCATCGTCGGGATTTGCGAGATTTGTTGGAGAGAACAGTGCGAGACCGGATTTTTTGCGGAAGACGGCGGAATGGTTTTGGCGAGACCCGTCGGTGAGTGTCTATCTTCAAAGCAGTGGCAGAAAAACTCGACCGACAGTTCCAGTCCACAACGGCGGAGAGGATGTGACTGGTTCAACTTTGGTTTCTAAAAGTTAAAGGGCAAATTGGACATTTTTTTCAAAATTATGGGCGACAAATAGTAAATATGCGGGTGGTAAATAGCTTTTCAGTTATATAAAGGTGCACATTGTATTGTACTTACGGATATAGAACTTTTCTATCTATATATGTCTATATTGTACTGATTTGACTGGCAGTTTTATGGGCCGATAACCGATACGTTGTCCTCAAACCTAAATCCCTCATCCTGAGATGGGGGAACTTACTGCACAACCATAAGCATCCCAACTGTACATGGGCGTTGGGTCGTGCTTGGGCCGGCACGGCACGAGCACTCATCCGACCTGTTTATTTCGTGTCGTGCTCGGCATGCCTGTAGTTTTCGTGTCGTGCCGTGCAGCTCATTTGTTAATTTGGCTAGGCTCAGGCACGGTTTGAATTGTGTCGTGCTTATTCGTGTTCGTGCCGTGCTTATATTTGTGTTTAATGGAAAGGAAGAAAATAAAAGAGGAAATAAAAAAGAAGAAACAAATTGGATGTATAATGAAAGAATTAACCGAAAATGTAACAAATGTAACAAATAAGGGGGAAAAGAAAATTGAAAGTATAGCGGGTGTTTGACTTTCTTTAATACTTCGTCTATTTTTACTTATGATAGTAATTACGTATATATATTTATGATCACTTCTAATGTAGTCAAAAGTGAGTTTCTACGTAGAAACGTTTTGGTGATCTAGAAGCGTAAAATCGTAAGTTTTTAAGTTTAAAGCAGAGTTTTTAACTACACAAGTTATAAAAACTTTGATTTTGTGTAGAAGCGTTTTAGTGACCTGAAAACGTAAAATCGTAATATTTTAAGTTTTAAAGCGCGAGTTTAACTAAATTGTCTAACTAACAACAGTAAATAATTTAAATTATACTTGTATTTTTTAAGATTTGGACCTAGAATCCTTTTTATATTTCTTTTCGATCAAATAAATATCCTTTTCATGCCATGTTCGTTCTTATTTATTTTCGATCAAATAAATATTCTTTTCATGCCATGTTCGTTCTTATACTAAAAAGGGTCTCGAAAATATTAGGCCCAACCCGGCCTATTTACATACCGTGTCGTGCCCGTGCCCGTGCCCATGAAGTTTAGGCTCGGCACAACCCACAAAATTTTCGTGCTTGTGCTGAGACTGGCCGTATATTTCGTGTCCGTGCTCATGCCGTGCGCTAACCGTGCTGTGCCGTGCTAGTCCGTGGACGGCCCGGCTAATTGACCATGTAAATCCACCGCCGAAATCTGGGTTTGGTGGTTGAGGGATTTAGGTCCGGGGGTTATTGGTTCGTGGTCGAATTTTGAATTGATCCTGTACAGGGTTTTGTGATGAAGTCGATTGGGATGCTAGCAAGACAAGTAGGGATGACAATTTTCCCCACACCCATTGGTTTTTTACTATCCAACCCAATTGGGTTGAGTATGAAATCCAAATAGATGGATATGGGTAGACTTTGATGGGTTTGTACCCATACCCATTTAATTGGGTTGGGTTGGGTTGGGTTTATAACAAATGGATTTGGGTTTGCACCCCGCCCAAATACAAATTACAGTTTGGTACCTAAACGTAATAGATATGCATATTTAGTAGCTAAATTAAAATTTTTTGCATATAAGTCCTCAAAATATCGATGGAAAATTACATTTTGGTACCTAAATATTTTTGGTCTTACATTTTGGTACATAAACTTTTTAAGTTTTACAAATAAGTCCAATTTTTGCATGTGTAGTTAAAACACTCTCAAATAAATGAATATCCATATCCAAACCATACTAGCGTGGTCCCGACCATTTGGCCGGAGGAAGGTGAGGTATGAAATTTGATAATGTAATAGGCTGTATAGCTTATTGTTGTATAGTTTTTTTTTACAAACACGTGATAAAAATAGTAAATTTTAGTAGGAAAGAGACATGAATGATGCAACAAATCAAAAATCAGCCTTATGAACCAAAATCAAGTATATGTTACCTTGTGAAACAATATTGTTTCTCGTAGTATGATGAGGTGGAGTAAGTTTAATAGAAACCGAATTCCAGAAAATTGAATAAAAAATCGTCTATCCCGCCGGTTTTCGGGAAATGAGCATCTCACAAAATTAGACTTGATCAAAACGGGCCAAAACTTGAAATTCAGCATGTTTGACCGACCCATGTGATTATAAATTAAACTTTCTATTTGAAAATAAAAAATAATGAAAGAAAAGAGATGACTGCAATTCGCCATTTGCACATCACTAATTCGGGAATAAAACTATAGAATTTCGAAAGGAAATTGAAAAAAGTTTAGGATCATTTTAATGTTAAAAATAACCAAATAGATCTTTCTGTTTAGTTTTTTACTAACAAATACCAAACGATTCCCTATAATATACACTATAATTTAATCATTATGATATCAAACAATTACATAATATATATTTGAAATGATAAAAATTGGACTAATTGGGTTGGTTGAGGTTGAACCATTGAATAACTTTAAAATACATTATATTTTAGCCACTAAGATATAAAATAATAGCATAATATATATTATGCTAGAGAAAATAGCTTGTTTTAGAATGGCAAACCCATGATGTTCATTTGTTTTATTTGATGGGAAAATCCCGTGTAGGTCAGGCTCATTCAACTCTTTTATTTTACGATTAGCGGTTAGCCCATTAGAATCCATGCATTAGTTTATTGTTAAATTTTTTCTTTTTAGCAATAAAAATGAGTATTGTTTTTGCCTTTTCATATATATTTTACCACCACAGAGAAATAAAAGGACTTAAAGAAAAAAAATTGACACTCCTGGACCCGTTTAAATCCGCATGTGTACGGTAAGTTAGCCCGTTCCACAGAGGAAAAAGAAAAAAATTGACACTCCATATTCTACCCTTCCTACAAACGCTCCTGGAGCATGGAATTTGAAATGAGGAAAATGTTTTTTCCTCTCTGCAATTATATGTTTTTAATTTAAAAAGAAACAACACATGTACTTAGTGTGATTGGTTATGATCCTTACTTTTCTTTAAAGTGGCCATGGTTCGAATCCTAGTAAGTGTCTTTTTAATGAATAAAAAAATGTAATTGTGAAGACCAAAATGTCCTTCCTACTTTCACTCTGGATGCAGGAAATTTGAAATGGGGCTTCAAGTTTTCTCATTTGGCTTTTATTTATTGTGTAGACTCACTTAGATTATGGAAGCAATACTCATACCTTACCTAAACCCATTTACAAACCCCCAAACTCATATGCACTTCACCCATCCCAACCCATTATTAATGAATCTACTTGGATTTGGGTATAATTAACCATGAGTAATTGCCATCGGAGAGACAAGTTTTGGTGGAGAGTGGAGACACAATTGGTTAGGCAGAGTGATCATTTTGTTGCAAGTGGAAGAATAATGGTTATTAATTTTGTGTGTGCAAAGTGTAAGGACCATTTTATTAAATCCGCCAAATTTTAGTGACCCTTTAGGCTCTTAAAGATTGCTGTTGCAGCTTGCCGCGCTGAGTCCATGACCACAACAAAATGAATTGAAACAATCTCTCCCCTTTCTTTTGATATTTCTGAAACAATCGCCCGAAAGGGAAGGATGACGCTGTACATGCCTTTGTTCAGAGCAAGTACGAACTTGAGACTGCTTACTCAACTTCACTCCCACCTCTTCATCACCGGCATGCACCATGATCCGCAAGCTTCCACCAAGCTCATCGAGTCATATTCTCAACTGGGTTCCCTTCATTCCTCGAGCCTCGTGTTCAGGACCTTCCAAAGTCCCGATTCCTTCATGTGGGGCGTGCTCATCAAGTGCCATGTCTGGTCGCAACGTTTCGGGGACGCCATTTCTCTTTATCATGAGATGCTCTGCTCCGGAACCTCCAATGGCCCATTCATACTCCCTTCAGTTTTGACAGCTTGTGCTGGTTTTGGCGACCTGGGTGTCGGTGACAAGGTTCATGGAAGTATAATCAAGTTTGGGTTTGATACTGATCCCGTTGTAGAGACCTCGCTCCTGGCTTTTTATGGCCAGTTAGGTTGCCTGAAGGATGCAAGGAAGGTGTTCGACAATATGCCTCTGAAAGACTTGGTTTCTTGGAGTTGCATTATTTCAAGCCATGTTGATACTGGGCACCCCGCTGAAGGCTTGGAGATGTTTAAACTACTTTCATCTCGTGGCATTGAAGTTGATGCAGTGATGATGCTCACCGTTGCCCAGGCATGCGGGCAACTTGGTAGTCTGAAACTAGCTAGATCTGTTCATGGTCACGTAGTAAGAAGGAGAGTACAGGCTTCTGGGTCATTAGGCGATTGTCTTGTTCTAATGTACAGCAAGTGTGGAGATATGTTCAGTGCAGAGAGTATCTTCAGAAGTAAAGCTAATAACAGCATAATATCAAGGACCGCATTGATTCATTGCTACAATCATTGGGGTGGGTTTGAACAAGCTGTTGAAATCTTCCTTGAGACAATGAGGGACAAAATGGAGCCTAATGTAGTTACCATAATGGGAGTTTTGAATTCCTGTGGTGGATTACATTTACTTAGAGAAGGGAAATCAGTTCACTGTTATGCAATCAAGAACAGTTTGAACTTTGAGGAGGAAAACAGTTTAGGACCAGCATTAGTAGGGTTTTACTCCGAATGCAATCAATTAACTTACAGTAGGCGAGTCCTTCATGGGTTTGGATGGAGGAACTTAATTTCATGGAATGTGCTTATATCAGCTTATGTTCAACAAGGATTCTCAAATGAAGCATTTGAGCTGATGATGCAGATGCAGAGGCAGGGAGGATTAATGCCAGACTCTTTCAGCTTGTCGAGCTCTCTATCAGCTTGTGCCGACTCCGGGAATTTGCAGCTCGGATGTCAGATGCATGGTTACTGCATCAAAAGACAATTGTCTGATGAGTTTATCCAAAATGCACTCGTCGACATGTACTCAAAATGCGGTTCTATGGATTCAGCATTTCTCATATTCGACGCTGTCCAAGAAAAGAGCGTTATTACTTGGAATTCTATGATCACTGGATTCTCCCAGAATGGCAACTCGGTTGAGGCGATACGCCTCTTTGATCATATGTATAGGAACTGTCTTGAGATGAATGAGGTCACCTTCTTAACTGCAATCCAGGCTTGCTCCAACATGGGACACCTTGACAAAGGGAAATGGCTTCACCAGAAACTCATCAGCTATGGGGTAGAGAAGGACCTTTACCTTGAGACTGCTCTAGCTGACATGTATGCAAAATGTGGAGACCTTCGAACAGCAAAAAGAGTATTTAACAAAATGCCGGAGAAAAGTGTGGTAACATGGAGCATCATGATTGCTGGATATGGAATCCATGGCCATATGGATGCCGCAATGTCGCTCTTCGATCGAATGGTAGAGATGGGAATAAGGCCAAATGGTATCACCTTCATGAACATTCTATCTGCTTGCAGTCATTCTGGACATGTGGATGCGGGGAAGTTTTATTTCAGATTGATGGAAAATTACAGCATAGAGCCCAATTTAGAGCATTTCGCTTGTCTGGTTGACCTCCTGAGTCGAGCTGGTGATGTCGATGGAGCTTATGGAGTTATCAACTCCATGCCGTTCCCTGCAGATGCAAGTATCTGGGGCGCTTTAGTTAACGGCTGCAGGATTCATCATAGGATGGACATAATTCAGTTCATTCAAAGGGACCTTCTGGATGTGACTACAGATGACACGGGTTATTACACTTTGCTATCTAATATTTATGCAGAGGAAGGGAAATGGGTGGAGTTTGGGACGGTGAGGTCGAAGATGGAAAGAACGGGTCTGAAGAAGGTACCCGGTTACAGCACGATTGAACTTGGCAACAAAATATACAGATTCGGAGCAGGAGACACGTATCATTGGCGATTTAACGAGGTCTGCAGCTTTTTAGAGAACTTCCCGAGCTTGGCACGGCCTCAGCAAGGATGCAGTGTGTTTGCAAATCCTTCAAATGAATCTTTTATATTTCCTGAATACCATGAATGATAGTAAACTAAATTGCTAGAAATTGGATATGGAACAATGCGAGGTCGCTTAAGAACAGGACATGGGTAATTGAATGGACATTGCAACATTGTTCAAAAAAGAAATGCTAACTATACTCTTCGACACTATATACAATGATGTATAATCCATCCATAGCTAATAGAGAGAGAGCACTCTGTTGTTGGGATATCCCTCTTTCATTTCATGCTCCTGGGCATGGAGGAAGGTGCTAAAGGCCAGGCGCTTTGCAGAGGGACACCTCACTGTTGTGTATATTGGGATGATGGGCTTATGAGCAAATTTTCTGTAAAGAAGGTTTGGGAAACAATCAGAGCGAGGTATGAGAAAGTTCAGTGGCACAAACTTATCTGGAAGTCCTATTGCATTCCTAGGGATAAGATGATTGCTTGGCTAATAGTTCTCAACAGGATTACAATCCTAGATAAAGTCCAAATATGGAATCCCTCAGCGGCAAACACTTGTTCTCTCTGTTCCTCTGCTGTAGAGTCTAGGAGCCATTTGCTCTTCGAATGTACTTTCTCCAAGAACATTATTCAAGCTGTGTTTCAGTCACAACTTCTAATAGGATGTAGTTGGGAGGCTTCTTTGGAGTTCACTATTGCACAATTCCGGGTCAGCAATCCAGCATCTGATCGTGGGAGGCTCCTTTGGATTGAGGATAGCATCCGATGGGCATTCGATGGGCCTCGTGGTTGAGTGGGCTTTGTTATTAGGGATTTATTGTTAGTTAATTGTTGGATTATTTGAGATATTTGTATTTGTTATTGTGTCTTGTTGGGGAAGTTATAATTTACTTGTTGGGTTAGGATTAGTTACCTTGTTCTAGAGGGAAAGGGTTATGAGAGTAGTATATAAACATGTACAATGTTCTTTGATTTTATGAAGTCGATCAATAAAATATTAGTAGTTATTAGAGAAAAGTAGCTCTTTTATCGTGTTTTCTAGTTCTTTCGCTAAATCGCTCGAGATCACTGGTGTGTGAAATCCCATCACGCATCAATTGGTATCAGAGCCTGGTTTCGAGGAACCGAGCTCGACGATGCTCGCGTAAAGGGCATGCTTTCCGCAAATCAATGGGAGATCTTCTATCATCCGGAAGCAACTGGACGAACGCAGAAGGTTGTCGAGGGATGAAGCTTTGCAGCTAGTCGATGGAGAACCATCGATCGAGATTGACGAGCCACCGGATATACCTCCTAGTCCGGACGATGTAGAGATCTCCTTGTGCGCTCTCACCGGCGTTTCCCAGCCCACGATCATCCGCTTCGACACCACCATCCATCACGAACCAGCAGCCGCCCTCGTTGATAGTGCGTCCTCGCACAATTTTGTGAGCCGCGAAGCTTCCAGGAAGATGTTTGTACGAGCTACTGCGATCCCGCCATTCGAAGTTAAGGTAACTGATGGAAATTTCTTGTTGTGCGAACGATGCTACGAAGCGGTACAAATTGAGATACAGGGGGTACAGCTTCGAGTCGATTTGTATGAGCTACCACGATGTGGGATTGACGTCAATCTCGGTGGTCAATGGCTTAAGCAAGCAAGTCCTATATCTTTTGATTGGAGGAACGCGACCATGCATTTCAAAGATAAGGGCTCGTGGGTCACGTTGCAAGGAGCTATTAATCCCGACGACGAGGGTACAGCTGCCGACAGGAGTTTGCGCGATAATGACGCCAAACTGCGAAAGACTGGATGCCGCAATCGAGGGGGTCAGCCGAGTCTTCAAGCGCGAGATTCATGGGAGTCAATGCTAAAGAGATGTTGGGCCTGGCCTGATGACATCTTCAAATGACCACGTGAGCCCACTCAAGCGCATAAGCCAAACGATGTCGTCAAAGCCATGGAGAGGGCGTTCTCACCTTCATCCCTCCAGGATAATCGAAGAAAACACAAGAAGGGAACTCCCTCGACTTTCCAGGTCTCGATGTTCGACAACAAAGGCTCCAAACGGTAACACCATTGATGAAGGAAGAGGCAAACTGAAGGAAGAAGATCTATTTAAGGAGCGGTGCATGTAGAAGATGGGTAACGGTTTCCTCAGGCTTAGTTAGAACAGGTCTGTTCTCTGGAAGCCTTTGGTCTGGGTTCGGTTGTTTAGTGTCTGGATAGCTGAGTTGGAGCTGTAGCTAGGAACTCAGTCTATCTGGGCATGGCTGATTCTTCTTCTTGCTCTCTTACTTATTAGTCTCTGTATCGACTCCTGTATTGGTTTCATCCAATTGATTGAGTCCGATTCAGTTTCTTTTGAATTTCGAACAAATTGAATAAACCCTAGGTGTTCCCCTTTTCGTCTCTGTGTGTTCTTAGAAAATGAATTGAAGGGCATAGCGATATAACAATTGGTATCAGAGCCTCCTTCTCAAGAGAACTCAAAGTTGCTGAGAAGGAGATCCTCTGTTCACTATGACTTCAACTTCATTCCCTAATAGCTCTAATCCTCCTTGGTTTTCTGGAACAAATTACTCTGTTTGGAAAAAGAGAATGAGACTGTTCCTCCGAGGAATCGATTGCGAGTTATGGGCAATTGTCCGAAATGGACCAATTGACATGAAAGAAGATGATGAGGAGGAATGGTCAAATGCACAGAAAAAAGTGCTCAATTAGACTCTAGGGCCATGCATATTTTACTTTCTGCCATCTCTGATGATGAAGGGGAAAGAGTTAACAAATGTGAATCTGCAAAAGAAATATGGTCAATCCTAGAAACTACTCATGAAGGTACATCAGAGGTAAAAGAAACTAGAATTGATTTACTAATAAAGGAATATGAAACCTTTGACATGTTGCCTGGAGAATCAATCTCAGAAATGGATAAAAGATTCTCCACTTTAATCAATAGACTCAAAGGTCTAGGCAAAGAATTCTCGAGTAAAGAACTGGTTAGAAAAGTACTCAGGTCACTTCCTCTTGAATGGATGGCTAAAAGAACTGCCATAGAGGAAGCCAAGGACCTCAATGTACTGTCTCTTGAGAACCTTATTGGATCTCTCCTTAGTCATGAAGAAGTTCTGAAGCAAATGAACTCTCTTCATGACAAGAAGAATAAGTCGATTGCTTTCAATACTGTTTGCTCAGAACAAGATGAAAGATTAGATGATGAATTTGAAAATGAACTAGCATTAACTAGCAAAAAGCTGCAGAGAATGATGAAATTTAAGCATGACCAAAACTTTAGAAAGAACAACTATAATAATAGATCCTACCCTGGATCTTCTGGGAACAGAAATAATCATCAAGCTAGACCCTCTGGACCTAACTCTGGTGGATCAAATGACAGTAATTCCTTTGGATCCACCAGGTCAGAATCAAGTCCTAAAGACCACAAAAATCCTAGTAATAAAGCTGACTCAACCATCTGTTTTAAATGTGGAAAAACAGGACATGTGAGAGCCAATTGTCCTCTCAACAAGAAGAAAGAAAAGGCAATGACTGCCTCCTGGAGCGACTACAGCTCAGAGGAAGAATCAGAAGTGGTTGCCTACATGGGGTTAGAGTCCAACTTGGAAAATGAACCTGAAGAAAGCCAGGTAAGCTCTGAATCCTTATCTGAAAACATGTCTGATTTCCATGGTGAAGACTTCTTCCTTCATGCTTTGTCTAATCTTCAAAACGAATGCAATCTACTTAAGAGTAAATACTGCCTGACTGTGGCACAGCTTCATGAAAAGGAAAAAGAAAATTTGGCCCTGAAAGAACTGCTGAAATCACAACAGGAAGCAATTAGCTTCCAGAACAATCAAGTGTGCAGTCTATCTTCTGAAAACTTGAAATTAAAAAGGGAAATAAACCACTGTCACAGAGTCTTCAATAGAATCCCACCTCACAGAACTGTTGAACCTAATCAACGCTTTGAATCTCAATACTCAATATGTCGTGTCAGTCAATGGAAAAGATTCCCTTACTGCTCATATTGTTGCAAATCAGGTCATAGTTATGAGAAGTGCTATTTCAAAAGAAATAAACCCAAACTCGTTTGGGTAGTTAAAAACTCTAACTAAAATTCTTTTATTTCAGAATAAGATGGGAGCTAATATCTGGTATCTAGACTCAGGATGCTCTCATCACATGACTGGCAATAAGGAACTGTTCTCTTATCTTAATCCTAAAAAGGGAGGTAAAGTGTTTTATGGAAATAATAACTGTGCCTCTGTTATAGGCAAAGGCACTATAAGCAGTAATCCATCACTAATAATTGAAGATGTTCTTTTTGTGGAAGGTCTGAAACATAACCTTCTTTCAATCAGTCAAATCTGTGGATCAACCTATCGAGTCATATTTGACCCTTTCTGCTGCACAATTGAAAGAATCTCTGATAACTCAGTAATTTTTAAAGGTAAAAAGGTCAACAATGTTTACACGGTTGATCTTGCTACCCTTGACCTGTCTGAAAATGTCTGTTTAAGTACCATATCTGACTCTACTGTTAGCTGGCACAGAAAGCTTGGTCACTCTAGTATATCAAGACTAGCTAAACTATCTAAATTAAATTTAGTCAGAGGCTTGCCTGTCATTAAATCAACTGATAGCTTTACCTGTGAAGCCTGCATTCTTGGAAAACAGTGTAAGAAGTCATTTAAGAGCAAACCCAATATTACCTCAAAAGCTGTGTTTGAATTACTGCACATGGATCTATTTGGTCCCACCAATGTGCAAAGCCTTGGTGGAAAATCCTATGTTCTTGTTATTGTTGATGACTTTTCCAGATTTACCTGGGTGCACTTTTTAGCTTCTAAGGATGAAGCCTTTCCCAAATTCAAAGCCTTCATAAAACTTATACTTAATCAATATGAAACTCGTGTGAAATCAATTAGAAGTGACAATGGAGGTGAATTCATTAATGTTGAATTTAGTACCCTGTGTGATGAATTAGGAATTCTCCACACCTTATCTGCTCCTAGAACCCCCCAGCAAAACGGTGTGGTGGAAAGGAAGAATAGATCTTTAGTTGAGACAGCTAGAACCATGTTACTAGAATTTGATTGTCCTAAATACCTATGGGGAGAAGCTGTTAACACAGCATGCTACATTTTAAATAGGACCACCATTAATAAGACCGAAAACAAAACCCCTTATGAAGTACTAAAGGGCAAACCACCTAAGCTCTCCTACCTGCATCCTTTTGGCACTAAATGTTTCATTCTGAATACAAGAGACACCCTTGGAAAGTTCGACGCTAAGTCTGATATTGGCATCTTTCTTGGGTACTCGTCCAAAGGACAGGCCTATAGGGTATTTAACAAAAGAACCAAAAAGGTTGAGGAGTCTGTGCATGTTCGATTTGACACATCTCTTCACAGTCTCCCCGTGGATTCTGACATCAACAACTATGATTTTCTTCCACTAATCCCCTGTTCTGAGAAAGATAGTGCAGGGATTGATGAAAGTCAAGGTGCAGGGAACTCAGAACCTCCAGCTTCATCGCCTGAATCCAACTCAAAGTCATCAAGTGGATCACTCAGTAAGAATCACGAGGCTCCAGCTCATATCAGAAAGAGACACCCCTCTTCTCAGATTATTGGTAATCTCTCTGATCCCATACACACTCGAGGTAAGTATGTACCAGGTCAGTACTCATTCGTCTCTCTCTTTGAACCTAAGAACTTCAAGGAAGCACTTCTAGATGAGGAATGGCTTCTTGCTATGCAAGAAGAGTTGTCTCACTTCATTAGACTTAAAGTATGGGAGCTAGTACCTAGACCTCTAGGAGTGTCTGTCATAGGAACTAAATGGATATTTAGAAACAAATCCGATGAACTTGGTTTTATAATTAAAAACAAGGCTCGCCTTGTTGCACAAGGATATAGTCAGGAGGAGGGTATAGATTATGATGAGACATTTGCTCCTGTTGCCCGTCTTGAATCCATTAGACTTCTGTGTGCTTATGCAAGTTACATGAAAATCAAATTATTTCAAATGGATGTTAAAAGTGCCTTTTTAAATGGCGAAATAAAAGAAGATGTTTATGTTGAACAGCCTCCTGGGTTCATTGACAGTCAATACCCTAATCATGTTTTCAAATTATCTAAGGCACTGTATGGGCTCAAACAAGCTCCTC
The DNA here is from genome assembly GCA_946122785.1 of Linum tenue. Lineage (NCBI taxonomy): Eukaryota > Viridiplantae > Streptophyta > Magnoliopsida > Malpighiales > Linaceae > Linum > Linum tenue. The sequence continues at coordinate 34,909,000 of CAMGYJ010000003.1, forward strand.
GAGCTTGGTTTGAGAAACTGACTTCATTTCTTATTTCTCAAGACTTCTGTCAAGGTGGTGTAGATAAGACCCTATTTATTAAGAGGAAAAATAACAACTCTCTAATAGTACAGGTCTATGTAGATGACATAGTCTTTGGGAGCACTGATCCCAGCATGTGTGAAGAATTCAGCTCTATCATGCAAAATAAGTTTGAAATGAGCTTAATGGGGGAACTCAATTTCTTTTTGGGCCTGCAAATTCATCAATCTGAACTTGGTATTTTCATTCATCAAACCAAGTACCTGCATTCCATGCTCTCTAAATTTGATCTAATAAATGTTAATCCCTGTAAAACTCCTATTGCTTCAAATTCTCACTTAGACTATGATTTGAGTGGAACCTCCGTATGTGAAAAACAATATAGAGGCATGATAGGATCTTTGTTATATCTAACCTCTAGCAGACCTGATATACAATTCAGTGTCTGTCTTTGCGCTAGATTTCAACATCAACCCAAAGAGAGTCATCTAAAAGCTGTTAAAAGAATATTCAGATACTTGAAAGGATCTAGTGATCTAGGGCTATGGTATCCTAGGTCAAACTCTTCTGCCCTTGTGGGATACTCAGACTCTGATTTTGCTGGAAGTATCACTGACAGAAAAAGCACTAGTGGTACTTGCCAATTTTTTGGTAGGTCTCTAGTTTCTTGGTCAAGTAAAAAGCAAAGCTCAGTGGCTCTGTCCACTGCAGAAGCAGAATATGTGGCTGCTGGGTGCTGTTGCACTCAAGTCATGTGGCTAAAATCACAACTAAATGACTATGGTATCACTGCAAACCAAATACCTATTTTTTGTGATAACACAAGCGCCATATGCATGTCTAAAAACCCTGTCTATCATAGTCGCACCAAACACATCGAGGTCAAACATCACTTTATTAGAGATCTCATACAGGCTGGTCACATAGAGTTAAATTTTATTTCAACTGACTTTCAAATTGCTGATATCTTTACCAAAGCACTGTCTTCCGAAAGATTTCTCAAATTATGTGATGATCTAGGGCTTCAATCACTTCACTCCATTCGAGGAAACAATTGAATCAGGTGCTGCTCTTCCTTTATTTAATTCTGCTCTAGTCTATGAATAATTACTGGTCAATTATCCTTACTGTCAATAAGTGCTTGTTCATGCATATGCTGTTTAAGTTATCTATGTTCTGTGATTTTCAAAACTTAACAATGATTCAATTAAGAATTAAGAGTGTCTCTTGCTATTCTCTATCACCTATAAATTGCCTCCTTCTGATCGAACCTCCCCACAAGCCATCAAACCCTCTCGACTCCTTCCTTACAACCATGACAGAACTATTTACCTCATCCAACATCCCTGGAGCCATTGTCACATATGTAGGAAGAACCTTTCATGAGCCCGTTGATTTCAACTTACACCGTTTCAAGGAATTATTTGCATCCCGTCGATTGGCTGATCCCATTACCCTTGATCTCTTTGAGTTCAAATCATATGGAGTTGATATCACTCCTTACATTAGGAACCTAGGGTGGGAATTTCTTATGCATTATCCGCCTTTGCCAGCGTGTCCTCTGCCTGTTCGCATGTTCTATGCGAATTTGGATTGTCAAGGAATCACTACTCGCAAACTCTCTACTCTAGTAAATGGCTATCGGATCTCTCTCACTGCTGATGCCTTAGGCACTCTGCTGAACTTTCCTGTCGGTGAATCTCTTCCCTTGGCACATGAAGACGAGTTCCTCTTTTATGATTTTGATCACGTTATTGAATACTCCCGCATTGCTCAGCGTCCTGTTGCTGCTCATGAAACTGTTACTACTGCTGATCTCAACCCTGCTCTGAGAACACTTCACTACTTCATTACACACCTCTTCCTCCCCCGCTCCAGCTGCCACCACATTGTCACCAAAAAGGATCTTTGGATCCTCTCCAATGCACTCACTGGGCGCAAAATTGACTACTGTCAACTGCTGTTCGGGTCAATTGTTCGAAGTGCAGAGGCTCACTTAGGGGGTAGCCTTCCCTTTGGTGGCCTTATCACTCTTCTAATCTCAAATCTTGGCATTTCTCTTGATGGTTACTCCTCATCCGACACCTCAGTATCCATTCCTGCCATTGCTGTCCTTGCCTACATCAAGGTTGACCCTCTCACTTCGAAAGGGGGAGACACTACCCTTGACCCCGCAGCTAAAAGACCTAAACCATATTCAAAGACATGCTCAAAAACTCTGAATCTTGGAGAATCGTCTTCTTCCGTGTGCAAGAATTTAATCATTGATTTCGAAGAAGAGGAAGCAGTGCTGGAACCTGAAATCCTTTCGGAGAAAGACATCAAGATGTTTGCTGAAGATCTTGAAAAAGAATTGATGGAGGAAGAAGGAGTAAATGCAACTCAGGGGGAGCAAGCTGAAACTGCAAATGCTCAGGAGGACAACAAAACTCAAGGGAAAGCAACAAAGGAATAGTCCGGGACTTGACTCAAAACACCGAGTCTGAATAAAAGAATCTTAAATCCTAGAACTCTGTCATAAAGTAGTAAAAGATCATAATGATCTAGCGGTTGTTTTCTTTTGGATGGTAACCTTGTTTGAAAGACCATAACGGTCTGGCTTTTGTGAAAGACCATAATGGTCTAAGTTTAAGTCTGAATAATCAAAACTGTGTTGACTATTGCTTCATTGGAATTCTGTGTCTCTCATTTTTTATAAGACAGGATGCTTCGATAATGGCTTAACGTCTGCAGGGATCAAGGCTCGAACGCAGGGGGAGATTGTTGGGCCTGGCCTGATGACATCTTCAAATGACCACGTGAGCCCACTCAAGCGCATAAGCCAAACGATGTCGTCAAAGCCATGGAGAGGGCGTTCTCACCTTCATCCCTCCAGCATAATCGAAGAAAACACAAGAAGGGAACTCCCTCGACTTTCCAGGTCTCGATGTTCGACAACAAAGGCTCCAAACGGTAACACCATTGATGAAGGAAGAGGCAAACTGAAGGAAGAAGATCTATTTAAGGAGCGGTGCATGTAGAAGATGGGTAACGGTTTCCTCAGGCTTAGTTAGAACAGGTCTGTTCTCTGGAAGCCTTTGGTCTGGGTTCGGTTGTTTAGTGTCTGGATAGCTGAGTTGGAGCTGTAGCTAGGAACTCAGTCTATCTGGGCATGGCTGATTCTTCTTCTTGCTCTCTTACTTATTAGTCTCTGTATCGACTCCTGTATTGGTTTCATCCAATTGATTGAGTCCGATTCAGTTTCTTTTGAATTTCGAACAAATTGAATAAACCCTAGGTGTTCCCCTTTTCGTCTCTGTGTGTTCTTAGAAAATGAATTGAAGGGCATAGCGATATAACAAGAGAGTCTCCGCTGCCATTGATGTTGTCCTCCCTGCCACCACGTCACCAACATCGAGGGTCATCGCACCACCGCCGCCTGTTGGAACCCTAACCATGGAGGGTATTGCCTTGGGGATGTCCACTATGTTAACGTCCCAAGACCCGACCTCGCCGGCGCCATGCGTAGCCATCCGCCTTAAAGGGGGGAGGCAATTCTATTGGAGGAAGAAAAGGAAGAAACGACGGGATCTTGTTGTCATTGCTGAGGCGCCTTCTGCCGCAGCTGAAGAAGGAGTGATCTCTCCAATAACCGCGCCATCGACGACGAGGTTGCGAGCTGTTGAGGCCGCCATTCCTGTGGTTCAAGAGAGAGGAGGTATTGCCGCTCCTGTTTCACCCAGTCGCATTGTGAAGCCGCACATTGAGGAGAAGCCGCCTTTGCCTCTGAAAGCTGAATCGTGGATTGGACTAGAGAAGCAGCAGCTCCATGGTGATGTCAAGCACGCGGAGTCCACATCCTCTTTTACCAACCATGGAATTGAGGGAAAGTTACGTGGATCACCACTCGACGCCGATAAGTCGTCTACCTCGCTCACTTGTCGTTGGGTCAATTGGAAGTATATGAAGAAGCTCGTGGACGATGGTAAGGGAGACTGGAGTGATGCGGGAATAGGGAATTCGGTTTGCAGTGTAGTCGGACCATCCATGGGACTATTGATCGGTTGTTTGCTGTATGGGGTTGATCCAGAGAATTCCACAGGCCACGTTGACAGCGTGAGGCTGGTTAGTTGTGTTATAGATGCAACCGGGGCTCAAACTAATGGGTTCGGGTGGAATGATCCAGCTACAACGATGGGATCGGTTGGGAGTGATGTAGAGGTTGTGATGCGAGAGCAATGGAAATGGGGCAGGAACCCTGCCGAGTTGATGGCTTGTCATGTGATCGAAGAAGCCTTGTGTGAGGTTGCAAGGACAAAGCCAATTGCATTCGGAAGCTACTCTGTCGCAGTCCGAAGGCCGCTTGATTCCTCCACAATTGGCCTGCATGGAAGCTTGAGGTGGAAGAACAAGGATTGGTGGATAAATAATTTCATGCACGAGGAGGTGCGATTGGGAAAGGGTGAAGGGTATTGGAAGGAGGCGAGTTGGAAAGTGGACATTTCTCCACCACATTGGACGGCTGCTACTGTAGGCAAAGGGGAGCTCGAGTGGGGCGCAAACGAGGATTTGATGGCATTCGGTGATAGGAGCATGGTTCGAGTGGCCGAGCCTAATTGGAAATTTCGTAAGCGAGTTTGGCATCCACAAGAAAATGTTCTCTCCATTATCACCAACACTTGGGAACGGTTTTTCTACATTGATCCGATGGGCATTCGATGGGGCTCGTGGCCGAGTGGGCTTAGTTATTAGGGATTTATTGTTAGTTAATTGTTGGATTATTTGGGATATTCGTATAAGTTATTGTGTCTTGTTGGGGAAATTATTATTTACTTGTTGGGTTAGGTTTAGTTACCTTGTTCGAGAGGGAAAGGGTTATGAGAGTAGTATATAAACATGTACAATGTTCTTTGATTTTATGAATTCGATCAATAAAGTATTAGTAGTTAGTAGAGAAAAGTAGCTCTTTTATCGTGTTTTCTAGTTCTTTCGCTAAATCGCTCGAGATCACCGGTGCGTGAAATCTCGTTACGCATCACAGTGGTAAGTGAGTTATGGAGGGAGAGGTGTAGAAGGATATGTGCTGGTTAATATCTGGTCGAAACTCAGTTCTTGAGGAAGTTGCAGACTCTACTGTCATTACTGATAAATGGATACCCTCATATTGGTGTAGTCATTTCGAGGAAGAGATAAATAGTATAGTTTAAAGAAGTTCTTGTTTTTTTATTAGATGTACAGCTTGTTTCTTTCATAGATAGTGCCTGAAAGAGATCTGTACTTGTTATGGATGTTGGTGATGATTGGTTGCCAGTTAAAATGGTTTCTTATAACCATTATTTCTTACGAATAAACAAGCTTATTCATCGAAAACAAGAGAGAGCAGTTTATATATCTCTCAACATATTAAAGATTTATAATCCATCCATATTGAATAGAGAAAGAGGGCTCTTCCTAAAAAAAGAGAAAGATGGCTTAGTTAATATATCTCTCAACATAGTTAAGCTCAACCTATATTGTAGTATAGAAAATAGATTTATGTCCTATGATTAATAGGTTATGAATATGATTATAGGGTAATTAGGATATTTGGTCACAAAGAATTTAATTTATAACGATAGGGTAACAAAAATTTGAACATGTATGAAATGGTCACTCTGCTTAATTTGTGATTGTTTTGTTGTAAATACAAACTTTTATTATCAAATAGTTACAAATTAAAGATTTGTGATTGTTTTGTACTAAGTACAAAGATTTGTGACCCTTTATGCTAATTACCCTATGATTATATGCTTAAGTCTGTCAGTTATTATTATGATTAACAAGGTATGAAGAAGATGAAAGATTAGAGTTTCATCTTTGAAGACTTTTCTTCTTTCCATTTAGGGGTGGGCAACGGGACAGTCCCGTTTGAAATGAGTACACATTCCCGTTTAAAATGGGTACACAGTCCTATTTGAAGAGTAAAGTTCATCCCATATCCCATATTCGTATGGGTAAACGAGTACCCGTGACCCATACGAGACGAATAACGGATACCCAAACTACCCATAAATACCCAAAAATTGAATTACTAAAATTTTAACAAAAGTTTAAACCTAACATTTATACCTGCGGAACAATCACAAAATTCATCTCAATCACAAATTTTCTGTAAAGAAAATAGAGCATCCCTCTCTAGTCTCTACTCTCTACCCATGGACACGATTGTTGTACAAGAAGAAGTGTACCGTGGGCTTAAAGGCTGGACCTCTACTCTCAATCCAATGGGCTCGTTTCTTTACTTGTCTTTTAATGTCTGTACTGTACAGTCATTAGCATTGGGATTCCCTACAACTTCTAGGCTCTAACCCACGGTTTAAGAATGTTACGTGTATAACGGGTACCCATATTATTCAAACGGAAATTTGTGGGTAACTTGTGGATATCAATATAAAAATTTGCACTTCTAAATTTCATCCGTTAATAATATTACGAGTATTATGGGTACTTATAACTCTCAAAAAATGAAATGGGTATGGATACATCCAAATACCTGTTTCCCGTCGCCCACTCCTATTTTCATCTATAAAGAAGAAGATAACACAGATGAAAAATAAAGAGAAAGGCTTCATTGTTAAGTGTTATTGATGAATGGACCGAGGGTGATGAAGCCCAATGGGCCAGTCAATAACCACTCATCAATTAACTAGAGTTCGGCTCACTCGTTGGCCGGATGAATTACATCAATAATTTAGTAATTATCCGAATCAATTATTTGGAATCATGAAAGAATTCAAATTATTCAATTAAAAAAAACATAAAAAAACATACATTATATACATCATCTTGATCATTCATGCACAAAAGTCCTTATCAAAAGTAAATAACACAACTCATGCAGGTAATGGATTCCTAAAAAAAAACCTAATATTCAAAATGCACTTCAAGTTACTCTTTGATTTTAGAAATCACTACAAATTTCCTTTTGGATTTTTTGTGATTGTTCCGCCATCAAAAGCATCTTCTCCACAAAACTTCATCTTCATTAATGAAACTAGACCTGGCAAATTACAACTCGACCCGTTGACCCGACCCGAAACCGGCCGAAAACTAAAAAATTTTGTAACCCGAAATCCGAATGACCCGAACCCGATAACCCGTAATATTTTGGGTCGGGTTGGGTGGGTTAGCGGGTCGACCCGTTAGACCCGTTCCAGTTAATATATTACTCCCAAAATATGATAAAATCACTCATAAATTGGTGAGATGTTTAAAAAAAATCACAGGATTTGAATGACATGTTTGGAGTTTAAGGATAATAAGATATCATGTGTTTCTTGTAGTAGAATTACTCTTGTGATTGTTTTTTGACGATTTGCGCAATTTATATTTCATTTCATTAGCATGGGAGGATTTGAGAATATGTTAATTGACATGTGTTAGGTAAACTATTGTCATGCATATGTGAAAATTTGTGTTCTTTAAGAAAATATGAAGCATGTTTGATATTATTTCTGAGAACGCTCATAACCCAAAATGACCTGTAACCCGACCCGAAACCGAATGGGTTGGGTCAAACATTTAATAATATAATAAAATTAAAATAAATAAAAAACTAAACCTATACAGATACAGACACGCACAACCTCCGCTAAAATACAAAAATCTATCTCTTTTACTAAAATTAATAATATAATAATTTGTTTTAAAAAATTGACCAGCATAATTTTTTTCATTTGGTTAATTAATAAAATTTTCTGTTAGAGTTTTTATTAATTAAAGGGCGAAAATGTCCTTCCTAAACACTAATATTCTCATGGAGTTTTTAGAATCAAACATATTTTCATGGATAACCTCTTTATATTAGTGGTAGGAAAGCTAAGTTAGAATTGGTTTTATTAGTTAAACACTAATAATTAGCAAAATCATTCCTACATTCTTTTTTATTAGTCAAGTCTAATGAATTACTAATAATTAGTCAAATGTTAATTTCCAGTTATCAATTTTGTTAGTAAAATTGCTTGACAACATGATACTGACTTGGAAGAGACACATGGAGATCAACATTCCAGAACTTTAGTATTTTAACTAAGAAAAGAGTTACAAAATTATTAACGATAACATACAAATGACTAATATATTTATACATTACAAATGACGGGGCCGCAGGTGCGCTGGTGATGTGAAGTGGGTCTAATTCTCCTTGGACTGAAAATAGTGCCAGATCCGACTGGAGCTTGTATAGAAAGGGGCGGAACAAGGATTATGGTATAGGACGAGTCAGAAAAGGTCCAACAGATCTCAAAGAGATGATGGGTTGCTTCATTATAAAAGGTTTGGGCTTTTGTTGGAATATTTAATTGAATCTCTTTTATATGTTGTGGGCTTAAAAGAGAAGGAAAATGAATTGGTGAGCTTGATGAAGAGCTCCCTAATGAAGCATAAGCCATTAGCAATTGAAGAGGCAACTAAGAAAGTCAATGGACTAACGTCTAGGAAGATCAACTCTAGTATGGAGTTTGAACCTCTTAACCAGAACGGACCCACACAGGTAACCAACACTAGGCTTTTGTATCTTGACGGATTGATGCTTAAGGATGGATTCTTGTAGAAGAAAATACCCATGGATTCCTTTAGTTGCTAGAGTATGGTGCCAACGAAATAGGAGTTATTAAAGTTTGAATTCCTCAATGACACAAAGATTGGACCCTCACAAATGAAATTTACAGCTTTAGATAAACACAAGAAGGTCAAAGCAAGAAGCCCAAGTTAGGAGATGGAGCATGATTGGAAGAAAATGAAGAGCAAGAAATGGAGGAGCCAAAGGTCGGATTACGCGATAGACGCGGAGAGAGTATGATAGAAAACTGTGGTTTCTATTATTATTATAGTTATTATTTGAATTATTGCTATGTTAGTAGTATTTGATTGTTAGGGGTTTCTTAAAGCCTAATATATCTCTCTCTCAATCTCGTCTTCTTCCTTAGTTTAGACCGCCGGCCATTCTTAATCTCTTCTCTTTAGTTCTTCCCCAAATTCTCATATTTAGAATCTTAATTATGTCGTCTAATTCCTAATTTCAACATTAAATATGATATGGAAACCCAATAGAAAACAAGGTTCTATCAGGTCAATACATGTTGGTGGGTTACCTCTTCCCTTACGAAAAGCAAGAAAGTTCATTGTCTTCTTTATGTCTGATTAGATCGAGCGGATTTTGAAAGAGTTAGTATCAGAAAGAGAAGGGGAAAGGTGACAACAATCGTCCATTGAAAAAACGAATTGGTAGTGCTTGAGATCGGCTACGACACTGATAACACTGTATCTACACATGTTTTTCCCATCGTTTCTTGATCATTTAAGCTTTAATTATTGCTTCTTTGGCCCATTTTACGCTAGGTTGTGTTCCTTTATCACATTTCAGGTCATATCATGTAAAGTGAAGTATAGGCGCAAGTTTCAAATCAATCAGAGATCAATTGGTGATTAAGGGCAGAAAATCGTGCATGACCCGAAGAATAATTTATTTCTACCTCATTTTATGAATAAATAATCATGTAGTATAGGCATGAAATAAATAGGACGAGACTAATAGCGTTCAAGATCCAACGACGAGTGATTCGGAGTTCAGATGAGGGAGAAAGAACCGAAAGGCAGCCTACTCCCAAGTTACTGGCTAGCCTTCAAAGTTTTGGTCTCACCTGTAACTTTGCCATTTTTGGTCGTAACTCGGACCTCGGGAGGCAGAAATCATTACAGAGGTTACGGTTTCAACTTGGGTCGTAACTTGGCCTCTGGGAGCTAGTTAAATGAGTTTTGGATCCCAAACACCCAAGGGATGAACCCTAGAGAGAGAGAGAGCACTTTGGGATCATTCTTGGAGCTATTTTGGAGGATTTCCTTAGCATTGGAGCTCTGGAATCAAGTTTAGAGATGGAGATTGAATATCTATATCAGATTTCTGCAGTCTCTCTCTTCTCTATCAAGTAACTGCCCTTCACTTAGGTTTTGAGGAACCCTAGATTTGTATGCTAGGAAGATTTATATGAACCCATTTTCATGGATGATTGATTATCTTATATAAAATTGAGGCATTATTTAGAGTTGCATGAGTCCTGATCAAATTCATGTGATTCATGCTTTAACCTAGAACGATAGTCTATGCATAGTCAAGAAGTTGATTCACTTCTCTGTACTAGTGTAAACCAAGTAGAGGAAGTTTAAATCTTATTGCCTTGGTTAGGTTATTCCATTGGAGGTTAGTCGCACGCTGGATAGTCTATTCAAGAGGGTCAGGAACACTTCAGTCGAGACTCCAGACTATTTGAGAACTTTTCGCTGTGTAAATGTTAGCTGAATTAAATTGGGTGAATTACAACTTGTCCTAAACGCAATCTAGGGAGAATCATACCTAAGTGAATTCCCAGCCTGTAATTAGATTAACTTTATCTTTAGTTTGCTAGAGTAGTTATAGTTCTTCTATCTTAATCTAGTTTGCTAGATAAAGAACTCAAGCTGAGTAATAGTAACTCTAGAAACCCGTGGATTCTATATTTATTTCTTGTTCGACTATACTGCAGTCCCTTTCATTTGTTAGACTTTGTCATTGTTAGGAGTTGTGTTTTAGCAAGTCAAGTTTTTGGGACCGTTGCCGAGGACTATCAAGATTATTGAGAAAGGCCTATGTTTGTTACTTTAGTGTTTTTCTTTTCTTTTCCACCCTTCCTTTTCACTTGGGTATTTTTTTTTGTTGGCGTAGATATGAATCAGGGATCCTCATGGATTTTCCGACCATTGGGGGTATCAACCACCATCTGAGTGGTATTACCCCGAGACTTCATAGAGCAATTGACGAGGAAAAGACTATTGATTCGGGTTTCAGTACTAGCCCCCTATTATGAAGAACAAATAGACCCATGGGCATTTCAAGAACAATTTCCTTATCAAGAAGAACTCCTCCCCACAACCAGAGGGACCATCGAGCTGGAGTTAGCCATGACAGCTTCACGGGCATTCTTCATAGCCATGCTACACTATAGGACCCAATCCAAACACTCAATTGAAACTTCTCATGGAGCATATTGCTCAGGACACCGAGAGATCCTTATCAAAGATGGACCTCCTAATCCAAGCCATTGCTCCTCATGTTACTCCTCCTGACCCTTCATTTCTCTGTGAAATGGAGGAGGCTGTTCATTGCTCAGTGAAGCAAACAAACTGGGTTGAGCAAGTTGTGCACAGCTTTCTCAAGATCGCCTTTTCTGCTACCATACAAGAAGAGGAGGAGGATGAAGGAGGCTACAAGGACATCGTGGAGGAGACGGAAGTTTGCACTAAGAGCTCTCGTGATGATCATGATCAGGAATGTCATGTTCTAGGCGACCATACCATTCCCCATTACACATCAAGCTTTAAAGAGACATGCATGAGTGAGGAGATGCAAGCTGATTTTATTGAGAACCTTGCATGGAAACTTGCTCTCCAATCCATGCCGGAAGAAAAAGAGTGAGAAAGGTTGAGGAAAGAAGTTGTGGAGGATGACGGAAGTGAAGTAGAAGGAGTTCTTGATCTTTTCCAAGGGGAGAGAACACATTGTAAAGAAGGAAGGGGGGTAGAAGATGTAATTGGCGTCTAGGGCTCCAGGCTGAGGACGAAGTTGAGTTGGCAGAGGCTTGCACCGGCCATGACTTACATGTGATATCTCCACCAAAATTCAAGGAGCTTCTAGGCAAGGACCCGTTTGTAGTGTCTCTTTGACAGACCAATGTCATATCGACATTGATCCCTCTTGGTGGACGTGAGGGCAGTCAATCGATGTTGTCATATCTAGTTTGGGGCAATGGAACAAGAGAAGAAACGAAGGAGAGGTCTCGCGTGTGGAGACTACATCTTCCTTGAGTGCACGAGCCTTTATCACCAGCCACACCATATGCTCGTGACTTGAGACTCCACCTCATCGATGAGAATATCAATTTCAAGGAGGTTTTGGGGAGGATCGAAGTTTAGGAGCCACCGCTCGGCTCACGACGTGAAAGAAGCGATTGTTGGGAGGCAACCCAACTAGTCTGTTTGCCTTTCTTTCCCTATTTGTCTTCGATTGAGTCAGTTTTGTGCTATGATTTTAGAGTCAATAACTCAACTTTTGCGAGATTTTTGTGGTGTTTGTGTTCCAATTACTCTCTCATCAAGGAGCAATATAAATGCCTTTTTTTTGGCTTTTGAAGGGGGAGAGCTAGATTTTGGATCCCAAACACCCAAGGGATGAAATCTAGAGAGAGGGAGAGAGAGAGAGAGAGCATCATGGGATCATTCTTGGAGCTAATTTGGAGGATTTTTTTTGCGTTGGAGCTCGGGAATCAAGCTTGGAGATGAAGATAGGAGATCTTGATCAGATTTCTACATTCTCTCTCTTCTCTATTGATTAACTGCCCTTCACTTAGGTTTTGAGGAACCCTAGATTTGTATGCTAGGAAGAGTTATATGAACCCATTTTCATGGATGATTGATTATCTTATATCCAATTGATGCATTATTCAGAATTGCATGAGTCCTTATCAAATTCCTATGATTCCTGCTTTAACCTAAAATGATAGTATCTACATATGCTAAAAGAGAAACCTGAATTGGAAGTAGGGAATCAATTGTTTTAGTCGAGAAGCCGATTCACTGCTCTGTACTCGGTGTAAACCTAGTACAAGAAGTTTGAATCTTATTTCCATGGTTAGGTTATTCAGTAGAGGTTAGTAGCCCGCTGGGCAGTCCATTCAAGAGGGTCAGGAACACTTTAGTCGAGACTCGAGACTATTTGAGAACTTTCCGCAGTTTAAATGTTAGGTGAATTGAGTGAATTACAACTTGGCCTATATGCAATCTAGGGGGAATCATACCTAAGTGAATTCCCAACCTGTAATTAGATTAACTTTAACTTTAGTTCGCTAGAGTAGTTATAGTTCTTCTATCTTAATCTAGTTTGCTATATAACAAACTGAAGCTGAGTAATAGTAACTCTAGAAACCCATGGATTCTATATTTATTACTTGTTTCACTATATTGCAGTCCCTTTCATGTGTTACACTTGGTCATTGTTATGAGTTGTGTTTTAGTGAGTGAGGCACCAATTTGTTTTAACAATTAGTAGACTAATAAGCCTGAAAGCGAAGATGTTCAAAAAGCTTATCTCCTCTGTATTGAAGAGCAAAACGATAGGCTATTGAAGTATGAAGTATTTCCTCAATCTTTGTCCTTCAATTCTTTTTTATTTGAGTTCCCCAAGGTTTAGAATATATGAGTCCGAAGGAACGAAGTTTCTTTATTGAAAGAAGTGGAGGGAAATATATGAGCCTGAAAAGCGGGTGAATGAAATCTCTCTATCTAAGATAAAAGTATTGAGCATATCCAGTTTGGCCTATTAATGATTATGCCCCCTCTCCTATTATAGTGGCAGCTTTTGCTAGCCATTTATTCATTTTCTATTCTAGTTGCAGTTCCTCTTTTAGTGGTAAGTTTCCACTTAGCCATTTATTCTTCTCCTATTTCCCTTTCAAGTCAGCCGGAGAAAGGGCAAAAGTCATTTTCTGATTATTTAATTAAAATAGGAAGTACTCTTTCTCTCATATTTTTATCTATAGTTTTCACCCTGCACGTACAACCTTCACTCGTAAATGTTGGCGAAGGATTTACAGACGAAAGAGCTATTGAATGCCCTGATGGGAGTTAGTGGGGAAACTCCTTTTTAAGAAAAAGAAGCTATTGGGTCTTCCTTGGTTTGCTAAAAATACTCTTATATGGTAAGAATGCCCCCATTTCAGTCTATTGGGACAAGAACTCTCTATAAAGTTTTATCATGACAATGCCGATTAAACCAGCTACAAATTCCGGACGATGGTGCTCTACTGAAGGCAGCAGGCCGATGCGCAGAACCTAGGTTGGTATAAAAATGGGGGGGATCGCTAATAGCCGGAAACAAGAGATTCATATGAGAAACATAAGTAAACAAGCCCCCGCTTGAGCCTCCAACAATAAATGTATATGAACAGCCAACCATTTGATCCCCATCATAGTCGACATCAAAAGACCAGGCTCGGAATGGATTTAGGAGTCTTTGTGCAAGCCGTATGTAGTGAGATTCCCACATATGTTTGCAAAGGCTTTCTCCTTGTTGACTTTTCAATTGTGAATACATACAATATTTTTAATCGTAGGTGGAAGACTAATAGAATAAAAATTCCACTCAGAAGCACACCAAGAAATCCAAAATATCTCCAATGTGCTTCCCAAGCAAAAGGGCACAGACTCGTGGATCACCTGGTACACAAGCTGGTCCAGTTTGTGGAAATCTAAATATGAGCAAGAAAATTTATGCTTTTTATCTGCTCCTAAACCATATTTACTAGGAACAACGTAGCTCTACTTAAATGAGGGATTAGAAGTTGCTCGGATTGGAAATATGCTCTCCTATGGGTGTCGAACCCACCTCATGCCTTGTTTTACCGGGATAAACTAAAGAGAACAAACATCATGTTTCGCCTCCCAAGTTGGGTGTTCTATTACAACCTATTGAGTCGACTCACTCTAATTACAATACTCCCAATTGAAGGGCTAACGAAACCAACGACTGGGTGTAGTAAAGGGTAAGTAAAGTAATACAGTTGTTCAATCCACGAGTCTCTACATGTAATGTTACTTTGCTTTGGTTTTTTATATAACTAAAAAGAATAGTGATTAAGAAACTTGGCTAAATAAGCTACTCTAACCACCATTCTAACTAATTACAAGGTGGGAGCTCACTTAGACTTGAATCCCCCTAGCTCCTCAATTGGACCGATGTCAAGTACTACCCTTGATTGATTGATGTGATACTTCTACTGCATGGAATTCTAAACTAGATTATACTCCCTATTTGATTTATCCAACCCTGTTCAATTGCTCTCCCAGAGAGGCATACCATACAATCGACCTAGGCAATTGAGGTGTTCACGACCAACTCCCACGATTGGGCAAGACCTAATACGACACTATGGATCAAATCACACTCGTACTAAGACCCATAATGAAGGATTGAAGGTGCTCGGATGAATCTAAGGATATATTTTCTCTCATAGGTCAAAGAAAAATTGACATGTAGTGGGATCAAGACATGCAATTCATCATAAACATCAATAAAATAGATAACATGAGTAGTCAATCATAGGATTTTTCACATACATCAACAATCAAACTAACATCTAGATCTAGGATTCATCAACCTAATTGAAGGAGAACTAATTCATAGAGAGGAGAGTGAATACAGTAAAAGATCTAAGATCTTCAATCTTCATATTCTAGAGGATGTTCTTCAAGTTCCAATGGTGATCCAAGCCCCCAATTGAGCCCCAAGAACCCTCCTAGTCACTCTCTCTAGAATCGTACATTGGGTGTTTTTGGGTGAACAACTAGCTCCCTCTTTTCAAAACCTGCAGCTGCATATTTATACTCATAGCAGTGTGTAATTTTCACTGTTTTCATGTAATGGGAACGGCCTCCCAACAGTAAACTTTACACAAGGACACGGGATGTTTATTGGCTGCTAGACATGTGTAATGTTCATGGATTGGGTGTAATTTTCATCCCCAGACACCGTGAACTTTGCACTCAACTCTTGAACATTGCACAGACTCACACTTTTTGGCTCATTTTGACCTTCAATGTCTGGTAACATGCTCTTAAGCTTCCCCCACATATTGAGACCTAAAATATGATAAAAGAAGCCGAACCTAGCATAAAATAGGCAAAGGAACGACAATCGCCAAGTCAAACAATCAATATATGAAATGTAAAACATGTATAATTAAATCCCAATCAAACTCCCACACACTTAACCATTTTCTTGTCCCCAAGCAAACCTACTCAAATCGGTGCAACACCTGATAAAGAATCCCAAGCTCTTGAAAGCTTAGGTTCTTTTGTCAAAGTCACGCAACTTTTATTTTTTAGGGTTTTTTTTGGATTTTCTCTCAACAACTCGAAAAGTAAAGGATAGGGCGGAATTGTCTTGCAACTTCAACACAAATTGGGAGGAGGCTAAAAAAATATAAAGGGTAGCAAATTGAACACAATCAAGGGAATACCTGATTGAACACAATCAAGGACAAAATCTACGAGTAAAACCTCACTGAAACAAAAAGGGGTTTTCCATTATCAAAGTCTGAATAATCTCTTAAAATTCACAGCTTACAACCCTTTAAAAGGAAAATAATTATAAACAAAAAAGGTAACAAAAATCGGCAGGCCTCGAATTCCAGTCTAAATACCCGATCGAGTATTTTAGAGCGCTTGACCGGGTGATAATGTTGTATTTGCTCATGGTTGCACCCTTGTTTCTTATCCGTTTTGACTCGTAGTCGGGTGTCTTTGACCTATTTTACGCTGGGTTGTGTTCTTTTGTCACATTTCAGGTCCCAGATGTCACAGGAAGGTGTAGGCGCGAGTTTCGGGTCATTTGGAGGTCATTCGGTGAAGCTGGACCAAAACACAGGCAGCCTCACTCAAGAAAACGGTCGTGGTCATTAAGGAGCACACCAGTGATTTTTAGTGCGCAAGCCAAGACAATGCAAGGGCAAAACACGGGCGCCATTGCCCCAAAGCACGGTCGTGTACAACTCCACTGTTTTTAATGTCGAGAGCTTATGTGTGACTGCTGCTGAGAATGAGAAACACGGGCGGTCATGGATGAAACACGACTGTGTCCCTCATTTGGGCACGACCGTGTTTTCTTTGGAACGGGCGTGTTTTCCGAACATCGGTATAAGTTTTCGCAAGTGACTTTACAAAACACGGTCGGGATCAGAAGGACACGACGTGTCCACGCTCTTGTTTTGCCAGTATCGGATTAAACAGGAAGTTTTGAACCAAAAGAAGGGGAATCAAATTTTCAGAGCAAAAACAAAGTTATAGAGAGAGAAAGAGCGAAGAACAAACCCTAGGATCGATTTTGGAGCTGGGTATCATCAATCAAGCTTGGATTTCAATCTTGGAGTGAAGATTATCATCCCAGAGCTTATTGTATACATCATTATGAGTATGATTCCTCTGATTGCTGTTTTCTACTCTCTATGTAGTAGATCTTTCTCTCACTTGGGTATGTAGAACCCGAGTTCCATGTGTTAGGCATTTGAGTTGTAATGACTTTTGGATTCATATAATTATTGATTTTAATCGATTGAAGTGTGTTTATTGAGTCAATTGAATCCCGATAAACTTCTTTTGTTTTATGCTGCAACCTGAGATAGATAGAACCTGATTAGGTTGTTAGGGCTTCTTTAATCGATAAGAGTGAATTGATTGTACGAGAGTTAGTCAATTCACTGCTTTGTACTGGAATCTGTTTCTAGTAGTGGAGTTCTTTATTAATTGCCTTAGCATTCTATCCCGGTGAAGACTAGTCATCTGTCGGTTAGTCTGTCTAAGAGGGCTTGGTCAGCTTAAGAGATTCCAAGCTACTGTCGGATCTTCCACAATTTAATCAACAGTAAATCAACCAAAGGAAATTACAACTTGGAGCTAACTAAGGAGCTAGGGGGACTCAATCCATAGTGACTCTTCTCTTGCTTAAGAACTTCGAACAATTTACTGCTTTCTTTCTGTTTAGTTTGAAGTTACCTACACTCACTTAGTCTCGCTAGATAACAGAAGTTCACGGAGTAGGTAGTAGATCTAGACCCCGGGTTGATAAATTAAACTTACCCACTATTCTGCATTTCCATTCTGCAATTACACTTGGTCGCAGTCTGGTGTTGTGTCACAGCGTATCAAGTTTTTGGTGCCGTTGCCGGGGAGCCTCTATATTATTGTAGGAACGTGAAAGTCTGTTACTTTAGCATTTTATTTATTGCATTTTCTCTCTTCCGCCTGTGTACCTTCACGGATTGTGTCTGTAATCTATGTGCAGGTAGTGCATGACGCGTAGCCAGTTGGGAGATCTACTGCCATTGGACCAAGAGCTCGAAAGGACCTGTCACAACTTCAAGAGAGCTTCAAAGGCGCGACTGGCTGCGGAGGAAGCTTTTGCTCAGCTAACCATCAACCAAGAGGACGACAAGGGTGAACCTAATAATGGCGGGGAGCTTGTCCCCGATGAGCATACCATGGGATAATACTGGACCGTTAGGGCCACAGACATGAGGTCGCCCATCCAGCACCCTCAAGTTCCTGCTAACAACTTTAAGGTGAGAACCTCTGTGATCACCATGTTGCGCGGCTCGGTGGTATTCCATGGGAAGTCGAGCGAGTGCCCAGAGCCCACCTGCGACGATTCCAAGAGCTGATCGATGGAATCAAGATTAACGGCGTCCCGCAGGATGCCATTCAGCTGCAGTATTTCCCTTTCACTCTGGAGGGACAAGCCAAGGCATGGCTGGACAATAGACCTCCGAGGTCGATCTCTACATTCACCTGCCTGGCCGATAAGTTCCTGACCCGCTATCATCCTCCATCTAAGATCGACCTGCAGAAGGAGATTACCCATTTTGCACAGGAAGAGGATGAAACCATCCGGGACGCGTGGGAGAGATACAACAGTCTCTTCCTGAAGACAAGCAGTTTAATGAATCGATCTGTGGCCGGAACATGCTTACCAAGACGCCACCGCAGTTGAACTAACTCTTTGAGAAGATGGTAGAGCAGGGATATAATTGGGGGACTGCTAGGAGGTCCAGGAGAGCACCAGGCCGGGGTGTACATGTTGTGGACACCCAGTCATCTGAGTTGGTGCAGGTTGTGTCTAAGCTGGTCTCAATTATCGATCGCAATGGGATGATTCCAGGGACATGGCAGCAGCAGGAAATGGAAATGCATTGCTAGTGGTGCGAGAGCTCCCATCATACTGTGGAAGACAGTTAGGAAATGAGGGAGTCGACTACACCCCAAGAGCAGTTGGACTTCATCGGCAATGCCAGGCGTTTCGACCCCTACAGCAACACCAACAACGAGGGGTGGCGCCAGCATCCCAACTTCTCCTAGAGTGGCAATAATCCTAAGCCACTAGTCTCTCAGAGACCTCTAGGCTTCCAGAGACCGCCATAGCCGCCCAGGCAGGGGCAATTCCAGCAGCAACCTCTTTATCCGCCCAGACAGGGACAAGCTCGTCCTCAGCCGTAGTCGAGACCTTTTCAGCAGCAAGGTGCAGCTCCTACAACCCTAGTGCCGACTGATCTGATGGCTAATATGCGGGATCTAGTGGGTTCTCTAGCCAGTTCAAGTGCTTATAAATTCAATAACATCGAGCAATTCATTGATAAAGCCTCAACTAAGTTCATGGAGCTTGAAGCTGGCCAGAGGAACACACAGGCTGTTCTGAGGGACATCCAGGCCTAACTTGGGGTTGTGGCTCAAGTTGTTGCACAGAGGGATCCAGGCACTTTACCGGGTCATACCATTCCTAATCGAAGGACCCGAATGCCCACTGCCATGTTGTCACTACAAGGAGCGGTAAAGTGACTGCAGACCCATCTGTACAGGCCATATAGGAGGGAGAGAGACCTGCTTCAGCACTTCCAAAAAAAGAGGAAGAAAGGGATTAGGAAACTGAGGTGTTTGTTCCCAAGCCACAACCAGTGGTGAAGTAGTACTTTCCTCAACTTGCTTTCCCTACTCGCTTACACAAAGACCGACTGGAGACTAAGTTTGCCAAGTTCATGGCAATGCTGAAGTAGGTGAACATCAGTATGCCTTTTGTTGAGGCATTGTTGAAGATGCCCAAGTACGCAAAGTTCATGGAGTAGGTAGTAGATCTAGACCCTAGCTTGAACCCTAATGTAGGAAAGTCCTTGCCGAATTTAGGCGCTAGCATAAACGTAATGCCATATAAACTGTTTAAAAAGCTAGGCTTAGGTGAACCCAGTAACACTAGGATGAGCATTTAATTAGCTGATTGATCCATTATGCATCCTAGGGCATTGTAGAGGACTTGATAGTCGCAGTATGGCTATTCTCATATCCTGTAGATTTTGTTATTCTTAATATTAATGAGGATGTGGATGTGCCTTTAATTCTGGGTAGACCTTTTCTCACCACCGCCAAGGCGTTGATTGATGTTAATGATGGCAAACTGATTTTGAGGGCTGGGAGTGAACAAATCACCTTCTCTATTTCTGATAATATTAAACACCCCCAGCTCCATGATGATTTAGATTACTGCAATGTTATTGCTGATTTTGAGACCGCACTCACCATCACGAGTGCGGGTACTGACGATTTCCTCGAGCGTTTTCTATTGCTAGGGGAACAGGCATCACAGGAGTTGCAGCTGGAGGAGCAGTTTGCAGAGTTAGAGGACACCGTGATCGAGGGGCGAGAGCAGCCGTTCAAGCCGATTTCTATCTCGCCCCGGATCGCTACATCCCTGTAGGAGCCACCAGAGCTGGAGCTTAAGCCCCTCGCCTCTCACCTGGAGTATGCTTTTCCACGGGAGAGGAATAAGCTCCCGTTAATCATCAGCTCGGAACTGACCCCCAAGCAAAAGAGCAGTTTGGTGGCTCTACTAAAGAAGTACACCTGAGCCATGGCATGGAAGATAACTGACATTAAAGGCATTAGCCCATCCTTCTACTCCCACCAAATTCTGATGGAGGATGAGGTTAAGCCATTTAGGCAGCCGCAGCGGAGATTGACTCTTAACTTGGAAGCAGTGGTCCGGGCAGAGATCATGAAGTTAATGGATGCATGGATTATCTTTGTTATATCTGATAGGAAGTGGGTCAGTCCCACTCAGGTGGTCCCGAAGAAAGGCGGGATGACTGT
Source organism: Linum tenue (assembly GCA_946122785.1). NCBI lineage: Eukaryota > Viridiplantae > Streptophyta > Magnoliopsida > Malpighiales > Linaceae > Linum > Linum tenue. Next base: position 34,929,754 of record CAMGYJ010000003.1, read on the forward strand.
GGTACTGAATGAGAAGAACGAGCTAATCCCGATGCGGACCGTGACTAGCTGGCGAGTCTGCATCGACTATCGGCGACTGAATGACGCCACCAGGAAGGACTATTTCCTGCTACTTTTCATTGATCAGATGCTGGAGAGGTTGGCTGGCCATGAGTTCTTCTGCTTTCTCGATGGCGTGTCGGGATATATCCAGATTCCCATCTCGCCAGAGGATCAGGCGAAGACCACATTCACTTGCTCCTTCGGTACTTTTGCGTACCAGAGGATTCCATTTGGGCTCTGTACTGCACCGACGACCTTCCAATGGTGTATGTTGGCGATCTTCGACCAACTGGTTGGAGAAATCATGGAAGTCTTCATGGATGACTTCTTGGTTTACGGAGACTCATTTGCTCACTGTCTCAATAACCTAGAACTTGTCCTGAGAGGTGCGAGGAGACTAATTTGGCACTCAGCTGAGAAAAGTGTCATTTAATGGTTTGTGAGGGGATTGTGCTCGGGCATAAGATCTCCAAGCAGGGGACTGAGATGGATCGTGCAAAGATTGAGGCGATCAATAAGCTACCTCCTCCCGTTTCTATGAAGGGGATTCGCAGCTTTCTGGGTCATGCAGGTTTCTACCGGCGTTATTAAAGATTTCTTGAAGATTGCCCTTCCTTTGACCAAGCTATTGGAGAAGAATGCACCATTCCATTTCACAACCTAGTGCACATCTGCATTCGAGACATTGAAGGAGAAGCCTACCCATTCACCCATCATGGTGACTCCTGATTGGTCTCTTCCTTTCGAGTGGATGTGCAATGCGAGTGATTTTGTAGTCCGAGCTGTTCTGGGTGAGAAACGTGACAAACATTTCCAGCCCATCTACTACGCGTCAAAGACCTTGAACGACGCACAGGAGAACTACACCACCACCGAGAAGGAGCTACTTGTTGTGGTGTATGCATTTGACAAGTTTCGACCCTTCCTGGTGCTCTCCCATGAGGTGGTCTACACAGATCACTCTGCCGTTCGCTATCTGATGAGCAAGGCTGACGCCAAGCCTAGGCTCATCCACTAGATCCTGCTTCTGCATGAATTCGATATCGAGATTCGGGATAAGAAGGGAGAAAATGTTGCTGCCAATCATCTTTCACGGTTGGAAGCTCCACCAGCGGACAACTTCGTGGAAGATATCAACGACTCCTTCATGGATGAGCAATTGATGACGTTGTTCTTGGTGGAGAGCGTCACCCCTTGGTATTCTGACTTTGCCAATTATCTGGTGGCAAACAGTTGCCTTGGGGGATGGCCACTCACGCCAAGCGCAAGTTCTTCTCCTACCTGAAGCATTACTTCTGGGAGGATCCTTACCTCTTCAAGATTGGAGCACATGGCGTGATCCGGCGCTGTGTCATGGAGAAAGAGATGGGAGACATCCTGTCTCAATGCCACGAGGGACCCACAGAAGGTCATCATGGTGGGAACTGCATGGCGCATAAGATGTTGCAGTAGGGCTTCTACTGGCCCTCGCTCTTCAAGGAAGCTGATATCTTCGCAGAACAATGCAACCGCTGCCAGAGGCCAGGTAACACATCTTCCTAGGATGAGATGCCCCAACATATATCTGTCGTTTGTGAAATTTTTTATGTTTGGTGCATCAATTTCATGGACTCATTTCCTCCATCTTTTGGTAATCTGTACATACTTGTTGCGGTAGACTACGTCTCGAGGTGGGCCGAAGCTCAAGCCATGCCCACCAATGATGTAAGACGGGTCTGCTCCTTTCTGAAGTAGAGGAACCCAATTTCAAGGGGAATTTGCTAAACTTCTCTCTCACTATGGTGTTAAGCATATGGTGTCGGTGGCTTACCATCCCCAGATGAATGGTCAAGCCGAGCTGATGAACCGAGAACTTAAGCGAATAATTGAAAACATGATGGATCAGTTCCGAAAGGATTGGTCCACCAAGCTCGATGATGCTTTTTGGGCATATAGGACAGCCTACAAGACCCCGATCGATACTTCACCATATCGGCTTGTCTATGGAAAGGCTTGACATTTTCCAGTTGAGCTAGAGCACAAGGCCTTTTGGGCCCTTAAGCTGCTAAATCTGGATTTGAGTGCTGCAGCTGCTAGAGTTGGAGGAATGACGTTACTACGCCTATGAGAATACCCTGCTCTACAAGGAGCGAACCAAGAGTCTCCACGATGCTCGGTTGAAGGGATTCAAGGAGTTTCAGGTAGGTGATCGTGTTTTGCTCTTTAATGCACGCCTGAAACTCTTCCCTGGAAAGCTGCATTCAAGGTGGTAGGGACCATTCATGACCACTCAAGTATTCCCGCGTGGTGCAGTAGAGATCAGCAATGCTCAAACTGAGCCGTTCAAGGTGACCGACCACCTCCTGAAGCTGTATATAGGAGGTGATGAAGAATGCGCGGAGCTGCTGACCAAACTCAAGGACCCTAAGTTCCTCCTTCTGCGTCTAGCTAAAAGACGGTAAAGAAGCGTTTTTGGGGATGCAACCCTACCACGGTTTGCATTTTCTTTCCCTTTATCCTCTTTTGTTTTTGTTTTTGAGTCTTTGAGTCTGTCTGGAGTCTGTTTAGAACCTATTTTGTGACCCCGGGTGGTGTGTTTTTGTCTGTGGCTGTGTATTTTTAGATCCGGGGCACGCATGAGGTTTGGTTGTTTGAAATCGTGGTTTTGAGATTGTGCAGAGGCAGGTTCGGCATAAAAAATACGGGCACGAGTAGGAAGGAGCACGACCGTGTTCTTCCCCCTGTCCGCCCGTGTTTTGCCGCCTCACCCAGCCAGCCCTCGCACTAAAAAGCACGGTCGCGTGTGGTTGAAAACTCACCCATGTTTCTCCCCCAACGCACCCGTGTTTTGCTAATCGAGAAAGCACGTTCGACCTTAAAAACACGGGCGCGCAACACACGGAAAACGCTTGTGTTCCTGGCCTGCCCGTGCTTTTGGTTCCCCCTATAAAAATTAAAATCCGGCTGGTTCTCTCTCTCCTCCATCGTTTTTCAAAATCCTTCCTCTCTCCTCTCGCCGGAAACTCGGCCTCCTCCTCTCCCTTGGTGGTTTTTCAGCCAAAATTTTCTCCCCTGACCTCCAAATTAAAAACTGAGACCACCTACGCTCTTGGCGTCGGGGAGTACATTCCCCAAAAGTTTGGTCCTTTGGTGGAGGTCGGGTCGCCAACGACGAAGCTCCGGCGAGGATTCGGCGAGGTCTCTAGGCTGTTTCCAGCGAAGTTTCGAGTTTCCTTCTTATCACCTTCTTGTGGTATCTACTTTCGTCTCCAGGTGTGATTCTCATTTTATCTTGGTTATTTTGGAGAATTGATACCTAGGGTTCTAGGTGAGAACTTGAGATTTGTGTTTGAATTTGGGTCCGTTTGGTAGGCCGATGGATTTTGTGGGCTTGATGCAATATTCCCTTGACTTAGTTAAGTCACCCTACCAATTGCATGTGTAGAATTCTTCCATTTTTTGCTTGGTTGGAGATTACTTGGTGAACTGCATATTGAATTGATGTGTTTCTGTAGAGTGAATGTTTATTCCACTGGGAGCCTAGTCCACTGTCCAAATCTTTCGATTTGAGGGCTCCCAGTGCGGTTTTGCCTAACAATGACCCATTCCTCTGTCTGACATTTATGCTTTCTGTTGAATTGTAGGATCATGGAAGACTACCTGGACCTCCTAAGCATCACCCAGCGGCTGCGGAATATCTGTAGCCGCCACATTTCTGAGCACCTGCATCTCGACTTTTAGGTCTTCGAGGCGCTCCATGCTCGCGAGGAAAGGGAGGCTGTTGTTCGCGCCTACGGTTGGCGGCGCCTCCTCTGCCTCTCTGAACTGATTTACCAGGAGTTGGTTGGGGAGTTCTACTCCACCTTTTCCCATTCTCCGAGGATGTCAGCTGACCATGCCGACGCCGTCCAGTTCACACTCGACGGGGTCGAGCACTCCATCAGCTACTGGAGTTGGCTAATGCACCCGACCTCAACTTGAGGAGACCGACCCCACCTCCTTTGAACACCAAGCATTCTTCGAGTGCATATGCCTCCCCGAGAGCGTGGAAGAGGAGTACATACCTAGCCAGACGCGGGCCACATTACTCCATCCGGAGTGGTGGATCCTCGACCACATGCTCACCCATTCATACACACCTAGTCCGGGCTCTGCCAACCGTGTCACCCTTAGGACTATGTACTTCATGCACTCGATGGGCCTGGAAGAAGACGCTATGCAATTGGGCTCTGTTGTCGCTCGGACATTTGCTAAGTCCACGACTTCTCAGGATCGCTTCCTTTTCTGTGGACCGGTGATTATGGCATTGGCCCGCTACTATGAGGATGATATTGCTGGCATGACCCTGATCCACGACCTGACTCCCCTTGGCGAAGCTACTCTCCGGAATCAGCATTTGCTCGAGCATGATGGCCCTCTGACATGGATCAAGGATCTCCCTAAGCCACTTGTGCCTACCCCTACTGGGGCCTACCAGCTAGAGTCGAGTGCTGCTGGGGGGCGGCGTGGCCCCCTTCGTCCAGCCCGCCGTGCCCACGCACCCGCGGGTCCTTCTACCGCTGCCCCCGTGTCTTTTGCAGCCCCCGCCATGTCTGTTGCTTACCAGCTGGCGACTCTTGCTCGTCACAACGAGCTCATTCTAGCTGGCTAAGAGCACCTCAACACCCGTCTCGATCGTGAGTGCGATGGTCACCGCCACATCATTTCGGCTCAGCATTATATGATGCACTACGGGGACACGGACCCTGCTGCTGTTCATTACCCCTAGCAGGCTTCCCCGGGGAATGAGGATAACTACCCGTCTCCAGCTGATGATGGTGGCGATGAGCCCTAGGCTGGCTCCGACTAATCCCCCATGGGATGCTGGGTTATGTTCTTTTCTTTCTTTCCAGACTGAGACTCCATGCTGGTTTTTCATTTTTATTTTTATTTGGATTGTAGACTTCGAACTATGGTTTCTTTCACCCAGTGTGTGTGTGTTCATGACTCTAGCTCTGTGCCCTTTGGACTGGTCCCTTTCTAGTCCCCTGCTCTTGACTGGTCTGCCTTCCAGTGCCCGTTCCCACTCATCATTTTCGGGTAACATCGTTTCACTTCCCTCTGTTCCATTGAGTGCAATGTCAAACTTAAGTGTGGGGGGATGCTTTGTATTTATTGGAACATATGTCTATGTGTTTGGAGCCTAGTTCGCTGTCCAAATCTCGAGATTTGAGGGCTCCAAGTACTGATGTTTGCATGACCATATTGGCACTATGGTTTAGGTGGTGAATCGAAGGGCTGTTAATATTGATGCATGACAACTTGATTGTGACTTGGACAACCTATAATGATGACTGAGACCTGCAGAGTTGTGTAGGGGTTCGGTTTTTCAACTGTTTGCTTACCAAATGTGACTTGGATTGATCACTTATTTTCCACAGTCGTTTATGCATCTAGTTTAGGGAATCAGAATGAGAGATAGAACATATAGGTACCCATGTGAGATTTGAGCCTGCTAGTTTCTTTCTTGTGCGATAGATCCCTCTTGCATGATGTGCAGCATTCACGTTGTCACTAATTAGGACGATGGAGGCATAGGATAGCCCACGACCAAATTGATTGTCCTAGTGTCATACCCCCTAGTCAGCCCCTTTGAGATGTGTAACTTTCTTTCTTTCGGTCTACAATGAAAAATCACCCTTTTGCATCTCTTAGAGGTTCCACTGAGTGGTTTTTGCATGCTCTCTGCTATTTCTGCTAGAATTAATAAGAGGGTTGGAGTTAGTTCTTAAAAGTTGTGCATGTGTTTGAAAAAATGTGCAGAAGTGAGAAATGAAAAAAAAATAAAGAAAAAATGAATGAAAGCAAAAGAGAGCCACCATAAAAATCTAAATCATGCTCATTAAGTAGTGTTTCTTAGCAGTCTAGCTTATAAATACTAACATCTTGATTAATGCAGAATGACAAAAGAAAAGTAAATGGTTTGAATGATTGTAACTTTGTTGGTTTTGGAACTGTGGAACCTTGTGTTATGAATTCTTCCACCACTTAAAAGCCATTTTCCCCTTGTCCAAGAACCTAGCCAGTCATATGAACCCGTGTCTAAGACCTCCTAACTAGTTAGTGGTGACACCCGATATGTGAACTCTAGCATTTAGAAGCTGCCATCATGGTGAGGAGACGTTAGGATTGAGAGAATAAGCATGCATATCTTTTGCATCAAACTGTCCTGACCCCACTGGTTGAGAGTGAGTGATTCATTTCCTTATATTCTTTACATTCTTTACCCTGGTGAGGACCTAGATTGCTCGGTCTTGATTCAAATATCTTGAGTTTTATGCATGAGCTTATTGTCTTGAATAAGTGGTTAAGTCAAGTCTATGTTGGTTGGTGAACAGAAGGGAGACTTTTCCTTTCCTCGATTTGTCTGCACTCGAATGTCATCTGTGGTGGTTGTCTAGGTTGCCGTTGAGGTTGTTCATGTGTTGATCTCTAAAAGCTAGTATGATTCACGGATTTTGTGCCTATATGATATGTCCCAAAATTTTCATAATTAAAGTGTTTTGAGCTTACCTTGTATCTGACTTCCAAACGGTTAAGTGTGGGGGAATTTGACAATGTTGTATTTGCACATGGTTGCACCCTCGTTTCTTATCCGTTTTTGCTCGTAGTCGTGTGTCTTTGGCCTATTTTACGCTGGGTTGCGTTCTTTAGTCACATTTCAGGTCACAGACGTCAAAGGAAGGTCTAGGCGCGAGTTTCGGGTCATTTGGAGGTCATTTGATGAAGCTAGAGCAAAACACGGGCAGCCTCACTCAACAACACGACCGTGGTCATTGAGGAGCACGCCAGTGCTTTTTAGTGCACAGGCCAAGACGATGCAAGGGCAAAGCACGAGAGACATTGCCCCAAAGCATGGCCGTGTACAATGCCAGTGTTTTTAATGCCGAGAGGCGAGAGCTGATGTGTGACTACTGCTGAAGAATGCGAAACACGGGCGGTCGTGGCTAAAACACGAGCGTGTTTTCCTTGGAACGAGCGTGTTTTCCTTGGAACGAGCGTGTTTTCCCACCATCGGTCTAAGTTTTCCCACGTGACTTTGCAAAACACGAGCGGGATGAGAAGGACACCACGTGTTCACGCCCGTGCTTTACCAGTATCGGGTTAAACTGGCAGTTTCGAACCAAAAGAAGAAGAATCGAATTTTTAGAGCAAAAATAGAGTTCTAGAGAGAGAAAGTGAGAAGAACAAACCCTAGGATCGATTTTGGAGCTGGGTTTCATCAATCAAGCTTGGATTTCAACCTCGGAGTGAAGATTATCATCCCAAAGCTTATCGTATACATCATTATGAGTATGATTCCTCTTATTATTGTTTTCTACTCTCTCTATGGAGTAGATCTTTCTCTCACTTGGGTATGAAGAACCCTAGTTCCATGTGTTAGGGATTGGAGTTGTAATGACTTTTGGATTGATATACTGATTGGTTTTAATCGATTGAAGTGTGTTTATTGAGTCAATTGAATCCTGATCAATTTCTTTTGATTTATGCTGCAACTTGAGATAGATAGAATCTGATTAGGTTGTTAGGGCTTCTTCAATCGATAGGAGTGAATTGATTGTACGAGAGTTAGTCAATTCACTGCTTTTTACTGGAATCTGTTTCTAGTAGTGGAGTTCTGTTTGAATTGCCTTAGCATTCTATCCCGATGAAGACTAGTCATTTTCCTGTTAGTCTGTCTAAGAGGGTTTGGTCAGCTTAAGAGATTCCAAGCTACTGTCGGATCTTCCGCAGTTTAATCAATAGTTAATCAACCAAAGGAAATTACAACTTGGACCTAAATAAGGAGCTAGGGGGACTCAATCCTGAGTGACTCTTCCCTTGCTTAAATACTTCGACCAATTTACTACTTTCTTTCTGTTTAGTTTGAATTCACCTTCACTCACTTAGTCCCGCTAGATAATAAAAGTTCATGGAGTAGGCAGTAGATCTAGACTCCGGGTTGATAAATTAAACATACCCACTATTCTGCATTTCCATTCTGCCATTACACTTGGTCGCAGTCTGGTGTTGCGTCATAGCGTGTCATCGGGGGGCATTCTGGAGCAATTCCCTGGTCTGCCTCCATTTTTCCCCGGACGGGGATTCTCCTATTCTGGCCGGCCTTCTCTGCTGGTGGGGAATCACATCAAACTTGATGGACGCTCACAATGGTATGCAATATAGGTCTTCGATATAGGGTCAACTAACAACTTTGGAGGTCAACCAAAGAAAGAAATCTCACTTCCACCTAAATATGAAAAAACAAACTCGGAGTGGGACCTTGCCGACTAAAGAGGTCTAGACTCTTCACATGTGCATGAAAGGACTCCCAAAATATGGGTTGAATATGATGGATTCGATGGTGGTTCTCCTAATTTAAAGGGCTCAAACTTTGCATCTCAACTTAACGTTGTTGATCATGGCATCACACCTGTAGTTTTCACAAACATGGGCTCTCTATCTCATGGCCTAGAGCAAAAGTGACATAGCCTCATGTGGGGGAAAGTACTGGTTGAGAGGAAGGAAAATGGGAGGAAGGTGAAGAGTTCGAACATGAGTCATGATCACTCATGCTCCAATTCCCAGCCTCACTCTCCTTTCAATGACAGACGAGTTACCACACATATGACATAATAGCAAGAGCCGAGGTTTCTGACTTGCACAGAGGCACATTATCTCCTCTCAGACAAGTCTCGTGAGGAAAAAGAGGTGTTTAGGGGAAGATGGAAATTATAAGATAAAGGCTGGACGCTAGAAAGCTATATGAATTTCTCAAACTCACCCTCAAAGGCCACTCCGATCTAAAAGAAAATCCTTTTGCCGGCTTAACTTAAACACTATGATCGGTTGTCTCTCACTTGAGAACACTAATTTTTTTCATTTAAAAGCACGTTCAAAATGGGGCAGCTTTTTGAAGAAAATTTTCGAGTCCAAACGTGAGAGAGTCCAACACATATTTCCTAACGTCGATAGTAAGCATTATCAACAAATCCAAGAGGAAATGGAAGCAAAACCCCTCATGTACCCACATCCTCCGTAGCGGTACACTATCCTCCCTAAAATGCACACCATAATGACATATAGCAATTCATTCACATTGAGTAGGTACTTGCACATGACAAGGTGTTTGGAACCCTCAAATTTCAAATTTTGGACATATATTTTAGGCACTAAAACACACTCAATATAGGCCATAAAAAATTGATTCATCCACATGTTCTTGGAGCCCTCAAATTTATGAAATTTGGGTAATAATTGATCGTGCTTGCTCGTGCACGATCGAGCTTTGAATTTATAAGTCCATGCACACTCTGTATTCAATCCTAACTAAGCCAAGTATAACCTAGCTAGGGTTTTAGTAAAGTGGCTCGGTCGTATTCCAAGGGATCTCTAAGTTTATTATTACTTCGCTCTGAACTACTATCTAATCAGGTCGGAAGTTTGGTGAGGTGTTTGAACTAATTTAACCTACTCCTAAGGCAAAATAAACAACCAAACAAGTGGTTCGGAGAACTCTAGAGGTAAGACGGTTGCCTAGGGTCGTAGCCTCCTAGCTACGGCTGTCAAGTAGGGTTAATCGAATGTGGTGAGTGAGATCTTTTCCGTGGGCTTTCGTGGTTATCCACACGCCTCCAAGTACGAATCCCCTAAACCCATATATAGTCACCTCGATCTAGGCTATCGTATATGGGGCTTTAAGCTTATGGCTCCTTTTAATGGACACTATTCATCATCCACAACAAGGTTTCATCCCCGGTTCTATCTAAGAAGGCTACCTATAGCAGGGGTTCGGTTGCCTCGACTACTATAGGTCCTCATTCATACATCTAACTCGATTTGCTTGATGGTGCATACCCATCTAACTCTAAAACTCCAAACCCAACGTAGAAGCATAAATTAGGTTAGTAGAGAATATTAGGGCGACTTACCCTAACACAATCAAAGCTAGAACAGCATTCAAATCAACGTGATAAACACATCCATACATAACCCATTCATACACAACCTATAAACTAGGGTTTATCTTTCCTAAACAACCATTAGAGATTGTAGTCATTAGAGGGGAGAAGAAAACACAAACTAGAAGAGGAGAGTGATGGAATGCTTCTTCTCCTTGCCTGCACCTTCTCCTTGATCCTTGGGGGTATTGGATCTTCAATGAAGCTCTCCCAAGGTGTTTTCCCTCTCTAAAACACTCCAAAACCCTAACTTTTCACTCTAAGGCGGTTCTCCCTTGAAAAGTGCAGCAAGAGGGGTATTTATAGAAAGCTGATGGCGGTCATGGCCTCCAGGGCATGATCCGATGGTCACAACCGTGACCAGCCTAAAACATCTTCGAATCGCTCGAAACAACGCATTTTGTCCTGTCTTTAAGTTCAGAGATCGTGACATCCTTCATGAGATCACGATCGCGATCTTTGTGTCCCGGGCGCGATCTTTTGTCGCGGTCAAAATACACCATGCCCACAATCCGGGTGCGGAAACTCTATGTTTCCTTCTTGGTCGCCTGATGAGGTTCATGGCCACTATTAGCGGCCACGATCAAAGGTCGCGGTCATCGTTACGGTATGGTCAAGGAAAGTGACTTGTGGTCGTGACCAGTTCCTTTACTCCAATCGATTCCCAATCATGCTCGGATGAACTCCAATCGATTCCCGATCAACCCCTAATGAATATACGACCTCGAATTTCATCACAAACACTTGGGAAAGCATAAAATAGCACAAAGTGGGGTCGGTTCCCCCTATGAAAACCTTAATATCATGAATACCTTTGCCAAAATGCATGTTTTGCAAATAGGAACGAAAATGGGCATAAATAACTTGAGGCCTAGACACGGTGATTTAACATGCAAATGCCTTAAGAATAAGGTCTAAATAATGACTATTTTAGGTGTTATCAAACTCCCCCCACACTTAATCATTTGCTTGTCCCCAAGCAAACCGACTCAACTCATGCAACTTGAAAGATAAATCGCAATGGCATGAATAATAGATCGTCGGTTGAGGATCAACTAGAAACTTTCGAGGTCAACCATTCCTTAAGAATTCTACCGTGGATCTCTACGTGAAAACACACTACCGAATGGGGACCTTGCCACTAAAGAGATCTAGACATCAAAGGTATGCACCGGGGGATTTCTAAAAAAAATGGTTTAAAATATGGAATCTAGAAGGTGCTCTTTATTCTTTCTTTCAAGTTAGGACTTGTCATTTATCGGTCTCCTTTTTCTACGTTGGCGAATTGCACCAAACTTTTTGCAAGAAAGCATCTCTATCTCATGACCAAGAGCGGATGAATAATTGCTTTCCTTATCAAGGTCACATGTGGGAAATTTGATGGGTGTATCCATCTTATCCCAGCACCACTTCCCAGCCTGCACTCCATATTGGGTTGCCACACATGTTGGGTACAAACGAGAGCTTGAGGTCTCTTGAATAAATAAAAAATGTACTTTGTACCTTGCCCTGTGATTCCGTGAGGAGGAGAGTTGGTTGGGGGCTGGTAAGTAGTGAGAGATGATCAGAACGCAATAAAGCTATCCGAACCCCAAACACATCCTCGAAGGGCATTTCGAGCCAAGAGAAAAATCCTTTGATAGTTTATCTCAAACATTATGCTCGGTTGCCTCTCACATGAGAACCTCTTTTTTTTCAAAAGATTTTTCAAAATTGAGCACACGTTTGCAAACATTTTGAGTCCAAAAGTAAGTAGAGACTCCCGCACACATGTCCTAACCTAGGTAGTGGACAATATCAATACATTAAAGGTGGAAATCATTGGTCAAATTTCTCACTCCCAACATCCTCCGTATCGCTACACTATCCTCCCTATCATGTATAACATCACAATTATCTAGCAATTCAAAGCACATTGAGTAGGAAGAATGCAAAAGGGGCAAACTTGGAGCCCTCAAATTTGATAAAATTTGGGCATATATACAAGGCTCCAAGTGGTTGAAACATGCTAAATCATCGTCCAGAATCTCTCTAAAAGCACACTCTCCCGTGATCAAGCTTTCAAACATTCATGGGGTAAGAGAGTATAATCAATAACAACATTACACACAAGTATTCATGCATAACCCCCCTCCCCCCCCCCCCCCCCCCCCACACACACACTTAAGGAACACATTGTCCTCAATGTGGGAAAGGTAAAATGATAGGGGAACGAAATTACCAAAATGCTTTGTCGAAGTGATTGTGGGATCGAAGGGTAAGGTGGGTGGGTTGATCTCCTCTCAAAGTTAAGGAATCGCCTTTTAGACTTGGTCTCTCGACCTCGCGGTGACACTTCTAGTTGTTGTTGGTGTTATTGCTTATGGTGTAGTGGTGCTTTGAGACTCGAATTGTTGTGTGGAGTTTCGAATGATATGGTTTCTCCATTGATTGGAAAAGGCTAGCATGCTAACACTTTCCCTTTGTTGAGTACGACCAACTATTGATGCAATAAAATGTATTGTGAATATATGTTCAAGAGTATGTAAGATAGCCAAAACGATGCATACAAACACGAGGACGCAAACCATATTGGTTTTCAAGATAACTAAACTAGTTTTTTACCCGCCCGTTGGGCGGTGTATTTTGCTTGGTTGTTTTATAATTCATTATAGTATTCTAATTGTTATTATTATTTATGTTTGCTAAGGTAATATACATGGAATTGTAAATCCCACTTACCTTATTTCAGGTATTATTTCAAACTTGTATACCTTTTGTTTATTTATGAACATTTTAATTTTATTAACTAAGCTCTTTGTAGACGATTCTTTATTGATTTAGAATTTTTTTATCGAACTCGCCCTTTAAGATTATAAACATATGAGATTATTCATTCTTTAGCACAGAATTGTGATAAAGAAGTTAAAAAACTTACGGCCACAAAAGAAGAAGTTAGAATAAGAAAATATGCTTCAATTAATAAAAAAATAAGCGAAGAGCTTTTTATTTTCTCTCCCTTCTCATATGTCGGTATATGATAATAGAGAATATTCCGATCTAAATCCCATGAATATCGTGTATTATCACTTACACATACAATTTTGGAATAATGAGGAAACCCATTAGCATCCACGTCCATCAATCTTCCACATACTTGTTTAATTACCTTGAAATGTTCTAGCAAAACCAACCACAAAAAAAACTATCAGCTGTCACTACCTTATTAAAGCAATATTTTCAGCAAATTAAACTACATATAATTAAACACAATTTATATTTTGTAGAGAGCTACATATCTCATGCAGAAAAGAATTGTGCTTTATTACCTACTAACAACATAGACAAATAATGAAAGGAGTAGTCTTCAATACAACTCATCTCATTTTATCATTCAGATTCCTGTTTTGTGAACTGAATATATGCATCAATCCAAATAGTATTTTGTAAGAAAACAATCATGTCAAAATCAATCTTTAGTTAGGGATTCAATGCAGAAAAATTAACCTTAATGAAACAAATAAATGTCACCGCAAACATGTAGAAATTAAAAAAACATCGAAATAGACAACCGAGAAACCACCATTATCATTTTCTTTCTTCTTCGCGACCTTTATAAAACCCCAATTATGTTCCCTTCTACTTATAACCCCTTTGCTACCTACTAATTATTAACCAGATCCTCATTGTATAGCTAGCTAGTAGTAGCATGTCAATAATGAACATAAAATATAATAAACAATCATCACAGCTCTACTTTCCATTTCAACATTCAAGAAATCAGGTTGCAATAGGCATTCAAGAAAAATGATCAATTATTTAACCAAAGGAGGTATTAGGTATGCCCTAAGTCCAACCAATTAACCCTTCTAATTATATTTTATATACATGAAAGTATATGGCGACCCTTCTCAGTAAAAAACAAAGAAGAAATATATTCACTCATCGGGAGTGGGAAAATCTACCATCCAACAGTCATAATTTGGAAGAAATTAAGAAAAAAATGGGAAAAAGAGTATAACTCGGCCAGTCAACCGCAAACAATAACATATCGCTGAGAAAGTGAGACCAGTTGCCAGCTTCAGATCAAGGAAGAAGAGGGAGCAGTAGACAACTCTCGGCTTGGTTCACCTCATCTTCACAATGACCAGATTAACTTTTTTCGTCAACAGGAAAAAATATGTTACAACTGCTCAAAATCTTATCATCTTATGGTTGTCTCGTGTAACTCCTGCCTCCTATTCTCATACAAAGAAAAAAAAATCGTATGCATTACCATTTCCTTCTCTATAAATTATGAGAATACAAATATTAGAAATCTCAAAAAAAAAAATAGCAACTAATAAGAGGGCTTTGTTTATTTTTATGGTGGTTGACATACTTTCTTGATTTCTTATTTTCAATGTTGGATTTTATTTCTAGAGAGATAATCAAAATGGGGAAAGGGATAGAAAAAAATAAAAGTTTGCATTAATAATTCATATGTTTTTAGAGAAGGCCTATCCATCCATCCATGGAGTCATGGAGATGGATAAAAAAGGTGTCATAATCGGGTTGCTCAAATAGTACGATATTTTCTTTCTTGGGCCAAATCCGCACGGTTTTACTCTTGTGTGTCCTCCCCAAAATGCCTCGTATTAATTGGGCTAGGGTGGACACTAATAATATGATCAATGTTTGCTGTCTTTTCCTTTCCTTCTTTCCTTTTTTGCACCCTCACTCATACATTCACTCCCACGCTCATGACTCACTATAAATATTTCCTTTCCTTCTTTGCACCCTCAGTCATACATTCACTCCCACGCTCATGACTCACTATAAATATGCTAATAACATTTACCTCTTTTCCTTTCCTTCTTTCTTTTTTGCACCCTCAGTCATACATTCACTCCCACGCTCATGACTCACTATAAATATGCCAATAACATTTACCTCTCTCGATCAAAATCCAGCAAACCGCAAGTTTTTATATATAAAGCTACTCTCTTTCTGTTTCTCTCCTTCAATTTTACCTAACTGGGTGAAGAAAGAAGTGTCTGATATGGGGAAAGAAGTGAGTGTTTGATAGCAAAAAACATATAGTCATATCGTTCATTTTTCAAAGTCGATTGATTGTCAAACGCTTATTTTCTCTTAGACCATCGTTTATATTTTGTATTGAAAAATATTAATATTTATGTGTGTGCTAGTTTTTTTTTCTTCATCAAAATGTAACTTATTATTAAGTTTTAGTAAAAAAGAGTACAAAATTTACTTAATCAGATTTAATCAGCTTGGCTTAAACAAATACAATATATGTCACTCTCTGTTTCCATCTTTATAGTTTGTTTAATCGAAATTTTTTTTATTACTTAGGTGTGTTTTTTTGTTTAAATGTTTCTTAAAAAATTAACTTATTTTAATTTAAGTAAAAAGGAGTAGAATTATTAAAAGAAGAGAGAGACAACTTCATAAATAGATCAATAAATAGTTTTTTGTTTGTAAAAAAATTGTCCACCTTGGCAACTTGTGCATTCACCAAGTGCTTATGTGGCAAGAAATTATTTTTGAATAGCCATAATATTAAGTATAGATATAGATAGATAGATATATCATTAAATAGGATTATTATAATATATCATTTTAATATTCATTTTTATCAATTGTGTTTTTCTATTATTTTTTTACATCAAATATATGTTTGTAATTTGGAAAACTTATCAAACATGTCATCGGTTAAATTTTTTATATAAAACGACCAACCATGATCAAATTTGGTTTGGACAATCTGTCCTCGATAAAATGGAAGAGAAAGTGTCAGTTTTCCCCATTCATTTATTTCTATAGGTCTCTTTAAAATTTGAGTGAAATTATCAGAGGTATTGGGCTATAAAAAGGGGGGAAATGCTAAGTGATATTATTAGAGATATTTTTAACATTTGTGTCCCTCAAATCACCATTGTTGATGATTTTTTCATGAAAATTTTAACAGAATAATATTTTTATGTGAAAAAATAGTAAAGAAAAATGTTTGATAAAGATATAGCAGAAGGGTGCGTATAACCTAAACAAATAAAATGTCAGGCTACAAAGCAAGTCTTGTAAACTGTAACCATCACAAAGAAAATCCGTTAAACTACCTTCTGCAGTAAAGAACAGTGATATGAATACATGGGATAAATAGAGGGCAGAGAAACGATTCTCATATTCAAGGACCTCTTCATGAATTTTCCAAAAGATTCTGTCTTTAGCCAACCTTTATTTACTGCCACGAGAAAAGACAAGGTTCTCCAACCTAATGTTGGGAGAACGTCTTCACAACGGAGAATATAATTTGTGTAATGATAATATAATATACGATTTACAGGAATATATATTTGTCGAATAAAAAAAAATGTATTCTCATAATAGATAATAGTATGAAATCAAACTTTCAAGAATATGATATTTATGTTATGAGAATATGATATTCTTGAAGGATTGATGATATTTATGTTATGAGAATATTATATTATTGAAGGCTTGATTTCTTACTACTATCTATTATAAGAATACATTTTTCTTGTTAATCGAATATGTATTCCTGTAAATCGTATACTATATTATCATTATACAAATATCATATTATTCGCTGACAAGACGTCCTCCCAATAGTAGGTGGGAGGACCATATCCGATCCGAAGCAGCACAGAATTCTAATGGGGACAGCCAAACAAGTGTCCAGCTGGTACTGGCCAATTCCACCAACCACTAAACAACTTGCTCCTGCCAAAATTTCCCACAATGCATTCCTTTCTTCCGTCCGTCCTGGCAATACAATTTCCCTTCCCTCCCTTCCCTGAGACTTGGACGAATGTTTCTGGCTGGTTGGCCAGAATTTCTTCCTTTCCCAGAACTGCAATGGTCGAATTCCCACATTATAAATTCTTCCCACCTTTCCTCGACATTGTGTTACTTCCGGATTCCTACTTCCATGCAAGTAAAAGAACCCAATCTAGGAAAAACAAAGTACATGCAGAAGATCTGCCAGCAACAAAACCTTTGTATTGGAAAGTACACACGTTTCTGTCATTTATTTATGGTGGGTTTATCCTCTAATAGTTGTCAAGTTGGCGCCCAAAATAAAACAGGCTGAAAAGCTTTCCTCATCCATTCTCTGTTATGTAGAACCATAATTCACTGGAACACCCGTAGTGAAAAGAGAAAAAACAACGCAGCCATTCTAAGAAATCTACAGTTATTACAAACAATGTCAGCTTTGTTTGCCTTGCCCTCTTGAATCGAAGAAGAATGCAATCAATCACAAGCAGTTATACTGCGTCCCTCTTTCTCTATCTCTATCACCAGAGATTATGATGACTCTTTGATAAACCAAGTATGGTGCTTTTCCCTCTCTTTGCTGACTCAAACCGAACTACGCTGCTGCTGCTGCCCAGAAATGTATCCTGGCAGTATGAATCTTGAATGCTGACATTATTTACAAGTGGTAGAAGTTTGGTGGCAAGTCACCCATGGAAGGAAGCCAAGGAGACCCGGGATTCTGGACTAAGGAATGTACAAGGAAATCCCCACGGTTGATCACAAGAAAACTCAATCCCCGGAGAGCCAGCAGAAAAATGTCACCCACTCCAATGCTTTTTTCCATTTATAGAATTTTCACCAGGCGAAGAAGGCGTCTCATTTGTAATTTTAGGTCACAGGGAGAGTTGAAAGATTACCAGCTGGGCACCTTTGCCTGCGTGGACGCCTAGTTGTCTTTCCCCAACCTCTTAGGCTTCTATCCTCCATTCCCACTTCAATACTACTCAGTTGATGAATCAGCGGAGCACAAGGGGTTAGCGGACTTACAGCCACCACCACCGGAAGCGTTGGAGGTGGAGGAGGACTAACCACCAACCGCCTCCTTCCTCTTCCACACCCACTTCTAGTCGAGTTCCTCCTCAGTAATCCCGACTGCCAAGCATGACCCGTAGCTCTCATTAGCCCACCAAACGTCTGAATATCTTCAGTTACCTCATGCCTAGAAAGAGATACAAGCCCAGGAAGGATGTCCCTTTGAAAATCCCGTCTCTGCCTTCCTCTCCTCGCATTACCCCTTCGTGATTTAGTGGGAACCACAGTGCTGGGGCCCGTCAACTCCAATATCAAGTCTTTTGGGACAAGAGGCTCCGGCATGTAATCTTCTTCTTTGGTCTCTGTCAATTTCAGAGTCATCAGCTCGAAGTAATCAAATTCTTCAAAGGAAGACAAATCATTATTGTCTACTCTGGAGAGAGCTTTAAACTTGCTTTCCAAGTCATCCCCACAAGAGGAGATTATTTCTGCAAACCAATGAAGGGTACAGCTAGCACTTTCTGCTCGATCTTGGGGGGCAGACGATGATGAGATGGAAACTATTGCCTCAGCTGCTACTCTGACGAATTCATCTAGTTGTATTTCAGATTCTTGATGGCTTGATAATGAAGGTTCTTTATCAACCTTTGCGACATTCTCCTCAATCTCGGGAACTATTGGAGCTTCCAAGTCTATTCCTGTTACAGTCTTCTCTTTGCAATAAGGAACGGAAGAGAGTAAAGCAGCTTCATCTTCACTTACACAAGAGTTCAAGTCAATCTCACATCTGAAGTTGGAAACTTTCTTGGTATCTTTCCCATTATTGACAAGTTCGACTTCATCAGAGGCCTTCTGAGCAAAATCAGCAACAGCTGCCAGATCATCAAAGGGCATGTTCATATCGAACAGTATATTTTTTACCTTGTTTCCTGCCTCTGTTTCGGATGGAGTAGCAATGGAGCAATAAGGAGAAGTGAAAGACAGAGACTCTGTCTTGGGAGCATGTGCACTTTGAAAAATGGGGAAACCAAGAATTTTTCGGCAAGCAGCGGACTCCCTAACTTCAATCCTAGTGGCATCAGGATTAATAGAATGAGAAGCTAATTTCTTACCCTGCCAGACAGGATGAAGAGAACCCCTAAAACTTTTGTCTGTGAGATTTTGAGAGGAATCCAAGAAACTCAATTTCCCAGCATTGAGAACCATCTCAGTACTAGACGCCTCACTTTTGAAAGTCGGTTTACCCCTTAGCCAAGGCAAAGAAGAGAGATTTTCGTCATCCTTTCTTTCCAAATCTATGATCTCAATACCGTGCCGATTAGCCTCCTGATTTGATAACCCATTTGATATTGCCACATTCAAGTTCACATCTTTAATGGGCTTCAAATCCATGTAACTCGAATTCTTATAGAACTTAACTGAAGCATGATTGATTAGCTGCTCTTGAGCTGCTGCATTGTCAGCAGTACCACAGTTCACGTGGCCATAACTTCCTGAAGGAATAGAAAACTGTAGTTCCTTCAACCCTGTAGAAATTCCGTGGTAATATCCATTTTGGTTAGACACTTCATTCCCATATTTATGGTTAGATGTAGAGCTGGTGTTGTTCCCGTTCCATCGATCTCCAAATATCCCATTGCTTTGAGTTGATGACTGAGAACTCTTACTCAATGTTGCAGATGAGGAATTCAAATGAGGATGCAATTGAACGGAGATACCATTCTGGTTCAAGATTCCAGTAGGCTTTTCCCAAGACAAAGCAGAGTGAGACCAAGACTTGCTCAAATCAGGTGCAAACAGATATGGATTGGATATACCGGAAGCAATAACCGCTCGGTGACAACTATTATTAGAATCATCAGGACTTCTTTCTGAAAGGTCTACACCATGACTGCTTCTATCTCTTGACTGATTCTTCTTTTGATCAGTAACTGAAAAGTTTGGAGGTTCAAGAGCTCTGTCATTGGGTAGGGCCTGCATCGACCGAGAAGATGACGGGAACCTTTCGGCCTGAAGAGTCTCAGAAACAGATTTGAGATTGTTTATAGCATGTCCTGCAATAATGAACATAAATTTATTCGATAAAAATACATAGTTATCGTTATATCATTAGTAGTGATGAAAAGGCAATTCAATGAACAGTGAACTCCACAGCTATAATATCTTACCTGCTTCACCAACATGAGCCAACCACTGCTTCCCAATTCCATTACTCTGATGATTAGGTCTAGTCAAAGGCCCATTATCACTCCCACGATGAGGTGTCTCATCCGGAGAACCTCTGAGTCGTGACTT
This sequence comes from Linum tenue, assembly GCA_946122785.1. Taxonomy (NCBI): domain Eukaryota; kingdom Viridiplantae; phylum Streptophyta; class Magnoliopsida; order Malpighiales; family Linaceae; genus Linum; species Linum tenue. The sequence continues at coordinate 34,949,841 of CAMGYJ010000003.1, forward strand.
CTGCTTACCATCCAAATCTGTACCTCTAACCTCCCCATGGAAAGGGGTATCACCAAGAATACTAACATGTTCAGAAGGATTAGTTTCTTCAATCACAATTGGTTCATTCAAATCAGCCATACTAGTTTTGCCCCTTAAACATGATTCAGACAGTGAACCATTATCCTGGCAATTATTCTGGCTGAAACCGTTCTTAGAAATATTACTCAGATTTCCCTTGACCAGCTGATTTGCTTTTCTAGACACATTGTTTGGTGCCCCTTCTTCAGTATCTATGTACTCATCGGCCGGAAGCTGGAGATCGAACATCTTTCTCCTCACCTTTGTGGGTCTCGACTCCAATATCTCAACATCCTTTGAAGTACTACCATTCTTATATGGAAAGGGACTGGCATATGTGCTGCTTCCTCTGACGGAACTTAACGGTGAATTAATATTCTCAATGGCAGAAGTAGATGGTCGAGCAGAAACAGAATTTCCCAGTGGAAAGCCAGGGATATGCCATTTCCTAGCATCTTCAGATGTAGCTTGAGATGCTAAGGGGCTCGATGACAGTGATGCATCGACCTGCACTCGACTTTTCTGTGGTGTTTCCTTCCTTTTAACTTCATCCATCAAGTCCCTTTGTATTCTGTAGAGGCGGTGAAGCTCGTACAGCTGAATGGACAGGGAGATATAAATTTGAAATCAGATAATTTAACAAGAGTAAATCAGCATCTCAGGCGAAAAATACAAATTCTGATATACCTGGTTCCTGAATATTGTCTCATGCTCGAGCATTGTCCTCTTTACTAAGTCCTTATCATACTCTGAATAAGTGTCCGTGATTGCCTTTGGCATGAAACCATTGTAGTACTGACCATTTGTGAAGGTTTTATCTCCATAATATAGGGGCCAGCTACAACTGTTAGACTCATCACTAAGATCCCTCATTTGAAAATGTCCAGGAAAGTAGCTTTCACACTGCACTTTGGTTCCCATTCCTGGCAGTAGGAGTGATGAATGTCAAATACATTACAAGAAACTATTAGTTGCATACAGGAGAGTTTCCTCAAAAGACAGTATGTGATTTCATAAGAGAGAAGGAAGAGAAGACTGTTGGAGATATGTGTATGATACTGGAAACTGATGCAAAGCCACAGAACTGTTGACTCTTTTCACATTCAAAGAATTTATGAACTCTAGTAAACAAGTACTTCGTTTACGCTAACCTGAGTTCTATTTTACAGGCTATCGATCCAACCACCATAAGCTTTTGGAAAACCACCTACATGAACAAACCAAAAGACACTCAAAAACCATGTATAAGTAACCCTACAATCTCCTGCTTTCTCTAGGGCTGGTTTCAATGTGGGAATGGAATCAGCCCGCCGGATAACCAAAACATCCAGACAACTTGTGTTCAACAAATTCGCAACAGCCAAGAGAAAAATGGCCAACAGATGCCACAAAAAAGAAGAAAAAAAAACATGGCCAACAGATATTATGGTTATGTAACTGAACTTCTTTTTAGATCCCGAATGACCAATTCCCATCTGAAATTCACTTCACCCCCAATTAAAAATTCCTAAGTTTATAAACTCAAATAGGTAACTTCGTTATGAAAGTCACTACTGTTCGATTTCCACAAACACACAAGCGATTTCCTAAATCCGGATGATTCCATAACAACTGTTCCAAATGCAGCATACATTAACAACAAACAGAACTTACAAATTTTGTTGGTGTGACAGGTCGGGAAACTAGGCCTATTTGCCTTTCTGATAAGCTGGTTAAATTACACTAACTAACAACTAACACAGCTCAAAACCAGGGGGAACTATCAACGTTTTGCTGACATAAATCATCTACCTACTTCAACAAGCTAAAACAGTTAAAGGGAACTGATTAGGCTAACAGTGACCATATACATTACAATCAGAAACCTTAATCTGAATATGGGAAGAAACGTTGAGACGTTCCGACAGCCTAGTTAGTCGATTGGTTTCACTAAACCTAAGAAGGGAGCAAAATTAGAACACAATAGAAACCATTACTACCGGCACTCAAGTCAATAATATCAAAAAGCTATAAGACGACAGAGAAATCGCTGATGTACAGAATAAATCAGACATTTCAGTGTGAACAGACAGATCCTCTACAAGCATACAATCTTAATTAACAAAAGATTACTAGCAAATATGAGCAGTAGAAGTGCCCCAGCTTTCACAACAGAAACTTCTAAAACCCCACACATAACCAAATCCTATTGGCAATCAAGGCTGCCAAAAGAAACAAACAAACATAAAAAGGAAACTAAGTCAGGCGCCCAGAAATGCATAATCTGAATTGCCCACAAGACCTCAACCCTCAACCCAAATTCACCAAACTGATAAGAGATACGAAACCCATCCCCAAACGAACATATTAAAGCAAACCCCAATTGACAAAATCAATAAACAAAATAAATTAAACCCAAAAAAAAAAATTATAATTAGAAAAGAACAAAATCAAAGAACTCATAAGAGAAATTAATATTACCTCAGACCCGCACCTCTTTTTATCTCATTTCAACTCAAGAATCCTAGAAGCATACAATCATTCGACAGTCCCAACTTCTACATCAGACAAAGAAAAATTCCAAGACTCTCTCACAAGAGACTGGCACTATCAGAGAAAAGTAAGGAGAGAAGAAAAGAAAACGAGAGGGAAGGAGCTCAAAGGACAAGAAGAAAAGCAAAAACAGAGAGTGGGTATTGCTCTAACTCCATTGAAAGGGCTTAGATCGTCTCTTCTCAATTGAATAAAAGGAGATTTCGATCTTCTGGGCCACTATTCCTCTCTTTCTCTCTCTATATCCCTAAGTCTCACTTTCTCTCTCAACAACAACAAGAACACCAGGAAACAGCAACAACAAGAGGAAAGAAAGGAGGAAAGAAAAAAAAAAAAGAAATGATACTTAGAGAGACAAAGGTAGAAAAGATAGTTATTTTTATTTTATGTAAGAGAGAGACAGAGAGAGATCCCAGATAAGAAATCTTTTTACACAAACAAACGACCTTCTAAGAACAGTGACACGATATTTGTCAACATCCGGTCTCTTTTTATTCTCTGCTTTTCTATTATCATTTTCCCCCAATCTCTCTCTCCCTCCCTCGCTCGCTACTCGCAAGCATTCTTTTTCCAATTATTTTTGCTGCCTTTTTCTAATTTGATAATTATATCCTTCATTTATAATTTCTGTGTTTTTAAGGAAAATTCTAAGGGTATGGGGCTATGGCATTTCTAGATTCTCTCCACCTTCCTGCCTTTGGTACCGCTATTCTCAAAGCTATATTTTTTTCAATCCTCTGGTTTTCTTTTTTGTTTTGGATTTTGTGTGTTTTCATTTTTTAGATAACTTTGTGTTTTTCATTTTCAATCACCTTAAAAGCATGAATCAATTCATGTAAGTCTTGTCGAGTGCCCAAATAGTAAAATCTTCAAAGCTAGTTATTATATTACACTTTCATTCAAAATCCAACATGCCAAAATGACCACTTTATTATAGTCCAGTTCTTTTATAACTCATATGAGTATAATCTAAAAATTATGTTTTTGATACTAATAATCTCTGACTCGCTTGTACCGTCCACTAGAAAGTGACCAAATGTAATCACCTACTAATGCGTTATATAGCGGGTTTAGCTTTAATTGTCAACCCGGGTCCTAGATGTGATGACTACTCCGTGAAGTTCTTATTATATTAGCGGTTTAACTGTAGTGAAGTGTTAACTAGCTAAATGAACACAAAGCAGTAAAAGTTGTAGTTCAAGTTTGAGAGAGGTCACTCAGATATGGTTCCCCCTAGATTGCAATTATGTCCGGTTATAATTCTCCAAGTCCATATTCAATGACAGCTATACTGCGGAAAGTTCTTATTCAGTCTGAAGTCTCGACTAAAGGTCTCCAGACCCTCTCAATCTGAGTACCCGGCGGGCGACTAACCTCCACTGGAGTAAACAAACTGGGGCCCTAACGTTCAAAACCTCCTCTACTGGAATAAAGCCAGTACAGAGCAGTGAATTGACTCCTTGACTAAAGTAGTCAATTCACCACCTTCAATTAAGGGTGCTCTATCAACCTAGGCAGGTATTCTCTTTCTAGGTCAAAGTAGGAAACACAAGAATTTGATCAGGATCCATGCAGTTCAGAAAAGCATGCCTCAATTAAATATAATCAATGTCAAAGAACATGTACTTGGGTTCATACAACCACACCTAACATACAAATCTATGATTCTTCATACCTAGGTGAGAGAGAGGTTACTCCATAGAGAGAGAAGAGAAATCAGCTTCAGATGCGGAAATCATTCTTTCAAGGATGAAAATCATCTTCTGGTTGTCAATCGACACTTCTCCAAGCTTCAATCGAGCTCCAATAGTGTTGAATCTCGATCTAGATCACTTGGAGGCTTTGTTTGTCACTTTCTCTCTCTAGGTTTCTGGTTTCTTTCTCCAAAACTCGGATTGTTTGCCAAAGAGCCCAAACCTTGCTTGAAACCAACAACAGCTCGCGATACCCGCTCCAAATACCTGCTCGGGTATTCATGGGGATCGGCCGGGTATTTCAAAACGTTGCGCACTGTGGAAGGGGGAATACCCGATCGGGTATTTTAGCCCCTCATCCGAGACTCCTTCTGCTTTCACGGCCTCCCAAAACACTAAAACCCGGTTGCCCAGTTGATTATACCCGGTCGGGTATTTGAGGCCCTGACCGGGTATTTTAGCTTCCATGTAATCTAGGCGCAAATTCTCCACTTTTTGACTCGAAACTCGTTTCCACGCCTCCATGTCAAATTCAAGTCCTCAAATATGACATAAACGCACAACCTAGCGTGAAATCGGCTTAAAACACGAGAATCGACTCTCAAACGGTTCAAGAATGGTTGTTAAAACATGTGCAGATAATGGTTTATCAAATTCCCCCACACTTAACTGTTTGCTTGTCCCCAAGCAAACCTAACTCGAACCAATGCAACTCTCCAGACCTCTACAACACCATGCAATCCCGATCGTCGATAGAGGATTTCCTAAATCATTTAGCGGCTTACGAGGTCAACCGGTCTTCTAAGACATCCCCTATTTCCCTCAATGCGAGTACTAGACTCACACCAGGATCATGCAAAGCAGTGGACCTAGGACAGACGATTCATGGACAAAGAGACTCACTCACATAACACAACTACCAAGGACTCTCCGTATTGGGTGCTCTTTCATTACATTTCACTTGTTGGAACCCCTTTTCCTTATTGTTTGTTTCTTTTTCTTTTACTTTTCACATTTGCACTGTGTTGGGGTTCCAACTGCAATTTTATGCGTGATAGACCCTTATTAGGTGAGCAAGAGCAATTTCTGTACATATGTCACTCGCCAGAGTACTTCTTTTAACTCATTTTCCTCACTTCGTGTCTAGGGTCAATGAAATTAAGGGGGGTCGGAAGCTCTATCCGTGCCCTTAAAACACATCCTCAAGTAGGCAAACCGTTCAATGGGTAGAAATTTTACTTCTACTAGAGACGGCTTAGCTTCACCTTGTAGGCTTATCCAACTAAGGATCGCTAAAGCCCCTTCCAAAGCCTGATTTTGTGCAATGAACGGTGCCACACACGTTGGGATTACCCCATGTGTAAGTTTTTAATTTTTCTGACATGGAGGACCAACTGCTTTATCATTACACACCTGAGCACCCTTATACGCAACATGAGTCCACACACAGCAAGAGAGAGTCATCGATATCACATGAATCAAATGTCCTATGTCCACTAGTTCACACAATCAACCGGCACAACAAAAAGGAAGATAGAAGAGATCTTATACTTCAGCATCCTCCATAGCGCTACACTATCTCCCTAGATTGCATAGTACTATAAAGACTGTCAATTCAAAGCATACTAAGCAGGTCATTGCAAGGAACACGTACTTGGAGCCCTCAAATCAAAATTTGGACAGTGGACTAGGCTCCAAGCACACAAACATAGCTAGATAGTCAAAGAGAAACATCCCCCCTCCCCCCCACACACACTTAAGTTCGACAGTGCCCTCAATGGAGAAGAGGGAAAGAGAGAAGGGGAACGATGTTACCGGGAAGAGCAAACTGTAGCAAGACTGGAAAGTGGACTAGTCGGGGATGAGGAGGACTGAAAATGGGACCAGTTGAAGTAAGAGCACGGACTAGAGCAAAAACAATCACTCAAACACAAAGGCGTTAGGTAGAGTTGTCAGCCCAATAGTACATCATCCAAAAGGAAAACAAACCAAACACAAAAATCTCGTTTGCACTCCGTCCCCAAACAAAATAAAACACAAAATGCCAACAAGTACAGCCTACTCGAGCTAGTCGAAGTTAATATGCTCCATGAGGTTGTCAAAGTCCCCCGGTGTTGGTGGTGGGGAGTGGTTCCACGGAGAGGTCCAATGGTGCTCCTGTGGTGGATGGCAGGACTGAAGCAGGTGCTCCTGGTACTCCATCATTCGACGGTTGCAGCCTCGCTCTCGTTCGATGTGAGCAAGAGAGACACTCTGTTGTGTCTCGAGACGGTCGAGGCGCTCGTCTAAGCCGGGGAACCTGGTGGCGTACTCAGCCTGGTGGGCTAAATACTACTGCTGAAACTGGAGCTAGTGGTCCATGAGCTGATAGTTCTGGAGCCCAAGTTGCTGGAATTGGAGCCCCCCATCTGGTGGAACTGCTCGGTGAAGAAATCCATCAACGGAACAGAAGGATCGGAGGAGGATTGACCTCGCTCGGGTCTCCGTCGTGGAAGAAGATCCCCTAGAGGGGAAAGTGGGGGCTCCGACTCATCTGCATCCATAGCCCCATCACCATCATCATCGTCATTTGCGGCGTCCTCCTCCCCAGTATAATCATCGTCATCCTTATCATCCTCGACATCCTCGTCCACAGCTAGAGGCATGGACAACCCGTCGACCCACTCCCCTGCCTCAGTAGAGGCCAACAGGAGTGTGTTGTGAAGCACATACCTGCTGAGAGGAGAGGAGCCGCCGTGCTCCGTGGCATTAGTCAACCCCTCAAAGTCAATCTCGAAGTGGCGTGCCAGACGGGTGATCAGGGAACCACAAAAGAGGTAGTTGGGCTTAGCGTGGCACCGGACAAAGGTGGTCGCCACGAAAGACCTCAAATGTAGCAGGTAGTCGAGATCCCCCGTGGAGTACATAGTGTAGAGCACATGCTTCGGCATCTTGTGCTATCTAGTGGCATTGGGGGTGACCGAACGGGTGATCATGAGGTTGATGATATGCCACTCGGGTCGGATGGTGGAGACAGTCGGCTGGCTGGCTGGCCTCGAACGATCCATGACTTTAGTAAGGACGGGCGATGCAGTGGTAAAAGTTATCATTGTGGAACTCAGCAAGATTGGGGACCTCCTTGTGGTGTCTGGAGAATGGATGGTAATGGATCCCCAAGACATGAGCTAACCCGTCGATGCTCATCTACCGCATGTGACCGCCAAGTCAGAAAGTAACACCAGTGGGGGAGTCACCAGCCGCCTTAGGCCGGTACTTGAAGGTGGAGTAGAACTCCCAGACCAGCTCCGTGTAGGTGGAATCTCTGGTGGTCAGGAGAACCCCGCCAATGAGGGTGGGAGATGGCAGCAGCCATCTCAGCGAGGCAGTGGAGCTGGTGGAAGACCCCAAATTTGAGGTGATGGTGGCGGTGAAATACCCCGTTAATGACCCTAGCGAACTAGTCAGCATAATCGGGGTGAAGGCGCAGGTTCTGCACGTATGGGTGCACGAGAGACATGATCATGTAAAATAAACAAACCAAAAGTGGAACCAAGAGAAAATCTTGTTAGGACCACAAGTAGAGGTTCTATAGTACTCCCACACTCAAGGATCACCTAGATGAGCAGTCAAGCATAAAAGTAGTCTATTCGCAGTAACAACATGGCAAAACAACCACAGTTCGAGCAAGAATCATGGCAAAATCGCAACATACAGGTAATCAGGCACCTAAGCCGCACTAGAAGGTCACATCAACGGCATCCCTCACCCTATCCTAGTTCAATCATGCTAATCAGTTCACAGTTCTTGGGCCTAACATCTATAGTCTGATTTTCCAGAAATAACAAGAATTATTCAAGACACAAACCCAGAAACGGCTCACATTGCAGGTTGGCAATCTCGATTGTGTCATACGGGAACACCTGCGTGATCGTGAATGGTCCAGGCCACCGGGGACCGGAGCTTTCTTGAAAGAGTTTCAGGCGAGATTTATAGAGAAAAACTCGATCGCCAACATGAAACTCCTTCGAACCCCTCAATCGAGCGTCGTGAAGACGCTTAGTGCGCTACTTGTACAACTTTGTGTTCTCATAGGCGTGGTAATACCATTCCTCCAGCTCCAGCATCGGCATTTTGCGTTCAGCACATGCAAGACTAACATCCAATTTGAGCAGCTTAAGGGCCCAGAAGGCATTGTGCTCTAGCTCCACAGGCAGGTTACATGCCTTTCCATAGACAAGTTGATAAGGCGAAGTACCAATTGACGTCTTCTAGGCAGTTCGGTATGCCAAGAGAGCATCATCGAGCTTGGTGGACCAATCCTTGCAAGATTGATCCACCGTTTTCTCAATTATGCGCTTACGCTTCCGACTTGTCAGCTCGGCTTGACAACTAGTTTGGGGGTGGTAGGCTAAGGACACCTTGTGAGTGACACCATAATGAGAGAGGAGCTTATCGAATTGGCCCTGAAAATGGGTGCCTCTATCGCTAATGATGGCTCTCGGCATCCCGAACCGAGAGAACAACTACTTAAGAAACTGACAAACACGTCTAGCATCATTGGTGGGCAAAGCCTGCGCTTCAGCCCACCTAGAGACGTAATAAAAAATAACTAAGATGTATAGATTACCAAATGATGGAGGGAAGGGGACCATGAAATCGATACCCCAAACATAAAAAATTTCACAAGTAATAAACACATTCTAGGGCATCTCATCACAGGCAGAGATGTTACCTGACCTCTAGCATCGGTCTCACCTACGTGCGAAGGTGTCGGCGTCCTTGAGAAGCGAGTGCCAGTAGAAGCCCGACTGTAGTACCTTCCTTGCCGTGCGGTTACCGCCATGGTGCCCACCAGTAGGTCCCGCATAGCAATGATACAGACTGCCCTCCATCTCATTGTCCATGACACAGTGACAGATGACTCTGCCGGATCCTGGAGAGATGTGGATCATCCCAGAAGTAGTGCTTCAGGTCGGAGAAGAACTTTCTCTTGGCGTGAGTCATCATCCCCTTGGGCAGCTGTTGACCAACCAGATAGTTGGTGAAATCGGAGAACCAAGGGGTGACACTCTCCACCAAGCACATCATCATCATCAATCGCTCATCTGGAAAGGTGTCGTTGATCTCCTCCTCGAAGTTGTCCGCAGGAGGTGCCTCCAGCCGGGAGAGATGATAAACAACAACGTTTTTGGCTCCCTTCTTATCCCGGATCTCAATGTCGAACTTCTCCAGTAACCATCGTATGAGCCGAGGCTTGGCATCAACCTTGCTCATCAGGTATCTTATAGCGGAGTGATCCGTGTACACTATCACATGGGATAAGACCAGATAAGGGCGAAACTTGTCGAAGGCGAACACCGCCGCTAGCAGCTCCTTCTCGGTGGTGGTGTAGTTCTCCTGGGCATCATTGAGGTTCTTCAAGGCGTAGTAGATATGCCGGAAATGCTGGTCTCGCCTCTGCCCCAAAATAGCTCCAACTGGGAAGTCACTCGCATCGCACATTAGCTCGAATGGTAAGGTCCAGTCGGGGGTGACTATGATAGGATAGGAGCATGAGCGAGCTTCTCCTTCAAGGTCGTGAATGCTGTTGTGCACGCGCCAGTGAACTGGAAGGGGGCATCCTTCTCAAGGAGCTTCTTCGAGGGCAAGGCGATCTTCGAGAAGTCTTTTATGAACCGCCTATAGAACTCTGCATGGCCCAAGAAACTGCGGATCCCCTTTACAGATGTGGGAGGAGGCAGCTTGCCGATTGTCTTGATCTTGGCTCTATCCACCTCTATCCCCATCTTGGAGATCTTATGCCCCAGAACTATGCCTTCGCGAACCATGAAGTTGCACTTCTCCCAACTCAGCGCCAGGTTCGTCTCCTCACGCCGTTTTAGGACGAGTTCCAGGTTATGGAGACAGTGAGAGAATGAGTCCCCATATACCGAAAAAATCATCCATGAACACCTCCATGATTTCTCCGACCAGACGGTCGAAGATGGCGAGCATACACCGCTGGAATGTGGATGGGGCATTGCAAAGCCCAAATGGGATCCTCTAGTAAGCAAATGTGCCGAAAGGGCAGGTGAATGTGGTCTTCGCCTGGTCTTCCGGTGCTATGGGAATCTGAAAATACCATGACATACCATCTAGGAAACAATAGAACTCGTGCCCCGCTAACCTCTCTAGCATCTGGTCAATGAATGGCAGAGGGAAGTGATCCTTCCTGGTGGCGTCGTTGAGGCGCCGATAGTCAATGTAGAAGCGGTACCCGGTCACCGTGCGTATCGGGATGAGCTCATTCTTCTCATTCGGAACAACGGTCATCCCATCCTTCTTAGGCACCACCTAAGTGGGACTGACCCACTCGCTGCCAGAAATGGCGAAGATGATTTGGCAACCTATTTCTAGGGTGAGTTGGCAACCAATATCCAGAATCAAGCATATACATACATGAGTAATTGTGTCCAATCAGATCATACATGCATAAGTCAATAGCATAAGGCAGGTTCCTAGCAACTTATAATGGTGATGAGCACAAAACCAAGATAACATATAATATACGATAGAATATCATAAGCATAAACATATCATTAAATCATCGAAAGTAATGCATAATGCATTGTAGAAATCAGATCCTAAATAGTAAGAACTTTAGGTAACCAAAAGAGAGAAGGATGATATCACCATCGATGATGAAGACATCTCCGTTGAAATTCAGCAGAACTTCGTCTCTCTAATGGATGCTAAAAGAATTTGAATGTGTCAGACTCTTTTTAGATATATGTGAAATTTGTAAAGCTTCATAAACTTGTAAAGCTTCTAAGACTTGTATAACTTTCTCAAAAATTCTAACCTAGGCCTCTATTTATAAAACTACTAGGGGTGCAGGCTTAAGTACAAATGATGTGCTATTGAGGTTTTCCTTCATAATTCGCCCATAAAATTTATTGTTTGACTTGAAGTAGGACTTCTTAACTTGCGATGAAGAAAGAATCTTTCCAAATCTGCTAAAGAAGGGGCGACTAGACCTGTCATGGATTCATCTCCTCGTTCTTGGATTACTTGGCACTTAAGTAAGTTTCATGAAGAATTAGGCTTCAATTAGAATGCATAAGGTCAGCAACGGTCGTAATCTCACATAAATTAGACTCCATTTGAAATGTGAAAACCTTCATAGTCTTCCATCTTTCTGCTTTCTGGTTTCTACTCGATGTCTCCTAGGTCCATTATTTTCATATGGGTTTCCCTTCATTATATTTTATCTTGGAATTCAAAAAATCATCCAAAAACAAAATCAATGTCTAAAATAAGCACATTGATAAGATAGTCAAATCCATAAAAATTTAAGTAAAAACTATTAAGATGCATTGATATAAGATGGAATGTATTACACATAGGACCTTGAGAACACTATAATTATAATAAGTGTTATCGAAATACCCCACATTTGAACTTTGCATGTCCCCAAGCAAACACTACTCATAATCATTCAACTCAATAAAAGTTAGAAAATATCATTTGAGGTCGTTCTTACTTATTGGATCATACCTCTTCTCATGCTTTTTTTCCTTTCTTCACTTCTTTCTGTTTCTTTCATTTTCTATTTACTAGAGCACCACACCCTTATTGGTTGATAAAGAGTATTTTTTTGTAGTTTTGCATTTGTCATAGTAATTCTTTTAACTCTCTTTCCTCAGTTCGTATGGAGGATTAATGAGTTTGAGGAGTTTCAGAAACTTCTACCAATTTTTGGAAATTTTACATGTACTTGAGATGGGCCAACATCGGACGGTTGCGAGCCCATTGTCAACTGGAATCTCATCCAAAACCCTTTTTGTGCAACGAATGGATATCTCATACGTTGGGTTTACACTACACTAGACGGGTATGCGCCATCAAGCAAATCGAGATAGATGTATGAATAGGGATATATGGTGGTCGAGGCGACAAAACCCCTACCATAGGTTACCTTCCTAGATAAAACTCCGGATGAAACCTCATTGTGGACGGTGGATATTGTCCATTGAAATGAGCCATGAACTTATTTCCCTAGATACGATAGCCTAGATCGAGGTGACTATATATGGGTTTAGGGCAGGCGTACCCGGAGACGTGTGGATAACCTCAATAGCACACGGAAAAGAGCTCACTCACCACATTCGACAACCCTAAGTATTTATGCATGCATAGTAACCCTAAGCTAGGGGGGATTAGTTCCCCGAAATACCTGCTTTTAGCTTTGATAAATATCTAGTTTAGTTATCTCCTCAAGTCCTCCACTAAAACCTCTAAAACCGATTAACTAATTAGCATCTAGGTGGGAAGTAGGCTAGGGTACCGGGGCCTTAGTAAAATATGACATTGATCACCACATTACGACAATGCCATTTTATGTTAAAATTGGCTTATGATAGGGTAGTAGTTGACATATGCTAACCATTGACAATAATCTGCACGGATTGAACCGATCATTGTCGGGGACTATGTTATTAGAAAAAGCTTTGAACTATTAATTTAGTCCTTTATTTTTCTTGTTATTTGTCATATATACTTGTTGCTTTCACTGGTTGTTCTTGTTTTTGGGCTTGAAATAGTGCATGACCCGAAACCACCCAAGTGGATTAATCGACCTTGATCCCGAGATCAAGAGAACCCTTCATCAACGAAGAAAAGAGCAACATGTAGAGCCACAAACAATGGTGGAAGGACAAGCAAAAGTCAAGGATTGGACTATGTTCGATTATGCCCATCCTACCTAAGAGGGAACTCCTTCAAGCATCTGGAGGCCCAACATCAAAGCCAACAACTTCAAATCAAGATTGGGATGCTGCAAATGATCCAAAATCGGGTTCAATTGAATGGCCTGCCCGACGAGGATCCCAACTCCCACTTGAGGAAGTTCTTGGAGCTTTGCGACACCATAAAGATCAATGGCGCAACCATTGACGCCATCCACCTCCATCTATTCGCATTCTCCATCGACAATGGAGCACATGAATGGCTTGATGCACAACCACAAAACTCCATCACAACATGGATGAAACTTGCCGATAGATTCTTGGCCAAGTACTTTCCACAAGTAAGACAACAAAATTCTACAATGACATTGTCTCATACCGGCAAGAACATCAGGAAGCTCTCTACGAAACGTGGGAGAGGTAAAAAAACACCCTTAGAAAGTTCCCTCACCATGGCATTCCTCTTTGGCTGCAAATGAAAACATTCTACAATGGTCTCAATCCCGAGACAAGGCAATCCATAGATGCAGCGGCGGGTGGCACCATCCAAAACAAAATGCCCACTCAAATGGAACAACTAGTTGAATATATGGTGATGAACAACTATCAATGGTATTCGCCTCGAAACCCACGTCGACCGTCAATCTCTTGAAATATCGGACTCCACCAAATTGATTTGGTGACAGCCTTGGCAGCCAAAGTGGAGTCACTCAACAAGTAGTTTGCAAATTTCCCAACCACCTCCAAAGTGTTCAAGTGTGAATGGCGCATTGGCGACCACAACACCGCCGAATGCAATTTGATAGCCTCAATCCACCGCCACACATGTTGATCATGCCAAAAATCCTCAAAGGGGCGGAAATCCTTACCACAACACCTACACTCCGGGGTGGAGAAACCATCCAAATTTATGCAGGTCCAACCAAGGGCAACAACAAACTCCACTCAAATTCAACTAAACGTCCTCCAGCAAACAAGCATCCTCAAGCAATCAGAAGCATCAATATCAACAACCTTCTCCATAAGAGAAGAAATCCAATCTTGAAGACATGATCGGCAAATTCATCTCCATCGTTGACTCCAAATTTCAAGCTTTGGAAAAATTCATCTCTATCTCCGAAGATCGCTTCCAAAACCTTAAAGCAGGCCAGAGCCATCTTCAAGCCTTAGTACACAATCTGGAGACAGAAGTTTGGCAAATCACCAAACTTCTCTCAGAAAAACAAGAAGGCAGGCTTCCAAGCAACACTGGAATAAATCTGAAGTAGAAATAACACAATGCCATCTTTGTCCTCAACTCTCCAAACTCAAATGTGAAGGAATCACATAAGGTCATGGTGTGCACATGTGAAAAAATGGTGCAATCAACTACTCCACCACCATCTGCCACATAAAAGAAGGAACGAAACCAAAATCAAGCACCACCAAAACCAGTCATCCAACCATATCAATCGAAGGTGCGTTCCCATCACGCCTACATCACGACAAACTGGAAGAACACTTTGGGAAAAAATTGTTGAATATGCTGAAGCAAATCATGTCAACATGCCATTCATGGATTTGGTGTCTAATGTCCCTATTTACGCTCATTTTTCGCAGGAGATCTTCTCAAAAAAGAGGAAAATTGATGAGTGTGATTTGGTTGCAATCACTGGAGATTGCGTTGCCATCGTCCAAAACAACATACCACCAAAAATGAAGGATCACGACAACTTCACCATTCCATGTCAATTTGGTAACCTTTCTAACTCTAATGTTTTGGTCGACTTAGGAGCAAGTATTAATGTCATATCCTACAAGCTCTTCAAAAATTTAGGCTAGGAAAACCTCAACCAACTTGCATGCGCTTACAACTAAAGGATAAATCTGTGGTTATTCCTAAAGGAATTGTTGAAGATGTGTTGGTCAGAGTAGGACCTTCCCTCTTCCCTATTGATTTCGTGATTTTGGATGTGGAAGAAGAAAGTGAATTATCTGTTATTCTTGGTCGTCCATTTCTATCAACCTCTAGAGCTTTGATAGATGTTCCTGAAATAAAATAATTTTTCCGAAAAGATGAGGAATTCACCATTAACATGTCTGAACCAACCCATCCACCAAATGAATACAATGTTTCCAAAATACCTTTTTGATAAATCCATGCTTAATTCAACCAACAAATCAGCTAATGATTTTGTGGTGTTTCCTCATGAAAATTTTCCCCACAAATCCAAGAATTATGTGAATGATACTCTCATTCTCTCAAATGTCAATGCTATATCTCACTACATGTGTGAGAAATTCGTGGAGTCATCTATGTTGCGGGTTACGGAGAACACGACTCCGTCACCAACCAGGCGACCTATGTCGCCCAAAGAAAAGATGAAGATGGAATGGTGATGAAAACTAAAGAAAAGGGATCTCATTCACAATTATTTTGTAGATCACGACGAGTTGGTCCCAGATCCACTTGCGAGGCCTAGCACAATGAACTACAGTCCAACTAAGACGACATTAAATAAGAGCTTATTATGAGGTAACCCAAATCTCGTTTTGCATTTTCCTTTCCTTTCTTTAAATTTTCTATTCTTTGGGTTTTTCAATTTCAAGAATAAAATTCGGGAAACCCAACTCCATCTCTTTGGCGAATGTGAGTGGGTGACTCAGTTGTGGAGAGCTTCGGAGCTAATGAGTTGTTTCCAAAATGGAGGCGATGGTGGCTTCTATGGTTGGACTCGCAAAATATTGGAAAATAATGAGGACAACGTAGTGGAGATGTCGAGTGTGCTAATGTGGTTCTTCTGGAAAGAATGAAATGCTCAACTGTTTAATGACAAAAACTAATTGATAATGTGGAGTGTGCTAAAAGCTACTGTGGTTCTACGTCCCCAATATAATTTTCTTTCGTAAAAAAATAGTTATTTTCAAATGGACAAAATAAATAAATTTTGAAGTAAAAAATCCTACCCAAGATCAAAATAGTCAAATCTAGCTTCGATTCCTATCAACAAAATGCAATACAGAAAAACTAATGTAAAGATTATCAATCCAAGGATTGTGAAAACGTACCGGTGGTTATACCGAAACAATCAATAGTAGGATATTTTGTACTAAAATAGTGATTTAAGCGGGGCTCAACTGTTTCTTAAATTTAAAACCGCCTACCATTTTGTGTCTGATATTTATTACTTACAGTTCGACCGATTAGTACAATAGGGTTTCTAAAACAATGATTCAATCTAGAGAGATTTGTGAAAAATTAAAAACCATTTATCCGCCATAACAAAGGCGAAGATCCCAAATAACACTAGGGTTGGAAAAATATACCAGACCGTTAGAAAAACTATGGTCCAAACCGGACCACACAGTTTGGTCCAAAACGTAGACCGTTAAGTATGGTCTGGCCTGGTTCATGATCTGTATTATATGATGTTTTTATCTCTTGTTTTGTGCTGGTCTTGATCGCGGTTTACTGGACCAAACCGTGGACCCAACCGACTTGTTAATAAGTGTTATAAGCCCACTCGACCACTCTTCCAACTTCCACAACGAGACCCAAGTTTTCAACCCTAATTTTGAGTCTCATCTCCTCATTCATTCATCACCACATTTCACCAGAGAGTAGAGACAACCATGTCTCAACACGACATTATGTTAATGTTTATGACGTTATGGTGCAAATTGGAATGTTTTGACTTTGTATCTTTGTTATGTACTCGAGATATAAAGTGTCAAAATTATTCATGCATGTTAGAATTTATGTTTTAAGAAAGAAAAAACAATTTTTTTGGCTAGTTGTTCAATTTTTTGTATGGTTGACTAAACAAATTGTTCATTTTTTGTTGAGTGTGGTCTATATAGACCAGACCGTATCATATCAGACCGCACAGACGTGGTCTAGTCTGGACCATATAGTTTGTGGTCTGGTCTATGATATATACTCCAGCCTCTCAGTCTAAACTGCAGAACGTGTATATAGTCCGGTCTAGACCAGACAACACTGTTTCTCAACCCTAAATTACACAGCCCATTTGAATAGCCCTTTCTAGTGAATAGTATAACTGTTTTAGGTTTATTTATATATATAATATAATTAATGCTATTAGAGAGGGTGTAGCCGTGTATGGGATGGAATGTAAACTTTCTTGGGTCAGACTGGTGTATTACTGGAGTATAGTATACTCCAAGTACTTCTAGTGAGATTTCTCTATCTTGACCATGAATTAAATCGAGTTTGAGTAATGATACTATACCATAACCTCTAATGCATAAACCCCATGCCCAGATTCTCTAAACTCAAACCCGAAGTTCAATTTAATAAAAATTATTAACAGATCGATGAGATTGGCCAAGGTTCGGAAAATGAGATCTAACAATCACATCACATATGAAGTATGGTATACATCTCAAGTATACCGGTCATTACCATACTTTCATATTGCCGAAATAAATTATACTAGTTTATTCTTTGCCCGCATTCTGCGCCGGGATGAGCGGAACAATTAAGTTATTGTATTTTGCTCTTCCATGTTTGATCCTAATGAGGTTCTATGATAAGATGATCGATATTTGTTAACGTTGATATAGTATGTACATTGGGAATTCATACTGATCCCACAAAAGATACAAAATTTGTTATATACCATCCATTTATGGGTTACACATTGCTTGGCTCCTCAGAGGTGCAAAATATCCCAGGGGATTATCCCAAAAGTTGGTGGAGAAGCATAGAAGTTTAAACATAGAAGTACATTAAGGCTTAAACTGTTTGAAATTGTCTGGAAGATAGCAAATGCAGTTAGATGGGGAAGCTGTTCCTGATAGGATACATAAAGACAGAGCAGTTAATTTGACAATGGTTGCCAGGAAAATTGATCATCACTTGTCAAAGGCCGAGGTGTTCCACAGGGTTGCCACCTTATCTGTATGGGAGTTGAAAAATTTGTGGAGTTCATATCTGGCCACCTAATGTATAATTCTCCTGCATACACCTTTGCACAATTTTTGGCAATCATCGCTTTGATTTTATCCTTCTCCAGCATGCGATATCTGCCAGTTGACTTACAGATGATCGATAGAGCTGCCTCATGATCCATCATTACTTCCCCTTTGCCTGTACTGTCACGGAATATTGCTTGAATTTCATAGTGGGGTCTTGCAATTAGAAAAAATGGGTGTTAGTTATGTTGGAGAAGTAATGTGAGTAAAAGTAATGGTAGTACATGTGTAATGGAACTTACTCTGGCTTTTCCTAGGTGGATTTGCAGATGCTTCTTCGGTACCAAACTTGAGGGATAGTAAATTTGCAACGATAAAGGTTCTGTAACAAAATTTTGCTTATCAAGTAAGAATGGTTAACAGCCCTAGTTTTATTTTGATTTAGCTATGGAGGCCCTTAAGTTATGAACGTACCTTTTGAGAAGTTGGTTGAGAACCAAGTTTTGCTTTGATCTCACTCAGGGTTTTCTTCGGAGGTCGTTCAGAGCGCAGGTAGCCGATCTTTTCCTTTATGATTGGATCAAAGTAAGTCACTGGTTTTCGGCTAGGAAGGAATCTGCATTGGTGTAGAAAGAATTTTGTTAGCAATGTTTTTTTACCCTTTTTAAAGATAATGTTTAAAATATCAATCAAATATCTGTACATGTTCATGATTTCCTTGGAGGCATCTTTATATGATCTTATGATGAGGTGATTGGCTGCTGTTGATACAAACCGATATTGATACTTCTGGTTCTCTGGAGGAGGTATTCTCATTACATTGGTTATTGTGGTGATTAGAGGAAGCTGTGACTCAGCTGTTGGTGCTTTCTCTAGGTAGTCGATGATGTCCCAACCGCGGTAATTAACAATAGCCTTTGCACCACTGATTTCAGGAATATATAAGTTAACTTGCATTGATTGGATAGAATATAACTGTAATATACTTGCTGAACATACCTCACATCTTCTATGATCACGATGAATTCTTTCAGGGTGTCCCTAACAGTTTATGGAACTGTGACTCGTCGGACACAACCTGTGATGTCTGTAATATTTGCATTTGTCAGTGCATTAACATTATGATTTGTGTCTAAAATCAAATCATTAAATGTTACCTCCATGGCAGTTGTAGTTGCTTTTCTGCATTGACACCATTGTAACGAAGGCTCCAGGGTATAAGTCTATCGATTCTTCTGGATTGTCCTCGTCTTCTTCAATGTGGGTGATAAGCTGATTAGCCTTCATGATCAGTTGTAACTCTCTTGGAACTACTCTGCCCTTTGTTTTGGCTGGAACAGCCACAATGTCATCAAGTCGATATAGGTGGCCTAATCGAAGTTTGGCATAAATTTCTTCAATATTCTCCTCTTCCACATAACACTCTATCCTTTGTTTCTGCAAGATTAAACATTTATATCTCATATAGTGCCTAAACTTGTGTCATGGTAACTAACTATCTTAAATGATGACATAGATCTAGACTGAAATTATAGTGTCTAAACTTTGTTTTTGGTATTATAATTCATAGTGTGTTGTTGTTTAATAATGTAAACAGGTAAATAATTTATTCAAGGGCTTTTGTTATCTCTCATCTATCTATAAGTTAAAAAAAGTTGTACTCACTTTTCGATCCATCCAAATCATATGCAGTGTTCTTTTTTTTCCACATGAATGCCTCTCGAAACTCAAACCATGTGCTTATAAGACGAGCGACGACACTGCGGTGATTGATTCCCAAACGTATCCCTCGAAAAGTAATGGACGATTGAAGGGTTTCTGAAATTGCGACAAAGACCACAAGAAATAGACAAACATAAATGGCAGTTTCTGCAGACGTATCTACACGTTTGAAAGGAACACCGATTGAAATGGAATGTGTTTTGTACCTCGGGTGTTGTTGGGGACCATGCAATCGTCTCGTGTGGTCATGCGTATTCGGTGCGAAGCTTCCATGGTGGTAGGGTCCCTGTGTGTTGTAGAATTTAATTTATGAGCTGTCTTTTTCAACTGTAAATTCTGTGAGTGGAGGTAGAAGGAGAAGGTGATTTACCTTTGTTTAGGGTTTGTCTGCTGGTTCAAAGAGTGATCTTCAGCGGCGGATCTGATCTCTTTTGGAAATAGAATCTTTCATTGTAGGGTAGTCTAGGGTTAAGATGTTGGTGGATGTTCTAAAATTGCGCCAAACTTGTTATGTGGGCCAATATTTTTATCTGGCAGGGGAGGTCTATTTTCATTTGTGGTTCAGCTGGTGTATTTTATAAAAATATATGAGAACAAAATACACTTTAATTAATAATGTAACATGTCGTAGAAACATTAGATTCATACACTTCACAAACAAATTCCATTGTGACTTTGTTGATGAACCCAAGCATTATACATATCTAAGCTAACAGAAGGGCAAAGAACAGATGACAGCAGAGATAGCTTAACTGACACTTAACTGATATCCAGATTCATACATGATTACATTCTGCTACTACTTGTAACCATGACCAAAAGATACTAACAGAAATCCTACACAAACACACTTTCGAAACCAGAATCCAAATAGTTACAACCTGCACACTAATAAGCTGCAAGGGAACAACAGTCTATTTCAGTTCACTGATACATCAAAGATCGGCAAGATGATTGGGAAGACAAACAGGAACCAAAGAAGTTCCCCAAAAGTTCCATGAAGAAGCCATCCAAATATAACAACCTTGAGAACTTCCAATCTCCCAAGCACCTCCAAAAGAAGATTCGACACCTTCAAAAACTAACTTCCAAGTACCCACAACGACTCCCCTGAGCTCCCAACGTGATCCTACAAAGTAATTACGACAAATAAATCCTGAGATGGGATTTCATGATAGTAGAACACTGTTATTTTCCTTGTAATGTCGTAAGTACATCCAATAACTTATTTTTCATACAGGAGACGCTTAGTTGAGGATTTCTTGACAGATCTTTGCGGTGAAGCCATGTTCTCAAGTGAAAAGGCTGATGGACTATGAGCAGGTCCATCAGAGCCTCCACTTTCAGGCTCCCTAGAATATGAAGATTCTAGTTTTTCAACCTTCACCTTGGCCAACGGTGACACCAACCTGGATCATTTCAAAGGAATTAGATCAACCAAAACAAAAAAGTAACATTTCAGCACAGTTGCAGAATAATATAGTAACCAAAACAACTCACAGATTTGCTGACGGGGATGAAGAGGGTGTTGATGTAGGTGATGTCTTGCTAATCTTACTCTGAGGAGTTCCAAACCCTTCCCTGATTGCACCTGACGACGATGATGTCTTACTAACCTTACTTTGAGGAGTCCCAAAATCTTTCCCAACATCACCCGACGAAGCTAGAGACGTTTGCTCACACGAACTCATTAAATCAACAACACTGCCCTGTGGCAAAGATGGCTTAATCTCAGGAATCTTGACATCAGTAACAACCCTCACACGAGCAAGGTCCGGTAAGCTTGCGGGGACTTCCTAGAAATGCATTTTGAGCATCAGAAACAGGTGATCCAGAAGGCTGTTTGGGCAGCTCCCCAGTACTAGCAGGTACAGAAGAAGTTCTGCTGGGAATGGGTTGTGGTAAAGTTTGAATTCCCAAAGGCACAAGACCGGCACCTTCCCTAACGACCAACGGACTTTGATATTGACTGTAAAATGACACAAGATCCATCATCAATCTCGCAGCTAATGAAATAAAAACAAGGTAAAAATAAAGAAATCACCTGAGAGGCTGCCCTGCTGCCTGGACAATATGAAAAGTTGGATTGCTGTTCTCAAACAAAAATGGTCCAGAAACCTTTGCCTTGCCCTTGGACGAACTGTTAAATGACAAAAAACAACAGTATTGAAATCATAACCCAAACATTCACTGGGGGTAATTGTCAGGAGACCACAAAAACACTAAAGGCAAATTTCAAACCTGGCTGGAGTAGAAACAGAACTGCTCACAGGCAATGACTCAGTTGGCCCAGTCAACATAAGGACTCCACATTGTTCAGGAGTGCCCTGCAAAGCAAGCCGACCCTAGGTTCCATGAGTAATTGTTTGCACCGGAGCAACAACAGCGGGCAGCAGACCCTGATTATCCTGGGGAAGCACTCGGAACACCCTGAACTCTCCAGTGGATACTCCATTAGCACTCATCATAGGAAGCTTTACTTCAAACCTCACAAACTGGCCTATCAAATTACTCAACTCAGGCAGAAGCTGGCCAGTTCTATGAGGATATCTCTGAGCAAGTACGTGGGCAGACGTGAACACCAGATTATTACCAGTTGGCCCAAAAATAATAAAAGGTGCCTCTCCCGTCGAGTCACGCAAGACTAACTGAATCTTGTACCTATAGAACACAGGGGAAACATTTAGTGTCTCCATTCCAAAGCAAAGCTGGCAACCAAATACATATATATATAAAACTAAATAAGACAACAGGTTAACCTAGAAACAAATACATTCACACAATGTTTGCAGAAAGAAACACAGTGCACACCCAATAGTAACTTGCTGGTCAGAGGTTTCCCAATGATCTGGACACCAATAGTTTCCATTCCTCCATGTAGAACACTTCTTTCTACACATGTTACAGGAAGTATAATACCATGGGCTTCGAGACTCAACAGATCAGATAATTCCACCACAACGGTGCTTCTCATCCTATATAAAAAGAAGACACATTGGTTAAAACCTAGACCAGCCAAATCCACAAAAAGCTTGAGATAACAAATATGAGAACAGAGTGAAACATGCATACCACTGAAGCACCAGAACGGTACAAATCATGGAGCTCAAGTATGGTCCTTGTGCGACGCTCAACATCTGCAAGAGCAGCCTCAAGTGTAGCAAACTGAATGGCCAGACCTGCAGCAGGCTTCCTTGCTCCAGCAAAGCTACGACAACAAAGATAAGTTAAAATTAGAAACTGAACAGAGCGCGACAAAACTACAAAGGACGGATTAACAACTCACAAAGTAGTTAGGCTATAGGCTTCAGGAATGCGAGGGCTAACAACTATGCGGGTGGCAGAAGAGCATGAACATGTGTATTCACCCTCTGGAAAATAGGAATAAAATGAGGGAACATCAAAATCTCTCACGCAATGCTTAACAATTAAAAGGGTAAAAAGTACAAACATACCAATCAAACGGCCAACCATGAGGCTCTCAACTGCAATAATAACAAGCTCGATTGAATCTGCCTGAATCAAAGCAAAACTGTCCAGGATCGTGGTTAATTCATTCCAGAGTTTGATGAAACTCTCTGGCCGCTGAAACAACAACAAAAATTAAGTTAAAAAACAAAGTGTGACCAAGAGGAAACCCCAAGGAAGAAAAATACATACTCAGCGTTCTCAAGGACCGGAACTTGTTTTGGAGTGGATCCATGACTGGTAAGCTGATGATCGACCCCACTGATAGAATGGAGGCGCCCAACAACATCTGATGCACGGGCCCAAAAGGAATAAACAGTAAGAACAAAACAGATAATACACCAAATTGAAAGGAATAAAAGCAAACAGACACAGCACTTAAGAGGATGCGATTATCACCAGCACGCTTTGGCAGTTCACTGTATGGCACAGACTCAAAGGATTCAACGGGAAAATCAGCAGCAGGAAGAACACACGCCTGAAAACTTGTGGTCTTCGACTATTTCATGATAAGATCCAAAGAGCATGCACGGTAAAGATTCCTTGCTGCACCAAGACCAAAAGTCCGAATTATGTAGATAGTTCCAACACGCAGAACACCTTCAAAAGCAGTTCCCAGAGAAACATTTGCAATGCTTTGAATGAGCATGCCCTGCATGCAAGCAACTGAGTCCAGGCATAATGAGTTAGCACGAGAATAAAATTGGTAAAAAAAGACAAAAAAAAGGGAAAAGGGCCAATCTTATAGTACCGTTTGATCCACCCAGAGACAACAGTGATTGAACACCCTGGATCAATCAGGATTCTTCGCAAACCACATATGAAGCAGACGCAGACGAAGAATGACATCTCTGTTGGGACCCTTGAGATTGCATAGCAAAACCGCATCCATAATTCCAGCTACAGAGCAAGAACTCCGTCGAACAACCGATGCAAAGCAAAAGAAGCCCCCAAACAGCAGGCGAAGCAGAAGAGAGGCAATTAGAGTAGAAAAGTGCGAGCGAAAAAAAACTCATGAGCTGAGAGAATACCGTTTAAATAACAAAGTGGAAAAACCGATGTAAAGAGCTTCTCTAAGTAAAGAGGAGGGCAAACAGTAGCCGCCGCCCAGGTGAGCATTTTTGCGGTTATAAAGGCCCCTCTAATTTTAAAAGAAAAACAAAAGAAAAATTAGTCCCTGTAGAGACATGACCTCGATCAATCAACCGAGCAGCTCTTCTAAAGGCTCTCATCATGACCGAAGAACTCAGGTCTCAGAAGCGACAAGCCCTCAAAGAACCTGGCCTTGCCCTAAGCCACTTGCAAAACCACCGAGCAACAAAGCCTTCCAGCCGCCCCACGGGGCACCATCTCTGAGCCTCCCACCACAAAACCGTTGATCACTTGCAAAGGGCGTCTGCAATCAATCCAATAAAGCAACTGTGCAGTCTCTAGTGACCGAGAGTGCTCTGGTGACCAACGCGTTCGAGGACCACAACCGATCCAACAGACCAACACAGCCAACGACCAAGTTCCATCCCAACGAACCCGCCAAACACCCGTCCGATTCCAATGAGCCCCCACCCAAGTCCAGCCCACACAAAGGCAGCTTCCGGGTTACAACAGTACATCTCGGTCACGTTGAGCAGTGAAAGTAGTCTGTGTGCACAGTGTTCGGTTAGGAGGTGAGTTTTCTTCTTCCAATGGAAGAACGCAGAGCAGTTATCACTTGTCAGTTCCTTTTCAGGATGGAATTTGGTTATATGGAGTGGCAGTATTTAATGGCTGAATATAAAATACACATGGGTACGGGTTTCAACTTTCAATTGTCTGTTAGGTTGTTTATTTGGGAAAGCTATCTCTTTCAGTTTATTACCCCGTGAAACAAATAGCATAACCTATCGTCCATTATTGATAATAATAAAATCTCTCACATGGCCAGAACCCTTTCATCTGAATTAATATTAATTTCTTTTCCATTATAAAATGACAGAAATGAAATACTAGGAAAATGACACTTTCAAAACAACATTTTCAACACATGAAAATGGCATTATTCTAAGTATTTGAATATTGCTAGTTTACATATTTTCATCGCATGGATAAAATGAAATTTATTAATCAGTATGTTTTTGTTAATTGTACCAATTTGATTATATACTTTTAAAGTTATTTGTTGTTGATTTTAACACTGGAATTCAAATTTAAAGTATGATAGATAATGTCTTCCTTAAAGAAACAGTAAGAATATGTGTTGCTAGACCTGACAAATTACAACTCGATCTGTTAAAGGATTTGAATGACATGTTTGGAGTTTAAGGATAATCAAATATAATGTGTTTCTTGTAGTAGTATTACTCTTGTGATTATTTTTTGATGATTTGCAGCATTTGTATTTCATTTCATTAGCACGGGAAGATTTGTGAATATGTTAATTGACATGTGTTAGGTGAAATATTGTCATGTGAAAATTTGTGCTCTTTAAAAATATATGAAACATGTTAGATATTATTTCTGTGAGCGCGCATAACACAAAATGACATGTAACCCGACCCGAAACCGAATAAGTTGGGTCAATATTTGACCGAAAGTTAGCCAACTCAACAGGACCCGACCCGTATTCGGAGGCCCAACCCGAAATAACCCAACCGACGGATTTCCATTCCAGGTCTAGGTGCTGCCTTGAGGGAGTTTTTTTGTTCTTTCTACTTGTCAGATTTTGGTCAGTCAAACTGATTCCTTTTTTTCATACAATACGCAAAGCTCTATTCATAAAGGAAATGCTAATTTCTACGGAGCTAAGATTAATGGGGCATTTTTTAAGAGATAATTATATATATATATATATATATATATATATATATATATATATATTGATTTTGATTTGAACAACAAAATCATTACATTATGGAATTTCATCAGGTCGGAAAATTAAAGAAACGACACGTAGTCGGGTACAATGAAATGGTCTTTCTAACCACCAAATGTGCTATTCTATTTCTACACTGACCTGCAAATCGCACATTAAGACCATTGTGAATAACGAAATAGCGACCTCCTCGAGGATGACCCCCATATGATTATCTCGGGTATTTGCCTGATTTATTTTATCAATGATCACTTTGGCATCGACTTCAAACCTCGGCTCCGTAAATCCTTTCTCTAGACACCAGAGAATAGCCTCACGGAGAACAAGTAGCTCGACAACCATAGGATCATCAATATTAGCAAACTGTACACTTTTAGCCAAGAGGATCCTCCCTCCTTGGTTCATGATAATCATTCCCCTTGTCGAGTGGAACTCACTCTTAGTTGCCTCATCCCACATACAGATAACTTAATTAGGGTACCTTCCACCTAAGGACCTTACTTGTGGGATGAATGATCGCAGGACACGGTCTACTGGCAAACTAATCCATTTCAGGTACTGTGGGAGAAATTGTCGCATTAAAGCTTGAATCCCAAATTGTTTGCCCTCAAAGACAACCCAATTCCGTGACTGCTAGATCCTCCAAAGGACCGGAACAACTGTCATAAACACTTGAGGTTGATGTATCAATAACATCAACTTCTTAAGAGCGATAAAGTGTGACGATGCAAACTTTATGGGATTATTCGAGTCTCGAATAATCCCATAAAGCCCTTACTTATCTAAAAAAATTCCAAGATCCAAATTCAATAGTTTCTTGCTATTGAATGAGTTATTTGAATTAGTTATTTGGACACAAATAACTCGTTTGACAACATTTTACTTAAATGAGTTATTTGAATAGTGAGTTATTTACCAATAATTCAAAACGAGTTATTTGAAATAACGCATACCTCGTGTTATTTCGAAATAACTCGTTATATCATTTTGATTTTGTCAAATACATATACTAAATACCATATTTGCATAATTCTATCAAACAAGAAACTTTAATTCAATTATCACTGAAATATCATATGAACAATTAACTTGTTATCATGAAAATAATAGATATAGCTTCATTAAGCACAAGGAGAAGCTGGTGGAAAGGACACGAGAAGTATGGAGGGACGAACAGGTAGATCTCGTACAGTAAAATGTCAGTAGCATAGGATAAACATAATACAGATGCATATAAGAAAATCCCAACAAAGAACTCATATGTAAGTTAGAGACGGACAGAGAGAAAGTGAGTCCAAAGATTTTGTTGTCATATATAAACGTCTCATTTGCTTGCAATGTTTGATGAAAATGTGACCATCCTGTCATTATCATCATTTAATCGCCTTATTAATCGATCAAATCGCCCTTCCTTATAGTTATAGATCGATCACGTAATTAATGCATATTTAGTTCGGTTGTTTGACAATTATATAATAAATTATATGATAGTGGGGTAATTATCATAAACGGTTCCACAACTTGTCATTTAGTATGAAATGGTCATTAAAGTTTAATTTTGTACGTTTCAATAAAACACATTTGAACGAATAACAAAAATGTCATTCCGTCCATTTCCATAAAAAATTTTGTTAACTGAGTATAGTCAACCCATCACGTCAACAAAAATAAATAATAAAAATTTAAAATACACCAACCAACTAAACCCAATGGAACCAAACTTAACCCGCTGACCCATAAACTATACCCCTCTAATACAAAAATCCCTTCACTTCTCTCCATTGTCTCTATCTCTATCGCGGTGGCAACTCTGCAGCCAAATGTTAACGAATTCTGTGATTGGATGAGGGCATCCTCCATGGGCGCTCAAATATGAAGTCAGCAGAAGTCGATGCGAGGGAGGCGGCGTTTGACCTCTTGATGAAGAAAGAGATTTCCGATCAACAAACACATGTGGAGAAGGCAGAGGTCGGGAGTTGAATAATTGAAGTAGAGTTGGAGTAGAAATGGAGCAGAGTGTAGGTGAAAGGTAAGGAATGAAATCGAGGAATGCTCTCACTGATTTCGGTTAAAGGAGAAGAGATTCGAGAGAGCAATTGGTGGAGTTGTAGGTTCGTTTCAGTGACCTGAATTCTAGACAGAGGCAAGTCTCTGAGCAAGAGAGACAATATAGAGAAATTGAATACATATACACTAAGCATCGATTTAATGAGTTGCGAGTTAGGGAGATGGAATTGCAAGGGAGAGTAGTGAAACCTGATATGCTTTTGGCTGAATTGAGCAAGAAGGAGAAGAAATTAGATGAGATGGAGAAGCAATCTAAAGAAATTGAATTGAATGTTCAACAGTCTTTATTTGAGCACATTTTGAGGGAGCATGATCTCTAAGAAAATGCAAGATTATAGACAATGATAAAAACCTGCCAAGCAGGTTGAGTGAGTAGGGTGGGTTAGGCTGTATGGGCCAGGTACGAGTGGCATATTTATTATTTCCTGTTATTTTTTATTTGGAACTCATACAAAAAGGGTTTCAGAACACTATTTTCAAATTAAGCAATAAGAATATCAAAATCGCTAATCTCAATTCTCTCTTGTTCTTCCCCAAACCTTCTCAATCCCTAATTTCTTCACTTCTATACTCCCAAATTCCCTAGCGAAACTTCTAGTGTCTAGCATTTGGTATCAGAGCTAACATGGGCTTGTCACAACTCTACGATTCGGAATGGGATAGCTTGACGCGGCTGCTATTGCACTCCCTTACCAAGCTCGAGCACGAGGCGTGGGCGCGAGGGTGGACGACTGCGACCGATGTTGTGGCTTGTGATGGGGTATAAACCGAGGCGGACAAGGAGCAGCAACGGATCTCGGGATGCAGCGTTAGAGCGATGCTAGACGCATATGCGCTATACGTGGCGGTGCAACAGGGGGAGGCCCGACGGTCTCTCTCCACTCGATGGCGGGGTTGTCTTCTCCCGACTTGACCTTGGTAGATAGTGGCACCTCCCTCAACTTTATCGGGGTTGAGTTCGCCAAAATTTTTTCACATGAGGTGTCCCCCATGGATCCGATAGTGGTCAAAGTCTGAAATGGCACACCCATGCATTGCAAGACGGTCTATCATGGCCTCGCTCTCAATATTCAGGGGCTGGGGATCACGGCTGATCTGTATGTGCTTCCTATACGCTGCTTCGACGTGATTTTGGGTATTCCGTGGTTGCAGAGTTTGGGTTCATTCACTAGTGATTGGTACGTGGCGGATCAACAGGGGGAGGCCCGACGGTCTCTCTCCACTCGATGGCGGGGTTGTCTTCTCCCGAGTTGACCTTGGTAGATAGTGGCACCTCCCTCAACTTTATCGGGGTTGAGTTCGCCAAAACTTTTTCACATGAGGTGTCCCCCATGGATCCGATAGTGGTCAAAGTCTGAAATGGCACACCCATGCATTGCAAGACGGTCTATCATGGCCTCGCTCTCAATATTCAGGGGCTGGGGATCACGGCTGATCTGTATGTGCTTCCTATACGCTGCTTCGACGTGATTTTGGGTATTCCGTGGTTGCGGAGTTTGGGTTCATTCACTAGTGATTGGCGTAGTTTGCAGGGGCTCACCACAGCGTTGGGACCAATCTCCATCAGGGACCGTGCGCCGCATGGAGAGGCCATATTTGTTGTCCTCTGTTGGCTTGTGGCAGCCTCGACGCCACTGGCGGTCGCCCCTGACTTGCAGAGGGTGATCGACCGGTTCCCAGAACTATTCCATGAACCCACGACTCTTACTCCCCAACGCTAGGTTGATCACTGCATCCAACTGAAGGACGGGGTAGAAGCTATAAATGTTTGTCCTTACCGGTATGATAACTCACAGAATGAAGAGATCGAACGTCAGGTGGCCAAAATGCTAAAGACTGGGTGAATTCAACCTATCACCAGTCCCCTTGCTTCACTGGTTCTGCTGGTTAAGAAAAAGGATGGAACGTGGCACTTATGTACGGACTACCGAGCTCTAAAGGATGCCATAGTGAAGGATAGGTTCCCGATTCTGACCGACAATGACATGCTCGAAGAGCTTCACGGATCGACCTACTTCACCAAGTTGGATACTATAGCCACACTGATTCAAGCTCATTTGTACACTTTTTACCCCTAGTTTGCTTATTCATTTGAAGCATTTTTACTTCGGGAGGTTTGGTTTTATGCCGGTTTGTGCCTTGTTTTGGTATATTTCTGACTTTGGCAGTTGGAACCAACCCCGGAGTCGAAATTTGGACGAAAGGGCGAAAGATCAAGTCAAATGGTTGAAACAACAGCAGTTCATGGTTTGGGCTGTGAGTTCACGAAAGGGCGAAAGATCAAGTCAAATGGTTGAAACAACAGCGTTTCATCGTTGGTTCATGGTCCGTGCTTTCAGTTCACGGCGGTAAACTAAGACCGTGAACTAAGCCCGATCTTGGTATATAAGGGAGGTTGAGCCAAAGGAGAAAAGGGGGGGGGGGGGGGGCTAGTGTGAGAAACTACTTCTTCTTTAAATTTCTAGAGCGAGAAAGTGACGAACCAAAGAAGAGGAGAAGCAAGGTTTTCATCCTCAAGAAAGGAATTGGGAATTCCTCCCCCAAAGGAGGATCTCTTCAACACAAGGAGCAAGGCTAGCATATCTTTGATGGGTTTCCTTCTTCTCTCTTGTGTTTTCCCTTCTCCTTGCATGGAGTAGTCCTTTCTTTCACTTGGGTGTTTGTAAAACCTAGCTACAATTATGTGAATGCTTATATGAATTGAATGATTAGTTTGTGGTTGTGTTTAATGTGAATATGGAGGTATTATTCATGAATTATTGTGTTGTGTGAAAGCCTATCAATCTAATTGCCATTCTAACCTAGGTAGAGAGAAAACCCCCTTCCTTTCTTTGAAAGGGGCTTGAATGCTAGGTTTTCTTAGGCAATTGGCACGCCAAAACACAACACCAAACTGCGACCAAGTGTAATCGCAGTCCGGGAATGCAGTAACAGGCAAGTTATATTATCAACCCGGGGTCCTGATCTACTGCTTACTCCGTGATTCTCTATTATCTAGCAAACTAAGTCGAGTGAGTGTTGTTTAAAGCAAAAGCAGTAAGAAAGCAGGAAATGGTTCGGTTTTCAAAAGCAGTTAAGAGTCACTCGGGATTGAGTCCCCCTAGCCCCTTAGTTAGGTTCAATTGCAATTCCCTGGGTTGATTTACTGTTGATTAGACTGCGGAAGATCCGACAGTAGCTTGGAATCTCTTAAGCTGACCAAGCCCTCTCAGTCTAACTACCCGGCAGACGACTAGTCTTCACCGGGATAGAAAGCTGAGGCTATGAACACAGAACTCCACTACTGGCGCCAAGAACACCAGTACAAAGCAGTAAATTGGCTAACTCTCGTATAGCCAATCTCCTACTATCGAATGAAGAGGCTCTAACAACCTAATCAGATTCTATCTATCTCAGGTTGCAGCAGAAATTGAGAAAAGCTGATCAGACTCAAATCAATTCATGAAACATGCGTCATTCGATTAAAATCAAACAATAATATCATCCCAAGTCATTACAATCAAATCCCTAACATCAGGAACTAGGGTTCTTCATACCCAAGTGAGAGAGAGGTTCTACTCCATAGAGAGAGAAAGGAAAACAGAAATCAGAGTAGTCATACTCATAAAGATGAGGAAAATCTGCTCTGGGATGTCAATCTTCACTCCTAGGGACGCAATCTGGGCTTCAATGATGAGAAATCCACTCCATAATAGCTCCTAGGGTTTGTTCTTCGCTCTTTGTCTCTCTAAAACTCTGTTTTTGCCCAGAAAATCGAATTCCTTTCTCTTTGGCTGAAAATCCGCCTAAAAGGGCATCACTGGCCAAAGCACTGTCGAGGGCACGGCCGTGCTTTGCCTCAGCCCGCCCGTGCTTTGGCTAGGGTTAATTACACGGCCACATGTTGGTGAAAACACGGCCGTGCTTTAGGGAGAACACGGCCGTGCTTTGGTGAAAACACGCCCGTGCTTTGTCTCGGCCCTGCCCGTGTAATCAGCTCATGTCTGCCAAACTCGGATTTGCTCTCGGCAATAAAAGCACGGTCACAGAACACGGCCGTGTTTTGAAGGCCTCCTGCCCGTGTTTTTACTGCCGAACCTGTTCCCCTATATTCAATGCTTCGTTTCTCCCTCGTCCGGACTCCGAATCAGTTGCCGTTTGATCCCAGACGCTCGTAGTCTCGTCCTCTTTCTTTTCATGACAAGCTTGCATGATTCTTTGTCCATAAAGTGAGGTAGAAATCCATTCTTCTTCAGGTCATACCCGAGTTTCTTCTCCCGAATCGTCAATTGATCTCTGATTGACTTGAAACTTGCGCCTATGCTTCACTTTATGTGCTAGGACCTGAAATGTGACAAAGGAACACAACCTAGCGTAAAATAGGCCAAGGAACAATCAATTCGAGCCAAAATGGGCAGGAAACCAGAGTGAAAACACGTGCAAATACGATGCTATCAAATTCCCCCACACTTAACTGTTTGCTTGTCCCCAAGCAAACCAAGTACTACACAAGGGAAGCTCACATATTTCAATCAACCAACATTGGGGACAAGTCATAAAGGCACAGAACACGTGAATTAACCTGGTTTTCAAACATCAACACATGAACAACTTTAATAGCAACCTGAACAACCACCACAAAGGACATTCGAGTGCAGCAGATCGAGTAAAGGAAGAGTCTCCCTTCTGTTCACTGGCCAACCTAGACTTGATTCAACCACTTACTCAAAACAGTCAACTCATGCATCCAACTCAAGACATCAGAATAGAGACCGAGCAATCTAGGTCCTCACCGGGGTACAAGAGCATATAGAAAATGAACATGAATCACTCACTCTCGACCAGTGGGGTCAGGACAATTTGATGCGAAAGATGCGCATGCTATTTCTCTCAATACCTATCATCTCTTCACCATGATGGCAGCCTCTAAATGCTAGAGTTCACATATGGGGTGTCACCACTAACTAATCAGGAGGTCTTAGACACAGGTTCAAATGACTGGCTAGGGTCTTGGACATGGGGAAAAGGCCTTTTAGGTGGTGGAAGTATTCATAGCAAAAGGTTCCACATTTCCCAAACACACAATCACAGTCAAACAACCCGGTATTTTCTTTCTTTCTGTTATCCTGCATTACTCAATATCTTACGAGCACAAGAGCGAAGGAGGCATAAACATCAGCATTTCCAAGCCAGACTGCTAAGAAACACTACGTACTGGGCATTACTCAGATTTTTGGTAGTGGCTCTCTTTTGCTTTCAATTTTTCTTTGTTTTTCTTTCATTTTTCTTTTCATTTCTTAAGAGAGCCACCACTTCTGCATAAATTTCAAACACCTGCCCAACTTTTAAGCACTACCTCCAACACTCACATAGACTTTAGCAGAAACAGCAGAGAATATATAAAAACCACTCTGTGGAACCTTCTAAAAGATGCAACAAGGGTGATTTGTTTCATTATAGACCAAAAGAAAGGATAACACACGGCTCAAAGGGGCTGACTAGGGGATATGACACATCAGGACAGTCAGTTTTGGGCGTGGGCTAATCCTATGCCCCCATCATCTTAGCTAGTGACAACGTGAATGCTACACATCATGGAAGAGGGATCTATCGCACAAGAAAGAAACGAGCAGGCTCAAATCTCACATGGCTACCTATATGCTCTATCTCACATTCTAATACCCTGAACTAGATGCATAAACGACTGTCAAGAACAAGTAATCAGATCAAGTCACAGTTGGCAAGCAAACAGTTGAAAAACTGAACCCCTACATCGTTCTACTGCACATCTCAGTCCTCATCATAGGTTGTCCTAGTCGCAAACAAGTTGTCATGCATTAATCCGAAAACCAATCAATCCATCCATCAAAACACAGTGCCAATATGATCAAACAGCAGTACTTGGAGCCCTCAAATCGTAAGATTCGGACAGTGGACTAGGCTCCAAGCACCATCATAAATATTCCAACCGATACAAAACACCCCCCCACACTTAAGCACGACATTGCCCTCAATGGAGTAGAGGGAAAGATAAGGGGAACGATGTTACCGGATTGAAACACTGCTGGGGGACTGGAAGTGGACCAGTCAGCGGGGCTAGCATCAGCAAAACACACTGGGTGATAGAAACCATAGTTCCAAGTGGACAAACCGACAAAAACAAACGAAAGAAAAACAAACCTTGGTGGGGTTGCCTCCCCACAAGCGCTTCTTTACCGTCTTTTAGCTGGACGCCAGTATGGATGCTCAGGGAAGTGTAGGATCAGGTGCCCTCAAGAGCGGATCCACATCGCTCTTGAGGTACAGCTTCAAATGGTGGCCATGTACACGACGAATGTGGCCACCTGCATTTGCCAGCTCGACTTGGCCATCCGGTAGGATGCAAGCGAGTGAATACTCAGATGGCCAAGGTGGGGGCGGGACCAGCTCATAGTGGTCTCCGGCTTTCTTGCGAGCAGGCTTAGCTGCCTGCAGTTTCGGCCGCCACTCCTCCTTGATCAGTTCTTTGGGTGACGGGGTGGTCCGGAGTGGCGGCGAAGGTGGGGGAGGAGGATCCTGCAAAATAGGCAGCACAGGAGGATACACGACAGACTCGTGCTCCTGGTGAGATACAGCATGCAGAGGTAACGAAGCAGGTATAGTGTTAGCAACTGAAAACGTTATTCGCTCCTCGCCATCCCTCAGAACTAAGGTCCCATCATGCACATCTATGAGAGCCTTGGCGGTGGCCAGGAAAGGCCTTCCCAGTATAAGAGGCACTTCTGTGTCCTCACTGATGTCCAGGATAACAAAATCCACAGGATATGTGAATTTGCCAACCTTGACCAGAAGGTCTTCCACTATACCCCTAGGATGCACTACCGATCTGTCAGCTAATTGAAGGGTCATCCTAGTAGCACGGGGTTCACCTAGGCCTAGTTTCATGAACAATTTGTATGGAATTACATTGATACTAGCACCTAAATCCGCCAAGGACTTCTCTACATGCAATTTACCAATAGAGCACGGGATAGTGAAACTA
This sequence comes from Linum tenue, assembly GCA_946122785.1. NCBI lineage: Eukaryota > Viridiplantae > Streptophyta > Magnoliopsida > Malpighiales > Linaceae > Linum > Linum tenue. The sequence goes on from CAMGYJ010000003.1 coordinate 34,984,854, forward strand.
CCTGGGTCCTTTTTCTTCTGCGGAAGCTTGTTCTGCATTATAGCCGAGCACTCCTCACTGAGCTCCACAGTGGCCAGCTCACTCAGCTTCTGCTTCTTTGAGAGAAGCTCTTTCAGAAACTTCGCATACTTTGGCATTTGCGATAGTGCCTCCAGGAAGGGCACTTGGACATTCAGCTTCTTGAGCATGGCCATGAAGTTCTCGAACTCTGTCTCCAGCCTGTCTCTGTGCAACCGAGTGGGGAAAGGGAGTTTAGGGACATACTCCTTCACTACTGGTTGCGGTTTAGGTGCAGGCACCTCAACCTCCTTCTCTACTTCCTGTTCAGCCGCTGGAGATGCTGCAACAGGGCTTTCTCTCTCCGGTTCCCGAACAGGGGGATCAACAGTCAGCTTGCCACTCCTGGTCATGATGGCATTGCAGCGCTCATTCGGGGCCGGCGGGTGAGGGATGGTCTGCGCTGGTAGAGTACCAGGCGCCCTTTGAGCCACTGCCTGGGCCACGCTCCCCAGCTGGGTCTGGATATCCTGCAAAACAGCCCGTGTATTCCTCTGACCAGCTTCCAGAGACAGGAGTTGACCCGAGGCCTTCTCCACGAACTGCTCAAAGGTGTTGAATTTCTGAGCACTAACACTGGCGAGAGAACCCACCAAGTCCCGCAGTTCAGCCATCTGATCATTCTGCACTGGGGCAGCAGGGGCTGCACCCGGCTGCTGGAATTGCCCCTGTCTGGGCTGATATGGTGGCCTCTGGAAGCCCGGTGGTCCCTGTGGAGCTGGTGGTCTGGGATTTGGCCCAGCCCAAGAAAAATTAGGATGCTGGCGCCACCCCTCATTGTACGTGTTGCTGTAGGGGTCATTGCGCCTGACATTGTTGATGAAGTTCACCTGCTCCTGGGGTGTGGTCGATTCCTTCATCGCCTGGCAGTCTTCCACCATATGATGGGTGCTCTCGCACCACTAGCAGAGCATCGCCTGCTGCTGTCCGGTCCCTGGAATCATCCCGTAACGATCGATAGCTGAGACCAGCTTCGATACTACCTGCACCAAATCAGATGACTGGGTGCCCACAGCATGCACACCCCGGCCTGGTGCTCTCCTCGATCTCCTGGCAGTGCCCCAATCATAACCATTCTCCGCCATCTCTTCAAAGAGTTGATTCAGCTGTGGCGGGGTTTTGGTCAGCATGTTTCCGCCACAAACCGAATCGATCAGCTGCTTGTCTTCCGGGAAGAGGGCGTGAAAGAAGGTGCCCACCTTGAACGCATCGTTGAAGCCATGATTGGGACACCTGAGGAAAAGACTGTTGTACCTCTCCCATGCATCCCTGATGGTCTCATCCTCATCCTGAGCAAAATGTGTAATTTGCTTCTGCAGGTCAGCTGTCTTGGATGGAGGATGGTAGCGGGTGAGGAACTTATCCGCCAGGTTGGCGAACGTGGTGATGGAGCCCGGAGGTCGAGTGTCTAGCCACTCCTTGCCCTGCCCCTCCAGAGTGAATGGGAAGTACCTCAGCTGGATGGCATCTGCTGGTACCCCATTGATCTTGATTCCATCGATGAGCTCGTGGAATCGCCTGAGATGTGATCGAGGGCACTCTCCCTCCTTACCACGGAACACTACTGAACCGCGCAGCATGGTGATCACGGAGGTGCTCACCTCAAAGTTGTTGGCTGGGACATGAGGGTGTTGAATGGGTGACCTCATGTCTGCAGCCCTAGCGGTCCAGTAGGATCCCATGGTCTGCTCATCTGGGTTGATCACCTCGTGGTTCTGCGGCTCACCCATCTCGCCTTCTTCTTCTTCGCCTATCTGCAGCTGTGATAGCGCCTTCTCCGCAGCCAGTCGCGCCTTTAGAACCCGCTTGGAGTTCCGGCAGGTTCGTTCAAGCTACGGGTCATGCACTACCTGCACACACTCAGAAGAAACAACCCGTGAAGGCACACAGGTGGAAGAAAGAAAATGCAGAAAATAAAAGCTAGAGTAACAAATTCTCACGTTTCCCCAATAACCTAGAGGGGTCCCCGGCAACGGCGCCAAAAACTTGGCACGCCAAAACACAACACCAAACTGCGACCAAGTGTAATCGCAGTCCGGGAATGCAGTAACAGGCAAGTTATATTATCAACCCGGGGTCTAGATCTACTGCTTACTCCGTGATTCTCTATTATCTAGCAAACTAAGTCGAGTGAGTGTTGTTTAAAGCAAAAGCAGTAAGAAAGCAGGAAATGGTTCGGTTTTCAAAAGCAGTTAAGAGTCACTCGGGATTGAGTCCCCCTAGCCCCTTAGTTAGGTTCAATTGCAATTCCCTGGGTTGATTTACTGTTGATTAGACTGCGGAAGATCCGACAGTAGCTTGGAATCTCTTAAGCTGACCAAGCCCTCTCAGTCTAACTACCCGGCAGACGACTAGTCTTCACCGGGATAGAAAGCTGAGGCTATGAACACAGAACTCCACTACTGGCGCCAAGAACACCAGTACAAAGCAGTAAATTGGCTAACTCTCGTATAGCCAATCTCCTACTATCGAATGAAGAGGCTCTAACAACCTAATCAGATTCTATCTATCTCAGGTTGCAGCAGAAATTGAGAAAAGCTGATCAGACTCAAATCAATTCATGAAACATGCGTCATTCGATTAAAATCAAACAATAATATCATCCCAAGTCATTACAATCAAATCCCTAACATCAGGAACTAGGGTTCTTCATACCCAAGTGAGAGAGAGGTTCTACTCCATAGAGAGAGAAAGGAAAACAGAAATCAGAGTAGTCATACTCATAAAGATGAGGAAAATCTGCTCTGGGATGTCAATCTTCACTCCTAGGGACGCAATCTGGGCTTCAATGATGAGAAATCCACTCCAAAATAGCTCCTAGGGTTTGTTCTTCGCTCTTTCTCTCTCTAAAACTCTGTTTTTGCCCAAAAAATCGAATTCCTTTCTCTTTGGCTGAAAATCCGCCTAAAAGGGCATCACTGGCCAAAGCACTGTCGAGGGCACGGCCGTGCTTTGCCTCAGCCCGCCCGTGCTTTGGCTAGGGTTAATTACACGGCCACATGTTGGTGAAAACACGGCCGTGCTTTAGGGAGAACACGGCCGTGCTTTGGTGAAAACACGCCCGTGCTTTGTCTCGGCCCTGTCCGTGTAATCAGCTCATGTCTGCCAAACTCGGATTTGCTCTCGGCAATAAAAGCACGGTCACAGAACACGGCCGTGTTTTGAAGGCCTCCTGCCCGTGTTTTTACTGCCGAACCTGTTCCCCTATATTCAATGCTTCGTTTCTCCCTCGTCCGGACTCCGAATCAGTCGCCGTTTGATCCTAGACGCTCGTAGTCTCGTCCTCTTTCTTTTCATGACAAGCTTGCATGATTCTTTGTCCATAAAGTGAGGTAGAAATCCATTCTTCTTCAGGTCATACCCGAGTTTCTTCTCCCGAATCGTCAATTGATCTCTGATTGACTTGAAACTTGCGCCTATGCTTCACTTTATGTGCTAGGACCTGAAATGTGACAAAGGAACACAACCTAGCGTAAAATAGGCCAAGGAACAATCAATTCGAGCCAAAATGGGCAGGAAACCAGAGTGAAAACACGTGCAAATACGATGCTATCAGCAATTCATTGTCTCTTAGTTAGGTTAATGCAGAGCAAACCTCTTATTTTGTATTAGCACCTAGGGTTTGGTTGTGGGTGGCCGTTCGAACTACCATTCGAGGGTGATGTTTAACCAATCCTTAGTCAATAGGTTGAGAGAGTCGCATTAGTGGCTTGGATCGTATACCCTTTCCTACACCTAGCGACTAAGAGGGTAGCTTTAGCTACTTTTTAGACTTCCCTATGGTTTACAATCCCCTAACCACACACGGTCATTCGATCCATCGAGTCGTAATTGCTAGCTAGGGGGAGCAACACCCGGGTGAAATGATGACTCGATATTTGCACATGTTTTCCCCTTTGTTTTTTGATCGTTTAAGCTTGCATTATCACATTTCAGTTTCTAGCACATAAAGTGAAACATAGGTGCAAGTTTCAAGTCAATCAGAGATCAATTGGCAACTTAGGGGACGAAACTCGGGCATGAGCTGAAGAAGAATGGATTTCTACCTCACTTTGTGACCATAGAATAAATTAAGCTTGTCATGAGAAGGAAGAGGACGAGACTACGAGCGTCTGGGATCAAACGACACCTGATTTTGAGTCCGAACGAGGGAGAAACGAAGAATCAAAGATATGGGATCTGGAACTTCAAAATACCCGACCAAAATACCCGACCGGGTATTTTGAAAATCTGATAGAGTATTTTTGGCAGCATCAGAAGGCCCCCCGGTCGTGAACCAAAAATACATGACCGGGTATTTTCCCTTTTGCTAGAAAAGTGATCCAGAGCATTTTGTTGATACCCGATCGGTTCCCTAAATACTCGAACGGGTATTTGGACTGGGTTTCGCGAACACAGGCTGTTAAAAGCCTGTTTTGTGTGTTTTTGGAGGGGGAGCTGGTTGTTGGATTCCAAACACCCAAGGAACGAAACAAAGAGAGAGAGGGTGATTTGAGGGAAATCTTGGGGTGGAATTGGAGGATTTCTTCACCTTGGAAACTCGAGGAACAAGCCAGGACTTGAAGACTGATCATCTGAAGATTCTTACTGCAGTCTCGCTCTTCTCCATAGAGTAACTTCCCTTCACTTAGGTTTTGAGTAACCCTAGCCATGTGTGTTTGCTTGGATATTGTATAAGTACTCTTACTTGATAATCTTGAGTTCATATTCAATCTTTGCATGTTTTCATGATTCAATTATGCTTTAGTCGAGATTATTGATTCTGCTTTGATCCTATGAGAGCGAATACCTGATTAGGTCAATAGAGAACCATAGATTGATAGTATTGGATCGATTGCTTTAGTTGTGGGTTGATTCAATGCTTTGTATCGATTGAGAACCTCATTTGATAGAGGGAGTCTAGTTGAGAACGCCTTGATCGGTTGTTCTAGAGAAGGATACGTCCCTCTAGGCAATTGACTCAAGAGGGTCTTGTTTCTTTAGTCGAGACTCAAGGTCTAGTTTAGGATTCTCCGCATTGTGAATGAAAGTGAAACAGGTTAGAGATCATCAATCATTAATCTGGCTAGTGGCTAGGGGGAATCATACCTAAGTGAGTTCCCAACGCGTAATTATATTAACTTTAACTGTAGTTTGCTAGAGTAGTTTTAGTTGCTCTATATTAATCTGGTTTACTAGATAATGAACTAAAGCTAAGTAATAGTAACTCTAGAGACTCGTGGATTCGATATTTATTACTTGAGCCACTATATTGCAGTCTCTTTCATTGGTTACACTTAGCCTTTGTTAGGAGTTGTGTCATAGCGAGTCAAGTTTTTGGCACCGTTGCCGGGGAACTTCTAGATTATTAGGAAAGGCATAAGTTTGTTACTTTAGCGTTTTTCTTTTATTTTCCACCCTTGCTTTTCACTTGGGTCTTTTTGTTTTTGTTGATGCAGATCCGAATCATGGATCCTCATGGCTTCTCCAACCATTCGGGGTATCCACCACCATCCGAGTGGTATTACCCCGAGACTTCCTGGTGCAATCAAGGAGGAGAAGACTATGAATTCGGGTTCCAGTACCAACCCCCTTACTACGGAGAACAATCAGACCCCTGGTCATATCAAGAACAACCTCCTTATCAAGAAGAATTTCTCCCACAACTAGAAGGGCCATCGGAGTTGGAGTTAGCCATGGCGGCCTTCACGGGCCATTCTGCAGAGCCATGCTACACTCCTCGACCAGATCCAAACTATGAATTGAGGTTTCTCATGGAGCAGTTTGCTCGAGACACTGAGAGATTATACTCCAAGATGGATCTTTGTATCTAGGCCTATCGTGAAACAGAGGAGATCCTCCTGAGCATTAAGAAGAGCCTCAAGGATCTTGAGAAATCTTATGCACAGCCTGCTCAAGGTCACCCTTCTGCTACTATACTAGAGAGGAGGAGGAAGATGAAGGCTACAAAAACATTATGGAGTAGACAGAAGTTGTCACGAAGAGCTTCTGTGATGATCATGATAAAAAATGTCTTGTCGTACCCGACAACACCTTCCCACATCCCGCACTGAGCTTTGAAGAGGCAGGCATGAGTGAGGAGATGCAAGATGATCTCATCGAAGAAATTGCTTGGCGACTTGCTCTCCAATCCGTGTTGGAAGAAGAAGAGCAAGAAAGGGTGCATAAAGAAGTTGTGGAGGATGACGAAAGTGAAGAAGAAGGAGTTCTTGATCCTTTTCCAGGGGTGATACCACATTTTGAAGGAGGAAGGGAGGTTGAAGAAGCAATTGGCGTCCAGTCCAAGGATGAAGTTGAGGTAGAAGAGGCTTGCACCGACCATGAGTTACATGTGATATCTCCACCAAACTTCGAGGAACTGCTTAGCAAGGACCCATTTGTAGTGTCTCTTTGCCAGACCAAGGCCACATCAACATCAGTCCCTCTTTGTGGACGCGATGGTGGACAATCGATGTTTTCATATCTAGTTTGGGGCAATGAGACGAGACAAGAGAAGAAGAGGTCTCGGGGGTGGAGACGTCACTTGCATCAAGTGCGTGAACCTTCATCACCTGGCACACCACATGCTCGTGACTTGTGACTCCACCTCATCGACGAGAACCTCAACTTCAAAGAGGTTTTGGGGTGGACCGAAACTTAGGAGCCATCATCCGGCTCACAACGTGAAAGAAGCGCTTGTTGGGAGGCAACCCAACTAGTCGGTTTGCATTTCTTTCCCTATTTATCTTCGGGTGAGTCAGTTTTGTTCCTTGATTTTAGAGTCAATAACTCAACCTTTATGAGATATTGTGTGGTGTTTGCATTCCGACTACTCTCTCCTCCTGGAATGCACCACCTGCCCCGTCCACCATCATTCACCCTTGATCTGGCAACTTCATTCTACCCTCTTTATCTTTCCTCCATTGAGGACAATGTCGTGCTTAAGTGTTGGGGGATGTTCGATTATGTATGAGTGTGAATGTTTGGCTGTATGCAATGCAGTCAAAATCGGGATTTTGATCGTAAAATCGTAGGATTTTAGGATTTTACTTAGGGATTCCGATCCTGATTTTACTATAAAATCGGTCGACCTTAAAATCGTTCAAAATCGGGATTAAAATCATTAAAATCGCACCAAAATCGGGATTTTGATCCTATGTGAACAAAATATGCGGTTTGAGACAATTCAAAAGAAGCAAAACTATTTCGGCGGAAAAGGCCAATGACGGGAATCTTCTCAGATAAATTCCAATTAAAAGAACATTTGAAAAGAAAAAAAATTCAAATTAGGGTTCGGTCAACCCCTTTCAATTCCCCTTGTTTAACTCATCGGTAAAACTATTGTAATAATATTATAAATACGTAAGAATTAACATCATTTTTAATAAATTAGTTGATTAATGAATATATTTGTACCAAATCAATGACATTAATTCTTTTATTGGAGTTCACTTATTCTTAGTTTTAAATCATGCTTAGTAGATGATGTCGGAATACTACTTTGAGTTAAAGTCAAACCCCATGAGCTCTATCCCTTTCTCATAAATTATTTTGAGTTACACATTAAATAACAATTAAAATGATGATTCTGGCACATTAATCTTGAAAATTGTCATTTTAGATGTTATATGTCTTTGTCTTATTAATAATTCATCTTATTAATATTGTTATATGTTAATTTTTATATGGTACTTAAAATCCTACGATTCTACGATTCGATTTTACGATTCCGATTTTACCCCAGTTTTTGATTTTAGGTAAAATCCCGATTTTGACTACTTTGGCTGTATGTGTGTGCTTGGAGCCTAGTCCACTATCTAAATTTTTAAATTTGAAGGCTCCAAGTATGGTGTTCCCTGCAATTTCCTTCTCAGTATGCTTTGAATTGACAGTCTTTATAGTAATATGCAACCTAGGGATGTAGTGTAGCACTATGGAAGATGTTGATGCATTTAAGAAGTCTCCTTTCTTCTTCATATTGTGTTGGTTGATTGTGTGAATTAGTGATCTTAGGACACTTGAATTGTGTGGTATCGTGAACTCTCTACCTGTCATGGACTCCTGTATCATGTTTCGAAACAGGTGCTCTAAACTGTGCTTTTAAAACAATGTATCCTGTGTGGAAGTCGGTGAAAGTGTGTAAGAGGAGACGGGAATCCGTTCCCAACTTCCACCTACTACCTCCATCCCCCTTACATTTCTTTCCCCCGCACGAGGCTTGAGACATCTGCTCTCAGCATGGCCGGTAGGAGCCTCTCCTGGCATGACCAGTAAGAGCCAGGCTCCCTCAAAACCTTTTCTAGGTGGGAGCCCTGTGTTCTGGAAATTAAAGGTTGGAACCCTTGCAAGCAAAGAAAAATAATAAACAAACAAGAAAAAAAGAGAAAGGAGTTTTGATAGCGTAGTATTTGCACATGTTTTCACTCTTGTTTCCTGACCATTTTAGCTCGAATTTGTTGTTCCTTGGCCTATTTTACGCTAGGTTGAGTTGTTTTGTCGTATTTTAGGTCCTAGCAAGTAAAAAGGTGCATAGGCGCAAGTTTCGGGTCATTTGGAGGTCAGTTGGCGACTCAAGATGCAAATTACAGGCGGCCCCTGCCCATTTACGGGTGTAATTGCTTCTGTCATGCCCATAATGCAATGTCGAGCCAAATTCGTGAGAATTCCTATCGCAGAGCAAATTACGGGCAAGAGTCAAAGCAACTACGGTCGTAATTCCTCAAATACTGGCTGTAATTGGGTAATTACGACCGTAATTCCACTCATCAGTGTTAAGTGAAACGCACGTTTTGGGCGAATTACGGGCAGACCTTGTTTACGTCCGTAATTTAGCCCGTATTTCGCCCATAATCGGGTTTTTGAGGCAGTTTCGAGCCAAAGGAGAGGGGATGGACTTTTTGGAGCAAAAACAGAGTTTTAGAGAGAGAAGGTGCGAAGAACCAACCCTAGGAGCTATTTGGAGTGGATTTCTCACCATTGAAGCCCAGATTGCATCCCCAGGAGTGAAGATCATCATCCCGGAGCAGATTATCCTCATCTTTATGAGTATGACTACTCTGATTATTGTTTTCCTCTCTCTCTCTATGGAGTAGAACTTTCTCTCACTTGGGTATGAAGAACCCTAGTTCCATGTGTTAGGGATCTTGATTGTAATGACTTGGGATTGTTATACTGTTTGATTTTAATCGATTTATGCATGATTCATTGAGTCAATTGAAGTTTGATCATCTTTTCTTAATTTCTGCTGCAACCTGAGATAGATAGAATCTGTTTAGGTTGTTAGAGCTTCATCAATCGGTAGTGGTAGATTGATTATACGAGAGTTAATCGATTTACTGCTTTGTACTGGAATCCAATTCCAGTAGTGGAGTTCTGTGTTCATAGCCTCAGCTTTCTATCCCGGTGAAGACTAGTCGTCTGCCGGGTAGTTGGACTGAGAGGGCTTGGTCAGTTTAAGAGATTCCAAGCTACTATCGGATCTTCCGCAGTTTAATCAACAGTTAATCAACCTAGGGTAATTACAACTGTGACCTAACTAAGGATCTAGGGGGACTCATTGCCGAGTGACTCTTCCTTTGCTTTAGAAAATCGAACCATTTCCTGCTTTCTTACTGCTTTTAGTTAAACTCACAATCACTCGACTTAGTTTGCTAGATAACAGATATTCACGGAGTAGGCAGTAGATCTTGACCCCGGGTTGACAATTAAAGCTTTCCTGTTACTGCATTACCGGACTGCGATTACACTTGGTCGCAGTTTGGTGTTGTGTTTTAGCGTGTCAAGTTTTTGGTGCCATTGCCGGGGACCCTCTAGGTTATTGGGGAAACGTGAAAGTTTTTTACTCTAACTTTTTCTTTACTGCATTTTCTCTTTTGCTGATTGTGTGCAGGTAGTGCATGACCTGTAGCAGTCGGGAGATTTACTACCATTAGACGAAGAGCTTGAAAGGAACTGTAGGAACTTCAAGCGGGCTCTAAAGGCACGACTGGCAGCGGAGGAGGCTCTAGCACAGCTGCAAATCGCAGAGGAAGAAGAGACGAGCTACCCACAGGACCATGATGTGGTCCTTCCCGAGGAGCAGACCATGGGATATTACTGGACCGCCAGAGCCGCGGACATGAGGTCGCCCATTCAGCACCCTCATGTACCAGCAAATAACTTTGAGGTGAGCACCTCTGTCATCACCATGTTGTGCGGTTCGGTGGTATTCCGTGGCAAGGAGGGGGAGTGCCCCCGATCACACCTGAGGCGATTCCACGAGCTCATCGATGGGATCACGATCAATGGGGTCCCAGCAAATGCAATCCAGCTGAGGTACTTCCCGTTCACTCTGGAGGGGCAAGCCAAGGAGTGGCTAAACACTCGACCTCCAGGCTAGATCACCATGTTCGCCAACCTAGAAGACAAGTTCCTCACTCGCTACCATCCTCCGTCCAAGACGGCGGACCTGCAGAAGCAAATTACCCACTTTGCTCAGGATGAAGATGAGACCATCCGGGATGCTTGGGAGAGATACACCAGTCTCTTCCTCAAGTGTCCCAACCATGGTTTTACCGACGCCTTCAAGGTGGGCACATTCTACAATGCCCTCTTCCTAGAAGACAATCAGCTGATTGACTCGGTCTGCGGCGGGAATATGCTCACCAAAACACCGCCACAGCTGAATAAACTTTTTGAAGAGATGGTAGAGCAGGGCTATGATTGGGGAACTGCGATGAGATCGAGACGAGCACTAGGGCGGGGTGTGCATGCTGTAGCCACCCATTCATCTGATTTGGTGCAGGTGGTATCGAAACTGGTTTCAGCCATCGATCGCTCTGGGATGATTATAGGTACAGGACAGCAGCAGGCGATGCACTGCCAGTGGTGTGAGAGCTCCCATCACACCGTGGAGGACTGTCAGGCGATGAGGGAGTTGTCTACTCCCCAGGAGCAGGTGGACTTCATCGGCAATGCCAGGCGCTTCGACCCCTACAACAACACTTACGACGAGGGGTGGCGCTAACATCCCAACTTCTCCTGGGTTGGGGCCAATTCTAGACCACCAGTCCCCCAGAGACCACCTGGCTTCCAGAGGCCTCCTTACCAGCCCAGACAAGGGAAATTTCAGCAGCCGCAGCAACCTCTCTACCCGCCCAGACAGGGGCCAGTTCCATCTCAGTCACAGGTGCGGCCATTTCATCAGACAGGGGAAGCACCCGCAGCCCCAGTACAGAGTGACCCGATGGCGGAATTGCGAGATCTGGTGGGTTCTGTGGCCACCTCCAGTGCAAACAAGTTCAATAATATCAATCAGTTCATGAAGAAAGCTTTAGGTAAATTCTTGGAGCTAGAAACTGGTCAGAGAAACATGCAGGCTGTGCTGCGGGATATCCAGACCCAGCTTGGGAGTGTTGCCCAGGCTGTAGCTCAGAGGACTCCTGGTACTCTACCCAGACAGATCATCCCTCATCTGCAGGACCCAAATGAGCACTGCAAGGCCATCACTACCAGGAGTGGCAAGATGACTGCTGATCCACCTGTTCGGGCACAAGAGAGAGACCGACCCCTGCTTCAGCACTTCCATCTAATGAGAAGGAAATGGAGAAGGAGGTTGAGGTGCCTGCTCCTAAGCCGCAACTAGTGGTGAAGGAGTATGTACCGCAGCTTTCCTTTCCTACTCGGTTGCCAAAGACCGAGTGGAGACTGAGTTTGCCAAGTTCATGGCAATGCTGAAGCAGGTAAACATAAGCATGCCCTTCGTGGAGGCATTATCGAAGATGCCCAAGTATACCAAGTTCATGAAGGATCTCCTCACCAACAAGAGGAAGCTTGGGGAGCTGTCAACGGTGATGCTCAACGAGGAGTGTTGTGCCATCCTACACAACAAACTACCAGAGAAGCGAAAAGACCCAGGGAGTTTTACTATCTCTTGCATGATTGGTAATTTGCATATAGGGAAGTCCTTGGCGGATTTAGGCGCTAGCATAAATGTCATGCCATATAAACTGTTTAGAAAGCTAGGCCTAGGTGAACCCAGTGATACTAGGATGAGCATTCAACTTACTGATAGATCCATTGTGTATCCTAGGGGCATTGTAGAGGACTTGATAGTCGCAGTAGGGTCATTCTCATATCCTGTTGACTTTGTGATTTTGGACATAAATGAGGATGTGGATGTGCCTTTAATATTGGGTAGACCTTTTCTCGCCACCGCCAAGGCGCTCATTGATGTGAATGATGGAAAATTGATTTTGCGAGCTGGGGGTGAACAAATCACCTTCTCTGTTTCTGATAATATGAAACACCCCCAGCTCTATGATGATCTAGACTACTGTGATGTTGTTGTTGATTTTGAGACCGCACTCGCTATCACGAGTGCGCGTAATTATGATTTTCTTGTGAAGGGGATTCGCTACCTGGGTCATGCAGGCTTCTAATGGCGCTTCATTAAAGATTTCTCGAAGATTGCCCTGCCTCTGACCAAGCTGCTGGAGAAGGATGCACCATTCCAGTTCAGTCCGGAGTGCACAGCGGCATTCAAGACACTAAAGGAGAAGCTTACGCATGCACCCATCATGGTGACTCCTGACTGGTCTCTTCCCTTTGAGCTAATGTGCGATGCGAGTGACTATGCAGTCGGAGCCATTCTGGGTCAGAGATGCAGGAAGCACTTCCAGCCCATCTACTACACGTCGAAGACCTTGAACGATGCACAGGAGAATTACACCACCACTGAGAAGGAACTCCTCGCTGTGGTGTATGCATTTGATAAGTTCAGACCATATCTGGTGCTCTCCCATGTGGTGGTCTACACAGATCACTCGGTGATTCGCTACATGATGAGCAAGGCTGATGCAAAGCCGAGGCTCATCCGCTGGATCCTGCTTCTGCAAGAATTTGATATAGAGATCCGGGACAAGAAGGGAGCCGAGAATGTTGCTGCAGATCATCTTTCACGGTTGGAAGCCCACCCCCCGGTGGACAACTTCGTGGAAGAGATCGATGACTCCTTCCCGGGTGAGAGATTGCTTGCGATGACATTGGTGGACAGCGTGTCCCCTTGGTATTCTGACTTTGCCAATTATCTGGTGGGCAAGCAGCTACCAAAGGGGATGGCCACTCATGCAAAACGCAAGTTCTTCTCCGACCTGAAGCATTACTTCAGGGAGGATCCGTAGCTCTTCAGGATCGGAGCAGATGGCGTGATCCGGCGCTGCGTCATGGAGCACGAGATGGGAGACATCCTGTCTCAATGCCACGATGGACCTATGACTCGCTAAAACACAACACCTAACAATGGCCAAGTGTAACCAATGAAAGGGACTGCAGTATAGTGGCACAAGTAATAAATATCGAATCCACGGGTCTCTAGAGTTACTATTACTCAGCTTCAGTTCATTATCTAGAAAACTAGATTAAGGATTGATTTACTAAACTACTCTACTGACTACTCTACTAATTACAAGTTGGGAACTCACTTAGGTATGATTCCCCCTAGCTCCTCAATTAGGTCCAAGTTGCAATTATCTTTGGTTGATCTACTGTTGATTAAACTGCGGAAGATCCTAAATTAGCTTGGAATCTCTTAAGCTGACCAAGCCCTCTCAGACAGAATACCCGGCAGGTGACTAGCCTTCACCGGGATAGACTGCTAAGGCGATTCACACAGATCTCCACTACTGGAATGAGTTCCAGTACAAAGCAGTGAATTGATTGACTCTCGCACAACCAATTCACTACTATCAATCAAGGAAGCTCTCTTAACCTAATCAAATTCTATCTATCATAGGTTAAAGCAGAAATCAAGAGAATTTGATCAAGATCCAATTGACTCAATAAATCATGCCTCAATCGATTATAATCAAACAGTATAGCATCCAAAACTTCATACAAGAAAGATCCTAACTCATGGAACTAGGGTTCCTCAAAACCTAAGTGAAGGGAAGTTACTCCATAGAGAAGAGAGAGACTGCAGAAATCTGATCTAGATCTTCAATCTCCATCTCCAAGCTTGATTCCCGAGCTCCAATGGCGAAGAAATCCTCCAAAATAGCTCCAAGAATGTTTCCAAGTCGCTCTCTCTCTCTAGGGTTCGTCCCTTGGGTGTTTGGGATCCAAAACCCAGCTCTCCTCCCTTTTGGCTCGGATTAGGATTAAAAACAGGCTTCCCCGAGTTGCACGGCCAGGTGCACGGCCGTGCACAACACCATTCTGGCCGTGCACCCTCAAAACGCACCGTTTCACTTAATCGATCTCAGCCATCTTGCACGGCCAGGTGCACGGCCGTGAAAGGCTGGATTTTGCCCGTGCAAGGCCTCGGCAGAGAGCGCACGGCCAGAATTATATGTTGCACGGCCGTGCGCTTCCCTGGTCTGCCCGTGCAGCTTGCTCAGCCTCTGTTTAATGCTTCGTTTCTCCCTCGTCCGGACTCCGAATCAGTCGCCGTTTGATCCCAGACGCTCGTAGTCTCGTCCTCTTTCGTTTCATAACAAGCTTGCATGATTCTCTGTCCATAAAGTGAGGTAGAAATCAATTCTTCTTCAGGTCATGCCCGAGTTTCTGCTCCCGAATCGCCAATTGATCTCTGATTGACTTGAAACTTGCGCCTATGCTTCACTTTATGTGCTAGGACCTGAAATGTGACAAAGGAACAAAACCTAGCATAAAATAGGCCAAAGACACGGTAATTCAAGCTCAAACAATCAAGAAACAAAGGGGAAAACATGTGCAAATACCGAGTCATCAAATCCCCCCACACTTAACTGTTTGTTTGTCCCCAAGCAAACCTAACTCAAACCAATGCAACTCTCCAGACCTCTATAGCAACAAACAACCTCGATCGTAGGTAGCGGACTTCCTAGATCATTTAGCAGCTTACGAGGTCAACCGACGCACAAGTCATCTCATAGCCTCTTCGGCGAGAACGCTAGTCTCGAGTCGGCATCATGGCAAATAGTGAACAGAGGACAAATGAATCGTGGATGAAGAGACTCTCAAAAACAAAAGATCATGGACTCACATTTTTCAAGGTGCTCGATTTTATTTTTGGAGATGGTTGGAACCCCCTTTTCTTTCTTCTTTTTGCTTGTTTTTCTGTTTTTCTCTTTTTTTCAAGGGTTCCAACCTGTTTTTGTAGAAAACGAGGGCTCCCACCTAGCAAAGGTTTTGCGGGAGCCCGGCTCTTACCGGCCATGCCAGGAGCAGTTGTCTCGAGCCTCGTGCGGGGAAAGACATGTAAGGGGGCTGGAGGTAGTAGGTGGAAATTGGGAACGGATTCCCGTCTCCCCTTACACACTTTCGCCCTATTCGCACGGGAGACGTCATTTTAAAGCACATTTTCGAGCACCTGTTATTTTCAAAACATGATACAAGAGTCCATGACAAGCAGAGAGTCCACAACACCACACAATTCAAGGGTCCTAAGATCACTAATTCACTCAATCAACCAACACACTATGAAGAAGAAATGAGACTTCTTAAATGCATCAACATCCTCCATAGTGCTACACTACCTCCCTAGGTTGCAAACCACTACAGAGACTGTCAATTCAAAGCATACTGAGCAGGTAATTGCAAGGAACACGTACTTGGAGCCCTCAAATTTAAAAATTTGGACAGTGGACTAGGCTCCAAGCACACAAACAGCCAAACATTCACCCGCATACATAATCGAACACCCCCCCACACTTAAGCACGACATTGTCCTCAATGGAGGAAAGATAAGGAGGGTAGAACGAAGTTACCAGATCAAGGGTGAATGATGATGGACGGGGCAGGCGGTGCATTCCAGGAAGAGAGAGTAATCAGAACACAAACACCACACAAAATCTCACAAAGGTTGAGCTATTGACTCTAAAACCAAATAACAAAACTGACTCAACCGAGGAGAAATAGAGAAAGAAATGCAAACCGACTGGTTGGGTTGCCTCCCAACAAGCGCTTCTTTCACGTCGTGAGCCGGACGATGGCTCCTAAGTTTCGGTCCATGCTAGAACCTCCTTGAAGTTGAGGTTCTCGTCAATGAGGTGGAGTCTCAAGTCACGAGCATGTGGTATGACAGGTGATGGAAGCTCGTGCACTTGATGCAGATGAAGTCTCCACCCTCGAGACCTCTTCTTCTCTTCTCTCGTCTCATTGCCCCAAACCAGATATGACAGCATCGATTGGCCACCACCGCGTCCACCAAGAGGGACCGATGTCGATGTGGCCTTGGTCTGGCAAAGAGACACTGCAAATGGGTCCTGGCCAAGCAGCTCCTCGAAGTTTGGTGGAGATATCACATGTAACTCATGGCCGGTGCAAACCTCTTCCACCTCAACTTCGTCCTCAGCCTGGACGCCAATTGCTTCGTCAACCTCCATTCCTTGTTCATATGGTATCACCCCTGGGAAATGATCAAGAACTCCTCCTGCTTCACTTTCGTCATCCTCCACAACTTCTTTCTGAACCCTTTCTTGCTCTTCGTCTTCTAGCACGGATTGGAGAGCAAGTTGCCAAGCAATTTCTTTCATGAGATTTTCTTGCATCTCCTCACTCATGCCCGCCTCTTCAAAGCTCAGTTTGGGATGTGGGAAGGTGTGGTCGGCTACGAGAGGACATTCTTGATCATGATCTTCACGGGAGCTCTCCGTGATAACTTCTGTTTGCTCCACAATGTCCTTGTAGCCTTCGTCTTCCTCCTCCTCTTCTAGTATGATAGCAGAAGGGTGATCTTGAGCAGGTTGTGCATAAGCTTTCTCAAGA
The DNA here is from genome assembly GCA_946122785.1 of Linum tenue. Taxonomy (NCBI): domain Eukaryota; kingdom Viridiplantae; phylum Streptophyta; class Magnoliopsida; order Malpighiales; family Linaceae; genus Linum; species Linum tenue. The sequence goes on from CAMGYJ010000003.1 coordinate 35,001,615, forward strand.
TCCTCGAGGCTCTTCTTTATGCTCAGGAGGGTCTCCTCTGTTTCACGGTAGGAGAACCCAGTTTGGGCATTGTCTAGGATATCCATCTTTGGAAAGGATGTCTCAGGTACTCGAGCAATCTGGTCCACGAGAAGCCTCAAGTGATAGTTTGGATCTGGCTGATGGAGGAATTCTTCTTGATAAGGAGATTGTTCTTGAAATACCCAGGGGTCTGATTGTTCTCCATAGGATGGGGGTTGGTACTGAAACCCGAATCCATAGTCTTCTCCTCCTTGATTGCTCCAGGGGGTCTCGGGGTAATACCACTCGGATGGTGGTGGATACCCCCAATGGTTGGAGAAGCCATGAGGATCCATGATTCAGATCTGCACCAACAAAAACAAAAACACCCAAGTGAAAAGCAAGGGTGGAAAAGAAAAGAAAAACGCTAAAGTAACAAACTTCTGCCTTTCCTAATAATCTAGAAAGTCCCCGGCAACGGCGCCAAAAACTTGACTCGCTAAAACACAACACCTAACAATGGCCAAGTGTAACCAATGAAAGGGACTGCAGTATAGTGGCACAAGTAATAAATATCGAATCCACGGGTCTCTAGAGTTACTATTACTCAGCTTCAGTTCATTATCTAGCAAACTAGATTAAGGATTGATTTACTAAACTACTCTACTGACTACTCTACTAATTACAAGTTGGGAACTCACTTAGGTATGATTCCCCCTAGCTCCTCAATTAGGTCCAAGTTGCAATTATCTTTGGTTGATCTACTATTGATTAAACTGCGGAAGATCCTAAATTAGCTTGGAATCTCTTAAGCTGACCAAGCCCTCTCAGACAGAATACCCGGCAGGTGACTAGCCTTCACCGGGATAGACTGCTAAGGCGATTCACACAGATCTCCACTACTGGAATGAGTTCCAGTACAAAGCAGTGAATTGATTGACTCTCGCACAACCAATTCACTACTATCAATCAAGGAAGCTCTCTTAACCTAATCAAATTCTATCTATCATAGGTTAAAGCAGAAATCAAGAGAATTTGATCAAGATCCAATTGACTCAATAAATCATGCCTCAATCGATTATAATCAAACAGTATAGCATCCAAAACTTCATACAAGAAAGATCCTAACTCATGGAACTAGGGTTCCTCAAAACCTAAGTGAAGGGAAGTTACTCCATAGAGAAGAGAGAGACTGCAGAAATCTGATCTAGATCTTCAATCTCCATCTCCAAGCTTGATTCCCGAGCTCCAATGGCGAAGAAATCCTCCAAAATAGCTCCAAGAATGTTTCCAAGTCGCTCTCTCTCTCTAGGGTTCGTCCCTTGGGTGTTTGGGATCCAAAACCCAGCTCTCCTCCCTTTTGGCTCGGATTAGGATTAAAAACAGGCTTCCCCGAGTTGCACGGCCAGGTGCACGGCCGTGCACAACACCATTCTGGCCGTGCACCCTCAAAACGCACCGTTTCACTTAATCGATCTCAGCCATCTTGCACGGCCAGGTGCACGGCCGTGAAAGGCTGGATTTTGCCCGTGCAAGGCCTCGGCAGAGAACGCACGGCCAGAATTATATGTTGCACGGCCGTGCGCCTCCCTGGTCTGCCCGTGCAGCTTGCTCAGCCTCTGTTTAATGCTTCGTTTCTCCCTCGTCCGGACTCCGAATCAGTCGCCGTTTGATCCCAGACGCTCGTAGTCTCGTCCTCTTTCGTTTCATAACAAGCTTGCATGATTCTCTGTCCATAAAGTGAGGTAGAAATCAATTCTTCTTCAGGTCATGCCCGAGTTTCTGCTCCCGAATCGCCAATTGATCTCTGATTGACTTGAAACTTGCGCCTATGCTTCACTTTATGTGCTAGGACCTGAAATGTGACAAAGGAACACAACCTAGCATAAAATAGGCCAAAGACACGGTAATTCAAGCTCAAACAATCAAGAAACAAAGGGGAAAACATGTGCAAATACCGAGTCATCAACCTACTGGAGATCACCATGGAGGAAACCGTATGGCGCGGAAGGTGCTATAGTCGGGCTTTTATTGGCCCTCGCTCTTCAAGGATGCAGACACCTTCGCACGACAGTGCGACCGCTGCCAAAGGTCAGGTAACATTTCTTCCCGGGATGAGATGCCCCAACATATTTCTGTCATTTGTGAAATTTTTGATGTTTGGGGCATCGATTTCATGGGCCCATTCCCTCCATCCTTTGGCAATTTGTACATACTGGTTGCAGTGGACTACGTCTCGAGGTGGGCAGAAGCTCAAGCCATGCCCACCAATGATACAATACGGTCTGCTCATTTCTGAAGCAGATGTTCTCCTGGTTCGAGACACCTCGCGCCATCATTAGTGATAGAGGAACCCATTTTCAAGGGCAATTCACTAAACTCCTCTCTCGATATGGTGTTAAGCATCAGGTGTCGGTGGTTACCATCCCCAATCAAATGGGCAAGCCGAGCTGACGATCCGGGAGCTTAAAAGAATAATTGAAAAGACGGTGGATCAGTCCCGCAAGGATTGGCCCACCAAGCTCGATGATGCTCTTTGGGCATATAGGACAGCCTATAAAATCCCGATTGGCACTCCCCCCTATCGGCTTGTCTATGGAAGGCGTGTCATTTGCCAGTAGAGCTAGAGCACAAGGCCTTCTGGGCCCTTAAGCTGCTAAACTTGGATTTGAGTGTTGCAGGTACTGAACGTAAGCTGCAGCTGCTGGAGTTGGAGGAATGGCGTTACCACGCCTACAAGAACACCCTGCTCTACAAAGAGCGAACCAATCGTCTCCACAACACTCGCTTGAGGGGTCTGAAGGAGTTTCAGGTAGGTGATCGTGTTCTGCTCTTCTATGCACGCCTGAAACTCTTCCCGGGAAAGCTACGTTCGAGGTGGTCGAGACCCTTCACGGTCACCCAAGTATTCCCGCACAGGGCGGTGGAGATCAACAATGCTCAAACTGAGCCATTCAAGGTGAATGGCCACCTCCTAAAATTGTACTTGGGAGGTGCTATCGAGCGCGCAGAGCTGCTGATCAAGCTTGAGGACCCTTAGTTCCTCTACTGGCGTCCAGCTAAAAGACGGTAAAGAAGCGCTTGTGGGGACGCAACCCCACCACGGTTTGCATTTCTGCCCTTTTTCCCTTTTTGTTTTTTGTCGGGTTTTGAGTCTTTGAGTCTGTCTGGAGTCTTTCTGGAATATATTTTTGTGCCCCGGATGGTCTGTTTTATTCCGTGGTAGTGTCTATTTTCGAGCCGGGGCACGAATGGTTTTGGCTGTCCGAAATTGCGGTTTAAAAATTGGAGAACAAGGCTCTCGGCAATGCAATAACGGGCAAGGGGGGACTAATTACGGTCGTATTTGCCTGCCCCTTGCCCGTAATTCAGTCAGAATTGGAGAGAAGCCTCGGCAGTGCAATTATGGGCAGGATCAGACCAATTACGATCGTAATCCTGCCCGTAATTGGTACAGGGGGAATTTGGGCTCGCGGCGTTGTAAATGCGGGGTGGCAAGGGGCAATTACGGTCGTAATTCAGCCAGTAATTTCCCCCTGACAGATAAAAATCGGGCAAAGCCCGTAAATGCTCTCTCTCTCCTCATTTTTTTCTGGTCGCCCTCTCTCTCTCCTTCACCGGAAAACGCGCCTCTCCCCTTCTCAGGCGGTTTTCCGGCCATATCTCCCTCACCTGAGCTCCAAATCAAAATTGGAAAGCACCCCCGTGCTCCTCTCGTCGGCGCGCACAAGTCTATATCCGCGGGGTCGAGTTTGGCGGTGGTTTGGGTCGCCAGAAAACCGCGACTCTTTGGTGCTCTTCCAGCCCGATCTCCCTCCTCCGACCTCCAATCGCAAAACCGCGACCACCACTGCGTTCCTGGCATCCGGGTCCTCATTCCCCAAAGTTTTGGGTTAGTTTGGCGGTGGTGAAGTCGCCAGCGACGAAACTCCGGCGAGCCTCCCGGCGATTGTCTTTGAGTCTCACTCTTCCCTCACCTTCCCCGTGATACCTTCTTGTGCCTCCATGTGTGTTTCTCTATTTTTATTGTTGAATTGTGGAGGATTGATATTACTGGTTTAAGTGAGGGAATTCGGGGATTGGGTTGTGCTTGAATGAATTCGGTAGGCTTACGGTATTGCATGCTATGTTTGATCCTACCTTGGTTGGCCTACCGGGCAGCATGTGTTTGTGATTGTTCCACTTGGAGCCTAATTTGTTGTCCGGGTTTATTTTCCGAGGGCTCCAAGTGCATTTAATCTTGTGTGGATGTGAATGGTTTTGAATGTTTTTCCTCACTTGGGGCCTAGTCCACTGTCCGAATTTTGTGATTCGAGGGCTCCGGGTGCGGGTGATGTGTACTCACCATTGACAAATTTCCATGTATGTTGTTGTGTTTTTGTTGCCTTTTGACTGCAGGACCATGAACACTTACCTGATCATGCTCGACGCCGACCAGAAGAAGACTCTGCGGGAAATCCTATGCCGCAAAGTCGTTGAGCACCATTATCTCGATTTTGAGGTCTTCGAGGAGCTGGGTGCTCGTGAGGCAATGGAGGCTGCCATCCGCGCTTACTCTTGGCGCCGCCTCCCCTGCCTCGCTGAGCCGATTTATCAGGAGCTCCTCTGGGAGTTCTATGCCACCTTCGTGCACTTCCAGGTACTGCCTCTCCGGGTTCACTGTCATCCTGCCACCGACACCCTTATCCCGGGAAACCTTACGGCGCTAGTTGATATTGGAGCGCGACGGGGACGTGACCTGGATTCGGGGACTTCCTCGCCATGTTCCTCGTGCACCAGAGGGCGATGATCCCCCCGAGGCAAGCGATGCTGCCACTCGACGTGGACCCCGTCGGACCACACCTTCTGCTGCCGGCGCGTCCACTTCTGCTGCCGGCCCGTCTGCTGCTGCCCCCACTTCTTACATTACTGAGCAGCTGGCAGTCATTTCTCGCCAGAACGAGCAGATCCTTGCTGGCCAGGAGCACATCAACGCCCGACTCGATCGTGAGCGCGAAGGTCGCTGCCGCATCATTTCGGCTCAGCATTACATGATGAGATACTGGGACATGGACCCTGCTGCTGTTAGCTACCCTTGGATGGCTTCCCCGAGGCATGGGGATTTCAACCCGCCTCCAGCTGGCGACGGTGGCGACGAGAACTAAGCTGGCTCTGCCTGCTGACCCATCGATTTGGGCTCTGCATTTTTCTTTCTTTCCAGACTAAGACTCCATATTGTGTTTCCTTTTCTCTTGTCCTGTTTATTTGGATTGTAGACTTGGAACTATCATTTCTTTCACCCAATGTGTGTGTGTTTTGCTGACTCTAGCTTTGTTCCCGTTGGACTGGTCCCTGTCCAGTCCTCTGATATTGACTAGTTCCTGACCACTTTTTCACGGTAACATCGTTCCCCTTCCCTCTGCTCAATTGAGGACACTGTCGCATTTAAGTGTGTGTGTGTGTGTGGGGGGGGGGGGGGTTCTTTGTATTCATTGGAACATATATATGGGTGCTTGGAGCCTAGTCTGCTGTCCAAATCTCGAGATTTGAGAGCTCGAAGCACTGCTTTTTCTTGATCATATTGGCACTGTGGATTTAATTGGTGAATTGAATGACTTTCGAATTAATGCATGACAACTGGAGTGTGACTAGGACAACCTATTATGATGACTTAGACGTGCAGTAGAATTGTGTAGGGGTTCAGTTTTTCAACTATTTGCTTACTAACTATGACTTGGATTGATCACTTGTTCTTGAGAGTCGTTTATGCATCTAGCTCAGGGAATCAGAATGAGAGATAGAGCATATATGTAGCCATGTGAGATTTGAGCCTGCTCGTTTCCTTCTTGTGCAATAGTTCCATCTTCCATGATGTGTAGCATTCACGTTGTCATTAGCTAAGATGATGGAGGCATAAGATTAGCCCACGACCAAATTGACTGTCCTGGTGTGTCATACCCCCTAGTCAGCCCCTTTGAGCCGTGTCACTTTCTTTCTTTCGGTTTGTAATGGAAAATCACCCTTTTGCATCTCTTAGAAGGTTCCACGAAGTGGTTTTTGCATGATCTCTGCTGTTTCTGCTAAAAATAATGTGAGGGTTAGAGGTAATGCTTAAGAATTGGGCATGTGTTTGAAAAATGTGCAGAGGTGGTGGTTCTCTCAAGAAATGAACAAAAAAAAGAGAAAAGAAAAAAATGAATGAAAACAAAAGAGAGCCACTACCAAAAAGTTGAATCATGCTCATTAATTAGTGTTTCTTAGCAGTCTGGCCTGGAAATACTAACATTATTGTGACCTCCTTTGCTCTTGTGCTCTAAAGAATTTGAGTAATGCAGAATGGCAGAAAGAAAGTAAGTGGGTTGATTGGTTGTGATTGTGTTGGGTTTGGAACTGTGGAACCTTGTGCTATGAATACTTCCACCACCTAAAAGGCCTTTTCCCCATGTCCAATACCCTAGCCAGTCATCTGAACCTGTGTCTAAGACCTCCGGATTAGTTATTGGTGACACCCCATATGTGAACTCTAACATTTAGAGGATGCCTTGATGGTGAAGAGACGTTAGTATTGAGAGAATAAGCATGCGCATTTTTCGCATCATATTGTCCTGACCCCACTGGTTGAGAGTGAGCGATTCATTTTCTCATATTATCTATACTCTTTACCCTGGTGAGGACCTAGATTGCTCGGTCTCAATTCTGATATCTTCAGTTTTGTGCATGAGGTGACTGTCTTGAGTAAGTGGTTGAGTCAAGTCTATGTTGGTTGATGAACAGAAGGGAGGCTCCTCCTTTACTCGATTTTGCTGCACTCGAATGTCCTCTGTGGTGGTTGTCCAGGTTACGGTTGAAGTTGTTCATCTGTTGATGTTTGAAATCCAGTATGATTCCCGTGTTTCGTGCCTATGTGATATGTCCCCAAGGGTTGCATGATTGAGATGTTTCGAGCTTTTTGCTTGGGGACAAGCAAACGGTTAAGTGTGGGGAATTTGATAGCGTCATATTTGCACATGTTTTCATTCTTGTTTCCTGACCATTTTAGCTCGAATTTGTTGTTCCTTGGCCTATTTTACGCTAGGTTGGGTTGTTTTGTCGTATTTCAGGTCCTATCAAGTAAAGAGATGCATAGGCGCAAGTTTCGGGTCATTTGGAGGTCAGTTGGCGACTGAAGATGCAAATTACGGGCAACCCCTGCCCATTTACGGACGCAATTGCTTCTGTCATGCCCGTAAATGCAATGTCGAGCCAAATTCTTGAGAATTCCTATCGCAGAGCAAATTACGGGCAAGAGTCAAAGCAACTACAGTCGTAATTCCTCAAATACTGGCAGTAATTGGGTAATTACGACCGCATTCCGCTCATCCGTGTTAAGTCAAATGTGCGTTTTGGGCGAATTACGGGCAGACCTTGTTTACGACCGTAATTTAGCCCGTATTTCGCCCAGAATCGGGTTTTTGAGGCAGATTCGAGCCAAAGGAGAGGGGATGGACTTTTTGGAGCAAAAAGAGAGTTTTAGAGAGAGAAAGTGCGAAGAACAAACCCTAGGAGCTATTTGGAGTGGATTTCTCACCATTGAAGCCCAGATTGCATCCCCAGGAGTGAAGATCATCATCCCGGAGCAGATTATCCTCATCTTTATGAGTATGACTTCTCTGATTACTGTTTTCCTCTCTCTCTCTATGGAGTAGAACTTTTTCTCACTTGGGTATGAAGAACCCTAGTTTCATGTGTTAGGGATCTTGATTGTAATGACTTGGGATTGTTATACTGTTTGATTTTAATCTATTGATGCATGATTCATTGAGTCAATTGAAGTCTGATCATCTTTTCTTGATTTCTGCTGCAACCTGAGATAGATAGAATCTGATTAGGTTGTTAGAGTTTCATCAATCGGTAGTCAGTGGCGTAGCCAGGATTTCACTTAAGGTGGGTCCGACATAAAAATAAATTTATATAAAATGAATGAAATGGCCTATAACATGTTTCATAGTATGTCGACATATTTTCGTTGAAAGGTGGATAATTCGATAATAAATTAGAAATTAGTAAATTTATAATACATAATTAGGAACACAATTTTATATAAAGTCAAGAGTTATTTATATAATATGCAAGGTTCATGTGTACCACAAAGTTTTCTACAATTTATTTGTAGATAAGTAAAACCAGTAAACATGAGGTAATAGGTTCCAGAGTTACAATTTATTTTTAGATAAGTAAAACCCGTAAACATGAGGTAATAGGTTCAGGAGTTATTAATTGTGTACAAATATTGTTATCTATATAATAATTTAGCAAGGATTGTAAATCCGTAGCAGTGGTTGTACTAACAAATTTAATAGTATGATATTTATGTTGAAACCATGGTTTAATCGCGATTCAACCGTTTTATATTACTAAAAAAGTGTCTACGATTTAAAATCCAATAGAAGGTTTTCTCAATCGAACCACCTATACAATACGATTTTACAAACACTATAATCTTGAGCCAAGGTGGGTCCCGGGACCCACCTTGTTATGAGCTGGCTCCGCCACTGTCGGTAGTGGTAGATTGATTATACGAGAGTTAATCGATTTACTGCTTTGTACTAGAATCCAATTCCAGTAGCGGAGTTCTGTGTTCATAGCCTCGGCTTTCTATCCCGGTGAAGACTAGTCGTCTGCCGGGTAGTTGGACTGAGAGGGCTTGGTCAGCTTAAGAGATTCCAAGCTACTGTCGGATCTTTCGCAGTTTAATCAACGGTTAATCAACCCAGGGTAATTACAACTGTGACCTAACTAAGGAGCTAGGGGGACTCATTGCCGAGTGACTCTTCCTTTGCTTAAGAAAACCGAACCATTTCATGCTTTCTTACTGCTTTTAGTTAAAATCACAATCAGTTGACTTAGTTTGCTAGATAATAGATATTCACGGAGTAGGCAGTAGATCTAGACCCCGGGTCGACAATTAGAGCTTGCCTGTTACTGCATTACCGGACTGCGATTACACTTGGTCGTAGTTTGGTGTTGTGTTTTAGCGTGTCAGGTTTCCAACCATCTTCAAGAAAAAACACCTAAAAAAGTGATTCCATGATTTTATGTTTTTGAGAGTCACTTTATCCACGGATCGTTTTCCTACAATCACTACTTGGCATGATCCCGACTCGGGACTAGAGTTCTCGCCGAAAAAGCTAGGAGGTGCCTTATGAGTTGGATGACCTCGTAAGCTGCTAAATGATCTAGGAAGTCCGCTACTGACGATCAGGGTTGCGTGTTGCTGTAGAGGTCTGGAGAGTTGCATTGGTTTGAGTCCGGTTTGCTTGGGGACCAGCAAACGGGTAAGTGTGGGGGATTTGATGACTCGATATTTGCACATGTTTTCCCCTTTGTTTCTTGATCGTTTAAGCTTGAATTATCACTTCTTTGGCCTCTTTACGCTAGGTTGTGTTCCTTTGTCACATTTCAGTTTCTAGCACATAAAGTGAAGCATATGCGCAAGTTTCAAGTCAATCGGAGATCAATTGGCAACTCCGGGATGACCTAACGAAGAATGAATTTCTACCTCACTTCGAGGACGAGACTACGAGCTTCTGGGATCAAACGACACCTGATTTGGATTCCGAACGAGGGAGAAACGAAGAATCAAAGATAGGGGACCCGGAACTGCAAAACACCCGACCAAAATACCTGACCGGGTATTTTGACCATCTGATAGGTTATTTTTGGCAGAATCAGAAGGTCCCCCTGGTCGCGAACCATAAATACGCGACCGGGTATTTTCCCTTTTGCCTAGAAAAGTGACCGGGAGCATTTTGTTGATACTCGACCAGGTCTTTGGACCGGGTTTCGCGAACACAGGCTGTTAAAAGCCTGTTTTGTGCCTTTTTGGAAGGGGAGAGCTGGGTTTTGGATTCCAAACACCCAAGGGACGAACCAAAGAGAGATAGGGCGATTTGAGGGCAATCTTGGAGTGGAATTGAGGGATTTCTTCACCTTGGAAGCTCGAGGAACAAGCCCGGACTTGAAGACTGATCATCTGAAGATTCTTACTGCAGTCTCTCTCTTCTCTATGGAGTAACTTCCCTTCACTTAGGTTTTGAGGAACCCTAGCCATGTTGTTTGATTGGATGATTATATGAGTACTCTTACTTGATAATCTTGAGTTCATATTCAATCTATGCATGTTTCATGATTCAATTCTGCTTTACTCGAGATTATTGATTCTGCTTTGATCCAATGAGAGAATACCTCATTAGGTCAATAGAGCACCATAGATTGATAGTATTGGATCGATTGCTCTAGTTTAGGGTTGATTCAATGCTTTGTATCGATTGAGAACCTCATTTGATAGAGGGAGTCTAGTTCAGAACGCCTTGATCGGTTGTTCTAGAGAAGGATACTTCCCACTAGGCAATTGACTCAAGAGGGCCTTGTTCCTTTAGTCGAGACTCAAGGTCTAGTTAAGGATTCTCTGCATTGTGAATGAAGGTGAAACAGATTAAAGATCATCAATCATTAATCTGGCTAGTGGCTAGGGGGAATCATACCTAAGTGAGTTCCCAACATGTAATTAGATTAACTTTTACTGTAGTTTGCTAGAGTAGTTTTAGTTGTTCTATCTTAATCTGGTTTGCTAGATAATGAACTGAAGCTGAGTAATAGTAACTCTCGAGACCCGTCGATTCGATATTTATTACTTGAGCCACTATATTGCAGTCCCTTTCATTGGTTACACTCGGCCTTTGTTAGGAATTGTGTCATAGCGAGTTATGAAGCCTTCTAAATTAGTGTGAAAACCATTTCTCTTTGCAAGTACTTTATCTTTAGATCTTCTTCTTCACCAAAACCAACCGCTAGATAATGTTACAAACAATCAAAGTAGGGGTACATGAACTGGCCCAGGTCGATATTTAAATATACTTGTCCTGTACCGCACCCGATTAAGGTTTATACTTGGGCCTTAATCGGGAGTTTCTGAGTGGTGCATTCGGGTTGAGTCAAGTTTTGGGCGCCATTTCCGGGGAACCAACGGTTCATTATTTTGAAAAGATTGTTTGGTTTTAATCTACCTTTTAATTTTCGTTCCGTGTGTGTGCGAATCTTGCTTGTGCTAGACGTGTTGTGGTTCTTTTGAGTGTATGTAGGGAGGTGTATGACCCGGAGTAATCCAACATCTTTGGTGCCACTAGACGAGGATCGCAACCGCAAACTCCGACACTTGGCTCGTGAGAAGGAACTAGCGAAGGAAAGAAGAAGGATAGAAGAGGAAGTTGTAGTTGAGGAAGGGGTTGATTTCGAAGAGAAAGGAAGTATAGCTGAGATGGCGGCTAATCAACCCGCTCAAGGAGTAGTCGCGGAGGAGCAACCGAGGACCATGGGCTATTACATGGCTCCAAGGCCGGCGGATATTCAACCCGCCATTCAACATCCACCCGTGGCCGCCAACAATTTTGAGATCAAGCCCACCCTTGTCACCATGATTCAAAACAATGCCCTATTCCATGGGCTTAGCCATGAGTCTCCAAGGGAGCATGTTCAAAAATTCATTGAGAATGCGGGGAGCTTGAAGATCAATGGTGTCCCCGAGGATGCTTTGAAGTTGAGGCTATTCCCCTACTCTCTTGCGGGGAATGCGTCTCAGTGGCTCAACAATAGAACAGCTCTCTCGATCACTTCGTGGGATGATATGCTCAAAAAGTTTATGACTCGGTATTGCACACCTTCTAAGACAGTGGAGTGGCGCAAAAAGATCACCCATTTTGAGTAAGAGGAAGATGAGATGTTGGGGGATGCTTGGGAAAGCTACTCCGATTACTTCTTCCAATGCCCACATCATGGATTCGAGGAACAATTCCGGATTGAGACCGTCTATGGCGGTCTCCACCAAGACGACAAGATCCTCATTGACTCCTTATGTCAAGGGAAATTGATAAACATGACTTCAATCCAAGTAACCGAGTTTCTCGAAGACATGGCAAGTAAAGGGTATGATTTGGGCTTGACAAGAAGTGGAAAGAGAAGTACGTCAAGGGGGAGTGCAAAGTGTAGGAGCGAGTCCCACGCTTGAAGCCAAGATTGATCGGTTGATTGGGGCACTCCTAGAGGACAAGAAGCATGGGAAGAGGCTAGTGATGGCATGTGATTCGTGCTCAAGTACCAACCACGAGATTTCGGATTTTCAAATGATGAAGGAATCGAGCACCGCCGAGGAGCAAGTGAGTTTCATTGCCAATGCTAGTGGGAACAACCCCTATAGCAATACTTACAACCCGGGGTGGCGAAATCATCCAAATTTCTCTTGGTCATCTCCGACCAATCCAAGACCCCCCGTTTCCAAGGACCAACGAGAAATTACCAACCAAGGCCTACTTTCATTCAACAAAGGCCAAAATTCCAATGCTCGAACTTCCAACAACCGCTTCAAGCTCAAGGAGGTCAAGGGTTCCAACAACCCGATAAGTTTGCAAAACTTGAAAACCTTGTGACCACCTTTGTGGACACGAGCACTCAAAAGTTCGAGAAGATTGAGAAATTTATGGATGAGGCAACAACTAAGTTTACCTCGGTTGAGGCAGGATTAAGGAGCCATCAAGCAAGCCTTGAATTCTTGGAAGTGCAAGTTGGCAATCTTGCCGTTGCCGGGATCCTCACCGAGAAGCAAAGTTGAGCCCTACCCTCTCAAACCATTGTTAACTCTAAAGACCAAAATGTCGGGTGCAATGCAGTTCTCTTGAGGAGTGGGAAGGTTACCCCGGAGGTTGTTCCTAAGGAAGGGAACGAAGAAGAGAAGACCCCTACATCGGCCAATAATCCCGAAGAATTGGGAGAAAAGGAAGAAGAGCCTAAGAAGGCATTGCCGACGCCACCACAAGTGGCTGAGTACAAGCCTCCTCTTCCTTTCCCCACAAGAATGCACAAGGACCGATTGGAGGCGGAGTGTGGAGTATTCATGTAGATGCTCAGGAAACTACGCATCACCATTCAGAGGTGGTCCAAATACCTCAAGTGGCTTCTCGCCAAGAAGCCAAAATATGAAGACCTCGCCAATGTCAACTTGGGCGAGGAGTGCTCCACCTTTATCCTCAACAAGTTTCATAAAAAGAAACCGGATCCATGTAGTTTCACTATCCCCCTTTGCATCAGAAATCATCATATAGAAACTCCTTGGCAGACTTTGGAGCAAGCAATAATGTGATGCCTTACAAGCTTTTTAAGAAGTTTCATTTGGGTGAATTGAATCCCACTAGGCTTAGTGTCACATTGGTCGATCGCTCTGTCATTAGTCCTAGGGGTATTGTGGAGGACGTCCTCGACATCAGTGAAGATGCGGATATGACACTCATACTAGGACGCCCTTCCTTGCCACCGCCAAGGCTTTAATCGATGATAATGAGGGAACTTTGGTGTTGAGAGGTGGGGAGGTTATGCGAAAGAAATTAAATAAAATAAAAGTAACAACTACGTACTAGATCCTGAATTCGACCATGAAAATATTTAAAAATAAAGTATCCCAAATTTTACAATTAAAATAACATGTTAAATATTCAAAAAAAATCCCCTAAAAATAGACCTGCCAAAGAAACTAAACAGAATGACTTTGAAAAAGCTATGAAAATGGCTCTGAGGAAGTAATTAAATAAAACTAAACTGACAACTACATACCAAAGCCTAAATCCGAAGCCACTGCGCTACTTTAAACCTTTACTGGACTTCTTCACTTTTGTTTTTATTTTAAGAGGGACTATGGCTCATCGTCAATATGTGTCAGTTATGTAGCAAACGAAGAATGAAGTTTTCCCTTAACACACCCTCCCCAAATAAAAAGAAATAAATAAATAGCATCCACTCTCGGTGGCTTCATGCCCTAAAGCATGATAGATATGCAACGTCAAGCTAGTAACGTTAAACTAGCGCTTGTTGGGAGGCAACTCAATGACAATTTGTTTTCTTTTCCTTATTTTTCTCTTTTTGTGTGTGTGTGAAGAGTTCAAGTGTTGAATTTGGGGTATCACCGTACCAAGTCTTTATGTTTTCGTGTTTTGGGATGTGGTGTAATCGGATTAAGGGCACTTTGGAGTAGATTGGGTGGGGGAAATCTTTTTTCCACTTGATGTGAAACTGACAGTTATTTCCACGTATTGTGTATTTCCACGTATTGTGTAGCAATGATTCACAAATCAACTATCAACCATAGTTCAGTGAAATCACAAGCAATAAATGCATTTTAAAGTTCATAATCTACCCAAGGTCATTAGTAGTAGCAATGATTTATAGTACCCAGTCTAGCAAATCACGAGCAGAGGCAGTAATTTGCAATCGCAAAAACTAACAATTTGGAGTATGTTAATTAAATTTCCATTTCAGAAAACCTTTCTTTTCTAACTTCAAGAGTATCTAGAGCTAGATCTAAAACCACAGATCAAATCCACCAATAATTAAAATTCCAGAACAAACGCACACAACCATGTTTTTAGTATTCAAGTTCACAAATCATTTAGTCTATAGCCATATAATCCATTTTTTTAAGTTAAATTTCTCAAGAGTCTTACTAGACCTCACCTAAACCTCTTTGCTACCAAAACCTGCAATAAATCAAGATCGATAGTCAGAGTCTTGACTATCCTTCAAGTTAAACACAAAAAAAAAACTCAGAAAACAAACTTACCCAAGTCGCCTTTGAGTCTCTAGCGATTGATGTTTTTTTTTCGCCACTGCCGGTGAAAACACCCTCGCCATCGGCGACCCGCTGTTATCGCGTAACGGATCCAAAACGAAGTAGAAAACACAAAATTAAAATACAAAGAGGAAAAACATCAGAACCCAGTTTTTTTAACCAAACTCAAAAGAAACCACATGCAATAAAAAATCTGAAAGAGATCGAAACCCTACCCGATCCGACTGAAATTTTAGCCATTTTCTCTTGTAATTCGGTGACGGTGAGTCTTCTGTCTCCACTGCCGCCGGCGGGGAACAGATTCGACGACGAACCCCTTTTCTTCTTCCTCGTCCAAAACCAAAACCCAAAAGAAAATTGTAAAAATATCGTTTTTGAACCGTAAAACAGGGGAAAAACACACATGCAAGCTCGGAGGATGGCATAGCCTTAAAGTAAAGATGTTAAGGGCGAGGTTCAAACGCGTTACCTTGATCGTGGTCTTATGGTCGATTAGGATTTGTAGGATCAGGGTTTAAATGTCGGAGATAAGAGATGACAGCGAGGATATGAGGTGGCTCCTCTCGTTTTCTTTCTCGTTTAAGAGGCGAGGAAGGGGGTCGGATACTATGCTAACCCCTAAAGGGGTAGTGGTTTTTGACACCCTCCTCTTGATTGGTCATTTTTCCATTTAATCATTTGATAAGTTGTATTAATGAAAGTTGCTTTTTACTTTATTTATTGTAATCTTGTAAATTGGGAAAGCCTTAATTGTGATAATAATTATGAATGGGGAAGGAGAAAAACGTTGGAGGAGGAAAGTGCCTTTTCAACTCCTATATTTCCGATATTCCCTCCCGAAAAAATAGCAACCCATCCCTCTCCTCTACAGAAATCGATGGTGGGCGGAAACCATCGAGTTGCTTGCCGACTGTGGGATCGCCTTCGACCTGCCTGGTGGGTTGCTCTTTGCCGAAGTACGAGACACAGGGGAAGAAGAATAACATGAGGGCGGCAGCGAAGATGAAGAAGAACGTGAAGAAGAACACCTAGGGGGTTTCTCGTCGGCGGAGAACCCGTCGGAGATGAAGAAGAACGTGAAGAAGAACACCTGGGGTCCTGTGATCGCCTCTGACCTACCGAGTGGGTTGCTCGCCGTCGGAGGACAAGACGCAAGGTTATCGCCGGAGATCAAACAGACGAAGTGATCGAACTCTCCTCCCGAACTCAGGAGGCACCAATGGACTGGTACGTGTACCAGTGGAGTGGTACGTGTACCAGTGGAGTGATACTAGTAACCATATGTTCTGTTTAGGCTTAAAAAAAATTGTGAACACAGTTTTTGGCTACTAATATAGTGGTATAAGTATGAGTATTGGTATATTGAGGACAGTCTTGATTAGTACCAGTTCACTGGTATAAGTACCAATATAGTGGTATAAGTACCAGTTAATTGATATGTATACCAGTCTAGTGGTATAATACAAGTTCAGTAGTATATATGTACCACTGAAGTATTATGATTACCGCTGAAGTTGTGCGAAGACCATTTCTATTCCATTACTCGTCGGCAAAGATATTTCCATGAAATTGAAAGAAGTTAACCAATAATACGACAAAGAAAAATAATAAAATCAATTCCAAACTTCAAAAGCGGTGGAGACCACAATATTTCCATGACGATGACACTGCCGTGAATATGTACCACTCCACTGGTACACGTACCACTCCACTGGTACATGTACCAGTCCATGGGTGCATTTCCTCTGCCGCCTAGTGGTACGGTGTAATTAAAGTATAAAACTGAAACGGTGAAATTAAAAAAGGTAGCTGAAACAGTGAAATTAAAAAAGGTAAGAGGGAATGAATAATTATGAGTGGAGGAACCCACTATTTACTTCCTTCTCTCTGCATAATTAATATGACAATTAATTCTTTCTCTATCCATATTTATTTGGGACAGCCATTAATACTTGTCTAATAATTAAGTATAAAACTGACCAATCAAAAGGAGGGTGTCGAAAATCACTACCCCTTTAGGGGTAGTCACGCTAACCGAACCCGCGAGGAAGAAAAGAGAAGAGAGAGATGGTGGCGGTAATGAAGAGGCGGCTAGGTTTAGTCTCCTCTTCTCTAGAAAAGAAGAAGAGAGATGGCCGAGGAACGAGAGAGGCGAGAGGTGAGATGAGAGCGGCGACGGCCGAGGAATCAGAGGAGGTGAGAGAGAGGCGACGCTTAGCTAGGGTTTCTGGGTTCTTTCTTTTGAAGAACAGAGGAAAAACGAGAGAGAGAGAGAGAGAGAGAGAGAGAGAGAGAGAGAGAGAGAGAGAGAGAGAGAGAGAGAGAGAGAGGGAGGGAAGTGAGAAGCGGCCGCCGTTTAGATCTTTTAGGGTTAGGGTTTGATTTTCTGGCTTAAGAGGGGTTATATAACTCAACAATTAAAAAGACCATATTGCCCCTAGGGTTTCTTGCCATTTACACGGCCTTGCCGCCACATATTTGGGAAGTTACAAAACTACTCTTCCCCTTTCTCTGAAATAAAATGGCGGATCAAAAAATGCTGGTTAGTGGGTTTCGAATCATGGTTCGGTGGAGCGAGTGCGTTTAGAGACTGCCAATTTACCTAGTTGGGCTACTGGCCCATCATTCTTAATTATAATCATCCCGCTTGGTTTTATTGTGTTTAAAGTTCTTAATGCGAAATGTTGAATGCGGATTAAGTTTATCTTGTTTCTTTTCTAATACGTCAAAATACATCCTAATAACTAAAGTCCTTGCAATAACCAATGTAAATTTTAATAAATTATATTACAAGAACTACCTTCAGTAGAACGTGGTAAAAATTATGATTAAACCTATTAAAGTTAATAAAGTTATAATACGTGATTTACTTCAGCGGGACGTGAAAAAATTACACCCAAAACGATTAAAGTCAAGACCCACGATCGGCGGAACGTGGTTAAGATTACATTTTAAATCATCAAAGTTACTAACGAACTACGTGGACTTTGATCCCGTCTAACGGGTACGTAGGCAACCGATAAGGTTCGAGTCCAACTAACCAATTAACTTTATCTTTTAAGTTTTACGTCAGTGGGCGTACCCGAAAGCAAGCATGACATCATTATGAACATAAAGTCCCAAAGTATGGAAAAATTAAATTATAATTAATACGATTTAATTTCTTTAGTGGTCTAGTAAGGCCCTAAAAATATCTAAAATATTTAATCATGAACCAAACATCCAATGACGCATTAGTTAAGTCATAAGCCATATATTAATAATCCAGTGGAATTTTAAAATACACAATAATTACAAAAAAATACACCCAACTCGTATAAAAACTTATCAACTTAAGTAGTACCGATTTAGAGTGTTGTGGGGTGTGATTTCACTTCCCCGCAGGTAACCGTACTCCCGAAACCGAATCGCTTAATCGCAGACCATATCTCAAGTTCTGACCCTTAGGTTAGAGCCGGCCGATGAGTATTCGATTCACTTCAAGTAAGATGGATGGCGACTCCCAAAATGCCAACGCGACCCCGACGGACCCCCGGAGGAACGGTTGCGACAGTAAGAGTTCTTCAATCTGAAATTTTATTGTGTTTATGGTTTCCTAGATATGGATTTTTATTTAGTTTGTTTATGTATGATGATCGTGTTTATCAACCATATGCAAAAAAAAAAAAAAAGAATACGAAAGCATGGGAGAAAATTGTAATAGACTATCAATTGATAAGAGAAAGCATGGGAGAAAATTGTAATAAACTATCAATTGATAAGAAAAAGTAAATAGATGCTCAATCTAAAGAAGCTTAATGCCGAATTTGAACTACTATGAGCAGATTTTATTTTAAGTAAATAGAGTCCTTGAATATAAAGGGGCTCGTAAAGTGAATCTCTTGAATATAAATAGATAATCTGATGGATGATTATAACGGTACCACGATAGAGTGGAGATTATGCTAAGTGACGTGAAATTTACCATGAATCATGGAAGCAGAGTTAAAATACCAACCTTATTAAGATTTTTGCTCCGAGAACGCTTCCTTGATGCTGCTTCGATCCAATTCCTCGACTCAGCTTGTTGTAATGAAAAGATTAGAGTGTTTTTTAGAATTTTTTGTATGTTTGTTTTTCACAATTCGCCCCCCCCCCCCCCCCCCAACGCAGAGCCCAAAGAGATCATTTATAGCAAGAATTGCGCCATGTGTCATGTTGTGATTGATGATGAGTATGACATGCTTCTCTCTGATTGGTTGATCCTCAAGGCTTCATCTGAAGCCTCCATCTTGCTTAGTCAGTTCTGACTGGTAAGGACAGGTGTTGGATAAGATTGAACCAAGTTTGGGCTAGTCCCTCCAGCTTCAACTTATTGGCCAAATTGGGCCTGGAGTGCTCTTCTTCGTCAGGGCTTGAAATGGGCTTGGACGGATTTGAATTTCGGGCTAGCTCTGGGCTTGATCTGTCTTTGAACTGTGGACTGAAACTGGGCTGATTTTCATTTCTTCTTTGTTTTGCGGGCTGCTGATCTGGGCTTCCTTGTGATGGGCCAAGTTTGGATACAAATCAAAACTTAGTCCATTGTATTAGGGATTGTTGAGTAGTGTATGCAAATCCAATTTTTGTAGTGTCGTTAAACGTTTGTAATAGACTTCAAATTTTTTAACGAATTCTTTCCGTCCTTGGCTTCCAACATTGAATAAATCTTCTCATTGATCAAATCCTCTAATACGAAAGCCCAAACTGTGATACTTCTCAATTCTCAACTTGTTCGTTGTTTGCAGATAATTCCAAACACTCTGCACTTTAGATCGTTGAAAAAGTTCAACATCTAAGAGGTCGAAATCCTGAAAAAATGTGGTGACTACAGTTCTCATGTGTGCTTGAATGAATGGATGTCTTGACTTGGTTACTTCTTGATTACAATAGCCATGCATTGATTTTTCTGAATTGGAATAGATTATTGGGTGGCTAGGTAGCCATGTGAGTTTTGTGTCGATCGTCATTTTCATGTGTGATAGATCCCTCTCGCCATGGTGTGTAACATTCACCATTGTCACTAGTGAGTATGATGGAAGCATAGGATTAGTCCACGCCCAAAAGTTGATTGTCCTGAAACATTTTATCCCCTAGTCAACCCCTTTGAGTCGTGCGACTTTGGGGTCGTTCTAATGCTAGGAGCTTCGTGCTTGTTGAGCTTAATGGTGAATAAAAAAGAACGACTGATGACTTATATACACATGTTTTTGTCCACCATTCTTATACCGTTGGAGTCTTATTTCTCGTGTTTTAGGCCGATTTCACTCTAGGTTGTTCTTGTTTGTGATATTTCAGGTCCTAGTACGTGAATGAAAGCTTGGGAACGAGTTCGGGGTCGATTGGACGAAGATTGGACATTTGGCGAGAAGCTGAGGAAGTCACACGGGCACGCCTAAAATCCCACACGACCGTGTGACTTGGCCGTGTGGCACCAAATTGCACGGGCAAGCCACACTGGCTGTGTAGGGGGCCCCTTGTGGCCGTGTGGAAAGTCCAGGGAGCTCACACGGGCAGCCTGGGAATCCACACGGCCGTGTGGCCCTGGCCGTGCAGCATGCCTGGAAGCCCACTAATCGAAACGCCGCATTTGAACTTCCACACGAGCATCTGGGTATTCCACACGGCCGTGTGGCCTGGCCGTGCGGTCGAGAATTTCTGGATTTTAACCCAATTTCCAGCCAAAGGAGGGGGGTTTCGAGTTGGAGAGAGAAAAAGCGATACCTAGAGAGAGAAAGTGACGAACCTGATTCTGCAAGTGTCTTTGATCGACCTTCGTCACCATTGGAGCCTGGCTTGAGCTTGGAGAAGAGCTGATTGAGTGCCAGAAGCAGATTCTCATCCTTCACAGCATGGTTTCCGTATCTGAGCTAGATTTCCCATCTCTCTCTATGGAGTAACTTTCTTATTCACCTGGGTATGAAGAACCCTAGATTTGTATGTTAGGTCTGATTGTATGAACCCAAATACAGATTCTATGATTTGATTATATTCAATTGAGGTTTGAATTGTTGAATGGCATTAATCCTGATCAAATTCCTGTAGTTTCTTCTTTAACCTAGAAAGAGAATATCTGCCTAGGTTGATAGAGCATCCTTGATTGAAGGTAGTGAATTGGCGACTTTAGTCGAGGATTCAATTCACTATTCTGTACCGAATTTACTTCGGTAGTGGAGGTTTGGTTCGTTAGGGCCTCAATCTGTTTACTCCGGTGGAGGTTAGTCGCCCGATGGGGACTCAGATTGAGAGGGTTTGGAGACCTTTAGTCGAGACTACAGACTGTTTAAGAACCTCCCGCAGTATAACTATCATTGGAATTGAACTTGGTAACTTACAATCCGGCTTAACTGCAGTCTAGGGGGGAACCATATCCGGGTGACCTCTCTCGACTTGAAAACAACCATTTTACTTGCTTTGCTTGTATGGACCTTCACTAAAGTTTCACCACTAAATAATAATAACTCACGGAGTAGTCATCACACTTAGGACCCGGGTAGACATTAAAACCCAAACACGCTATACTACGCTTTAGGAGGTGGTTACACTTGGCCATTTTCTAGAGTGACGGTAGGAGCGAGTCAAGTTTTTGGCGCCGTTGCCGGGGAACGGCTAGGTTGTTGAAGAAACGTGATTTTTGTTAATTTAGCTTTTCTTTTTAGCATTGTTTGCTTTGTCACACTTGTGCCTTCACGGGTTTGCTGTTTGACTGTGTGCAGGTAGTTCATGACTCGTAGCCAGTCAGGAGGTTTACTGTCGTTGGATTCAAACTTGAATGCACCTGTCGCCAACTTAGGAGACAACAGCGAGCTAGACTGGCTACGGAGGAGCGCATAGATGGCCACTTGAGCAGCAATTTCGAGGACGAGTACGAGATGGAAGGAGAACATAACCAGCCCTAGGGGATACCTCTCCAGGTTCCCCCGGTGAATCAGATCTTGGGGCACAACCCCATACCCCAGGCAGATGGGGTTCATCATCAACCACCGCCGCCGGGTCCCACCTTGGAGTACTACTACACTCCAAGGGTCTCTGATATCCGCCCTGTCATCCTCTATCCGCCCATCCCAGCGAACAACTTCGAGATCAAGCCATGCTCGATTCAACTCATTACATCCTCTATCCAGTTTCATGGCTTGAAGGATGAGGAGGCAAGGGTGCATCTTTTCCGTTTCCTGTAGCTGACGAACGGGTTCAAGATGAACGGTGTACCCGATGATGCGATCCGCCTTCACCTCTTTCCCCATTCTCTGGCGGGGCATGCTAAGCGGTGGTTGGAGACCCAGCCCCCATTGTCCATCACTTCTTGGGATGATCTGGCCGACAAGTTCGTGCACAGGTACTATCCATCATCGAAGACCATAGTGATCCAGCGGGAGATCACTCACTTCCGCCAAGAGCCAGATGAGTCACTTCGTGATG
Source organism: Linum tenue (assembly GCA_946122785.1). Lineage (NCBI taxonomy): Eukaryota > Viridiplantae > Streptophyta > Magnoliopsida > Malpighiales > Linaceae > Linum > Linum tenue. Next base: position 35,023,681 of record CAMGYJ010000003.1, read on the forward strand.
CATGGGAGCGGTACTCGGGATTTTTCTGGCAGTGTCCCCATCATGGCTTCAGTGATGCATTCACCGTGGGGAACTTCTACAGTGCTCTATCTCCGGAAAGCCAAAGGGTGATTGAGTCTCTATGCCCGGGGGGGATATTCTTACTAAGACTCCACCCGAACTGAACCAGATGATCAGCACCTTGGCTGCCAGAGATCATTCCTGGGGGCAGAGCACCAGAGGCAGGAATTCCCAGGATCGTGGTGTGCACGCCATGGAGGCCAGGTCCGGGCTAGAGCGGGAGGTGGCCGAGTTGGTGCAGACATTGAAGCAGCCCAACAGTCTTATTCCGAGCAGAGGTTTGGTTGTACCTCCAGTAGCTCAATGTTAGTGGTGTGAGAGTTCGAATCATCGGGTGGAGGACTACCAAGCTATGCGGGAGTCTTTTACACCCCAAGAGCAGTTGGACTTCATCGCCAATGCTCGGCGCCTTGACCCATACAGCAATACATACAATGAGGGGTGGCCCCAGCATCCCAACTTCGCTTGGAAGAGCAACACCACTAAACCACCTGGTTTCCCAGCACCAACAGGTGGTTTTCAGCAGAGGCAGCCTTTCCAGGCTAGACAGGGGCCAGTTCCACAGCAGCAGCCAATGCAGTCAAAAGCGCGATTCTACCTAAAAGCGGAAAAGGGGTAAAATCGAAAAGCGGCGAATCAAAGCGTAAAAGCGTAAGTTTTTTATGCATCGTGTATAATAGTTAAAAATCTGTTAAGTACCACATGTATTATGCAAAATATGAGTGCATGGAGTTTAGACAAGTGAATAAATACATGCAATTCATGTCCAAATTAAAGCAAATTCATAACATCTTAACAATAAGTTCATAAACATAAACTGTAACCCACAAACGAGTTAATAACCAAATTCTCACAACATTAGCTTCACATTCTGCCCTTGGTTTCTCAAAGGTTCAATTAGAAACACCACATATACATAATTTAGCAGTAGCATAAGTAGGTAAACCAGTAGGTTATACGCCTATTGGAAATTATAAGTAGTTTCCTTCATTTTGCTGGGTTGGTTTAAATTATTGAGAATGTGTGAGTTGTAATTTAGCTAGAAATACCTGCTAGGTTATATGTTCAGGGTGGACTAAGAGTTGAGAAGGGGAAGCATTTACCCACCATTTAGGAGTCATAGGTGAAGTGGCGACAGGGTATGACAAGATAGAGACATAAACTAACATGGTGTAGCGCCAGCGAGTGGCGATAGGCGACGACGAGTGCGACGGGTGCTGCCGCGTTGGAGCTATCGAGTGCGACGGGCTAGAGCTTCGCTGGAAGGTGGCGACGACGGTTGCGGACTTGCAGCGGCAGCGAATACTTCACTGGAAGGCCGGCTGCGCGGCGGCGCAGAGTGTGCTGGAGTGCTGGAGATGGAGGATGAGGGATTGCGGAAGAGTTTGGCAACCTCAGCCTAATATCCACCCCCTTTCACCCTTTTTTTTTTGTCCGAAGTGATCAAAATGGCGTCGTTTTTGTTTGGCGGAGACAATTTTCTCCTTTGCTTGGAATCGGATAAAAACAGTATGAAAGCGCGCTTTTATCCGATTTTAACGATTCTACTAACGCTTTTGACTGATTTTGAGTAAAGTACGATTTTATTAGTGATTTGAAACGTTTTCCTACCCTAGAAACGTAAAATCGTACGATTTTACTCTTTAAAGCGCGATTTTGACTACACTGGCAGCAGCCTTACCAGCCTAGGCAGGGGCAACCATTCAAGCAGCCCCAGCGTCAGTATGCCCAGCCTCCAGCAGCTACAGCTCCCGATAATCAGATGACGGAGCTGAAAAATATTTTGCAAGTATTAATGACCACCAACCAGGCGAATTTCATGAGGATGGACCAGAACATAGCCTCACTGGAGGCAGGCCAGAGGAACCAAGGTGCCATTTTGCAAGATCTACAGAATCAGATTGGTGGCATAGCTCGCCAAAATACTACCAGGGCACCAGGGAACTCTGCCTGCCACCACCATTCCGAACCCTCGTGAGGCTCACCAGCACCAGCAGCTGGATGCCATCACTACTAGGAGTGGCAAGACCATATCTGCTGCTCCTGCCCAGGCCAGGCAGGACGAGCCACTACCTGCTTCAACACTTCCAGCCAAATATGCAGAAGCGGGGATGGACAAAGAAGCACCTGCTCCCAAGCCACAGCCAGTGGTTAAGGAGCATGTACCCCAGCTTTCCTTCCCCACTCGCCTACACAAAGACAGGCTGGAGACTGAGTTTGCCAAGTTCATTGCAATGTTGAAGCAGGTCAACATCAGCATGCCGTTCGTGGAGGCATTTTCGAAGATGCCCAAGTACGCCAAGTTCATGAAAGACCTCCTCACCAACAAGAAGAAACTTGGGGATCTTTCGACAGTGATGCTAAGCGAGGAGTGTTCTGCTATCCTGCATAACAAGCTGCCCGAGAAGAGTAAAGACCCAGGGAGTTTCACTATCCCTCTTGTTATTGGCAGCATGCATGTAGGAAAGTCCTTGGCGGATCTAGGCGCTAGCATAAATGTCATGCCCTACAAATTGTTTAAAAAGCTAGACCTAGGTGAACCTAGAGCTACTAGGATGAGCATTCGTTAGCTTATCGTTCCATTGTGCATCCTAGGGGTATCATAGAGGATCTGCTTGTTAATGTAGGTGCATTCACATATCCTGTTGACTTTGTTATTCTGGATATAAATGAGGATGTGGATGTACATTTTATTTTGGGTAGACCGTTTCTCGCCACCGCCAAAGCGCTTATAGATGTGCATAGTGGTAAATTGATTCTGTGTGCTGGTGATGAACAAGCTACTTTTTCTGTGTCTAAGAACGGGAAACACTCCCATTTGCATGATGACTTAGATTACTGTGATGTGCTTGCTGATTTTGAGACGACACTCTCTATAATGAGTGCGGGTACTAACGATGCTCTTGAGCGTTGTATTTTGCTAGGTGAGCAGGCATCGCAGGAACCGCAGCTGGTGGAGCAGTTGGCCGCACTAGAGAGTGGCACATTCCTGGAGGGCGACCGGCTATTCAAACCGATCTCATCTTCACCCTACATCACTACCTCCCTAGAGGAACCACCAGAGCTGGAGCTAAAGCCCCTCCCTCCTCATTTGGATGATGCATTTCTCCGGGAGGGGAATAAGCTTCCAGTGATCATCACCTCGACCCTCACCCCCGAGCAGAAGGTCAGACTGGTGGCCTTGCTGAAGCAGTACGAGCGAGCTCTAGCGCGGAAGATCACAGATATCCGGGGGATCAAGCCCTCCTTCTGCTCCCACCGAATATTGCTCGAGGATGAGATGCAGCCAGTGAAACAGCCGCAGAGAAGACTGACACCGAACTTGGAGGCCATGGTTCACGCAGAGATAGTGAAGCTGATGGACGCGGGGATCATCTTCGCCATTTCAGACAGCGAGTGGGTCAGTCCCACCTAGGTGGTAGCCAAAAAGGGTGGAATGACTGTGGTGCCTAACGAGAGGAATGAGCTCATCCCGATGCGTACGGTGACTGGGTACCGTGTCTACATTGATTACCGGCCTCTCAACGACGCCACTCGAAAGGACCACTTCCCGCTGCCATTCATTGATCAGATGCTGGAGAGACTGGCGGGGCACGAGTTATATTGTTTCCTGAATGGGCCCCATTGCACCGGAGGACCAGGCGAAGACCACTTTCACCTGCGCCTTCGGCACATTTGCCTACCGGAGGATCCCATTCGGGCTATGCAATGCCCCTGCCACTTTTCAGCGATGCATGCTCGCCATCTTTGACCGCCTGGTCGGCGAGATTATGGAGGTGTTTATGGATGATTTCTCGGTTTATGGAGACTCATTCTCTCACTGTCTCCACAACCTGGAACTCGTCCTTAAACGGTGTGAAGAAACGAACCTGGCACTGAGTTGGGAGAAGTGTCACTTCATGGTTCGCGAAGGCATAGTTCTGGGGCATAAGATCTCCAAGAGGGGGATTGAGGTGGACAGAGCGAAGATTGAGACTATCAGCAAGCTGCCTCCTCCTACATCTGTTAAGGGATCCAGAGTTTTTTAGGTCCTGCAGGGTTCTACAGGCGGTTCATCAAGGATTTTTCGAAGATCGCCCTACCCCTGACTAAGCTCCTTGAGAAGGATGCCCCCTTCCAGTACATTGGTGCATGTACCGCGGCATTCACGACCTTGAAGGAGAAGCTCACCCAAGCTCTTATCATGGTTGTTCCTGACTTGTCCCTACCATTTGAGCTGATGTGCGATGCCAGTGACTTTGCTGTTGGAGCTGTCTTGGGGCAGAGGCGAGATCAACACTTTCGACCTGTCTACTACGCCTCGAAGACCCTAAATGATGCTCAGGAGAACTACACCACCACGGAGAAGGAGCTGCTGGCGGTGGTGTTTGCCTTCGACAAGTTTCGCCCTTATCTGGTCCTGTCCCATGTGACCGTGTACACAGATCACTCCGCGATTCGATACCTGATGATCAAGGCCGATGCCAAGCCTAGGATCATACGATGGATATTACTATTGCAGGAGTTTGACATCGAGATTCGGGACAAGAAGGGAGCTGAAAATGTTGCAGCCGATCACCTCTCCCGGTTGGACGCACCTCCTGCGGACAACCTCGAGGAGGAGATCAATGACTCCTTCCCAGATGAGAGACTGATGATGATGAGCCTGGTGGAGAGTGTCACCCCTTGGTACTCCGATTTTGCGAATTATCTGGTGGGCCAGCAGTTGCCTAAGGGGATGACAACTCACACCAAGAGGAAATTCTTCTCCGACCTGAAGCATTGCTTCTGGGATGACCCTCATCTTTTCAGGATCGGAGCAGGTATTGAGCGCAAAATGCAGATGCTGGAGCTGGAAGAATGGCGTTATCACGCCTATGAGAACACCAAGCTGTACAAGGAGCGCACTAAGCGCCTGCACGATGCACGGTTGCGGGGTCCAAAAGAGTTTCAGGTTGGTGATCCAGTTCTCCTTTATAACTCTCGCCTGAAGATTTTTCCCGGAAAGCTCCGTTCCCAGTGGTCTGGACCGTTCACGGTCACACAGGTGTTCCCGTATGGCACGATTGAAATTTCCAACCCGCAAACTGAATCGTTTAAAGTGAATGGCCATCGTCTCAAGCTCTACTTGGGGGACGAGGTCGAACGTGCAGAGTTGGTAGTGGAACTCGCGGACCCTTAGTTCCGCCATGGGCGTCCAGCTAAAGACGGTAAAGAAGCGCTTGTGGGGAGGCAACCCCACCACGGATTTCATTTATTTCTTTTGTTTTGGGTCGGATTGCAAACTGGTTTGGTTTTGGTTTGTTTTCTTTTGTTTTGGATGATGTAATATTGGGCTGACCATTGGACCTAAAGTATTGTGTTTGAGTTCTTCTGTTCCCTTTAGCTGTGCCTGTGTCCCTGACTGGTCCCCTCTCCAGTCCTTTTCACTCAGGCTGGTCCCCTTCCAGTCTCCTACAGTCCGTGCACACCGGTAACATCATTCCCCTTATCCTTCCCTCTTCTCCATTGAGGGCCATGTCGAACATAAGTGTGTGGGGGGGGGGATGTTTCTCTTTTGACTACATTAGATATGTTTGTGTGCTTGGAGCCTAGTCCACTGTCCAAATTATTAAATTTGAGGGCTCCAAGTATGTGTTTCCTTTCAAATTGCCTGCTCAGTATGCTTTGAATTGACAGTCACTATAGTAATGTGCAACCTAGGGAGGTAGTGAAGCACTATGGAGGATGTTGAAGTATAAGATTTCTCCTATCTAGCTCTCTGATGTGCCGGTTGATTTTGTGAATTAGTGGAGTTAAGACCATTGAATTCATGTGGTAATGGTGACTCTGTTTGAATTATGTTGTGGACTCGTATATCGAACAGGGTGCTCATGTGGGAAATGGAAAGCAGTTGGTCCTCCATGTCGAAATTATTGAAATCTTAAACATGGGGTAAGCCTAATGTGTGTGGCACCTTTCATATCACAAAATCGGGTTTTGGAAGAGATCTTAGTGATCCTTAGTGGGGTACTCCTACAAGGTGAAGCTAAGCTGTCTCTAGTACAAGTAAAACTTCCACCTGTTGAACGGTTTGCCTACTTGAGGATGTGTTTTTAAGGGCACGGATAGAGCTTCCGACCCCCCCCCCTAATTTCATTGACCCTCCACACGAGTTGAGGAAAAGGAGTTAGAAGAAGTACTCTGGCGAGCGCCAGATGTACAGAAATTGCTCTTGCTCGACTAATAAGGGTTGACCGTGCAAAAGACTGCAGTTGGAACCCCCGCCAAATGAAAAGAAAAAAATAAAGAGAAAGAAATGTAAATGAAAGTGAAACAAGGGGTTCCAACAGTGAAATGAAGTGAAAGAGCACCCCGGTACAACGAGTCCTTGGTTGTGAATAGTGTGAGTCCCTTTATCCATGAACTGGTTGTCCTACTTCCACTTCTTCTCATGATCCTTGCTTGAGTCTAGGGGACGTCTTAGAAGACCAGTTGACCTCGTAAACTGCTATATGATCTAGGAAATCCTCTACCGACGATCGGGGTTGTTTGTTGTTATAGTGGTCTGGAGAGTTGCATTGGTTTGAGTTAGGTTTTCTTGGGGACAAACAAACAGTTAAGTGTGGGGGAATTTGATGACTTGATATATATACATGTTTTTGTCCACCACTCTTATACCGTTGGAGTCTTATTTCTCGTGTTTTAGGCCGATTTCACGATAGGTTGTTCTTGTTTGTCGTGTTTTAGACATGAATGAAGGCTTGGGAACGAGTTCGGGGTCGATTGGACGAAGATTGGACATTTGGCGAGAAGCTGAGGAAGTCACACGAGCACGCCTAAAATCCCACACGGCCGTGTGACTTGGCCGTGTGGCACCAAATTGCACGAGCAAGCCACATTGGCCGTGTAGGGGGCCCCTTGTGGCCGTGTGGAAAGTCCAGGGAGCTCACACGGGCAGCCTGGGAATCCACACGGCCGTGTGGCCCTGGCCGTGCAGCATGCCTGGAAGCCCACTAATCGAAACGTCGCATTTGAACTTCCACACGGGCATCTGGGTATTCCACACGGCCGTGTGGTCGGGAATTTCTGGGTTTTAACCCGATTTCTAGCCAAATGAGGGGGGGTTCCGAGTTGGAGAGAGAAAAAGCGATACTTAGAGAGAGAAAGTGACGACCTGATTCTGCAAGTGTCTTTGATCGATCTCCATCACCATTGGAGCTTGGCTTGATCTTTGAGAAGAGCTGATTGAGTGCCAGAAGCAGATTCTCATCCTTCACAGCATGGTTTCCGCATCTAAGCTAGATTTCCCATCTCTCTCTGTGGAGTAACTTTCTTATTCACCTGGGTATGAAGAACCCTAGATCTGTATGTTAGGTCTGATTGTATGAACCCAAGTACAGATTCTATGATTTGATTATATTCAATTGAGGTTTGAATTGTTGAATGGCATGAATCTTGATCAAATTCCTGTTGTTTCTTCTTTAACCTAGAAAGAGAATATCTGCCTAGGTTGACTCAGATTGAGAGGGTCTGGAGACCTTTAGTCGAGACTGCAGACTTTTTAAGAACCTCCCGCAGTATAACTATCATTGAAATTGAACTTGGTAAATTACAATCTGGCTTAACTGCAGTCTAGGGGGAACCATATCCGGGTGACCTCTCTCGACTTGAAAACAACCTTTTTACTTGCTTTACTTGTTTGCTTGTTGGACTTTCACTAAAGTTTCACCGCTAAATAATAAGAACTCACGGAGTAGTAAGCATACTTAGGTCCCGGGTTGACATTAAAACCCAAACCCGCTATACTACGCTTTAGGAGGTGGTTACACTTGGCCATTCTCTAGAGTCAACGACCCCCACCCATCCTTCCTTCGTGTCAAAGTGTGAGTCGTCCTTGTGTCTCGGACTTCTCGCTTTTGAGCTTCATTGAGGTTCTACATAGGTGGTTTTACATGGTTCTTGCTAGAAATGAGAAGGTAGTGTTGGAGGAAAGTTCTTAATGGAGAGCATTGTTCTTTCAAAGAAGTGGCATGTGTTTAGCTCTCTACTACCCCCCTCGGAAAAAAAGAGAGGAAAAGAAACGAAAAAGAGGTAATAAAACGGGGTAAATAAAAGTAGAGAGTGGCCACAAAAGTCTAAGTGTATGCTCTAGAAAGGGTTTCTTGGCACTCAAGCCATTGAAACACCTAAATTATTTGATGACCTCCTTCACTACTAGGTTCGAGAGTGATTGATTTATTCTTGTTTTGCGTGTTCATATCTTACCACAGTGAGGACCTATGTTGCCCCGTTGTCTGTTCCTTGGACTTGAGTTCTATGCATGGTTAGTTGTGGTTGGTGAGTAGTCCGGTCGAGACTTGCATTGATTTGTGAACAGAGTGAGAACTTTTCATTTGCCGATTTTTTATGCAATCGAATGTCGTTTGTGGTGGATGTCGGTATTGTTGAGGCGGTTCTCGTGTTGATGCCCAAATAGTCATTGAGATTCACCGCTTCATGCCTTTTGATTTGTCCCCAAGTCATCTTGTTAGGTTGAGATATTACCTAGGTTGAAAATGGTTTGCTTGGGTACAAGCAAACGTCTAAGTGTGGGGGAGTGATTCGGGTTCATTTGTACACTTTTTCCCCCGGTTTGCTTAGCCGTTTGAAGAATTTTTACTCCATGAGGTTTGGTTTTACGTCGGGTTTTTCCTTGTTTTGGTATGTTTCAGGCTTTGGCAGGTGGAACCAACCCCAGAGTCGAAATTTTGACAAAAGGGAGAAAGATCAAGTCAAACGGTGGAAACATCAGCAGTTCACGGTTTGGCTGTGAGTTCACGGTCACTAAGACCGTGAACTGGAAGCACGCCCCACGAACTGCCAGACATCCAGAGAACATAAAGGTTTCACTGGACACAAGCCAGTTCATGGTCGTAAGACCGTGAACTCAGACCTCCGTCCATGAACAGAGTTTAGTGATGCGACACGTTTCATTGTTGGTTCACAGTTTGTGATTTCAGTTCACGACCGTGAATTAAGACCGTGAACTGAACCCAATCTGGGTATATAAAGGAGGTTGAGCCAAAGGAGAAAAGGGGGAGACCTAGTTTGAGAAACTTCTTCTTCAGATTTCTAGAGTGAGAAAGTGACGAACCAAAGAAGAGGAGAAGCTAGGGTTTCATCTTCAAGCAAGGAATTGGGAATTCCTCCCCCAAAGGAGGATCTCTTCAAAACAAGGACCAAGGCTAGCATCTCTTTGATGGTTTTCCTTCTTCTCTCTTGTGTTTTCCCTTCTCTTAGCATGGAGTAGTCCTTTCTTTCACTTGAGTGTTTGTAAACCCTAGCTACAATTATATGAATGCTTGTATCAATTGAAAATTTTGTGTGTGGTTGTGTTTAATGTGAATGTGGAGGTATTATTCATGAATGATAGTGTTGTGTTGTGTGAAATCCTATCAATCTAATTGCCATTCTAACCTAGGTAGAGAGAAAACCCCCTTACTTTCTTTGAAAGAGGCTTGGATGCTGGGTTTTCATAGGCAATTCATTGTCTCATAGTAAGGTTAATGTAGGGCAAACCTCCTATTTTGTATTAGCACCTAAGGTTTGGTTGTGGGTGGTCGTTCGAACTCCGATTCGAGGGTGAAGTCAAACCAATCCTTAGTCAATAGGTTGACAGAGTCACATTAGAGGCTTGGATCGTATCCCCTTTCCTCGACCTAGCGACTAAGAGGGTAGCCTTGGCTACTTGTTAGACTTCCCTACGGTTTACAACCCCCTCACCACACACAGCCATTTGATCCGTCAAGTCGTAATTGCTAGCTAGGGGGAGCAACACCCGGGTGAAGCCTTCTCAATTAGTGTCAAAACCATTTCTCTTTGCAAGTACTTTAGCTTTAGATCTTTGTTTTCACCAAAACAAACCGCTAGATAATGTTACAAACAATCAAGGTAGGGGTACATGAACCGACCGGGTCAATATTTAAACATACTTGCCCTGTACTGCACCCGGTTAAGGTTTATACTTGGGCCTTAATCAAGAGTTTCTAAGTGGTGCATTCGGGTTGAGTCAGACACTAGTACTACATCAATGCTTCCCAGTAAGCCTTTGGGATCGAGGAGGTCCAGTATTTGGGGTACATTGTGACTCCACAGGGTGTCCAGGTGGATCAGTCAAAGATTCGTGCTATGGTAGACTTGCCTGTATCGACCATTGTCACTAAACTGCATGGTTTCTTGGGTTTGACAGGTTACTACCGGAAGTTTGTTCAAGGCTATAAGATGATTGCTCGACCCTTGAATAACTTGTTGAAGATGGGCGAGTTTGAGTGGACAGCAGTGCCAGACGCAGCGTTCCAGGCGCCGAAGCAGGCCATGGCCATGACCCCGATTCTTGCGATGTTGCACTTCTATAAGTTGTTCATGATCGAGGCGGATGCGTCAGGTAGAGGGATTGGTGCGGTTTTATTGCAGGATTAGCACCTGATCGCTTATATGAGTAAGAACTTGGCCCCGACCAATACTTGAAGGAGATGCAGGCTATCATCACTATAGTGTAGATGTGGCGACCTTATTTGCTAGGACAGAAGTTCCACATCTAAACTGATCAATAGAGCTTGCGAAATCTCCTCGAGCAACGAGTATCGACTACGGACCAGCACAAGTGGGTCTCCAAGATGTTGGGTTATGACTACGAGATCCACTAAAGACCAGGGCTGACCAACATGGTGGTAGACGGGACCCATGTCTGCAAAGGTGCCGTGATATTATAGTGAGTGAGGCTCCGGGTAACTTCAATTTTCGTCAGGGCTTGGTGTTCTTCAAGGGGAGCTTGGTAATTCTCCGAGGGTTTTGGTGACTACTGTACTTCAGAAGTTCCATGATTCGGCGTTTGGCGGGAATTCTGGGGTGGAGCGAATGTTGCACAGACTCCGAGCTTAGTCCTATTGGCCGCAGATGGGCCAAAATGTGAAGGACTAAGTGGCTTCCTGTGACACGTGCCACCGGGTCAAGGTGTCACACCTACGACCTGGCGGCCTCCTCCAGCCCTTACCCATACTGGAGCGGGTGTGGGAGGACATCTGCATGGATTTCATTGTGAGGCTTCCACACTTTGATGGCAAGACAGTACTATTCTTGGTCGTTTACAAGCTCACGAAGTACACTCATTTCATGGCTCTGGCACATCCATATAATACCAAGACGGTGGCTGAGCAGTATGTGATGGGGGTGGTGTGGCATCACGGCTTTCCGCGATCGATTGTTACCGACAGGGACTCCATTTTCCTAAGTTGTTTCTGGCAGTAGGTTTTCGCGTTGGCCCGGACTACACTGCGGATGAGCTCAGCTTACCACGCGCAGACGGATGACCAGATCGAGATGATCAATCAGTATTCGGAGCAGTATCTTCACTGCTTTTCCCATCAGGAGTCGATGCGCTGGTTGGCCATGCTTCCGTGGACTGAGTTATGGTATAATTTAACTTATCACAGAGCTATCCCAATGAAACAGTTCAAGGCATTGTACGAGCATCCACCACCTTCCTAGGTGTGCTACCAGAGTGGCGCTAGTATTGTCAATGCGGTGGATAGGTGGCTTGGTGTGCAGGATGAGTCCTTGGGACAGCTCAAGGCCAACTTGACAGCTGCCAACAATAGGATGAAGCGAATGGCAGATGCGGGTAGACGCGAGGAGGAGTTCGAGGTGGGGGACTGGGTCTTGCTTTGCCTTCATCCTTACCGAAAGGCTTCGGTTTACAGGCGGCCTGTATGAAGTTGGCGACATGGTTCTTTGGCCCCTATGAGGTACTATAGAAGCTACCCAGTGTCCTACCGATTGTAGTTGCTCGCGGATGCTCGCATACACCCAACATTTCACGTGTCTCTCTTGAAAAGATATTGGGGGTCCGTTGATCGGGTCAAGACGACTGTGCCACCTGTCTCTACTGATGGCGATCTTGAATTAACCCCATTGCAGGTCCTGGATACGAGGTGGATGATGAAGGGCGGCCGGTTAGTGGAGGAAAGCCTTGTTCTATGGCAGCATGTGGCGCAGGAGGACGCCATGTGGGAAGAGAAGTTGGCCCTGAAGCAGCGCTTCCCTACCATCGACTCTTAAGGGGGAGGGGATGATATAAATCCGCCGAATGGGTTGGGTGAGTAGGGCGGGTTAGGCCATATGGGTCAGGTACAAGGGGCATATTTGTTATTTCCTGTTATTTTTTCTGGAACTCATACAAAAAGGGGTTGAGAAAACTATTTTCAGATTAAGGAATAAGAACATCAAAATCTTTGATCTCAAATTCTCTCTTGTTCTTCCTCAAACCTTCTCAATCCCTAATTTCTTCACTTCTCTACTCTCAAATTCCCCAGCGAAACTTTTAGTGTCTACCAGACAAATGGGTTAAAGACGTGGAATTAAAAGAGAAAGAAGCTTGAAAAGAAGCTTTAGATAATTTTATACAGAAGGAGGTGAGAGAATGAAGAGATCTTAAGGGATTTTGTATTAGAGAGGTATATTTCTCTGGTTGGATAAGTTGAGTATGGTTCGGTTGGGTTTAGTTGACTAGTTGGTTTGATAATTTTTAAAAATTACTTTCTTTTTGTATATGCAGATGACTGAATATCTAGAACTTGATTTCCATCATGGGAGAGTGATGGATAATTATGTACGTTGGCTGGACTGGCGAAGCTTGTTTGTTTGTGGCGAATAGGTAGATTGTTGATACTCAATTAACGGATTTTGGGATGGAAATGGACGGAATGACCTTTTGGTCATTCGTACAAACGTGTTTTGTTGAAACGTGCAAAATTAAACTTTTTGGTGACCGTTTTGCACGAAGTTACTTATTGAGTGACCGTTTATGATAATTGCCCATAGTTTCGGTAAATTTTGGGATATGGTATATGATTAATGAGGTAAATTTATTTATACTGTGAAATTTGGTGAATAGATGAACTCTACATATCCTAATCTGGTCATTAATCAGAATTCGATGAATGGATAAACTCTACATATAGTGCTCTGATCTACCGGAGCTGGATCTTGTTTGATTCGAATAGAATTGTTGTGGCATCACATCTGACCTTCGCCGGTGAAAAAAGTAAATGATTGGCTGAAAGGGAACGCAAATGAGCAACAGATGATGACCCACCAAGAGAGAAAACGCAAACGAACGCATATGGATCGTGACCCCACGCGTATTGATACTCTTCATTTTTCAAATTGTCACTTGCATTTAAGGCCAATAAAGGAATTCTTAGAAGACTCCTCTCTCGATTCCCATCTCTCAGCATCCTCCTCACCAATTTCTTCTCCTTCACTATTGTCTACACTATCCTCTCTGTATTCCTCAATCCAAACAACCCAAACAACATCTGGTGGCCTGACTTGAGATTAGAGGTATCTCTTCCCTTACCGTTTCGGCTTTTCTCCAACCCTTGCTGCCATTTCAGTTTCTCCAAGAGGATTTGACACATTAGCCACCAATCGTATTCATCCACCACGAGATTCTCCCTCACCCCCTCTCCATAAGAAGAAAAATAATTAGTATCAAAATGATTACAGACTTGCTTGTTACCAAACTGTAGCCACCATGACACCCAACTGCTTGTTGATTCAACGCCTATGTGAGTCATCAAGTTAGGTCTACTTTTCTCTAATGGAGGATATCCAATCTATCACTAATCATATATTGATTACTAGTTTCTGCCTATTTGTAACTGTTGTTTTGCCGATTGACAACCGAAAAGCCTTCCATCTTCGTTGGGGATAAGGTTTCAGCTTTCTGGCGATGGCTCACTCTAAACTACTCTCCCAATCGAAAGCGGGTTAATTGCATGCCATGCCACTTAAGATTTGGCTTGGTTGCATGTTAACCACTTAGATTTGTTTAATTGCAACTAAAACACTTAAGTTTAATTACTAAAACATTTAAGTTTAATTTTCGTTGCACCGTCACCTTTCCCATCCAAAAACTTAACGACGGGTATGAGAAAGTAATTTTACATGCCACATGAACATTTCAGCTCAACTTTTGATTGCTGGCTCACAGAAGCTCGGTTTAAACTTGGAGAAAAATCTTAGAAAATGAAAACTTAGTGGTAGAAGTAAAGTATTCAGATAGATCGGCATGGATGGATGAGAGTTCGAAAGTTGCAGTACACCTGTAATAACAAGAATTAGTTCTCTATATTAAACTCAAAATAATAGTTTCTCTCTATGCAAGAAAAGATATTAGCACATCCAATAATGACAGGCCATGCTTCTTTCATTCTATCCTATTATTGTCAATGACATCAAATCCTTCAATCCCTTATTAGTTAGAGAATGTTTCTCAGATTACATTCCCTCCTCAACAGCATTTAACAACAGAGAGGCATCACATCCTTGATAAATTGATCAACCTAATTGAATTTAGGATTATAGCGGCCAAAATCAGATTGAAGGAGAAATAATTTCACCCCCAAGAATTGTCCTTTACGTGGATTAGAATGACATAAAGAATTCTGCTATCATTGCCAGTGTACTAGTGGAGGAGCCGATCTTTCAGTTGATTCTGGTTCTCCAGCTCCATGGGTTGAGCATCTGTTGTGAATCTCGGCAGCCTATTTACTAAATCTCGATTGCCCACTACATCACATTGCCTACACCAATCAAAAGTTCTGCCAAACAGTGATTCATCTCCTCCTACATTGCTGAATATTTCCCTACACCTCTCCAGAATGTTCCTTCCATTGCTACTCCATCGAGTTCAGCCCCTTCAGCACCAACATCTGCAGTTTCTTTGGCTGCAACGCCTTCTTGTTCCGCATCTCCTACAACACATCTAAGATTTCGGGCTATGATTTGTCGACTGATGGAAATAGCAACAAAAGAATATTAGTCACGGTGATTTCTCTTGATTATGATTTTGATTGGAGTAGAGAATCCTTTCCTTCGGCATCGCGATTGAGTATAAGTTGATACTTTGTTTCTCGTGTATTGGAACAGGGGACTTTGGCATTGGACGCTATTTATTTTAGCTTCTACAATGATTTGTGTATTTTTTTTTCTTTTCTTTCGATGCTTTCAATTTTATCATTGTTCAATGAGCATGAGATTCAAAGCCGATCTATTTGAAGAACTTTGCTTCTACGACTAAGTTTTCATTTTCTGAGATTTTTCTTCAAGTTTAAGCCTAGCTTCTGTGATTCAGCAATCCAAAGCTGAGCTAGAATGTTCATGTGGCATGTAAAATTACTTTCTCGTACCCACTGTTAAGTTTTTGGATGGAAAAGGTGATGGTGCAACGAAAATTGAACTTAAGTGTCTTAGTTGCAGCTAAACAAATCTACGTGGTTAACGTCCAACCAAGCCAAAACTTAAGTGACATGGCATGCAATTAACCCAATCGAAAGCCACGTATAACCAACGATCGAGTGTAGTGTAGTGGAAGTTAAGTAATAAAATATCGAATCCTAGGTTCTCTTGGTGTACCATTACTATGCTTCTGTTTGTTGTTTAGCCACACAAGATTTTAGATTAAGAAACTAAACTAATCTAACAAATACGCTAACTAATTACAAGTTGGGACCTCACTTGGGCATTGATTCCCCCTGACCACTAATCGGATTAGCGATTGAAAATGCTTTAAATTGATCATTCTTCATTCATAATGCAGAAAGTCATTTACTAGACCATTAATCTTTATTCTAGAAGTCAAGGCCCTCTTGAGTTGGTTGCTTAGAGGGTTGTAACCTTCTCCAAAACAACGGATCAAGGCGTTTGGCAGTAGACCCCCTTGTACTAGGTAAGTTCCTCACAAATACAAAGAACAAATCGGCTCACTCTCGTGTTATCGGTCCCCTACTTCCAATCCATGGCGCTCTAGTTGACCTAATTAATCATATATTCTCTCTCACATGTCATTAGCAAATCAAGTAATCTTGATCAATGAAGAATTGAACATCAAAATATGCATATATTGTGTATGAACTCAAGAATATCAAGATAGAGCACTCATAAAATCATTCAACCAAGCTAAACATGTCTAGGGTTAATCAAATTCCAAGTGAAGGGGAACTATTCCACAGAGAAGATAGAGAATACAATATAAAGCTCAAGATCTTTAATCTTCATGTCTAGGGTTGATTTTCTAGCTCCAACGATGATGGGTACCTCCAGTTTAGGTACAAGAACCCTCCTATATCACTATCTCTCTCTGTATAATGCCCCTTTGGTGTTTTTGGCCAAAAACCTAGCTCCCCTCTTCAATATCGCAGAAGCAATGTTTATACCCAAGGCACTACACCAGTCATAGTTTCACGTCACCATCGTGACGTTTGATAGTGATTGTGACGTCGACCAAAAACACAGTGCATCAGGTGCACAAGTCACATCATGTGTTGGCCTACCGTGACGAGTGTAAATGTCTAGTGAAAAACACGACTTCTTTTGTAAATGCCACCTCTGAAAACTGTGACTTTTGAAGAGCCCACAACATGTGCAAAAGCTCTTGGAACTTAGTCAATTATCACTGCCTCTTCTGCAAATGTCATGTTTGGGCCATGACATGTGTCACCTTGCTTTCCTTTATCCCGGTTTTGCCTCCAATAATCACTCATTCACCATATTCAGGCTAGAGAACAACAAATACCAATCCAAAGGATCTAGGATTTTGGGCCTAAACATGTATAATTAAGCTCAAATCAAACTCTCCTACACTTAACCGTTTGCTTGTCTCCAAGCAAATCTAAGTCAAACTAGTGCAACTCACTACACTCCCACAATAGTTTGCAATCTTGATCGTCGAGGTCAACTAGTGACTTACGATGTCAACTAGAGAAAAGAAATCTCCTAACCCCCTCGATGAGTAACGCAATCTCAAGTTATGGCTTTGCCAACTACTGGAGCTAAAACAAGTGACTTGTGAATTAAGGGACTCTCAAAAAATGTTTGAAAACCATGAACTTGTTCAGGGTGCTCTTACTTCAAAAGGCTCAAACTTTCGAGTCCAAATTTTACTTTACCGCTCATTGCAGCACACCTAAAAATTTTTGTCTATATAAAAAAATTAAAGGTAGCTAGTAAACTCACATTTTAGCCGATAAAATCCAAATAAAAAAATCCATCTCAAATCCAATAAACAAACATAGTTTCAAATCCACAATGACTCATATCTATTACCTTCCTGCATTTCTCAAGTCCGAAAATTCTATCGGAATTTTCATTTTACAAATTCAATAAGCAAAAAGTCCCTTAATTATGTGATCTTTATTTACAAAATATTGTTTGTTTCAGTACATTTGTGCACAAAAAGTGGTGTCCGCTCATTGGTGGCTTTCTTGATGAACTTGGGAAGATGTATCATCACTCAAGCGGAGCTCTGGGCGCTCTCAGGGTTCTCCAACTTGCTTGGGATGCGAGACACAAAAAGGTCTAACTCCAGCTTGATTCAACTACAACTATTTATTTGCTCTCGGTGGATGGGGTTGCAGACCATAAGCATGCCAACCTCATTCTCTCAATAAGGGAGCTCCGAATTAGAGCGTGCCAGGTTCAGATCCATCTATCTAGGGAAGCTAATTTTTTTAGCTCACTGTTTAGGTCATACTATTTGTTTGTGATTCAAACCCGGACATTGCATATTGACTTTTGTATGACTTTTATTGGAAGCTTCATCATTCGCCGGATTTATAAATTTGAGATAGTTGTGCTTTGCACCTGTTTACATAAAAATAAAATAAAAAGTTGTGTATAGGAAAGTAAATGAATAAATGCATCCACATTTATTTCGACTTTGGAGTAGTTTTCAAATGTTACCACCCTGCTATGTTTTGAGACTAATTGCATCATTTAGATGCATATAAGACTGCATATGCAATTTAGGGTGCGCCTATGGTGCCTTGCAAGTCAGCGTAATTTTAACTTTTCGGTCGACCTCATTTAGGATTAGGTCGACCTAATTTGTTGTTTGTATAAAAAAAGTTTCATGGTGCCTGCTTTGGAGATTCATATCTTACAATTGGTCTGATGGAAATTGGAGATTAATGGCTTGTTTTGAAGCTAGAGTGTCCCTCTATACATTGAAGTCCATGGGAGCTCGATAGGAAGTCTAGAAGATAATTTTTGAACCTAATCAAAAGGCTATGCCAAAACTGGGAAACTGCCAAAAAATGGCTAAGTATGGGAACGTATTTGTGAAGCCTACTTTGGAGATCAATTCTAGAAGCATGGATGAGAGTGGAGTCCAGAGGACTCTACCACATGAAAGTATGCATGTTTTTCTACAAAGGCAGGGCAATGGATGAAAGATTGGATATCTGGAAGGCTTCAAACAAAAGATTCAAAGTTGCTACAAAGTAAGGTGCCTTCTGGCGACCATTCACAATAATAGATGCTTCGGAAGATATTTCATTCACTACCAATAATCTTAAAAAACAAAGGAGGATTTAATAAAGAAAATTGTGGACCCTAAATGCTTCTTTGTCCTTGTCATGTGGAAAAACTATATTATTAATATTATAATAATATGCAGGTGAAACTTTCTAAAGCCTCCTGTTTCTCTTACTTACCGTTGTGTGAAAGATTTGGCAAACTAAATGTCATTGGTCCCAGCACTTAGGGTTTTCCTTTTTTCTTTGTTCGCCCTTTCTTCTTTGATCATCAATTTCATTCATAAAGTTGATTGACTCACTCATCCATTTCTACCTTCTGTGACGCGTTTGGATGCTTGTGATTTTTTTGTTTGGTAGGATATTAACTTGTGAATCATTTTGCTTACCTTTTTTCATTGTAACTTTTATCTATGCTAAAAGAAGAGTTGAACACTCATTAATCAAATATCAGTGTATGTACGTACAACGATCCAATCAATACCAATATACAAATTAAAAATAAGTATTCTCTTGAGAAAATAGATGTAAATTTTTCATATATACCACCCAAAAGTCTTTTTTCAAAATTTGTGGGCCCATATGGTAATTTATACAAGAATCAAAAGTGGTTCTACTTTTGATTTGTATTTCTGGAAATATTTTCATAATCGATTGCCCCCAATGAGTATATGCATATTTGTTTAAATTCGAAGTTTCGCGTGAAGGAGGAAATTGATTTGGGTAAATAGCTTGTAGCATAAGTCCCTCCTTTTTTTTATCCATTTCTTATCTCTGGTTTTAAATTTAGACATCACAAATTTAATCCTGTGGTTGACTTCGCCCCTTAGCAAGCAGATCCCTCAAGTAGAATGCCAAAAATAATTTGTGGTTTCATTTGCCACAACTCCTAAAGGAAATCATTTATTTTTATCATTGGTGAGTAGCTCCTAGTTGCATGTCATTTTTATTTTTATTTTTTGGGTTAGAAACTCATGGCCGAACTATAACCTTACTTTCTACTTTGGCCCATGTTTTCTGAAATTGTTCCCCTGACCCGAACTATGCACTATACTTTCTTGTTTGACCCAGCGTGGGTTTTAACCAAATTGGACGGTCAACTCCATTGAACGTTAGTCAAGAGCCATGTCACTTGCCACGTCAGCGAACTCGAAATAAAATATTTAGATTTTGAATTTCTGTAATTAATTTTTTATCTAATAAAAATAATAATTTTCGCTATCAAATAACAATAATCATAATTAGTTTTTGCTATTTTCTGTAAATTCAAAATCCAAATTTTTTATTTCAGGTTCGCTGACATGTCAAGTGACCTGGCACTTGACTTACGGTCAATGGAGTTGACCGTCCAATTTGACGTTCAAAATCCGCGTCGAGCCAAGCAAGAAAGTATGGTGCATAGTTCAGCCCAGAGGAGCAATTTCAGAAACCACGGGCCAAAGTAGAAAATTTGAGTATAGTTCGGGGCAAAATAAGGTATTAACCCTTTTTTCATCTCCTTCATTATCCACCAAAATTTTAAAAGAGCACAACTCTGAACTTATGGATATCACCTTTCCTATACCATCAATACATGTGCGCCACCTCTTAACTTTGATTTCATCTTAGATGATGTGCATTATAGGGATTATCCTCGCGTAGGGGTGTGCAATTCTTCGGTCTGGGACTGGAACGCACCGGACTAAACCAAAGTTTGGACCAGACCGCAACATATTGATTATAATGCGGTTCGGTTCTTGGTCCACATGAATTTTATAATTATTGAAGAAATGATGGATCGAACTTATATTTGGACCGGACCTAACCAGACCAAATGACAGAACGTAATGATGGTCGAGTCCTTGGTCCTAAGATATTTTCCACTAATGAACCGCCATTCTCATGAGTTTGGTCTGGACCAGACCGAACCGTTGCACACCCTATCCTCAGGTGTTCAAAAGCTGGGAGGACGGGGATAGGGATTAAAAATCTGCACCAAAAAAGCATGTGGATTGTACTTATTTTTAGGGTAAATACAATATAATAACCAAATCTTTCATTTAAAAAAAAAATTTGCCAAACCTTTTTGAAAAAAATTTAGTAGCCAAACCGTTAACTTTTCGCCCGGTCAACTGTTAGTTGACTATGATGTGGCAAACTCTTTAGTGATATGGAATCTTTTTGATGACATGGCAAAAAATTAATTGTTTAATTTTACCACATAGATCATTATTATTTTTAATATTATTTCTACAAATAAAAATAAAACTAAACTACCCCGGCCCTTTCCCCTTCCTTTCTCCCTCAATCAAAATCAAAATACGAAACCTTATTCACCAAATCACGCGGCTGCCAACAGTTGCCCACAACCCATCCCCCACCACCTCCAATCCTTGCGCCCCAGGCCCAAACCACTGCCCGCCACAACATTTCTTTCGTGGGTGATCTGTCTCCCTTACCCTCCTCCCACCATCTCTTTCTCGCAGGATCCAGAACCCCACAGAGATTGACAAGAAACCCAAAATCGCCCTCACTTTTGGAGATTCGAATGGACACGACCACCGACGAGCGAAACAGAGGAACGAAGACTATAACCCAGACCTGAGTTGTTAGATCTGGAATTCAGGAGCTAAAACAAAGCGGTGGGGAGGTTTTTTCATCACCGGCGACGACGATAGAATTCTCGCACTAGTGTGGCGAAGAGATTTTGATGGGCTGAAGGCTGAGGCCGGCGAGGTGGGGAAGAGACGGAGTGGTCAAATACTTGACTTTTTGCCACGTCACAAAAAAAAATCCACCTCATTTTACACTTTGCCATATCAGAGTTAACTGACAGTCAAACGGATGGAAAGTTAACGATTTGGCTATTAAATTATTTTCGTAAAGGTTTGGCTAATATATTGTTCTGGTGTCTTCCAGGTGAAGATACATAAGCCAAAGAATAATGCTTGCAGTGATTCTCGATTTGGGAAGCGGCCATGGAAGAGAGTTGATGCTGCATATCCTGAAAGGAAGAAACCTTGTCCAAGCTATGAAAGGAACCCTGAAACAGAGAAATCACTCAAACCCAGAAAAGGTCAATCCTTTGTTTTTCTCACTCTCTGCCCTCTCTCTATTTCCCTGTTTTTGCCATTGTTTTCCTTCTCAAAACAGAGTATAATTCTTTCTTGCTAACTAATTATACCAATGTCTTCTTATCTTTGATTCGTGAATGTTAAAAACAGGTTTATAGAGGAAACGAGGAGCTCCAACAAAGGCAAAGTCCAGAAAAGGCCATTCTTCTGGCAACAACACTCCTCCAGGTTTGGCTGATTCCTTCCAAACCGTTTACAACAAGCACATGGAACGTTCTACTTATATGGTACAAGTTCTGAAGTTCATTTCCTGCACTAGTTTCATAACCCTGGTTTTTTCAATAATCAAAACATTAACACTCTACTGTCGTTCTTTTTGGCCCATATGATGTGCATGGCGGTGAGATTTTCTGAAGCCACGAAGTTGTCACTGAAGAAAACTGTTCAACTTCAGGACCCAATTGGGAAATGTGGACAATTTCTGTAATCTCGGTAGGGAAGGGGCTTCAGAGACGGTTCAGTAATGGGTGGCGTGCCTTGGCTGCTGCGAACGACGTGGCTGTCGGAGACAAAATTGAGTTCAGTTACAGGCCTGAATCGGGTTTGATCCAGGTGAAGATACACGAAGAAAGGTGTGATGTTGACAACGTTCCTGAAGTTGGGAGGAAACAGCCATGGAAGAGAAGTGGATTTTGTCGATCTAGAAAGGATCGCAGTGGTTGATTGAAAAAAAAGGTGACTTCACTATTCTAGTGATTGGTTTAACCTGGAAACTAATTGTACTCTTATGGGATTTTCAAGAGACCAATGTTGTTTAGGATTAAACTTACTACCTTCTTGTTTGTGGCTCATGGTGGGTACTGATGAAAGATGTTATATGCCCTTGGAGTTGTCTTACATATGATGGATTGTAATGATATCTTGTGAACATGGTGTATGGATGACATGGATTGGAGTTCAGTAGAGGAAGCAAATATCTTTTGGGTGTAATTCTGCAGACTGCTGTCATAGCTTTCATGATTCGGGTGTGTTGTAGAGTATGTTATCATATGATAGTAGAACTTGTTTGGTGTACTTGTCTTCTTTTCTTAGAAGGAAAATTGAAGTTTGATAGTAGCGTGAACTGCTTGTGTTGTCAATGATGGTCAGATAAGTTTGAATCATAAATAGTTTTGCTTAAAATAATCACTAATTTAGTGTTAGTATATGTTGTAGGTAAATATGTAATGACATGATGCTACTTAGCGCGAATTACTTACGAATGCAACATACTTTTAATTGTCAACAATTGTTAACTCTTGATTTTAAGTGATTTATATCAACATAGGGGAATTGTGCTTTTTATTCTTAGCTAAGGGTATCGCATCTCCTCGAGAGCTCTATTTTGAGTTAGTAACACTTACTATGCTTGTTTGGATGCCATCGTGATTATCATGGTATTGTATCATATGTTGTCATCTGATAGCAGAAATTGTCAGATGCACTATTTTCTCTCTTTAGAAACAAAAGCGACATCTAATAAAGTATGAGTTGCTTATATTACCAATAGCGGTCGAATAAGTTTGAACCATGTTTAGATATTCTCAAAAAAATTGTTAATTTAATGTTCACGTATATTGCAAATAAAGATGGAATGATTGGATTCTTTATAGCACACAGTAATTAGGCTCCTTTTTTGTGTAATTGTGCACACGGGCTCCTCTTTGGGCTAAAATATGGTTCTGTAGGCTTCAGTTTTTGACATTAAGAAAAGGATACAATGATGAAATTGCAGCTAATTGATTATATCACTTTGTTTCATTTCCGACCCACAGTAAATTTCACAAAGAATGGTCCCTTTGTTTTTTCAACACTACTAACATAGAACAGTACTAGCAGAATACACAAACAAAAGCATACATCCATTGATTACATAACAGTACATTACACATCACAGTACAGTCTACTACAAGCTGTCGTTTAACCTAGCAATCCATTAAGGCTAAACCCATAAAAATCCCCAAAGAGTTGGGAGAACTCCTAAAAATTCCTAACAAGCCTTTTTAGACCATCCACATCTATGAAGTAAAATTTTTATTTCATATATGGCCCCATGATGTCACTTCACCAACTTTTATCATTTTAAAACATATCAATTTCATTTCTCGTGCATCAATGCAATCTACTTTTTATTTCATATGTGGGTCCAATTCACTTATGTAATACAACTAAATATTTATCCAAATTATTTTACAAATAAAGGAAAACCAAAATATAAAAACGGAAGACAAAACATGAGAACAAGGCCCATTTGCAATTTCATTTGGTGTTTCACTTCAAGAATTATTTCAGAAATGAAATGATGGGCTACAACAATGAAAGAGCAAATTACATTGCCACCTCACTATGAAATGAGGAAGAGACAGTCGATGCAACTGCTCTTTGGAGGCACAAGAAATCCTCTCAAAAGGTAGGATGAATCCCTTACAACCTCAGCAAATGCTAGATTTTCTATTGGAAGACCGAAAAGGGAAGCCTATAAACAAAAACAAAATTATTATTGGTAGTAATAACATGGCGGTAAGAACATACAAATCATCATTTATCATTGTCTACCACTCGTCACCACCATCCTACCATTGTTATAGAGGGTGGCAGAAGTGGTATAATTAGTTTAAAAAAATTCATAAACATATTGAGAATTTATCTTATTTTGTAAATCACGGCGAATTAGATTCAAATCGATGACTTAATCGCATTGATCCACGATCCATTGAGTTTCCACAAAGAAGGATTGGAGACAAGGGAAGAGGAAGCACTATAAAGGAGATAAGAGAAGACTCAACTGAAAAAAAACACATAGCATTGTCTTTTAAAAAGTAGTAAACCAACACATATCCGACCAAGGCGTATGCATCAGTTACAATAGTAGTGTGCATCTCATTATCGCCATAGTTGTTGATCTTTTATCACACGAGAATTTTTCAAAGCATGAAGAAGAAGAAGAGGCAAATGTAATCTACTAGGGAGTAAGCATTTCAAAGTCCCTCTGGCGAGGGATGCAATATATAGCTCCATTGAAATCCTTGGCAATTAAGAGATATTGTCATAGATGTCTTGAGCTACACACTAGACCCATAAAAATCTCCAGAGAGATAGGGGGAACTCTTTAAAATTCATAACAAGTCATAGGAGGCACAACAAATCCTCTCTTGAGGTAGGATGAATCCCATACAAGTTCAGCAAATCATTGGAGGTCTAGGATCTTGCATATTACCCTCTCACTCAAGTACATGGCGCGTGGGTAGGTTAATCCCCTCTAAAGTTAATATGTACTTTTACGGGTTAATTGCAAGGTTGGTCACTGAGATTACTAAAAACGTTCATATTTAGTCACTAAAAATATTTAATTCCATTTGTGGTCACTAAATTTAGTAAAACCGTCCAAGTTTGGTCACTCTCCGATAGTCTCCGTCAGTCTCTGTTAATTTAGACCGTTATATGCTTATGTGGCAGACGGAATCGTCTAATCAGCCTCATTTAAACCAAAATTAATGAAACCTGACCCACCACGTCATTAAAACTTGCCATGTCACCTTACCCAACCTAACCCAACCCAAGCTACGAACCAACCCGACCCATAAACCGACCTACTCAAACAAAACATGGATCTATCCACTTTCTTTTCCAGATCTGAAAACTATTCTCTCTAGTTCTACATTTTTCTTGCCATTCGTTCAACAACCAGTGCAGGTGATACCTCACCCGGTCGTCGCAATAATCACGGGCGGCGGCGGCGCCACTGAACGAAAGGAACTACTGCATTTTCCTTCAATTTTCTCCGGCAGAGACCCAGATCTGAATGCGGCAAAGGCCGAGCATCATTTTCCCTCTGTTTTCCTGGATGGGAGGCCAGAGCTCCTCTATTGTGGCGGTGGCGGCTTCGGGTTGGAGAAAGGGGTGATTTCATCAACCGGGCCCATTCGAGATGGAGGAATAGGAGAGAGGCGGAAGCTGTCATCTGTCAATAGGGTCGAGGCGAGACATTAGCTCCCTGAACTTGATGAGTTCTTGTGGCGGGTCAGAGCGGAATGGGCTGGATTGGGAACGAGAGGAAAGTTTGATAGGTTCTAGGACGAGGAGCATTTGATGGAATTGATGACTTCTTGTGGCGCCTCATCTTCTTCTTCCTTTTCACTTTGCTCCTGATACTTCATTCCAGCTGGTAATTTTCTTCCCGATTGTGGAGGACTCCAACTTTGACCTTTCGCCAGAAGAACCTCTTCCAATGGAGTCGCCGGGAGAGGCTCCGCGTGATACAAAGCGATTTCTTACGCAATCCGAATGTCGATACGGTACCGCATGAGGAGGAGTGGAAAGGAAGAGGCTTGACGGCTCTAAGGACGGCCTCGGACACCCTGTGGAAGGCGCGGAGACGGTGGAGCGGAAATGAATCGTCCAAAAAATCAGCGTAATAGACAAAAAAAAGTCTAATATATGTTTCAACCTGCGCAAACTAAAAAGTCTAATGGTTTGGCACCATAAAAAATAACATGCTTAAGAGTTGTTTGGTTTTGGTGATTGTTTGGTTGAAATAGTTACAATGCAAACATTGTCCATAATGCATTGTTTTTTTTTTAATTTTCTGCACAAACAATACATGCATTGTTTGCTTGACGTGATGAAAACTATCACTCAAAATGAGTGATAGTAATATCTCTACTAAACTTGAGATTGTTGCGATAGTTTTGAGAGAATTGTTTGGTTCCTTTTTTGTTCCAATTTTACCCCTAGGTATATGGCAAAGGCTAGCATATGTCTATGTTCACATTTGGATTTTGCAATTTAATATATTTTGTTGAATCAGAACCATCGGTTATTATTTTTTAGATTAAATGAATCTTGTTGCTTGGGTTAGAGAATTAGGAACTGGGTTCACCAATTAGAGGTTAGGATATATTATCATATCCCAAAGTCCGTTTAATTTGTGATCTAAATAGTAAAACTCGACGGGCGTACGCTAGCCTGAACCACCTATATATATATTTTAGTAATCTAATTAATTTTCCTTTTATATTTATAATTGTTATGAGTTTATCATTATTGACATTTCTTCGTTTGAGCTTTTGTTAGTCATTTATTTGGAGTTAAAGTAGGAATACATGTTTAAATTACTAATTTCATTCCTTACTTTTTAAGTTCAGGGTATAAATGGATTCATTCTTTTGTGTTTAATTATTATAGTAAATATTTATTAATATTATAATGTACAAATCTTTTAATAGCTTGAATTATATCATTGGTGGCTATTTTCGATAATATCGACTTTGTCGTAAGGGCAAGTTTTAATATCTTATAATAGAGATTTTTAGCACCATTTTCGTGCCTTTTTGTTAGTCATTTGCAGGTGCTCATATGGTATGAAAATAATTGAAGGACGTGCAATAATTTTCATCGATCTATCAGGTGATAGTTCGATTTTATTCGCTTCATCAAATTTATGAGATCAATTAAAGCATGTTCCGTCAAAGATTGCTAATGCATTTTTCTTTTCTTTGTTGTGGTTTTTGTGGTACCTCGATACTGGTCATTCGGCATACTTCGTCGAAGGAAACTACACTCGCTGGAGGGACTATCTTGGAGATGTTGGGGTTTTATTTTTGTTTTTTCCCTGTCAGTGTCGTGTCTTTGCTCTTCGGAGCTTCTTCAGAGCTGCCCAAGTAGTGGCTTAACAAGCTCTTTCATCGTAGTCTGGTTGCATACGGACTATCATAGTCGGTCTTGTAATCGTGGCGAGTCTTTGTCCCATACCCTTTGGGCTTGCCTTGAAAAAAAAATTTACTAATAAAATTGCTAACTGGAAATTGATATTTGACTAATTATTTGTAATTCAATAGATTTGACTAATAAAAAAGAATACAGAAAATGTGAGCCTAATAATTAGTCTTTACCCAAAAATAAACATATTGAGAATTTATCTTATTTTGTAAATCACAACAAACCATATCCAAATCGACGACTTAATCGCATGATCCATAGTCCGCATTGATCCACAATCCATTGAGGTTCCAGGAAGAAGGATTGAGGACAAGGGAAAAGGAAGCACAACAATGAAAAGACTCAATGAACAAACACGCATAGTACTCTCTTTTTAAAAACAAAAACCATCACAGATCCGACACAGGCATGCATGCATAAACATCAGTTACAATAGTGCACATCTCATTATCGCCATAGTTGGCCGATCTTTTATTATAAAATAATCTTGCAAAACATGAAGAAGAAGAAGAAGAAGTGACCCTTGTACTATGTCATCGATCATGTTTAAAAGAGACATTGAACCTCAGAGCTTAAGTTGGGGCAGATAAGAGTTACCATCAAAGCCCTTTTTGTAGGATTTGAAAAAGAATTCTTCAATGAAAATTTCTCGGTATATGGGAGGATTTTCTTCCGATAACAGCTCTTTTATAGGTCCATACATTCTTGATTTCAATGTAAACCCATTACCAAAAGAACAAATTGTTGATACTCTTGGTTCAAGATTGTTTACGATCACTCTATGCTCCACACTTTTAAACTTATCGTTCGATATCAGCTACAAAAAAAATGAATTTATCATGCTATAAAATTTTGTATCTAAATCTAGGAAATGGTATATCCAATATTGTCAAACCGCTTTAAGGCGTTGAGCTGGTCAAGTAAGCAGTTTGAGATTCAATGGATTGATCAGGGTCCAACTTGTTTGAACCGGTCATATATCTTTTATATATATACACACATAAAAAGGTAGTAATTCAAAAAAAATTAACGATTGAAATAAATTTACCTTACATTTAGCATTTTTACATTAGATATATATGCAACCCATTAAAACTCTAACCCCATCTCATTCGGTCATTCCATTTCAAAACAACAACATTTTCTAGTTGAGGCGAGAAATCACAAAAAGTCATCCAAACACCGATTTTTTCCGATTTTGACCAGTTTTGATTGACTAGCACTCAAAATGACTTGTTTGAGACTAGTTTCTAGTCTGATAGTGGTTGGGTACTAGTTTCTTTGTTGTAAATTAAACGATTCATCAAAATTCAAACATGTACCTGAAGCATATCTCCGATGTTGACCACTAAAGCCTCCAGAACCGGAGGCACATTGACCCAGTGACCTCGATGAACAACTTGCAAACCTCCGACGTGGTCTTGGGAAAGAATCGTGATGAACCCAATATCAGTGTGGTGGGTGATTCCCAGAGCGAGCTTCGGCTGAGGACAATGAGGATAGTAGTTGCAGGCTAATCCCATTCCTTCCGCGCAACCCATCTCCTCCTTCAAGTGATTCACAGCAAGACCCAACGCCTCCGACAGTAGCTCCAGCATCAAGCCCCCGACCTTGGATATTTCCTCAGAGAAGTCCTGCACGTTTTCCCTTATGCAAGCCGGGATTTGCTCCGGCTCTAGTGGCTCTGGCGCCATGTTGAACAGTATCACATCGCTCCAATAGGCAACTGGAGCTGTGTATAGGCCGTAGTTAGACGTGTACACGACCTTTGACATCGGCTCGGCGCGGAAGTACTCCTTCTTTGCTTCCGCGTCCTGGTTGAAGAACTGGTGCGTCCCGGCTCTGATCCTGTTCTGGGTGCTTGTCGGGACACCGTGGTTCACGACCTGGAAGAAACCCCACTTTGCCGATGCGTCCTGATCATTAAACCAACAAACCACTTAGGTACAATAACTCTTGGAGGAAATATTTGCAAGAGGTTTATCTCTTACATGGCCCCTCAAATAAAAATCTGTTTGGGGAGGCTTTTGAGATTAAGGGGCCGTTTGGTTTTCATGATACTTAAATCAATTTGTTGTGATTAATTCATTCATTGTAATATACATGTAATTAAGGGAAATGATGTAATGTACTTTGCATTGTTTGGATTTGGTGATAGTTCTTTTACTTTTTGTGGGAAAGATCACTTTTGCCCTTGTTGTTATTAAAATATAGAACTCCCCATATATATATATATATATATATATATATATATATATATATATATATATATGTGTGTGTGTGGTTCAGGCTAGCGTACGCCCGTCGAGTTTTACTATTTAGATCATAAATTAAACGGAGTTTGAGATATGATAATATATCCTAACCTCTAATTGGTGAACCCAGCTCCTAATTCTCTAACCCAAGCAACAAGATTCATTTAATCTAAAAAATAATAACCGATGGTTCTGATTCAACAAAATATATTAAATTGCAAAAACCAAATGTGAACACAGACATACGCTAGCCTTTGCCATATACCTAAGGGTAAACTTGGAGCAAAAAAGGAACCAAACAATTCTCTCAAAACTATCTCAACAATCTCAAGTTTAGTAGAGATATTACTATCACTCATTTTGAGTGATAGTTTTCATCACGTCAAGCAAACAATGCATGTATTGTTTGTGCAGAAAATTAAAAAAAAAACAATACATTATGGGTAATGTTTGCATTGTAACTATTTCAACCAAACAACTCTTAAGCATGTTATTTTGTATGGTGCCAAACCATTAGACATTTTAGTTTGCGCAGGTTGAAACATATATTAGACTTTTTTTGTCTCTTACGCGGGAGGTCTGCCGTTGAGGAAATGCGGCGGCGCGTGGAACATCCGGGGTAGCTCTTTGACTCCGGCGTCCACTAGGCCCTTCACTCCGGCTTTTGTTGCGCTGAATGCCTTCTGCTCCGCCAGCCGATCATAGCCTACATCGGTGGTGGCCATTATTTTTTCTCCCTGATTCTGGTTATTTTTTTAATGCTCTCCAAGAAATTGATTAACTTGGCCAACTCTGAATTGGTTTTTTTTATAGATCATCGCCGGGGGTTCTTCCTGTTGATTACCCTTGAAAGCAGAAACTAATTACCGCTAAAGGACATAGGACATTTAACTTTTTTATTAAAAAAATAAATCACACTTATAATGATATCATTTCGACCGGCCTTTGGCCGGCATTGTTATGGACGTGTGATTATGTTATTTGACCGGCATTTGTTTTTTTTTTTTTTTTAATTTGACCGGCATTTGTTCGTTTCTCGTTTGTTAATTTTTGAGCAAATGTCAAATTTGGTTACTGAATATATTAAAATGTGTCATGTTTAGCAATTGAAAAATATTATTATCAATTTGGTCATTCTAATTAGTAAAACGGTTCACGTTTAGTCATTTAGGGCTCTATTGCCTGCCGGTTAGCGAAACTTTTCCGGTAGTACGAATCGTTATGCTTCGCTTCTTTCTATATGATAATATGCACCTTGGTTGCTGCGCTCGCTGCGGGTAATATCAAAAGAGTAAAGAACGAATGATCCTCCAAACAAAAAGAATGGATTGAGACCTGCCATTCCAACGCAAGGAGCTTCCGAGCTGCCGCGACCAATAAGTAGTGCGGGTGTCTTATCGTGGCTGACTGCAACAACTGAATTGCTATACTTGAGTAAGTTTGTAGTACCACCTGACGAACGCCAGCATCCCAAGTGATTTTTAGGCCATAATCCTCGTCAATTCAGCGCGGGTTATGGAGCCTCTACGTTAACTTTATCTGATGTGGCAGTCAACTCTAACAATAAACCGTTAAATATCTGACTTGACAATTAAAAATTTAACAAAAAATAAATTGATTTCTTCTAATATTTCCACATCATTAAAAACAATAAATAAATAAATAAATAAAAACCCTTCCCCTGATAAATCACCACCATCGACGTCAAGAACTTCATCGGATTCCCGAAAGGAATCATGGACCGCTGCCGTAGCCAGTCCCTCCGAATCGGTACCCACCTCCGATCACGGCCAGCGGCTCGTTCTGAAAATGGGGACGGCTGCTTCAAGATGGGTAGTCCAGTAAATCATCGCTATCTATGACGACCTCGCAAACGCCAGTGTCATCCCTCCATCGATCTCTTCAAAAGCACGACCCAAAATCGCCGGCGTCCTCCCTTCCCTTCACGTTGTCGTCAAGGAAATCCAGGAAGGAAGAAGATGTACGAAACCCTCGCTCGCTCTTTTTAAACCCTAAACCCTTCAATCGCTCCATCAGTCCCTCAATTGTTGTCTCAAATCCCTAAACCCGTAAATAAATCGAAGAAACCCTAAACCCAGATGTTGTTCGGAATCCTTAACCCATGAAATCAATTGTCTTTGGCCTTACCGTCTAAGTACAGGTCAAAGGTCATGGAGGGGAGGTTGGGGAGGACTGCTCGGCGGGGAGGGAGGGTCCAATGGAGGGTCGGCAGCTTTCTTCTAATGAAGAAAAGGAAGAGCAGTAACAAAGTTTGGGGAGAAGATTACAAAGTTTGGTTTTATTTATTTTAGTTTTTATTGTAGTGATGTGAAAATATTAAAAGAATTAAATTAATTTTTTAATTGCAACGTCGGACATTTAGCAGTCAACTATTAGGGTTGACTGTCACATCAGATAAAGTTAACGGAGGGTAACTAAACTAGGATCGTTTTATTAATTCGAGTGACCAAAATTGATATTAACTTTTTCAGTGACTAAACATGACATATTTTAGTAAACCCAATTACCAAATTTGGCATTTGCCCGTTATTTTTCGATTAAAAACAGTGATAGTAGCATTTTTATATCCTCTACTATTACAAATTAACAAACATAACTCTATACATTTATTTTGCACAAACATGCCTTTAAAAGCATGTAAGTGGAAAGGGATCTCAGAGCAAACAAACAATAATTAAGTAATGTGAATAAATTTGTCATTCTTTCTAACAATATGGCGGAAAACTTGCAAATTACTACTTCTCTTCATCTCTTGTATCTATATATTACTGTTGCTACAAGCTACCCAGCAGCTAGCTGTATTTTCCAACTATCTACATCTTAATGATCTGGGATTGTGATGTTCCACCTTCTAAGATCTGGCCTTTTCCATTCTCAATTTGTACTTTTTTTTAGGGTTAAAGACACATTTAGTCACTGAGATTACAAAATTGGGACATGTTTAGTCACTAGAAAAAGTTAAGGGTAAATTGCAAGTTTGGTCACTATAATTACTTACAAATTTCACGTTTGCCACTAAAATTAATTTATTCCATCCATAGTCACTTAAATTAGTTACACAATCCAAATTTGGTCACTCTCCGTTACCTTCCGTTAGACTCCGTTAGTGCCGTCAGTTAACTACTGATGTGGCAAACAGAAAATCCCACTCAGCCTAATTTAACCCTAAAAAAAGATGACCCGACCCTACCACGTCATTTTGACCCGACACGTCATATTGCACAACCAAGCCCTTGAATCAACTTGAGACCCGAGCCTTACTATTCTTCTCTTTCGCCCAACTGCAAAATCTCGCCGCCGTTGTTTTCCAAGAACTTTCCGACGAAGAAGAAGCCAAAATTGACATATATGCACTTGTCCTCCAACAACTCTAGATCCAAATCCCCAATCCCCGGGAGAGGCAAAGTTGTTGAGTCATTAGGTCGTCGGCGACAGTAGAGAGGTCGTCTTTTTCTTGAATCCAGCTTCGGGAGTTGTCGCATGGTCAGAAAATTAGATGCTTGGCTGGTCGGAGTGGAGAAACCCTCTAGAATGAAGCAACGCCCTGTAGTACTGAGTGAAACTCGTCGGAGTCTGATTGAGCGGCTGGGTGGTGTCCTTTCCAGCAAGAGTTCAAGAATCGAGAGAGTATATCGATCGAATCGTCGGATTCGTTCTGTTTCAGCTCTGCCTTCTTCCCTCGGATGATCTTCATCGCGAAAGACCCGACTTCGGAGACCACTTCCTTCAGCTCCGCCTCAAATCTGATCCCTAGAAATCTTTTGATCTTCCGAATTTGTCGAACCCCCAAATTGAATCGCCCGCTGATAATCCTCACCGCGTTCTCGAACGCGTCGACGTCGACGAATCGTGCCTCGGGAAGGGTCGGAGCCAAGTTAGTCGGGTCGTAACTAAAAGCGATCTTGCAGATGTTGTCGAAGGCGAACCTCTGAAGGACGTCTTGCAAATCGAGCGTGGCTTTGTTGGTGGCCGCGGTGTAGAGGGTGGGGATTAGGCGGGTGGAGAGCTCGATGACGGCAACGATCTTTACAAACTTGTGCAGGGATTTGGTGTTGAACTCGTGACTGGAGAGCTGGCATTGGGACTTCCAGCTCCAGGTGTCTCCGTCGGCGTTGAAAATCCCGTCGCCAAGGAAGTCGAACAGAGTGGTGTGAAAATCGAAGCCCTTCTGGTAGTTGGGGAAATTGGTCTTGAGGATGTGTTGCATGTTGGCCGGGTTGGCGGTGAAGATGCGTCTAGATCTCAGAGAGAGGTCGAGGGTGAATGTGGCGGTGGGGGAACTGCGGACGATGCCGGAAGTCCACTGGACTCGTCGTTCCTTGTATGTCATGTTGATTAAGGGTCGGGTCGGGTCAAAATGACGTGGTAGGGTAGGGTCATCTTCTTTAGGTTTAAATTAGGTTGATTGGGATTTTCTGTTTGCCACATCAGCAGTTAACTGACGGCACTAACGGAGTCTTACGGAAGATAACGGAGAGTGACCAAATTTGGATTGTGTAACTAATTCAAGTGACTACGGATGGAATAAATTAATTTTAGTGGCAAACGTGAAATTTTTAAGTAATTCCAGTGACCAAACTTGCAATTTACCCAAAAAGTTAATATCAAATTTGGTCACTACAATTACGACACATTTAGTCACTCGCCGTTAGTCTCCGTCCAACTCCGTTAATGAAGTCCGTTAAGTGCTGATGTGGCAAATAGAATTGCCTAATCATCCGGATATAACCCAACAAAAATAAAAACCAACCCGCCACGTCATTATAACCCGCCACGTCATTAAACCAACCCAACCCAACCCATGACCCAATCCTTCTTCCTCCTTCCTCCCACCTCGACACCTCCCACCTCCTTCTTTCCCCAAAACCACCGCCGCCGCCGCTCTCCTCCTTCCTCCCACCTCCTCCCGCAAACCTGTTCGACCTAACCCAGCAGACCAATCCTTCACCATCCCTCACCAAATCTGTTCGTCTCCTCTGATACATTTCTTCCCCCAAATCTGTTCATTCTCTAGCTTCAAATCCTCCAGATCCCAATCGTCCAGCGACAACAAATCTAGAGCACTACTACCCTTTGTGTTTCTCGTCCCTTGATCGAATGAGAACGAGCTCGACGACACAATATCTTTGCCTGCGTCGATCATGTCCTTATTCTCTGACGACATCGGCGACTCTACCTCTTGCTCCTCCATCCCGGCGAGTCCCATCAAATCCTCCAACGATGACAATTGACGAGCGCGTGATGAAATTCCCTCCGCCGCAACCTCTTCCTCCTCCAACTCCGGT
The DNA here is from genome assembly GCA_946122785.1 of Linum tenue. Taxonomy (NCBI): domain Eukaryota; kingdom Viridiplantae; phylum Streptophyta; class Magnoliopsida; order Malpighiales; family Linaceae; genus Linum; species Linum tenue. Next base: position 35,058,426 of record CAMGYJ010000003.1, read on the forward strand.
CTTCGCGATGGAGACGGGCCACCACCAGCCACTGCTGGAAACGAAGCTTGGTCTCTCAGAAACTCCTGCAACGTCCCAATTAGCTCCCCGGAGATCTTCTTAATGTTAGGATACTCCGATGCCCTCCTCACGCCCATCGATTTGCAGAAATTGTAGAAAGAAGAGAGCTCCTCGAATTGCTTCGTTGCCTTCACGCACGCCTGAAATGTAGTTGCGCAAGATTGGTACGGTAGGTGGAAGAAGCTATCAACAAAGAGAGACAATCCATCGGAGATTGTAGTTTCAGATTGTTGTGGAGAGAAGTGGGAAAGGGGTTTTTTTGGTTTTCTGGGTGGGTTGGGATTTGGGGGAAGATTGAAGAAGGAAGAAGGGTTGGGTGGGGTTGGGTTGGGTTGGGTTGGTTTTAATGACGTGGCGGGTTGGGTTTTATTTTTATTGGGTTATATCCGGCTGATTAGGCAATTCTGTTTGCCACATCAGCACTTAACGGACTTCATTAACGGAGTTGGACGGAGACTAACGGCGAGTGACTAAATGTGTCCAATTTTAGTAATTGTAGTGACCAAATTTGATATTAACTTTTTCTAGTGACTAAACATGTCCCGATTTTGTAATCTCAGTGACCAAATGTGTCTTTAACCCTTTTTTTATATTCCTTTCACTTTGCATAAACTAGAATTATCCTTCTCCTCTGTCTTCATCGAGAGCCAGGCCCGGTGAAAATTGTTATTGGTTATAAGGCAGTTAATCATTAATAACGTTTATATATATATAGCAGAGTTTCGTATACTTTTCTTCATTTCAAATTTCATTCAACTATAGTGTAAGTAGAAAGGACATTTAGTCTTTGCAATTTCTTATTAATTCATATAAAAATATATCAATATCAAGATTTGAACCAAAATCCATTCAAGCAAAGACAGTAAGCATAACCAATTAAACTAAACAAATTTGTTTTAACTTTTTGAAAACAAACCGTAGACAAATTTGAACTCTAAAAACCGGAGTAATTTTACATCATATGATTAGCTAACCCACTAAGACTCCTGTAAGTATATTTATAGTGCTTGATACATTGATTTTCATAGTAGAGTTTCATGTAACTTTCTCCATTTTAATATTTCTACTCTCTTCTTAATTTTTGCTAAGGGTAAATTGGTAGTTGACTAACAAGGAAGAAACTATTCATTTTACTATTTGTTGTGTACTTGCATCTTTTTAATTTAAAACAATTTTCGCCATTTTTATCATTGTTCTTATCCCTCCCTAAGCTCCTCTGAAACTCCCTTCATAGTGCAATAGTTTGCTCCCTTTCACTTCCCACTACAAGGTCGCCTATGAAAATCAATCTTCTGGTATCTCTTAGAACTACAATTTGATTGTTGGGGATTGAGGGCAAGAGAAGTTTTCAATTCCGATATAAGTCCATGACAAATAGAATGTAGTTCAATCAAGTAGTTAGGGTCTTGCCTATCTCGCTCGATTCCTACGCACTAGCATCGCCCAATTGTTCTCTCTCCTCTATCGATGAACTACTAGAAGAACTATTTTGCTACTTTTATTGCTGAAGACGATGTTTGATTAGTTATAACTTCCTCCTTTACTCCTCTTCCTATACCAGACTTTGAACTTGAATGGGTTTTTGTCTTCGTCCAAGGCTAATCGCTTTACAAATGTAAGTCATTCCTTTCTTCTCTTTGTCTCGTGGTTTTATCTTTCTGATTAATAACAAAGTGACCTTTATTTTCAGGTTATATCATGAGCAGAACATGCAGAAAATCTATTTTTTATCCTATTTCCTAATATGATGTTGAAGCCAGATGAATATCTTGCGTCGTTGCTCCTCTTTTTGTTTTTAAGTTTCAACTTCAATGAGCTTTCTATCTTCATAGAAGGCTCATTGAGTTGACCTGGTAAGCTATAATTTTCTTCCCAGTTTATCTAAGTTGTCTGTGATTGATTTATAAAATATAGGAAAGGAATTTGAACGGTGGTTTGGGTGCTATATTTGTTTGAAATCAAATCAATGTTTGTGTAGAACAGAGGCAGTTGTACTTCCCTAGCGCCCTATCTACCTTCTGGGTTGTTTGTTTGCTATATTTTTTTGTTCTTTGCTTAGCTATTGAAACGATAAAATAAGATCACCATTTTTATTAGTGGCATGTTGTTACTAAAAAGAGAGCATTGAACCTTTTTATGTAAGATTGTGAGATTTAAGTTTTAGTTTCCAATTATCTATGGGTCGTGTGGGAAGTAGGCTTTTATACTCTATCTTTCCTAACAATCAATTAACCAAAGCATTTTAACGAGGGCTTAATTATCATTATGAAATGAGATTAATGATATATTTTTATATTTTATATTCTTACATGATGATGGTATTTCTTCAAATGTTCGACCTATACATTCATTTTTTTATATCATCTCGATCGAAGGATTGTCAATAACATTAAACGGATTGATAGAGTTAAACCTAATATAAAAATATAAATACTCAAATACGAATATTCCGACCAACAGGCCGAGTTATAAGCTAGTATATATAAAATTATTAACAACCCTTAGATCTTAATTTTCTGAATCCACTTAGATTTAAAGGTCTAGATTTAGTTACTCATAGGTCAGTAACCAATGGTTACTGACCCTATCCTAAGCCGTGCTTCCGTGCATCCAAATCAGCACCACTATCGTCGCCGTTGTCGTTGGCCGACCGCCATCACCACCGAGATTCTGATAAAATTTCCTGAATTTTTTCCCTACAGTCATAAATTCATAATCTTGCCTAATAGTGCACAGTACACATTGACCGCCATTATACTTCCTCATAATTCATTTCCATTCTTGTAATTATAAGAGCCAGGTCATCCCTGTCGTGGGCTCAACCATCGCACCGAAAATAACTCCAGGGGCGACGGGGATGATGATACCGAGATACAGTCAAATCGTAGGAGAAATAGAACAAAGTTTAATTGATATTATTTTCAAATCCCATGGAAACAGTCCAAAACTCGATAGCGGCCGCTGGTGTTGGCTCCCCGACGATCAGTGGAAGAAGATGGTAAACTATTCGACGATCTCTCTGTTTTGGGTAAACGAAAAAATCCCGAAAAGGAGTAAACCAAAGGTACTAGATTCAACCTGTTCGGGTTAAGTGGTGGGTCTGAATCAAAGGTCACGATTTAATGTGGTTTATCTCACGGTTAATATAATGACGACACTAATGCAGTGGCAGTACCATAGTTATTGCCATATATTGAATTCATTAATACTGAAAGTTCGTTCCGGTTACATGCAAATACAATAACAACCTTTGGTTCCACATTTGTTAACTAAACTCAGCTATTTTATCAACCCTAGCATACACTAATATGTTTTTTTTTTACGAGTGCATACACTAATATGTTATATATGTAATATATGTAATATAAGAATAGTTGGAATAAAAGTAAAACTTTAATATTTCATTCTTTTTTCTAACTAAACCTAACATCTATAGAGATCACTTACTAAATATAATAAACTCTCTGTCTCTAAATTTCAAAAGCTTTGTTTTCTCCCTAAACTATAACTTTTCAGTCCTCTGTTTTGTGCATAGGGCTGTCGCCGGCGCCTCCAAGCTACCGACGGTGGCCCTCCCCCTGTTTATTTCCAGATTTTATGTTTTAGCTTTCGTTACTTTATTTTTCCTGATTTTTGCACTTGCTTCTTGGGGCTTTTCTCCCTTCCTCTTCTTAGAAGATGAACGTTTCAGTTTTGGGTAACTTGAAGGCGGGGAACATTCAACATAGGGGCTCAAGATCTGTTTCTTCCTGGAGTCTTCTTCGGTCAACCGTGTGCTTCTTTTGTGGGTGGTTTCGTCTCTTCAGATTATCATTTTTTTGGTGATGTAGCTGATCAATATGTTTTGGGCGATCTTTCTTGACGCTGTGGGCATGCGAAGTAGATTGGAGGGTGAATGGTTCATCAACGATGGATCTTGGATTGCGACATGGATGACCAACAACGGCTTCTCATGGAAGATATCATTGTTCGGTTGGGCTTTGCTTTACTTGGAGTGGTTTGTCTGTTGAGCTATTGTTCTTATGTAGTTTGTTCCTTCCTTGCCTGTCCCATGTATCTGTCCACCATTGTGGATAGGGCTGGAAGTTTGGTAACCGTATTTGGGATATACCGAATACCGTACCGAACTACCAATTTTTTTTTTGGATTGAGATTGGGATTGGTATATATCGAAATACCGAGAAACAACAAAAATAAAAAAAAATTATGAAATATAGCACACAACTTTTGGTCATTCCCCACTCTTTCATAACTCACAAATCCCCGTCTAACTCAATTTTGGTTTTCCCATTTAAGTCACCCTCTTCTCTCATCTAATCATTTGTTATTTTCATAACATCAAATAGAAAATTCTAGTATTAGTCGTCTCTCAGTGTCCAATTCGTCGAATTAAAAATTATCAATCACAAGAATTTGAGTTGCCACCTCTCCTCTCTTCTCCATATCCATGTCCAAGCTCTAACCATGCTCAAGACTCTTTGCTTAGTCTTTTTGTCCTAAATTAAAAATCCATATCTAATTTATATATTTAATTATTAATTGCAAAGATAATTAATTTTATATTTGATAATACCGATTGAGATATCGAAATACCGATTGGGATACCAAAATATTAAGGGATTGGGATTGGGATACCGAAATTAATTAGGGATTGAGATTGATTGTAAGGGATAACTCGGTATTCGAGCTTTCGGTATTTGGTATTGGGATACCGATTCCGTACAGATTTCCACCCCTAATTGTGGAGTATTTATCCAATGAACTCCTTATTAAAAAAAACTAACATCTATTACAATTTTATAATATATAGTGTCTTGGAATATGTACCATGATCTCGCCATACTTTTCCTTTGTTCCTTAAACGGCTGTTTGCCTTGATTCATCAACCTCCGTTAATCATGGCGGTGGTGGCTGTATTGTGGCGAATTTGGAAGTCTAGAAATTGGGTTGTCTTTGAAGGCAAGCGGGTTGGCTTTCCTGCCTTGATGCGCCAAATTCAGCAACAATGTGAGGATTGGGAACGAGTGTCTTCTTATAGGGTTGAGCAGGGTCCACGCTCTGTCCCCCATCCACCGGGCTTGGAGTGGGGCCCCTCGATGGTTTGTATGTGGGATGGGGCCACAAGGGCTGGGTCTCACTCTGCTGGTGGAATGGTGCTCTTGGATCCTCAGCGGGCGATCCTTCGAGCTCAGGGGATTCAGTTTGGTACTATTGATGATCTGTTGGTGGTGGAAGCGCTTGTCCTACGCGAAGCTATTTTGTGGTGTGTAGCCAATGGTCTCCAGGAGGTGAGGTTTGAAGGAGATGCCAAGGTCATCATCGAGAAAATCAATCAAGCTGACACAAGAGATAGTAGGATTGAGATGATTTTAGAGGAGGTCCGGGTTTGTTTGATGCAGAATGCTGGGATTAGTGTGCGATTTGTAGGACGGAGGAACAATAGGGTAGCCCATGTGGTGGCTAGAAAGGCCCTTGCTTTGTACCCGTCTGCTTGTCGCTCTTATAATTTTCAGGCCTGGCTGAATTCCAGGATGTAAGGTTACCTTTCTTGAAATCAATATATGATTATCTTTTGTAAAAAAAAGAATATGTACCATGATGTTTAGAGTATGCTGAGTGTTGTTTTTCGTGAGTTCCCAACTGTTCAATTAACGCAATAACATACAACGACCTGCAATTTTGATGGACCACTATAGTTGGTTGATCCATTTCTTGTTTCAAATCGTGGCCTGCTTTGTGGTAATGCTCGTTCACACTTTTTGGCCATTTTCTAACTCAAATTTAGTTTAAAAAAGATATTTATCATTGAATGATACTGTACACAGCCAGTTGGCTGGAATATTTAGGTTTATTATTTATTGAACTATCTCAATTAAGGGGTCGTTTGGAGAACATGATTCAGGATATGGATTCATTGAATCCATGGATTTTGTAGAAAGTTCTGTTTTTTTGTTGCTTTTTATATTGTGGATTCTAGCTTTAGAGATTTCAAATCTCTAAAAACTGTGGATATCAAATCTCTCATAATCAGAGAGATTCTAAATCTTGATTCTTAAGATTTTTTTTCTCCCAGTTTTTCTCTTACTTTTATTTATTTATCACATGAAATATATTTATCAACAAAGTTTTAAATATTTCTCAAACCACTCTAATTTTTTTATTAAGGATAAACATGTTATTTAATATAAAATAAAATTTTTATTTTAATTGAATGTTAACAATCAGTTACCAAACAATAAACATTTTAAAATCTGTTTTCAACAATCCGAAGAGTTAGAATCTTTAGATTGTTGACAATCTCTAGATTTAAACTCATATTCTCCAAACGACCCCTAAATTTTTTATTAGAGATTTTAGTTGAGATCTTTATCTATATAAGTGTATCTTAATAGAAATTGTCCAAGTCTTAATAATAGTTTATGAGCTATTGTTTATTTATAATAATTAATATGCACTATTTGTACTAAGTGTACATAGTCAAACAATATTTTCAAATAAAATGATATACAATAAAGATAAAATAAAGGGAAATGTTGCCGAAAAAATATAGGATTTTTAAATTTCTCTTATAAAAGAATTAAATAATTTTTTTGTTTAAGTTGTATATCCCACTTTTACATTATTTCTACCTCGTAACATCTCAAATCTTTTTGGACGAAAATATTGTCCTATTTGGGCATATCCCCGAACGATTTTGCTTTTGGCACATCATGGTGACTTCTGAGGAGGTTACCCATCTTTAAACTACTTCACACTAAGCAAGCTTAACTTCATAGTTATCACAAAAACTCATACATTTCAACCCAAAATGCGTCTTTTCAGTTAGGGTTGGATTGTTCCTTATGAACCGTGGATTTCTCCCGTACTTTGTCAATGCTATATTTGTCTAAGGTGTTACATTGTACCCCCTTTGGGACTCAACATCCTTGTTGACATTTACCCCACCATCTTTGAAGAGGAAAGTAAAGAGGCTCTTATAACACTTGAAACATCCTAACCCTTTTATGACCAAGATATTTTCCACTTTCAGCCTAACCCGCACGGTTTCATTTTAGGCAAATTTATGGTGATTCTCGGAAGGTCACATATATTTGTACTGCTCCACTAAGCATGTTTCACTTCATATTTTTTACAAAAACTCATTCATTTCACACCAAATGTGCCTTGTCAGTTAAGGTTGAATTGGTCATATGAATCATGGGTCTTTCACGTGCTTTTTCGATGTCAGATTTTCCTGAGGTGTTACATTGCACCCCTTTGGCACTAAACGTCTTCGTTGAGGTTTGCCACGCCAACATTCAAGAGGGACGCAAAGAGGCTTTGATACTACTTGAAACATCGCAACCCTTTTTTGATCAAGATATTGTTTGATTTGGGTATACCCTTGCAACATTTTGCTTTTGGACACATCTTAATGACTTCGCGCAAGGAGACATATTTTTCTGCTGCTCCACACTAAGCACATCTAACTTCATAGTTCTTACAAGAACTCGTCCATTTCACCGCAAAACACATGTTGTCAGTTAATGTTAGATTGTTCCTTATGAACCATGGATCTCTCTCGTACTTTGACGATGAGGGTTTTTCTAAATTGTTACATCTATTCTCTCTCAGCCTCTCTGCTTGGACTAGAAAAAAGGGAAAAACTATTTTTGTTAGTATCTAAAACCAAGAAATAATTACTTTTATATTTTACCTACAATTAAAGAGAAGTAAAAAAATTTCAAATAGCAAAAATCATGTAAAACTCCCAATCATCCATTCTTTTGATATGAGAAAATGGAAAGGGTATAGATTATGTTAATCGTGTGATAAAATTTGTTGTCGATTATAGTGCCTCTTGGGATACTCTCTGCCAGTTGGGATCCATTTTTTATGCACCTACGAGTTGTGATTGCTTACTGGTTGTATTTTGACAATATTTGGTTCCAAATCCCGTGTGTGGCATCAGAGTCACTAGTGTGCATAACCACGAAGTCGGCTGGAAAGGTGAAGGGACCCACGTTTACCATGATGTCCTCAAACATAGCCTGAGGTTGGTGAGTGGACTTATCAGCAGTTGCAGCATAATTCAAATAGGGGCTAGGCCATTTAGCTGCAGCTTCTTAAAAAGTCAATAAGGCATCATATTGATGCTAGCCCCCGAATCTACTAGGCTACAAGGGATCTTGGATATGTTGATAGTGCATGACAGGGTGAAGCTCTCGGGATCTTTTATTGTTATAAACGCGCTGCTACGGATCGGGAAATCGCCGGAATCGACAAAGCAAGAATACGAAAGCAAGAATCGAAAACACGACACATGATTTACGTGGTTCACTAACACGATGTGTGTTAGCTACGTCCACGGGCGAGAGAGAGCCGTTTCACTATATTGAGGAGATTACAGATTACAGAGGAGAATGAGAAGTATTTATAGTACTTCTCCATGTGGGTCTAAACCTAATCCAATATGCCAAAGGAAACGGTTATAGACCAGGCCCAGAACCCGAACCCAAATAACAGCGAGACCCCCGATTACCAGTCGTAGCGGCTGATAGTCCGATTCAAGTCATATCAACAAATCTACACCTTGACTTGAATCCTCTTCCTCTGAAATCTCTGATGTACTCTGCTCCTTCTCCCTCTCCCGCCATCAATGCCCCGTAGGGCGGAGTCACCCACTCAAGACATTCAGCAAGTCCAAGCAGTGTTGGAACTTGCCATGTGGAACCGGCTTCGTGAACATATCAGTAGGATTATCCGCGGTGCCAACCTTCTTCACCTTAATCCTCTTCTCTGTCCTCAAGAAATGATACCTCACATCGATGTGCTTAGTCCTCTCATGGTGGACTTGATCCTTGGCCAAGCATATTGCACTCAAGCACTCAGACACCGAGCACTCTGTATCACTTCCGAAGCTAATCCCCACATCAGGTGTACCCTTAAGGTACCAGAAGATCCTCTTCACAGCCTGCCAATGCTCATTCCCAGGTTGTATCATAAACCTGCTGACAACACTAACAGCATGTGCAAGATCAGGTCTAGTGCATACCATAGCGTACATCAAGCTACCTACTGCACTAGCATATGGGACTCTCGACATGTACTCCTTCTCGACCTCTGATTGCGGTGCATAAGCTGAGGATAGATGAACATTTGAAGCACTAGGAGTATTTAAGGGCTTTGCTGAAGACATGCCAAACCTCGACAATATCTTCTGGATGTAGTTCTTCTGTGACAAGAAAAGCTTCTTCTTCGACCTGTCCCTGTAAATCTCCATACCCAAGATCTTCTGAGCAGCTCCCAAATCCTTCATCTCAAACTCAGCACTGAGAAGCCCCTTTAACTTCTGGATATCAGACTTTGACCTCGTAGCTATGAGCATATCATCCACATACAGAACTAGATATATCATCGAACCATCCTCTGCCTTGCTGTGATATACACAACAATCATATGGACTTCTGTTGTAGCCCAGCTCAAGCATGTAATTGTCAAATCTCTTGTACCACTGCCTCGGAGATTGTTTAAGCCCATACAAGGACTTCTTCAGCTTACAAACATAGTCTTCTTTTCCCGGAACCTCGAATCCTTCTGGCTGAGTCATGTAAATTTCTTCCTCCAACTCTCCATGTAGGAAAGCTGTCTTCACGTCTAGCTGCTCAAACTCCAAGTCATAATGTGCCACTATTGCTAGTAGCACTCTGATCGAAGTATGTCTGACCACTGGTGGGAAAATCTCATTGTAGTCAACTCCTTCCCTCTGCGAGAAGCCTCGTGCAACCACCCGAGCTTTAAATTTCATGCCCTCTTTAGAAGTGATTCCTTCCTTCTTCTTATAGATCCACTTGTTTGTAACAATCTTCCTTCCCTGTGGTCGTTTGACTAGCTCCCAAGTCTGATTCCTGTCATGGGATTCCATCTCATCTCCCATTGCGGCAAGCCAATGATCAGCTTCACCACCCGAAACTGCTTCTCTATAGGACTGTGGCTCTCCTGCATCCACTTCCTTAGCAACCTGAAATGAATACGCCACCATGTCCTCGAAGCCATACCTCTGTGGAGGTACTCCTGCAGTTGCTCTCTTCGGTCTACCAGAAGCAATAGACTGTTGAGCTCGTGCACTGGACTTTGAAGTTTCTGTCTCTACAGAGACATCCTCATCATGTTGATCTTCTCCACCTTGGTGCTCAAACTCACTCTCTTTGAGAGTTTGCAGCTCCACCTGTTTATCAATATTCCTGCTACCTTCAACAACAGTAACCTTCAACATGGGGTTAAACATAGACTTCTCATCAAATATCACATTTCTACTAAGTATAACTCGATGCTCAGAATGTGACCAGACTCGAAATCCCTTAACTCCATCTCCGTAACCCACAAATACACCCTTCTTTGCCCTTGGGTTCAGTTTACCCTCATCCACGTGATAATAAACAGGACACCCAAAAACTTTCAGTGAAGAGTAATCAGCAGGCTTACCATACTACACTTCATAAGGAGTCTTACACTCGATACTTGTGTCTGGTCCACGGTTGATCAGGAAGCACGCCATGTTTACTGCTTCTGCCCAGAATCTTCTCTCTAGTCCAGCATTAGAGAGCATGCACCGTGCTCTCTCCAACAATGTCTGGTTCATCCTTTCTGCAACGCCATTCTGCTGGGGTGTATCTCTAACAGTCCGATGACGGGCAACCCCTTCATCCTTGCAGAATTCGTGAACTCAGAATTGCAGAACTCCAGACCATTGTCCGTTCGCAGCTTCTTGATCTTCTTACCGGTCTGATTCTCCACTGATGTCTTCCACTGCTTGAACTTCGTGAAAGCCTCACTTTTCTGCTTCATCATGAAAATCCAAGTAAATCTCGAATAATCATCAATAATAGACAGAAAATACCTGCTGCCTCCAATGGATTCAACTCGTGAAGGACCCCAACTGTCTGAGTGGAGGTAATCCAGTATCTCCTTTGTCCGGTGGATACCGTTCTTGGAAAACTTGCTGCGATGTAGCTTCCCAAACACACAATGCTCGCAGAATTCAAAATTCTGCACCTTGTGCCCACAAAGAAGATCCCTCTTCGACAGAACTTGCATCCCTCGTTCACTCATATGCCCCAGTCTCATGTGTCAGAGAGTGGTCATATCTTCCTGTTGAACCTGAGACGATGCAACTGCAGCAGAACCAGACAACACAGACCCTTGTAATGCATACAAGGTCCCACGCTTCATGCCCTTCAGTACCTTCCTCGAACCCTTGCAGACATACACAACTCCACCTTTTCCTTTAAAGCTGAAACCCTTGCTGTCGAGTAGACTCAAGGAGATCAGGTTCTTTGTCATTCGTAGAACATGCCTGACATCATTCACGGTACAGTACGAACCATCATGTATTCGAACCTTTATGGACCTGATTCCAACAACCTTGCAGACAGCTCCATTAGCCATGACCACGTTACCACCATCTATCTGCTCGTAGGTTGTGAAGCAATCTCTATTCGGAGACATATGGTATGAGGCTGCAGTATCCAGAAACCACACATCACCACGATGTGCCTTCTCATCTACAGCCAAGGCGAGATCGTCTTTAGAACTGTTGTCCACTTCTGCAACGGCAACTGAACCTTGTTTCTTCTGTTGCCCTCTTCTCTTGGGACAGTTGTACTTCCAATGCCCCGCTTCCTTACAGTTGTGACAAGCATCACCTGGCTGTGGACCGGGACCCTTGGAATTCTTGCTCGAATTCCCTTTACCAGATTTCTTCTTTCCCTTTCCACCTATAACAGCCAAACCCGATGCCTCACCACCTGTACCAGATCCGGACGCCTTATGTCTGATCTCTCTCGTATGAAGAGCAGACCTGACATCCTCCAACGACACGCTTTCTTTACCGGCAATAAAAGAATCAACGAAATTCTCATATGAACTCGGCAAAGAAACCAGCAGGATTAGGGCACCATCCTCGTCATCAACTTGAACATCTATATTACGCAGATCCAGCAAAATAGAGTTAAGTTGTTCGAGATGTTCCCTCAAAGGCGTACCTTCTTGCATCCTCAAGCTGAACAACCGTTGCTTGAGATGCAGCTTGTTGGTTAGAGACTTAGTCATGTACAGACTCTCTAGTTTCAACCACAAGCCTGCGGCAGTCTTCTCAGCAGCGACTTCAATGATGACATCATCAGACAACGATAGCATGATGGTCGAGTGGGCCTTCTCTTCCAGGGTATTCCACTCATCGTCATCGACCGCTGCCTTCTTCTGTTTCGCAGACAGCGGCCCCCACAACCCTTGCTGTTTCAATAAAGCCTGCATCTTGATCTGCCATATAGCGAAGCTGTTCTTCCCCGTGAACTTTTCGATCTTCATGTTCACCGACGTCATTCTTCTAAATCGAAAACCCTAGCCTGATTTCCAACCAGGCTCTGATACCACTTGTTATAAACGCGCTGCTACGAATCGGGAAATCGCCGGAATCGACAAAGCAAGAATACGAAATCGAGAATCGAAAACACGACACACGATTTACGTGTTTCACTAACACGATGTGTGTTAGCTACGTCCACGTGCGAGAGAGAGCCGTTTCACTATATTGAGGAGATTACAGATTACAGAGGAGAATGAGAAGTATTTATAGTACTTCTCCATGTGGGAGGTGGCGTAGCGGCTGATAGTCCGATTCAAGTCATATCAACATTTATTTTTGAAGGGAGGTGGCGTTGGCTAAGGACAACTGAACACTCCTCTCCTAGTTGTATTGAAGAGATTTTGTTTAGCCTCTTCTTCTTGGATAAAATCTCCTTCATGAACTTAGCCTATTATGCATCTTTGCTATAGCATTGAGGAAGGGCATATCAATGTTGATCTTCTCAAGCGTTCCTAGGAATTTGTGGAAGTCGGCGTCTTGCTCGATTTTGTTCCTCTTAATCATGGAGAGTAAGGTGCCCTAGTTGATGTAACATCGGGAATTGGCTTGCCTACACTTCCTCCACAACTCGTGCCTCCTCGTGAGGTGAATGATTAGTTATGGGAGGAGATGATGAAAATATCTCGTCTCTAGATGTGGGTAGCTCTGGGAAGTGAATGATTAGTTAATGAAGGAAAATGGAGGGAAGGGGAAGGAAACTAGGAGGGGAGGGAAATTAAGAGGTTAAGGAAATTGAAAGGAAAATGGTGTTTTATGGAGGAAAATGGGAAGGAATTGTGAAGAATATATTATTTTATTCGGCATATAATAGTAAAATAATTTATTATATGTTGATATTATTTTCATTGATCATGAATTGTGAATTAAATTTGTACTTTCTTATTAATTTTGTTCACTATTAAAAATCAAAAGTAGATGATTTGAAACTTTTAAGTATCGTGTTAAACAACGTTATACGTTAAAACACTTTTAATAATCACTTTGATGTCAATTTTACTAGAAACGTAACACACTTTTGAATCTCACGTAACGGTTTTATGTATCGCACAAAACAACGTAATACGTGACGCAAATCATCCATTTGGTACAGTCCAAATGTCAATCCGATCTATTTTTCTTCAGCAATAAGAAAATTCATGTGACCAATACTGCTGCATTATACTCGATTTAGTGTCAACCGATCCAAACGCCGGTTTGGTCCGATGCAATATGGCAGAACAATTGTTACTATCAGTTTAGACTCCGATAAGAGTTTTTCCTGTCAAGCCGTCGATATGATATCCCACACAATGCAAAATTATGGTTAAAAAAAAAATATATGAAAAGTATAAAGACCAATATTTATGACAACATCGCTTACTCCTATTCGTATTACTTACTATCATTAATTGATCAAGTAAAAATGAGACTAATTAAAAGAGAAAGAAATTAAGAAGGAAATAAAATAAAGAAAGAGAAAATGGAGTTGGGAGTTGGGATAGGACACGCAGAGATGGTTTGGTGGGCCATGGGAAAAAATGGTGGGTTATTAGAAACTAGCTTATTACCCGGCCCGTTGGCCGGATTACTGTATGTTACCCACTTGTGGAATGGGAGAGAAAGCAAGTGAGAGTGAAGGGATTGGGATTCCACTTGATTAGGACCGACCCACTAATCCAATTCTTCCCGACCCGCCCCAACCTACAGGGTCAGAAAGAGTCAATAAGAAAATACGAACGGGGAGGATTAGTCATATATCTTGACTCTTCAGAAGTGGGTCAAACAGGATCAAGGTTGGGTGAGGGCAATTTTTAGCGCTAAGCAGAGTTCTGGGTTGAATACCTTTACTTAGGCCTAGAAATTGGTGCTGATGCAGACTGCAGTTTTTATTATACCATCATCAATCATCATTGAATTAGTCCTGGGCATCCCTCCCCGTTGTCGGTCTGAATTCTAATGATGGCTTCATTCCTTGCACCAGCCATATCAGCGAGTTGCCATCTCGAGCATGATTTGCCTATGTACAAATAATACAATTAGAGTATGAAAATGAATTCAATGAAAAGGAAAAGAGAATTCTATCACATGCCAATAAATACACACATAATAGTTGAAGCTAAGTGAAAGTCATTACTCGCACATCAATTCTCAAAAATTACAGACTAAACATTGGCTAGGATGGCACTGAAACTACCAAGAATCATGGACGAAACAACTTGTCAAATTAAATAATCCTTATACTGAAACTACCTTCTAACTTGAAATAAGACATGATCACAGTTCATAGCTCTCTTCTCACTATGAATTGGTTGCAGCTCGTCCTTATCACTGCCTCTCAAGCTCAATTCAAACAGAATAGAGACCGTTATGTAAGATAACCATATTCTTACTGATCATAATTCCTTTCTTCACTCCATTTTTGTCGGAGAAAAGAGTTATCCCCCTCTCCTGCATTTCCCTTTCCCCCTCTCTTCTCCCTCTTCTTCACAGACCGATCCCTAAACCAGCAACAACAACACAAAAATAGCCTCCGCCTCTCCCGTCTCCATCTATTGAACGCGTTGGTGGCAAGACCGGACTGCAGAAGCAAAATTTTCTAAAATCAAACTAAATTTTTTGAAGCAGACTCAACCACGAAAAAAGAGTAAAGCAACAATGACGTAGAACCCTAAATTTAACTACAATCAAGCACATATCAGCAAGATTTTCGATTTGTCTGAGAGTTAACTACACGGAGAGAACAATTGATACATAATTGAAATGCTCCAAGCAAGTTGAAGGCAAACCATGACTTTAGAATTTGGTCATTATAATAACCTTCAAGTATTGATGCTTCTAAGAACTATCATGTCCAACCCCCTCTTATACAACTACGTAGCCATAGTAATTAGTTGTATAATGAGAAATATTACAAAGAAAACTACATAAACAACCAATGTAAGTAAATATTAAAACTAACAACTGATAAAACTTAAAATCTCTCTATTGGTATAAATGTATCTATTAGTAACTACTATGCAATCGAGTATATATGATTTTTAGGCACTGAATAAGAAAAGTATAGATGGCTCACAAATGAAGACGTAGCAACTGAAGGTAGCACACAAAAACCAAAAATAGAAAAAGAGATAAGAAAAAAGGCGAGAAAAAATCAAACAAAGAAAAAGCCCACATAGGAATACCTCGCTAGCTTTAGGGACTCTCTGCCACAACAAACAACCTTCTTAAAAATCTAACACCCTGAGACATCAAACAAACCTCCCACGACACTAATGTATGGCATTCCTATTGTCCAATAGGTTTGCCCAATTTAGACTTCTAAATAAATGGACTTTTCACCATTAAACCAAAACTCACAATCATTAACAGTTAATGCAAAGACATACATTTCTGAGGCCAATCACAGCATTTAAGCATAATTTTTAGTTGAAAAGAACAACTAAGTATTTAGCTAAATGATATAGTAGAATGGACACAATCTGCTACCTACTAATGATATAAACGTGTACCGGTACCATCGTTGTATCCTGACTTGCCATTTGCAACGGGCACTTTGAAAGACAGCTGCATTTTAGAGAATAAACACCCATAAGGGCGTTATGAAACCAAGCTTAATCCAAAATCTTCATATTCCACTTCGAAGACTCCATTTTCAAAAATAAGAGAGTTTAACATGTCAAATCACTCATTTGAAAAATCTCAAACAACTATTAATCAATGCAATATAAAGGCACGTTCCAAATTATGTACTTGTAGGAATAATCCCAAATAATTATCAATTAATGCCCCAACTACCTAATGTGCAGAATAGCTCTGGAGCTGTGCTGTTGTTTGCGTTGGTCTACCTTCAAACATAACATAGTTGCATCACGAACCAAAGCAATTAAGCAAAAATCTTCATATTCCAAGTAGAATGACTCAATTCAATTTGGCCAACGCTTTATACATATTGTTTACCCCTGGACCTGTTGCACTTGCGCCTTCAGATCTTCGTGAACACAATACAATTGCGGAGAGGAGGCTGTCAACAGAATAAAAATTGTTAATTAAGTGAATCACCATACAACTAAACAAACGTGCTCTTCTTGATTAGCTATCAAAATAGTGGGGGTCGCTACAATCCATCGGTTGCTCCCTCTGCGCCTAAGTTGTAGATATTAGGTTTCAGTGAGAACTTTGAGTACATGAGGAGATATTTTGTAGTGGAGAAGATGACCCGGCGAGTAGAATAGGAAGATTTGGAGAGGCTGCGATGGGCAAAGCAGTTAAAATCGAGATTTTACCTAAAATCGAAAACTGGGGTAAAATCAAAATCGTATAATCGAATCGTAAAATCGTAGGATTTTAAGTACCATATAGAACATAGCATATAAGAATATTAATAAGGTAAATTATTAATATCACACAGACACATAGCATTTAAAATGATAATTCAGAAGATTTTTTTTCCATAAGATAATTCTCAAGATTAATGTTCCAAAATCACTATTTTAATTGTTATTTAATGTGTAACTCAAAATAATTTATGATGAAGGGATATAGTTCATGGGTTTGGCTCTTATTTTCATGTTATGTCTAGGTTGTTTAACTCAAAGTAATATTTCGACATCGTCTACTAAGTATGATTTAAAACTAAAAATAATTGAACTCCAATAAAATAAGTAATGTTAGTGGCTTGGTACAAATATATTCATTAATAAATTAATTGGTTAATAATGATGTTAGTTCTTACATACTTCCAATATTAGTCCCGATTTCGGTACTATTTAACGATTTTAGTCCCGATTTTAAACGATTTTAAGGTCCACCGATTTTATAGTAAAATCAAGATCGGAATCTCTAAGTAAAATCCTAAAATCCTACGATTTTACGATCAAAATCCCGAATTTGACTACATTGGCGATGGGTGCACGATTAGTGGGCCAAATAACAGTTTGGGCCCGTTTAAATGAAAACATATTTTTACTTTCGTGCTCAACAGACTGACCGCACTGGCATCTTCTAAATTTACCCCTAAAAAATTGCTCTGTACGCATCAAATTTGAAATGGAATCCCTCTTTTCTCATTTCACATTTCACATTTATATGATGTGTAGATTGTGATGAGTGTAGATGTAGACCTGTCATTGTCCTACAAATTCATTAACACGCCAAAAAGTGGTGAAATGAGCCACCCTATTAAACACAATCTTGTATAATGATCATTGGATCCAATCATGCCAGATTATGAAGAAGTTTAAAATGTAGCGGTTATCCCGACTAAAACATTAAAAGAACCAGTCTCATATAGTTTGCACAAAGATATAATTTCTCCATAGTAATTCTGAAAAATAATATTAATTTAAGAAGTCGATATTGCTTCTACATGTTTAATATTGCAATTCGATATGCAATATTCGAACCAGTGATATTTGGGCTGCAATTTTAGGGTTATTGTATATTTATAAAATAGATAGAAATTTAAATTAAGTATTAAACTACAACTAAAATAATCAAAGTATTAAAACACCAAATAAGTACTTACGGGAGATTCAGTGGCCAACTAATCGTTAAAAAAGTCATATGATTTTCATAATTTAGGTTCGTGTATGTTTGAATTTAAATAGATACAACAAATATACTTAGTGTGATTGGTTATGATCTTTGTTTCCTTTAAAGAGACCAAGGTTCAAATCCTAGTGCATGCCTTTTTTATGAATAATTAAATAAGAAAATAAGCAATTGTGAAGACCAAAATGTCCTTCCTATAATCACTCTCGTTGCAGGAAATTTGAAATAGAGCAACAGTTTTCATCATTCGGCTTTTATTTATTATCTAGATTAGGCACTCCCCAATTATCTTTTCCTTCCAAATTGGAGGGGCGGAGGAAACAATGAATTTTTCTTCCCGCTTTCTTTCCTTCCCAACTGTAGCTAGCTAAAAAACAATGGAAAGTTCATTGGAATGTGTGTTTCCCTCACCTCCCTCCCCTTTCCTTCCATTTCCCTCCTTCCTTAACAGGGGGTTAGAGGGGCCTCTTCAGGTGACCACGTTGGCTCCCATTGAGTCGGCTTAGGTTCATCTCCCTTCTTGGTCACTGCTTGGAGGATAACGCTCATAGATATTATTATCTCTTTCGTGTCGCCCTCTAAACCATAGAGTAATACATTAGTGACTCGAACATGAGTTGAAGTTCGAGGGTTTAATGCCGGATCTGCTCAACCTGATCTTTTTTAGCACACTTGGATTGGTTGTTCAGAGCATATCAATCTTCCACCCGCTTGGCCCCTTTGGCTCTCACTGCCCAAAGCTCTTGAAATACACAGTTCAACTGGGCACGGAGGTTCTCTGTTGTTTGGGGAGTGATGCTCACCACTGAGGCAACCACTGCAGATGGTGTTGCCTCTTTCAGACGTGGGAGAAACCATTTCTTCCACCTTTTTTAGACTCACTTCATCTTGCGTATGCATTTCTAATGTTGCCTTACAGATGCATGTCGAGACTCCCTCCTTTGTTTCCAATTCAAGTTCTCTAGTTTAGTCCCCTCTAGAACAGTGGGCTTGCTATTAAGAAAGATAGTCGTGGTGAGGACAAAATTGTGTTCAAGTTCTCTAGTTTAGTCCCCTCTAGAACAGTGGGCTTGCTATTAAGAAAGATAGTCGTGGTGAGGACAAAATTGTGAGCAGTGCAGAATAGCGAACCCATGACTCGTAGAGATCCTCCTCTTCCTCATGATGGAAGTTGGTGATATTTTGTGGGATCTTATTGGAATTCCACTCGGGAAAGTATTCCTCAATGAAATCTTGAGAAAGCTTTGCCCAAGAAGCAAATGTGTCTCTTAGAAAAGCTCTCAACCATTCTTTTGCTCTCCCATCGAGGGAGAAGAAGAACAATCTCATCCCATCACATTGATACCTATTCCGGCAGGAGTGAGTGATTCAACTAGCTATGTAAACCTAGAAGGTGTGTGATGGGGTCTTCCCCTTCTAGGCCCTTAAAGGTGCAATGATCTTGCATGAGTTGAACTATGGCATTATGCACAATGAGTTGGTCGTAAGTAATCGCAGGTTGGGTGATACTAGGCTGGATGTCGGCTATTCTTGGCTGAAATTAATCAACCAAGGTCCTGATCACCTCCCCCATTGTTCTTGGGTCTGACCGCGCCGCCCTTTTCTGACTCTAATGTTTCTGTCTCTTATTGACTAGAAATAGTGAATCCAAAACATTAAGTTTTACATATCCAGAACTTCTAGGGTTCGCACACCTATGCAACTAAGGGAACTAGTCGGCCATGGGGACAGTCGAGTTTTTGGAGAGTCATCAATTGAAACAAATCTCCCAAAAGACCACTAGAATCGGCAGCCACAACAGAGAAATCAGGGCTTAGGGTGCCGATTCTTCCACCGACTCCTCCTAGTAACTAGTGTCACTTTAATTCGGGAGAGTTACTCTGTTGGCAGGGTAACGACCCTCTAACTGCTTTCTATCACTGGCTACCGAGTTCTAAATCCTAGAGAGCTTTATATAGGTTTTGGATTAGGAATTTTTGGGAGAGAAAATCGGCCTTGACGCGTTATGCAGCCAATCACAAGAGTCATTCTATGCAGCTACTACTTCAATATAAATTTTGGATGCCTTCTTGACGAAGTAAGCACTTGCCGAAATCAGTGGCCACGACGTCAATTCTCACTTTGGGCCGCCGATTAGTGCGCTTCTGGGCCAAGTTTTCTTCTTTGATTCTTGCTCCAACAGCTTGGCCTTGATGTCCCTTGTGGCTCCTAAGATGTCCATTGGCCTCACTTTAAGCATTCACATCACAAATCCAAAGTATTATGACGCTTAAAATGGGAAATTAATGCACTTTCGATCATAATACGGGGTCTAGAATATTGTATTTCAAGTGTCATAAGCTTTCACAATATGCCTTACCAGATCACTGGATTGTCTTTCTTGACTTGATTTCCGACTTCATTATATAACCTTCTTCTTTGTTTGATTTAATTAACATAATCTTGTTGACAAGGGTGAAAGTGAAAGGAGAATTGAGGGAAATGAATGATGTTTTGATTAGGGTGGTCACTCAATTGCATTTCTACCATTTATTTTCTCGAGTTATCCTCGTCATCATTGATAGATTACAATTTGATCCAAATATATTTTTTTTATATGTGAAGAAATTCTCTTGGTGGGGCGGGTATGGGGCGGGGGAGGCTAAAACCATACCCTCCCCATACCCATCAAACTTTTTGCGGGTTTACCCATACCCGGTCAATGCTCGCGTTGACTTGGTTGGGGGCGATCGGGTACTCGTGGCCATGGGTTTGATTGTCATCCATAAACCTCATAGTGTTTTGTATGTATGATTGTGTGACATCAGCTAAAAACTGAGATATGTAACAATCTCAACTCAACTAGTAGGAGAAAAAAATTTCAACTCAACTAGCTTAATGATATAACATTCACGCATTTTGACTTACAGTTTTGGTCAACATCACAGAATTAACTCATGTGTATGAAAAAAATGATAGGTTCTCAATAATAATATCAATTTTGCCGTAAAACCTAACCCAACGTCATGGGAACAATAGAGTGAACACACAGAACATATAATATTTACCTTTCTTCCAGAGCCTCATTTAAATTGTAGGGTAATAGGGTCACAGTCATCATTCTTGTCCAAATTGTGCAAGCTTGGACCGTATAAAAACATTTTGCCTCAAATGAACAGAAATTGCGAACTCTGAGAATTTCTTCTTTCATTAGATAGTATGCGGCAATGGCATTACAAAATGGGGGAGTTGCTTAGGAAATTTTCGATTTCCTGTGCTACTGAAACAATAATTTTTCCTCTACAATAATGGTCATTAATATGAAATAAATTCCCACTATATTCTGCTCTATCAAAAGAAAAGGTATATAGAAAATAAAACCTAAGAACCGCTCACTATCTCATATATTGATATTGCATTCTCCAAAGTTAAGAGGAAGATGATGCACCATTCCAGGAGATCAGATCGCCTGTTTTGTATAACCTCTTGAAGGAAATGAATGTTGTGCTGCACAAAGGAGAAAGGCCAGAGCAGAAAGGGTTGGTCTTTTTGAGTACCAGAAGAAACCTAATAAGCAAGGTTTGGCTTCAGAAAGTTGGGAGAAAGCAAACCTCCACAAATTTCAATTTGAAATCCAAGCTTCCGAATCGTTGAGCCACCTCGTATTCATCCCTAAGGTACTCATATATTTGAGAATATTTTGCATCCTTCCAAGCAATTTCAGACCTTGAATAGCACAAGTGATTGGATCAATACCTAGATAAGGCATGTGTTTTCATTCAAATTATAAGGCGCATCAGAAACAACTGGTATGGTTCTTCTCGTTTGATTACCTTTCAAAAAGACCAACTTTAAGAATTACGTCAGCTAGATTAGAATTCGCTTTCCCCACCAGTTTGATGAGTGTTGTCCTGTCCATTGTAAATGTTCCTGTTTTCTCCATTCCACGGTTTATGCCAGCGAACTCTTCTACCATTCCATCAACCTGAGAGAGAGACAAAGTATGCCCTTACACAAATGAAGATTGCAGAATACAAGTAGAATCTTTACATTACCTTCTTTGTAGTCACCAACAAGCTAAATGAAGCTTCAAAGTCATCTTACCTGTGAAACAAAGTAATCCAGAGCAATACTTTGGCCAAGTACACTACCAATAATACGGATGCTGTCAGTATCTAAAGTTTTTAGGACTATGTAGTCTGGACCTCCTTGCATGTCATCTTCTAGGCGTGGTTTCTCTTTTATGGCATAATCTGGGAGACAAAGGGAAAATCAAAGCTAAGGTAGATAATAAGCCGGGCATTTTCTTGCTTTCATATGATATGCACAAACTACGAATCTTCTTATTCAGATCACAACATGAAACCTTAGTAGAGAGATTTTACCATCTTTCCTCATCTCGGAAAGCAACCCTGAAGCATGTCTCCGCACTAAATCTAAGTAACTTTCAACTTCATGGTCTTCAATGTTGATAAGAACAGCAGAACCATATTGGAAAACAACCATGTAGCGACAGCTCACATTCTCTTTGATTCCAAGTGCCTGAATCATGGCCAGATTTCCATAACATTACAGATTATTTTAATGCATGGAATGAATGTAATGGCAGTGGCACAGGAAGCAGAAAGTAATCAGAGTATTTGAAGGATCATGTTCGTTCCTTCACTTACAGTAATTTCCGGTTGGTAATCATAGTATCTGAGGACAATATAATTTGTTGAACGAGAGGTAGGAGGAACAACATTGATTAAATGCTCCCCTTGCATGTTCTTCAAATCAATACTGCCAAAATGATGAATCTGAGAACCATCACGAGGGAAAAGAACGAAAGCAGTAAAGGTAAGCAAAGCGGAACCAGAAAGTATAGGGAGAAGAAGAACACACGTAGCAAGACAGTAGAAAGCAACTGCATCTCTGAGCCAGTTCTTCAGAAGCGAACAATTCCAAAAAATAATCCCAATGACTTAGCAAGAGGGACACAGGAAACGCAAGTAAAACTTGAAGCAGAACAAACCTAATGATCGCACTCATCTAAGTTAACTTAAAAATGAAGCTATTTGAGCGGATTATTAGCATTCAAAAACCAAGTGACATTGAAGGTCGCCACAGAGAGTTAATGTTGCTAAACACTTATCTAACTAAAATCATAAAGGCCAGTGGAACATCATCTTGGAACAATAACAGTGTTCATATTCTGTTAGCGAACTAACCACTTGGCCCCAATAACTCGAGTTGTTGGGAAAGGGATAGTTAAGCATTTTAACCTCTAATACGCCCACTCAAACGAAAGCCGATGCCGAATTGTGGATTTTTACGGTTTGCACAGGTTGAACCCTTGTGCTGCCAAACCACGAGGCTTTAGTTTGCACAGGTTGGACATACCATTCCTTGTGCTAAACGAATTGGCATGAAATGGGGGTCATTATGAGGATTCGAAACCATGACCTTTCGGTTCTAGGCTCTGATACCATGTTAGCGAACTAACCACTTGGCTCCAATAACTCGAGTTGTTGGGAAAGGGATAGTTAAGCATTTTAACCTCTAATATATTCAATACCTGCCCTTACCAACCAACATTGTTTAGATAAATTTTCCATTTTGGATGCATTACGCAATGAAGGGCAAATCTAATGTAGTTGAGTTGAGTTTTATTAAAAGCACTACAATTCCAAACAAAAATGGCGACGGCTCAGCAATTCAAACATGTAACTTGAACACCAACCAAAATTCAAGGTCTACGCAACGCGACCTAAAAATCAGAGTCTTTCGCATTAACACACACGATTTAGCAACAAAGATAATTGACGAAATTCAGGTGTTAAGAGGCAAAAAGACCTGGTGCAGAGGAAGTAGGCTTTGACCGGAATCTTCCCAACGTCGCTCTCGTCTTCCTTAAGCTCCATGGGGAAATTCTCATGAGACCCAGATTCATTGTCGCTGGAATAAGCTGGAACCCGAGATGGGTACGCGGAAAACGACCTGAACAATAATGAATAAACCCCCTGCGGAGGGCTCCGACATGGCCGGCTGCAAGAAGAATAAGAAGCAGAACGATCGAGTTCTAGCGAAAGACATGGACTGTTAATAAAAAGGGTATTTTGGGGTCGTCTTCTGGATGTGTGATTGAGGAGTAGCGAACCAGCAGCTCGCCATCTACCCATTCACTCTAGACGAAGAAAAATCACTGGGGTCTTGAAATTTGAAGTTTCGAAGTATTAAGGCTTCTTCGAATACCTGAGATGGCTGGCAGCTGCATATTGAAACTTAGTGATTCCAATTTGATTGGAGGCCGATTCCTCCTGGTCCTTTCACCTTTGCCCACGGCCCTTCTCTTCTACTTTTTTCCCAAGCTTTGCTCGACCAACGATATCTAGCTCGCCTCTACTTTTCCGATTTCGTCCATTCTACTATTATATGGCCAATATTTTGCGATTAATTGGGGTAAAATAGTTGGCTACCACTTAAGTTTGAGAATTAGGATATATCACTTAAGTTTGAATAGGACGTTGAGTACCACTGAAGTCTATTATATGTGTACCCGGTATCACTTAAGTTACTGCTATGTGCATTGCGTTAAAGTTGACAGAATATTCTTGGAATATTCTGTTTTCTAAATTTCAAAATTGGTCATTTTCTTATTATGAGAAAACCATTTGGACTTATGAAAAACATAATTTGTTATTGTTTAATTGGAATCCTCTTTTGAATACTTGATAGTAAGTCAATTTTTCAATAGAAAATTTAGAATCAATTATCATTATAAGTATTTTCAATTATCATTATATTTTCTTATAATTGAATAATTTTCTGAAGCAAATATATCTTATGAATTCTATCTCGATATAAATAATTTGAGAATTTTATATTTAGTTCTCTTACATCATAGTGATGTTGTCTAATTTTCCATCTTAAATCTCTTTCTAATTCTCTAATATTATATGTAGATGTTTCATATTAGTTAAATTTAGTCATTCTAATTCTCTTCCTATAATCATATTTTATTTTCTAATGTAGCTTTTATAGTTCATTTATTACTTAGTTATTTTTTCTCTTTTCATTTTAAATATTTTTTTCAATTAATGGAATATATTTTATTCCTTTTGATTGTGTTCCATTTATCTTTCTTTGGTTTTGATGTATTGATGATCGATTAGGTTTTATTTTAACTATTTCTAATGATGCTTCTAATTGAATTAGGGTATTTAAATAGATATTCTAATACAATCTTAAATAATTATTATTATATTTTAGTGTACTAATTATATTTTAATATTCATTTAATATTTTTACTAATTTATCTATTTTATGAATATTTTGATTAGCCATTTTAGTAATAATATGTTTAGAAGGTTTTTTAATTTTTATATTAGATAAAACTTGTTGCAATATAGTTTTGAATGTTTTAAAAAAAATTGGGTATCAAAAAGTAATTAAAATTTAGGGTTTGATGAAAAAGTAGACGGATGCACATTTTGTCGACTTTAATGGTACCCGACGCCCTATTCAAACTTAAGTGGTAGTATATCTACCCCAATTCTCAAATTTAAGTGGTACCCGAGGTATTCTACCCCGATTAATTGCATGGTTGGTCACTGAGATTACAAAAAAAACGTTCATGTTTGGTCACTCGGAATATTTAAATCCACTAGTGGTCACTAAAATTAGTAAAACCGTCCAAGTTTGGTCACTCTCCGTTAGTCTCCATCCGTCTCCGTTAACGGCGTCAATTTTCTGTTGACGTGGCTAACATACATGTATGGTCACCCAATTTAACCTGCCACATCATATGGCCCGACCCGCCACGTCAGACTACTATATAACCTAACCAAACCCAGTTCAACAACCAAACCGACCCGCTCTTCTTAATATTTCAGGCAATTAACCTAAATCTTTTATTGTCAAAGAAATTATCCTAAATCTTGCCTTCACTTTGACATCACAAAGGCTTCTTCATGATTCGGAACAACAACACCAGGGAGGAAGAGGATTGGCCGCCATTACTAATCAACCCCAATCCCTAAACGAAACGTCATTGTTCTCCCGACACCCACAACAAAATCGAGCAAGAGTGTCGCAATTCATGTTGAAAGAGAGGAGAAGAGAGTACCTCCATAATTATGTGGCAGATATCGCATCCGAGATCTGACTTGTCGAGATAATTGACGGTGACGACGGTGGGGTTGTCGGGCTTCTTCTCATAATGCCCCTGCCGGTGACAAAATTAATGACAAATCTACCGCTGAACCCTCTCTTTTGGATTGTCGACTTGACCGGGCGAAGAGAATGTCGGATTCCGAATTGGCCCGACGGATAGGGATGGCGGCAGCGGCGATACGAGGGTGAGTTCGGGAGAAGATTCACCGCTCATGCCATGGATTTATTCCGCCACCCAAAACAAAATCTAGCTTGGCCTCTGCATTAATTGGGCAGGTACTCTCTTCTCCAGTAGGGCAGTAGATAGAAAGGGATTTACAGGCAGGGGATGACGTCCAAGACCAAGCCATCAACGAATGCTATGCTTTCCTCTACACTGCTCAACTCCTTTTTCTTGTAGTTTCTCCAAATTTGTTTACTGGATAGGATTAATGGGTTTAATACTCTCTCTAATCTTGTTTCTTCTTCTTCTTTGTGGCCATTGTTCCTGCTTCGACGAGAGCAATGAAGGCTCTTGGACTTTCTGCCGCCGTCGGAGAGAAGAGGGAGAAGATGAAGGGTCGGGTCAGGCCACCGGTTGGGTTGGGTTAATGACATGGTGGGTCGGGTTTCCAACTTTTTGGTTTAAAATTGGCTGATTAGGCACTTCTGTTAGACACGTCAGCAAAAAACTGACGGTGTTAACAGAAGTTAATGGAGACTAACGGAGAGTGACCAAATTTGGACAGTTTTATTAATTTTGGTGACCACAAATGGATTTAAATATTTCGAGTGACCAAACATGTACGTTTTTTTATCTCAATGACCAACCATGCAATTAACCCCAATATCTTGATTCTTGAGACATATATCTTACTAGTATTCATGCCCGCGCTCCGCGTCAGGACTTGTACTATTCAAGAGGTGACATAGTAAAGAAACATAGAGAAATTTTAATGTGTACCATATGAATCTAGTTTGAAGGCATTCTATAAGAATTCGTTCACTAATTTTCGTTGAAGTATAGAGAGGAAAAGGTTGAGAACCTTTTTTATGCATAAGCTTTCGTGAGTGTAGAAGATAATTATAGAAGCACTCTATCAATGTTATAGCAAGACAGTTATAGTATGTGCAAAGCATTGACTATAGAGAAGTCACTTTGCAAGCAAAACGTACCTAACTACCAAGAGTGACTTAAAATTTTACATTAGAAACAAAGATTATCAGCAGTAACAATCACTGGAAAACCAAACTACTACACAGTGCATGTCATGAGTACCTATTTATTAATGACAGTTTACAAAGCTCATTGTTGAAAGGAGCGATTGAAGTGTTTCACCATGAGAGTTTTTCACTGTGTTATTATAGAATGATTCTCCCGTCGTCGCCCAAGTAGTACCATATCTGAGAAAATTAGGTAAACAGTGAATCAGTGATACACTCGCAACAAAGTAAAATAAAGAAAAGAATCGAAATGACTTACTGAAGGATCCTGGCCTGGGTTAGGGATTTCTTGAATCCGAATCGGATATATAGCTCCAGACCGTCTTCATCGTCAATAATGGACCTTCATTGTGGCAGCTTCGTAGGTAGGCTTTCACTGGAAATAAGAACTTCCAACCCAACTAAGCTTCACCTCATATGGTCTCCTCTGTTTCCGCAGCAGCAGCGGTAACTCGGCCCCAGATAACCGAAAGGAAAAGAAATTGAAAACTATAAAATAGCATACACACAAAAAAAGTAAGAAGAATAATGTAACGAAACGCAAAGGAATTGAATCCATCACTAACCTGGCCGCCGCCAGATTTGGGTACAGGGGCGGAGCTAGGATTTAGTGCTCGGGGAGGCCGGATTTCATAATACTTTACCGTAGAAATCGTAAGTGCTAACTTTTTTTTATTATATAACCACATAAAATATTTGTTCACATTGTATTTACTATAAATTTGAAAAAGAAAAAAATAATGCATTTCAAAAGAAAAAGCGGTAATTATTCGATGTAAACTACAACTTAAAAAGGAAAATAAAAATTACAAAGTTAATGACTAAAGTATCTAATACCCGCTTACTATAAAAAAGGAAGAAGTTGTAATCCGCTTACTATTAAAATGGAAGAAGTTGTAATTTATATAAACTACCATAAAAGTTGCACTTAATGTAATTAACCAAAAAAACAATTAACAAAGGGAATGTAAATTGCTTCCCTTTTGCATCGAACCAAAACCCTTTGGGTAACAAAACAGTTTATCTTCCGCTGGGAAACACAAATCCTTATGGCATAAGTTTGCACGCTCTTTATTTTATATACACAGTGTAGTTTGTACATACTATCCCGACCCATTTATACGTGACTTTCGGGATTCTCGGGCCCTCAGCGCCATGCTGTAGCCGCCCCTGCTTGGGTAACCCAAATCATCATAGAGTCTTCAACGATGGATGTCAGATCCATCTTCCAACACCCCAATCGTCGATAGTGGAGGATTGAGTTAAAAGAGATAAGAAATGAGAGAGAACAGAGAAGGATTGAGTTAAAGAGAACACAATGAAAAAATTGAGAGAGAAACAGTTATATGAAGCGGAGGCGCTGAAGCCAGGAAGTAAGCTGGAGAGGGAAGCAAAAATGGATGATTAAATTCGTTGATAGTGGGATGGGATACTGTTGTTTACACCTAAAATATTTTTGGGCTGAATTAAATGCCGCATTAAATAGTCTCGGCATTTAATTCGATACCACGATAAAAAAACGGTGTCGTTTGGAGTAAAACGGTACCGCGAAACAGAAAGACGGTACCGCTGAGAAAAACGGTGCCGCGAGAGCCTGGCAAGCAGTACACCGCAGACCGAAAATAAAAAGGCCGCTCGTTTAATGAAGGGTGGAGGAGGAGTTTTGATTATTTAATTATTATTTGTTATTTCTTTGAGGCCCAACGGTACCGCAAGGAGGCTCAGCGGTACCGCGGTACTCCGAAGAATAAAAAGGGCCGCGCGTGCGGGTTCTTGTTGGAGAAGGAGTTTTGTTTATAATTTTTATTCCTTGTTGGAGGAGGAAAATCGGTACCGCGGAGAAAAACGGTGTCGCGAGAGCCTGGCAAGCGGTACCGATGGGCAAGTGACCAAAATTCACCCGGCCCAATGCGAGCGCAGACTGCGGCGTTTCCATGGATTAATATTTTTTGGCTATATCGGCGGTGTCGTTTAATTCAAAACGGTACCGCGAGTAAGCCCAACGGTACCGCGGACTAGCAAACAAACAATGTCGCAAAAGGGAAAAACAAACGGAGTTGTTGTGACGCTTGTGATGGACGGATTAATCAATTAATATTTTAATGCCTGTTTGGGACGGTGGCGTTTAGTTGAAAACGATGCCGCAACAGTTAAAACGACATTGTTAAAATTAACAGCATCGCGAAGCTCAAAAGCTCAACGGGACAAGGAAACGATGTTGTTTAACTAAGAACGACGCCGAGGGGTGAGAGTTTGGCGGCGAGAAAACAATGAGGGTTGTTTTAATTAATTAGTATTTTATAATTATTTTAGACGGTGTCGTTTAGTTGAATACGACGCCGCGGAAGGTAAAAACAACCCTGCGGTACTAGGAAGGAAAGAAACGACATTGTTTAGTCAAAGACAATGTTGCAAGAGTTTAACAGTGTCGTGAAAGCGATGCCGTTTTGCCCAAAACAAGGTCGCGAGCTCGACGACGTTGATGAGTTTTAGTTCAGTGTTGAGAAATTCAACAACACCGTGAATTCAACAAAGTTGGGCATCAATGGTGGGAATCCGACGATGCCGGGATGCTACGAGCTACGTCAATGTTGTAAGCCATGAATCACCATCGAAAGTGGCATTGATATTGTGAGTGCATCGATGTTGCAAGGCTGGGAGCTCAGCGTTGCGGTGTTGTTTGTCATACGCCGCCGTTTTATGAACAAGAATGAATGTAGTTTGGCTTGAGGAGTTGGGGTGGATTATCGAACCCGGGTGGATAATTACAAGGGTGGCTCAATGTCGTTTTGTCAAGTTGCTACGTAGCAAAGCGGTTTCGCACTCGTGGGAGTTACGCAACAAGGAGGAAGTTACCTGCGCGGTTGACAGGAGTGAAGACGTGGGAGACAAAGGCGCGAAGGCAGTTACTGCGACGAGAAGAAGCGCGAAGTATAAAGACTGGGGAGAGAGAGAAGTTCGAGACGGCAAAATCAAATTACAACTGCACCATTGCAGAATTATCTTTTTTCTCTCTAGTTTCGTAGAACCGCTCTGTCAAAGAACTCCTTTGCAGAGTCGTAGATCGTAGCTTGTAGTCGTAGTCGCGGAGCTCTCCAGAGGAACCTCCATAGGAGTAGAGGTAACGTAACTTAGAACACTCTTGGTTTGGTTTCTCGTTTCTCGTTGAACACCCTCGTTCGAACGTAGTTTGGAGAGGTGGTGAACCGAGTAACGATTGTTTGATTAGAGGTCAAAAGTGCATCGATCAAATCAACGACGCCGATACCGGCGGCGGCTATTTGACGATTGTTTTTGGTTTCTGCTTTAATCGATCAAATCAACGGCGCCGACATTCGGCGGCGGATATTTTACGGTTGTGATTGACGTGTGTTTTTGTGTTTTTCTTGAAAACCGTGCGCAGTTAACACACGAGTTTCGCCAACGAAACAAATTGGCACACCCGGTGGGACCCGTGTGTTCGAATGGCTCCGCGGAGGAAGAATCACGAGGGCGATCTTCCACCAACTTCAGTGGAGGAAGAGCCAATGGTCAATGTAGAGGCTGACCAGAGTGGCGGTTCACACGGCGGTTCGAGCAACGACGCCGGAGGGGAAGTGCCAGCAGTGGCGCAGACAGCCAATCAGGGTGAGATAACACGCATCCTTCGCCAAGTCATGGCTGATAACCAACAGGTAAAACTTCACTTAGCCTCTTTGGATGGACGTCTTGATGGTCTTAGTTCTCGGATTGATAGACATGTTAGCCAACTGGTTGAAGTCGTAGATAAAAACAGAATGGATTTTGAAAGTAACAGACGTGATTTTAATGATTTTAGAGAGTTTTTGAATAGGCCAGTGCCGCAAACAAGGGCTTTGCCGTTAAGCGGCGAGAATCCGTTACACAACGACACTGGCACCAATAGCTTTCCGGTCAATGGCGGCCGAGATACTCAGCCGAGACAGGGCGTTTCGCCGACACCGGTGGTGAACCCAACAAGTCCGTCGAGAGTAAATCTTGGCGAGACCAGCACTGCGGCCAACACTCGTGTTGAGCCGCCACCAGTGCACAATGTGGGTCCACAAAATATTCCGGAGGCCAGACCCTACGTGGCTCCGATGAGCGGTGCTGGTGGTGGAGGAACGATCAACAATGATCATGTTCCGCCACGCGGCTACCCACAAAACGTGCCCCCTCCTCCTCCAAACGGGCTTGGCATGGATCCTGGTGGATTCGTACCACAAGGGGGG
This sequence comes from Linum tenue, assembly GCA_946122785.1. Classification (NCBI taxonomy): domain Eukaryota; kingdom Viridiplantae; phylum Streptophyta; class Magnoliopsida; order Malpighiales; family Linaceae; genus Linum; species Linum tenue. The sequence continues at coordinate 35,089,986 of CAMGYJ010000003.1, forward strand.
CAACTCGGGGGGCAAGACGTTAATGCGATTCAAGATCAAGTAGCACAGATGTTGGCGGATCAGTTTGGTTTAGGGATTAGACCAGCGATGCCGCCGGTGTATCGAAAACCATATCCGGATTGGGTTGATAGATACTACCCCTTTCCACGTGGTTTTCGCGTGCCTGATTTCATCACCTTCAGCGGGACTGGGGATCAGTCCACCGTCGAGCATGTTGGACGATTCACGGTTCAGTGTGGTGATGTGAGTGATTTCTTGAAGTTGCGTTTGTTTGGCAACTCGTTGACCGGCCCCGCATTCGCGTGGTACGTCAACTTGCCATCGAACTCGGTTCAAACTTGGCAGCAAATGGAACAAATGTTCCATGCCAGTTCTACCGTTCTGAGCCAGAAGTAACAATGGCAGACTTGGCACGAATGCGCCAACAGCCAGGAGAAACAGTGGAACACTTTTTAACAAACTTTAAAAATGCAAGAAATCGCTGTTTTGTGAACTTGACCGAACGCGAGTTTGTTAAACTGGCCCAGGGTGGATTGAATTTTGAACTTCGTAAAAAGTTTCAGGATAGGGAGTTTTCTGATTTGTTTCAATTGATGTCCTGCGCTGTTAGATATGAATCTCTTCTCCGTGAAGAAGAATATAAGAGAAGTGGCTCTCGCGGACAATATTTCCCTAATTTTGAAAACTATGGTGTGAATAACGTCGGCAACGATGTTGACGAGGTTGAAGTTGATTTGGCCGAGATTGTGCAGGGGAAGCCATATGTGTGTGCTTCTCTAGCCAAGGCCGAGGGGGAACCACAAGGTGGAAAGCCCAATCGTGCTCCGATTCAAACTAGAAAATATTCCTTCGATGTCTCAAAATCAGAACTGATTTTCGACCAGCTTTACAAAGATGGTCAAATTAAGTTGACTGGGGGGCATACTATCCCGCCAGATGAAAAATTAAAAGGGAAACGATACTGTAAATGGCACAACAGTGCATCTCATTCAACTAACATGTGTGTTGTGTTTCGCAACGTTGTGCAGGATGCAATTGAGAAAGGTCGGTTCAAGTTCCCAGAGCCGAGGAAGGAGGCCATGATTGTTGACACAGACCCGTTCCCAAACGTTGTCGGCGTCAGCATGGTCAATCCCGATTTCTCTAAGATCAACATGCCACGCTTCAAGTTGGTGGTGGACACATCGCCGCCGCCGAGTGGTAGTTCTGATGTGGCCCAGGATGCTTCATCCTCCCAAGTGCAAGAGGGGCCACGCTTGGACCCAGTTGAGGAAGAGAAGTTGTGTGCACAATGTCGCGGAAAGCTAACCATTGGGGGAGCGGGACCGAGCCAGTCGGTCCACCAGAGATTGGGACCACGATAGTTCAAACCGAGGTATCCCTCATATGAACGCAGTGTCGAAGGAGTACGTGCACCTGCGTGGGGAAGAGGGCAGCGTAGGCAGTGGGTTGCTCAAAGTGCCCCGCCTTTCAAAAGTCTACCTTTTGGACTTGCCCAACAAGTGAGAGCTCCCCCACCTGTTAGGAGAACCTTCAGGATGCCAAATGTGCCACGGGGTGGTTGGCACACCTACGACGTCCGCCGTCAGCAGCCCATCGTAGTTGACGCCATGACAAGGACGCAGTATCGAAGGTACCTCCGCAAGAATGCTCAAGGAAGGAGGATTGTAAATTTGCAAGCAAATGTGAACGTAGACAACTCTGCCACGGGTCTGAGAGTGACTGTGGCCGGTGCTGGAAAGGTTGTCGAGGACAGCCTGGACGGGAACGATCAGGGAGGCCCGGGAGAGGCTGAGTACGATGCTGAGTTGGATGACTCCCTCATCGAAGAGGAGATGCTGGAATTGGAGGAGTCGAAGTCAAAATTCGATCGGAAAAACAAGGATGACGATGATGACAACCAAGGTGCACCCATGACGATCCAGTTTGGAAGTCTGCCACCGGTGGTGGTGAACAACTACATCTTGCCTTTGATTTTCCACATTGATTTGGAAAATCAGGGAGAGGATGGCGAGGTCGTGATGGAGGTTGAGGAGTTGGACGAGGCTGCTCAAGAGGTCAACGTTGCTGAGCTGGTGAGCGGTTTTGCTCAACTGACTTTAGAGGAGGAGAATGAGGAGCCAGCGGCGTCAGAGCTGGTTGGCGAGTCTGCGGATCTGCCTATTGAGGCTGAGCCGTGGAGTGCAATGATGGCTCGCACGAATGGTCGAATTGACTTGGCAATGGAGTCAGCCAAGCAAAACAAGAGTTCGCAGAGAATCCTGAAAGAGCTGTACGAATCAGGCCACAAAGCTGTTGGGCTACTGGGCGAAGATGAGGGAAGATATCCTTTTTACGTGTTATACCAAGGCCCGAAAGAGTCAACAAGTGTGCCGGTGGAGAACATCACATGGGAATCAGACTTCGACAAGCTGGAGAAATCTATCCAGGCTGCAGAAGCGAAAGGGAAAGCCGTGGACGAAGGAGTCATGAGTGAAGAATTGAATAGGGTCGTTGTTTTCAACGAGCCCGAGCCGAAGATGATGCGTCATTTGAGGCCTCTCTACATCAAAGCCACACTTGACGACGTACCAATGTCGAGAGTCTTAGTTGACAATGGCGCCGCAGTAAACGTGATGCCAACAAGGATGCTGAAGAAGTTGGGCAAGAACACTAATGACTTGATCCCAACAGAAGTGTTTGTGACAAGTTTCAATGGCGGGTCCACTTCTGCTAGGGGAATCCTCCTAGTGGTCGTGGGAGTTGGATCACAGAAGCGGATGAGTGCTTTCTTCGTGGTGGATGGAATGATAAGCTACAACGCACTACTTGGCCGGGATTGGATCCACGCCAACAAGTGCGTTCCTTCATCGCTGCATCAGTGTTTGATGTTTTGGAATGAAGACGGTGTTGTTGAGGTGGTACAGGCTGACACAAAGCCGTTTGCCGTTGGGGCCAACGTTGCTGAAGCTTATTTGTACCATGGAGATTTTGGACCACTCGAAATCAGGAGCGGGGATGGAGGAACGACCAACGTCATAGTGTCAAGTGCACAGGTGTTGAGTAAGGCGTGTTTGGATCCATTGTCCGAAATCGTGAGACCTTCGATGATCACATTGGATGGTCCACCAAAATCTGAAGAACAAGTCGATGACGAGTGAACCACCTCGAGAGAAGGTGGTGGAGGCCGAATTCACGGCCTTGCGGGAGAAGTTGGCCGTCTATCAGTGCGAACAGAGGCTGGCCTGTATAGAGCCTGTCTTGATGGCCGACTGTGTTCCCGACGATGATGACTTGCCGACTAACGGCGAGGGTGTGAGTGACGAAGTGGAGAAGAAGAGCAACCTTGCTGCATGTGACATTTTAGAGGAGATCAACCTCGGCACGGAAGAGGATCCACGCCCAACCTTCATCAGTGCCGGTTTGCCAGAGTCTGACAGGTACGAATTAATTGAATTCCTTAAAGAGTTTAAAGACTGCTTTGCATGGGATTATCATGAAATGCCTGGTCTCGATAGGAAGTTAGTTGAACATAGACTTCCAATTAAAGAAGGTTATAAGCCACATAGACAACCACCTAGGCGTTTTTCGCATGATATCTTGCCTGAAGTGAAAAAGGAAATTGAACGTTTAATGAAGGCTAAGTTTATCAGGACTGCTAGATATGTGTTATGGTTGTCGAATATTGTGCCTGTTAGAAAGAAAAATGGCAAAATACGTGTTTGTGTGGATTTTAGAAATTTGAACAATGCTACACCGAAAGATTTGTATCCCATGCCGGTGGCTGACATGTTAATCGATGCCGTAACCAGGCATGTCAGGTTTTCTTTCATGGACTGTTACTCGGGCTATAACCAGATATACATAGCCGAGGAAGATGTACACAAAACGGCATTTCGGTGTCCAGGATCCATTGGCTGTTTCGAATGGATCATGATGCCATTTTGATTGGCCAACGCCGGGGCAACTTACCAACGAGCCATGAATGCAATATTTCATGACCTGATTGGCGAGCTTGTCGAAGTGTACGTGGACGATATCGTCGTCAAATCAAAGGTGACAAACCACCACCTTGCTCATTTGCGCAAAGCATTTCTGCGTATGCGTGTTCATAAGTTGAAATTAAATCCGCTCAAATGTGCATTTGGTGTGAGTGCAGGAAATTTTCTTGGTTTTCTGGTAAACCAACGCGGAATTGAGGTAGATGGCAACAAAACAAAAGCCATCATCAATGCCGCACCACCATCCAGTAAGAAAGAGTTGCAACGTTTCCTCGGCCAGGTAAATTACATTCGAAGATTTATCTCGAATTGTGCTGGCCGGACCCAAGTGTTTTCCTCACTGCTGAAGTTGAAGAAGGAAGACAAGTTTGTATGGAGGGAAGAACATCAACGAGCATTTGATGATATCAAGAGATACCTGGCGACCCCGCCGGTGATGAACTCTCCCAAAGCAGGGGTGCCGCTGAAGTTGTACTTGTCGGCCACGGACACTTCTGTGGCATGTTTGTTGGCTCAAGAAAACGAAGCAGGCAATGAAGAAGCCATTTATTATCTAAGTAGGGTTCTGAACGAGGGCGAGAGAAAGTATTCCCCCATAGAGAAGTTATGTTTAGTGTTGTACTTTTCTTGTACAAAGCTACGCTACTACCTGGTCCCTGTCCAGGTACAACTCATTTGCCAAACAGACTTGATTAAATACATGCTATCTCGGCCAATTATTCATGGCCGAATTGGCAAATGGACCTTGGCTCTGTCTGAATTTAATTTAGAGTATGTACCCCAACGAGCCATAAAAGGGCAAGCATTGGCGGACTTCTTGGCAGGTCATCCCTGCATTGAGGTCCCAATCGATCCTGTAGAAATTTGCGAGGTCGGCATAACGCCATGGATCCTGTATTTTGACGGATCCAAAACTCGTGGCGGTGCCGGGGCTGGCGTGATGTTGAAAGCACCATCAGGCCTAGCCATGCATTTTGCATTCTCGTTGGATTTTCCTTGCACCAACAACCAAGCTGAATATGAAGCTTTGGTAGTCGGGCTGGAAATGCTCATTGAGCTTGGAGCCCGCTACGTGGATGTTAAGGGAGATTCACAGTTGGTGGTTCATCAGGTCCGCGGAGATTTTCGCTGTATCAATAGCGTTCTAGAAACGTATCTGGACCATGTATTGTCGCTGACTTCCCACTTCGACAGCATGGCGATCAACTTTGTTCCTCGAATGGACAATAGCGAGGCCAACTATCTTGCACAAATGGCTTCGGGGTTTAAAGAGTTTGCGAAAAGCAATGCAGTAGAGCAAATAGTGGTGCAAACACTTAAGCCCTTGCGGGAGCGATTGAGAGTTGAGCAAGTGTGCGTAATAGAGAAAGATGCCGATGACTGGCGTGCACCACTGTTGTCTTACTTGCAAGATCCGAACAAGGTTGTTGACCATGCCATCAAGTTTAGAGCAAGGAGCTACGTAGTTTTGGATGGGACCTTGTATAAACGCAGGCCTGATGGGTTATTGCTGAAATGCTTGGGGGGCAAGGAGGCATTGCAAGCCATGGCAGAGGTGCATGAAGGAATATGCGGAGCTCACCAAGCCGGTCCTTCCATGCGATGGATTCTACATCGCTATGGATTCTACTGGCCCACCATCGGGCCAGATTGTGCCGCATATGCCAAGGGCTGCGAAGCTTGTCAACGTCACGGTCCTGTTCAAAGGGCGCCGGCGGTTGACCTGAAGTCAATAATCAAACCGAGGCCATTTTATGGTTGGGCCATGGATTTGATTGGTATGATTTATCCCCCATCGTCAAAGAAACATGTTTTCATAATTTTGGCCACTGACTACTTCACTAAGTGGGGGGAGGCCAAACCGTTGAAAGTGGCGAACCAAGAGGAAGTGATTTCTTTCATACAAGAACATATTATCCACCGATTTGGTTTGCCGGCAACGATAACGGCGGACCAAGGAACTGTGTTCACTGGGGGGCAAGTTATGGAGTTCGCGGCGGAGCGGGGGATAAAGATTATCCATTCCACGCCGTATTATGCACAAGCTAACGGGCAAGCGGAAGCATCCAACAAAGTAGTGAAAAATATTTTGACGAAGATGATCGAGGATAATCCGCGACGCTGGCATGAAATCTTATCAGAGGCGCTGTGGGCATACAGGATGTCCCCGCGGAGCAGTACGAGAGTGAGTCCATTCTCGCTAACTTATGGGCATGAAGCATTCATTCCCGTTGAAGTGACGGTCAACTCACTCCGGTATATGAAGCAACACGAGTTGACACCTGAGGAGTATCATGAATCAATGATGCTTGAGCTCTGCGATCTTGATGAACTTCAACTCCGCGCCCTCGATAATGTTCAAGTACAGAAAGCAAGAGTAGCAAGAGCTTATAACAAGAAGGTTCGGCATAAATCGTTCGAAGAGGGCGAATTGGTTTGGAAAGCTCACTTGCCAATTGGGGAAAAAGATCCCAAATTTGGAAAATGGTCGCCAAATTGGCGTGGACCATTTGTAGTACATTCGGTGCGTCCCAATGGAGCCTACTTGCTGAAAGACTTGGATGGAGTGATGCATGAGCGTTTAATAAATGGCAAATATTTAAAGCCATATGTGCTGTCCTTATGGGACGCAGCTGGTCATTAATCTGAATAATGACGATCAACCATGTGCTAAAAGGGTGTGGCCTCGTCGGCCACCAAGCTTGCACAATGTGGTTGAATAGTACGGTAATGGCGAAGTAGGCGACAAATAAACTAATTCGCCAGCTTCGTTACCAATAAAGAAATTTTTTAATGCCTTTAAGGCCAGTGGCAGGGTTCACTCGAGTCCAGCCGGTGCGGTACCGCTGTTCGGTACCAAAATGTTCCAACCTTATCAAACGAAGCTGCTTTTGCCACGAGAAGTAGGCATGAGTAACTGCGTTGGTGGACATGGACGATTCGGTACTCGGCATAAGAAAAATCAAGAAGGCTATCGTGGCTAGAACTAGCTAGTCAGCCATGCTCAAACACGGCCGTCGAGATTAGAGCGACGCTACGGATTAAAGAAAAGAGAGCGGTCGTTTGCCAAAATTAGATAGATAATGATGAGCAAACAAAGTTGTTCATAGGTCGAGTTAACATGGCAAATAAAAATATGCAATCCGAGAAACGAAGCCAAAACAAAAATCCAAGGTAAATTCCGAAATGCAGAAAAAAAGTGCTCTAGGAGTCGGACGACTCGCAATCGGCGAGCTGTTGGGCAATGCGGGACAGAGTGGTGCGGACCCGAGTGAAAAAGCTCTGCACTGCTTGCAGCTCAGCCTGTGCTTCTATCTCCGCGCGAGTGGGGTCAGTGGCGAGCCGGGCCACATCCGCACGTCGCATTTGTTCAGCCCCTTTGACGATAGTCGGCATTGTACTTGCTCTAACCACCTACAGAGCTGGTGCCACGGCCTTCCCGCGTTCCGCTAGGTCTTTACCCACTTTGCGGAGGAACGCCATGTCAGCAGCACTAAGTGGTGGAATGTTAATGCTCAAAGTCTCCAGAGTTTTGCAAGCAGAGCCGGGCCATACTATGGTTTGGTCACTCATGGAAGTCACCAGAGGAATGCTAAGAAATTGATCCATCATCTTCAATGCTTCTCGGACTCGGCGTCGAAGTTCATTCATGGGCGAAGGCGACGCGAGAAGGGAGCTAGATGATTCCATCGCAGTATGGAAGCCATGCCCGGTATCAAAATCGTCGGTGCCCTGTCGCAAAAGGAAGCAAGGGCGTGAGTAGGAGGTTAGCCAAAACATGGTTGGGTATTATGAGAAAGCATGAGTATAGCTGACCTCGATGACGGTGGTGGTGCGAAGAGATGGAGGGGGGCGAGTAGATGGATGATGACTCTCAATAACTGCAACAATTAAGGTTTCAAAAGGGTGACGAACACTTACATGAGTGATGCGGGAGTTAAAATATGAATGTCACAGCAATCATAAAGAGGAGTGCGAGGACAAGAATCGTACCGGCTCGCCGTTTCAAGTGAGTATTGAATGCCGAGGTAATTGAACCACCATCGTGGTCAGGAGCAAGCCCGGCGATGATATCAGATAACGGCTTGCCAAAAATGCGGGAGGCTAGTGAATTCCATGCATCCTTGAACTGGGGCGAGACTTTATTCACCACGTTTTTATGAGGAGGAAGGCATTATGCAGAGTCTTGGTAACCTCGTACCTCCATGATTTGTCCAGTGGTAAGCTCCGAAGAGCGGATGTGGAATGTTGGAAAATTCAAGGACGTGGGAGGTAACATAGGCCATGCTTGAACGAGGTTGAATTGTCGAGCTGCAAGTTGAGGGTTGTACGTCTCGATACTGAGTACTGCTGAGCCGGTAGGAGCAAAGAGGAGGTCCCGAGCTGCTAGATAGCGCTTGCGTTCCTCGATGAACTCATGGTAAGCGGCGGCAGCGGGATCACCTCGTGGTGGTGGCTCGTCAAAAACGAGTTTGAACGAAGCGGGGCCGAACATCTGTTTCGCGCAAGGGGTGAAGCTGGGAATCTCATTGACCCCATAAAAGAAGGTAAAATAATTAGTGAAATCCCCTTTTCACGAAACTGCTTTAGCCAAACAATGGCCATATGTGAGCATGGTGGTATCTTGAACGGTCGTTTGAAGAGCTGGTAGAGGGCCGCGAATCATCGGGAAATAAGCATGCAGCCAAAGTTGTAGTAGCCATAGAGGGCCAGCATTGAGGATGCCACATGCGTCTGATGCTTCCTTGACACAGTTCACGATGGTATGCAGACCGCGATAGAGGTGGCATAGCACAATATCATCAAGATTGACGCATTCACCAGTGAAGATTGCAAAGGTGGTACGCGCATCTGTGATGGGTTGTTGGGTGCAAAGCAGGAATCGACCAAACCAGTAATGAAGGAAGGCAACCCGCTCGCTGTCGGATACGGGTTCACCCGGAACGACTGGCGCGTTGTTGTTGTAGAGCGATTCGTAGGATCGGTCAAGGGCTATCGAGGTAGCTGGGGCCAAAGCTCTCCTTGATTGCATGCACGGTTTTGATAGGCCAGTCAGTGCCGCTATGTCGAGCAGAGTGATCGTCATCGAGCCCAATGGGAGCACGAAACAGTTTGATTCCGTTGACCAAAAGCAGATAGCGGCTTTGAGCAACCCGGGATCAGGGCTTGGCAGCTCTGAACATAGAGAGAGGAAGCGGTCAAGGCCTAATGCCTGCCATTGAGATGCAGTTGTGACATCATGAGCCAACCCACCATGCCAACGTTTGAAGTCGGGATCCGGGATGGCCAACGGAAGGGCTCGAGTCTTCCAGTTAAAGAGGGGACTGATATCGGGAAGACGAAACAGAAGCTGGGAATCGTGAATTGGGAAAACGTCCAATAGCTCCATAATGGCAGTGGTCCGGTCATGAATGAGTGGACCAAGCCAGCCCTCCTCATCATCATCCTTCGATATTATCTCGAGAGTGAAGTCAGCATCGGCCAGGTTTCCCACGAAGTCCCGTCGTTCCCCCGGAGATAATGGGAGGAGCTCCGCGACGAGGCTGCATTCACAAAGAAGTTAGTTGGGTTAGTGATGCAACAACGGCTATTCACCATAACAGGAATAACAGTAACTGGGAGAGAACAAGAACTTACTCGGCGAGCGACGAGAATCCGGGCAATGACATGACGATGACTTCAGCGGCGCAGAAATCTGAGGTACGGTTTCTGCTCCGTTGTTGGTTGAAGTTTGTTTTTCTTTTCAATCGGGTAAGTTTAGGGTTGGCACTTGTGACCTATTTATGGGGAATTGCAGCGGCAGAGTAGAAAGAAATAGTGTCCTTTTTGGTTTAGGATTACGACGTTGGAAGGGATTAGGAAACGCTACAGTGTGACTCTGCCACGAGTAGAATTGTTCCCTCCAAAATCAATGCCGCCAGGCCTGATTGATATAAAGAAAAAAAAATTTTGGCCACGACTAAATAAAAGAAAAAAGAAGGCAAGGCATCGTTGGTTTAGAGGAGTGGCAGATTTGCTGGCCGCAATCCTGATGCTAGCCGCGTCGTTGGCAGAAAAAAAAAATGAAAAGAAAAGAAAAGTCCTCCAAGATAAATAATAGTAATAAAAAAGGGGAGTTTTGGCCAAAACAGCACTGATGAAAACAAAAATCAGAACTGCTTGGGGAGGAAAGCAGCGCTGCGGAAGCAGCAACTAGCCAACTACACTGGCGGGAGAAGAGAAAAAAAAAGGTTAAATAATTAATCATGCAGTCCTGCGGCTGTTTCCCCAACCGTGATAAAAAAAATTTCTCAGTTCTGCCGCAGCAGCCCTGGCGGAAATTTAAATAATAAAAAAAATATATAAATAAATAAAAGAAAAGAGTCACACCGCTGGCGGAAATTTACATGCCTGAATATAAAAAAAAAGGGGAAGTAGAGGCGGCCAATACAGCGCTGAGGAGGAGAAAAAAAAAATTTGCAGGCAGAGCTTCCGCGGGTGCTAGCAGCGCTGGCGAATAAAAAAAAATTAAAATAAAATAAAATAAAAAAGGAATTTCTCTTGCCGCTGTTGCAGCCAGCGTTGGTGGAAAAGAAAAAACGGCCACGCAATGTCGCACCTGTGGCGGAAATTTAACAGGAAAAAATATAGCCAAGCCCGATCGGTTTTGAGCTAAACAGGGTTGCAGTCCTGCGTAGCTGTTGCAACTTGCAACGAGACTGCTTCTTTGGCCTAAATAGCGCTGTCGAGCTAGCATTGCGGATTAATAATATGGTGAAATGCCATTGTTTGGAACGCCAAAACAGTGTTGCATTGTTAAGATCGGCCAGAACAATGGGGGTTGATGAAATATCAGTGCGAGTAGAGAAAAATTTTCAGCATCAATGATGAACTAAAATAGAAAAATTCCGATTGTTCAGAGAGCAAACCGAGTGCAAAAGAAACATTAGCGGCTGCACGAGCATGCCGAAACAAAATAAATTCAGTTCGAAATAAATAAAGACAATAAATGTAACGAGCTCCTAGTCGGTGAGATGCTTGGCTATATAGGCCAGCTCCGCCCGCAATGTGTCAAGACCGGTCCTTGCTGCCTGCCGAAGTTGAACGACCTGCGCCTGCCGAATCTCAAGCTTGTCATCAACTAGTGTTGTTTCTTGCGCCGCCAATGTTTGAGTTTCAGCTGCGAGAGTAGTGATGGAAGCCTGCAGCGTTGTGCGGCGAGAGACATCTTCAGCCAACTCATCTTTCTTGACCTGCACATCTTGCTCGAGTTGTTTCAGTTCGGCCTTCATCGCAGCAATTTTGGATTCATCTGACTGAATTTCTTGTTCGCGAGTATCGCATCGCCGAGAGTGAGCTTTGTACTGGGAGGACAGATCATTGAAGCGCGTCGTGTTGGCGGCGAGACGCTCTCTGATTGATTGGAGGGTAGTTCCTCTTTCAGCACTGTGTTTCTCTAGCTCGAGGGCGTCATGAGCGCACTTCATGTATTTTTGCGCGAGTTGCTGAGCTCTCTTGGCAGCAGCAGTTTCCTCGAACCCAAGTCCAGGCAAGATTTCAGAAGGACCCAATCCGCTCAATACTGTAAAAGCCAATTCAAGCTCATTTCGCTGTGGAGGGTCGACCGCTTCTTCTAAGGAAAGGGAGAGAAATGGAATGATCCAGTCAATGGCATTTTTTATGGCTTGGGTTCGTGGAGCAAGGCGGATCTCGGTAGAGGGTGGAGTCCGATTTTTCGCCAATGAAGTGAAGAACCGCACCGCTGTGTCAAGATCAGGTACGCCCTGCAAATCATAAGAATGAATTAGTGAGCCACAAATTAGAAAATTGAAAGCTTTCTAGCAAGGAAGGTATAGCTATATTTACCGTGGGGGCCGAAGTCGGTGAGGCCACATCCATGGTAGACGGAACGGATCTGGTAAGGTTGGAAAAAGGGGATGATCGAACTGCGAGGGTTGCGAAATATGGAAGGACTGAGCTAGCAAGAGAGGCGGGAGTGGAAGTTGGCATCGTGACCCCGAAGCTAGCAGGTTTGAGCGGAGGCAGGATGAGAGCAAGGATGGTGTCGTTTTCTCTAGCAGATAAAGTAGGCGCGGGGCTAGCAGAAGTAACCAATAAGGAGCTGGTTGGGACAGATGGAACGGCGGCACTCTCCGGCTCAGTCATCAAGGGTGGAGCAGAGCCGGGGTTCGACATTGAATCAGCCACGGGTTGGCTAGCTTGTGCCACAGGAGTTGAGTTATGTAAAATCGCGGCATCATCGTCAGGGTCGATATCGGACTCAATACTCATGGAGTCCGAGGTGGATCGAGTCTCTTCTCCCGACTCATCGGTTCCCGGAACCTGCAAAGAATGGAAAGTTGAATTAAGAAGCAAGTAATGTTGCACCTAAGACAACTTTGCTAGTATGGTACAAGTATGGCCGCATGGATGCATGGCGCCTTTGGGCGGGCCATTATAGGTGTTGAAAGTAGGATTACCATGTGGTCAATTTATTAAGATTGCAAAGGAGGTGAAGCAAACAAAAGAGAGCACGACAAATTGGACCACAAGTGATAATATACCCAAACTAAAGCAAATGGCGCCCTAAAAGAGGTCGCAATAATGGGGATATAAGGTGGTTGTACGTACCTCAACATGGAGGCTTGAACGGATCTGTTTAGTCGGACGAACGCCGCCCGGTGATTTCCCGGAAGCTGCACAGGGTGAAGAGCCATGTAAATGGGATAAAATAACGCACCACGAGATAAGGATGAATAAGAAGAAGATGTAGAGGCTTACATGCTCGACGCTTTGCGGAATCCTGCGAAGGAGGTACGATGAACTCCTCGTCGTCATCGTTATTGTCAGCTGCACCACGCTCGCACTGGGTTATGTGGCTAATGACGTTGGCTGCCAAGTCGTTAAAGTATCGAACCTCTTTGGAATTCCAGGCCAATTGGAACAATGGTGTTACTACGCCGTTTGTTGCGGTGAAGTGCTTAAAAGCATTGGGAAGCAAGAAATCACAACACGCTTTCACGTCGGCAATATCCTTCTCCGAGAGGTCGGCGAGTCGCGAGTGTAGCCGCGGGTAGTTTTTTGAAAAGGCCAGAGGAATGGGCCATTGTTGTGCTAGGCCGAACTGGCGGGAGGCAAAGTGGGGATTGTAGACTTCGATACTGAGATCGTTCGAGGCTTCAGGGGCAAAGAGCATGTCTCTCGCCACTATCCAGCGAGCCCACTCTTCTACGTACCAGTTGTAGTCACCGAGGGAGGCGTCTCCTTCTGGCGGTTTTTGGTTGAAAGAAAGCCTGAACGACGGAGGTCCAAACAGCCGAGCTTCAAATGGAGTAAAGCACTCGACGTCTCCGGCTTCGTAAAAAACCGGGAAGTATGTAGCAAAGTCCTTTTTCAGTGGGGGAGCTTTGGCGTAGTAATGGCCATATGACAAGATCGCGGCATCGTGAGCCATGTCGGCGGGGGCAGGCAACGAGCCCCGTACGGCAGGAAAATAAGCATATAACCACAGCTGCAACAACTAAAGAGGGCCCGCGCCGGTGACTTGCTTGGCCTTGGTGGCTTTCTTGATTTGTTGGACGGTCAGGTACATACCCCGATAAAGGTGACATAACACCACTTCAGCAAGGTTCTCGCATTCCCCGGCTGCAATTTGGTAGGTGGAATTGATCGCTTGCACTGGTTGACCGCCGCCGGGACAGAGAATGAATTTGTTCAACCAGTAATGGATAAAGTAGGCCCGCTCCCCATCGGTGATCGGTGCTGCAGGGTCAGTTGGAGAATTAGTGTTGTAGAGCGAGCGGTAGGAACGATCAAAGGGAATAGGGTTATCACGGTTGAAAGGGAGTCTAGCGATGGTAGGAGAGTGATGACGGGAGAGGCCAGTTAATGCGACGACGTCGAGCAAGGTGACTGTCATGGTTCCAAATGGGAAAACGAAGCTGTTAGATTCTGTGGACCAAAAACATATGGCAGCTTTGAATAAATCGGCATCTGGTAGGGGAGGATGGGCACAAAGAGATAAGAAGCGATCTATGCCAGCATCCCTCCAATGAGAGATAGTGGTTTCATCCACAAGTAGGCGACAATACCATCTCACAAAATCTTGTCCAGAGAGAGCCCAGGAAGAGAGTGTTCGTTTCGGTTTCTGTTGGGCAAAGAACGGAGTTGGTGCGTGGCGGAGCAGCAGCCTGGCTTGGGAAACAGGATAAACATCTAGCTTGTTTATGGACTCATCGTCACGATCGGTTATGGCAGGGCCGTGCAAACCCTCCCCCTTGTCCGTTAATGAGAGTGTGTCGAGTTCTATGGCGGAAGAGTTGTCTAGGCTCTTCCATCTTTCCTGGGGATCATCGATGCTGCATACATGGGCCGCGAGGTCGGGCGGTGGTGGCCTGCCAAGAAAAGAACCAGGTATATTTAGTTATTCTCATGATCGGAGGGAAAACTCCCAGTCACACACCGAGGCAAGTAGCGGCTGCATAGTGAATCTACCAAGGGCAGGTACGTTGTCTTTTATTCATAAGATCACGATTGCATAAATAATATATGTACCAAAGGCAAAACCAAACAATGAAGCAAGAACATATATATATGCATGTAGTGATTCCTCCACAAGTTTGCATGGGGCACACGTACTAGCCATATATATCTAATGTTGCCGTGTAATTGGCGAGTAACGACAAGGGAATGAGAAATTCAGTACTGTTTTTGGGGAGGTGTGCGGCCGCCGGGGGCCATGGCGGTGCCGTGGTGGATGAGAGCCGGCTGTGTTTCGTATGCTCGAAGGAGAAGTTGGCGGCGGGCCGGCGAGTACTGTCGCAGGTGGTCAAAGGGGAATGGGGATTATGGCTGTGGCATGGTGGTTTATTTATAGAGAGGGTAGGCCCAATCCTGTATGGAGAAGGATTGCAAGATGTGTTCGGTTGTGTTCTTTCCTTGATAGGAAAAGAATGAGACTGGGTAATGGGTTTGGGGTTCTAATGCCACTGCGAGGTTGCAAGAGCGCCGCTGTTTGTACGAGAAATAGTGGGGCGAGGCTAGACAGGAGTTTTTGGAAGAGTTGTTTCAAGAATGCTAAGTATTATTCAATGTTGCAGTGCGATTCCGTGTCCGAGCAGGCTGCATAGCGGCTGTGGCTTGTGTTTTTAGCCAAAAGAAGGAGCGGCAAAGCTGCATGGGGGAAGAGATTGTAGCTCCCTAAAATTTATTATGACAGATGAATGGACACCAACGAAGTAGTGTTGGCCAAGGAAGTCCCCGAAGCATTGCAAAAAGAAAAAAAATCATCATTAAGGGTTGCGAATTTGTTGTGTGGATAAATCCACAGCGACTTAGTTTCAAAACGGCGTTGCAGCCTTGGGGGGAGTTTGGACTTGGAAAACGACAACGTTTGGCAGTCCGCAGTATCGTAAAAGGAGGATGAGAAACAGTGCTGTTGAAAGGGAAGGAAAAATCGGAGCTGTTCGGGGAACACTGTCGGCACCGGGCTGGTAAGGCCAACTGTGACAAAAGCCAATGTGCAGGCAAAAAGGAAAAAATTTACAGAGCCGCTACAAGCAATGTTGTTGGGTAAAAAGGAAAGAGTGTGACCAGCAATGCCATAGGCCTGCGAGACAAATTATCATGAAACACCGTCGTTTCATAGCTTGGTCAATATTGCAGAGCCGCTCCTGCGGTGCTGCGAGGCTCGACACGTGAAAAAGTAAAACGCCGTCGTTTGTACCAAACAGTATTGCCGAAACTCCAACAGCAATACAGAGGGTAAGCCCGCAACGGTGTTTTCAATTTATTTTACCTTTTCCGTCGAACAACAGTGCGGGGTAAGGGGAAGCTGAGCATACTTGATGGCTCTCGCCAAAGAATTTGCCACAACGTTTCAGGCCAAACGTAGTCGTCCCAAGCGAAGCATGTGAAGTGGCCTTCACTTGGGATATCATGTAGTAGTTGTTCCCAAGTAATAGGACTAAGCAGTGATGCATGGCAATGCTACGATGGCGTGGATGTTGGTTTTAGCAGCTAGATTTGGCTATAGGAAATGCATGTGATTTTGGTGGCTTTTGGGAAATAATAATTGCGAGTTTGGCCGCAAGTTTGCATGACAAGTGGTATCTTGTGGAGTTAGAAGTTGAGTTGTAAATTATTTAATATTTTTAGGTGATGGGTTTTGTGTCAACAACTTAGTTCATAAGAATTGATTCTTATAAACTAAGTTGTGGGGGGCATTGTTTACACCTAAAATATTTTTGGGCTGAATTAAATGCCGCATTAAATAGTCTCGGCATTTAATTCGATACCACGATAAAAAACGGTGTCGTTTGGAGTAAAACGGTACCGCGAAACAGAAAGACGGTACCGCTGAGAAAAACGGTGCCGCGAGAGCCTGGCAAGCGGTACACCGCAGGCCGAAAATAAAAAGGCCGCTCGTTTAATGAAGGGTGGAGGAGGAGTTTTGATTATTTAATTATTATTTGTTATTTCTTTGAGGCCCAACGGTACCGCAAGGAGGCTCAGCGGTACCGCGGTACTCCGAAGAATAAAAAGGGCCGCGCGTGCGGGTTCTTGTTGGAGAAGGAGTTTTGTTTATAATTTTTATTCCTTGTTGGAGGAGGAAAATCGGTACCGCGGAGAAACCCGGTGCCGCGAGAGCCTGGCAAGCGGTACCGATGGGCAAGTGACCAAAATTCACCCGGCCCAATGCGAGCGCAGACTGCGGCGTTTCCATGGATTAATATTTTTTGGCTATATCGGCGGTGTCGTTTAATTCAAAACGGTACCGCGAGTAAGCCCAACGGTACCGCGGACTAGCAAACAAACAATGTCGCAAAAGGGAAAAACAAACGGAGTTGTTGTGACGCTTGTGATGGACGGATTAATCAATTAATATTTTAATGGCTGTTTGGGACGGTGGCGTTTAGTTGAAAACGATGCCGCAACAGTTAAAACGACATTGTTAAAATTAACAGCATCGCGAAGCTCAAAAGCTCAACGGGACAAGGAAACGATGTTGTTTAACTAAGAACGACGCCGAGGGGTGAGAGTTTGGCAGCGAGAAAACAATGAGGGTTGTTTTAATTAATTAGTATTTTATAATTATTTTAGACGGTGTCGTTTAGTTGATTACGACGCCGCGGAAGGTAAAAACAACCCTGCGGTACTAGGAAGGAAAGAAACGACATTGTTTAGTCAAAGACAATGTTGCAAGAGTTTAACAGTGTCTTGAAAGCGATGTCGTTTTACCCAAAACAAGGTCGCGAGCTCGACGACGTTGATGAGTTTTAGTTCAGTGTTGAGAAATTCAACAACACGTGAATTCAACAAAGTTGGGCATCAATGGTGGGAATCCGACGATGCCGGGATGCTAAGAGCTACGTCAATGTTGTAAGCCATGAATCACCATCGAAAGTGGCATTGATATTGTGAGTGCATCGATGTTGCAAGGCTGGGAGCTCAGCGTTGCGGTGTTGTTTGTCATACGCCGCCGTTTTATGAACAAGAATGAATGTAGTTTAGCTTGAGGAGTTGGGGTGGATTATCGGACCCGGGTGGATAATTACAAGGGTGGCTCAATGTCGTTTTGTCAAGTTGCTACGTAGCAAAGCGGTTTCGCACTCGTGGGAGTTACGCAACAAGGAGGAAGTTACCTGCGCGGTTGACAGGAGTGAAGACGTGGGAGACAAAGGCGCGAAGGCAGTTACTGCGACGAGAAGAAGCGCGAAGTATAAAGACTGGGGAGAGAGAGAAGTTCGAGACGGCAAAATCAAATCACAACTGCACCATTGCAGAATTATCTTTTTTCTCTCTAGTTTCGTAGAACCGCTCTGTCAAAGAACTCCTTTGCAGAGTCGTAGATCGTAGCTTGTAGTCGTAGTCGCGGAGCTCTCCAGAGGAACCTCCATAGGAGTAGAGGTAACGTAACTTAGAACACTCTTGGTTTGGTTTCTCGTTTCTCGTTGAACACCCTCGTTCGAACGTAGTTTGGAGAGGTGGTGAACCGAGTAACGGTTGTTTGATTAGAGGTCAAAAGTGCATCGATCAAATCAACGACGCCGATACCGGCGGCGGCTATTTGACGATCGTTTTTTGTTTCTGCTTTAATCGATCAAATCAACGGCGACGACATTCGGCGGCGGATATTTGACGGTTGTAATTGACGTGTGTTTTTGTGTTTTTCTTGAAAACCATGCGCAGTTAACACACGAGTTTCGCCAACGAAACAACTGTGTCTTTGCGTCAGATCATCTTGTGGTTAAAAGTGAAGTTGGTATATTATGTGGTAGATGAAAGAGGCAACTGTCACCTCAATAGTCAGTCCCCAAGCAAGAAAATATCTCTGATTCCTCTGCTTTTTCGCAGTCTTCAGAACAACTAACTAGAACCCCCAATTGGCAAAAAGCAACTTTTGGTCTAAAAACTAAAGGGCCAAAGAGTTGCTGAGTGACCAACGCGGGTGATGAGTAAAGGTAGGGTTCGTAAGCGATCAAAACCCCCGACCGGAAAGCAAACCCAGTCCGAAGACAACCGAACCACCAGAATTCCATCGAGAACAAACCAGTGCTCACCTGCACCCGCCCACACCCAAGCCCCATCCCAGTTGTAACAGTAATTATGAGTCACAATGTGCAGTAAAATGTCTCTTGGTGCACAGTAAACGACCCTGGGAGTTTTCTTTTTTCAATAACTCCCATTAGGGGTGATAAACGGTTAGTCGGTTATCGGTTTTAATCGATAACCGAACCGATAAAGTCGGTTAGTGGTTACCTGATAACCGCTACTTCCTTATTGGTTTCGGTTTCGGTTAGTAGTATTTTGGTTAGGGGTTAACCGCTAACCGACTAATCGGTTAGCTGTTAACCGATAAGAAAACCGATAACCGCCTACTAGTGTGACTACATGGTTTTTTACTTTGGCTAAGGGAAAAAGTTGTAAGATTCAAAACCAATTAAAGTCGCAATTCCAAACATCCCAATTCTCACCTATTGCAAACAACCCTCCATCAAGAGTCTCTAATGTTTTTAAGAGTTAGAACTCGAAAGTCACCCCTCTCTAACTCTCCTTTGCACTCGATAGAGTGAACCTTAGGTTGATGACTATGGGCTAGATGAATTGGAGCGAGATCCTCAGATCATTTAGGTTGATGATTTGGAGATAATGAACTTGTTATTTGTTTTTAGTTCTGATTGTGACTTGTGGTTGAATTGTGGGCATGTAGACTTTATGTTGTGGAGTTGTGGTTGAATTGTGTGGTTGCTTTAGGCTTTATGTTCAATTGATTTAGATGACTTTATGGTGTGTGAATCATTAAAAAGGTGGTTGAAATTCGGTTTTGGGTGTCGGTTTCTGAACGAAAATCGAGAAAGTGAACCAGAACCTGCGGTTTCGGTAACCGCAATGGAAAACCGAAACCGATGTTTGCGGTTTTCGGTTAACCGAAGTCTCTGTCGGTTTCGGTTTCGGTTAGCGGTCTTGGGACAATTTTGATTGCGGTTAACCGATATTTCGGTGCGGTTAAATCGAAACCGCACCGACTAACACCCTAACTCCCATACTATTCCAGTCGTACAATCTGGTCGACAGATGGGAAGTACAAACAAAGGCCATGAAACGCTGTCGTTTGGATGCTGTGGGTGACCGAGTGAGAGCCTGAAAATATCATTTCTGGGCCGTTCAGAAAAGCGGCGGAGGTAGCGAAGTCATCAGAAAGACTGTCAAGTAAAAACTAAAAAGCGAACAGCTGTAGGAGAAGACGTGCGACGAAGCTTTGCCCTTCAAGAATGGCGATATCAGGGGATCTCCGAGTCTCTGCATCGCTAGCGTCTTACCCTAAGCACCCTCTTCGAAACCTGCATTCTTCGTCGACTTCTAAGGTTATTTAAGCTTCTTCCTTTGCTTGGTTCTCCTTTCTTTGGCCCATGTTCTTGATTAATTCCTTGTGCTTTTATATGTGGGTTTTGGTGAAATTCATCACATTTCGATGTTTCAACAGTTGGGTATGCCTGGAAATTTGTTCAGAGACTGAAATGTGAAAGCCTGGGACCTTGTTATGTAGTTGTGGAAAGCCAAGTGATTGATTAGTTGGGAAATCCTTTTTCCCCTTCCGGTTGTGAATCTAATTAGCGGAATTTGACTGTAAGGTTTCGTTTCACTTGTCATTTGGTTGCCAAGTTGTTTCTTGCCATATGATTTAGGGACTTGATTTACAAATTTTAGGGTTTAGCTATGGATTTCTCTTGTTTACTGTCTTCTGTTTTCTTTCATCAACTTGCTCTTGGCGGTTGTAATTCGTTTATGTCAAATGCACTTGAAAATGTTGCGGAGCTCTCACATCTGAGTGAGGGCTCCCTGTTGTCTTACTCACATTTCATAACTCCGATACCCTTTTCTGTGTCATGTGTTCTGTTAAATTGCCAATGTCTGGGTTGCTGTCGGATCACTCTGTTACTGGATTAGTCTGTGCAGTAGACACGTACTAATCTTCAACGCATTGGGTATGACAATAGAAGTCTAGGGTCATTGACAGTGAGTAGTTCTACTATCAATTTATAACCAATGGCTTACAGGTCTTGTGCCCCTTCTTTATCCTGCAGTGGAGTTGGAATTCTTCAAAATTAGAATTCAGCTTAGGAGAGCATCTCTAATTATTTCATCTCATGGTTTGGGAACTGCATATGTTTACAATTCAGCGCAACAGTCAGCTTTCTTCAGAATGTTATTTTTCATTCTATTTTTAAATTATTCTTTGGAAGTATGGTTGTTTAGGTCTTCCTACGTTGTTACAAGTCCTATGAGTCTGACTGGATGAATGCCGAACTGCAATAACTAAGTGTATTTTGTGCTTAATCAATGAATATCAAAGCAAATGTGTTCCCACAATAACTGAGCCTTTGTGATGCTCTATATTTTTAGGTGGACTTCAATGCTTTTCCCAGTGGAGGATCTGGGACCTCTTCTCAGCTGACACACAAGTGTCCTCCTGCCATCAGCATGCTCGAGTATCGTAGAAGTACACATGGTGCCAACAAGGGTTTGGCTGCAGTATCTGAAGATTATCATCAGCTGTCCTCTTCTTCATTCTCTGAAGATGCTGAGACGTTTATCCTGAATGCCATAAACATGAACTTCTTTGAGCGCTTGAACTTGGCGTGGAAGATAGTCTTCCCATCACCTGCGCGGAGAAAGAGCTCAAATGCGAGGATTGCCAAACAACGGCTGAAGATGATCCTATTCTCCGACCGATGTGCAGTGAGCGACGAGGCTAAGAGGAAGATCGTCAACAACATCGTGCATGCTCTCTCAGAGTTTGTGGAGATTGAATCACAGGATAAAGTTCAACTGAATGTCACCACCGACACAGACCTTGGAACTATGTACTCGGTCACAGTACCTGTTCGACGTGTGAAGCCAGAGTATCTAGATCTAGAGGAGATTGGATCAATTACCAACATTGAATACAAAGAAACAGGAGACCAATCTGGTGCAGTTGATGTCAGATTCGATTTCTACATCCCGGATTAAAGAACCAGGTGATCACCTCAAGCCAAAATCAAAGTACAGCATGTGGGCAGCATCAGAGGTTCAATCAAACCAAATCCCCACCCACCTTTCTACGATTTTGAGCTTTCGCAAGTTCTGTTAAGTTTTAAATCCTTTGTATATATATATCCCAATATCTCTCTTCTTAGTGTACTGAAGATTCTTTGTTGTTGAATTTGCAACGAGATTTAACCCTTGGTCTTTTGAATCCTACTTCTGTGCATCTTAATAGTTGCTTTGCTTTCTTGTATTGTTCCTCATAAATGTTAACTTTCACGTTCCTGCTGAAATGACCTTGCCAGCAAAACCAAACTTTAAAAGCTCGCCATCTGGTTCAAAAATTTTGAGCTCCATCAACTCTGATGCCAATCCATCAACACCACAGTTCATCATCAAATACCTTGGACCAAATGATCGATCAAGGAACAATCCGTCGGGATTGTAGCTGTTCTTCCTGCAAAAGTTTGTTTGGTTTTGGCCAAAGAAGCAGAAGGGAGGAAAAAGATGAAAAGTCTTTAAAGAATTGGTACCCTATGATTATATCCATCCTAATAATCAAAATTTAAAACATCAAATTATAATATAAATAATCTTAAAGTTAAAGAAAAATCGAATTTTCAATTTTAACTCCGAAAGTATTTCAATATAGTATTTTCAAATGTGATATTAGTGGGAAGTAGGGAACAAACGAAGTATAATTGTTGAACTTTTATTATATAATTATTGAAGGGAAAAATTTACGCTATTGTACGACTTGCAGCCTACCGGTGCTAGGGCCTAAGAGTGAACATTGGTGCGGTTCAGACCGCACCGTACTGACGTAAACTGCATCGCACCGCATGTTATTTGTACCACACTGCATAGTAGACCGCAATTTAATGGGTGCAGTCAAACCAAATCGTTTAGATAGTCGGTAACCGCACCGCATATTTGACTGTGATGTAATATAAATTATGTATAATTGAATTGATAAGTTTGAATTCACTTTCTATATTTGTGATGAGTAATTGTAATAAAAACGAATATTTAGGATCCTATCTAGTAATAACTAACCTAATATATATGCATCACTTTAATTATTTTTATAACGATTTTAACCACTCATAATTATTAAGCCCAACCAATTATATAAGAAGTACATAATTGGGCACGTACCGATAGAACTCCTTGCTCATATATTTTGCGCAGTGGATTTAATATTAATTATCGATGATTATGAAAGCTAAGTACAAATCGTATAAGCTTCCCCAAACAGTAATTTCCATTTCCATCTCAGCAACCAAACAGGAAAGTGAAGAGAGAGGGAGGAGCTTATTAGATCATTGGTGATGGGGAAGAAGCAGTGTGGAAAACGACTATCTATCTTGGCTCCTCCTTCTTCTCTTCTTCTCCTTTTTGGCCATGATCTCTCATTTATGCACATAACCCTACACTTGTGACCCATTGCCGTACCTAAAACGTTCATATCATTTCAACACCCTAAAATTTTAATATTCTTTTCGAGGAACAAAATAGGGATGTATTTGATGACATATAAACTAATGAGACCACAAAATGAATCAAAACGACCCTAAATATGATGGCTAAATAACATCATTTTGGGTGTTATCAACTTCCCCACACTTAGGTGCTTTTTTGCACTAGTTAGAATAGTCGGGGTTGAGTTAATGTTACTCTCATCTCAGTGTGAAAACACAAACTCCCGGATGAGGATCTTGTCAACTAAATAGGTTTAGACATTCACGGTGTGCGCTGGGGGGCTCTAAAAAATAATAAAACAATGGACTCTTTGAAGATGCTTTTTATTTTTTCTTTTCAAAGTAGGAGTCAATTTTTGAATCTCCTTTTTTAAACATTTGTGAACTTGGCACAAAAAATTTGCAATTTTTCAAATAGGCTTCTCTCCCTTGTGACCAATAGCGAAAGGACATTGCATTCCCATTCTTGGCCCCATGTGGGGAACATGATGGTCGGATTCATTTCCCGAGCACCACTTCCCAACATGCACTCCTCGTCTTAATGTCAATCGAGTTGCCACACATGTTGGGTACAGATGAGAGTCGAGTTCTCTTGACTCGCTAAAAGGAACACTATCTCCTTACCATACAAGTCTGTGAGGAGGAGAGGTGTTTGGGGGGTGGACTGTAGTCAAAGATGATCGGGACTTTAGAAAGCAATCGGAAACCCAAACACATCCTCAAATGGCACTCCAGACTTAGAGAAGCGCCCTTCGATGGCTCAACTCAAACAGTATGACTGGTTGCCTCTTATGTGAGAACCTCAATTTTCAAAAGATTTTTTCAACGTTGAGCACATTTTGCAAATATTTTTTTAGCCCAAAATTGGGAGAGAATCACACACACATGTCTTGACCTAAGTAGTAAATATTATCAACTCGCCAAAGAGGAAGATAGGAGTAAAACCCCTCATACACGGACAAATCTTGTAAATGCAAACTACTCCCTATAAAGCACACCACTTCGACTATCTAACAACTCAAAGCACATTGAGGAGGTAGATGCAAGGGACGAGATTTTTGGATCCCTCAAATTAGAAATTTTTTTGGGTATTATCATCAAGGTTCCAAACATAAAATCTAAGCCATTCAACATCGCAAAACGCATTCAATCGATAGCAAACACTCACTCACACAACTATCAACGTCGTACATCCAAAATTATAGGGAGGCTACGAACGACCACGACACAATCATCATGAATCATTCAAACATGCATAAACATCCCCCCACACTTGAGAGACACATTGTCCTCAATGTGGAAGAATAAAGGTAGGTTCACGACTCGTTACCATTGGGTGTTTTGTGGGTTGGTGTAGGTTCACAAGTGTAGGTGTTGGTCTTCATGGTTGGTATAGAACAATAAAGCCCATAAGAAAAAGAGAAAATAGAAGGTTATGGGAGCACAAACACAAAGTAGTAATAAACACGTATGAAGTACGAAAAATGAAAAGCATATAAATAAACATTGTTTAAAGTCAAAAGAAAGAAAAACTTAATCGTCCTCACTGTTCGTGTCAACATCACCCTCCTCCTCAACATCAAACTCCATATCCTTATAAACTAGATCATCGCCCTCGAATGGGGGTGATAGAGGAAACGATTGCTCCATCGTTTGAGGATTCATCTTCATCTCCTTCATAATCATGTGCATGGCGCCGACAACATGCCTTATAACCTTCCTTTCACACTCGAGCAAGAATCAAACTTCCGTTTGATTACCGATAATTGAATGTTATGCTCAATAAGTTTAGCATTTTTCTCAATGAGTGTATCAAGAAGAGTTTCATAGGTGTCATAAGAGGATCCTCCTTCATTTTTGTTGGCTCTTGATCGATTATCTTGAGGTTGTAGGCGGAGTGACCGAGGCACTATTCCTTTGATTCTCTTTCGGCTCCCAAGCACTTCAATAAGCTTCATGTTAGAGAGACGATCCTTAGCGAATGGTTGGGAGGATCTCATGACTGTGCGATTGTTGGCTTCCAAATCGATCTCGAAGTGCCTTGCGAGCCTAGTGACAAAGACGCCTCCATGAATGGTCTAGACCTTAAAGCTTGTGACACTCTTGTAGAGAGTCTTGATGATAACCAATCCGAGATGGAGGTGGGGCTCAACAAACGTAGATCAGAGGAGGTTCAAGTACCCCAATGCATTCAAAAGCGTGATTCTATCTAGACTCAGTAATGATCAAAATCTCCAAACTCTGCCACAAAACTCGAGTAAAAGTCTGTATATAGGCTAGAGAAACAAAAACTAAACAAAATCCCAAAAAGGAAAAGAGTCCTAAACACAAAAGGTCATTCTAGCTCGTCAGCCCCAATCCCCCCTATCGTTAGACCTCAGATCCGCGATCCAGAATTATTTTCCAACTGACCGAGGAGTCTCCTGCTCCTATTCCCCGATCACCTCCCATGATTCCCCCGTCGGAGATTTTGGTAATCCTGGCCGGGGGAATCACATCAGTCCCTCCCTATTGAAGAAGTTTTACCCTAAAATATTATGTATTCCTGCAAGAGAGACCATCACCAAAACTTCCCGCCTGAATTCTACTCAGCAGTCAATATGTATCTTCGAGCCATAAGATGGATTCCACTTCCATCCTCCAAATTTGAATCACTTGCATTTCTTTTCTCCCTTGCCTAATTCAGATTTATAGGTCGTTGATCTTCTCAAACTTCAGCTGGTGACAATGGTTTGAGCATAAACTTCTGATCTCCTTGCTTGAAATGATAACTAATATGTCTCTAGTCGTGAATAACTCCACGGTCATATTGCCATGGACAATCTAATAAGAGATGAGCAACCTGCGTTGGGGAAACATCACATAAGACTTCATCTGCATACTCACCAATCTGAAATCGAATCTTGGCCTTCTTGTTAACCTTGATGGATCCATAGTCGTTCAAAAAGTGAAGGTGGTAAGGATGTGGGTGCTTAATGGTACTCAATCCTAGCTTCTTTTACTACATCAAGACTCACCACATTGGTGCAGCTACCACCATCGATCACCACAAACATCAACTTTCCATCCACCAGACAATGGGTATGAATCAGATTATCTCAATTTTCTTTGTCAAATAGAGATTCAAGGGAGAGCACTCTACGATTGACTCCAAGAAACTTACTTGTTGGAGGGACTTCAGCAGTGATGTGATCATCAACATCATCATCATCATCATAATTGATTCCCGTACCCATTGGCTTCTCTTTATCCTCCTCCTCATAAAAGAATTCTCCATCTTGCAGAACTAGTGCTTTCTTGTTGGGTACTAATTTTCTTTGTGACCCCAAACCAGACATTTGAAGCATTGGATGCTTCTACTTGATCCTTCAGGTCAGCTTGAATGACAGGGGCCATGTTTCTCAATGCAGCCTTAGATCACTGTTGCCTGGTAAGTTGGGATCACTTTTTGAAGTAACCTCGGACGCAGGCTTTGGAGGGAATACCAACTTACATAGTTTACTTTCATATGCCTCTTCGCCTTCATAGCTTAATGAACCACTTTCCCGAGCTCCATAGAGTGATGAAGTTTGACTTCCTGCCTGATTTCTCGATTGAACCCATGAAGCAATCGAGCAATCATTGCTTCCTTGTCCTCTCTCAAGTATGCCTTCATCAAGAGCAATTCAAGCTCTTTGAAGTATTCATCGACAGAGCGTGCTCCTTGTTGAATTCCCTTCAATGAATCATTAAGTTCTCTCTGGTAAAAAGGAGGAACGAATCGATCACACATCAGGTCTCTTAATTCTTCCCGAGTAGATACGGAAAGCTGCAGATTCCTTCTTCGTCGAAGGTGGACTTGTTCCCACCAAACTGCTGCATAATCTGAAAAATTCATAGGTAGCTAACAGAACCTTTTGATTCTCTGGGTAAGGATTACACTGAAAGAACAAAACCATCTTCCTCTCACAATCAAGGTAAGCCAAAATAGTGGTGGTCCCTTGAAACAGAGGAATTACCAGCTTGATTCCTCGAATAAGACCAACACCATAACCTCCTATTTCTGGTGGTCTTCCACCATAATCATGGTAATCATCTTGGTAATCATTAAATGGAGGCACATACTAGGTGATTACCTAACGACGACGTCCCGTTTGTGGATGCCTCTACATCTACTTGTCTGGAGTTTCAAGAAAAGTTTGATAATTCAAAGCTCGTTCTACTTTAGGACCCTCTTGATTATCGCCTCCATTTTGAGCTGTGACAACTACTAGATTCTTTGGTTGATTACCACTGGTTATGTCTCCAACCTGGTGATTAGGATATCCAGACGCTTGTTGGTTTCAACGAGATGAGCTTTGCTGACGTCCTGCTGGGTTTGAAGAAAATCTCCCATCTGAGCCATCTATGTTGCAAGCTGTTGCAGGGCTTCTGCAAGGTTTGACTCCATGATTTTCTCTTCGGATGAGATTTCTTCCTCTGATAAAGAATCCTCCTCTGTAGCGCGGTTTGCTATGGGGTCTTTGGATCTCGTACAAGAACCAACAAGCCCTCTTGACTTCGCTCTCGCCACTATGTTAAACCGGAGCTCTGATGCCACTTGATATGAGCACGAAAATGGTACCCATAGTTATCAAACAGAATTGAAGTGCAATCTCACACCTGAGCGAAGACTCTACCAATAAAGGTTAGAAGCTCGACCAAAATCAAGAGGAATACTCGATGATACAAAGAACAATTCACAAGCTAAAAGCTCAATGAACCAAAAATAAACTCAATAATGATTAAAATCTCCCAAATCTGCCACAAAACTCGAGTTCAACCCTTTATATAAGCTAGAGAAACAAAAACTAAACAAAAAACTGAAAATGAAAAGAATGATAAACACAAAAGGTCATTCCAGCACGTCAACCCCGATCTCCAATCGTGAGACCTCAGATCACCGATCGGGGATTATTTCCCAACTGACAGGGGGGGTCTCCTGCTCCCATTACCTGGTCACCTCCCATGATTCTTGGGTCGAGGAATTTGGTAATCCTGGTCTGGGCACATCAATAAGCACCAGGTTTTTCTATACATTTTTTAAGTACAAATACTGTAACACATTAGACAAATCTCACATTGATAATATAGAACACGTGTAGCACACAAATAATCCTATAAAATATATAAATAAGCACGATTAATTATGGACTGGTTGTCTGGACTTGTGTGTTGGGTTTGATCCATTGCTGAAGCCCAAGTGTTTCATGAGATCGACTTTTGCCCTTATCAAGTCGCCTTCAACCTTGGATGAACAAGGTAATGTTCCCATTGAGAAGCAAACACAAATGGTGAAGATTAGGGAGACACATACGTACACATGATGTTTAGTTAATCGAGTTTATTACTTTACATCTCGGCTCAGAGGTGGCTTACCCTTTGAGACCTAGTGTGTAGGTTTTTATCTGATTCTAATATAACTTCAAGTTGAGTCCCTTTGGATGAAACTCAAACCTTTGACAAGAATAGAGCAATATACCCTTTGTATCGTCCTCCTATTTATAGTTCCTTGATGCAACGATCCTCTCTTGATCTTCATTTGATTCGGAGAAAAAGGAGATAGGGGAAGCTCTCCATTCTTGGTTTTTTTGTAGCCGAATCCTCTGTCTTTTGATCTTTCTTTAATTTAGGAGATCATGTGATCGTACCTTTACAACTATAGCAAGTAGTAGTAATTAGAGGAATTTTACCGAAGCTATTATGTTTTTATAGATGGGAGCACAAAGGGAAAGCCTTTCTTTTTCCTAACGAATAAAGCACTGAGAGATCCATAATTAATAAGTGACAAACCGATCTTAACTGAGAAGATGCGTTTTAGGGGGAAATGGAAGAGTTATTGTAAGACTCTGAAGTAAAACGTGTTCACTGTGGAGCAATGCAAGAATGGGTGACATCTAAGGAAGTTGAGGATGTTATAAGTGGCATCAGAGCCTCTCTGCGTCTCTCTTCAACGGTGGTGAGGCAAACCTCAACAAGGACGTTGAGTCCTTGAGGGAGCGTATGTAACACTATAGACAAATTTCACATAAAAATGATGGGAGAGATCTATGATTCATAAGTAAAAAATTAATGTGAACTAAGAATACGCTTTTTGGGGTGAAATGAAACAGATCTTGTTTGGGATGTTTAAGGTGTAACACTTTAGATAAATTACACATCGACAAAGCACATGAGATATCCATAATTCATAAGTAAGAAATCGATCTTAATTGAGAAAACACATTTTGAGGTGAAATGAAAAAGTTCTTGTAAAAACGTGTTCATTGTAGAGCATTGCAAAGATAAGTGAGCTCTCAAAAAGTCACATTGATATCCACTAGCATTATAAGTGCAATTCAATATTAAGGGGTCGTTTGCTTTGTTGATTTAGATGATGGATTTGGTACCCAAATCTATTTCATCATGTATTTAAAGGAAAATACATCGTTTGCTTACATTTCTTTTAGGGAACAAATTCGTGGGCCACATGAATTTTTTGGGTTCAAATCCGTAGACCCCACAAACTTATAAATCTCACATATTGATGTGAGATTTGTAACATGCCACAAATCCATGATGAGATTTTACCTATATACCCTCATGAACTTCTAAAATTCCAAAGTTGTCCTGACATTTACCTATTTTACATTATAAATAATTCATTATTAACAACAGCAAAAATAATATAAATATTCAATTAATGTGCAAACATGAGTTACATTTTTTATACCCTTTCTTGTGTTCTAGTTTCCTTTGACCTTTTCATGGAACGTGTAATTTTTTGTTCTCCGGTTTTAATATATGTTGCTATATGTTACTTTTGAAAAGGAGGACAACGAATTGGTAACCGATATATGTTACATTAAAAGTTAAATGGAATTTTACCGTTTATTAATATTGTCTTTGCGGTGATATTTGATTCGGGTCCAATTGTACTCATTTTTTCCTCCATATCTTGATCGTTTGGCTTTGCATTTCATCGTACCTCGACATATTTCACGCTAGGTTGTGCTTGTTTTGATACATTTCAGGTCCTAGCATGCGTGGAAGGGTCGAGGACGAGTTTTGGGACGATTGGAGGTCGAAAAGCGCAAAAACACCGAAGAAAAGTCCAACATGACAATTGCCATGTAACAATGAAGCGTAGGCGTCTAAGAATCAGCTGTATTTCACGGCCTGACATTGGAGTTTACGGCCTCTAAGGCCGTGAACTTGCACCATAGACCGTGAACCGTCAGACGTCCAGGGAGAAATCTGTCGTTACTAGCGCAAGGCGAGTTCACGGTCAACAAGACGGTGAACTTGGAGCACAAATTGTGAAGCGGTGCGTTTTGGAGACGACACTAAGTTCACGGACGTGTTTAGGTGTTCACGACCGTGAACTGGCCAACGCGGCCGTGAACTGGTCACTTTCAGGCAAATATGAAGACAACAACGGGGAGAGAGAGTGGAGCTGTTTTTTGGAGAAGGAACACTTTCTCTCTCTAGGGTTTCAACCCAAAACACCAAAGGTGAGTTCTAGTGAGAGAGGGAGTGATCTTGGAGCTTAATTGAAGGCATTAATCAAGCTTGGAAGCTAGGAATCAAGCCTAGAAGAAGAAGAAGAAGATCTAGAGGTTCCTTTGTAATCTCTCATCTCTCTCTCTCTAGAAACTCACCCTCTTCTCTTGGGTTTAAGAACCCCGGTCTAGAATTTGGTTTGTTGTTGATATATTTGACAAAATCCCTAGTTTGATTGTTGATTTTACTAAATTGATGGATGTTTTCTTGAATGACATGAGTGTGGTTTTCATTTTCATGCTTTGAGCTTTTGACCTAGGACTGGGATAATCCCCTTAGGAAACTGTCATTCCTCCCTTCTTAGGGACCAACTGGGTTGGGCTCACCCATTGGCTATCCGAGATAGGGTAGATAATTCCGGCATCTAGCAACTTGATCACTTCTACTTTCACTACTTCTTCCAGATTAGGATTCACTCGCCTCTGCGGTTGCCGAATCGGTTTGGCCCCCTCCTCCAGGTGGATCTTGTGTGAACAACAGTTTGGCCCAATTCCCCGGATGTCTATGATCTTCCAAGCTATTTCCCTCTCGTGACGCTTGAGGACATCAATCAATTCTACCTTATGCTCGGGTGTAAGATTGGCGTTGATGATAAATGGAAGCTTCCCATCATCTCTCAAAAAGGCGTACTCGAGGTGAGGAGTTAGCGGTTTCAGTTCCAACTCGGGGGGTTCCTCTAGAGAGGTAGGGATTTTCGGCATTGAGGGTAATGCCTCCACTTCTTAGTCTTGCAGGGGTTGGCTAACATCCTCTGGGGAGTCCGGGGCGTCTGTTCCTACCAAACAACACTCCTCAAAAGGATCAGTAGTAAGGGCACCCGCAGACGCGAGTGCCTCTATGAAGTCAAAAACCTCTTCGCAATAATCAAAATCATCATGGCAACAAGATAACTTCATGCTATCATCAATGGAGAATGTGACCTCCTCTTCTCCTGCCCTAAGTACCAGCCTACCTCCATGCACATCAATCAAGGCCTTGACGGTGGCTAAGAAAGGCCTCCCCAAGATGAGGGGGACCTCAACTTTCTCATCAATGTCTAAGATGACAAAGTCCACAGGAAACACGAGAGGTCCTACTTTAATGAGCAAGTCCTCCACAACACCTTTAGGTCGCACTACAGACCTATCTGCCAACTGAATATGCATCCTAGTGGCTCTAAGTTCTCCTAGTTCTAACTTTTGAAACAACTTATAGGGCATCACATTAATGCTAGCTCATAGGTCCTCCAAGGACTTTCCTATGCATACGTCACCAATGAAGCAAGGGATAGTGAAACTCCCCTGGATCTTTGCGTTTCGGGGGCACGTGGTTTTGCAGGAGGGCGGAGCATTCCTCATTCAAGCTCACAATGGCCACCCCCTCAAGCTTCTTCTTGTTGGTGAGGAGGTTTTTCAAGTGTTTTGCGTACTTGGGCATTTGGGTGACGGCCTTCAGGAAGGGAATGTTCAAATGCAACTGGTTCATCAACTCCATGAAGTGGGAGAACTCTGCTGCCATGTGGTCGTTGCGAAGCCGTGAAGGATAAGGGAGAGTTGGGGTCGTTTTCCTCTTTTCTTGCTCCGGTTGAGGGGTCAGAGTGATATCCTTTTCTTGAGAGGTCGGTTTAGGGGTCGTAGAGTCGAGGTCCCTGTCACTTGTGGCTTCTGGCTGCGAGGGGAGGTTGCCGCCCCCTTGTTGCTCCTCTGTTGCGAGTTGTTTCTTCTTAGGGGGGAGCTCCTTGGCCTCTCTTTCACTTCGAAGAGTCACGACTACCACATCAACTTCGTCGACTGAATTCCAAGACTGAGCCGCCTGCGAGATACCCCTTATACTTGTGGCTAGGTTGATCAAGTGAGTTTCCTGACTCTCCAACCCCGCCTCTATGGTCAAGAACTTCTCTGTTGCCTCTCCAATGAATCTGTCGATTCTTTCAAACTTTTTGGAGCTGGAGGCGACAAAGCTCATCACCACCTCCTCAAGGTGGGTCATCCGGTGGTACTCTACGTCCTCATGGTTCCAACTTCCACCCCACTCCATAGGTGTTGCTACCCCGCTTACATGCCCTTTATCCTCAAGCATCACCCTGATCAACTGATCTAACTTGGCTTCAAGTGGGGTCCTACAGTTTCCCATCGAAGTCGGGGCTTGCTAGGAGTCGGAGAGCCGGGTTTATACCCTCCTCAAGTGTTAGTAAGGGTGTCGGGTTGCTCATGGTCATGCACCACCTACGCACAATCGGAAAACACCAAGTCTAGCATAAGCAAAGACCACACACACTTGCAAAACTGGAAATTAAAAGCTAGCTTAACAACCAACAACTTTTTCAGAATAACAGACTGTTGTCCCCAGCAAGCGCGATAAAAACTTGACTCACACGAAACTACACCACAATTAAACCCCAATTAGAGCCCAAGTTTTTAAACTCTAATCGGGTGCAGTATAGGGCAAGTATTTAGATATCGACCCTGGCCGGTCCGTCTATCCCTACTTCCATTGTTGAAATCATTATCTAGCAACTAAACTTTGGTTTAAAAGATTTGCTAATTGAAGTAAAAGAAAACAAAGGTGATTGGGTTTGAAAACTCTTTTGTGTGCAAGTCACTCGGGTTTCGCTTCCCCCTAACCGCTACCATGATATGTGGATTGGAACGATTGCCTTGGGCACGTTAATCGTCAACTGCAGAGGAAAACCAACTCGATTGAGTCTCCCTTGAAAGGGGGATCTTCCTCTCTAAACTAGGCTAAGGTGGCAAATTAGATTACTAGTACCTAAATGCACAAACTTAGGGGTGATAAGCACAATTATGAACAATCCCTACGATGCCAAGCACAAAACGTGCACAAACCCCTAAGTTGCTAAGTACACGCATGCACAATCATGGTGAATAATGCCTCAAACATTGAATTGAAGAATACCCAATAACAACCATCCAAACCACATACAAGAATACTACATGGTAGAGTTAGGGTTTCACTACATCCAAGTGAAAGGAGGTCTACTCCATGGTAGAAGTGGGAAGAACAAAAGGGGAAAAGGTGGAAACCATCTTTGGGGATGCCTCCTCTCTTCTTGACCCTTGAGTTGAGCTTTCCTTGGGGAAATCTTCCCAAAAGTTTGCCTTGAAGCCAAACCCTAACCTTCTTCTTCCCTTTGGTTCTGTTTATCTCACTAGAATGCTGAAGAAGGTGTTTCTCACAAAAATGGGCTCTCTCCTCTCTCCTCCTTTCAGCTCAGCTTTTAACCCCGAGAAGAGCTGAGTTCACGGCCGTGAACCATCAAATGCGTCCGTGAACTCAAGGGGTGCGCCAAAACGCTCTGCATCGCTCACGTCCGTTCACGGGCCACTGCTTGTGTTCACGGTCTTAGTGATCGTGAACTCACCTTGCGTCAGTAACCTTCACATTGGCTCTGGATGCCTCGCGATTCACGGTCAAACTCCCCTTCTTCACGGTCTTGCATGACCGTGAACTCCTTCAGTTAACCGTGAACTGACGCTTTTTCACCTCTTCTCCCGGTTTTCGATCCTTTTCGCCAATCTTTCGAGTCCGAGGCTGGTTTTACCTGTTAAATCCTGAAACACACTCAAACACGAAGAACCTAGCGTAAAACCGACCTTTAAGGAGCGAATTTGACACAAACATCTAAGTAAAATGAGGGCAAAACATGTGCAATTAGGCCTGAATCAGCCGTCGATCGGGATGTTGTAGTTAGAACGAGTCAATATTATACTTATTATTACGTATTATCCTTGTTTTGTGTACATATCATAAACATGACAAACAAATAAAAAAGAATAGTATGATAATTTTGAACTTTTAAGTTCTAAATTCCAAACCCTTAAATCCATGATAAAGCATCTCAACAAACAAAAGAATGTTACTAATCTACAATGCCTCAAATTCTTGATAAATCTTGGGGTTTTTAACAGCCCTGGCTTTGGCCCTGTGCTGATCAGACACACAGCACAGGGCCTTCAAATGATTTGGGCCTCACAATCAAGCCCATACATACATATACATGTAAAAAAAGAAAGAAGAACTGCACTGTGATTTGGAATGGGTTAACCTTGTGACTTTTATTTTTTATTTGCTAAGCGTGTGAATGAGATCCTATCCATTTTTTTTTTTTGCAGGAACGTAATTGAAAATTTAGAGGTCTTGTATCATTTGACTTGTGGCCGTAATTATCTTTTTTGCTTTTATATATTATTTAATAATTTTTATTAAATTTTCAAAGAAAAAATTTAAATTTAAATTTTTAATTTTCGCAGCATGCCTCCCAATATCATGGACCGATCCTAATTTCTAAATTACAAAATCCTCATTTTTAAATACATAAAATAAATGACTTCTAAGTAGGCGAGCCCGTATCAGTATCATAATAAAAAACCTGCGCGAGCCCGCTACGACTCCCACGTGCCATGTTAAGCGTCGTATTAACGCAGGACTCTCCACCATCCGCCGGATGGCTGAAAAATCCAACGGTCAGTATTCCATACCAAAATTTCTACCTCTGAACCGAAAAGGAAAAACAAAAACAAAATTGTTGTTGAACTGGTTTTAGTTTACAAACCCTAGACCCTATCTGTCCATGGTTATGACCTATAAATAACGACGGAATTCTGTCGATTTTCTCTTATAACCACACTCTGTGCTCCTAGAAGCGGCTCTTCTCTCTATCCACAGTTTTCCTCATCGGAGTTGTCACGCCGTCGCCGCCATGTCTGACGAAGAGCATCAGTTTGAGTCCAAAGCTGACGCTGGAGCCTCCAAAACTTATCCCCAGCAGGCTGGAACCATTCGCAAGAATGGTTATATTGTCATAAAAAACCGTCCTTGCAAGGTAGATCGGTTTCATCCACTTAATAGTTTCTTTTTAGGGATTCGAAGCATTAGATCTGTTTGGAGTTGCGGTGAACTAATCGGCGAGATCTCTTTTCCTTTTGCTTTCTGAATCGTTTGAATTGTTTGTCTTAGGGTTTCTGTGGAGGTACTGCCAGTAGAATTATTTGTTTGATGGTTGAGGTTAATAATCTGGGTTTGTATCTAATCTGTGATTAGATCAGTTGTAATATGAACTTTAGCTTCAAAGATTTGTTGTGTAGGGCATGGTACCTGATTTCTGTGATACGATGTCCTGTATCCATTACATCTTTATGGGCTTAAGCGATGAGAATTTCCCCACTTTATGATAGGATTTGGCCTTTATTCATGGCAGGTTGGCTTGCCGTTTTACCTTATACGAATTGAAATCGACTCTGTCCATCTAATTGTTTGTAGGTTGTTGAAGTTTCCACCTCCAAGACTGGCAAGCACGGTCATGCCAAGTGCCACTTTGTTGCAATTGATATCTTTAATGGCAAGAAGCTGGAAGATATTGTTCCCTCGTCCCATAACTGTGATGTAAGTCAACTGTTCATGGCCTTTTTACCGATTTTCACCATCTTCTCAGGATTCGTTTTGTTCTTATTGTGCGGATGTTGCTTCCCCATGTAGGTTCCTCATGTGAACCGTGTTGATTACCAGCTGATTGACATCTCTGAGGATGGATTTGTAAGTGACTGTTCTTACTGTCCTTGCATGGTGTACATGATTTATGCCTTTTGACCGCTGTCTTTGGCGACTTACATAATTGTGTTTGTTCTGTTATGATATTAGGTGAGCCTGTTGACTGATAATGGCAACACCAAGGATGACCTGAGGCTTCCCTCTGACGAGGCGCTTCTTACTCAGGTTTGTTGGCAATTACATTGGCCTTGGAGCTTTCAATTTATTTAATTACAAAGTCAACCGTTCCAGCTAACTGGTTATCTAATGTTTCGAAATTGTTTTTCCACCTTGATTGCCAGATCAAGGATGGATTCGGCGAGGGTAAAGACCTGGTTGTCAGTGTGATGGCGGCAATGGGAGAGGAGCAGATCTGCGCTCTTAAGGATGTTGGCCCCAAGTAAGAGTGCCAATGAGAGGACATTGTGGGTAGGGGAAAGGCGGGGTTTGAGAAGTGCAGTGGAGGGGAGTTAATTGTAGTCTAGCAACGGGTCTCGTTGTTGCTTTCTTTTCTTTTTGCCCTTATATTGTTGAGTTCGGTTCTTATGTGTGGGTCGGGGAACGTGTACACATTTCAGTAGCAGTTTTTGAGATGTGCTCTTCACCTACAAGTCGCCCAGCATTATTAGCAGGTTTGGTGGTTCAGAGAAGTGCAGGACCAGGATTTTTCTGGGTTGTGTGCTTGTTCGTACCGTTTACTTTGTATTAGACGGGTTTGCATACAGTTTACATGGTTGGTGTTATAGATTTCTCAATTTTTGTGACGTTTTATTGTGTTGCCTCTTGTATGAGATGATGGTTTCTGTTGGATGTTGAATGTAAAAGTAGTGCAAGGCCAGTAATTCGATCTGAATCTTATCCAATTTTCTTCCATGGTTTTACTTCAGAGCGTATTGGTCTTGTAAGATGAAAACAAAGCATGGGCTTTCCTGTTTCGTTGCTGGTTTTTATGATGGTTCGAATTCTGATGTTTCGGTAAATATTCCTCGACTTCTGCACTCTGCTCTCCCTGTTCTGCTTCTTTCTCTCTGTTTCCATCCGACTCTAGATTTGTGCTGCACTGAAATTTCCCTCTAAGAGACCTTTCCTCTCCTCTCCAACTCATTCAAGTAACTTCGTACTTTGCTTGATGGCAGAGTGAAGTTTCACCAACCCCCTTGGCTTACTCCCTAATCTTTGGGTTCTCCCTGCCACTACCTGATTCTCATTCTTGATGGATAAAAAGATGCAAATGAATCGCTTTCCCCTAGGAGTTTGCTTGTCAGAAGTCTGGAAGATAGAGCAGCTGGAGATGTGTGTAGTAGAGATGCTCTCCAGAATCTGCCCTAAAATGCCATTATATATAATAATGAAAGAACAGATAAGCTTGTGAAAAACCGTATACCGTGCTTCTGAAACCCGCTGGAATAGATCAGGCCAGATTTTACCAATTGACATAAACAATTGTTCAATGGCTTAAAAGAAAGGATTTATCTCTCTAGCTGAATATAGTCTGTTGTCAATCCGTTTGAAGAAGTTGAACAATAATGCTTTCCCTTTCATACTTCTATAGACGTCAACATGGTATCAGAGTTGAGCTTAGTTGATCAATGTTGTGCTGGTTTGCCAGCAAATTTTATGACTGTTCCAAGCCAGTCATCGGGTATGCTTCCCCTCCTTATTTCTCCACTTAGAGCTCTTTGGGAGTGGCTCGTTGCAGCCTGTTTGTGAAACAAAACCAATTATCAGCAACAGACAGCATATTCATCACCATTCACCAGAGATGAGGCAAGGAAGAGATTGTGAGGTGTTCAGGGATACAGCAGTATTACCTTTACAATGTAGACGTCAATGCCTAGTTTTGCAATCATGGCTGCTTCTGCTATCTTGGTCACCATCCCTCCTGTTGTGTCGTGTGCAGCTACAGTTATTTCAACTGTCCAACCACAAAGATAAATTGCACATTTCAGTAAATAATCACTGAACGGGCAGGACAAATTTGGTAACAGGTACATTTGATTTGAAACCTGGCTTGTTTGTGCTTCCATAGTTCGGTTTCACGACAGACCAGCTCCCTTCCTCAGTCACAGCTGCAAGGGTGGTTGCACAAGTTGGTTAGTTCTTTCTAACCCATGCCATTTCTACATTCAGAGTCTACTTAACTGTAAATGTAGTAACACACACCAATCTCCCTCAACAACACTGCCTCAGGTTCTGAAGGTGGGCGATCATAAACGCCGAAAACATCTGTCTTTAATAAGCAGTCATGGGATAAACAAGATAAAAAAGTTGTGTAGCTGTAGGAAACCATGCAAATGCTATCTTTAAAAAAGGATACCAGGAAAATGACGTATTCGGGTTTCAGGTAGGCTGCAAGATGTTTTATTATCACATCGCCACTCAAAATGGTACAACCCTTGTTATGAAACCACAATTGAAGGAGATGACGAGTCAGCAGTAAGTTAATGCACAAGTGTCTTTTTAATCTTATTATCCAGATTTTCACAGAAGAAACTGACCAGTTGACTATCAAGGACAGCATCTCCATGCAAAACCTAAGAAGCAGGCAACCAAAGCGAAGACACTGATTAGATACACTTCTCAAGGGGATATAATACAAGTACAAAGGTCACGTTAAAGAGTAATAATCTCCAAGTGCCACAGCACAAGTTGTATTCAGGTTTCTGTTTTCGCACAAGTAATGGGCCTTGTTCCAGGCTTGTAAGAGATTTTTCTGGGTGGCCACATGAATTAATTCCTTTACACGCCAGATTTCAGCACCCAATTCTGGGATGTATTATTTTTTCTTTTTTCTTTTTGACAATTATGGGATGTAGAGTTAAGGTAGCCTTACCGGCACAAATCCTGACTCAATCGCTTTAACAACCATTGACAGATCAGCTGATTCTAGCTGCAGTAAAACAATAATCCAGACTCAGATGGGAGTTACTGCAAATGTTCAATGAGGCTGAAGTGGAGACTGAAATAATTGATGAACATCAAGAGCATATTATGCCTCTAACATTTCTTTCAGATGTTAGCCATCCACATGAGAACGGAGACATGCCAACTGACGGGATACCAGCTGCACAAAACAAAGAACCATTTTCAGTGACACTCCATATTGACAAACGAGAATCGAAAAAGGGAAGGGTTCAGGTAATGCTGCTAGTATCGGCCTCAAATATGAGTCATAGTTAAGCAAAGTCGTACCTGCAGCTAGTGCTCGAACAATTTCAAGATTCAGAGTAGTAACCTGAAATGGCACACGAAGAAATGAATTCGAAATTACAGCTGCATGAAGACAATAATCAATTAAAAAAGTAATCGAACATACAATATTCCCAGACAAGAGTTGCTTAGAGATACGAAACAAAAAATGCCTCTTTTCTTCTTTTACATTTCATGGATGTTACGTTGATGCAACAAACTAATGCTATTGAAGCCCATGTTAAACTTTCAAAACAGATACAAATAAAATAATGCTAATATTGCCTTCATTATTGTGTTACTTATTCCTCCTCCATTCTAGTTCCACTAAATAGGAACACATAACACAAATCTTCCTTTTCGACTTTTAAGGTGATCATACTTCAGCTCAGCAGCAGTTCATGTTTTGGAATTCCAACTGAGAATTAGGAGCGGGGATGAACTGAACAGAAGACAAGTGCAGCAGAATCTTACTGAAATCCGAGTGGCTACGAATCCAGCCTTAACTAGAGATTTATCCAATCCGCCTTTATGGACTCCTGATTTGCTGGCTTGAAAATGACCAAAAGAGCCTGAAAAAGCCAAGAAACAAGGTTGCAGCATTAGCTAAGTCGCTACGCGCAGGTCTTGTTTCAACCTGACAACGCTTTACGAAAACCAGAACACACAAGTGCCTGAAAAGGAACAACCTGCTCCATGGACAACTACAAAGTTGCTTGAATCACAAGAAATTTGATCATAAAAACCACCCACATCACAACAAAGTTCAGATTCCCCAGGCCGCTTGCTCCAATCCATCCCAAGAATCTTCTGGGAGTCAGGCCCGGAAGACATTGCTTGCCTTAACTGGGAAGAAACAGTCCCTAGATTCTCTTCATTAATCTTCTCTAGCTCATTCTTGCAAGTAATTGCTGCACCTCCTGCACCCCTCATAGATGAATACACTATAAGACATCACATTTATTTGAGCTTCGTAACTTCTCTGTATTGATCATTGTTCATAAAAGCCCTAACACGAATCTATTTAAAGAAGTGTGAATCGCCCACTATAAGTCAAGTCCAAAGACTAGATTTTGACTGGAGATCACGAATCTGAAATACAAGACGAAAGCTAGAAATCAACATAAAGAGAGATGGAAGGAAGAACGGAGACCGAGTTTGACGATGCAGCGAATTGGCCTCGTCAGACCTTGACATGCGCCAGAGTTCTCCATCCCTGTGTGGGTGGACTTCGGTTCGGGTACCGCGCAAAGGTTAAGAACGTTGTGGGGTTGAAGGAAGAAGATCCGTACAACTACCACTCTTACTTTCCGGCAGTCTGCTGCACTGGAAGTGTGCGTAGTGATTCGAACGGCTGACTCGTCCACGGGACAGTGATTCGGCCCGTTTTATTTTACCAACTGAACCGTTAAACATCGCCTAATTTTACTATTATCGTCATAAATTAAAACATACTATTACTAAATTACCCATTATCAATAAAATAAAAAAGAAAAAAAAATGAGATGAGCTCTTTCCTCTCTGCCGCCTGGTTGGACACCTTCTTCTCTCCCTCTGTGCGGCAGTGTTAGCGGCTACCCTTATCAATCAGGGTCAACAATGGCCGCACACATCCGCCATACCACTCACCAACAAGAGCGGTGATAAGAGCTCGCGTGGCGCTATTTGCCCGCGCGGGGGGGGGGGGGGGGGGGGGGGGGGGATGAGCATAGAGCTCCGTTGGTCCCTCTCTATTCAGAGAGGTATGGGAATGAGATCCGGAAGAGATTACGAGGTTTCCCAAGAGATGTGGATAACGCATCGCCCACTTCTCCAGTTAAACGAGTTCGGACTTCTAAGATGACTGCCTGGCGCTTTCGATTGCCATCGTCGAGTGAGGTGGATGGGGATGGAAAGGGTAATAACCTTCCTCCGCCAGTGTTAAATGGTATTAAAGGGGACGTGGTCAGAAATGGCGCACCTCCTCCGACTGAACTCAGACCTCGCGATGAGGCGAGTTTATCCAAGTCGAATAGTGAGATCCTAGTGTCGGACGTAAACCCCCTGACCTGGCCGCCGACACCGGTGCTGATCCGGGAGCACTTACGAGTGCGCGTGCTGGACGACAAACGGGCTGGTCCAGCCTTTCCCCGTTTTTCGGAATATCGTAACGGTATGGGGGGTTTACTCTCTCTCCGTATCCCTAAACGATGTGGCAAATCCTGGGGAAAAATTATTAATCCTTTTGTAATTAAATCCCACAGAGTCCTAACCCTAAAGGGTCAGTTACTGCCGCAGGGGTTCTATGACTCAACCTTCTATTTAATACTTTGCCCTAGCTGTGATAGTACGTATTTATCACAAACACGAAGGCAGCTAGCGGCAGTACAAAGAAGAGCTCCCCCTGCAGGCTCGAACTGGACCGTGGTAAGTGGGGTTTTGGTGTATATAGCCTTATCAGAAGACTCAGGTCGAGTGTTATCCCGATTAGAGTTTTCACTTACACTTTTACCTGCTTCCCTTGGTCGGTTTTTTGCTATTCTTCTTGTTGCGCTGCTGGTGACCATTCTTTACTACTGGCACAGAAAAACACCATGTCACACGCCACCAAGGATCAGGTTGTGGAGTTCTCCTTGGAGGAAATCCACTCGACGAAGATACTCAAGTCCCGGACGTTGTTGGACCGCCTCTTCACTGACAATAGGATCTCCCCAACGGAGCTGCGAGACTCGGTTAACAACCCATGGCAAGGGCATGGCAAAATCCGAGTACGACTGGTGGCTCACGGGCTCTATGAGTTTGTTCTCCCAACGACAGCTGCTAAAACCTGGGTTCTCGAGCGAACGCCATGGGTGATCAGAGACAAAATCCTTCACTTGAGGACATTGACTCCGTCAATCAACAAACGAATTTTGATGAGCTCCCGATAGCTCCATTTAAAGTCCAACTATGGGAGGTGCAGGAAGATTGATGTACCCATCAGTTTGGTAGGAAAGTGGTGAATGCCACTCTTGGACGCGTGCTCGTAGTTGGCATGTTTTCCTGTATGGAAACGGCTCGACTCTTCATCAAAGTGAAGGTTCTGATTGATTTTTCCAATCGTTTGCTTTCGCAGATTATGGCCGTCAATGAAGAGACTGGTAACTTTTGGATACGCCTGAAGTATGAATATCTACCGAGCTTATGTTTTCACTATGGACGGGTCGGCCATTCCTGCCAAGCTTGTGCCTTTGACTCCTCTACCAGGAAAGAGAGGTTTGGTTAGCCCGTGTCGACTAAGAAATTGGGTCGAAAAGTCTATGATGAGGAGGAGGCACCTCGCCATTTTCCTAATCGATCGATTTGGATTAACAAGGAGCTTCAGGGGAGGGCGACCGCTAATCCCACGACTGCTCTTAGCTTGGGTACTGAGGCGAGATGTAGTATTGATATGAGGAAACAACCAGCTGTCGAGGTGAGCACTTTATGAATGGGCACTTCTGATAATCCCTTCACGGAGGTCGAACGAAATAGCCGTCGGAGGGGTAAGAGTCCCTTCGAAGTTCCTATCTCAAAAGCTCCCAAAATCATTATTGGGAAGCATTACCGCCAAGGCCACAAGAAAGTTGCAGCTGGTCCCAAACCTTGGCATAGACATCAAGGACGCAAGGCAGTGCTAGTAACTCAGGGACGAGGTTCACCATAGGGTGTGCAGTGGG
The DNA here is from genome assembly GCA_946122785.1 of Linum tenue. Lineage (NCBI taxonomy): Eukaryota > Viridiplantae > Streptophyta > Magnoliopsida > Malpighiales > Linaceae > Linum > Linum tenue. The sequence goes on from CAMGYJ010000003.1 coordinate 35,132,907, forward strand.
AGGGTGATGTTGATCATCGTGTGGGGCAGGCTCGTGGGGGATACAAGCAAAATCGAGCTCCCCCCCTCTCTAGAGGATCCGCCGCTTCATAAGAAGGAGAATGAGGCATCTCAGAGGCATCGACTGATCTTGGAAGAGGAATCCGAGGATGAAATCCAAGTGGCTGATATATCCATGTAGCCTCGCAAAGCCCATCCGCAAAACATGATCGATGATAAAAAGAAGGGTCAGTGGAAAGGGGATAATTCCCCTAATACTCTGCATGCTGAGGAGGCAAACTGTCGGCTACGGAAATTTCCTGTTCCAGTTGCGGTAGTGCCTGCACGAAAGGTGGCTGTTAATGCTAGGTCCTCGCGCAACCATGATCTTCCCAAGTTTCAAGCTCGACCCCAGCCAAAAGGGATGTTAGCCCGCTACGCATTGATCCCGTCATTGGACTGTTAGAACCGTTGGATTCGAAGGTTACGCTATCAGAGGATGATATCCACCTTTTCAAACTGAAACGTCGCGCTTCGAATGGTAAAAAAATAGTTGCCTCGGCGTACTCAGATAGGTCGAGTGCACCAAGTGGTTCAGGCTTTCGAGGCTGGGCTAAGCATGAAAGATGCTGCTATTGAGTCAAGCCTGCGGAAACCTAGGCGCGGGAGGTTATAGAGAGGCAAGAGGCAGCTGACGGAGAGCATGTCCATTTGACCTTAGATGAATATGGGTCTAATTTGGCTGATCCTATGGGTGGAGGTACCAAGCGATTGCGTGATGATCTAGATGGCGACATTGAGGTTGCCCCTACACCAAAAAAATAATTCGTGGAAGAACTTAATGGAATGGAGAGGGTGGAGGAAGCCAACCTTGAGTGGCCCCAATCAAATAACTTAGGCTACTAGCCTGGAATGTGAGGGGAATTGGACCATCACTCACATTCCAAAATGCTGTTGGTTTGGTTCATTCCAATAAACCGGATCTCGTGTTTTTTCCCTGAAACACGATCGAGCCGGCGAGTAGTGTCCCGTCGTATGCGCGACTTAGGGTTTGATAGTTCTCATTGTTTCTTTGTTGATGCGATTGACGCATCTGGTGGGTTAGTAGTTTCTTGGTCCCCCGGGGTTGATGCCTCGGTGTTTTTTCACTTCAACTTCTGTATTTGCACCCAAATTAATGAAGTTGATTTATCTTACGTTGTGATTTCAGTTTACATTAGCTGTAATGTTGCAATAAGAGCCACCCAATTGGCTCAACTAAGGGATATTTGTGATGCCACCCAAATCCCCTTCGTGATCATAGGTGATTTTAATGCTACTCTTCATGAGAGCGAAAAAGATGGCGGGAATGCTTGGAATGCGACCCAATCTCTTAGTATGCGTGACTTTATTCATGACCTCGGCCTTCACAATCCTGGATATCAGGGTGACCATTTCACCTGGACAAACAGACAAATGGGTGCGGCTTGTATTCGTGAGAGACTGGACAGAGCATTGTGTTCTCAGAGTTGGATTGATCGATACCCTGACACCATGGTCAAACATTTCACGGATCAGGGGTCTGATCATCGGGCTCTCCTCCTCTCCGATAAGCCTTATACCAGAAATACTCGCCCTCTATTCAGATTTGATGCTCGTTGGGATGATAACCCAGAGGTCAAGGCGATGGTCCATTACGTCTGGCAGGAGGATATTCAGGGTACTCCGATGTTCCAACTTTGGGAACGACTTAAGAAACTTCACCATCTTCTCTATGACTGGAGTAGGGAGGGTACTACGAATTTTCTGCTCAATATTAGAACTCTCTAGGCTGAAATCGAGCGGATAAAATCAATACACCCTATTGACAGGGATGAGATCCGACTCCTGGAAATATAGTTAAATCGCCAATGGGAGGCTGAGGAAATCTATTGGCAGCAGAAGTTTAGAGTCCGATGGTTGAAAAAAGGGGATAAGAATACCTCATATTTCCATACAGTTACACGGACACGACGCAAACGAAATTTTATGGATGGCCTTCGTAATGACAGTGGTGACTGGATCATTGAGGAAAATGGGAAGGCAGCCATTGCTAGTGTTTTTTATCAAACTCTTTTCACCTCGGAGAATCAGGTGCAGAACATGGTTGAACGGGTGGCTAATCTCCCCATTGCCCATAGCATTACTCCGGAAATGAATGCCAGTCTTACGGCTCCAATCCTTCCTAGTGAAGTGAAGAAAAAAGTTTTTCTCTATGGGTTTCAAACAGGCGCCAGACTCTGATGGGTGCACTGGCAAATTCTTCAAAGCGTTTTGGAATATTGTTGGGAACTCGGTGATTGATATTTTCTGCTCGTTCTTCACGACAAGTAGGATGCTCCGTAGTTTCAACCATACTTGGCTAACATTGATCCCCAAAGTGGATAATGTGGAAACCATGACACAACTTCGTCCAATAAGTTTATGCTAGTTTGTGTACAAAATTATAACTAAAATCATGGTTGAGAGACTGGCTTGCCTGTTGCCGCAAATAGTCTCGGAAGGGCAAAATGCTTTTATCCGCGAGCACCAAATAGTTGAGAATATCCTCCTGGGACATGAGTTAATGCACTATCTAAAAATCAAAACGCAAGGAAAGAAAGTGTACATGGCTCTAAAGGTTGACATGGAAAAGGCCTATGATAGAGTCGAATTGCCATTTCTCCTTGCTGTTTTGGAAAAGATGGGTTTTAACTCAACCTAATGTGGGTGGATTCGTGAATGCCTTAGATCCACTTCGTTTTCGGTTCTAATGCATGGCACCCCGTTGAGTTACTTCACGCTGTCCAGAGGACTGCGGCAAGGGAAACCTCTATCTCCCTTGTTATTTGTGCTCTGTATGGAGGGGTTTGCTGCTCTTCTTCTAAGGCCATCTCAGAACGAAAACTGGAACGAGTTAAAGTGGCTACGCGATCTCCCCGCATCTCGCACATCTTCTTTGCTTATGATTCTTATTTATTTCTTAGAGGTACTGACTCGCTAAAACACAACTCCTAACAATGGCCAAGTGTAACCAATGAAAGGGACTGCAGTATAGTGGCTCAAGTAATAAATATCGAATCCACGGGTCTCTAGAGTTACTATTACTCAGCTTCAGTTCATTATCTAGCAAAACAGATTAAGATGAAAGAACTAAAACTACTCTAGCAAACTACAGTTAAAGTTAATCTAATTATAGGTTGGGAACTCACTTAGGTATGATTCCCCCTAGCCAGATTAACGATTGATGATCTCTAACTTGTTTCACTTTCATTCACAATGCGGAGAATCCTTGACTAGACCTTGAGTCTCGACTAAAGAAACAAGGCCCTCTTGAGTCAATTGCCTAGAGGGACGTATCCTTCTCTAGAACAATCGATCAAGGCGTTCTGAACTAGACTCCCTCTATCGAATGAGGTTCTCAATCGATACAAAGCAGTGAATCAACCCTCGACTAAAGCAATCGATCCACTACTATCAATCTATGGTGCTCTATTGATCTAATCAGGTATTCGCTCTCATAGGATCAAAGCAGAATCAATAATCTCGGCTAAAGCAGAATTGAATCGTGAAAACATGCATAGATTGAATATGAACTCAAGATTATCAAGTCAGAGTACTCATACAATCATCCAATCAAACAAACATAGCTAGGGTTCCTCAAAACCTAAGTGAAGGGAAGTTACTCCATAGAGAAGAGAGAGACTGCAGAAATCTGATCTAGATCTTCAATCTCCATCTCCAAGCTTGATTCCCGAGCTCCAATGGCGAAGAAATCCTCCAAAATAGCTCCAAGAATGTTCCCAAGTCGCTCTCTCTCTCTAGGGTTCGTCCCTTGGGTGTTTGGGATCCAAAACCCAGCTCTCCTTCTCTTTTGGCTCGAATTTGGTTTAAAAACCAGGATTTCCCGACTCGCACGGCCAGGGTGCACGGCCGTGCACATCACCATTCTGGCCGTGCACTCCAAAACGCGGCGTATCAATAAGTCGAACCTCAACCAACTCGCACGGCCAGGATTGCACCTTGCACGGCCGTGCGGATTTCACTTGTGCCGGTGCGTGCCCACGCACAATCCCGCACGGCCAGGCTGGTCACTTGCACGGCCGTGCGTGGCCACGCACAATCAACATGCGTGCCCACGCACAATCCCGCACGGCCAAACTGGTCACTTGCACGGCCGTGCGGGTTGTGGGTGTGCCCGTGCGACTTCCTCAGAACCTCGCCATGCGTCCGATCCTCGTCCAATCGACCTCAAACTCGCTCCCAAGCCTCCATTCACGTACTAGGACCTGAAATATCATAAACAAGCACAACCTAGCGTGAAATCGGCCTAAAACACGAGAATCAATACCTCAAACGGAGTAAGAGCAGGGGTAAAAACATGTGTAACTAACGGTCTATCAGGTACTCTCGAAGAATGTGAGAACTTGATCAAAGTGCTGAATGAGTATGAAGAACTCATTGGCCAGAGGGTAAAGTTGGCTAAGTCTGCAGTATGTTTTAGTAAGAGCATTTCCCTACAAGACCAGGAGTTCTTAGCCCAGATTCTGGTTGTCGGGGCCGTTGGTGTCCAAGATAAATATTTAGAATTGCCTACGCTGATAGCCCGTTCTAAGTTAGCTACATTTCGCCATTTATAAGAGAAGTTGCTGGAGCGCCTTCAGGTGTGGAAACAAAGGATGTTGTCTTGGGTAGCTAAGGAGACCTTGATTAAGTCGGTTGCTTTAGCTTTTCCATTGCATGTAATGTCCTGTTTTAAGTTACCACTATCTCTGTGTTGGCTCTTGGGATAAACATGTGACTCGATTCTGGTGGGGCGTTAAGGAGGGCCATTCGAGGATTCGATAGATGTCCTGGTGTAATATGTGCATAAGTAAGCACGACAGGGGTATGGGGTTTCACCGGTTTGAGAACTTTAATCAAGCTCTCTTAGCTAAAATTTGCTGGCGTATCCTTAATGAGCCGACTTCCCTCTTAGCCCAGGTCTATAAAGGAAATTACTTTCCTAATGGAACCTTCCTCTCTGCCACGGCACGATCACGCCCATCTTGGAGGTGGCAGAGTGTCCTTTATGGGAGACAGTTGTAAGAGGTGGGTACTCAATGGCAGATTGGTAATGGTCAAACGACTTCTTCGCTTCATTCTAGCTTGACTCAACGTGTCACCCTTCTCCCCCAATATATAATCCCCAGGTCTTACCGGAAGGGGGTGAACCTCCGGTGGCTGAGGTTATCTGTGCAGGGGAAGGGCAGTGGTGTGATTCTAAACTTAGGCAGTGGTTTAACCCGCAAACTTGTCAGGAGATTAAAGCTATTCCTCTCCCACGTCAGGATGTGGCGGATAGACTAATATGGAGTGACACGGCGGACAGGGTTTCACTGTTAAGTCAGCCTATCATCTCGCTGTCTTGTTGGATAAAAGGAGAGGTCCAGCTGGATTCGTTTGTGGGAAGCTAATATTCCGCCAAAGTTAAAGGTGTTTGTTTGGAAAATCCTTAACCGGATACTACCACAATGGAGGCCCTAATTGAGAAGGGTGTCCCAGTGCTTCCTCACTGTTCGGTTTGTTGGGCAGAGTCGGAAACAATGGAACACTTGTTCCTTTACTGTCCGGTGGCCCGCACTCTATGGGACTATTCGGGGCTGGAGTATCTTGGCCAAGGATTGCCTCGTCACACTTTCCCGCTTTTTTTCAAAAGGTTGATGTCTCTCATTCATCAACCAACTCTGTTTATGGAGGTTGTTGCCTCCCTTTGGAGGATCTAGCGATCTCGTAACTGGGTTGTGTTTGAGGTCAAGCAGTTTGGGATCCCTGCCTTGATGTGACAGTTTCACCAGCAGGTTGAGGAATGGATTCATTTGTCGATAGACCCAGTACTTCAGCCTTTTGCACCTGCATCCACTCACTTGAGTCCTGGGGGGTCTAGTTTGGTGGTGTGCATGTGGGACGGGGCTACCCGGATTGGGTCTCACGCGGCAGGAGGAATGGTGCTAATGACCCCAACTAGAGAGATCCTTCGGGCTAAAGGGGTTCAATTTCTAAGTATAGATGACCCTATGGTGGTTGAATTGCTTGTCTTGCGAGAGGCTATTTGTTGGTGTCTAGGCCAGGGCTTCACGGAAGTTAACTTTGAGGGGGATGCCAAAGTCATCATTGACAAGGTCAATCAGGCGGAAACAAGGGATAACCGGATGGGGGCTGTGCTGGAAGAAATTGTGCTTTCTTTGGCCATTCACTCCGGTTTTAATATATGTTTTGTAGGTCGGCGTAACAATAGGGTAGCCCACTTGGTGGCTAGAAAGGCCCTCTCTTTCTCTCCAACTATGAGTCATTTATTTGATTTCCAGGCCTGACTGAACTCCAAGATGTAACTATCTTTCTTGTGAATCAATATATGATTATCTTTTGTCCAAAAAAAAACCCCATTATCAATCAAACAAAAATTAACAATAAAATCCCAAATCTTCGTCGAAGTGAGCAGTTAAAGGATCCTCCACCAGTGCAATCCCAGTACTCCACCTACATTTCCAATGTATTTAATCATATATAAAACATATCTGTGGACAATTTAGTTACAATCCAACAAATATCATCAACTTTTAACTATTACATTCATAAAATGAATAATAAATTAATTTTTTTATTCATTAAATTTATTAAAATGATGTCATTTTACTTAGAATGCGTAAGTCGATCATACCGGTCATACCGGTTAGGGCTGGGCATGCGGGCGGATCATCCGCGGGTTTGGACCGACCCACCCGCATTTGACCCGAATTTCGTTAAGTGGGTGGGTCTGTGGGTGGGTGACGGGTTGCGCTGGAAGCCATCCGCCGGGTGGTGGGTGAGTTGTGGGTGAGTGTGCGGGTGACCCGCTCAACCCAACAGCAAAAAGATCAAAGTCGTTGGCGCTAGAGAGAGGAGAGTGGAGACATTAGATATAAACTCGGACTGCTCCTGGAGTTTGAACCTCAAAGCCAACCTTCCAAATAGAGATCCCCTCTTCTTCCCTTTATTTTTTCCTCTAATTCTTGTGCCTAGATCACCGCTCTTTCCTTTGTGGAATTATTTTCCTTAGTTCCTTGCACCTAATAATTGTCTCAATCTGTAGAAAACTCTTTCATAATAGAATTTCTATCCAATTTAAGAACTAATTCGACATTTTTCGCTCTATTTCAACTTCTTGTTTCCCTCGATGATTCTCTTCACCTATTATCATGTCAAGTTGACTCCTTTATATTATATACATTGTGATGTGGGTGAACCCACAAACCCACCCGCATCATCCACCATCCGCCCGACCCAACCCGAGACTAAATGTGGGTGGGTGGTGGGTTAAAAATTATCAATCCGTTTAAGCGCGGGTGGATGCATTTTATGGTCAAAATCCACCCGACCCACCCAATGCCCACCCCTAATACCGGTGCTGTCATGCCGGTTTCATGACCGGTACAGGTTGAACCAGGTTCAACCGGGTGGCATGCCACCGACATGACAACCATGATCATCAGCCAATCCTCTAAGAATGACACTTTATTCCTCTGCAATAGTTGCGAGAAATTAGGTCATATACCACGAAAGTGTATGAACAAGTATCACATTGGTTCTAGTTTTAACTTGATTGAAGAGAAGGATTGTTGGTTCTGATGATTGTGAAAAGAGTAGAGATTAACCTTGCTGGTAACTCTGAAGAATGGTGGCTGAATACTAATACATCGATGCATACTAAGGCATATTCTATTAAGAAAGTGTTGTTGAGTACTGCTCACTCCACTATTTATAATGGGCATGCATATGATGATAAAGTTAAATTGTTGAATTCTTTTGGGTCTTGCATGTGATTTCTATAGACAAGATAAATGACACATAAATATGTGTTTAGAGAATAAGAACCTTTAGATCTGATTAACTTTGATGTGTAAACGTGGTGAGATGCTTACTTGGACTGGTTTGAAATGCTTTATCGCATTATTATTGATTGTCCTTATTATTGTTGATTCTTGTTATAATTAGAGAATCAGTGCAACATTGTTACAAAGTAAAGCATATGGGTAAAACACATAGGTTTTATGAAATGAAATACTCATTGTTATGTGAAATCCATTGATGCCATTCCATTTAAATTTAGAAATAGTGTGGGTGATATCTTGCCTGCTATTAGAAATAATGGATAATTAGTGGGGTGATGAATCTGGGTATGAACTCAGAAGAGAAAAATGAACCATAAATCACGAAAGGAATTTGGTTATGAATTTTTGTTATTTACACCCTAAGAAAGAAAGATCCTACAAGTCTGCTAAAAGTTCGAACTTCCATAAAGATGGAGATTTGAGGGAGAATCCATTATTAACGAAATGAAATCATTGGGGTCTAATAGGATTTGAATCTTGTAGAGTTACCTCTTGGCTGTAAAGTCTTGGGGTAATATATCGACGAAATTGAAAAATATTTGGCATCTTCGAGAATTACCTCTTGGCAACGAAGCCATGGGTAATATATGAATTCTTAAAAAGAAAAACTAAAACCTGATAGTTTCGTTTATGAGTATAAGAGATCGCCTACTAGCTAAAACTTTAGGCGAAGAAGGAAAAATTGTGGATTTCTTTGATATCTATTCACCACATCTAGAATAACATCCATGTATGATGTTGCCACTGATTTTATCGGACTCTTTTTACCTCAAAAAATCATGTTCTTGATATGGCCCAATGGATAGCTGATTTGCCCATTTCCCACCGAGTCTCAGCAACCATGAATGCCAGTCTCACGGTGGAGGTCTTTCCTAATGAAATTCGAAGAACGGTCTTCTCAATGGGATCAAAAAATATGCCTAGGGATCGGATGGGTTCACGGGGAAATTCTTCAAAGCCTTTTGGGATATTGTCGGTGACTCGGTGGCTGCAGTTGCGTGCTCTTTCTTCACTACAAGCAAGATGCTCCACAGTTTCAATCATACTTGGCTGACACTGATCCCTAAGGTGGATAATATGGAGAACATAAAGCAAATTAGACTAATTCAGGCCTAAATGTACACATTTTATCTATCATTTCTTATTCGTTTAGCTTAGTATTTCATCACTCCTGAACATATTTCACGCTAGGTTGTGCTTGTTTTGATATATTTCAGGTCCTAACATGTGTGGAAGGGTCGAGGACGAGTTTTGGGATATTTGGAGGTCAAAAAGTGCAAAAGCCGAAGAAAAGTCTGGAAGCGACCGTGAAAATTGCCTCGTAACAGTGAAGTGAAGGCGTCTAAGAAACAGCGCAGTTCACGATCCGACAAGGCAGTTCACAGTCTTTTAAGACCGGGAAGAGGAGGCATGGCCGTGAACATCAAGGCGTCAAGGGCCAAATCCGAAGTTAATGACGCCAGGCAAGTTCACCGTCTATAAGACCGTGAACTGGGGCCATTGACCGTGAACCCAGGAAGCAAAGCAGTGCCTTTTGGAGACGACTGAGTTCATGGATGCGTTTAGGTGTTCACATCCGTGAACTTGCCAACACGTCCATGAACTGATCACTTTTGGGCAAATATGAAGATAGCAGCGGGAAAGAGAAATGAGAGCTGGTTTTTGGAGAAGGAACACTTTCTTTCTCTAGGGTTTCAACCCAAAACACCAAAGGGGAGTTCTAGTGAGAGAGGGAGTGATCTTGGAGCTTAATTGAAGGCATTGATCAAGCTTGAAAGCTAGGAATCAAGCCTAGAAGAATTAGAAGAAGATCTGGAGGTTTCTTTGTAATCTCCCCTCTCTCTCTCTAGAAACTCACTATTTTCTCTTAGGTGTTGTAGATCCCTAATTAATACTATGTAATTACTTATTTAGATTGAATAATTGTCATTGGGTATTTTTTAATTCAATGATTGAGTTATTATTCATGTTGATTGTGCATGCTTGTGCTTAGCAATCTAAGGGTTGTGCATGTTTTGTGCTTAGCATCCATAGGTTTGTGCCTGTTAGTGCTTAGCAACTTAAGGATTGTGCATAACTGTGCTTAGCATCCTTAGGTTTGTGAATGTTGGTGCTTTGCAATCTAATTAGCCACTTCAACCTAGTTTAGAGAGGAAAATCCCCCTTCCAAGGGAGACTCAATCGAGTTGGTTTTCCTTTAGCTTTTTAAGCCACCTAACTAGGTTAATTTAGGGCAAACCTCAATGCTGAATTAAGCAAATTGGTTAAGCGCAATTAAGCCGTCCAACCCTTGAGTTGAGTGAGGGAGTAAGTCAACCACCGATTGCCTAAACCGAGAGGGCTGAGTGACATTGCCTATAATGTTTAACTCGGTTTAGCAATTGAAATTGTGGTCTACGACCATTTTGAATCCCTCTGTGGTTTGCGGTTACCTCGCCCATAGCAATCGTTTCAATCCAGCGAGTCACAGTAGCTAGTTAGGGGGAAACAACTCCTGGGTGAAGCTCCCTTAGTTAGAGTTTTCCTTTATTTACTTTTCCTTGATTGTTTAGTTTGTAGTTCCATTAGTTATAAACCCAAAAGTTGCTTGCTAGATAACAACCTAAGCGATTGAAGTAGGGGTACATGGATCGGCCCGGCTCGACAATTTAAATACTTGCTCTATACTGCACCCGACTAGAGTTTAAAAACTTGGACTCTAGTCGGGATTAATTTGTGGTGTAGTCCGTGCGAGTCAAGTGTTTGGCGCCATTGTCGGGGAACCGCGGTCCATTATTTTGAAAAGGTCGCTTAGTGTTACTCTAGCATTTTCTATCTTGCTTTTTTTGTTCGTATTTTATGTTTCATCTTATGTTTTGTTTACCCACTCTTCTTCTTGAAGGGTGGTTTGTGTTTGTTTGATTTTCTTTTTATGTTTTTGTTTGTGTAGGTTATGAATCATGGATCCCAATGGCTTCTACAATAGGTGGGGGTATCCACAACCACCCGAATGGGGGTACCCCGGAGCTTCATGAAGTGAACAAGAAGGGGGAAACCAAGGATCCGAGTTCTATTACCAACCCCCCTTCCAAGAAGAACAACCATACGATTGGGGGTATGAAGAGGCTTCCCCATATTAAGAATATTTCCCTCAACAACCCGAGGAGAAATCCAAGTTGGAGTTGGCCATGGAAGCCTTCATGGGACAATCTTCAAGACCATGTGCCATTCCGCAATCGGAGCAAAAGAGCCAATTGGAGCTCATGGGGAGTGGTTTGTTCGAGGCACCGATGAAGGGTGCCTGAACTTGGATCTCCCACAACCTGAAGCGAAGTCCAAGTTTGAGCTTGCTGTGGAGAATTTTGAAAGAACAAGCTTGTACTAGAAGAGAAGGTGGCACAAGCTTGTACTAGCTATCGCCTCTCATTATTGGAGGAGAAAGTGGCACGAGCTTGTGAAAGCTATCGCCTCTCATTATTGGAGGAGAAAGAGAAGGTTGAAGGGGCACTCAATGACAACCGTGTGGAACAAGATGAACTCACCCCGGAGAGCTCCCGTAGTGAAAATGAACAAGAAGGTTGCATTGATGACTCCCATCACTTTCCCCTTCCCGAAAGCAACTTTGAAGACCAAGATATGAGTGTGGAGGAGCAAGAGAATCCTTTCTATTATCTTGCATTGCACCTTGCCCTCCAAACTATTCTTGAAGACATGAAAGGGAAAGAGAAAGAAGAGGAGGAAGAAAGCATTAAAGAGGGGGAAGATCTCGAGTGTTCCCAAGGAGAGGAAATTGAAGAAGAAGGAAGGGAGGTTGAAGAAGAAGTAGAAGGAGCAAGTGAGGTCCAAGATGAAGACGAGGTCGTGGTGGATGAAGCTTCAACAAGTTACAAGTGTGAACAAAGCTTTCCACCCGACCTCGATGAGCTTTTGGGGAAGGACCCATTCGCGGCTCTTTGCCAAGCCAAGGCCAAACCATCGGCGATCCCTCTTGGTGGATGCGATGGTGGTAAATCTATGATGCACTACATGGTATGGGGCAAAGAGAAGAGTGAAGAAAGTAAGAAGAAGAGGTCTCGTGGGTGGAGCCTCAAAGTCGATCAAGTTCACGAGCCCTCAATCATGGATTCGTCCAATGCTTGTGACTTGAGATTTCACCTCACCGACGAGAACCTCAACTTCAAGGAGGTTCTTGGGTGGACCAAAACTTGAAGAACAACTGTCCAACTCACGACGTTAAAGAAGCGCTTGGTGGGAGGCAACCCAACCATCAACGGTTTGCATCTCTTTCCTTTCAATAAGACGATCAATGAAGAGATTTTGGTGGTGTTTTGTCGTCTCCTTGCTCTTCCGGATCTCACCCACCCTCCGCTCCCGATCACCAACATTCATAACTTGACCGATAACATCGTTCTACCACATCTGTCACGCCATTGAGGGCAATGTCGAGCTTAAGTGTGTGTATGTGTGTGTGTGTGGGTGGGGGGTGGTGGTTAGTCTATTATGCATGTGTGTGAATGTTTGGTGTGGTTTTGAATGCTTGGAGCCTTGATGTATGGCCAAATTTGACAAATTTGAGTGCTCCAAGCAATGCTTGTTCAAAATGGCCGATTTGAGTGAATCTCGTGCTTATTTGGCATCGTTCTTGAATTGTTGCATATAGTCGAGTGCATCTTATTAAGATGACTGAGAGTGCATTAGGATTGTGCGAAGGCTTAGTTCTCATGGGTGCTTAAATGAATGGGATGTCTTGACTTGGTTACTCTTTGATTACAATCGCCATGAATAAAGTTTGTGAATGTGGAATAAACGATTTGCTGGCTAGGTAGCCTCTGAGTTTTGAGCCGATCGTTTTCTTCTGGTGTGATAGTTCCCTCTCACCACGGTTTGTAGCATCACATTTTTAATTAGCGAGTAGGATGGAGGCATAGGACTAGTCCACGCCCAAATGTTGATTGTCCCGAAATGTGTCATCCTAAGTCAACCCCTTTGAGCCTTGTGACTTCGAGGGTCGTTCTCAAGTTAGGAGCTTCTTTCTTGTGAGCTTAATGGTGTTAATAGAACGACTCCCAATCCTTTCTTCGTGTCTAAACATGAGTCGTCCTTGTGTCCCGGAGCTCTCACTTTTGAGTTCCATTCTACATAGGAGGATTGTGTGCGGTTCTTGCTAGGAATGAAAAATGAAGTGTAGTGTTGGAGTGAGTTCTTGAAAAGAGAGCATTGGTCGTTAAATGTATAGGTGGAAAAAGGTTTTACTCTCTAGTACCCCCTTCAAAAAGAAATGAAAATAAAAAGAAAGAAAAGAAAAGAAAAGAAAAGAGAAACGAAAACGAAGTAATTAAACGGGGTAAATAAAGTATAGAGTGCCACGAAAACCAAAGTGTATGCTCTAGGAGTGGTTTCTTGGCACTCAAGCCATTGAGACCCCCACATTGTTTTACAACTCCTTCACTACAAATCGAAAGGTGATAGTAAGAGAAGGCCGAGGAAGAGCGCTTAAATGTAGTTCATGATGGGTGATAGTTTGGAAGGGAGAAGTAAGGCTTTTGGCCAATACTAGGAGCCTTTGCTTGTAGATAAGGTTCTTAGCCGAAACCATAGAACCTTCGGGTTCAGGTTGAAGATGTAGAACCTCATGTTGTGTTTTCCACCACCCAAAAGTCCTTTCCCCCATGTCCAAGACAATCGCCAGTCATCTAACCCCGTGTCTAAGACCTCCGGACAAGCTAGTGATGACAAACATTCCGTGAACTCTAGCGTGTGGAGGTTGCCGCCGTGGTGATGAGATGGTAGGGATGAGTGCTGACGATTGTGCACCTCTTTTGCACCAAAAGGCCCTGACCCCACTGGTCGAGAGTGAGCGATTCATTCTTGTTCTTGCATGGTCGGTTGTGATTGATTAGTGGCCCTATCCCGGTGAGGACCTATGTTGCCCCGTTGTTTGTTCCTTTGAATTGAGTTCTATGCATGGTCGGTTGTGATTGATTAGTGGCCCGGTTGAGACTTTCATTGATTGTGGATAGAATGAGAACTTTTCATTTGCCAATTTTTTATGCAATTGAATGTCATTAGTGGTGGATGCCGGATGTGTTTGAGACGGTTCGAGTGTCGATGCCCAAGTAGCATTTGAGATTCACAGCCTTATACTTTTTGAAATGTCCCCTAACTATCTTTGTAGGTTGACATATTACCTAGGTTGAGAATTGTTTGCTTGGGGACAAGCAAACATCTAAGTGTGGGGGAGTGATTCGGGCCCAAATATACACATTTTACCCCTCATTTCTTATTTGTTTAGCTTAGTATTTCATCGCTCCTCGACATATTTCACGCTAGGTTGTGCTTGTTTTGATACATTTCAGGTCCTAGCATGTGTGGAAGGGTCGAGGACGAGTTTTGGGATATTTGGAGGTCTAAAAGCTCAAAAACAGAAGAAAAGTCTGAAAGCAACCGTGACAATTGCCCCGTAACAGTGAAGTGAAGGCGTCCAAGAAACAACTGCAGTTTATGGTTGGACAAGGCAGTTCATGGTCTTCTAAGACCGTGAAGAGGAGGCATGGGCCGTGAACATCAAGGCGTCCAGGGCCAAATCCTAAGTTACTGACGCCAGGCGAGTTCACGGTCTCTAAGACCATAAACAGGGGCCATTGAACGTGAACCCAGGAAGCAAAGCGGTGCGTTTTGGAGACGACTGAGTTCACGGACGCGTTTAGGTGTTCACGGCCGTGAAGTGGCCAACGCGTCATTGAACTGATCACTTTCGGGCAAATATGAGGACAACAGCGGGGAGAGAGAAATGAGAGCTGGTTTTTGGAGAAGGGAAACTTTCTTTCTCTAGGGTTTCAACCCAAAACACCAAAGGGGAGTTCTAGTGAGAGAGGGAGTGATCTTGGAGCTTAATTGAAGGCATTGATCAAGGTTGGAAGCTAGGAATCAAGCCTAGAAGAATTAGAAGAAGATTTGGAGGTTTCTTTGTAATCTTCCCTCTCTCTTTAGAAACTCACTCTTTTCTCTTGGGTGTTGTAGATCCCTAACTAATACTCTGTAATTACTTGTTTAGATTGAATGATTTTAATTGGGTATTGTTTAATTCAATGATTGAGGTATTATTCATATTGATTGTGCCTGTTTGTGCTTAGCAATCTAAGGGTTGTGCATGTTTTGTGCTTAGCCTCCTTAGGTTTGTGCATGTTGGTGCTTAGCAACCTAAGGATTGTGCATAATTGTGCTTAGCATCCTTAGGTTTATGCATGTTGGTGCTTTGCAATCTAATTAGCCACTTTAACCTAGCTTAGAGAGGAAAATCCCCCTTCCAAGGGAGACTCAATCGAGTTGGTTTTCCTTTAGCTTTTTAAGCCACCTAACTAGGTTAATTTAGGGCAAACCTCAATGTTGAATTGAGCAAATTGGTTAAGCGCGATTAAGCCGTCCAACCCTTGAGTTGAGAGAGGGAGTAAGTCAACCACGGATTGTCTAAACCGAGAGGGTCGAGTGACACGGCCTATAATGTTTACCTCGGTTTAGCAATTGAGATTGTGGTCTATAACCATATTTGCATCCCTCTGTGGTTTGCGGTTACCTTGCCCATAGCAATCGTTTCAATCCAGCGAGTCACGGTAGCTAGTTAGGGGGAAACAACTCCTTGGTGAAGCTCCATTAGTTAGAGTTTTCCTTTATTTACTTTTCCTTGCTTGTTTAGTTTGTAGTTCCATTAGTTATAAACCCAAAATTTTCTTGCTAGATAACAACCTAAGCGATTAAAGTAGGGGTACATGGATCGGCCCGGTTTGATAATTTAAATACTTGTTGTATACTGCACCCGACTAGAATTTAAAAACTTGGACTCTAGTATGATTAATTTGTGGTGTAGTTCCGTGTGAGTCATAGACCAATTATCCTTTGCCAATTTGTTTATATGGTTATAACGAAAATCATGGCAGAAAGACTGGGTAGTTCATGCTAGAGATAATTTCGGAAGGTCAAAATGCTTTTATCCGTAAAAGACAAATAGTGGAAAATGTCCTATTAGGTCATGAGTTAATGCATTATTTGAAGATAAAATCATGAGGTAGGAAAGGGTACATGGCTCTAAAGGTTGACATGGAAAATGCCTATGATAGAGTCGAATGGCCCTTTCTTCTTGTGATTATGGACAAAAGGCAGAGCCGATCTCTTTCGCCCCACTTTTCCACTTGGAAACTGAACTCTGTTATTTTATTTTTCTTTCTTTTATTTGGTGTGTGTGGACAACAAATACTACTATCGTATTGTTATGTGTAATAACCTCGCCTCGAGCGAGTATGTGTTTTTGTTTGTCTTCTCCTTGAATCTCAAATCTCCTACCCCAGAAAAATTCCAACTGTCACTCACCAAGCCATGCGGTAACATCGTTCTACCCCTATCTTACGCCATTGAGGGCAATGTCGAACTTAAGAGTGTGTGTGTGTGTGTGGGGGGGGGGGGGGGGGGGAGGGGGTAGTCTATTGTTATGCTTGTGTGAGTATGATTGAATACTTGGAGCCTTGATGTATGCCCAAATTTGAAAATTTTGAGGGCTCCAAGCAATGTTTGCATGATCAAAGTGACCGGTTTGTGGGAGAATCTCGTGTTTATTGGCATTGACCTTGAATTGTTGCATATGATCGAGTGTATCCTATGATGATGACTGAGAGGTGCATTAGGATAGTGCAAAGGTTTAGTTCTCATGTGTGCAAAAATGAATGGATGTCTTGACTCGATTACTTGTTTATTACAATTGCCATGAATTGTGTTTTGTGAAGTGGAATAGATGATTGGGTGACTAGGTAGCCATGTGAGCTTTTGAGTTGATCGTTTTCTTCTTGTGTGCTTAGATCCCTCTTACCATAGCAAATAACATCACAGTTGTCACTAGTGAGTATGATGGAGGCATAGGATTAGTCCACGCCCAAATGTTGATTGTCCCGACATGTTTTATCCCCTAGTCAACCCCTTCGAGCCTTGTGACTTTGGGGGTCGTTCTCTTGTAGGAGCTTTTTGCTTGTGAGCTTAATGGTGTTTGATAGAACAACCCCCCATCCTTTCTTCGTGTCTATACGTGAGTCGTCCTTGTGTCCCGGAGCTCTCGCTTTTGAGTTCCATTGAGGTTCTACATAGGAGGATTTTGTGCGGTTCTAGCTAGGAATGAAAGAGAAAAGAGTAGTGTTGGAGTAAGTTCTTAAAAGAGAGCATTGTTTGTTAAATGTAATGTGGCAAGTGTTTTACTCTCTAGTACCCCCATTAAAAGAAAAGAAAAGAGAAAAAAAGGACAAGGAAAGTAGAAAAAAAGAATCGAAAAAATGTAATAAAACGGGTTAAATAAAGTAGAGAGTTGCCACCAAAAATCAAAGTGTATGCTCTAGGAGGGGTTTCTTGGCACTCAAGCCATTGAAACACCAAATTGTTGTTGAACTCCTTCACTACCATGTTTGAAATGTGATAGCAAAAATAGACCAAGGAAGTGTGCTTGAATGTAGTTCATGAGGGGTGATAGTTTGGAAGGGAGAGTAAGGTTTTTGGTCGATGCTAGTGGCCATTGTTTGTAGGGAAGGTTCTTAGTCAAAACCATAGGACCTTCAGGTTTAGGGTGAAGATGTAGGACCTCATGTTGTGTTTGCCACCACCCAAAAAGCCTTTTCCTCATGTCCAAGACAATTGCCAGTCATTTGAACCCGTGTCTAAGACCTCCGGACAAGCTATTGATGACAACCGACCAGTGAACTCTAGCAGTTAGAGGTTGCCGTTGTGGTGAAGAGACTATAGGACCGAGTGTTGATGATTGTGCACATTCTTTGCACCAAATGGTCTAGGCCCCACTGGTCAAGAGAGTGAGGGATTCATTCTTGTTTTGCATGTCATATCATACCCCTGTGAGGACCTTTGTTGCCCATTCGTTTGTTCCTTGGACTTGAATGTTATGCATGGTTAGTTGTGGTTGATAAGTGATCTTGTTGAGACTTGCATTGATTCATGAACAAGGTGAGAACTTTTCGTTTTCCCATTTTTGGCGACCTTGAATGTCGTTTGTGGTGGATGTCGGTATTGCTTGCAACAATCCATGTGTTAATTGCCGAAAGCCATTGAGATTCGCCACTTTGTGCCCTTTGAGTTGTCCCCGAAGTATTTTGTTAGGTTGAGATATTATCTTGTGTGAAATGGTTTGCTTGGGGTCAAGCTAGGGAGGCCAAACCATCCAAAAAACAAAGGTTGTCAAAATATTATCTTCATTTCTCATTTATCTCAACTTCTAGCTTAGCTTTCTTTACTCGATTTTCGAAAGTTTTTTGAAATACTCACCATTTTAAACCAAGAAACCAATATAAACACACTGATTTACAAGTTCCAACCATAAACGAGGAGATTTTTAAAAAAAAATTAACATCATACACCCACAGTTTCCATTTTCAACAACACCCCCAATAAAAATCCCAGATTTCCAAAACCGGCATATTCATCCCCAAAAATCATATTAGCACGAACTAATCATGAGACCTAAAGATTACGAAAACTCACCCAGAGAGAAACCGAACGACTTACTGTGTCCTCCAATCTTTCCTCGCGGTAAAAAACCCCAAGCACAAATAATATCGGTTTACATGATTATTGGCATATTTAGTAAATATTTGTTTCATACACGTATGTATATATATATATATATATATCTGTATGTATTTTATCCGCTCAAAAATTGTCAAGACGTTTCATTTTTTTAAACACATATAATATCCATATTTAATGAACTAAATTGCCAACTTAACTATAATTTTTTATATAATTTTCTTTTTAAAATAATTAATTTTATATATTTTACAACTATTAACGTATCATTACTTTTGAGATGAAATAAAATACTCATAAATATATTATACATAACTTACTCGTACTATATTTTACTAACTATGGTAATTGGTTAGCACCTCCCATTGGTTTGAGTTGGTCACAATTACTATTGTTATTGGAATAAGTTTTATTTTGAAATTTATAATATTTACTAACACATCTAGTTAAACGAGAACTAATTCATATGAGGTTGAAGTTTGTACAAAACCTCTTGGTTGTCAAAGCCTCTAATGTCATATCAAAACCTAATTTGTCACAAGATAAAGTTAATTATAACACTTTCTTACACGCCACCTAAAATGAAATCCCAAGTTATGAGCATGGAGTTTGCAGTTTGCACAGATCCACTAAACATTGTACTTAAAACAACTGTTAATCTTGGAGGTTGTAAAAATTGGCACACCATCCATTGACCAAACAATTATGATGCTATATCATAAACTAGTCACAACAGAGCATAATAATTTATACATTTACTAACATTTCTTCTGCTCATTGTCAATTGTCACTATCCTAGAGCTTAGATATTTCTCCTCTCAAATTTGAGTCTTTGCATCTAGCTACTTCCATGACTCAAACTACAACTGCCACTCTTCTTTCTCATAAAGGCAGCAACAACAGTTGGAAGTTCCATGAAATAAAATATCCGAATTCTCAGTCATGTTTGCTTCTTGTTTACTGAAAGCAAGTTACATATTGTTTCATGGTAAGTTCTAGGATTTGCTCGTTTCTTAATTATAAGATCGTGCACAGAGTACAGGAAACTAAGAGTGATTTGTTACTTTGTCGGTACGATCTTAGGTGCCAAAGGCTAAAGTAACCTCATAGAAGAATTAGAGAGTAGAGATTTGGAGAGGAAGAGAGATAATATGTCAATACTTTGATTGATTTTTCATTCCTAACTTTGAGGATAGAATGAAATCACATTATATAGACCGTGGCCTGAAATTTTAATCGATTAATCGTAATAAACACTAAAGTACTACTTGAGTCACTAATCGTCTCATCGATTAATCGTAATATTATTTTTTCTTTTCATTGTTTGGGTTTGACAGTCCTGAACCTATATTTGGCATGAAATGCAGGAGTTCATATAGCCCGAAACAACCCTAATTGCTTCAAGCACACGGAACAGATCTCAGCCTCCTTGTTTCCACATCCACCATAGTAAAAAACTAGCGTGGCCCCGGCCATTTGGCCGGAGGAAGGTGAGGTATGAAATTTGATAATGTAATGGGGTGTATAGATTATTGTTGTATAGTTTTTTTTTTGGGAAACACGTAACAAAAATAGTGAATTTTAGTAGGAAGAGACATGAATGATGCAACGAATCAAAAATCAGCCTTATGAACTAAAATCAAGTACCTGTTACCTTGTGAAACAATATTGTTTCCGGTAATATGATGAGGTGGAGTAAGTTTTATAGAAACCGAATTCCAGAAAATCGAAAAAAATCGCCTACCCTGCCGGTTTTCGGGAAATGAGCATCTCACAATCGTTGCTAGCTTTTACTCGGCCCGTTGACCGATTAATTTGCTTTATAAAACTTTCATCTTGTCATCATTGTGTTTTGTGGTTTTTTGCCAAGCCATGATAAAATCTAAAGAAATCAAGAATGAACAATAAAATTTGGGATAGGAACCACAGTTCCTGTATCCCTAGAAAATGGTGGTAAACACGTACTCACCTGCCAAACTGGTTTGGATTGAGATTTTTATCGGGTATCAGGAAACCATGTGATTATAAATTAGACTTGATCAAAATGAGCCAAAACTTGAAATTCAGCCTGTTTGACCGACCCATGTCAAACTCTAATTATTCTTTACTTTTAAACTTTCTATTTGAAAATAAAAAATAATGAAAGAAAAGAGATGATTGCAATTCGCCATTTGCACTTCACTGATTCGGGAATAAAACTATAGAATTTCGAAAGGAAATTGAAAAATGTTTAGGATCATTTTAATGTTAAAAATAACCAAATAGATCTTTCTGTTTAGTTTTTTACTAACAAATACCAAACGATTCCCTATAATATACACTATAATTTAATCATTATGATATCAAATAATTGCATAATATATATTTGAAATGATAAAAATTGGACTAATTAGATTGGTCGAGGTTGAACCATTGAATAACTTTAAAATACATTATATTTTAGCCACTAAGATATAAAATAATAGCATAATATATATTATGCTAGAGAAAATAGCTTGTATTAGAATGACAAACGCATGATGTTCATTTGTTTTACTTGATAGGCAAATCCCCTGTAGGTCAGGCCCATTCAACTCTTTTATTTTATTATTAGCTGTTAGCCCATTAGAATCCATGCATTAGTTTATTGTTAATTTTTTTTTCATTTTAGCAATAAAAAGGAGTATTATTTTTGTCTTTTCATATATATTTTACCACCACGGAGAAATAAAAGGACTTAAAGAAAAAAAATTGACACTTCTAGACCCGTTTAAATCCGCATGTGTACGGTAAGTTGACCCGTTCGATAGAGGAAAAAGAAAAAAATTGAAACTTCCTATTCTACCCTTCCTACAAACGCTCATAGAGTAGAGAATTTGAAATGGGAGAAGAGTTTTTTCCTCTCCTGAGATTATATATTTTTAATTTAAAAAGATACAACAAATGTACTTAGTATTATTGGTCATGATCTTTGATTTTCTTTAAAGTGGTCATGGTTCGAATCCTAGTAAGTGTCTTTTTAATGAATAAAAAAAAGTAATTGTGAATACCAAAATGTCCTTCCTACTTTTACTCTGGATGCAAGAAATTTGAAATGGGGCTTCAAGTTTTCTGATTTGGCTTTTATTTATTGTGTAGATATCATGAAGAAGTATAAAAAAGAGGGATAAGTGGGTTGGTTAAGAAGAGGAGGGAAAAAGGCCCAGTACGCCATCAATTGGGAAATTTTTTAAAATAAGAAAAGGGAAAATCGTATATGCCGCGTGGACTTTTTGATGAGTAGAAAAAAGGAAATCCCAAAAGGAAGTTTTCTTTTCAACTGTAATCCAAGCGTGAATTTTTGGAATACCATCTGCAATAAAACAGTAATTAAATTAATACTATAAAATTTGTCAACGTTAATTGCCAAACAAATTTACGATAAAAAGTAATACAAAACAAACTTATAAAATAACGTTAATCGCTAAAACTCAAAACACAAATCGCAAAACAGAAACTTAAAGAAGAATAGGAAGATGGGTGAAGTGTTGAGGTTTCCGGGGTTGCCTTTTATAGACAAAATGTCAAGTGAAAACCGCCCCCCAGCGATTTGCACCAGACACGCAACCCCACACCTGCAGCCCCCTGTATGCCGACATGTCGGCTGTCGGCGGAATGGGGACTATACATAAACCGCACCCCCAGCGGTTTGTGTGTCGACAACATAAACCGCTTATTAAATAAGCGATTTCTATTCTAGACGTAGAACCGCTCTATCAACAAGCACTCTATTCTAGGTCAGCCAAACCGTCTCCCCATGTGACACTTTTCAAGAAATGATGGTATTTGTGAAATTTTTCCAAGTTGAGTGGTATTTTTATATAAAAAAAGAGTTATAGGTACATGCCCCTTTACTATGCAGTTTTATCAAAACATGCCCATCTATTATTTTTTACATCAAACATGCCCCTATACTTTGTAAAAACGATCAAACATGCCCTTCTGTTAAAATTTGCATAAAAAATCATCAACCATGGTCGAACCTTGGTTTGGGCGACACCTATGTCTAAAATATTCCTAATAATTTCACTTTAGAATTGTTTTGTTTCTTTTGTATAGCCAAATACCTCTGATAATTTCACTTTAACGAGACTTGGAGAAATAAATGAGGAGGAAAAACTGACATTTTACCCCCAATTTTTCGATGTCGGGTCGTGTTAATCTCGGTTCAATCGTGGTTGACCATTTTTAATGGAAATTTTAACATAAGGGCTTGTTTGATAATTTTTCCAAAGTATAAGGGCACGTTTGATGTAAAAAATAGTAGAATGACATGTTTGATAAAACTCATACTAAATGGGCATATTATACCTATAACCCTAAAAAAAAAAATTAATCGTGATATTTCTGAAAAAAATCCATTTAGTTGTGGGTCGTCCTTTCCTTTCTCCCCTCCATCCTTCTCTATTCACATTCCATGAGCTAATGAAGCAGAATGATTAATTGAAACCAGACAACAAAGCTTGTTTCTTTTCACCCTCATTGCCCATCATTCCTCCTCCACCAACTCCTCTCCCCTCCCTTATTCCTTATCTTTTCCCCCTGCTTTGTTTCTTGCCCTCTTCTTGTTTGGTTGGTGCGCAATGCGGTGGAATGACTGGAATAGTGTTTGTCTTCAATGAAAATGAGGGAAAGGGAAGGAAAGGGAAGTGATTGAGAAGAAGAACAAAACCCCAGCAGAGTTGGTTCCTTCTTTCTCAACAATCCTTTCCCCAAGTAGGGAAATTTCTTCCTTTCCCCCTTTCTGCATTTTTGGGCTAAAGATGAGGAAGCATGGTTGGCAACTTCCATATCACCCACTTCAGGTATCTCCTTTTTAACTGAAAATTGTGCAACTTGTGTTCAAAAAGGTGGCATCTTTGTTGAAATCCCGAGTGTTCTGAAAATTTTACTTCTTTTTGGTGTAGGTGGTGGCTGTTGCTGTGTTTCTGGCTATGGGTTTCGCATTCTACGTGTTTTTTGCTCCTTTTGTGGGGAGGAATATGTTTCAATACATTGCAATGGGAATCTACACCCCTCTGGTAAAATCCCATTCCCGCTTTCCCCCTCTCCGTTTTGTTTCCTTTCCTCCTGCAAGATTGCTTTGCTGAGATCTATACTATCAGTGGATAATTTTTCCTGATTTGTCTCTTTTTACATCCATGTCTGTCTTTTTCTTGTTGTCTCTTTCTTTATTCACCTTGTTGTTCCAATCTGTCTATTTTTGAATTTCCATCTAATGAATGGCTATGGGGTTGGAGCTTCTGAATCCTAATCACACTGTTGATATTTGGTCTGAATTCATTGGATTCTCTAATTAACTATGTTCTGAGACGTACCAATCAGTCAACATGAAGGAGCTCAAGAGAGCAGAAATTCGAGGAATTGGGTGACTAATTCTGGTTTTTGATTTAGGGTTGCTTCAGTTTGTTTGGTGGCTTAGTGTTGGCGATGGTTCCTTACATTGCTTGGAATACTATTGTTTTACTCCAACTTTTCATCTCTTGGATTAGATTAGTCCAGTGTGTAACCTTTCTCTACTTTCTCATCTCTGTTTTGGTAATTGGCAAGGGGGATAAATGGGCTGCTTAGCTGTCACCTTTCACTGACTTCTGAATGAACTTACATAGCAACTGTTCCATAATCTCTGGTTAGCTCAATTTCCCACTTACAAGCTAATGGTGGTTGCTCCTTAAATGTCCTTGAAATCAGGCCATGTATTTTAACATCATCTGTTTCCCTTTCCAGATCATGTGCGTCTTCGGCCTATATATTTGGTGTGCAGCATCTGATCCTGCAGATCCTGGAGTTTTCAGATCCAAGAAGTACCTTAAAATTCCAGAGAATGAGAAACATCCTCAGCATAAAGACCTGAAACAAGGTACGGAATCAGCCTCATCAATGCAGGATGGGAATTCATCCACCATTGGAGGGAAGTCAGTTGAGAAGGGTGTGGGGGAGGGTGCAAATGCAGCTGCAGCTGTAACAGACTTGAAGAATGAGACCAAGGCAAAGTCTTCTTGTTTGTTGTTGGCTCTCTCTCCTTTTGCTTTCATATGTGGTAGGTGCAATCCAAGTGATAAACACTCTGAGCAGTTGAGTGAAGATGGCATGTTCTATTGCAGTTTGTGTGAAGTTGAGGTTGGTAATTATTCTTTATCTCAGTTCTTGGAAGATTTATTGAGATATCTTATTATTGAATTACGGTTTTCTGCCAGGTTTTCAAGTACAGCAAGCATTGTAGAGTTTGCAATAAATGTGTTGACCGGTTTGACCATCACTGCAGGGTAATACAAGATTCATAATTGTTTGAAAAAGCTTTTAACTTTGTCTCACTAACTCATTTGAGGGCATTGGTTTTTGCAGTGGATTAATAATTGTATAGGCAAGAAGAACTACAGAAAGTTCTTCACGCTCATGGTCTCTGCTCTCCTCTTGGTAAGTGCCGGATCTACAGAAGCCTTATCTTCCAAGTCAGTTTCAGTTTTGTTGTATTCTTAACAGGTTATGTACATGGTTTCTGCTCCTTGGGCTTGAGATTTACAGCTTATATTCCAATGGGCAACTGGGATTCTTGTACTTATTTGCTGTTTCGTCGAGAAGAAACGATTTGTCATGGATATCTCATCCAAGTTGGGTAGCAGTTTCTCTATGGTGCCCTTTGTGATGGTAGTGGTGAGTTTGCTTGCTAATCATTTCTATTGCTAACTTGAATTCAAACCACCTGATTATTACTAATTACTAACAAATTCCCATCTCGCCACTTCATTAGCATATGATTCACATTTGCTTTTGCAGGCATTGTGCACCATTTTGGCCATGCTTGCAACTCTGCCCCTGGCCCAACTGTTCTTCTTCCACATCTTGCTCGTAAAAAAGGTTCACTAGCCTCACTTTGAGCTTAGAATGCAGTTCTGATAAACTAAGTCCCATTTTAGTAGAAATGTCAACAAGCTGATGACTGATTAACATTACTAATCCTGATGCCTCAGGGAATCAGCACTTATGATTACATAATAGCTCTAAGGGAGCAGGAACAAGAGCAGCAAGGAGTCGGAGGTCAGCAGAGTCCTCAAATGTCGCAAGTCAGCTCACTTACTGGACTAAGTAGTGCCAGCTCGTTCTCGACATTCCACCGTGGTGCCTGGTGTACACCACCTCGACTGTTTCTTGAAGACCAGGTAACCTTAGGCAACATGATGTCTGTTTTCATTTTCCTGTTAGTTCGAAATGCAAGTGGAGAATCTCAATCTTTCAGACCTTTCTGAATTCTGCTGATCACTATTTTCAGTTTGATGTTATTCCACCGGACACTGGATCCGTAAGTTCCTATGGTAAAAATGCGATCAGAGAAGACCCAACGAAGAAAAAAAACCCAGCTGCCGTAAAGATCAGTCCTTGGACATTGGCTAAACTGAATGCTGATGAGGTCTCAAAAGCTGCTGCTGATGCCAGAAAGAAGTCCAAAATCCTACAACCTGTGATGAGACAGGAACCATCATTCTCGCTAGCGAGAGATAACAGCTTTGGAAGCAGTGGGGGCCGAATGGTCTCTAGACTTGACAACAGAAGACGAGTTAGCAAAAGGGTAAGACTCCCAGCTGATTTGCCAATGGAGCAGCCTGTAACTGCTGTTGGGGTCTCAGCAGGGAAAGTTTTCACGGGAACTTCTTCCTCAAGTTTAGCCCCACTTCAGTTCGAGGCTAGGAGTGCTTTCCAGCCAAGTAGAGGTTCAACGTTGGCAAGCTCAGTTGGCGTTGTTGCTGCATCATCTCCTGAAAGCAGTAGCGTAGACTCGCCAGATATTAACCCATTTCGGGTTTCTTCATCAGGAGCTGAAGATTCAAGGAGACTCACTGGTCTCCTTCCAATTGTGGGTGGTTCTAACAGTGGATTCCCTCTCTCGAGATCTACTAGTGATGGGTATGAAGCTTCTGGTGGTGAAGATAGTGATAGGGTTCCTACCAGGATTGTGCAGAGATCGACTAACTGGAGCAATCTTCTCTTCCAGGCGAATCAGGATGAAGGGATTATGAGACTGAAAGCAGCAGCACCATCATCGAGCCAAACTTATAGTGGAAAGCTTTAAGCTTTCGTTTTTGTTTGCCGGTCTCCCTCATGCATTTAAACAATTCTTTCATTCTTGGGCCAAAGTGATACCTGGGTAGTTGGCCAATTCACTTAGCTTATTGATATATATTTGTAGTTTGGCTTCTGGATTCAGAAGGCGGGTGGTGGTTCAAGGTGGAAGAACAAATGCCAATTGAGCTCATTTTGTACAACTTATTGTGCTCTCTCTCTCTCTCTCTCATCCAATGCAGTTTGCAAGAACAGCTTTCCCTAACTGGAAACTGAGGATATGTGTAGTGCTCATAATGTTAGCTGCATTCTTATGAATGGCCACCGCAGCATAGGACTAGAGCTTAAATGCCTTAATCCATGGTCTCACCATTACATCATAAAAATCAACGTAAATGACCCATTAACTCCACTGATAGTTCCAATGTGAAAATGACCTTGATTTCCTTTGATCTTATATATAGTACATGTACATTACAGTAAATACCCAGACACAAACCCCAGCATAATAAAAGCAAACTCAACAAACGATTCCATCAGTAAACTTCAGTCTATAACGTACTATTATTCACAAGATCCATGGTTCTGAGTTACAAAATGAAGAAACCGTCTTTGTTACACAAACACAAGGACAGGCACAGAAACAGAAACAGGGGGAAATTGCTCGTTCTTTCTTATCAAGTGTAGACAACAGAAACAAGATGAGGCACCTTTTCATCATCGAAAGGCAAGCAGACATACTCCCTCGCGAATTCCTGCGCAATCTCTGAAGCAAGCTCCCCGCGAACAGCCTTGCAGTACATATACAGAACCGTCTGCGCAGCGAAGAAGTAGAGCAAAATCAGAGTCAAAAGAGCGGAAGTCACCACAATCTGAGCCACAAAGAACCAGCTATTCCATCCTTGGCTGCCGCCAAGGGCGTCGCCGCCCAATTTCGCGGCTGCAATCGAGCTGGTCCAAGTCAATATCCCGGAGACGAGTCCAAACGAGAGGAAGAAGTAGAGAACCGCTCGCCGCATCCCTTTCACCAAATACCCGCTGCGCCTCAATGCTGGAACTCCCCAGCTGGATTCCGCCACGACGATCACGGAGGAGATAGACCAATTTACTTTGAAATAGAGGAGAACGGCGAGCAGGACGACGGAGTAGACGACGGCCAGTGCGAGGAAGTAGGGAGAATCGGTGTCAATTTCGAGACACACCAAGTCCAAACCCTTGATTACGAAGTAGAATGAGCAGAGGAAGAGAAGCGCCACCAGGGAAAGCAGGAGCTCGACGACGATGTGGGTGATGAAGAGACGGAAAAAGGAAGTCAACCCGGATTTGATGGCGGAGACGAACTTGACGGGTCGGCCATAGAATCCGTGGAGGACGCTGTAACTGATGGAGCCGATTGCGAGGATAGTGAAGACGAAGAAGAAGAGGGCGAAGCAGGCCACGAGGGCAAGGGTTTCGATTGGGAGTTGGAGGTCGTCGTCATCGTGGTGGTGGTGGTGGTGGTGGCGGGGGAAATTGAACTGATCGGAGGATTGGGAGTTCAATTGGGCGAGGCTGGGGAGGAGCGGCGGCGGACGGGAGAGGAGGGATTTGGGGCGGTGGCCGGAGTGATGGTGGAGGAGGAGGTTGTGGATGGTGGAGAAGACGGTGACGGAGAAGGAGAGAGGGAGGAGGAATAGGACGGAGAGGGCCAGGAAGTGGCGGGAGTGGGCGTTGATTATGCGCTTCGATTCGGATAAGACGGCGGAGAAGTCGAGCGGCAGGGGCGGCGGCGGTTGGGTTGACATGGCGGTGGAGTGTGGAGGTGGATGGTGACGGAGGGAGTAAGGATGAATAGATGGAGAAATCCGATAGATTGGATTTTCAAGTATCAATAAATTAGAATGGGAGTGGAGTGCAAAGAATTTGCGGTATGGAAGTTTTGTCTTTTTCTGCGGCGGCCAATCCTGACGGTAGTCGTTTGGGAAAAGTTGGCGACAGAGCTAGGCTCCGATTGAACTTTGATCTAACAAACCAGACACAAAAGCAGGGTAGGGGGTGGTAATTGGTTTGATATCGTTTAACTATCGATACGATGGTTAATAAATATAGCTAAAAGTTTTAGTTTAATACTATTTTGAGTGATGTGTCAATAATTATTATTATTTAATAATAATTAGTTTCGGCCCATCCGGTCTCGAAATCCTGGCTCCGCCCCTGTCTACCGACATAGTAAATCTCCTGACTTAGAACACGATCAAACTTCGAGGGAAAATTGGCAACAGTCTAGGGCTTGCTTTCTTTGCTGGTGGCGCTGATTCCTATGGACTTCTAGGGTCTTTGTTTCAATTGATGAACAACTACGAACCCCTCTCCATGCTAAGTAGTTCCTTAGTTGCATAGGTACGTGAACCCAAGGGGTTCTTACCATGTAAAACTTGATGTTTCGTTTAATACGATTGTTTTTATTCATATGTGTTGATGTTTGTTTTCCTCTATTTTGTTATTTATTAATTTGAATGAGAGTTTAGTTGACCTTGGACTTCTTTGGATTGCAAGGACTGAAATCCGATTTGATTAGTTTTATGACTAGAAATGGAGGTCCTATGTGATCAAACTTCATTCAATCGAACCGCGTGATGCCTCAAGGGAGAAATACGAAGGGTCCTTGTCGCCCATCAATTTGTGTAAATTCTTTGACACAAGGTGGAATATAGCGAAATAAGAAATTAGCAGCTCGTATGCCACTTATCATCGAGGGACGCATGGCTAGGTGACTTGAGGGGAACTTGCCTATGCAATGCCTTCCTTCTCTAATCTCTCACTCATCCATTAGCTTAGATTTACTTTTCTGCACCACGTACTCTTTAACTCTTATGTTTTGCAAAACCGGAGGCACCTAAACCTCCTTAATTGCTTTCTCGTTCAATAGAACTGTACCTCTCTTCCTAGGTTAAAGGTTCTATTAAACACCCTAGTGAAATAAGATCCTGGCCTTAGGGCTAGACAAATTTGACTCTTTTCTACAACGGATCAAATTTTGTCGTCGTTGTCGTGACATCTCGCTAAACTTTGGAAAAGAAAGCAGATACGAATTCTATTATTTCCTTCTACCTATGTTTTTATTTTTTATGTCGAGTCGAGTCAGTTTTTGAGCATTTTGGGGTAACAATCAAACAGTCAAATCACTATCGAAAGAGACTGTCAATTCAATCTCCTCGGTCAAGACAAAAGCTCAAAATGAAGAGCAAACCATAGATGAGATGAAACAAGAGTGATAACTCGATATGTGCACATGTTTTTTCCCACCGTTCTTAGACTGTTTGAAGGTTTTAAGCCAATTTTATGCTAGGTTGTGCTTTTATGTTGTATTTCAGAACCTAGATCGGAAATGAAAGCTTGGAAGCGTGTTTTAGACCAACACAGAGAGCGGATGAGGTATCGGAGCTGGAGGATCAAAATACCTGATCAAGTCATCTATTCCCTGATCGGGGATCACCCTCAGGGACCGAGAATGGCATTCAGGAGGCCTCCCGGTTGGAGTGTTGCATTCCCTTAACAGGGACTCGAAGTAATGGCTAGGGAATTTTCCTTTTGGAATAAGTGGAAACACGATGTATTTGAAGATCCCTAGTGAAGATGGGAGTGGAGAAGTTGTAGATGAGGCGGTGGAACCCCTAATAGAAATTTAGAGGATCAACCCTCAATAAAAGAACCACCAAGCCTAGAGTTGAGGCCCTTACATGAGCACCTTGAATATGCTTTCTTAAGGGAGGGCTCAAAACTCCCGGTGATTATCCATGCGAGACTCAATGAAGAGCATAAGTCAACACTCATTTAGCTTGATATTCAGGGAATCAACCCACACATTTGCACCCATAAGATCAACATAGAGGATATGAGCAGGCCTGTCGTTCAAAACCAACGATGTCTCAGTCCAAACATGGTGGAAGTGGTTAAAGCAGAGATAATCAAACTGCTTGATGTATGGATCATCTATCCTATTTCAGATAACACTTGGGTGAGCCCAACCCAGGTGGTCCTCAAGAAGGGGGGAATGACAGTCGTCACGAATGAAAACAACGAACTCATTCCTACAAGGAAGGTCATAGGATGACGGGTTTGTATTGATTATTGGAAACTCAACGAGGTCACTAGAAATGATCACTTCCCACTCCCGTTGCTGATCAAGTATTGGAGTGACTCACCGCTCATGATTACTACTGTTTCTTGGATGGAATGTCGGGCTACTTCCAGATTCCTATATCCCCCGAAGACCAAGAGAAGACTACCTTCACCTCTCCTTTTGGAACATTTTCTTACAAAAAGATTCCATTTGGTCTCTGCAACGATCCTGCAACATTGAAATGTTGCATGCTCGCTATTTTTGACAGGTTAGTTGGAAACATAATGGAGGTTTTCATGGATGATTTTTTTGTGTTTGGGGACTCTTTTGCACTTTGTCTTCGGAATCTGGAGAAAGTTTTGGAGCAATGTGAGGAGACTCATCTCTAGCTCAATTGGGAGAAATGTCACTTTATGGTTCAAGAAGGGATAGTCCTGGCCACAAGATATCCAAGAAGGGTATTGAGGTAGATAGGCTGAAGGTTGATACCATTAGCAAGCTGCCTCCACCATCTACTGTCAAAGGGATTTGAAGCTTCCTCGGTCATGTCGGTTTATATAGGAGATTCATACAAGATTTTTCAAAGATCGCTCTTCCTCTTACAAGATTATTAGAGAAAGATGCGGTATTTGAGTTTTTTCAGAATGTAAGGAAGCTTTCGAAACATTGAAGAAGCGTTTGACTACTACACCAATTATGAGCACACTGGATTGGACATTACCTTTCGAGTTGATGTGCGATGCGAGCGACTTCACCGTGTGAGAATTTTTGGGGCAACGAAGGGGCAAACACTTTCAACATATCTGCTATGCAAGTTTGACATTAAACGATGCTGGAGAGAATTACACAACTACAGAAAGGAGCTACTAGCGGTGGTTTTCGGGTTCGAAAAATTACGACCTTATTAAGTTCTCTAAAAGGTTATTGTGTACACCGACCACTCTTCTCTCCGCTATTCGATGACAAAAGCCAAAGCAAAACCACGGCTTATTCGATTGGTGCTTTTGATCCAAGAATTTGATATATAAAGTGAAGATAAAAGAGGAGCAGAAAACCTTGCGGCAGATCATCTTTCTAGATTGGAAGGTCCCGAAGTTAAGGATGGGTCATGAAGAGATATCAATGATTCATTCCCCCGATCAAAGACTTTAGATTTTTCAAGCACGAGATGACTATCCCCCATGGTTTGCAGATGTAGCAAACTATGTGGAAAAAATCCAAAAGTACCACTGTTTAAAAAAAAATTTCCAAAAATACCACTCAATCCCAAAAAATTTCAAAAATACCACCCCTTTTTCAAAAACCGCCACCCCACCCAGCGGTTTGGTCGAAAACCGCTTGTCGGGGGCGCGGTTTTGGACCAAACCGCGGGCCTAGGGGGCGGTTATAAAAAAAAAAAAAATTGGACCAAAACCGCCACCCCAACCAGCGGTTTGGTCCAAAAGTTCGGTCGAAACTTCAAACGAACGTAACTTTGCATTCGGGTATCCGATCGTAGCGATATTTTTTTTTCATTTCGCATAACTTTTCAAGATCTACAACTTTTACTAGGATGAAATTTTCAAAACAGGAACTATTTGTGGATATACGGGACCTTGAGAATAACTTTACCTTTACTTTTCAGAAATCCATGTACATTTTGAAATTATGATTATATTAAAAGTTGTAGATCTTGAAAAGTTATGCGGAATAAAAAAAAAATTCATGACATTCGGATTTTGGAGCACAAAGTTATGGCCGCCCAAAGTTTGACGAAATAAAAAAAGGTCGTTCGGGGTGGCAAATGACGTTTTTTCGAGACGAAGACGGAACCCGACTGTTTGAGACTTGCAAGATCTCAAAAAGTTATTCGGATTCAAAAAATGGAGGCCGCAAACTTTTTGAGATCTTGCAAGCCGCAAACCGCCGGGTCTCGCCTTTCGTCAAACTTTGGGCGGCCATAACTTTGTGCTCCAAACTCCGAATGTTATGAACTTTTTTTTATTCCGCATAACTTTTCAAGATCTACAACTTTTAATATAATCATATTTTCAAAATGTACATGGATTTCTGAAAAGTAAAGGTAAAGTTATTCTCAAGGTCCCGTATATCCACAAATAGTTCCTGTTTTGAAACTTTCATCCTAGTAAAAGTTGTAGATCTTGAAAAGTTATGCGAAATAAAAAAAAAAATCACTACGATCGGATACCCGAGTGCAAAGTTACGTTCGTTTGAAGTTTCGACCGAACTTTTGAACCAAACCGCTGGTTGGGGTGGCGGTTTTGGGCCAAACCGCCACCCCACCCAGCGGTTTTGGTCCAATCTTTTTTTTATAACCGCCCCCTAGGCCCGCAGTTTGGTCCAAAACCGCACCCCCGACAAGCGGTTTTCGACCAAACCGCTGTGTGGGGTGGCGGTTTTTGAAAAATGGTGGTATTTTTGGAATTTTTTTTAAACAGTGGTACTTTTGGATTTTTTCCAAACTATGTGGCCACAAAGACTTCCAGATGACATGACTCGGCTTGACATGATTAAATTCTTTTCGGATCTCAAGCACTTTTTTTGGGATGATTCCTATTTATTCAAGGTAGGAGTTGACAGGATGATTAGAAGATGCGTAGATTCCTAGGAATCACGAGAAATCCTTTCGCATTGCCACATTGGGGTTGTAGGAGGACACCAAAACGAGCCTCGCACGGCGATGAAGATACTACAATCATGTTTTTTCTGGCCAACTCCTTTCAAGGATGCCACCGATTTCGTCGTTAGATGTGACATATGCCAAAGATCGGGGAACATTTCATCCCGGGATGAGATGCCTCAAAACATCTCCATCACATGTGAGATCTTTCACGTATGGGGGATTAACTTTATAAGTCCTTTCCCCTCATCTTTATAGGTCCTTTACCCTCAATATTGTTTTTTCTAGAAAAGTTAATGAGATATGCATGCTAGTTCTTCATTGCATAGTTAAGAGTATACCGGGATGAATGAACGCTACTACATTCCTACTATGCAAGCACAAACTCTCGTGTGAGGATCATATCTACTACTGATAGACCGTTAATTACACATGTTTTTACCCCTGTTCTTACACCGTTTGAGATGTGGTTTCTCGTGTTTTAGGCCGATTTCACGCTAGGTTGTGCTTGTTTGTGATATTTCAGGTCCTAGTACGTGAATGGAGGCTTGGGAGCGAGTTTGGGGTCGATTGGACGAAGATTGGACGCGTGGCGAGGTTCTAAGGAAGCTGCACGGGCATCCCTGGAAATCACACGGCCGTGCAACTCACATTTGTGGCCGTGTGACTTTCACACGGGCAGAGCAGGAAATCCACACGGCCGTGCGACCCTGGCCGTGTGGGAAGCCTGGAGTCCAACTTAATGATACGCCGCGTTTTGACTCACACGGACAACTAGGTGAGCCACACGGCCGTGTGGCCTGCCCGTGTGAGTCGGGAAATCTTGGTTTTTCAGCCAATTTTGAGCCACAAGTGGGGGGAATCGGATTTTCAGAGCAAAAACAGAGCCCTAGAGAGAGAAAGTACGAAGAACACATCCTAGAAGCTATCTTGGAGCTGGGTTTCGTCAAATCGAGCTTGAAGATCGTCATAGGAGTGGAAATCATCATCCCAGAGCAGATTTTCCTCATCATTATGAGTATGACTACTCTGATTACTGTTTTCTTCTCTCTCTCTCTATGGAGTAGAACCCTTCTCTCACTTGGGTATGAAGAACCCTAGTTTCTTGTGTTAGGGATTTGATTGTAATGACTTGGGCTGATTATACTGTTTGGTTTTAATCGAATGATGCATGTTTATTGAATTGATTGAAGTCTGATTAGCTTTTCTTGATTTCTGCTGCAACCTGAGATAGATAGAATCTGATTAGGTTGTTAGAGCCTCTTCATTCGATAGTAGGAGATTGGTTATACGAGAGTTAGCCAGTTTACTGCTTTGTACTGGAATTCAATTCCAGTAGTGGAGTTCTGTGCTTATTGCTTCAGCTTTCTATCCCGGTGAAGACTAGTCGTCTGCCGGGTAGTTAGACTGAGAGGGCTTGGTCAGCTTAAGAGATTCCAAGCTACTGTCTGATCTTCCGCAGTCTAATCAACAGTAAATCAACCAAGGGTAATTACAATTGAACTTAACTAAGGAGCTAGGGGGACTCATTCCCGAGTGACTCTTTCCTGCTTTAGAAAACCGAATCATTTCCTGCTTTCTTACTGCTTTTAGTTTAAACACAAATCACTCGACTTAGTTGGCTAGATAATAAATAATCAAGGAGTAAGCAGTAGATCTAGACCCCAGGTTGATAATAGAACTTGCCCTGTTACTGCATTCCCGGACTGCGATTACACTTGGTCGCAGTTTGGTGTTGTGTTTTGGCGTGTCAAGTTTTTGGCGCCGTTGCCGGGGACCCTCTAGGTTATTGGGGAAGCGTGAGAACTTGTTACTCTAGCTTTTTATTTATTGCATTTTATCTCTTCCACCTGTGTGCCTTCACGGGTTGCTTCTGCTGATTGTGTGCAGGTAGTGCATGACCCCTAGCCAGTCAGGAGAACTACTACCATTAGACCAGGAGCTTGAACGAACCTGCAGGAACTTCAAGCGGGCTCTAAAGGCGCGACTGGCTGCGGAGGAGGCGCTGTCACAGCTGCTGTTAGAAGAAGAAGAAGAGATGGCCGATCCAGAGAACCATGATGTGATCAATCCGGAGGAGCAGACCATGGAATCCTACTGGACCGCTAGAGCTGCGGACATGAGGTCACCCATTCAACATCCTCATGTCCCAGCCAACAATTTTGAGGTGAGCACCTCAGTGATCACCATGCTGCGCGGTTCAGTGGTGTTCCGTGGTAAGGAGGGGAAGTGCCCCCGATCACATCTCAGGCGATTCCACGAGCTCATCGATGGAATCAAGATCAATGGGGTACCAGCAGATGCCATCCAGCTGAGGTACTTCCCATTTACTCTGGAGGGGCAAGCCAAGGAGTGGCTAAACACTCGACCTCCGGGCTCTATCACCACGTTCGCCAACCTGGCGGACAAGTTCCTCACCCGCTACCATCCTCCATCCAAGACGGCTGACCTGCAGAAGCAAATTATCCATTTTTCTCAGGATGAGGATGAGACCATCAGGGATGCTTGGGAGAGATACACCAGTCTCTTCCTCAGGTGTCCCAATCATGGTTTCAATGATGCTTTCAAGGTGGGCACCTTCTATCACGCCCTCTTCCCAGAGGACAAGCAGCTGATTGACTCGGTTTGTGGCGGGAACATGCTGACCAAAACACCGCCACAGCTGAATGAACTCTTTGAGGAGATGGCGGAGAACGGGTACGATTGGGGCACTGCCAGGAGATCGAGACGAGCACCAGGACGGGGTGTGCATGCTGTGGGCACCCAGTCATCTGATTTGGTGCAGGTGGTATCGAAGCTGGTTTCAGCTATCGATCGTTCTGGTTTGATTGCAGGTACAGGACAGCCGCAGGCGATGCACTGTCAGTGGTGTGAGAGCTCCCATCACACCGTAGAGGACTGTCAGGCGATGAGGGAATCGTCTACTCCCCAGGAGCAGGTGGACTTCATCAGTAATGCCAGGCGCTTTGACCCCTACAGCAACACCTATAACGAGGGGTGGCGCCAGCATCCTAACTTTTCTTGGGCTGGGGCAAATCCCAGACCACCAGCTCCCCAGGGACCACCTGGTTTCCAGAGGCCTCCGTACCAGCCCAGACAAGGGCAATTTCAGCAGCCACAACAACCACTCTACCCGTCCAGACAGGGGCCAGTTCCACCTCAGTCACAGGTGCGACCATTTCAGCAGACAGGGGCAGCACCTGCAGCTCCAGTACAAAGTGACCCGATGGCGGAATTGAGAGATTTGGTGGGTTCTCTGGCCACCTCCAGTGCAAACAAGTTCAATAACATTGAGCAATTCATGGAGAAAGCTTCAGGCAAATTCTTGGAGCTAGAAGCTGGTCAGAGAAATACACAGGCTGTGCTGCGGGATATACAGACCCAACTTGGGAGTGTTGCCCAGGCTGTAGCTCAGAGGATTCCTGGTACCTTGCCTGGTCAGACCATCCCTCACCCTCAGGACCCGAATGCCAACTGCAGTGCCATCACAACCAAGAGTGGCAAGGTGACTGCTGATCCACTTGTTCGGGCAGCGGAGAGAGAGACCCCTGCTTCAGCACTTCCAGCTAATCAGGAAGAAATGGAGAAGGAGGTTGAGGTGCTTGCTTCTAAACCGCAACCAGTGGTGAAGGAGTATGTACCACAGCTTCCCTTTCCTACTCGGTTGCACAAGGACCGACTAGAGACTGAGTTTGCCAAATTCATGGCAATGCTGAAGCAGGTAAACATTAGCATGCCCTTCGTGGAGGCATTATCGAAGATGCCCAAGTATGCCAAGTTCATGAAGGATCTCCTCACCAACAAGAGGAAGCTTGGGGAGTTGTCAACGGTGATGCTCAACGAGGAGTGTTCTGCCATCCTGCAGAACAAACTACCGGAGAAGCGAAAAGACCCAGAGAGTTTCACTATCCCTTGCATGATTGGTAGTTTGCATGTAGGGAAGTCCTTGGAGGATTTAGGCGCTAGCATAAATGTCATGCCATATAAACTGTTTAAAAAGCTAGGCCTAGGTGAACCCAGTGATACTAGGATGAGCATCCAGCTTGCTGATAGATTCATTGTGCATCCTAGGGGTATAGCAGAGGACTTGATAGTCACAGTAGGGCCATTTTCATATCCTGTTGATTTTGTGATTCTGGACATAAATGAGGATGTTGATGTGCCTTTGATACTGGGTAGACCTTTTCTCGCCACTGCCAAGGCGCTTATTGATGTTAATGATGGAAAACTGATTTTGAGAGGTGGGGGTGAACAAATCACCTTCTCTGTTTCTGATAATATGAAACACCCCCAGCTCCATGATGATCTAGATTACTGTGATGTTGTTGCTGATTTTGAGACCTCACTCGCCATCACGAGTGCGGGTATTGATGATTTCCTTGAGCGTTATCTTTTGCTAGGGGAACAGGCATCACAGGATGTGCAGCTGGAGGAGCAGCTTGCGGAGCTGGACGAGGCTGCGATCGAGGGGCGAGAGATACCATTCAAGCCGATCCCCATCTAGCCCCGGCTTGCTACATCATTGGAGGAGCCACCAGAGTTGGAGCTTAAACCCCTCCCATCTCACCTGGAGTATGCATTTCTCCGAGAGGGGAATAAGCTCCCGGTTATTATTAGCTCTAATCTGACACCCGAGCAGAAGAGCAGGCTGGTGGCTCTGCTGCAGAAGTATGCCCGGGCCATGGCATGGAAGATCACAGACATCAGAGGCATTAGCCCATCCTTCTGATCCCACAGAATTTTGATGGAGGATGAGGTTAAGCCAGTCAGGCAGCCACAGAGGAGATTGTCTCCTAACTTGGAGGCAGTGGTCCGGGCAGAGATTGTGAGGCTCATGGATGCAGGGATTATCTTTGCTATATCTGATAGCAAGTGGGTCAGCCCCACTCAGGTGGTCCCGAAGAAAGGCGGGATGACTGTGGTCCCGAATGAGAAGAAGGAGTTGATCCCGATGCGGACCGTGACCGGCTGGAGAGTCTGCATCGATTACCGGCGCCTGAACGACGCCACCAGGAAAGATCATTTTCCCCTACCTTTCATCGATCAGATGCTGGAGAGGTTGGCTGGCCATGAGTTTTATTGCTTCCTGGATGGCATGTCTGGTTACTTCCAGATTCCTATTGCACCGGAGGATCAGGCGAAGACCACATTCACTTGCCCCTTCGGTACCTTTGCTTACCGGAGGATTCCATTTGGGCTGTGTAATGCACCGGCGACCTTCCAGAGATGCATGCTGGCGATCTTCGACCGACTGGTTGGAGAGATCATGGAAGTCTTCATGGATGATTTCTCGGTATATGGAGACTCCTTCACTTACTGTCTCCATAACCTGGAACTCGTTCTGAAGAGCTGCGAGGAGACTAATCTGGCACTTAGCTGGGAGAAGTGCCATTTTATGGTTCGTGAAGGTATTGTGCTCGGGCACAAGATCTCCAAGCAGGGGATTGAGGTGGATCGCGCGAAGATTGAGACGATCAGTCAGCTACCTCCTCCTGTTTCTGTGAAGGGGATTCGCAGCTTTCTGGGTCATGCAGGCTTTTACCGGCGCTTCATCAAAGATTTCTCGAAGATTGCCCTGCCTTTGACCAAGCTGCTGGAGAAGGATGCACCATTCCAGTTCACTCCCGATGCACAGTTGCATTTGAGACTCTGAAGGAGAAGCTTACCCATGCACCTATCATGGTGACTCCTCACTGGTCTCTTCCGTTATTGTCAGAGGTTAGCAAGTATCAACAACTATCCCATCCTAGGCCAAGTTTAACCTAGAACGACATTGCCGTATAGTGGTAATCAAGGTCGTATTCTACTCGAGTCCTGGTACCCTAGCTACTTCCCACGTAGTTGCTAAAAGCACTTGCTTTGGGGAACTATCCCTCCCCCTAGCTTAGGGTTACTATGTGTATCTAGATACTTAGGGTCATCAAATACGGTGAGTGAGCTCTTTTCCATGGGGCTTTTCGTGGTTATCCACACGCCTCCGAGTACGCCTCCCTTAAACCCATGTTCCAGTCACCACGATCTAGGCTATCCTATCTGGGGCATTAAGCTTATGGACCATTTCAATGGACACTATCCACCATCCACACAGAGGTTTCATCTTGGGTTCCATCTAGGAAGGCTACCTATAGCAGGGGTTCAGTCGCCTCGACCACTATAGACCCCCGTTCATACATCTAACCTAAACTCGCCAGATGGCGCATACCCTTCTTACCCTAGAACTCCGTACACAACACGGTAGCATAAAGTAGGCTAAGAGGGGCAACTTACCCAAGTGTCATCGTTTGCTTCAAGGATTTGGTACATGGATTTGGTACCAAAAAACCAACTATCAAGGATTTAGGTACAATCCGTTGTTTGCTTGCACCTTTTTTGGAGACCAAATCCGTGGGGCCCACGGATTTTAAGGGTCCAAATCCGTGGACCCCACGGACTTATAAATCCCACATGTTGATGTGGGATTTGGAATATGGCATAAATCCTTGATGAAATTTTACCCATATACCCTTATGCACTTTTACTATTCCAAGGTTGCCCTCAAATTTAACTATTATACATTATAATTAACAATAAATGAATAATATAAACGTTCAATTAATGTGCAAACATGAGTTAGATTTTTTATATCATTTCTTGTGTTCTAGTTTTCTTTGACCTTTTCATGGAACATATAATTCTTTGTTCTCCCGATTCTAATATATGTTGTTATATGTTACTTTTGAAAAGGAGGACAAAGAATTGGTAATTGATTATGTTACGTTAAAAGTTAAAACATAATTTTCTCGTTTATTATTATTGTCCATGTGGCAACATTATGCTTATTAGTATGTATTGTCCTTGTTTTGTGTACATATCATAAACATGTCAAACATATAGAAAATGATAGTAAGGTAATTTTGAAGTTTTGTCCTTGTTTTGTGTACATATCATAAACATGTCAAACATATAGAAAAGGGCAGTAATGTAATTTTTGACTTCAAGTAGTAAATCCCACACCTTTAAATCCATGATAAAAACATCCCAACAAACAAAGGATTGTAACAAATCCATGATGCCTCAAATCCTTGATAAATCCTTGGGTTTTTAAATTACAAAACCCTCATTTTTAAATCCATGAAGCAAACGACCCCTAAAATATCCATACATACATAGTAAACCATAAAAGTGGGGTTTGGGGTTTAGAACTCCTAGTACCTTAGAGGACTACTCCATAAAGGAGGGAAGAAGATACATGGTAGAAATAGAAGAAGACTTGAGGTTGAAGAAGATGCCTCCTTCCTTCAACTTCTCTCTCTTCTCTCTCTCTCTCTGGAACCAGAAAGTTTCTCTTAAAATCGCTCACTTTAAAAGGGGAAAGGGGACTTGTATTTATAGGCATTCTGGATTTGAGAAAGTTCAAGGCCTGAGGTAAGGAGATCGCGGGCGGTATCTTTGGTCTCTGGGCCGTGATCTCAAAATGCATATGTCGAGGCCTTCGAGAAGGGGAAGATCGCGGTCGTGATTCACGAGTCGCGACCGCGATCTTTCTCGCGAGCAAATAGAACGCTGGTCGTGACTTGAATGAGGAGACTCTATTTTTCTCCAAGGCTCCTTCCTCGCGAATTTCGCATCCTGAGCCTCCAAGATCGCGGTCTCGATCTATGACTTCTGGGCCATGATCTTCAACTGTACATCGCGGCCTGGGATCCCGACCGTGATCTTTGGCTTCTAGGCCACGATCTTCAATTCCTGCCCCTTCTCTACACTTGTGACTACCTGCAAAGGAGAACGTGGACCAGGTTATCATCACAGAAGGGCCAAAGAGCGACAAAGAAGAAGAAATGGGTGATTCTAATCATCAAGTTTCTGCAAACAATTTCGAGGTGAAGACTTCATTTATTCATATGCAGAAGTCATCGGTGGTTTTCAATGGGCCTTTAGGCTAGTGCCCACGCAAGCACATGCAGTGATTCAACAAGCTCATTGAGGGGATTAAAATCAATGGTGTACCTCAAGGAGAAAGTCGGCTTCGCTAATTTTCATTCTCCCTAGAGGAAAAGGCCAATGTCGTGGTTTGATAACTGTGCACCAACATCGATCACATCTTTGACCGATTTGGTGAACAAAATCATCGAACGCTGCCATGCATGTATTGTCAACAATGCATTGTTTTTTTATTTTATGCACAAACAATACATGCATTGTTTGCTTGATTTGACACAGATTATCACTTAAAATGAGTGATAGTTACATCTCAAGTTTTTGTTGAGATTGTTGAGATTGTTTGATTGAGATTGTTGTGTGTTGTTTTTCTTCCAACTATGTGCCCACCTTTTAATGTGTGTTGGTTTTTTACATCAAAACCAAAGGGTAAAAGTGATATTTCATCCAAAAATAATATAACTTATAAATAACATAATAACTATCACAAAATTCATACCTAAAAACTTATTAGGGTCAATTATTTCTTATATTAACTGACCAGAACATATGTATACTATAGCCATAAGTTTTTCTCCTGTAGTCAACTATATTTGCGTAATACAAGTACATTACATAACTATTAGCTACAATGTTTATAGAGCTTCGATTATTAAAAATTTAATCATAGATGATATTATTCGTAACTTATGGAAGTATCTTATCCAACTATTTTTGAACTATTTGATTCAACTAAATTATTAAATTAATTAATGTGATTCAAAATAAAATTAGTTTCTCACTGCAGCAAAGTGCGGACCAAAAATCTAGAATAATTAACCCGCAATCAAATTCGAGACCATGTGCACTTAATAACCGTCGCATTGAAGCTAGAGAAATTTGAGCAGGGCCAGATAGCAGAATTAGTATAACATATATTCCATTCCTCAAAACAACAACAATAATAATAAAGAAAGCAGACACAAAATTTCCGAAAGGGCAAAAGGCTAGACAATAGCAAACTAGAAAATAAGTAATCACAACATAGAACAACCTAGGTAATTAATAAGTTTTTTGGAATGTTAATGCTGCACATCGCAGGTGATTGAGATGGGCAAGCTTCCAGAGAGCCCACCGGCAGCGGTAGACTGGGGATCCGGAAACCCGATCCTAACCGGGTTGCAATCAGCCACCAGCTTCGTCTGCTTCTTCTCCGTGTCGATCCGGACGGAAGCCACTACCCGAACTCCGAAGTCCGCGGACCCGGCAGCCACCATGTCGCTGAGAATGGACCCCACAACCAGGACACTGCTACTCGCTTCTGGCTTGGAGTCCAGGCGCAGGTTGAAGGTGGAATATTCCCCCTTCTCCTCGAAAGGCGCCGGCAAATTCGCAGCAGCCATCTCCAGCTGCCCGCGCCCGCTGCCGCTGTCGAAGAGGACGGAGGCCCGGAAAGAGTCGTAGTGGACGACGGCGGCCTCGGGGAACGCCACCTGGAGGGTTAGGTGCCAGACGGAGGAGTTGCTGGTGAGGTTGGACGTGGGGAGACGCTGGCGGCAGTGAGTTGGACTTGTGGCGAAGGTGGCGGTTGTGGCTTCAATATAAAAATGGCCGCTGGGATGGTGGCTGCTGCGATGAAGAGGAGGCATACCATGCAGCAGCATACGTCCTTGCGTCGATCATCCAGCGCTTGCGCTCCGCTATTATTGCTCATATCTTCTTCTACTTAATTATCGAAATAGATAGATTAATTTGTTGGAGGCTGCTGGGCCACTTCTACTGCCCGCGACTGCGTATTTATATACTACTGCTTGCTAGCTAGCTAGCTGGTGTCGGAATTCATTACGTAAACCAATAAAGGACTACTAATTTAGGTTGGATTACAACACAATAACTTCAACTACACTCGGTTTAGTTATTACCTATTGTATTAGTATTACTATTGTTCATTTTGTTCGTTTTGGAGTTGGGCCATACATCCATCTGTTGGATTAGCGTCAGAGACTCAGAGTGTTGGGATTATGATTTATTACTATGGTTAGAGTCCTGCTCGGACAGTTTGTTTCAGCTATGTTTGACCATTACTTTTCCTAATAACTGGCGTTTGCCTCATTGAGTTTTCACATCCTCAAGTCTCGAAATTTAACAACTATCTCAAATCATCCTAATTCTAATTCCACACTAATATAAACAAGTTCTTCACCACCACATGCTAAATTTCAAAATTTCATCTTTTTGAGTGATTTTCGGAAAATAGTTTATCTTTTAAATTATAAATTTTCAAATTTTCAGCTTTTTGAGTATTTTTTTGGAAACGGATAAAGCCAGTAACCTTAAGGTGAGTAACATGTGAGTAACCCGTCCACATTAGCATGACATTAGCATCCCTCTCTCCTGTAATTTGTTCACCCAGAAATTTGTAGATCCAATAGATCATAATAAACTCGTTCCTTCTGTGCAAACGTTTTCAAAAACGAATTAAAAACGAATAAGATATCATATGATATGCAGTTGGTATCGAGATGCAAGAAAGTTTTTGTCAAAAAATATTCAAAACGAATCTCGTTTTGTAGAGCACACCGAACTTCTTCCATCAATGCAAAAAAATTAAAATCCGAGTTAAAACGAAGAAGATATGAGCCGATTAAGAAAACAAGGAAAAATAAAAATGACATTTAGTTCTTCATACTTAGATCTGAATTTTCTGAATGAAGAGTCTAAATTTAGTTGTTGATGGGTGCATAACCTATG
This sequence comes from Linum tenue, assembly GCA_946122785.1. Classification (NCBI taxonomy): domain Eukaryota; kingdom Viridiplantae; phylum Streptophyta; class Magnoliopsida; order Malpighiales; family Linaceae; genus Linum; species Linum tenue. Next base: position 35,176,785 of record CAMGYJ010000003.1, read on the forward strand.
GTTATGCACCCTATCTTGAAGTAATTTTACGAAAGATAATTTTGTTCTCGTAATTATAAAAGCCTCTAGCATGTTAATTCAAAACCCCCAACTATTAGAAACATAGAATTTTTTATTAATTATAGTTAATACAAAAAGACACTTGGTAATAGTGAAGAATTGGAAAATTCTGTAGCGGTGATACTGTATTGGTGTCGCACATCAATTATCGGCTACGGCTGGTTTTTCCTTCTTAATTAAGAAGATCACACATTATTTTTTCCTGTAATTAGCCATTTCTATTAAGCACACTTATCAAATCGATCAGGCATAGAGAATACTTAGACACCATCACAACACACTTTAGATCAAAATACTAAATACAACAATCTTCTTTTAACTCAAGACAAAACTCAATATTTCCGATTTCATAGAAGACACTACAAAAAAAAGGTCTATGGCAAGGGTTATTTTCCTTCGTAGCAAGGGTTTTAACCCCTGCTACAAAAATTTAGCAAGGGTTTAACCAACCCTTGGACGGACCCTTGGCAAAGCCGCCCCTGCTACGTGTAGCAAGGGTTATGGGCGACCGTTGGTGCAAGTCCCCTGCAGCGGTTGTAGCAAGGGTTTAAACCATTGCTACACGTATGTGAAAATTCAAGCATGTATTGCTCGTACGAGCGGTTATAACCCTTGCATAATTCGTTCCTATATCTAGCAAGGGTTTCGACCCTTGCTACAGGCCTTTGTAACTTTATGTAAAATTGCTGAAGATACGCTAATTGCAAGGGTTAAAACCCTTGCACAGTTTGTGACTAAAGCTAAAAAAAACATTTGTGTCGAAATCAAAATGGTCACTAAAAGTCGTCACTAAAGAGAGGCAACAAGATTCGTGGCAAAAGCTTGGTTGCAAACCCTGGTCATTAAAACATATCCAGAACCAAGTTTGTTACTAAAACTCATACCATATACCCATTAATCATAACATAATATGATTCATAATCCAAAATGGTGTTCCTTACATGACTAAATACTAATCACCATGAACATTCAAACATACTCAAAAGAACCCAAAATGGTGTTCTTTACATGACCAAATTCTTACCATATACCCATGAATCATAACATAATATGATTCATAATCCAAAATGGTGTTCTTTACATGGTGTTCTTTACTATCGACCATTTCCAAAATGCTTCATACGACATTTGATCACGAAGCTCGAGATCCCATTGAAGGTGTAGGAGCACTAGTGGCACCCTGATCATAAAATAAAATAAAAAATCATAAAGAAAACCCAGAATTTGCTTAGTCATAAACACACAAGCTTGGCAACAACTTTCCAGCACATAGATTCAGTCAAAGCCACCATTGCTAGTCATAAACACACAAGCTTCCATCATCAAACTAGATCATTACCCTGAATAGAAATTTTACCATCAAATCATTAGAAAATACTACTTATAACTATAACTGCATTTCTAAGTGTGCCTATGGCATTCAGTTGCAAGAGAAACACTGAACCGACTTAAGGAATTTTGACTCTGGCAGCATTCAGCAAGAAATGTTAGAAATTTGGGAGTTGTATGGAAAAAGATTAAAATATACGCACATAGGACAAGTATGAGTAAGTGTTAAGGGCAAGTATTGACAACCATTCAATTGTTTCACATTAGAACTGCAACGTGGTCCTCGTTTCTCATTATCAAAGCTACTCTGCATCTAATTCGCTACCTTATGTTCCAAGTTTGAAGAAAGGTACATGGAGAAAGGAACTAACAACTACTACAATCAACCAAAATGTTGCAACATCATATGAGAAAGCACCACTACAAATAATTCAAGTAGAGTATAGAGGAACGGAAAGCTCCACTCCATCATGAAATTACTGAATAGACTCAAGCTCAAGCACTCAGCTCATGGGTCAGCATACTCCACAATGTGATGTTAAGCAGTAAATACCTAATATCATTACTCAAACATGATACTCACACTTATGGAAGATAAAAACAGAAGTGTATGTTAGGTTTGGTTGCATGATTTGGATAGAAATAAAACCTCCCATTACCAATGTGATAACAGAAGACACCCTCAACTCCAAAACATGTATGTAACCAACTTAATGTGGACACGATACAACAATAGAAGGAAGGGGGGCTTAGGGTAGCACATCAAAAACAGAACCAAAAAAATTCAGATGTAATTGACTAGGAGAAAAGACAGATGGGACATTACCTAGAAGGAAACCCTAGCACTAGTACATTAAATAGAGTTCTTTCCAACTAGAAGGGATCATCTTATCAAAAGAGAGCAAGGGAGAACCTACCTTCAATAAACAATTGGGATGTAGTGCAACCCCATCTGCGGCTCTGTCAACTTTGAACCAATCAACTGCTATTAGCTGGAGAAATGGATCTCCACCCACCACCTGAATTATTATTACAACCAGTGTAAGCATAGAAAAGAAAACTAGTCGCCTAGCATGAGAAGTGTACAGCAGCACCATCTATGGTGATGATAATTAACAAGGAATCACCTCATTTCAGATTAAAGTATCACGCTTACAATTTCAAACAAATTCATAAATAATGACCTAGACTTATAGAACTAAAAATACATTATTTACACTATAAATAATACTTTGATTAGTCGTCAACGAGATCTACTTATTATGTTTCAGAACTATATATAATAATAGTTTTTATTATGAAAAGTGCCATAACTAACAATGTAGGTTAGTTCCATGTGTGTACTGTAAACAAGATCAGCTGACCAAACTCTATCCCCAGAACAAGAAACGAAAAAGGGAAGAGACAGTTGGTGCCAAGCTACTAAGATTGCCAACAGATTAATAAGTAATTGACAAGTCCTGTTACACCCAAACATATCACTAAGCAGGCTATTACATAGCACCAATTTGAACCAAAGCTGCTGATACAGAGTCCTGCTTACCACTTCAACCTAATCCAACTGCCAGTTAATGAAATCGGATCATGATCAATGTTTATTAATTGGATCAAAAAATTACCCTTCAGGTGCATGTAGTAGCAGAGTAAGGATCATCTTATACTAATCAAGAAAACAAAGTTTTGATCTTAAACCCCGACCAGGGTAGAAAACCCAGAATCAGAATCAGTCAGAAATATTTAACCAAGAAAAAAGACAGATGAGACATTACCTGATTGTTTTCAGCATCTTCCATCCAATTTTGTCCTGGAAACTTCCTACTGACGAACCTCGCCATGGCCTGAACAGCAAAAATATTATGATACTAAGGAACAAAATGATAGAACTATATCGCCCTTAGAATTATAGATGCACTTAACCATATAAAAAAGATCACCAACTACAGTTTGGAAACTCTACACTATAGATACACGAAGTCATGGAAACAAAAGGAATTAGAATCTCTGGATGTCCAATTAAGCCTCAAATAAATTGCAAAGTTACAGCAGAACTAAACATTAGAGATTTTCCTGGAACATAAATTGCAGCAACCGATCAAAAGAAGGAAGAACCTACACTTTCAATGATCTAGACCAACTGGCAGTATCATGTACTTATCTATTGGGGATCAGAGAGCGTCACCATAAAGTTCCCCACACTGTTTTCCCGCAAGGAATCCAGAGAAACAAGAGGGAATCTTCCATTTGATTGGCAGACACATTCCTTTTTGCAGAAGCAGCTCAACGGTTCTAATCCCACCTCAACAATAATATAACCAACACTTAAACCAATCAAAAGTCTAATCATGCCACCTTCAGCAGCCATGCGAAATTGCTGGAGCTGCCTATTAAGTAACTGAGGGTAAAATGAACTAACATATATAGAGAAGAACTAAAGATGGAAGTCTTACAAGCGTCGAATTACTAGGCATGAAATTTCAATGAGAATGAGAACATAGAATCAAGTAAATAACAAACCATAATTTAGTGAATTAAGAAGAAGCATAAATAATCATACACATCTTTTACAAATCAAGTTGCTCCTGCGATTATTCTTGAACTACAACCCAACTCTAGTTGACAGGAAGTCAGCCCTGAATTAAGATCAAGTAATGTTAGTATTTGTATTATCATATAAAAGGAGAGAAAACATCATAAGGACTAGGACTTAAGTCAATCATACTCACATAATCATAACTCAACATACAAGAGCTCACCTCTTAAAGATGATTCCAACTTGCCCCTGCCAGCCCAACTGTTTGCTCCAATCTCAACATCAGTCCCCATCCTCACATTTCGAAGCTGCAAAAATTGGGGAAGAGAATGGAATATTAAGTAAATAAGTCCAAATAGCTCCAGATAGAGGGACCGGAGGACTACTAACTCTAAACCCTTGTCTATTTAGAAAGAACTTAGTGTCCACATCAAGTCGCCACACTTCGAGTGATAGTAAGATCCATAGTCGACATGAAAGACAGAAGGTTCCATGCTCATCACTACAGTAAACCTAAAATCACAGAACTAGGAGAATGTTCGATCGAAACCGATAGAATAATTGAACAAAATCGCAATCCTACGCAGGGGAAGACATATGAGGAACTACATGTGAACCCTAATTTCGTATATGATACAGGGACAGTGTCGTCTTCGATTGTTAGCTCAATCACCATCGACCTCCACTGCTGCTTTCACAACATCAATCCGGTGATTAAACCATATTTTCTTGAGGCTATTGCGAAGAAGCTTGCCAACGGCAGGAAGCACGAGTGCGACCACTTTCTTAGCGATGCGATGAAGCTCCGCTCTGGCCTAGCGATCTGCCAGTAACATTGTTGATTCCGCTGTGCGATGTTCTCGAACTAATTGAAATGAAGGCTTCCATAGTCTATGGCAGCGGCGATGGCCGAGTTCGGAGCTCAGATCGACGATTTGGGGAGGAAAAGAGAGGCGAAAAAGAGGAGAATTGGAGATTTTTTTAGGATGAGGGTTATTTTATTCTTACTTTTGGTGGGGTAAGGAATAGAGTTGTTCGCTAGCAACGGTTACTAAACCCTCGAAAGAAACCCTTGTTAAAATGATTTTCGAAATTTTTTGCAGGGGTTTATCTAACCCTTGCAACGTAACCCTTGGCATAGAGGGTTTTTTTTTTTTGTAGTGAGAGTACCTCCTCCTTAAACTGTCTAATCAACTTTTGTCATGACAAACTCTTCCCTTCAAATATCTGCGAACCAACCAGGATATGGTGCACCACTAGAATATTGGAGAAAGATTTTTCATTACATCCAACGGCCCACAAAAGTGTTCTTTTAAATTAAAAGCTCAGATCTATTAGAGCAATAGATAGTGGATTATAAGGCCCACGACCTGAAAAAGTAGCTGACATGTGAGCCATTTATTTTTAACAAAGTAAAACTTATACATACTATTTACAAGTGGTATGTGTATATTCTTGTTGAACTAAAATTATATTTGTATCGAACAAAATACATATTTGTACTGAGCAAAAGTTATTATTGTATTGAGCAAAAGTTATATTTGTATTGAGCAAATATACACTTTAGAATATCATATAAGTATTAAAGAAAATATGTTATTTGCATTGAATAGAAAACATATTCCATATATGTGATTTCTATATTCGTAATTTCACAACTTTTATTCAAAATAATATACCACGCATTAAAAACCATATTCTTACTATATATAAAACATATTGCTAATGATCACAAAACATATTTGTACAAAACAGAAATCATATTCAGCATTATCAAAAACTTGCATTCTCTACTCTCTCTCTCTCTTGTGTCAGCTCCTTTTCAGTCCGTGGGCACACAAAAAAAAACAGTTTTTTGTCAGCTCCTTTTTCGTTGCTGACCTCACTCTTCACTACTACTTTTTACCAACAAATCTTAACCCTTAATTTAATGGACCATTGGATGTAAGATGGAGAACCGTTCTCCAAAAGTCAAGTGGTGCACCATATCTAAATTTTGTGCCTTCAACTTTGTGACCACACAAAGTAAGTTTTCTAGCACCAAATGGAACTAAAAATCTTTTCATGTATACCATTCAACTTGCTTTGTTTAATGGCTTCCCGCAATATCACAACTTCCAAAAATATGATCTACTCTCCTATGTATTACCACACGCATCACAAACATCATCACTAATCTTGCCCCATATAGCTTCAATTTATCTCTCATCTTGATTCTATGAAAAATCACCAACCACACAATCACCCATGTTTCAATATAACATATTTGCTCTATAATAATTGCCACCAAGAGACCAATGGATGAAGAACTATTATGGATTCTCATACCTTACTCATAACAAAACGAGGCATAGGATCACCTTCCCAGTACAGTTCCCAGCTGGTCCACTTCAAGACAAAAATGAAACCAGCTCCTATGCTTTAAATTATGGCGCCAAAACTAGGATCCAGTCATAGACACTTTCAACGTCCATACCACGTCATGTGGGCGGTATGGTGATCACCTCCCTCACCCCAACATTAGGGGGGTGGGGGAGGGTTGTGGTATGTCGACCACACCGCTCACCACATCGTATGGGTGGATGTTGATTATCTAGTTCTGACCACACCATGACAGAGGTATGTTGGTTATCAACCCCTTGATCACACCATGGGGTCGTACCTTAGTTACCCCCTCTAAGCTTATCATGTGAGAGTATCGTGCCCACCCCCCTCCACGCATCATGGGGGTGGTCATCTCATGGGGCTTGCTCGAACACTTAGCCAATTTTTGGAACGGATAGCTGGAGAGGCACGCATGACGGCATTGACATGAGTGTCATGCGCCCCAAAATCCAATTCACGTGACCCATATTAATTAATTTTATTTGTTATAATTAATTTGGCCATATAATGCCATTTCATCCCTTGTTTATTTTTTTTTTTGGACAAAAGATAATTGGTATTAATATCAAGAAAGAAAGTTACACCCTGGAGAGCAGCCAGGCCTGATAATTAAAGCCACGATCCGAGACCGAGTACAAAGAGAGGGCTTTCCTAGCCACCATATGGGCTACCCTATTACTACTCCGACCTACGAATCGAATCCTCAAACCCGGGTGGATGCGAAAATATAGCAAAACTTCTTCCAAAACAGCACCCACCCGATTGTCTCTGGCATCCCCTTGATTGAGTTTGTCAATAATCAGCTTCGCATCCCCTTCAAATAGAACATTAGTGAAGCTATTCGCCAGACACCATGAGACCGCCTCCCGAAGGGCCAGTAACTCCACCGTCATTGGGTCTCCCAACATAGAGAACTGGACGCCTTTAGCCAGCATGACCTTCCTCTCAGGGGATAACAGGACAATTCCACCAGCCGCATGCGACCCTGGCCGAATCCCCCATCCCACTGACAAATGACCCCCCCCCACCCTCGCCTACCCCTACACCTTCCCCCACCGGGACCGAAGGATGGCGAACCTTATCCATTGGCAATCGAACCCATTCCTCATATTGCTGATGAAACTGACGCATCAAGGCAGCGATCCCAAACTGTTTGCCTTCAAAGACCACCCAGTTACGCGAGCGCCAAATACGCCACAAGATAGCAACCACAGCCATGAACAGCTGGGGTTGGGAAATCAAGACCATCAATCTTTTAAGAAACAATGGGAAAGTGTGCCGTGCCAAGCCCTCCCCTACATAATCCAGGCCTGCGTACTCCCACAATGCTCGCGCCACTGGGTAGTCAAGGAACAAATGCTCCATTGTTCCCGGACTATCCCAGCAGACCTGACATTGAGGGAGCACAGGCACACGCTTGCTAATCAGGGCATCAGTGGTTGGCAAGATTCGATTAAGAATCTGGCAGACAAAGACCTTTAGCTTTGGAGGAATATTCGCATTCCACAATCGGATCCAACTTTTTCTATCCATCCAACTCACAGTGGCCTTCCAGCCATCGCCCCTCTTATCCAAAGCAACAGCTAAATGGTAAGCAGACTTGACCGAGAACAGCCCATCTGCCGTATCATGCCAGATTAGCTTATCCTCCACATTCTGCCGAGGAAGAGGGATCGATTTAATAGCCCTACAAGAAGGAGGATCGAACCACTGACTAAGCTTTTGGTCATCCCATCGCCCACCACCCTCGCAAATAACAACCGCTACAGGTGGATCACCACCATCCGGAACGATCATAGGACTAAACGCCGGGGGATCAAGTTGGAGTTGCGGGATCCAGTTGGAATTCAGCAAAGAAGCAGATTTCCCATTTCCAATCTGCCACCTCAACCCCTTCTCTAATAATTGACGGCCAAACAGAATACTCTGCCATCCCCAAGAGGGTCGAGAGCGGATCGTAGCTTGCAAGAACGTCCCCTTCGGGAAGTATTTGCCTCTATAAACTTGAACGAGAAGGGAGTTTGGCTCTGTCAGAATGCGCCAGCCAATCTTGGCAAGGAGCGCCTGATTAAATTGTTCAAACCGTCGAAAACCCATCCCGTCGTCATGCTTACTTCTGCACATATTCCTCCAGGACATCCACCAAATACGAGGGTGACCCTCCGCATCACCCCACCAGAATCGCGCCACATGCTTGTCCAGAAGACGACATAGGGAGACCGGAAGTTTAAAACATGACATAACGTGCAGAGGTAACGCGAGGGCAATCGACTTGATTAGAGTTTCCTTAGCCGCCCAGGATAAAGTCCGTTGCTTCCACCCCTGGAGGCGTTCAAGAAGCTTAGCTTCTAGAAACCGGAACGTCGCCATTTTAGATCGAGCAATCAGCGTAGGTAGTCCCAGATACTTATCATGGACCCCTACTACTCCCACCCCCAGGACTGCAGCCAGGAATTCCTGATCCTCCTGCACAATATTCTTGCTGAAGCAAACCGCAGATTTAGCCAAATTTATCTTCTAGCCACTCAGTTCCTCATACTCATTTAAGACCACCATCAAATTCTCGCATTCCTGCAGAGTTCCTCGTAAGAATAAATACGAGTCATCCGCAAAAAACAAATGCGAGACCCTAGGGGCCCGGGGGGCCACTTTTACACCTTCAAGCCTCTTTTCAGCTATAGATTTCCGGATCAGGGCCGAAAACCCCTCCGTACAAAGGAAAAACAGAAGAGGTGATATTGGATCGCCTTCCCGCAGTCCCCTAGAAGGTGAAAAATAGCCAGACGGAGCCCCATTCATAAGGACTGAGAACGAGGCCGATCTGAGGCACTCAGAAATCCATCTCTGCCAGACAGCGTTAAAACCCATCTTGTCTAGGACAGCGAGAAGAAAAGGCAATTCGACCCTATCATAGGCTTTCTCCATATCAACCTTTAGGGCCATGTACCCTTTCTTGCCTCGCGTCTTAATTTTCAAGTAGTGCATTAACTCATGACCCAGGAGGATATTGTCCACAATCTGACGCTCCCGGATAAAGGCATTTTGGCCGTCAGAGATGAGTTGAAGGAGGACGCATGCCAATCTTTCCGCCATGATCTTTGTGATTACTTTATAGACAAACTGACATAAATTGATTGGACGTAATTGTCTCATAGTTTCCACCTTCTCCACCTTTGGGATCAACGTAAGCCAAGTATGGTTAAAACTACGCAGCATCCTACTTGTAGCAAAGAAGGAGCAAACCGCATCTATGACTGATGGACCCACGATATCCCAAAAGGCCTTAAAAAACTTCCCAGTGAAACCATCCGAACTTGGAGCCCGCTTAGACCCCATAGCAAATACCATTCTCCGGACCTCCTCCAGGAGTACCTCAGCCGTAAGGGCAGCGTTCATCTCTGGAGTAAGACTCCGGGCAATAGGCAGAGTCGCGACCCTTTCAGCCATATTATCCACTTGATTCTCAGTGGTAAAAAGGTGCTGATAAAAGGAAGCCGCCACCGCAGCCTTGCCCGGTTCATCAGTGACCCAACCCCCTTCATCAGTTCGGAGACCCTCCACAAAGTTCTTTTTTCGACGGGTTCTGGTCACCGTATGAAAATATGACGTGTTCTTGTCACCCTTTTTTAACCAGTTAACCCTGGATTTCTGCTGCCACTACAGCTCCTCCGCCTCCCATTGTCGGTTCAACTCCACTTCCAGTGTCCGGACCGTCTCCCAATCAATTGGATGGGATCTCTTTATCCTCTCGATTTCGCCTTGGAGGGTATTAATGTTCCGTAATGAATTGGTAGTCCCAGCCCGACTCCAATCATACAACAAATGACGCAGCCTCTTAAGACGCTCCCAAAGGTAGAACATAGGAGTACCCTGGATATCCTCTTGCCACACATAGCTAACCATAGCCCTAACCTCCGGGTTATCCGCCTAGCGAGCATCAAACCGAAACAGAGGCCGGCAATTTATGGCATAGGCTTTGTCGGAGAGAAGAATAGCCCGATGATCAGACCCTTGATCCGTAAAGTGTTTGACCAAGGTCTCCGGGAAACGATCCATCCAAAGGTCAGAGCAAAGGGCCCTATCCAGGCGTTCACGGATACAAGCTGCCCCCATCCTCTTGTTCGTCTAGGTGAACTGGTCCCCAAGGAAGCCTGGATCATGGAGTCCCAACTCGTGAATAAATTCACGAAGGCTACTCGCCTGAGAAGCATTCCAAGGGTTGCCCCCATCTTTTTCACTCTCATGAAGAGTGGTATTAAAATCACCCATAATCACATAGGGGAGATGGAAAGTAGAGCAGAGCTCTTGGAGGTGAGCCAATTGGGAGGCTCTGATCGAGTTATTGCAACTAATGTAGGCACAAACCACAATATAAGAAAAGTCCACTTCATTAATCCTGACGCAAATACAAAAATCCGACTAATAAAACACCGAAGCATCAACTTCGGGGGACCAAGCTACAACTAACCCACCCGATGCATCAACAGCATCAACAAAAAAACAATTAGAGATAACAAACCCCAAACCCCTCATACGACGGGAGACAACACGCCGGCTCGATCGCGTCTCAGAGAAGAACACGAGATCCGGTTTATTTGAGCGAACTAAGCCAACACCAGTTTGGAATGTGAGGGATGGCCCAATTCCTCTCACATTCCAGGCGAAAAGTTTCATTTATCGGACTGGGGCCACTCTAGGCTGGCTTCCTCCACCTGTTCCAGATTATCAGCAACTTCAATAAATTATTTTTTTGGCGAGGGCACCTCACCCAAATCGCCCTCTACAGCCTCCAATGGGCGCTTCCGCGTCCCAATCTCTGGGTTTAGCAAATTCGACCCATATTCATCCAGATGTGAGCTCTCTCCCTGAAGTGAAATGTTCTCCTCCTGATTCGGATTATTCATTTCCATCTTCTCCTGGGACAACGGTTGAGCCTCTGAATTAATTGTGAGACCAGCTTCAAACGCGGCCACCACTTGGCTAACCCTCCCCTTTGATTGAGTAGAAAATTTATTTAGTGGTAAACACATTATTATTTGGTCCTGTTGAGTTGCTGAAAAGAAGTAAAAAACGAGTAGCCCCCCAGCTTTCCCCCTAACTTGGAGAAGAGATTTGAACAGTAGCTTTTCTTCTCCCCTATTACAATTTCTATGCTGAAAAAATTATGGAAAACTCCTTAGGGGTCGTTTGGATGGAGTAATTGGCAATATGGTGTTTATACAACAATGTGGAAAATCGTGGAAAACACATTTTGTGTAACAAAAAAAATCGTCAAAATCACCAAAACTCCGTCACATAAAGTTTTGGCGACGAAACTTTTTCGTCACAACTGGCGTCACTTATACGCAGTTGCAAAAGGTTTCCGAGACGAACCATTTATAATTTGTCAAATAAAAGTGAGCTCTAGGTATTGGTGTAAATCGGGTGGGTTCGGGTCGGGTTCAATCGGGCTGTGGGTTAGTCAGGTTTCAGTTCGCCGGGTTGTGGATTTATCGGTTAAGGTTCAACCGGATTGCGGGTTAGTCGGGGTCGGGTTCACTTGGGTTGCGGATTCATCGAGTTTCGGGTCGGGCGGGTTGTAGGGGGATCTGGTTGCGGGTAGTTCGGGACAGCGCATCGAGTTACTTATTCCTTATTCGCTACCAACTTACACATTTTATTACACTAATTTAAAATATTTTTCACAATTTTTAACCAACTTATTTCTACCTCATATATATCCTTAATAAAAAAATAAAAAAACTAGTCAAAATGTTGAATCAATTTGTATGATTTATAAACTTGTCATGTAATTAGTCTTAATATGCGACGACATGCATTAGTTTCATATTCCTTGGGCTACTTCGTTTCTCCATTTCACTTATGGACACTAAACTTTTGTGCTCGATCTACACTTTTGTGTATATGAATTTTTTTTCTAAAATAAATATAGTCTATATATGTAACAACCTGCCCGGCCAGGCACTACTTTTACCAAAATATCCTTAATAAACCGTTAACCAAAACTAGAATCGAAAATGCTTTGAAATTCAAATCATAATTTCTTGAAACTTGCTTACGTGGAAAACATAAACATACTTAATAAAATGCACATCAAGTCTCGATCCTACTAAGTACATAAGAATTTAATTCTTTGCACTAGAGTCCGATGGAGCCTTGAACCTCGTCGTGACCAGACCGTCTCCTCTAGCATAATCCTCATGATCCTACAATCTCTGAGTGCGGGCATTGGGGTCAGTCCTAGTCCTAGTTCGATTCTTGACATAATACATAAGATGATCCAACATGCATAGTGAGTGCAAATGCTAATGCATTAAAACATTTACTTGACATAGAAATGGTTTCTTAAAAAGGTTTTCTTGACAAGGGGACCCCAACTCAACTTAACTATCGTAACCGCCCAACCTCCAAAATGCGATAATCCGGATAAACTTGATAACTTCCTCACAATGGGAATAGAGCGTGATAAACTTGATAAAATCAACTTCCTCGCCATGGGAAGTGAGCCAAATCAACTTGATAAGATCAACCTCCTTACAATGGGAAGGAAGGTGGTCACGGGCGTAGCTATTTAGGTGAGTTTAGGGGTATCCATTCGGGTTCGGTTTTACCCGAAACCGACCCGATTATATATATTTTCGGTTTTTCGGGTTCGGGTTCGTTTCAGGTTTCGGGTTTTTCGGTTTCGGGTTCGGTTTTGCTTATCGGTTTTTCGGGTTCCGGCTAAAACCCTCCAATAAATAGAACTCAACCCGTATTCTTAGGCATTCGGATTTTCGAGTTTCGGTTTTGCTTTAACCGAACCCGAACCCGATAAGAAATTTTCGGGTTTCGGGTAACCGGAACCCACAAGTCCTTATCGGATTCGGGTTTAGTGGTTTTCGGTTTCGGGTTTCGGTTCGGGTACCTGAACCCGACCCGAAGTGACACCCCTAGATGAGTTTTAAAACTTGTTCTTTCCCGTAAACTTGAATAATCGAGTAAACTTCCTCAAACTGATCCTCCACACAATGGGAAGATATAAGCTAAGCACACTACCAAGTAACTTGATTTTCCTTGTCTTAAAACATAACCTTGTGATGCAATGCAATGTCATGATTGCATAAATTGAGAAATGAGCATAATTCATAGCTTAAGCATGATAAATCAAATATAAATAGCATATAAGAGCATATCATATAACTCAAATAGAATGCACCATCATATCACATAATAAATCATTAAGAATGGAATACTAACTAGCCCCTTAAACCACGCGCCTTATTATGTATTTACTTACATGGTTGAAAAACCTAATTTATACTCCAGTCGCCTTGCTCGTTGTTCCTCCACAGAGCCCATTGCCTTGACCCGAGTCATACAGCTCATCCACAACATAACCCATGGTTAACTTAAGGAAGGAGACCACCCAATTCACATACTCGTATCCATAAACCAAAGGCTATATTCATTAGGTAAACTTCTATTCATTTCCATGCATGTACGTGAGGTAGATAGTTGAGCTTAGCTATTAAGTTGTGTCGAATTAAAGTAAGAGGCATGATTTCCATTTTCCATTGCAGCCGAAACTCTTGAAATGCACCAATCAAATTACCATAAGCTCATTTGCGGACAACTAACTAGAACCAGTTATTGACCAATTCCTGGCTAGCGTCACTATGGACTGACACGCCCGAAGTAGTAAGCAAGGATAATTAATTACCTTCTTAAGTAATTCCTGTCGTTGTATGCTTACAAGATGAGTGCAACTCAAGGCCTTGGCTGCTCCCAAAAAATCTACGTCCACGATTATGGACTGAAATCGAAGGAGATTGTGATTGACGGAGTCCCGTCGACGTCGATATCTCCCCGACAATATTTTTGTCGGCACCACCCTGTTCTACCGCCGCTACCATCGTCGTGGATCTCCAAGCCCCCGGTCTGATCCGAATCAATTCCCAACTCGATCATTGGCCTATGTGTGACTGCACGAATAGTGTAGCGGGTCATGATTTCGTCCAAGTGAGTTGCTCTTTTGGCTTGACTGGGTTTTGCTGAGATTGGCAAGGAGGAGAGATTGGAATTGGGTTGATGTGCCACCGCTCTGATCGAGATAAATATTGGGCTCTCGGATTTTTCATTGGCCGCTCCTCCTCCACAAGCAGTTCACCGGCCAATTCTTCTGGCGGGGATCTGGTCATAACTAGCGACCATCATCATGGATTCGGTCACGTCGATCATAGTTCTCAGCCGCCGGAGCTTGCTTCCCGAACCGCCGTCTGCCGCTGCTCCAGGCGATCAGTAACGTGCACGTCCGAGTCCTTCTGTGTCGATCGCCACTGACCGCACCGGCTGCCGCAAGACCCTGTCGAGCTCCGGTGGCCAGCTATGTCGTTGCCTCTCCTCTGTCCGGCTGCGTCTCTCAACTTGAAGGGGAGCTAGAGGTTTCGCATTGAGGGATACGGGATGTACGTAAGATTTGCGCGGCGGAACGGAGGAGGCAAAGTGTGGGAGTAGCTGCTAGTCCCTTACATATATATATACCCACACGCAGCTGAATACGAGCTAGGGTTTATAAGCTAGGGTTAATTTGATTATTGAACTATTATGAAGGACATTTCAGATATTGTACGGATATTCGAACGAGCGGGTGTTACATATATAACTTACAAAATTCTCGGGGGTCATATCCTTTGACAAAGCTGTAGCTCTTCACATGGCTGAAAATAATAATAATAAAAATGTATAGCCGCTATGAAGATCTTCATTAGTACTTTGAATAAAGACCAAGATAAGTGATATTCATTGGAAATTGGTAACAGAAAATTGGTATCAGAAAAATAATATGCGAGGATAGAATTTACCATACTACTGCATATTTGAACCTTTGACCAACAATTACATAAAATACTGTAAAAATATGCAAGACCTAACAACAGCAATATGCCTTATCTCTTCTGATAAAATGATGGTAACTAATTTGGAGATCTACTTCGTCTTAATTATATATCTCATGGTGTGGAGTCTGTCGTCCAATTTGCCTCTGATTTGCTCTGTCGAATCCTGTTCCACCAAACAAGTCACAATATAATTACCATACCATATATATAGATATGCCACTAGGGTTCATTCATAATGAGAAAGGGAAAACACTTTTTTTTTTTTTTTTTTGGTGGGGATTTAAAGAAAATCCAACTCACACATGAGAGTGGCAGTTGGTCCTGTAGTCGTCGTAGTTGTCTTCGGACCAGCCTATGATATTGGAAGATCTGATCCAGAACGGCTCGCAACTAATCCGCGCCAAGTAATATCGATAAGGGAAGAAATAGGGCGTGGTTCGCACCCAAACAAGAATCGAAGCTGTGAAGCGCAACCGGCCGTCCTTGTTTTCGATGGCATCCGCCACGCTCCCTCCAACATCCGCTTCCTCCGCCCCTAAATGTATTGCGAGATTCAAGAGCCCGGTGCTGCCGTCGGGGCCGTTCAGGCTGCCAGACTGCGTGGTTGAGGCGAGCACCTGGTCCGGCGAGTCGGCATGTGAAACGGAAGCCTCAACTCGGTGCACAACCACCGCCACGTAGCAATCATCGTTGTACAGACGGAGAGTAAAGGCCCAATCGGCAGTTAATCGCGTCCCGTTGTTGATCTGTCTAACCGCCACAACTGCCGAAGCGACTTCGGGGTGGGGAGAGTAGGTGGACAAACTAACAGCTATTGTCGCAATGATGGGAGTTCCCACTACAAAGAGAAAAAAACATAGGACTAAGCAACAAACGGCACTAGCTTCGAGGCATGATGAAATTCTGGACTTGTTGTTTTCGTCAATGACTGGTAGGCTGCCGTCGGAGCAGGGGGGAGGCGGCCGGCGTGACGGCTGACCCGTTGTCGGGTAGACGGCGGCGGACGTCTTCTTGTGATCTTGGGGCAAGTTGTAACCCATGTTTCGATCTGTAGATGACTTTTTGCTCTAGTTTCTGTAGACGTAGCGAATGGTAGAGATTACAGAGGGCTCTACTTAGCTTTGCTGCAACAAGAGACCCGCAATTAACTAAGCTTAAATAGAGAGGAGGAAACACTTTTGTGTCTGCGACTACGTTTCCATACAGGACTATAACAAGTAAACTTAGAGAACAATCATGACAAGGAGACCCGGTTAACCGCAACACAGTTTTGTTTAATCACAAAAATGATAATATTGAGAGGAGATTGCACAACTCTAACTCTCTTTTTTTTTTATAAAACTAATTTTACTCGAACTCTTGATCGGACGAATTTAATAATATGTTGATCAATTTTTTCATATTGTTAAATAATTTAGACGCTTCTAAAATATTTAATTCGTTATTTCAAAGTATTTTTGTGGTATTTGTGAATTATCATAATAGCAGTAATTAGTTCATATGTATTTTTGTAATCAAGTCGTCATAGTTTTACTATTGTTTATATATTTATTTTTATATTTTGGAAGAAATTTTTACACTTCTTACGGTCGGTTATGAATTGGAAGTTGGAAGGAACTATATGTCATTTAGAATTGGTATCAATTGAAGGAGTAGGGAGAATATTATGTGGTGCATATAATATAAGCTAAAAACATATAAAGAATAAAATTTTGGCAAAAGATACATAGGTAAACCATTTTGACAAATTCATGTATTTCTTGTTCATAACATCATAAACGAAAATTGATATCATTTTAAAATGAATCACATTCTGAAAATGACAATTATTAGGAGAGTGCATTATTGAACATAATAAAAAAAAGTGAGTGTACTGAATGCACCAATATATATGGATACGACTCGTATGCTACAGACGCATACGATGCTACAGGCCTTTGCACCCCTAATTCCAACTCCAGATCTTCGCTTGCAGCAACAATGGCGCCCAGAACCGTCATCTTCTCCGACACCAGAAGCAACAGAGGCGGATCGATCCGATGCTGGCGATTGAACTTGGAGGCCTTTGGCAACCTAGTATCAATGGGAACTGACATGCGGTTTCCAAGAATTGAATTATGCTTCCAAGATCCACTTGTGGTATCGATTATCTCGGAGATTGGAAAATGGATGAGGCGGAGGAGGCGGCGGCGATGGAAGAGGTGTCGTTGGGAACTGAGCGAAAAATTCAATTTCGCTTCGTAGTGGTGGTGGGTTGCCCCATGGAAACAACGATGAACGAAGCACGCAAGTATCAACCGAAATGTCCCTGAAATTTTCGATCGGTTCGCTTCCTTGCCTTCCGCGGCGGCAGGCATGCTCTGCCACATCCCCAGATCTCGCGCTATGCAAATATATCCATGGTGACGGGTAGGAGTGCAATATTGAAGGGGATGGAATGGCGGCAACGATGGAATGAAGGGATATAACGATTCTGGGGAGTTCGACTATCGTTCATTTGCATCAGCATATAATTGTTTGTGGTTGGAGAATGAAAGGATAAAATGGCCCATTTAGGTCTTCACATGAATGGAAATAGAAATGAATTAGAGAAGGTAAAAAGGTATGGTCATTCGAATAGGAATTGGCTTTTAATTGTAGCAAAAATCAAACAAATCTTAATTTTGAACAATTGATAGACCATTAATTACACATGTTTTTACCCCTATTCTTGAGCCGTTTGAGATGTTGATTCTCGTGTTTTAAGCCAATTTCACACTAGGTTGTGCGTTTATGTCATATTTCAGGACTTAGCGTTGGCATCGAGGCGAAGAAACGAGTTCCAGGTCGAAAGGAGCGAAGTTGGGTCGAAGTGTGCTGCAGGAGGAAAATACCCGGTCATGGGCTCAAATACCCGACCGGGTATTATGTGGAGCAGACCGGGTATTTGTCGCTTTGGACGTCGCTGAGAAGCAGAAGGGGGTCCGGGCAGGAAGCATAAATCCCCGGTCGGGGATTCTTAGGCCAGACCGGGGATTTTCCCCTGTTCCTAAATGCGCGTTTTGAACATACCCGGTCGACACCCAAAATACCCGACCGGGGATCGCGACAGGCAGCTTTTTAAGGGAAAAGAAGGCCAAAGTAGAGGGGTTCCGAGTTTTAGAGAGACAGAGCGATTCCTAGAGAGAGAAAGCGACGAACCAGAGTTCCCAAGTGCCCTAGCTTGATCTTCATCACCATTGGAGCCTGGCTTGAGCTTGGAGAAGTGCCGATTGATGACCAGGAGCAGAAACCCATCCTTCACAGTATGATTTCCGCATCTGAATCTGCTTTTGCTTCTCTCTCCATGGAGTAGTTTTCCCATTCATCTGGGTATGGAGAACCCTAGATTTGTATGTTAGGTCTGATTGTATGAACCCAAGTACAGATTTTATGATTTGTTATGTTCAATTGAGGCTTGAATGATTGAATGACTTGAATCCTGATCAAATTCCTGTTATTTCTGCTTTAGCCTAGAAAGAGAATATCTGCCTAGGTTAATAGAGCACCCTTAATTGAAGGTAGTGAATTGGTGACTTTAGTCGAGGAGCCAATTCACTATTCTGTATCGAATTTACTTCGGTAGTGGAGGTTTGGTTCGTTAGGGCCTCAATCTGTTTACCCCGGTGGAGATTAGTCGCCCGCTGGGGACTCAAATTGAGAGGGTCTGGAGACCTTTAGTCGAGACTTCAGACTGTTTAAGAACCTCCCGCAGTATAACTATCATAGAAACTGAACTTGGTAAATTCCAATCCGACTTAACTGCAATCTAGGGGGAACCATATCCGGGTGACCTCTTTCGACTTGAAAACAACCGTTAAACTTGCTTTGTTTGTTTGTTAATTTGGACCTGCACTAAAGTTTCACTGCTAGATAATAAGAATTCACCGAGTAGTCATCATATCTAGGACCCGGGTTGACATTAAAACCCAAACCCGCTATACTACACTTTAGGAAGTGGTTACACTTGGCCATTTTCTAGAGTGACAGTAGGAGTGAGTCAAGTTTTTGGCTCCGTTGCCGGGGCCTTTCTAGAGTATTAGGAAAGGGAGAAGTTTGTTACTTTAGCGTTTTTCTTTTCTTTTCCACCCTTGCTTTTCACTTGGGTGTTTTTGTTTTTGTTGGTGCAGATCTAAATCATGGATCCTCATGGCTTCTCCAACCATTGGGGGTATCCACCACCATCCGAGTGGTATTAACCCAAGACTCCCTGCAACAATCAAGGAGGAGAATACTATGGATTCAGGTTCCAGTACCAACCCCCTTACTACATAGAACAATCAGACCCCTGGGCATATAAAAAACAACATCATTATCAAGAAGAATTTCTCCCACAACCAGAAGGGCCATCAGAGCTGGAGTTAGCCATGGCGGCCTTCACGGGCCATTCTGCAGAGCCATGCTACACTCCACAACCAGATCCAAATTATGAGTTGAGGCTTCTCATGGAGCAGTTTGCTCGAGATAGTGAGAGATCATTGTCTAGGATGGATCTTTGTACCCAGGCCTATCGTCAAACAGAGGAAATCCTCCTGAGCCTTAAGAATAGCGTCGATGATCTTGAGAGATCTTATGCACAACCTGCTCCAGATCACCCTTCTGCTACCATACTAGAAGAAGAGGAGGAAGAAGAAGGCTACAAGGACATTGTGGAGCACACTGAAGTTGTCACGGAGAGCTCCCGTGATGATCATGATCAGGAATGTCCTATCGTAGCCGACCACACCTTCCCACATCCCAAACTGAGCTCTGAAGAGGCGGGCATGAGTGAGGAGATGCAAGAAGATCTCATGAAAGAAATTGCTTGGCAACTTGCGTTCCAATCCGTGCTAGAAGAAGAAGAGCAAGAAATGGTGTAGAAAGAAGTTGTGGAGGATGACGAAAGTGAAGCAGAAGGAGTTCTTGATCATTTCCCAGGGGTGATACCACATGAAGAAGAAAGGGGGGTTGAAGAAGCAATTGGGCTCCAGGCTGAGGACGGAGTTGAGGTGGAAGAGGCCTGCACCGGCCATGACTTACATGTGATATCTCCACCAAACTTCGAGGAACTGCTTAGCAAGGACCCATTTGCAGTGTCTCTGGGCCAGACCAAAGCCACATCGACATCGGTTCCTCTTGGTGGACGCGATGGTGGTCAATCGATGCTGTCATATCATGTTTGAGGCAATGAGACGAGAGAAGAGAAGATGAGGTCTCGAGGGTGGAGACGTTATCTGCATCAAGTGCACGAGCTTCCATCACCTGTCATACCACATGCTCGTGACTTGAGACTCCACCTCATCGACGAGAACCTCAACTTCAAGGAGGTTTTGGGGTGGACCGAAACTTAGGAGCCATCGTCCGGCTCACGACGTGAAGGAAGCGCTTGTTGGGAGGCAACCCAACCAGTCAGGTTTGCATTTCTTTTTTTTTTCTCCTCGGTTGAGTTAGTTTTTTTTATTTGATTTTAGATTTAATAACTCAACCTTTGTGAGATTTTGTGTGGTGTACTGGTGTTTGTGTTCTGATTACTCTCTCCTCCTGGAATACACCGCCTGCCCCGTCCACCATCATTCACCCTTGATCTGGTAACTTCGTTCTACCCTCCTTATCTTTCCTCCATTGAGGACAATGTCGTGATTAAGTGTGGGGGGATGTTCGATTATGTATGCGGGTGAATGTTTGGCTGTTTGTATGCTTGGAGCCTAGTCCACTGTCCAAATTTTTAAATTTGAAGGCTCCAAGTACGTGTTTCCATGCAAATTGCTTGCTCAGTATGCTTTGAATTGACAGTCTCTATAATAATGTGCAACCTAGGGAGGTAGTGTAGCACTATGGAGGATGTTGAAGTATAAGATTTTTCCTATCTAGCTCTCTGCTGTGCCAGTTGATTTTGTGAATTAGTGGAGCGAAGACCGTTAAATTCATGTGGTAATGGTAACTCTATTTGGATTGTTTTGTGGACTTGTGTATCGAACAGGGTGCTCATGTGTGAAATGAAAAGCAGTTGGTCCTCCATGTCGAAATCATCAAAATCCTAAACATGGGGTAAGCCCAACGTGCGTGGCACCTTTCATTGCACAAAATTGGGTTTTGGAGGAGATTTTAGTGATCCTTAGTGGGGTACTCCTACAGGGTGAAGCTAAGCTGTCTCTAGTACAAGTAAAACTTCCACTTGTTGAACGGTTTGCCTACTTGAGGATGTGTTTTTAAGGGCACGGATAGAGCTTCCGACCCCCCTTAATTTCATTGATCCTCCACATGAGTTGAGGAAAATGAGTTAAAAGAAGTATTTTGGCGAGCGCCAGATGTACAGAAATTGCTCTTGCTCGACTAATAAGGGTCGACCGTGCAAAAGACTGCAGTTGGAACCCCACCAAATGAAAGAAAAAAAGAAAAAATGTAAATGAATGTGAGAAAAAGGGGTTCCAACGATGAAATGAAGTGAAAGAGCACCTCGGTACAGCGAGTCCTTGGTTGTGAATGTTGTGAGTCTCTTTGTCCATGAACTGACTGTCTTACTTCTACTTCTTCTCATGATCCTGGCTTGAGTCTAGAACTCGCATTGAGAGAGATAGGGAACGTCTTAGAAGACTAGTTGACCTCGAAAGCTGCTTTGTTATCTAGGAAATCCTCTACCAACGATCGGGGTTGTTTGTTGCTATAGAGGTCTGGAGAGCTGCATTAGTTTGAGTAAGGTTTGCTTGGGGACAAGCAAACGGTTAAGTGTGGGGGGTTTTGATGACTCGATATTTGCACATGTTTTTCCCTTTGTTTCTTGATTGTTTAAGCTTGCATTATCGCTTCTTTATCCTATTTTACGCTAGGTTGTGTTCCTTGTCACATTTCAGGTCCTAGCACATAAAGTGAAGCGTAAGCGCAAGTTTCAAGTCAATCGGAGATCAATTAGCGACTCGGGGGAAGAAACTCGGGTATGACTTGAATAAGAATGGATTTCTACCTCATTTTGTGACCATATAATCATTTAATCTTGTCATGAGAAGAAAGGGGACGAGACTACAAGCATCTGGGATCAAACAACACCTGATTTGGAGTCCGAACGAGGGAGAAACCAAGAATCAAAGATAGGGGAAAATTGGTTTCGGGCTTCTCTGAGAAACAGAAGGGGGCCCTATCGTGAACCAAAAATCCCCGGCCGTGACCTAAATACCCGACAGTGGATTCTGACCGGGGATCGCGAACGCAGGCTGTTAAAAGCTTGTTTTGTGCATTTTTGCAAGTGGGAGCTGGGTTTTGGATCCCAAACACCCTAGGGACGAACCAAAGAGAGAGAGGGCGATTTGAGGGCATTCTTGGAGTGGAACTGGAGGATTTCTTTGCCTTGGAAACTCGAGGAACAAGCCCGGACTTGAAGACTGATCATCTGAAGATTCTTACTGCAGTCTCTCTCTTCTTTATGGAGTAACTTCCCTTCACTTAGGTTTTGAGGAAGCCTAGCCATGTTTGTTTGATTGGATGATTGTATGAGTACTCCTGCTTGATAATCTTGAGTTCATATTCAATCTATGCATGTTTTCATGATTCAATTCTGCTTTAGTCGAGATTATTGATTCTGCTTTGATCCTATGAGAGCGAATACCTGATTAGGTCAATAGAGCACCATAGATTGATAGTATTGGATCGATTGCTTTAGTCGAGGGTTGATTCACTGCTTTGTATCGATTGAGAACCTCTTTCGATAGAGGGAGTCTAGTTCAGAACGCCTTGATCGGTTGTTCTAGAGAAGAATACGTCCCTCTAGGCAATTGACTCAAGAGGGCCTTGTTCCTTTAGTCGAGACTCAAGGTCTAGTCAAGGATTCTCCGCATTGTGAATGAAAGTGAAACAAGTTAGAGATCATCAATCGTTAATCTGGCAGAATCATACCTAAGTGAGTTCCCAACCTGTAATTAAATTAACTTTAACTGTAGTTTGCTAGAGTAGTTTTAGTTGTTCTATCTTAATCTGGTTTGCTAGATAATGAACTGAAGCTGAGTAATAGTAACTCTAGAGACCCGTGGATACGATATTTATTACTTGAGCCACTATACTGCAGTCCCTTTCATTGGTTACACTTGGCCATTGTTAGGAGTTGTGTCATAGCGAGTCAACAATAAAAAATGTGAGTGTTAAATAATATGATTAAAAGAAATTACCTATTATAAACTAAATATAATGGTAAATTATTTGAGAGATTATAGTGCACATATAATTATTTAAGGGGTGTATATTGATGTGACTTGAATCGGACTATCAGCCGCTATGACTAGAATAGTAGGGGGTCTCGCTGCCCGGTCAACGAGTGGGGTCCAGTGGCAACGCCTCGGTGGGGGTGCGGGGGCAACGCCTCAGGTTCATCAGGAAGATATGACCACTCTCTGGCACATGAGACTGGGTCATATGAGTGAACAGGGGATGCAAGTTTTGTCGAAGAGGGATCTTCTTTGCGGGCACAAGGTGCAGAATTTGGAGTTTTGTGAGGATTGTGTGTTTGGGAAGTTACATCGCAACAAGTTTCTATTGCGTATATGCATATACGCTATTACCATATTTATCTAATTATTGTTATTTACGGTATTGCCATTAGTCGATTAGGGTTAGATATCTATATAAACCTTTCTTATGTCATTCGGCGGATTATGCGAAGAATAAACCCTAAAGTTATTAGTTTTCTTTGTAGTTTATCATAGAAATAGATTAGACATCTATCAACTGGTATCAGAGCCCGATCGATCCGGGATTCGATTACGATGGTCGATACTAGAACAACCAAGAACGCCGGTGAGAAGTAAGATTCAAATGAAGACAGTCGGAGACTGATGCAGCTAGAGGAACAACAGGCGGCAAACGCCTCCAAGCTTGAGAGCCTTGATGGCCGATTGATCTTCTTAAGCGATGAATTGACGAAGCTCGCTGTCGGGCAAGCCTCGGTGAACCAGCTGACGAACGAGGCCGGAGAGATCAAGGCGATGCTTCAACGCATGACCCAACCTATGGAAATGGTGACAGAGATCATGAGCACTCAAAGGATAGGGAAAGATGTGGTTGGCGGCCACTCACAGGTCGTCAATGCAACGCCCGCAGGACAGAAGGAGAAGGCAAAATCAAGTGTCGTTACCTTACCAATGGGGATGACAACACCCGGGAAGCAGAGCAGTGGAGCCGCCAGCGGGTCTGTCTGAAATCACAACCGCCCAGTACTGGTAGAGGGACTTAGCTTCGGTAGCATGGGGCAATCATCGACTTCAAGGTTCTGTGGTGGAAACAACGGCAATGGAGGGATACCAGCTGGTGGCAGCATCAATTTGGCCGGCGGCGACACAATTGCAGGAGAAACACAATTGGTGGGAGGAGTTCGTGAAGAAGGGTTTGGGCCCAGTAATGCATGGGGAAATAATGGTCATCCCTTGGGGCCAAATTATGTGGCGGGTGGCAATTATTTGTCGTGGGGGCCTGCTGCAATGGAAGCTGGGCCGGGATGGCCTAGTTTGAAAGGTGTTGGTCCAGTCTGGTCAGCAAATCGGTTGGACCAAACTCTGACAGAACCACTTCAATTTGGACAGCAGGTTATACCAGGTGGGGGTAGACCTTTGGTTGGGTTTCAAGAAGTTTTCAAGGTCAGGCCTCCGCAATTGGTATTTTCTAAATTCAACGGTCAGGAGAATGCAACAGTTTGGATCTCTCGAGCTAAAAGATTCTTTAAGTTTCAAGGGATATCGGAGGATCAAAAAGTTCCATGGGCTTCATTCTACTTAGAAGGTGACGCGGGGCAGTGGTGGCAGTGGTTGGAGTATACAATGGCTGCTTCGGGGGAAGCGGTGACGTGGGAGCGTTTCAAGGAAGAGTTGTGGTCTAGATTCGAACCGATTGCAGGGGCACGAGCGAAGAGAACCTTATGCAACTTAGGCAGACATGATCAGTTGATGAGCATAGGCTTGAGTTCAAGAAGCTGGCATATCGTTGCAGGGGATGGCCTGTTAGTACTCTAATTAATGCTTATTTGGCAGGCTAAAAACCAGCAATCGCTAGTGGAGTTCGTCAGTTTCAACCTCAATCGCTGCGAGAAGCATTTCGATTAGCAAAAGGAAGGGAGGAGGAGTTGGAGGATATGCGGCTTGGGTTGAAGGCCCGGCGGCAGGGTATGTGGCTGCACCAGTGCGGGCACCACCCCAGGTTCCGTTCGGAACCATAAAGCGTACTCCAGCAGAGACCGCACGACATCGCAGAGATGGACTATGCTTCAACTGCGATTCACGATTCACGATTGGACATCGTTGCGCTGGTCAGGAGCTATTTTTGATGGTTGGCGATTTCCTGGATGACGGATGAGATTAACCTTGGGGACAAGGTTATGCTGAAGGGGAGGAGATTGTTGCGTATATGCATATACGCTATTACCATATTTATATAATTATTATTATTTACGTTATTGCCATTAGTCGATTAGGGTTAGATATCTATATAAACCTTTCTTATGTCATTCGGCGTATTATGCGAAGAATAAACCCTAAAGTTATTAGTTTTCTTTGTAGTTTATCGTAGAAATAGATTAGACATCTATCAGTTTCCCAGGAAGGGCATCCACCGAACGAAAGGGATACTGGATTACCTCCACTCCGACTGTTGGGGTCCTTCACGAGTTGAACCTATTTGAGGCTTCAGGTATTTTTTGTCTATTATGGATGATAATTCGAGATTTACTTGGATTTTCATGATGAAGTAAAAAAGTGAGGCTTTCACGAAGTTCACGCAGTGGAAGATATTGGTGGAGAATCAGACCGGGAAGAAGATCAAGAAGCTTCAAACGGACAATAGTCTGGAGTTTCGCAGTTCTGAGTTCAACAAATTCTGCAAAGACGAAGGGATTGCCCGTCATCGGACCATTAGAGATACACCCCAGCATAATGGCGTTGTAGAAAGGATGAACCAGACATTGTTGGAGAGAGCACAGTGCTTGCTCTCTGATGCTAGACTAGAGAGAAGATTATGGGCAGAAGCAGTAAACATGGCGTGCTTCCTGATCAACCGTGGATCTCACACATGTATCGAGTGTAAGACTCCTTATGAAGTGTGGTATGGTAAGCCTACTAATTACTCTTCACTGAAAGTTTTTGGGTGTCCTGTTTATTATCATGTGGATGAGGGTAAACTGAACCCAAGGGCAAAGAAGGGTGTATTTGTGGGTTACAGAGATGGAGTTGAGGGATTTCGAGTCTGGTCACCTTCTGAGCATCGAGTTATACTCAGTAGAAATGTGATATTTGATGAGAAGTCTATGTTTAACCCCTTATTGAAGGTTACTGTTGTTGAAGTTAGTAGTAATGTTGATAAGCAGGTGGAGCTGCAAACTCTCAATGAGAGTGAGTTTGAGCACCATGGTGGGGAAGATCAACATGAGGATATTTCTGCAGAGCCAGAAACTTTAGATTCCAGTGCACGAGCTCAACAGTCTATGGCTTCCGGTAGACCGAAGAGAGCGACTGCATGAGTACCTCTACAGAGGTATGACTTCGAGGACATGGTGACGTATTCATTTCAGGTTGCTGAAGAAGTGGATGCAGGTGAATCACAATCCTATAGAGAAGCCATTTCGGATGCGAAGCTGATCAGTGGCTTGCCGCAATGGAAGATGTGATGGCTTGCAGCAGGGAAACAAACCAACAACTTACCCTAAATATTAATTTCATAAACATGCTAGTCTCCCCAATCTCCATTAATAATAGTAGTTTTAATACATTATTCTAACTGTACTAAAATAGCCTACTTTGGCTCGTGGTTTTAGTAATTATTATTCTGGCCTCATCTATACACTATATAGAGTATGGGCTGGAGGTTTGGTACCGGTATTTGGATATACCGAATATCGTACCTAATTTATCACTATTTGGTATTACTGAATACCGGCTTATTTTTTAGAAATTGAGATTCATTTTGGAGTGCTATTCTGTATTCGGGATTATGGGATTGGGATCGGTATATACCAAAGTATTGAGAAATACCAAAAATTAAATATGAATTAAATATAACACACAACTTTTGGTCATTTCTCACTCTTTCACAAATTTGAAGCCCCTATCCAACTCAATTTTGACTTTCCAGTTTAAGTCACTCTCGTCTCTCGCCTAATCTCTTGTTATTTTCATAACACCAAAAAGTAGGGCTGGAAGTTTGGTACCGATATTTGGGATATATCGAAAACCGTACCAATTGATTTGGGACGGAAGCAAAGATGGCGAATTCATTGTGAAGGAAGGATATGCTAGTTGGATACGACATAAAATGGAGCAGGGTGCCCTCCCTTGTATTGGTAATGCTGAAGTCTGGAAGAAATTATGGATGTTGAACAATCCACCGAAGGTAAAACACTTCCTTTGGAGGTTTGCTCGGGACATACTTCCAACGGGTGATAATCTAAGCAGCAAAAGTTACAAGTGGGGTGATAAATGTGCATTCTGTGGGAACAGAGAAACGCAAATCCACTTCTTTAGTGAATGCGAATGGAGCTCATGCCTTTGGAGAAGTTCAGCACTTGTTCCATGTTTTGCTTTGCGTGGAACTGCAGATAGAGGGCTACTAATTCACCGAGTGAAAAGGGAGAATGACCTCTCAATTCAAAATCATTTGTTTCGGGTATCTTTTTAATGACTACATATGCGGTAATATTTACTTTTCGTCTAGTAATCAAAAGTCTAACTAGATTCTCTAATTTAATTATCAACTTTGTTTAATCAACAACCGATAATATTGGGACGAGATTGTGCACATGCATAACTCTAACCATTTTTACAAGAACCGAAATGGATGAATAGTTGGACAGGTAGAATTGTCAAACCAATTACAATAGCAGTCCGGACTGTTTATTTAAATGGTTAGAGATGTACTTGACGTTTTTTAATGGTCGGCCTGTCAAGAACCAGTTGATCCCAATAACTCGAGTTGTTAGGAGAGGTTCAATCTTGGATCATATACCATTCACTAACACACCCCCTCAAGCGAAAGCCAGTTACCTCATAAGGCCTTTCGTTTGCACAAGTCTGAATACATGATACCATGTGCTTCACAAACGGGGGTCATCGGGATTCGAACACAAGACCTTTCGATCACATAAGGCTCTAATACTATGTCAAGAACCACTTGATCCCAATCACTTGAGTTGTTGGGAGAGGTTCAATCGTCGATTGTATACCGTTCACTAACACACCCCTTCAAACGAAATTCAGTCAACTCATAAGGGATTTTGCTTGCACATGTCCTGAACACGAAAATACATGTGCTTTTCAAATGGGGTCACCGTGATTCGAACACAAGACCTCTTAGTCACAGATGGCTCTGATACCATGTCAAGAACCAATTGATCCCAATAACTCTAGTTGTTGGGAGAGGTTCAATTGTGTATCATTTACCGTTCACTAACACGGACATGAAACCACATGAACTACACTTCTTTCACAGGGTTCACTATTTTAACCATAAAAAAGTTACTTAAAAATAAGCTAAGCAATCTAATTTGAATTATTAATTTTATTTATACTTTTTTCTTTTATGTTTTCCAGCCTCCTTATTGGCTTTACGTGGTCCACAAAGGTGTGTCAATTGGATGTGTTCAGGTTGTGTTCAATCGAGTTATTGATCAACCGAATTAGTCATGTTTATTTGAATTAATCGGGTTGCTAATCAATCAAGTTAGGGGTCAATGAACTTATACAAATTGAATGCATGTTGTTATGGTCAACTCATCAAATTGCTCACTCATTTTTTAAAATAATAGGGTGGCTCTCCCTTTATTAGTTACTAGCATAGAGCTCAGCCTGTTGGCCGGGTTGTTCATGTTGTTGGAAATAAAATTATTTATTTCCCTAATATTTGGCTTTTTCTTTGGTGGGCACCAAAATATTTATCAACAAAATTCATCAGCTTCAATGCTTGTTGTAGCTTCGTATAGATCTTCAAGACGTCTATATTTATGTGGCCTCTGTTTTGGACTTTGAATTGAACTTCCTTCTGGACTAGCAAGCTCTCTATGACTGGGTGGACTCGATAGAGGTGTATCTGTATCTGATACTTCATCACTATCATCCATAGTGAATGGAGAAAAAGTGTAACTCTTATTTGCTTCAGTAGTCCAGTCCCATGTTGCTTCTTCATCAACTACCACGTCTCTGCTGATGATCTTCTTCTCTTCCACGGGATCAAACATCTTGTAACCTTTTGAGTGTTCTGAGTATCCCAGGAATATGTACTTCTTGCTTTTGTAATCCAACTTATTCCTATCTTCATTTGGGACGTGCACATATCCGACACTTTCAAAGACTCAGAGGTGAGAGACTGTGGGTTTCCTTCCGCTCCATTCTTCTTGAGGTGTTTGATTCCAAACACTCTTTGTTGGTGACCTGTTCAGCAAGTAGACTACACAATCAACAACGTCAACCCATAGCTCCTTCGGTAGGTTCTTGCTCTTTAACATGCTTCTCACCATGTTGAGTACAGTTCTGTTCTTCCTCTCAACAACTCCATTTTGCTGCGGGGATCTAGGGACTATGAGAAACCTTCAAATTCCTTGATATTCGTAGAACCTTCTAAACTTATTGAGCATAAATTCTCCCCCTATATCAAATCACATGGCTTTGATATAGCGGCCACTTTCATTCTCCACGAGCATCTTGAACTTCTTGAAAGCTTCAAGTGTGTATGACTTCTGGGTCAAGAAGTATACCCATGTCTTTCTACTGTAGTAATCAATGAATAGTAGAAAATATTTGTTCTTTCCAAATGATGTTGGGGTGACCGGTCCACAAAGATCAACATAGACAAGCTAAAGTGGTGCTTTAACTCTTGACTGAGACTCCTTTGGAAAACTTGCCCTGAATTGCTTTCCAACTAAGCATCCTTCACACAACTGATCAGGAAGATTGATCGCGAGCAAACCATGCACCATCTTCTTCTGACCCAGTAACTTCAGGCCTCCAAATTCAGATGGCCATACCTCATATGCATAGCCATGTATTGTCCTTCACACAAGCTTTTAAGCACTTCGCCATTTTAATCTTAATGTTCAGCGTGAACATTCTGTTTCTCGACATTGGGACTGTGGCCAACAACTGCTTCTTCTCATTTAGCAGCTCCAATTGACGATTCACCATGTGGATTTCATAATTTTTTTCCATTAATTGAACCAAACTCAAGATGTTACTTGTCATGTCTGGTACATAGTACACATCACTGATAAACTGTTGCCAGCCATTCTTGAGCCGGATGAGTATTATTTCTCTCCCTTTGATACGAACTTTCGAGGAGTCTCCAAATACGACATTTTGTTTCACCGGTTCATCCATATCCACGAACAGGTTTCTTTTACCGCACATATGGATGAACCAGTGGTGGAGAAAACTGTAGTCAGCACTGTTTCACCGGTTCATCCATATCCGTATTTTCTCCACCACCTTGGTCTCTACAATTTTCTCCACATACTGCTTCAGTTTACTGACTACAGACATCACACGGGTTGTGTAATCTGAAACAGATTCATCTTCCTTCATCTTCATTGCTTCAAAATCTCCCCTGAGTGTTTAAAGTCGAACCTTCTTTACTGGTCCCACGCCTTACATTTCTTTTTGCAAAATCTCATGATTCCTTTGATGTGGTATACAGAGAATTCATCAAGACATTAATGAATAAGAGTGAGTGCTTTTGATCACTCTTTCTATTCTTTCTCAACACCTCCTTTTATGCAAGAGACAACCGAGAATCGTCTGCGGGAATCTCGTAACCTTTCTCAACAATATCCCAAGCATCTTGGGGTAAGCATCTTTGGAGAAATGGAAGAAGGATTTCGGATTGGCAGAGAAGTGGAGAAGGAACTCTTTCTTTATTACTCTGGTTACTTTTCTTTGGGATAAAGTACAAGGTTAGCCACTGAAACAATTAAAAAATTCACATTTGGTCATTAAAAGTATTTTATTTCATGCATGGTCATTAAAAGTGGTTAAACATTTCATGTTTGGTCACTCTTTGTCAACCTCGGTTAACACCGTTAGCATTTTGTTGACGTGGCTAATAGAAATGTCGTTTCACTCTTTTTTAATCCACCACGTCAGACCCTCTGCATAAACTAACCTAATAAAACCCCTAACCCAACCCGACTCGACCCGACCCCAGCCACCACTACCTCAGCCTGCCATTCCGCCTTCCACCATCGTAGCTTTAAGTCTTCACGCCGTTCTCCTCCACTTTGTTTGCAAACACTGCCGCCGCCTAGAGTGGCCACTCAATCTTCCCTGCGATCGACCATCATCTCTCAATCATGAGAAAGAACCAACCTCATTTCTCAAATCCAACATTCAACACAAACAAAACCCAGAAATGGATGAACATGAACCGAAAAATGGGGTAATGGGATTCAGATGTTACCATCAGAAAGCTAGAGAGGAATCTCTTAATTTCAATCACGGGTATTTTATTTTCAAAGCCAAGTGCTTGAGAACTCACCATTTTCGAACCCTAATGAACCATCCACGGTGGAATTTTGCTTTTGCCGATATGAGCTCCTTCCCTCCTTCGGTTCCTTGCCCTTCTCCTCCACCTCCTACTCAAGAACTGAAGCGCGCGATTCAGTCACCGGCTTCTCCACCACCAGGATCTTAAAACTGCATGTCTTTCATGATGGTGTTGCCGTGCCTGACAATGATTATTTTCCCCCGCATCGGTTGATGGAGGGGAAGGGATTTGGATAACGTCTCGACCTTGACCCGCTCAAGGGATTTGGGCTGAGATGCTTCGTCGGAGGGGGAGGGAACTGCTCGGGAGATTGTTTTGTGTGATGGAAATTCGTGGATTGGAGCATTGAGGGTGTTAGGGATTTGGCGGCGGAAGGAGGAGGATTAAAGGGATGATTTTTTGGGTTTCGTGGGTCGAGACGGAAGGGCCATCAAGTTATGATTTGAGTTGGGTTATTTGATGTGGCGGGTTGAGTTTTATGAGGTGGCGAGTTAAAAATGAGCGAATCAACATTTTTGTTAGCTACGCCATCAAAATACTAACGGTGTTAACGAAGGTTGAAGGAGAGTGACCAAACGTGAAACGTTTAACCACTTTCAGTGACCACGAATATAATAAAATACTTGTAGTGACAAAATGTGAATTTTTTAGCACTTTCAGTAACCAACCTTGCAATTTTCCCCTTTTCTCTACTACACACCAATACTCGTACAAGCATAGCCTATCTATAGGCATTTCTCTCCAAGCCACCGCCATACAATTGTGGCCTTCATTTTTTTTACATTTTGTTTAATCACAACTGCCAACTAACACAATTAAATTCATAATCAACTTCTACTGATTTTTTTCCTTCTTCTCCGGCAGAATCAACACACGTCTACTGGCTTGTAGGATGTTCAGATATTTTGATTGTTAAACTTTATTTAATTTCAACACTATGTTTCTTGCCTGTAGTCGTGTGTTTCCTTTTGTTTCCCCCAGAAGTAATAATATTGATTAGAATCTTAATTTATTTTTCATTAGTGATATCAAATATTTGTAAGTAGCATATGAGGGAAAGCTAGGAGAGGTTGATACTTAAGGTTCAAGAAGACACTAACTGTAAGGCGGGTGTTGGGGTCTTCTCTAGCACCTAGCTCACTTAGACGTCGCTTAAGTATGATCAGGCATTGGAAGGAAAAATAGAATTTTGTATCAAATGATGAATAAAATAACATGTTTACAACACTTATGCACTTCAGTTCAAAAGATTAATAACTTAGTTAACACTTAAAAATTAAAAATATAACTCACAAATTCAACGAATTGTAGAAATCACCTTAATTTATACCAGGAGGTTATCGATTCCTAATTTGTTTCCGAGCCCTAGGCAAGGCGTAATTATATTGGCTAGCATCAAGGTGAACCTAAGCGTAAGGTTAAGTAGGGCTGGCTATTTGATCAGAGACCGGATGTAAAACCGGAAACCAGACCATTAAAAATCGGGACCGAATGTAAAACAATCCAATCCCGTCTTTGGTCCTATAATTAGTAAAATTAAGTAGGGCCGTCTTCTTCAAGCTCCAGCTCAGCAAGCCATCCACCTCCAGACAACAACACTCGGAGCAGGTTCACGGGTGGGACAAGAAACCCGTCAGCTTCCAAATGTAGACCTCCAACGGCCAGCAAACCTCCTCGTAGGAGCGGTACCTGGTCGAACAGGGCAACTGGGCTCACTACTATGCCGGCGAGTTTGGCGTCGACAACCCGAATGTGCCGACCAAGATCAAGTTCTCGATGATGCAGATTGATTGTATGCATCCGAAAGGCGGGTTGTGTTGGCATCAAGGTTGGACAAGCTTGTGGTGGCACATCCATAGTTCCTCCACCAACTCTCGCGTTCAAGTATGGTCTAGCCTCTAAGATGGTTTTATGAGTAACTGTCTGCACAGGCGGTTGCTTGACGTGGTTATTGAACATGTTATCAAGATTCTCTTCATAACCACCTTGTTGAAGAGTTGGTTGACTCATTGTCTCCGGAGGAGGCGATGAGTTCTCTGATGGTGGCTGGGTAGTCCGGCCATCGGAGGGAGAAATATTTTTCCACACAGTAGTAATATTTGGTGTTGGATCTACACCAACATGAGGCTAAACCTTTGATTGCAACACTAGTTCTATAAACCTTCCTACTCGGACACCAAGCCAACTTAAAACAAACTCGTTCCCTTGCCTTACCATGCCCGATGACCACGCCTCTCTCCTGTCGCCAACCATACTAGATGCTATCAATTAGGATTTTTTTACATATATTCTCAATCATTGATTTTTTTTTTGGATAATGGTGAAAATTGCATAAATCAAAAGGAAAGTCCAGATAAGGTCGAGAACAAAGCTGGGGTTCACAAGCAATGAACCACCCCCCAACAGCACCAACAAAATTATCCGGAAAACAAAAGCCACAATCCAGACAAAAACAAAAAAAAAGACCGCAACTTAGTGGACTAGACCACTGCTGTTGCAAACCCGATAGCCCATTGAAGCCAAAACCCAACCTTTTACAGACACACAAATCGCATAAGCGGAAATCACACGCTGCAATCACAAAGGCTGCTAAAGTCAAGAAAACCTATTGATACTCTGCCCACCCAATCTCCTTAGCGTCTCCAACTTCTCGACCAGCCACTGATAACCTTAATCTTTCTTGACTTTGTTCCTCGCAACCATCCATTCCATAACTGACCTGACAGATATTCGAGCCACCACTTTAGGGCTGTTCTTGGTGTCGAGGAAGATGCGCCTGTTCCTTTCCAACCACAATTGCCACCAAACAGAATGTAGCAGGCAGTAATTAACCCACTCAGAAATTCCCTCAGGATCTCTTCTCGCCCATCTCTCAATAGTAGCCAGGGCATCCCCCCTCGGGGGATCAATGGTCCTGCAAATGTGTTGTATCCTTCTCCAAACAAGTATACCAAAGTCACAGCTAACAGGTAGATGATCAAAGGTTTCCTCGTTCTTTAAACACAGTTCACACCGATCTGCCATTACCCAGCCCTTCTTCTTAAGGTTGTCGATTGTGTGGATTCTCTTATGAGCAGCTAACCACATGAAAAGCACAGACTTTGGAGGGTATGAAACTTTTCCAAATCGATTCAGCAGGAAATTGCTCTATCCCCGGGAATCGGCTGTCACGGAGCACCCTATACATAGATCTTACAGTAAAAGAAACATCATTATGGGGAGTCCAGACCACTCTACATGGTCCACTACTCACCCTTTTAGTGCCAAAAATTTTCAAAAAAGCAATCAGATTATCCCTTTCCCTAACAGCACCCCCTCTCAAATTAATAGTAAATTAATGTCCCAAAGGAATGACTCACCATGGCAGGATATGGAATCAGAGACCAGGGCAGCAGGGTTGGTAGCGGCAGCAACGATACGTGGGAAGGAGTCTGCCAGCGTCGTGTCCGGGATCCATCGATTGTGCCAAAAAGAAACCCAAGCCCCTCCCCCAGGATCAAAGTTGGCCAGCTTCCAAAACTCATCGTACCCCTTCGTGATATTGGCCCAAACCGAGCTTGAGAAACCCCTTTGACATCTATCAGTTTGCCATATGGAACGAGGGTTGGGATATTTAATATCAATGAGCGATCGCCACCAAATACCCTGTTCAGTAGCAAATCTCCACAGCCATTTACTCAACATTGCTTGGTTAAAACAAGCCAGATCAACTACTCCAAGCCCACCCTTCTTCTTTGATACTTTACACAGATTCCAACTAACTAGAGGGGTGTTCCTTACTTCTCCTGTTCCGCTCCAAATAAAATTCCTTTTCATCTTCTCCATTCTCTTCAACGCACCCATCGGAGCCCTAAAAAGTGAGAAAAAGTAGACAGGTTGACTCAAAAGCACAGCTTTATTAAGAACCATCCTGCCCCCTAAAGATAAAAATCGACCTTTCCATCCACTAAATTGCCTCTGCATATTATCACAAATGGACTCATCAAAGCAACCAGAGCGAGTTGAGCAAGTTTGTGCACAACTTGCTCAAGATCACCCGTCTGCTACCATACTTGAAGAGGAGGAGGAAGAAGAAGGCTACAAGGACATTGTGGAGCAAACAGAGATTATCACGGAGAGCTCCCGTGAAGATCATGATATAGAATGTCCTGTCGTAGCCGACCACCCCTTCCCACATCCCACACCGAGCTTTGAAGAGGCGGGCATGAGTGAGGAGATACAAGAAGATCTCATGAAAGAAATTGCTTGGAAACTTGCTCTCCAATCCGTGCTAGAAGAAGAAGACAGAGAAAGGGTGCAGAAAGAAGTTGTGGAGGATGACAAAAGTGAAGTGGAAGGAGTTCTTGATCATTTCCCAGGGGTGATACCACAAGAAGAAGGAAGAGAGGTTGAAGAAGCAATTGGCGTCCAGGCTGAGGACAGAGTTGAGGTGGAAGAGGCCTACACCGACCATGAGTTATATGTGATATCTCCACCAAACTTCGAGGAACTACTTAGCAAGGACCCATTTGCAGTGTCTCTTTGCCAGACCAAGGCCACTTCGACATCGGTCCCTCTTGGTGGACGCGATGGTGGTCAATCGATGCTGTCATATCTAGTTTGGGCAATGAGACGAGAGAAGAGAAGAAGATGTCTCGAGGGTGGAGACTTCATCCGCATCAAGTGCACGAGCTTCCATTACGTGTCATACTACATGCTCGTGACTTGAGACTCCACCTCATTGACGAGAACCTCAACTTCAAGGAGGTTTTGGGGTGGACCGAAACTTAGGAGCCATCGTGCGGCTCACGACGTGAAAGAAGCGCTTGTTGGGAGGCAACCCAACCAGTCGGTTTGCATTTCTGTCCCTATTTCTCTTCGGTTGAGTCAATTTTGTTCTTTGATTTTAGAGTCAATAACTCAACCTTTGTGAGATTTTGTGTGGTGTTTGTGATCCGACTACTCTCTCCTCCTGGAATGCACCGCCTGCCCCATCCACCATCATTCACCCTTGATCTGGTAACTTCGTTCTACCCTCCTTATCTTTCCTCCATTGAGGATAATGTCGTGCTTAAGTGTAGGGGGGTGTTCGATTATGAATGCGGGTGAATGTTTGGCTGTTTGTGTGCTTGGAGCCTAGTCCACTGTCCAAATTTCGATTTGAGGGCTCCAAGTACGTGTTTCCATGCAAATTGCCTGCTCAGTATGCTTTGAATTGACAGTCTCTATAGTAATGTGCAACCTAGGGAGGTAATGTTTCACTATGGAGGATGTTGAAGTATAAGATTTTTCCTATCTAGCTCTCTGCTGTGCCAGTTGATTTTGTGAATTAGTGGAGCTAAGACCGTTGAATTCATGTGGTAATGTGGACTTTGTTTGGATTGTGTTATGGACTCGTGTATCGAACTGGGTGCTCATGTGTGAAATGAAAAGCAGTTGGTCCTCCATGTCGAAATCATCAAAATCTTAAACATGGGGTAAGCCCAACCTGTGAGGCACCGTTCATTGCACAAAATCGGGTTTGGGAGGAGATTTTAGTGATCCTTAGTGAGGTACTCCTACAAGGTGAAGCTAAGTTGTCTCTAGTACAAGTAAAACTTCTACCCGTTGAACGGTTTGCCTATTCGAGGATGTGTTTTTAAGGGCACGAATAGAGCTTCCGACCCCCCTTAATTTCATTGACCCTCCACACGATTTGAGGAAAAGGAGTTAAAAGAAGTACCTTGGCGAGCGCCAGGTGTACAAAAATTGCTCTTCCTCGACTAATAAGGGTCGACCGTGCGAAAGACTGCAGTTGGAACACCTGCCAAGTGAATGGAAAAAAGAGAAAAAGAAATAAAATGAAAGTGAAAAAGGGGTTCCAACGGTGAAATGAAATGAAAGAGAACCCCGGTACAACGAGTCTTTGGTTGTGAATTGTATGAGTCACTTTATCCATGAACTGACTGTCTTACTTCCACTGCTTCTCATGATCCGGGCTTGAGTCTAGCACTCGCATTGAGAGAGATAGGGAACGTCTTAGAAGACCAGTTGACCTCGTAAGCTTCCATATGTCTAGAAATCCTCTACCGACGATCGGGGTTGTTTGTTGCTATAGAGGTCTGGAGAGCTGCATTGGTTTGAGTTAGGTTTGCTTGGGGACAAGCAAACGGTTAAGTGTGGGGGGATTTGATGACTCAATATTTGCACATGTTTTCCCCTTTGTTTCTTGATTGTTTAAGCTTGCATTGTCTCTTCTTTGGCCTATTTTACGCTAGGTTGTGTTCCTTTGTCACATTTCAGGTCCTAGCACATAAATTGAAGCGTAGGCGCAAGTTTCAAGTCAATCGGAGATCAATTGGCGACTCTGGGGAAGAAACTCGGGTATGACTTGAAGAAGAAAGGATTTCTACGTCATTTTGTGACCATATAATCATGTAATCTTGTCATGAGAAGAAAGAGGACGAGACTACGAGCGTCTGGGATCAAATGACACCTGATTTGGAGTCCGAACTAGGGAGAAACGAAGATTCAAGGATAGGGGACCCGGAACTGCAAAATACCCGACCATAATACCCTACCGGGTATTTTTGGCCATCTGATAGAGGATTTTTGGCAGCATCAGAAGGCCACCCGGTCGTGAACCAAAAATACCCGACCGGTACTAAAAATACCCGACCGGTTATTTTCCCTTTTGCCCAGAAGAGTGACCCAGAGCATTTTGTTGATACCCGACCGGTTCACTAAATACCCGACCGGGTATTCTGACCGAGGATTTTTACTGATCATCTTGAGGAACAAGCCTATTTTTCCAAAACACTATGTGCTGCTATGGTTGATTATACTTGATAGAGTTAGAACGAAGCCCGGACTTGGAGACTAATCATCTGAAGATTCTTAAGATTCTTACTGCAGTCTCTCTCTTCTCTATGGAGTGACTTCCCTTCACTTAGGTTTTGAGGAACCCTAGCTATGTTTGTTTGATTGGAAGCTTGTATGAGTACTCTTACTTGATAATCTTGAGTTCATATTCAATCTATGCATGTTTTCATGATTCAATTCTGCTTTAGTCGAGATTATTGATTCTGCTTTGATCCTATGAGAGCGAATACCTGATTAGGTCAATAGAGCACCATAGATTGATAGTATTGGATCGATTGCTTTAGTCGAGGGTTGATTTAATAAATAAACTATCTGCTTGAGTCGGGAATGTTGCTAGGAGGTTTTGCAAGGCACAACCAGGAAGCTGAGAAGGTACATGAGAGACCCCTGTAGATGCTTCGTAGACTATAGAATGTGTCCTTTGGAATCATACAAAAAGGTCCTCAGGCATTTTCCTGAGACACTCTCTAATCCTTAAGTTAGTAAGAGAGATGATAGATTTGGTTTAGTGAGAGATGGATTAGTTGACTTACCATTAATGCCATCGAGGGATATTCATACTCGATCCTATAAGGGTTCCTTAAATGCGGCGTCAGGAGACCTATTTCATGGACCATCTGCTATTTGGCCGCCTCCGACGAGGTTAAATGCATGGTCACACACATATTCGAGATCCATACTCCAGAGAAACCTCCTGCTTTGACGTCGATGTGATATCGACTAGGTACTTTATGTCAGGTGGCCTAGTGGTTGTCTTATCTGCGTAGAACATGTTCGGCCAAAATAAATGTTTGTTAGATTGTCATGTCGTCCACATGGCAGGCAGTCCTAGACGGCTGGGCTTGGTGTTTCTGGCGGGTTTGGACTGTTATGGGACTTGAGGCCCATTTAAGTTCAACACTTAGCCTAAAATTTGCTCTTTAGGTGGAAAAGGTTGTGGATTTTGGCGGCTATAACCAAGTTACATGTGTTGAGTGGTCTTGAATCATGGCTCAAGTCCTCTCCTCTGTCCTTGGCCATAAAAAATCATAGAGAATCACATAAGGGCATTCTTTCGTTGTCTTGCCTTATGATTTTATTCTTTTACTAGTGCTTTAAGTCTATGGTCGTTCACACATGACCATTGTTCTTTAGTCTGTATTTGAAGAACCCACTCTTTGACACATGTTAACCATCGGGAAATGAGAACTAACCATTGGAATTCGAAACATCACTTTGGTCTTTAAGCTTTCCCATCACCTCCTATAAAACCCTATCTTGCACACTGTAAACGTTCCCCCATTTCTTGTTCCTATATTAATTGACTCGATTTCTGACTCGTGACTTATTACACACTCCCACCGTAGGCTAAGTATAATCTTACGACGGGTGTAGTATTGAGCAAGTATATTTTCAATTATCAAACGCGGGCTATTCGTCTACCCTTACTTTAGTAAAACATAAGTTATCTAGTGATATGAACATTGTTTAAAACTATCAAACTAAACAAAGAAACAACTAAAGCGAGATTGAATTCAAGTGAGAAAGGCTTCACTCAGATGATTATCCCCTAAGTCCCCTGTTGAGATGAAAATGTGATATTCTAGTGTATTTTTCATGATATATACCATTAGGAGATCAAATATAGTTAGGCCCCCTTATTCGATGGGATGATGACTACATATTTACACACTCATTTCATATTTTCTTAGCTTGGTGTTTATCAGACTTTGACCTATTTTACGCTAGGTTGTGTTCCTTTGTCACATTTCAGGTCCTAGCACGTAAAGTGAAGCATAGACGCAAGTTTCAAGTCAATCAGATATCAATTGGCGACTGGAGGGAAGAAACTCGTGCATGACCTGAGGAAGAATGGATTTATACCTTATTTTATGGATAAATAATCATGTAGTCTTGTCATGAAAAGAAATATGACAAGACTACGAGCGTCTAGGATCAAACGGTGACTAATTCGGAGTCCGGACGAGGGAGAAACGAGACATTCAAAACAAGGGAATAGGAGCAATGATTTCCACTGGTTGGAAGCCAATTCCACAACAGTGGATTAGAAATTCAGACCGTGCTTTTTGATAAGGAGAAATCCACGATTTGGTGAACCTATTCCACGACTGTGGAACTCAAGGGATGATCGTGGAACGTGTCGGTAGCGGGTATAAAGGCTCGTTTTATGCGTTTTTGGAGGGAGAGCAGCTGGATTTTGAATTTCAAACACCCAAGAGACGAACCCTAGAGAGAGAGAAGCTTGGAAACATTCTTGGAGCTATTTTGGAGGATTTCTTCTCCATTGGAGCTTAGGAAACAAGCTTGGAGATGGAGATTGAAGATCTAGATCATATTTATGCATTCTCTCTCTTCTTTATGAAGTAACTTCCCTTCACTTAGGTTTTTAGGAACCCTAGATTTGTATGCTAGGAAGATTTCACTGTATGAACTCAAAATTATGATTGATTGACGTTTTATATTAACTTGAGGCATTGATTCAGAGTTTCTTGAGTCTTGATCAAATTCTTGTGATTCATGCTTTGACCTAGAACGATAGTCTCTGCATAGGTTGATATATTATCCTTAATTGGAAGTAGTGGATAGATTACTTTAGTCAAGGATCGATTTACTGCTTTGTACTGGTGTAGAAAGTAGGTGGAAGTTTGGTGTGTTATTGCTTTGATTAGCTTCACGGTGGAGGTTAGTCCTCCCCCGGCTATTCAAATTCAAAGGGTCTAGAGCACTTTAGTCGAGACTCCAAACTGTTTGAGAACTTTTTGCCGTGTAAATGTCAGCTGAATTGAATTGGGTGAATTAAAACTTGGCCTAACTACAGACTAGGGGGAATTATACCTAAGTGAGTTCCCAACTTGTAATTAGTAGTCAACCTGGTTTAGCTTGTAGAGTAGTCTAGTTAATCAAACCCCAATCTGATTTGCTAGATAATGAATTGAAGCTGAGTAATAGTACATCTAGAAACCCAAGAATTCGATATTTATTACTTGTGCCACTATACTACAGTCTCTTTCATTGGTTACACTTGGCCATTGTTAGGAGTTATGTTTTAGCGAGTCAGGGGCATACCACACTACCAAATTAGGCGATTAGGGCAACCAAATCCACTCCTTCGAGCTATGACCCGAAATAGTGTAAAGAAACCAATCACCCTCATTCATGGCTCTCTATAATGATTAATAATGACTCAAATTACCATAAGGACATGTTCTCTCTCTTAGGTGAATTTGCCCCAAAATTGAGAGAATTGATCAAGGACACTCAGCTTTCATGACAAATACTCAATCAATATATAATTAAACATGCCAGTCGTTATATAGAGTTCATAAACATAAATCTACAATATGCTAGACTAGGATTCACATCATCCAAGTGAAAAGAGAAACTACTTGTAACTAGAGAAAAAACAACAGCTAGAAAAGACGAAAATCCCATGGAAACTTGATTCTCCTTCTTCCTAGTTGCTTGGGTTGTTGCTTGGAAAGTATATATAACCTCCTCTTGGCTTGGGTAGTTCAATCCACCTTCAAATCTCCTTTGTTTGTAGCTTTCTCTCTAGGTTGTGGAAGAAGAAACCCAATCTTATACTAAAAGATTTTCTTCTAAAAAAAATGATTTCCTTCCCCATATATACTTGACAGTATGCACTTACACAATTCACGATTTTGATATAGACTTCATGTCCTCTACCCCTGATCCTTGCAATGCTCGCGAGACATCCGAAAGTCTTCGAAACCTTGCAATCTTCACACTTTGTCTGCACACTTCACGGTCTACTACCCATGAAGATCTCCTCTGCACCATGAACGCTACAACTTTCAGTACTTTGTCCCGTTTGATCCCTTTTTCTGACTTTCGATCATTTCTCTCATTTCACCTGCTAAGACCTTAAACATACTAAACCATTCCAAATCCAACAAAATAGCTCCAAGGACGATGCTTGTCACCTCAAACCACCATTTCTAAAGGATGGCCATCGTAGCCACTTGCTTTCGCATTGCCCTTGTTTTTTCTGCGGGACAAGTCAAGATTCATCTTTTGGCGCCACTCCTTCTTTTTAACTTCAGGTTTGCACCCACTTCTGAATCCGGCTTCACGTCACTCCAAACACGAGAATCACAAGTGAGATTTGTCTTGGAAGGCTTACCTCCACTAACAATAACACCATTCGATTCTATCCCATCCACATTCTCAAGTTTATCATTTGGATCAATCAAAAAACTGATACTCTCCTCACCATCTCTCAAAATCAATTTTTCCTCATTCACATCAATTAATGCATTGTCGATGGCTGAGAAAGGTCGTCCTAGTACGAGGGGCATGTCAGTATCCTCACAAATATCCAGGATAATAAGACCCACCAGATAGTAAAACTTGCCCACTCGAACTAGGACATCCTTCTCTATGCCTCTAGGACGAATCTCAGAACGGTCAACCAATGTAACACTCAACCTAGTGGATATCAGTTTACATAGGTCTAACTTCTTGTAAAGCTTGTATGGCATGACATTGATGCTTGCTCCTAAATCCACAAAAGGTTTCTCTATATGACATGTTCCAATGCAAATGGGGATAGTAAAGTTACCTGGATCTATTGCTTTTGAGGCAATTTGTTTTGGATAATGGCTTAGCACTCCTCGCTTAGAGTAGGGGTGGGCATCGGTTTGGTTTCAACCGAACCAAAACTGAATATACTGGATCCCCAAATCAGTTCATAGCCCAAACCAAATTCAAGCCGAAATATAATTCGCTTCGGATGATCCAAACCGAATTATATTTAGGTTTGGTTCGATTTTAAGCTCCAAACCGAACTTGTTATAATAACAACACCTCATTCCTACTTTCCCTTTTTCCATTTGGAAATTTCCGTAAGATCCATCTCTCCTCTCTCTCTCTCTCTCTCTCTCTCTCTCTCTCTCTCTCTTCACAGACAACAAAAGCAGCCGACACAAAGCTTTCCTAAGCGGCATTAGAGATCTCCGGCAGATAAGAAATCAGCGGCAGGCGTCAACGGCGGCGATGACGACGACTCCAGCGACGAATGTGAGAGGTTAGTGTGCTTTAGATCCAAGCATGCATGTCGTTTTTCGGTTCAATTTTCTCCATCAAGCTTCATTAGCTTCGCCCCTGTTTTTTATTCAGGAGGAGAAAAAAGTTTCAAGATCTGGTATTGAAAGACTGTCAGAAACACAAAGCATGATGCTCGCGTCGGCGATGGTGCTTCCGCCGCTAGATCTGATGTCGGTAAAACAATGTCCGGGCGACGACAGATGGAGCCGCAGTCGTACCCGCAGCCACCGGAGATTGAAGCGGTGAATCAAAGTAAGCGGCAGGATGGGATTGATGGGGAGGCAGATCGGCGGGGATGGAGTAAATTAGGGTTGGGTTGTGGAAGTTAGGTGGGTGGTGATGGTGAGTGTGTTGATAGATCAT
Source organism: Linum tenue (assembly GCA_946122785.1). Classification (NCBI taxonomy): domain Eukaryota; kingdom Viridiplantae; phylum Streptophyta; class Magnoliopsida; order Malpighiales; family Linaceae; genus Linum; species Linum tenue. The sequence continues at coordinate 35,220,729 of CAMGYJ010000003.1, forward strand.
ATAATTAGACGGGTTGGGCTTAGGGTTATAGGGGGGACTGGTCTGGGTCTGGGGAGAGTGGTGGGCTTTAGGTTGTGTGTCTATTGGGTTTTGGTTTGTCGGTTCGGGTTGGGTGGTGACTACCATGGGTTCTGAAATACCAAATTTTTCTTTTTGAATTCCGAACCGAATAGTGTTAATTCGGTTTTGGTTCGGTTTTAATTCAGTTTGGCTCGACTCGGTTTGGGTTTATCAAACCAGTTGCCCACCCCTAGCTCAGAGTGACTGAGGCAAGGTCTTTCTTCCTCATGAGAAGTCCCTTGAGAAACTTTGCATACCTCAGCATTTGCGCCATCGCTTCCAAGAAAGGAACCGAAACATTAAGCTTCTTGAGCACCTCCATAAGTTTCCCAAACTGAGTCTCCAAATGTTCCTTGTGAACTCTTATTGGGAAAAGAAGTGGAAGCTTATACTCAGCCACGAGAGGTGGCATCGGCGGTGCCTTCTTATCCTCTTCATCCTTTCCTTCCAAAGGAACTTGTTCCTAGACCTTTGGAGGGGCTTCTTCTTCCATAATTACTTCTTTCGTTGCAACATCTTAAGTTACCTTCCCGCTTCTTAGTGTAATAGCATGCACCCCCACTCTTGGATCTTTTGGGTTGGCAACGGTTTGTGAAGGTAGAACTCCTTGAGGTCTCTCGGTGAAGATCTCGACAAGGTCGCCGATTTGAGTCTCCAAGTTTTCAAGACTTTCTTGACGACTTCTTAAACCTGCCTCAACCGAAGTGAACTTGTTTGTTGCAACTTCCATGAACTTCTCAATCTTCTCAAACTTTTGAGAACTTGTACTCACAAAGATTGTGAGTAGGTCTTCAAGCTTGGAGACCCTATCGAGTTGTTGTTGTTGAAAACCTTGCACACCTTGTGGTTTGTATTTTTGTTGTTGAAAGTTTGAGGATCGAAATTGTGGCCTTTGAGTAAATGGAGGTCTTGATTGATAAACTCTGGTTGGCCCTTGGAAACCGGGTGGCTTCGGATTGGTTGGTGATGACCATACAAAGTTGGGATGATTGCGCCACCCCAGATTGTATCTATAGCTATAGAGGTTGTCGTAGGGATTTCCCCTAGCATTAGAAATAAAGTTCACTTATTCCAGAGTGCTCACCTCCCCAATGATTCTTCAACGTCATGGTTAGGACTCGAACACCAATCACAAACCATAATTGAGCTTTTCCCTTGCTTCCTATCATGCAAGATCACCTTGATCAACTCATCAATCTTTGCCACAAGTGGAGGAGTTTCTTCGATGGAGTGCACTCTCGTTTCTTGAATCTTCCTTCCACGCCTTTTCATCCCCGAATCATATCCCTTTGCATCCATTTCTTCAAACAATGTCGCCATTTGGGTGAATTATTGTTGAGCATATTCCCTTGGCATAGAGAATCAATAAGTGTAAGATCTTCGTGGAAGAGACCATTATAGAATTTCTTGATCCTAAATTGCTCTCCAAAACCATGGTGTGTACATTGGTGAAAGAAGTCGGAATAACACTCCCACACATCCCTTAAAGTCTCATCTTCCTCTTGAGAAAAATGGGTGATATTCTTTATATACTCTGCCATTTTGGAAGGCGGGCACTGCCGATTCATGAACTTGGTAAGCAAATCTCCCCATGATGTTACTGAGAGCGTAGGCCTATTGTTTACCAACTCTGTGCCTTGCCACTAAGTGATTAGGGAAAGAATCTCAACATAATGGTGTCTTGAGGCACCCCATTGATCTTCAAGACATCCGTCAACTCGTAAAATTGGTTGATGTGCTCCCTTGGGGATTCGTCTTCAAGTCCATTGAATTGAAATTTTTTATGAATCATGGTGATGAGGGCCATCTTGATTTCAAAGTTATTGGTTGCCACATGCAGGAGGAGAATGATGAACTGAATGTATGCCACCCGTGGAGACATGTAATAGCCCATCGTCCTGGTTTTATTACCTCCTTGTTCAGCTTCGTTCGCCATCACAAGGTTTTCAACTTCAACCTCTACTTCAAATTCAACTTCCTCATCGGGTTCAACTTGTGGTTGTCCTCGAACTGCGAGCCTTTCTCTTGTTTCCCTCAACTCCCTCTCTCGGGCTAGGACTCGGAGAGTGCGATTGATATTGTCCTCGAGAGGTGTTAAAGGTGTCGGGTTGCTCTGGTCATACACCTCCTGCACACACTTCACACAACACAACACAAGGAAAGACAAGCAAGATCCAAACTCCAAAATGAAAAATGAAATGCTAGATTAACAGTAAACTACTTTTTACGAATAATAGACCGTGTTTCCGGCAACGCGTCATAAAAACTTGACTCGGATACCACTACACTTAATCCCAACTATAGGCCAAATAACCTATGAACGAGTGTAGGATATGATAAGTCTTTAAATATCAACCTTGATCATTTTTCCAAAGTACAAGGGCATGTTTGATGTAAAAAATAGTAAATAGACATGATAAAACTATGTAATAGAGGGGCATATTATACCTATAACCCAAAATTCTAACATATTTATAGAATGCTTAAAAGTTGATATGTTTACGCTTCAATTTTACACTTACGCTTTTACCCATCCTTTCGCTTTTACATAAAATCTAGACTTCGACTCCGAACACATCAACTTTACCTTTACATGTATGCGATTTCACCTTCATGAATTCTATATCATTATTCTTCATGGAGTGTCATTTGCCTCCCTAATGGCAATAAAACAATGATTATTTGACCATTTAACACAGCCACAAATAAATAAATCGTAGCTTTTCCATAAACAATGGAGAAGCGCTCTGGATATTCAATATTTCACACAGAGAGCCTGGCGTTGGATCTTGCAAATTAGGACCCGAACATCAAAGCAAGCCATTTATTTAATCGACAACGTTTCCATTTGCACTTTCATTAACCTTTTCCTTCTTTAGCTGCAGCCTGCAAGTCCCGTTGAACGGAGCCACATCCCCGGCAGCCATTGTTCAACTCTGTATATAACTTTTGCCCAAGAACTCAAGTTCAACTTTTACTAACCCCTTGAAAGAAAAGGAATATAAAAAAAAAAATCCCATATTTTCCACATATTTCCCAATTTCCGCCACGACCCAGATTGCTTTCCCCCTTAATTTCACCTGCTACGCCTAGCTTAGCAAGTCTCGTTTTTTCTCCTCCATCTCCACGGATATCACCATAGCCGAGTGAAACTTTTGGTGGGGTAAATTAAGGGCAATTTTGCTCTTGTCACACGCTTTGAATCCTTCCCTCCCCCAGATTACGACAATTGGGAAAGGAATTATTCATTAAACAAACACTCCCCCCTGGCCCCTGTCAGTCGAATCACGCCAAGAATCAATCAGCCTGCCATTCTTTCAGAAAGCAATAAAGAAACAAAGTCGCTCACTCTCCCATTTCTGATTTGGAAGCGTCTCCTTCTTCCGGGTTCTCGCTTGCAAAGCAGCTGCCTAAAGAGGCGGGTAGAATTTCGTGACGGTATCAGGTTTTTCTTAATCGCACCCTTATTCCTGCATTGCTTCGATCTATCGTTGTCGGTGGTGGGTGTTCCTTGTCTGTTTATGCGGTCACATTTGTGGGGAGTAGGGAGTGAATTCAAGATCTAATGAAGGTCTGGGTCTTTTTATAACGTCTTGAGGGATTTGCGAACGTATTGGTAGATGAAAATGGATATGAATGGGGAAGGTCCATCGGGCGGGGGTTCCAGTTCGGATCAGTTACAGAAAGAGGGATCTGAAGTTACCCATGTCCAGAAAGTTCAGTTGGATGCATCTCAGCACGAGTTTCATCCGATGAATGCATTGGAGATCCTGAGAGAAACAGTAAGGATTCTCCGGTTCAATGCCGCATCGTTTATGCTCATTGCTACATTCCTCGTATGCCCAGTTTCCGCCCTACTGTTGTCCAATGTGTTGGTTGATCAATCCGCTGTAAAGAGACTTACCATTAGGTTGATGTTGGTTGCCAAGTCGAGTGGTCTTCCGTTGAAGCCTTTCATCAAACACTCGTGTCACCGTTTCGCTGAGATGGTTGTTTCATCAGCAATGTGCTTCCCTTTCTTTCTCACTTTCTCCTTATCATCCAAAGCTGCTGTGGTTTACTCGGTGGACTGCACTTACTCGAGGAAAGAAGTTGACGTCTCCAAGCTTTTGGCGATAATCTGCAAAATCTGGAAGAGGGTTGCTTTAACATATATTTGGTCATGCATGGTGATTTGTGGCTGTGTCACATTATTCGTTGTTCTTCTACTAGCTCTATGTAGTACGTTTTCAGTGCTTGGTCTGTGGGCAGAGTTGAATCTCTATGCTGCATTGTTGGTAGGGCTTGGTTTCTCGATTGTTTTCGCCAATGCAATCATTATCTGCAACATTGCTATTGTCATATCTGTGCTGGAGGATGTTTCAGGCCCACAGGCATTGCTTCGGTCAAGCATTTTGATCCGTGGCCAGACTCAAGTTGGGCTTCTGATATATCTCGGATCGACTATTGGTACAGCATTTGTGGAAGGCTTGTTTGAGCATAGAGTGAAGACGTTGAGTTATGGAGATGGGTCTTCCAGGATATGGGAAGGCCCCCTTTTGGTGATCATGTATTCATTTGTGGTGCTTGTTGACATGATGATGAGTGCAGTTTTCTACTACAGTTGTAAATCGTATAGACTGGAGGCTGCGGAGGAATGCCAGTCGATGCTAGAGACCATTAGTGTCTCCCCTGATTCGGTTGAAGTTCAGCAACATGGTGGAGCTTTCTCAAGTTAGCAAAAAGAGAAAACAACAACACTTTCTGAAGGTTAGGAGAGAACTTAGAATGTTCACATTCTGTGGAACTTCTGATTAAGCAGCTGATGGCTCACTGTTCTTCTGTTGACATGGAAGCCATTCAGTGACCGGCATGGCAGGAAGCTTTAAGAAATGAAGAAACTGTAAAACATGGATTAGTTATAAGATTGAGGATGTAGACCGAAGTTGCCCTTTAGAAGGTGAACTCCAATTCTTTTTTTTTTTTTTTTTTTGTCTCTTTAACTTTGCATATAATGTTGTATTGTTGTCTCACATGGTAGAGAGAATGCAGTCCGGAGAGGTAAATTGTTTGTTTTATACTCCATCACATACTTCATCAGAAGATGGTTGTTTCCAGTTTAGGTTGAGAGAAGATTATACAGCATATATGGGTGATTGAAACTGGAAATGCTTCATTCACTTACATCACTCATCTGTAATTCTTTGTTAAGTCTTTCCATCAATGAATCTCAATTGTTCTGAAAGGCCTGTCTCTTAGTCTTCATACTCTGTACTCCCCATACAGCTAGTTTGTCCAATGCCGATGTACTTGAGAAGCGTTTCAAGGTACTTCTTCTGTTTCTTATGATCTCAATTCTCACAGCATCCGATTTATGTTTCCAATAAAGATATGGCCCATATTACTTTCCTTCTCCCAGTTCCATTGAGCTGGATGGTAAATTACAATAGGTCAAGAGCCACAATAAGGATTCATACTGTTGTAGTCTGTGGAACATGAAGTTACATAACTCGTGCCTGAGTGTTTCGATACTTACTCGGTTACCGTGGAACATGAAGTTGCTTAACATCTACCCGAGTTTCTTCTGCAGTGCTTGGATTGAGAGTAGAATCTGCACAGTACCGTGGAATACCAGCTCCAGAGGCCACAAGATCATCTGTTACCTGCAACTCCAACTAGCTGTTTCATCCATAGATGACTGACTATATGTGATGTAGCAGTTAAAAAATAAATTTCAATGTGCGGGAAGATTTTGCATGATTCTGCTTGGTTAGGCAAGAGAGGGATCGCTTTGACGGCGATTTAATGAATGTTGGATGGGAAAGGATTCAGTTAGAACGTTGGATAGTTATGTACTACAGAAGGAAGTCATCCAAAATCTATTGGACAGCTAAACATCGCCATAATTTTATTATTATCGCCCTAACTTAAAACATAACAAATTCAACAGAACAAACAGAGTCCTAAAATTTCTAATTCTCCACCAACTACCTTCGAAAATTTATAATAATTTGATGCAAGCATTCTTTGGCTGGAAAATTATGGCCGCTTTAATCTATCTGGTAGCCAGAATCTATCCGCCATACCCTAGCGCAAAGAAATACCTTTGGTTGCCATTGTACCTGTGCTAATGTTGAGGTGGAACCGATGACCGGTACTAAGGAAGGTATCTGGGGCACAACGTTGAGGCGGGTACTCCTCAGATCTCGTACTGTGATGGAAGTGCGGGCGGCGACGCGTCTCCTATATGGGGAAAAAATCATATAAGGTTAAGGAAGGCTGGGAATATATAAGGGCGATGAATCGAGAGAAAGGAGAAAGAGGTATTTTTCATTTTTAAATTAGGGCAATTAGCAAAAATTAGGGCGACAATTAGTAACTCCCAAAATCTATGGGCTAAAAGGTAGATGAAAATTGAAAAAGGTCAAAAGAGAAAAAAATTGTCAAACTGTCTCTCGGGCTTCCATATAAAGTCTCCCACTTTTCAAAAGCGATTTCCAAAGCACATGCCCTTTCCGTCCCTTGGTTGGCTCAAGTGTTCCTTTTAGCTTCGAGAACCTGTGTTGCAGTAGTTAGGGTTCCACGTTGGAATAGAGGTGAGCAAATTTAAACGTCCATAGCCGATGCCTGCTCATTTAGGCATACAAACTTACTTCTTTCTGGATATTAGTTTCCATCGTTGAACAATCATAATGATAGTTTTATGGCAATTTGGAAGAATTTGGTGTAGCCAAGGTGTTCGACAAAATGCCTGAATTAAGCTTCCTTGTTCTCATTGTGAACAATATGCCGGAATTAATCATGAATGCCCGAACACAGAGAGTTGCTTTATTATTTAGTGAAATAATTATCCAGCTCGAACGAATTAGTGTATGACAGAACCAGGCTGCACACGGTGAGTCGCTTACCACTATCTTTGCACCAAGATGGACAAGCATCCGCAAGAAAGATTAAGAAATTTGAGGAATTCGTAGACAGCCGCTTTGATACAACCCTGGATTACCTCATGTCCAAGCTAGAGTTACTTGTCTAAGAAGCTAACCCGACTCATTTGAACAATATGAATTTTTGGCCAAGTATACTGACGAGTTTGGGTAGCCTACTTTGGGAGCTTGGTTCTTCCAATTGGGTTGGTGGAAATATGAGTTTAAGGTGTTGTTTTGAAGCTGGAGTTCCGCTCTACAAGTTGGGGTGGTTGGAAGCTCGAGGGGAAGCTCAGAAGACCATTTACAAGGGTCAACAAAATGCTTCCTCAACACTGAAAAACATGCATAATTTGTCTAAGTATAAAACTGAGTTCAGGGAGGCTACTTTGAAGCTCTATTTCCAGGAAGATGATTTGGAATCAAGGAAGGAGCTTCATACTACATGGAAGTATGTATGTTTTTCAACATAGGCAAGGCATTGGCTGAGGAAATGGAAACCTGGAAGGTTGTGAACAAGGGAGCCCAAAGATGCTATGGAACCTGTTTCGAGAGGCAGCTTACTTGAGCTAGAAGAAAGGGAAGTTTGGACGAGTTTGGATTCCTTTTCCAGTTTGGATTTTTACCTTAATTGTAGTATAGTCTAATTATGTTTCCTCGTTCGTTTTGTAGTTGAATTAGGTTTAAAGTTTGTCTATTTAAGGCCTAGAAACTCCAGTGTAATAGATAGACGTTGTTAATCAAAGAACCTTTATTCATTGAGTGTTTATGATCGTGAATTGTCCTTGTTACGTGGATTGATTTCCAGTGACGAGCGAGCTCATTATCGATTGAGTCACCACCTCAATCGTGGTCGAGTTGCGACTTTGTTTGGATCGAGCCTCTTCCCCAAATTGTGTGTTGAAGTTGCACCTTCCAAATCCTCATTTTACCCTGTTCTTCCTTGTTCTTTCATTTTTCATTCAACAAGCTTGAAGTATTGGGGAATTGCGAGCTTTGATTAGCAAGCTTCATGAGTTGGAGCTTATCACGCTTGAAACCTGATCTTGTTAGGGCTATCGGAGAACAGCCTTGTGTTTATTTGCCCCTTTTTCTGTTTGCTCTCTCCTCCTTGCTTCTTACTTGAAGCTTGTCAGTCCAAATGATCACCTCACAGGATGTTCTGGTCTTTTGCATTTTACAGGGATAAGGTCTTTGAACAACAAATGATTTTGTATCCTTTTTCCCACAAAATGTTTCATTCAATCTTCGATTTTTGGATACCTGCATACTTATTTTCATTGGAACAACTATTTTCTAGCTCGAATTTGCGGAGAAACATTGAGAATTTGGAGAAGAATAGTGTTACCAGTCTAAGGACACTGGTGAACCTTGGGTCTGAAGTTTACGTGCAAGCATATGTGTAAGTGCTTAATGACTCAAAATGCTCCTTTCTTTCTGCTAATGTACATTGTGTTTTCATGGGCTCTCTTTTCTTCCGAAGATCGACGTTTTTTGTCGGTATTTTTCTAATGAGTCCTAAGCTATGCCTCTAATAAGAATTACGCAGCTCGAATCAAATTGTGTATGGGTTGGTTTCGAAGGGAAAACAGAGGGTGTTCTGGTGAAGGGGATAAACCAAACTAGCAACATTAACACAAGGGAAAGAGGCTGGTTTTGGGTAGAATAACGCCACGAGATCGATGATGGAAAGTCGATCGCTAGGTCTGCAAGTCTGGGACGGAAATCCAAGACCAAACTCAAGCAATCTAGCTCAAGGGAACTCCTCGGAGTATATTTATTTCAATCGACTTAAACGTGAATTACAACTCAAAGTAAGAGCTATTTATAGCCAACTAAACCTATTACAATCCTAAGAGAACAAGGAAAGAAACAAACAAAAATCCTACTCAAACAAGGTGAAAAATCGACCCAAACTTCCTTTTCTTCAAGCACAAGTAAATTGCCTTCTTGCACAGGCAAGCTGCTGGAAATCAAGCTTCGTAGCATCTTCAAGCTCTTCGTTGAAAGCCTTCTAGGTAAGCTTTCCTTCAGTCAATGCCCTGTCTATGTAGAGTAACAAACTTAATGTCATGTGGTGTCAAGCCCCGAATTGTGATATCATCCCTGCTCCTCTGGTTGAGCTCCAAAGTAGGCAGCTGGAACACTTTTCCTGCCTTAGCCAAAGACAGACAATTTTCATATTGCAGGATAGGGTTTTGAGAAGCTTGAAATCCAATCCTCCTAGCTTACTTTCCACAATCCAAGTGCACCAAGATGTAGAGTAACACCTAAGCTTCAAAACAAGCGCTTGAACTTGCATTTTCATTAAACCAATTGGGAGAACCAAGCATCCAAAGTAAGGTTCCCGGAACTGTTCCAACATTTAGAAAATTTCCATCTTTGTTCTCGTTAACTTGAATCAATCTTTGAACGATTAATTGGAACTTGAACCTGTCCAAATTGTGATCATATCAGTTTCGCAGGACGGATACCCAATGCATGTTTATCGATGTGGGGTTGGGATTCCATGTGGAGTTTACCTGGTCAGAAGCTTTGAACTATATCACGCTAAGGGAGGAAAAGATCTCCAGGTTTGTGTTCTCTTTCGGAACTTGCTATAGTTCCTAATAGTAATGTTTATAAGGGTGCAATTAACTTCTATCTGTTCTTGACACAATCTGCATAATCTACAACCAAGATTTTTTCTTCATAAATGATGCTTACATGTTTGAATATCATGGTGCAGGCAAATAGAGGATTATACGCGCCAAATCGCATAAATTAAGACCAAGATAAAGCTGGTACGTATTTTTTTAACTTCTCCTCTATCATAGAGTGTAATATTTTGCAAGATATTGGTACCGCAATGCCAGATGGTCTAGTTTGTCTAGGACTTTGCTTAGCTTTTCCTTTGGTACTGTATTTATGAATAGAAGGTGAAAGGCCCTCCCTAACTGTGGTCATGTAGAAGAGGAGATTATTAGCCTAGTATGGACTAAAGTTAAGGGGAATCAACAAAGAAACTTTTGCAGATGAAAATGTGAAGTGAATCATTGTTTGAAAACCCGGGTCGCGTTACTTTGTGATTGATGCAAACTTTTCTGATGATACCTTTTGGTTCTTTTTTGGGAAACAGGTTTACAAAGGTATTCGAGAATTGTTGGAACTTCCGGCAGAGAAACCTCTGCCACAACACATCTTCTAACCTTGCATTTCCAAGTCTTCAGGACTTGGTATGCACTGCAAATAGCATGCTGTCTCCCCGTAAGAGATGACTAATGAACAAACTTCAACTTGAACTAACTAAACATTTCTCAGCTTTTTTCAGTTTTCTATAGAGGTTTGTTCCATTTTTTAGCTTAAATTAAAGTTGGGATAACAATTTTGACTAGATCCAAAATGTGTTCTAGTCTGTTACATGTTGATACTTTTCATGAATTGGCTTCAATCTAACATGACATAGTCCCAACAACATCTTATATGATTCGTATATTCAGCCTCATTGTCATTTCTAGTTAAAACTCGAAAGTATATGCAACAAGATGGGACCATTGAAGTTAGATCCTTCAAATTCTATGATCTCGATCAGAGGCCTAAACAAATGAACCTAGGAATGTACCATCACCCATGTAGAGATTTAGGGGGTGCAAAGGGCCTTGAGATAATGTGCGAAGCAATGTATTATCATGTGGAGTTGCAACTTGATTCCAAGATAGCAATCGCACTACTGCAGAACACCACACCGTCGCGGTTATAAAGCCACAACTAGGAATTTTAACTAAGGATCCGATTTTTATTTCTGAGAACGAATCTATAGAGCCAAAGAGAGAGCAAGTGAGAACGGTAAAATCCTAGTTGAATTCCAATTTGGATGAGTTGAGTTCTTATTTCTATGATCGTCGGTGGCGCAACAATGCTTGAGGTGATGTTGGATGCTCTTGGTCTTGAGTACTCATAGAGAGTTGATAGAACGGCCACTTGTCTTTGTCCTTCTTTTCTAGCCATTATTGGTGTTGAAGAAGTTGAAGATGCTTATTCTTCCTCAAAATCAAAGTGATCTTCGTCAATGTTGTATTCCTCTTCCAAGGGTTGGTCAAAATTAGTGGGGATTGAGGGCTCTTCTTCTTTTTGTTCTCCCCAGTTAGATGTTCATTCCTTCATCTTCAATATGGGTGAACTTGATGCTCCTCCTTCTTGACCTATCTCTTCCACGATATAAGGGGTTTTCTTTGTCTTCTAGTACTTAGTGGACTCATATGAAAACCTACAAAACAACAAAGACTTAATACGAAACATAAGATTGTTAGATGCTTTTATATATGATTATTAACCCCGACAACGGTGCCAAAAAAATTGATACAGAAACAAGTGATAAACCCTAGGAGACCCTAGGATCATATTCATTGAGATCTTCCTATGAATAATTACTCACACCAACCATCTATGATCAATCCTCCCGTGCTCATGTAGCATCAATGCGATATCCTTAAATAATAATCTCTTGACAATCTAGGCAATACTAAGCATAATGCATATAGTAACATAAAATAGAATCATTAGCATCAACAATAAAGAAGCATTCATACTATAGAAACATCAATGACTATCAGATAAGCATTGAAACTAAAAGTAATGATGATATAGAAGCATGCATATAGTAGCTATTAGTTTCAACACTTATTTGATGGTCATTGATGTTTGTATAGTATGAATGCTTCTTTATCATTGATGCTTATGATTCTATTGTATGATATTATATGCATTGTGCTTAGTATTAACTAGGTTTTCAAGAAATTACCATCTAGGGTCGACTGATGCTACACGAGTATGGATGGAATGATCAACCATCTATGCTTCGAGTAATATCAATGCTCGATTTACGAAATGCTATTGGATCAAATGACAAAGGCATTGTTGAGAAAAAGGTGGCTTTTCCCGGATGAAATGAAAACTGGATTCATGGAATAGGAGAAAGGTTTCCCATTCCTTAGCCTAAAAGATATGTGGCCATGAAATAGGGATTAAGTGGAACAGAATTGATTGGGTGTCAGAGTCATGGAAACACCTATTTCTTCCATATTTTGGACATGGAACAATATGTTACTGCTGAAACTTGGAAGAATGGAAATCTTAGATCAAAACACTTTGTATGGATGGTATGAACGGCCTAAAAAAGATTTCTTGAACAGTGAGCAACTAGAGCTATTACCCTCTACATAAAAAAAAATCAATTAATGAAAGCTGGAAATCCATTGGAAAATAAAAAGGACGTATGTCGGATGAAATGGTGGCCGAGCCTCTCTCCGAGACAGTGCCCATATTGTTACACCTTTCGTGCGGGTCGGAACTTACCCAACATGGAATTTCGCTACCTTAGGACCGTTATAGTTATGACCGCCGTTCACCGGGGCTTTGGTCGTCCTCTTCCCTGTCATTATGCCCCCAACTTCCTTGACCTTCCGACACTGGGCAGGCGTCAACCCCCATACATGGTCTTAGGACTTTGCGGAGACCTATGTTTTTGGTAAATAGTCGCCCGGGCCTGGTCACTGCAACCACCCATGGTTATATGCTTCAATAGGAATTACACATGATACAATAGAAACCTTTGGTAAACTGCCCGCCCGTAACCCAACAGATTAACAGATTAAGTACATTACATAGTCCGTTTTAGGGATTGGCGACTTACCCATTCATTGAGATCTGTGGCATTCCAGCCTTACTTCTCCTTTCAAGGCCCTTCTCCAACCCTTATTGCGCAACCTGAGATCGGACAGCTAATGCATTCCACTTATTTATTGAACATGGTTCTATGGTTGGTCTGCGACCCCTGGAGTAGATCCTAAAAAGATTCCACTTCCTCATGAATTTATCTTAAACCGGGATCTTTTGGCTCAACTGTATCCCAGTTTTGCTCGTATTTCATCTAGAAAATCTCCTAATTGTTCCAGAGCAACTAGAACGAGGATAATGTATTGGCAAGAATGTTAGAACATAAAGAAGCTATCATATCCCATTTAAGTTGGGCCAGCCTCTTTCTGGGATTCCATACTTTGGGACTTTATGTTCATAATGATGTCATGCTTGCTTTCGGGACTCCGGAAAAACAAATCTTGATTGAACCCATATTTGCCCAATGGATTCAATCTGCTCATGGTAAAACTTCATATGGGTTCGATGTACTTTTATCTTCAACGAATAGTGATAGTCTCTTGTACCTGAATCGGTGGCTCACTTTTTCTAAGAAATAGGGAAGAGGACCGAAACATGCCACTGAAAGACTCTACTAAGACAAAGATGGATTGTCAAGAATGTAGAGGAGGTAGGATGGGCAGTTGGTGAGATCTAGTATGGATCGTACATGGACGATAGTTGGAGTCAGCGGCTCTCCTAGGGTTCCCTCATCTGGGATCCCTGGGGAAGAGGATCAAGTTGCCCCTTGCGAACAGCTTGATGCACTATCTCCCTTCAACCCTTTAGCGAAATGCGGCAAAAGGAAGAAAAATCCATGGTTCGACCCCATCGTCTCCACCCCGTATGAACTACGAGATCACCCCAAGGACGCCTTCGGCATCCAGGGGTCGCGGACCGACCATAGAACCCTGTTCAATAAATAAGTGGAACGCATTAGCTGTCCGCTCTCAGGTTGGGCAGTAAGGGTCGGAGAAGGGCAATTACTCATTCTTAAAAGCAGTTTTCTCATTGATTTCGATGCTATAGACTATAGTTATGGTTCGTAGAAGCCCATAATTAAGTGTATGCTATCCAAACTTACTTGTTCTTCATTGTTAGGTAATGACATGAAACGAAACACATATTAGCTAGTTAAATATCTATCGCAAGAGGCACATGCATGGGTAGAGAGTGGTCTTAGAGGAAGGGATAGGGTATTACAATAGATGCACCATCGATGCATGATATGAATGATCCCTGGTTTACATTATCATCTTTGAAATTACAATCTAGTATAATAACGTATCTTTACTTCATGCATCTATAAATAACAAACCCTAAAAAGTTTATCATTCTTTTTTGTTTGTTTGTTTGTTCAATTCGTGTATGTGTTGATGGATGGTGTGAGTAGTTATGCATTAGAAGACCTCGAGGAATATGACCCTATGCACATTTAGGATTATCACTTGCATAAATTCCACATCAATATATAAATACAAACACAAGGTGATGAGATAATCTCACATTATTTATCTAAGCAATTGAATAACCATGAATTATATAAAATATGTTTCCATAAGACAATGGACGGAACAACAATGATCTTGGATTAAAGAGAAAGAAAATGTGAGGCAATAAGTGGTTTCATAATTCTGTGTTAGTTGATGAAGGGTAGAGATGTGTCAAACATAGAAATGATAATTTTAGACATTGTGGCAAAAAGAAAAAGTGATAGTCTAACGTCGAGTACTTTATACGAGAGTGCAACACCAAATTAGCACTAAATTGAGTGGCACCTTGATGATTACGAATATGGTTGGTGAAGTTTGAAAAGAAAGTTTTGAATCCAGAATGTCTCAGTGGAAGTGTGAGCAAGTGTGTGATACTCACCTTCAATACTTCAGCGAATCACAGTTTCTATTATTGAGACTTCCATGAGAATAGACTAACATCAATATAAAGAAGAATGTCGGTAGTAGATATGTATCATCAACATCCCTTGCCCATTTGAAATCATAGTAGGCAATAAGCTGCAACAAAGAGGAAGCTAGTGGGAGAAGAAGTGGTCCCTTTCATGTAGCGCATCACACCTTCAATTATTGGCAATGGTAGTGCTCGAGAGCATGCATTTGTTGACTGAGCTTGTTGATGGAATAAGCCACGCATGCCTTCTGTAGACCAAATATTGAAGGTCATCATTCACTGCCGAAAGATGGTAGAATCAATAGTAAGGGAGTATCTTTGAATACTAAAAAAGGTTAAAGTTTGCTTCCTATTTCTTTCACAAGTTTAGGTAATTTGTCTTTCAAATAATAAATTTAGTGGTTTTGTTGAGCGATTTTGACACATTACTTAAACCATTTTGTTTAAGGATGAAATTTAAAGACGACCATACATTGAAAAAAATTCAATCATCTTTTTCTCTTCTTCTCACAATCTCCCCAGCCCCATTTTGCTTATCCATTTCCTGTAAATTAGAAATCTCTAAAACTAGACATTAAATTATTTTGATGGGTGTTAGAGCTTATCCTTGAGGAAGCTCACTACTGAAAAAAATTAACTATTCGTTTGCTTTATGTATTTAAAAATTGAGGTTTTTGGTAAAAATTGAATTTTGGAAAATCGTAAATTTATGATGGAGATATTATGAATTTGAACAAGTCTATTGCTTGCTTGTTGGATTTTATTGTAGATTCTACTTGATTATATTTGTAGGTATGTTGCCTTGTTACCCTTATTTAATTATATTTCTACTACAATCCAATGCCACCTCTTTGCCTGCTACTTTGTGAACTAATTCAACTACATATATATGAATGTATCACAGTTTGACACTAATTAACAGCTAATTTAGTAATATACACAAAGAAAAATCTGACAGTTGAATCCAATGCCACCTCATTCTTTTTGCATTCTCCATTGCTTTCTCCTTCATCCTACACCTCATGTGTTGTTTCTCACCTTCTTCTAGAAGTGACAGAGAGAACATGCTAGACATGATATATCTCCTTTCCGACAATTCTCCTCCAACCTTATGTTTTGTAGAAGTTGTTGTAAGTATTCAATAAGGTTTTATCAATTAAGAAAAGTAAAAAGGATAGCAGGATAAAAGAGAAACATTGCTTTATCTGAGGCCAATGGACTCCTGGAATTATTTCCGAGGATTTGGGCAGACAAGCTTTGTTGATTTGGTTGCGTCTCGCTAACGTGCCACTAGAGTATGTGAATTTTCATTGATTAATTTGAATTGGTAGCTGGGTGGGTGGAGTCGATCAATCAACTAGATTGGGAGAAAGGCTGGGTCATGCTAAAGTACTAGTGGAATAGCAGGCTACAAATGAATTTCCTGACCATGTGATGTTGTGGCCAGATGAAGAGGATTCTTTAAAAATTGGTGTCCAGTATTGCCCCTTGCCGCCGGTTTATCTAGAATGTAAGTTGTTTTCATTGGAATGTGGATGTGTTGAGCAAGAAAGGAAATTTGGGTGTCTAAGAATGGATATGTAGTAGAAAGTCAGTCTCTAGTTGGTGAGAAGGGCAAGAAAGTTATGATTGTTTCAGATGATCCATTATTGGATGTTATGGTTGGTAAGAAAGTTAACGGGGTTAGTCTTATTGAAAATAGTAAGATTTGGGAAGAAGCTATATCAGTTGTGAAAACTCCTATATAAGGAGGCGAAGTCCTCCTAGCAAAAGACCTCTTTTCCCCTTGCTCCGTTTGACCACATAAAGTCTCTCTCTCTCTCTCTCTCTCTCTCTCTCTAAATTCTACTCTCTACTTAACATACTACATCCATATCTTGTACTAAGTTGGGCGTCCGAGTCTAGATTACGGGGGCCACCCAATCTCTCCGCAGGTTCTTCCACTCCCGAAGAGTTCAAACAAGGGAGTTCAAATCAGAGCCCATACTTATTATTAGCAATTGGGTCGCACGATCTAGGTCAAAACATTCTGGTATACTTTAGAAAACTTGTGGTAAGCTTTATGAGTTTTGTGGTGTGGTGAACTTCTCGTATGCTTGACTCGCTCAGAACTACACTGCAAATTAATCCCGACTAGAGCCCAAGTTTTAAAACTCTAGCCGGGTGCAGTATAGGCGATAGACCGTTATTTACACATGTTTTTACCCCTGTTCTTACACCGTTTGAGGTGTTGATTCTCGTGTTTTAGGCCGATTTCACGCTAGGTTGTGCTTGTTTGTGATATTTCAGGTCCTAGTACGTGAATGAAGGCTTAGGAGCGAGTTTGGGGTCGATTGGACGAAGATCGGACGCATGGTGAGGTTCTAAGGAAGCCACACGGGCAGTCCTGGGTATCACACGGCCGTGCAAAGTGCACTTGTGTCCGTGTGACTTTCGCCGAGAGCAAACACGGGCAGAGCAGGAAATCCACACGGCCGTGCGACCCTGACCGTGTGGGATGGCTGAAGATCGACCTAATTGATACGGCGCGTTTTGACTCACACGGGCAAATGGGTGAGCCACACGGCCGTGTGGCCTGCCCGTGTGAGTCGGGAAATTCTGGTTTTTCAGCCAATTTCGAGCAAAAAGTGGGAGAATCGGATTTTGAGAGCAAAAACAGAGCCCTAGAGAGAGAAAGTACGAAGAACACATCCTAGAAGCTATCTTGGAGCTGGGTTTCATCGAATCGAGCTTGGAGATCGTCATAGGAGTGGAAATCATCATCCCGGAGCAGATTTTCCTCATCATTATGAGTATGACTACTCCGATTACTGTTTTCTTCTCTCTCTCTATGGAGTAGAACCTTCCTCTCACTTGGGTATGAAGAACCCTAGTTCCTTGTGTTAGGGATTTGATTGTAATGACTTGGGATGATTTTACTGTTTGATTTTAATCGAATGATGCATGTTTATTGAATTGATTGAAGTCTGATCAGCTTTTCTCGATTTCTGCTGCAACCTGAGATAGATAGAATCTGATTAGGTTGTTAGAGCCTCTTCATTCGATAGTAGGAGATTGGTTATACGAGAGTTAGCCAGTTTACTGCTTTGTACTGGAATTCAATTCCAGTAGTGGAGTTCTGTGTTCATAGCATCAGCTTTCTATCCCGGTGAAGACTAGTAGTTGCCGGGTAGCTAGGCTGAGAGGGCTTGGTCAGCTTAAGAGATTCCAAGCTATTGTCGGATCTTCCGCAGTCTAATCAACAGTGAATCAACCCAGAGGAATTACAATTGAACCTAACTAAGGGGCTAGGGGGACTCATTCCCGAGTGACTCTTTCCTGCTTTTGAAAACCGAACCATTTCCTGCTTTCTTACTGCTTTTGCTTTAAACAACAATCAATCGAATTAGTTGGTTAGATAATAGACAATCACGGATTAAGCAGTAGATCTAGACCCCGGGTTGATAATAGAACTTGCCTGTTACTGCATTTCCGGACTGCGATTACACTTGGTCGCAGTTTGGTGTTGTGTTTTGGCGTGTCAAGTTTTTGGCGCCGTTGCCGGGGAACTTCTAGGTTATTGGGGAAACGTGAGAATTTGTTACTCTAGCTTTTTCTTTATTGCATTTTTCTCTTCCACCTGTGTGCCTTCACGGGTTGCTTCTGCTGATTGTGTGCAGGTAGTGCATGACCCATAGCCAGTCGGGAGATCTACTACCATTAGACCAGGAGCTTGAACGAACCTGCAGGAACTTCAAGCGGGCTCTAAAGGCGCGACTGGCTGCGGAGGAGGCGCTATCACAGCTGCAGATCGAAGAAGAAGAAGGAGAAGGAGAGATGGCTGATCCACAGAACCATGATGTGATCAACCCAGATGAGCAGACCATGGGATCCTACTGGACCGCTAGAGCTGCGGACATGAGGTCACCCATTCAACACCCTCAGGTCCCAGCCAACAATTTTGAGGTGAGCACCTCAGTAATCACCATGCTGCGCGGTTCAGTGGTGTTCCGTGGTAAGGAGGGAGAGTGCCCCCGATCACATCTCAGGCGATTCCACGAGCTCATCGATTGAATCAAGATCAATGGGGCACCAGCAGATGCCATCCAGCTGAGGTACTTCCCATTTACTCTGGAGGGGCAAGCCAAGGAGTGGCTAGACACTCGACCTCCGGGCTCCATCACCACGTTCGCCAACCTGGCGGACAAGTTCCTCACCCGCTACCATCCTCCATCCAAGACAGCTGACCTGCAGAAGCAAATTACACACTTTGCTCAGGATGAGGATGAGACCATCAGGGATGCTTGGGAGAGATACACCAGTCTCTTTCTCAAGTGTCCCAATCATGGTTTCAATGATGCTTTCAAGGTGGACACCTTCTATCACGCCCTCTTCCCGGAGGACAAGCATCTGATTGATTCGGTTTGTGGCGGGAACATGCTGACCAAAACCCCGCCACAGCTGAATCAACTCTTTGAGGAGATGGCAGAGAACGGGTACGATTGGGGCACTGCCAGGAGATCGAGACGAGCACCAGGACGGGGTGTGCATGCTGTGGGCACCCAGTCATCTGATTTGGTGCAGGTGGTATCGAAGCTGGTTTCAGCTATCGATCGTTCTGGTTTGATTGCAGGTACAGGAAAGCCGCAGGAGATGCACTGCTAGTGGTGTGAGAGCTCCCATCACACCGTGGAGGACTGTGAGGCGATGAGGGAATCGTCTACACCCCAGGAGCAGGTGGACTTCATAGGTAATGCCAGGCGCTTCGACCCCTACAGCAACACCTATAATGAGGGGTGGCGCCAGCATCCTAACTTTTCTTGGGCTGGGCCAAATCCCAGACCACCAGCTCCCCAGGGACCACCCGGTTTTCAGAGGCCTCCATACCAGCCCAAACAGGGGCAATTTCAGCAGCCACAGCAACCACTCTACCCGCCCAGACAGGGGCTAGTTCCACCTCAGTCACAGGTGCGACCATTTCAGCAGGCAGGGGCAGCACCTGCAGCCCCAGTACAGAGTGACCCGATGGAGGAACTGAGAGATCTGGTGGGTTCTCTGGCCACCTCCAGTGCAAATAAATTCAATAACATTGAGCAATTCATGGAGAAAGCTTCAGGCAAATTCTTGGAGCTAGAAGCTGGTCAGAGAAACACACAGGCTGTGTTGCGAGATATACAGACCCAGCTTGGGAGTGTTGCCCAGGCTGTCGCTCAGAGGACTCCAGGTACCTTGCCTGGTCAGACCATCCCTCACCCGCAGGACCCGAATGCCAACTGCAGTGCCATTACAACCAGGAGTGGCAAGGTGACTGCCGATCCACCTGTTCGGGCAGAGGAGAGAGAGACCCCTGCTTCAGCACTTCCAGCTAATCAGGAAGAAAGGGAGAAAGGAGGTTGAGGTGCCTGCTCCTAAACCGCAACCAGTGGTGAAGGAGTATGTACCACAGCTTCCCTTTCCTACTCGGTTGCACAAGGACCGACTGGAGACTGAGTTTGCCAAATTCATGGCAATGCTGAAGCAGGTAAACATTAGCATGCCCTTCGTGGAGGCATTATCGAAGATGCCCAAGTATGCCAAGTTCATGAAGGATCTCCTCACCAACAAGAGGAAGCTTGGGGAGTTGTCAACGGTGATGCTAAACGAGGAGTGTTCTGCCATCCTGCAGAACAAACTACCGGAGAAGCGAAAAGACCCAGGGAGTTTCACTATCCCTTGCATGATTGGTAGTTTGCATGTAGGGAAGTCCTTGGCTGATTTAGGCGCTAGCATTAATGTCATGCCATATACACTGTTTAAGAAGCTAGGCCTAGGTGAACCCAGTAATACTAGGATGAGCATCCAGCTTGCTGATAGATCCATTGTGCATCCTAGGGGTATAGCAGAGGACTTGATAGTCGCAGTAGGGCCATTTTCATATCCAGTTGATTTTGTGATTTTGGACATAAATGAGGATGTTGATGTGCCATTGATATTGGGTAGACTTTTTCTCGCCACCGCCAAGGCGCTTATTGATGTTAATGATGGCAAACTGATTTTGAGAGCTGGGGGTGAACAAATCACCTTCTCTGTTTCTGATAATATGAAACACCCCCAGATCCATGATGATTTAGATTACTGTGATGTTGTTGCTGATTTTGAGACCGCACTCGCCATCACGAGTGCGGGTACTGATGATTTCCTTGAGCGTTGTCTTTTGCTAGGGGAACAGGCATCACAGGATGTGCAGCTGGAGGAGCAGTTTGCGGAGTTGGACGAGGCTGCGATCGAGGGGCGAGAGATACCATTCAAGCAGATCCCCATCTCGCCCCGGATCGCTACATCATTGGAGGAGCCACCAGAGTTGGAGCTTAAACCCCTCCCATCTCACATGGAGTATGCATTTCTCCGGGAGGGGAATAAGCTCCCGGTTATTATTAGCTCGGATCTGACACCCGAGCAGAAGAGCAGGCTGGTGGCTCTGCTGCAGAAGTATGCCCGGGCCATGGCATGGAAGATCACCGACATCAGAGGCATTAGCCCATCCTTCTGCTCCCACAGAATTTTGATGGAGGATGAGGTTAAGCCAGTCAGGCAGCCACAGAGAAGATTGTCTCCTAACTTGGAGGCAGTGGTCCGGGCAGAGATTGTGAAGCTCATGGATGCAGGGAACATCTTTGCTATATCTGATAGCAAGTGGGTCAGCCCCACTCAGGTGGTCCCAAAGAAAGGCGGGATGACTGTGGTCCCGAATAAGAAGAAGGAGTTGATCCCGATGCGGACCGTGACCGGCTGGAGAGTCTGCATCGATTACCGGCGCCTGAACGACGCCACCAGGAAAGATCATTTCCTCTACCTTTCATTGATCAGATGCTGGAGAGGTTGGCTGGCCATGCGTTCTATTGCTTCCTGGATGGCATGTCTGGTTACTTCCAGATTCCTATTGCACCGGAGGATCAGGCGAAGACCACATTCACTTGCCCCTTCGGTACTTTTGCTTACTGGAGGATTCCATTTGGGCTGTGTAATGCACCGGCGACCTTCCAGAGATGCATGCTGGCGATCTTCGACCGACTGGTTGGAGAGATCATGGAAGTCTTCATGGATGATTTCTCGGTATATGGAGACTCCTTCACTCACTGTCTCCATAACCTGAAACTCGTTCTGAAGAGGTGCGAGGAGACTAATCTGGCACTCAGCTGGGAGAAGTGCCATTTCATGGTCCGCGAGGGTATTGTGCTCGGGCACAAGATCTCCAAGCAGGGAATTGAGGTGGATCGCGCGAAGATTGAGACAATCAGTTAGTTACCTCCTCCTATTTCTGTGAAGGGGATTCACAGCTTTCTGGGTCATGCAGGCTTTTACCGGCGCTTCATCAAAGATTTCTCGAAGATTGCCCTGCCTTTGACCAAGCTGCTGGAGAAGGATGCACCATTCCAGTTCACTTCCGAGTGCACAGCTGCATTTGAGACTCTGAAGGAAAAGCTTACCCATGCACCTATCATGGTGACTCCTGACTGGTCTCTTCCTTTTGAGCTGATGTGCAATGCGAGTGACTATGCAGTCGGAGCAGTTCTGGGTCAGAGACGCGAGAAGCACTTCCAGCCCATCTACTACTCGTCGAAGACCTTGAACGATGCACAGGAGAATTACACCACCACAGAGAAGGAGCTCCTCGCTGTGGTGTATGCGCTTGACAAGTTCCGACCCTATCTGGTGCTCTCCCATGTGGTGGTCTACACTGACCACTCGGCGATTTGCTACCTGATGAGCAAGGCTGATGCAAAGCCTAGGCTCATCTGATGGATCCTGCTGCTGCAGAAGTTTGATATCGAGATCCGGGACAAGAAGGGAGCCGAGAATGTTGCTGCAGATCATCTTTCACGGTTGGAAGCCCCTCCGGTGGACAACTTCGAGGAAGAGATCGACGACTCCTTCTCGGGTGAGCGATTGCTGGCAATGACCCTGGTGGACAGCGTGGCCCCTTGGTATTCTGACTTTGCCAATTATCTGGTGGGCAAGCAGTTACCCAAGGGGATGGCTACTCATGCAAAGCGCAAGTTCTTCTCCGATCTGAAGCACTACTTCTGGGAGGATCCTTACCTCTTCAGAATCGGAGCAAATGGCGTGATCCGGCGCTGTGTCATGGAGCATGAGATGGGAGACATCCTGTCTCAATGTCACGAGGGACCTACTGGAGGTCATCATGGAGGAAACCGCACGGCGCGGAAGGTGCTACAGTCGGGCTTCTATTGGCCCTCGCTCTTCAAGGATGTAGACACCTTCGCACGACAGTGCGACCGCTGCCAAAGGTCAGGTAACATTTCTGCCCGGGATGAGATGCCCCAACATATCTCTGTTATTTGTGAAATTTGTGATGTTTGGGGTATCGATTTCATGGGCCCATTCCCTCCATCTTTTGGCAATCTGTACATATTGGTTGCAGTGGACTACGTCTCGAGGTGGGCAGAAGCTCAAGCCATGCCCACCAATGATGCAAGACGGGTCTGCTCATTTCTGAAGCAGCTGTTCTCTCGGTTCGGGACACCTCGCGCCATCATTAGTGATAGAGGAACCCATTTTCAAGGGAAATTCACTAAACTCCTCTCTCGCTATGGCGTTAAGCATCAGGTGTCGGTGGCCTACCATCCCCAGTCAAATGGGCAGGCCGAGCTGACGAACCGGGATTTCAAACGGATAATTGAAAAGACGGTGGATCAGTCCCGCAAGGATTGGTCCACCAAGCTCGATGATGCTCTCTGGGCGTATATGACTGCCTATAAAAATCCGATCGGCACCTCTCCCTATAGGCTTGTCTATGGGAAGGCGTGCCATATGCCGGTAGAGCTAGAGCACAAGGACTTCTGGGCCATTAAGCTGCTAAACCTGGATTTGAGTGTTGCAGGTACAGAACGTAAGTTGCAGCTGCTGGAGTTGGAGGAGTGGCGTTACCACGCCTATGAGAACACCCTGCTCTACAAAGAGCGCACCAAGCGTCTCCACGACGCTAGGTTGAGGGGCCCAAAGGAGTTTCAGGTAGGTGATCGTGTTCTGCTCTTCAATGCACGCTTGAAACTCTTTCCGAGCAAGCTCCGTTCGAGGTGGTCAGGACCCTTCACGGTCACCCAAGTTTTCCCGCATGGTGCGATGGAGATCACCAATGCTCAAACCGAGCCATTCAAGGTGAATGGCACCTCCTAAAGTTGTACTTGGGAGGTGTTGTCGAGCGCGCAGAGCTGCTGATCAAGCTCGAGGACCCTTAGTTCCTCTACTGGCGTCCAGCTAAAAGACGGTAAAGAAGCGCTTGTGGGGAGGCAACCCCACCGAGGTTTGCATTTTCTTACTTTTTTTCCTTTGGTTTTTTGTGTTTTTTTTTAGTCTTGAGATGTTGATCTAGAGTCAAATGTCAGTTTTGAGTGAAAACAGGTTGAATTCGGGGCTCCAGCACCTCACACGGCCATGCCATAAACTTGCACGGCCGTGTGGATTTTATCCCCAGGCCGTGCGAGCTCTCGGCAATTTTCACACGGCCAAAAGTGAAAATTAGCACGGCCGTGTGGATTGGCCTGGCCTGGCCGTGTGGCCGACACGGGCAACAAAAATTCTCGCACGGTCGTGTGGATTTTATCCCATGGCCGTGCGAGCTCTCGGCAAATTCCACACGGCCAAATGTGCAATTCGCACGGCCGTGTGGAATTCCTCGGCTTGGCCGTGTCGGCCAACACGGGCAAAAGTGCACCTTGCAGGGCCGTGCGAGCCTGCCCGTGGGGCCTAGCCACGGCCTATATATTCGGCCAGCACGGCCGAGTGGTCAGAACTTTTCGCAACCCTCGCCGGAATCTTCTGAATCTGGCCGGAAAACTGCGAGAAACCACCCTATTTTGATTTTTCCGGCCATTTTTTGTCATTTTTCCACCAAACCAACAATAAACCCATCCTTCCCACACCAAACGCGGCCTATCCCTCCATTTTGAGGAGATTTGGCCGACGTTTTTGTCCCCGGAGGCGATTTCCGGCGAGGCTCCGACGAGCACTTCCGGGAATTTTTTCGGCTTTTCTTCGCGTCCATCGCCTACCCCTCATCATCCCCTACACCTCTACTTGAGTCTCCAGGTTTGATTTTGCCCTTAACTATGTTAATTTTGGAGAATTGGGTGTTAGGGTGTATGTTTAGAGAACTTCATTGAATCTTGTGATTTTTGTGCAATTGATTGAGGGGAATGCATGGAGTGTGTTTGAATTGTGTTGGGCAATGTCCCCCTTGATTGTTTGAGCCCTTGTGTGCAAGAATTTTGCCAATTTCATGCTTAACTTAATAGTGCACACAAGGTGTTCGATGAAATGCCTGTTTTTCATGCCATGTTGTGACCACCGGTTGGGGTCCTTAACGATATACTTTGAGGGTGTATTTGCTATGGATGTGAACCTTAAGTTGCCTACTTTCTCGTGAATGTGCACCCCCACTCACATTATGCTTGATTTATCGAGTTTTTGACCCCCGAACTATGGATGAAACCATGGTTAGGCTGTTTTCTGTTCTTAAGTGTGGGGGTGTGATTGACCTTTTCTTTGGCTCTTTTGGTTCCACTTCGGGTTGTTCTTTTGCAGGACAATGTCGAAACCTGACCTCAAGCACCCGTTCATCCGGGATTTGAAGAGGGGCCCCGACGAGGATCGCTTCAAGCAGGTCCTGACATGCCCGTTTGGGCAGCACCATTGCTGGTCCAAACGGGAGTTTCGGAGATTGAACTGCTACGAGCATCTCTCCGCCGCCGTCGCCAACTGCATGGCGTCGTCTGCTCTCCATCTGCGAGAAGGTCTACTACGAGCCCGTGCTAGAGTTCTACACGACCTTCAGGCACACACCCACGACCGATTGGAAAGACGGTACAACCATCAAATTCAGGCTAGGCGGTGCCCCCCGGTCCATGAGCTACCATGAGCTGGCAGAGGCTCTCGACCTCGACCTAGATGACGGTGGGGACTACATCACTGAGGTCAACGACCCGCCGGAGGTGGACTTCATGAGGCTGTACACCCGCCTGGCTCAGCCAGGCCAGAGACGTCCCTTCTCGGCTTGGAGGACGAAGGCCACTACCCTGCTGCTCGACAACCGCCTTCTCCACCACCTGCTGGCAAAGTCTTACACCCCAGCGTCAGATAGTGCCAGCGCCATCACCAAGAGGGCCATGTACTTCATCGCTTCGATCCGCCAGTACGACCATCCTCTCCACTTGGGTTCGGTGGTGGCCAGGACCTTCGAGAAGACTGCTTCGGAACTGAAGAGCCTCCACTGCGCCCCACTCATCACCCGCCTGGCCACCTACTTCGGGCTTTCATTGCAGGGGTGCACACAACAGGGGGACACCCTCGTCTTTGGCAGGAAGACGATCGGTAAAATGCACCTGCTGCGAGAGAGCCGCGGCATTCTATGCGTCGAGGGGTTTCCAGAACCTCAGATCCCCGCGGAGATCCAGCCAGAGGTCCAGCCAGAGGGCCAGGAGAAGGAGGCTGCTGATTATGTGGAGCCTGAGGAGGTGGATGCTGCTGCTGCCCCCCGCCCCACCACCTTCGAGTACGGCGGTGGCAGCTCTGCTTTCCCGGGCCAAGATTACTTCTCCTACAAGTTCGAGCAGCTGCGGATCCAGAACCAGCAGATCCTCGACCAGCAGATGCAGTTCCAGCAGCAGTACGCGGAACACCAGGCCGAGTACCAGAACAGGATGGCTGCTTATGATGAGCGCCTGGACATGCTCCAGACACAGCAGGGAGTGACTCTCGCACACATCGAGCGGGAGAAGCGCCGTTCACGGCGCATGTGGGAGGTCCAGCAGCACCTGCTCCAGCTGCTCCCGGGCGAGCAGCCCGTCTGGAGGACTTCCTAGGAGGACTCTCCACTTCCACATCCCCCAGCTGACGGTGATGATGGTGCTGATGGAGCTGCTGGTGATGACGCCTTCATGGCCGACATCAACTTGGATGATCTTGGCGACGAGTAGGCTGTACTCGTTGCCCATCTCAGTGTGTTTTGTTTTTCGTTTTCGACTTTTGTGTGTTTGCTCCATGTGTGAGGAGCTTGAACTTAGTGTCGGTTGTGTTTGTTTTTTCTTTCTCTTTTGTGGTTTGTTTATGTTGTAGCCGTCTGGGCTAACACTTATCCCTAACGCACAGTGTGCTAGTGTGTTCTTGGTGTTCGATTCGTGCAGAACTGTCCATCTTCCCGTCTGTTTCTCGCTGAATGGTCCACTTACAGTCCCCCAGTAGTGTTTCACTCCGGTAACATCGTTCCCCTTATCTCTCCCTCTACTCCATTGAGGGAAATGTCGTGCTTAAGTGTGGGGGGGTGCTTTGTATCGGTTGGAATATATATCTGTGTGCTTGGAGCCTAGTCCGCTGTCCGAATCGTACGATTTGGGGGCTCCAAGTACTGCTGTTTGATCATATTGGCACTGTGTTTTGATTGATGAATTGAATGGTTTTTGGATTGATGCATGACAGCTTGATTGTGACTAGGACAACCTATGATGAGGACTGAGACCTGCAGTAGAATGGTGTAGGGGTTTAGTTCTTTCAACTGTTTGCTTGCCAACTGTGACTTGGATTTATTACTTGTTCTTGACAGTCGTTTATGCATCTAGTTCAGGGTATCAGAATGTGAGATAGAGCATATAGGTAGCCATGTGAGATTTGAGCCTGCTCGTTTCTTTCTTGTGCGATAGATCCCTCTTCCATGATGTGTGGCATTCACGTTGTCACTAGCTAAGATGATGGGGGCATAGGATTAGCCCACGACCAAAATTGACTGTCCTGATGTGTCATATCCCCTAGTCAGCCCCTTTGAGCCGTGTGTTATTCTTTCTTTTGGTTTATAATGAAAAAAATCACCCTTGTTGCATCTTTTAGAAGGTTGCACAGAGTGATTTTTACATATTCTCTGTTGTTTCTGCTAAATTTGATGTGAGGGTTGGAGGTAGTGCTTAAAAGTTGGGCAGGTGTTTGAAATATGTGCAGAAGTAGTGGCTCTCTTAAGAAATGAAAAGAAAATGAAAGAAAACCAAAGAAAAAATTGAAAGCAAAAGAGAGCCACTACCAAAAATCTGAATAATGCCCAGTAAGTAGTGTTTCTGAGCAGTCTGGCTTGGAAATGCTGACTTTTGTACCTCCTTCGCTTTTGTGCTCTTGAGATATTGAGTAATGCAGAATAGCAGAAAGGAAATACCGGTTTGTTTGACTGTGATTGTGTGGGTTTGGAAATGTGGAACCTTGTGCTATGAATACTTCCACCACTTAAAAGGCCTTTTCCCCATGTCCAAGACCCTAGCCAGTCATTTGAACCTGTGTCTAAGACCTCCTGATTAGTTAGTGGTGACACCCCATATGTGAACTCTAGCATTTAGAAGCTGCCATCATGGTGAAGAGATGTTAGGGATTGAGAGAAATAGCATGCGCATTTTTCGCATCAAATTGTCCTGACCCCACTGGTCGAGAGTGAGTGATTCATTTTCATATTCTATATACTCTTATACCCCGGTGAGGACCTAGATTGCTTGGTCTCTATTCTGATGTCGTGAGTTGGATGCATGAGTTAACTGTTTTGAGTAAGTGGTTGAGTCAAGTCTAGGTTGGCTGGTGAACAGAAGGGAGACTCTTCCTTTACTCGATTTTGCTGCACTCGAATGTCCTTTGTGGTGGTTGTCCAGGTTGCTTTTGACGTTGTTCATGTGTTGATGCTTGAAAACCAGTACGATTCACGTGTTCTGTGCCTTTATGACTTGTCCCCAATGTTGGTTGATTGAAATATGTAAGCTTACCTGGTGTCTGACTTGGTTTGCTTGGGGACAAGCAAACGGTTAAGTGTGGGCGAGTTTGATAGACCGTTATTTACACATGTTTTTACCCCTGTTCTTACACCGTTTGAGGTGTTGATTCTCGTGTTTTAGGCCGATTTCACGCTAGGTTGTGCTTGTTTGTGATATTTCAGGTCCTAGTACGTGAGTGAAGGCTTGGGAGCGAGTTTGGGGTCGATTGGACGAAGATCGGACGCATGGCGAGGTTCTAAGGAAGCCACACGGGCAGTCCTGGGTATCACACGGCCGTGCAAAGTGCATTTGTGGCCGTGTGACTTTCGCCGAGAGCAAACACGGGCAGAGCAGGAAATCCACACGGCCGTGCGACCCTGGCCGTGTGGGATGGCTGAAGATCGACCTAATTGATCCGGCGCGTTTTGACTCACACGCGCGAATGGGTGAGCCACACGGCCGTGTGGCCTGCCCGTGTGAGTCGGGAAATTCTGGTTTTTCAGCCAATTTCGAGCAAAAAGTGGGAGAATCGGATTTTGAGAGCAAAAACAGAGCCCTAGAGAGAGAAAGTACGAAGAACACATCCTAGAAGCTATCTTGGAGCTGGGTTTCGTCGAATTGAGCTTGGAGATCGTCATAGGAGTGGAAATCATCATCCCGGAGCAGATTTTCCTCATCATTATGAGTATGACTACTCCGATTACTGTTTTCTTCTCTCTCTCTCTATGGAGTAGAACCTTCCTCTCACTTGGGTATGAAGAATCCCAGTTCCTTGTGTTAGGGATTTGATTGTAATGACTTGGGATGATTTTACTGTTTGATTTTAATCGAATGATGCATGTTTATTGTATTGATTGAAGTCTGATCAGCTTTTCTCGATTTCTGCTGCAACCTGAGATAGATAGAATCTGATTAGGTTGTTAGAGCCTCTTCATTCGATAGTAGGAGATTGGTTATACGAGAGTTAGACAGTTTACTGCTTTGTACTGGAATTCAATTCCAGTATTGGAGTTCTGTGTTCATAGCCTCAGCTTTCTATCCCAGTGAAGACTAGTCGTCTGCCGGGTAGCTAGACTGAGAGGGCTTGGTCAGCTTAAGAGATTCCAAGCTACTGTCGGATCTTCCGCAGTCTAATCAACAGTGAATCAACCCAGGGGAATTACAATTGAACCTAACTAAGGGGCTAGGGGGACTCATTCCCGAGTGACTCTTTCCTGCTTTTGAAAACAGAACCATTTCCTGCTTTCTTACTACTTTTGCTTTAAACAACAATCAATCGAATTAGTTGGTTAGATAATAGACAATCACGGAGTAAGCAGTAAATCTAGACCCCGGGTTGATAATAGAACTTGCCTGTTACTGCATTCCCGGACTGCGATTACACTTGGTCGCAGTTTGGTGTTGTGTTTTGGCGTGTCAATAGGGAAAGTATTTAAATTGTCAACCCGGGCCGGTGCATGTACCCGTAATTCAATCGCTTAAGTTGTTATCTAGCAAAACGGTTTTGGGTTTTAAAACTAAGAAAACTACAAACTAAACAAGCAAGGAAAGTAAATGGAGGAGAATTCTACTTGAGAGAGCTTCACCCGAGTATTGCTCCCCCTAGTCTCGTGCTAAGAAGCGACAAACAAAACTCTAGTGTGAAAGACGTGTTCATACACCGCTAGATGGATGCAACTAGCTAGGGACAAACTCCCTTAGTCGATCAATGAAGGGAAATCAACAAAATTACGCTAGGGAACTAGCTCTCTTAACCGTTAAGTCAAGGATTGTGATTCATAGCTAGAGAGTCTATCCCTCTTTATCGATCTACCGATGAGATTCCTAACTCTCTCTAGTTAGCTTATTGAGAGTCGTTGCAACAAGTTAGGAAGCTAACTCACCTAACCTTTCGGCTAAGGGTGACAATGATAGGCTAGGGAAACGCGTCCGTGAACTTAGTGCTGAGACCAAAACGCACAGCTTCACATCCACAATTCACGGTTTGTGCTTAGAGTTCACGGTCTTAGCGACCGTGAACTCACTCGACGTCAGTAACCTCTGGATTCGCCCTGGACGCTTCGCGGTTCACAGATTTTGGCTCCAGTTCACGGTCCTGTAAGACCGTGAACTCCAATGGAAACCTTGAACAGAGGCTGTTTCCTCCTCTTTGCTCCTTTTCTTCCAACTTTCGACTCCGGGGCTGGTTTCACCTATTAGATCCTGAAACACGCTAAAAGACAAGAAACCTAGCGTAAAACCACCCTTTTTGGAGCACAAATGTCACAAACGTCCAAGGAAAATGGGGATAAAATGCGTACAATTATGCCCGAATCAATGCTTTACGAGCTTTTCGGGTATGCTTTATGTTTTTTTTTGTGTGATATGCGTTGTCGTGTTTCTAGTGTGTAATATCTGATCTACTTTATGATACTTGTGGTTGTTGCCAGCTAAAGACGAGACGCGTAATAAATGAGCATCACCACATGCGTAATCCCCTATAATTTTTAAACATTACAAACGCGCCACTCTCATTGAAAATCAACATTAATTATGGTCAACGCTATGAGAAAAGTATGAAATGTTATATTGATTGAACAAATTGATGTTAGCAATTTATCACCAAATGTTGTCTATATGTATCATAGTAGTCTCAAAACGTATGTTTAGACGCTCGTGGTGGAGCTATCTTGAGTGAGATCAAGGTGTTGAGGCAATGTTTTCTCCAGTCTAGTGTCTATTTTGTTGATCGTGCTCGTAATAGGGTGGCCTATTTGGTGGTCAGAAAAGTCCTTTCATTGTTCTCTAGTTTGATAGGGTTCGATTTTCGTTCCTGGCTCTGGTTGGCCAGCTGACTCTAGTGTATCTTGATTATCTCGTTTAATACGAAGTATTTTTTGAAAAAAAAAGACTATGTTGCCTCAAGTATTTAAATTTTGTACAGCAAGTTCAGTGCTCATTCTGATACATATAGAAATTTCAGTGACCAAATTGGTCACTAACTAACATGTTAGGGAAGCAGAGCGAGCTCCTCCCACGCCTCTTTCTGTAATTTGGATTGGAAATTACTCTTCTGAAGAGATTCATCTCGGTTGGGCAAAGGTTTCTTAAACCCTAAAATACCTCTTGCCTCTTCCCCAGCTCGTTTGATTCAATCCCAAGATGACTCTGGAAATCGAAGCTCGAGAGTAAGTGCCATCTTTGTCGACAACTGGCATTCACTGGTTCGCGACTCGGTCGCATTCACAATTCCTTACGCTGTTGATTTAACTTCTTCCTCTCCAAATTCCAGTGTGATCAAGATTGTACTTCAATTCTGCAAAGAGAACTCGCTACACCAGACTTTCCAGACTCTGCAGACCGAGTGCCAAGTTTCGCTGAACACAGTGGACAGCATCGAGACTTTTGTCGCTGATATCAATGGCGGGAGGTGGGATGCCATATTGCCTCAGGTGGCTCAGTTAAAGCTTCCGAGGAATAAATTAGAGGACTTGTACGAGCAGGTAATCTTCTATGTTCCATTTTATTTGAATTTTACTTCTGCTAGGTGCTATTTGTTTGTCGACGATGCTATTTGGAATTTGACAGTGTTGGAATCAGCTGGACACTGGCAATAATTTTTAGTGGCCTTTATTGTGAAATTGAATCCAGATTTCCTTGCAGCAAGTGCCCCGGGAGAATACCTTTCTTGGTCGATTGGCATTTGACTATTTTTATATGAATTTGTATTTGATGCTTGCATCAATGCATCAAAGTTTGTTCCTTTTCATAGATGGTTTATGATCTGTTTAACCTCGCAGATTGTGTTAGAAATGATAGAGCTTCGAGAGTTGGACACTGCAAGGGCCATATTAAGGCAAACTCAGGTCATGGGAGTCATGAAACAGGAACAACCTGAAAGATATTTGCGACTTGAGCATCTCCTTGTCAGAACTTACTTTGATCCTAATGAGGTCAGAATGCATTTGTTCCAAGCTGTTCTCTTCCTTCCACTTCTTCCCACCCCTTTTAACTCGTACAACCTATATGGCGATTCCCTTCTATAATGGAGCCCTGACACTGGTTCCTTGTGTAATTTCTGGGTTTTAGCTCTCTGTGCATTTTGAACTCTGTGAACCAGGGTAGTCCTTTTGCTAAGACTTAGTACCTATTTGCAAGATGACAGGCTTACCAAGATTCAACAAAAGAGAAGCGCCGTGCACAAATTGCCCAAGGTATTTCTCATTTTCGTTCAACACAGATTTCAACATAATTGGGGGATGTTCTCAATTTTCTTGTTTTTGTGTAATATGATGAGTGGGACCTGGTCTTCAATGGTGAAGCTTATCTGTTTCCCTGCTTGTGTACGCAAAAACTTCAGTTTACTGTGTGGTCTAAGATAAAAGACCTATGGAATTTGTTGGAAGAAGAGTTCTTAAGACAAACATATATGATTCAGTATGTTTACTTGTTGATGTGTTGGAATTAGTTCCTTTTGGTGTCATGCGACCTACTCAAATTTTCGTTAGGGCTAGTAAATTATACAGTTGATCTCCTCCTAGTATTGTTTTTTCTTTGAAGCCTACTCAGTTACATGCCTTGGGTTTCTCCGTTGATTTTTTTACTCGTAATGCTTACAGTCCTGTTAATACCTTTTTCCTTTAGCGCTTGCTGCCGAAGTTAGTGTGGTTCCACCTTCAAGATTAATGGCTCTAATTGGGCAGGCACTAAAGTGGCAACAGCACCAAGGTATCTCTCTGCATATGGAAATCACATAATAAATGCCTTTGGAGAGTGGTAGTTCACTACACCGATACAATCTATGTGGTTCTACATATACTTGGTTGATGCATAATCATTTATTCTACCTTTTCCTCTGGTATGATACATGCTGATTCTGATGATGTGATAATTCGTATGGTTTGGGAAAAATTTGGAAATAGCTTTTTCTACTAGACATTGATTCATAAAATTCAGCAATTGCATGGACATAAGTTGTCATTTTGTCTGGGCGGTTAATTCTTTTGGAATGCTTTTACTTAATGTTTTCAGGGTTACTTCCACCTGGGACACAGTTTGACCTATTTCGAGGTACTGCTGCTATGAAGCAAGACGTAGACGACATCTATCCAACAACACTTTCACACACTATTAAGGTTGTTGTGCATGCCATTGATTTGTGCATTTGTCTTCATTCAGCTATATGGCTACTTATTTATCTTAGTATACAGTTTCTCTCCTGGGAAGAGACACTGTTACATGAACTGTATTCCTTAGTGTTGCATGCAATCCAGTTTTGTGATTATCCAAGCATAACTAAGAACACATAACCTGTTGTCTACGTTAGTCATGCTGAAAGATATTCCCCGGTTCTTAAATTTGTATTTTCCTTGTGTTAAAACAATGGTTGATTTGGACAGTATTCCGAATTATTTTTAGCAGTAACAGCCAACTTTGACAGGCTAGTGAAAAACCTTTGATATACTTTTGCTAAAGATCTTTTTGTAAAAGGTCAATTCTTCCTGGCAGTGAAAGTTTTGTCATATTTAGTGTTATTACTTCTCTCTGTTATTTACTACTTCATAATTCAAGTTTTCTTACATCTCTAGTCGTATGCTGCAGTTTGGAACAAAAAGTCATGCAGAATGTGCTCGGTTTTCACCTGATGGCCAGTTCCTTGTCTCATGCTCCGTTGATGGCTTTATCGAGGTAGGTTCTTTTGTTGTTCGAGCAACCATACTGAGGAGGATGAAGGATGCAAGACATTGACATTTTTTTTTCTTCTCCAAAACCTTTTCTCCTGGTTTCATAAGGTGTGGGACTATATGAGCGGAAAGCTCAAGAAGGATCTTCAATATCAGGCTGATGTGAGTTCCCTGGCCATTGTCCTTTGATTACAATTCTAAAATTATCTTTTGTAGAAGAAAAACGAGTCTCTTGTAGTCTTGTTTATCTAGTTCATGTTGATTGATTCATAAATTCCCTTAAAAGAAGCTCTGTTTCTTGTCAGTCTGGGTGACTGCGTATGAATTTTTGTGCTGACTCTTCTTCTCCCTTGTATATATATATGGATTGTTGTGTTTATCCTTCTTTTTGTTCTTTGTGAATCTTCTGTTTGTTCTGTGTATGTTCCTTGGATATCTTGTAGATTTATGTTTGGCTTGCTATGGCCTGAGTTATTTTTAACAGCAACAGCTGCATCAATATAGGCGGTGAAAATACCAAGTATAGAATATTCTGATGTGTTGCTGTATGTACTGTGCTCCCTAGGTACATTTTAGGACAAATTTAAAAAATTGCACAAGAATAATTACTTTGAACATCTTGCAGTTACTTATGAACATAATTTTTTTACAGGAAACCTTTATGATGCATGATGACCCTGTCCTCTGTGTTGATTTTAGCCGTGATTCTGAGATGCTTGCTTCTGGTTCACAAGATGGAAAGGTCAAAGTAAGTTTCAGGCATTTATGCTGGTTCTTGAATGATTATAAATTTCATGGGTTACTACTATTGAGTATTGAGAAAATATTCAGTTTATCTATTCCGTCAGTGTTATGTAAAATTTCTATGAGTCTTTGAATATGCTACTGCTTTCTGTGAGCACACACATACTTTTCATGACTTCTTTTTTAGTATGAATGTCTTGGGCTGAATTACTTGATGAGTGATGACAACCGTGTTCTTGATTAGCCAATCACAGTCTTCTACTTGTATAAATTTTGCTAAACTCGCAGGTTTGGCGTATAAGGACAGGCCAGTGCTTACGTCGCCTTGAACGTGCACACTCTCAGGGTGTCACGAGTTTGACATTTTCACGTGATGGTAGTCAGCTGCTGAGTACCTCCTTTGATAACACAGCCAGGTTCATGGAACTACGATAATATTCTTCATATAATGTAATTTATTACTCAACCAAATTTCCTTTCGTTGAGATTCTTATGGTTCTTTACATTGTGTTTAATGCAGGATTCATGGTCTAAAATCTGGGAAAATGTTAAAAGAGTTCCGCGGCCATTCTTCTTTTGTAAATCATGCCATCTTCACGAGTGATGGGACGCGTGTCATTACTGCTTCTAGTGATTGTACAGTCAAGGTATGTATTTGTGACATTTTTTCCGATTCTTATTTTTTGCTATTGTTTTGGCTGCATGACAAATTTTTACCTGTTTGTAGGTTTGGGATGTAAAGGGTGCAGAGTGTATACACACATTTAGGCCCCCACCACCATTGAGGGTATTGCTTACTGTTACAATATGCATTCTCAAGTCTTGTTCTTTAGCTTCTCCTCTTTCCCATCCTTGAATAACTGATATTTTCTGCTGGACTGTAGGGGGGTGATGCATCTGTCAACTCTGTCCATCTCTTCCCCAAAAACACTGATCACATTGTTGTATGTAACAAAACGTCATCAATATGTATAATGACACTACAAGGGCAGGTGACAACAAAGCTTTCTTCTTCAACCAGTAACCAAGAAGGAAATATGTTTTTGACTTGAAATGTTTCTTCCATGATAGGTTGTGAAGAGTCTCTCATCCGGTAAAAGAGAAGGTGGAGATTTTGTAGCGGCCTGTGTATCACCTAAAGGGGATTGGATCTACTGTGTTGGTGAGGATAGGTAATTGCTTGACCACCTCATGGTTCTGTAGCTCTTGCTGTGGTTTGAATCTAAAAAAAATGTCCCGGTAAGGAAAATGGGGTTTGCTTAATCTACGTCTCGTCACTTCTAACCACCTTGGTTTATACCTTAGACCTTGGTGGCTGGCACTGACAAACAACTAGCAGATATATGATTTCTTGGAGTTGTGGACTATGTCTGATTGTTGCTGTTCTTAATTGATGAAGTTGTGCCAATTTTGTTAATGCAGGAATATGTATTGCTTCAGCTACCAATCGGGTAAACTAGAGCATCTAATGAAGGTCAGTTTCCAATTCCTGGATATTAAACAAACTAGAGGTATAATTGGAAGAGCCAATCTAGAGGTGGCAAATACCAACCCAACCTGAGCCACTTAGCACCCTAACTCAACCCTATTTGGCCTAGATGCATTGGGCTAGTGGATTAAAGGGATGGGTTGATGTTTTGATCCCAAAATTAGTACCTTGATTTTTAGCCATAGGTTTTAGTGCCTAAACTTCAAAGTCTTCCAAAATAGTCCAGAAATTAAATCCAACTTTCATTGTGCCTATTCAATTATGATAAGGAATTGTACATTATGATACTCATCCTCGTGATATAAACATCCACCTCTGCCCTTGTACAGCTCAGTAGTCAGTACCCAACTTATAAATCCGACCGAAAAAACACTTGAACCCATTTTGACCCAACCCGTGAACTCATGAACACAACACACATTCCACCTCTAGTCAATTGTCTACTCATTTCCCACACATAATGGGTTTCTAATGGCCTTTTGTCCGAAAAGCTGGCTCTCTTAACTGTTTCCGTACGAATCTCTGTAAATTTTCTCAACTGTTTTGGGTGCATGCATTGTCTTTTGACTGGCTAGGTTCACGAGAAGGAAGTGATTGGTGTGACACACCACCCCCACAGGAATCTTATTGCTACTTACAGCGATGACTGCACCATGAAATTATGGAAGCCCTGATTACTTTCTGTGTCACTCCGATCATGGAGTTTCGCTGATGGAACTAATTAGTTTCTCTCTGGTGGATGGTGGCAAAGCAGAGACTAATTGCTCTCTCTCTCTGGCGGATGGTAACAAAGCAGAGACTAATTGCTCTTTCACATGAACAGTGTACGAAGGCTATTTGCTCTTTCTCCAACTGCTTGCTCTTTTCTGCTGCGAAGTGCCAATTTGAATCTTCTGTAGGTGCTAAAATGGGCTCTTGTGACTATAGGGAGAAGAAGCTGATTTCCATAGGGAGCTGAATCTTGTGTTGCTCTCATCTAATGTCTCATCTTTCTTATTATTTTGATCTGAGCTCTTGTACCATTATTTGCCTTTCTGACCAATCCAATTGTTGTAGCTAGCTTGACATGAAATTGTTGTTGGCATCATGTCCCTTAGAAGAGCCGTGAAGCTAGTTATGAAGGAG
This sequence comes from Linum tenue, assembly GCA_946122785.1. NCBI lineage: Eukaryota > Viridiplantae > Streptophyta > Magnoliopsida > Malpighiales > Linaceae > Linum > Linum tenue. The sequence continues at coordinate 35,258,044 of CAMGYJ010000003.1, forward strand.
TACTGGCCGTGCTGTAGGATCCGCAGATACTCTATGTTATTTATATTTGCAACATCATCAGTTACTAAGATTTATGGGTAAGGGTTAGGAGGTGTTTGTTTGATGGATTTGAAAAATGGAGGTTTTGGAAAATTCAAGATTTATGATGGTTTGGAATCCAAATCTAGAACAGCTACTCTATTGTATCCAAATATAAACAAAATCCAACTTTCGTCTGGGAATCAATTTTCAAAAAAATTACACATCCACAAAATCTTAAAATAACTCATCTTCCATTCCATAAAAATTTTAGAGTGCAGTGACTTTTGGTAAATTTCGAGTTAACCATATTTGGGGTTTCCTATCTACTATTTGAGTGAATAAGCTGACCAGTTATCATTTATCAATAATATTAGGGATAATATAATTAGGAAACCCGAACTATTAAGAATGTGTCATTTGTGTACTAAAGTATCCAATATGACATTTGTGTCATAAACTATTTTTCCGTTAGAGTTGACTGTCGCTGACCGTTAGTATTTAACAAATGACACATTCTTAATAGTTCGGGTTAGGACATAAATGACAAACTATAATACGTTGGGACATAAATGACACAAAACTATAATAGGTTGGGACACAAATGTCATATTAGATACTATAGGACACAAATGGCACATTCTTAATAGTTCTGGTTTCCTAGTGGTATCAGCCATAATATTATGCCCACTTCCTATGTTAGCCTGTAGAGGTGGACTGCTAGAATGAAATGGTAGGTGGGGTTACCGATAGGGGTGAACAAAACAACCTGCAAATCGATTCACCAGTCCAACCGATCCAACACATATTTATTTATCGTTAAAAATAAAGTTTAAGTTTATGTGAGAGTTTTTTTTTACAACTCGCCTCTGTTGGGTTGGATGCAGATTTTGGGTAAAGTAACCCGTAGAACCTAACTCAACTCGTGTTGAACTATTGTCATAAGTGTTCGTACCAAAACATATTTGTGAGAAAATTAAGCTATCTTGACATATTTTTCTATTGTGGTTCCCCTGGCCTATTACATTTTTCAACTTAATATTAATATTTAGACGTAGATTTAATATAACTATGATTCATGTAATCTTTTTTCTTTTGTACAATTTTAGAAGAACAATATATTATGAATGTGTTAGCTTATAACCACTTTAGCTTATTTCGACAAATATTTATGAAAAAAACTAGACATATGTTGAAGTAAATTACATTTCATAAAATAAAATTCGAACAACATTTATGTATATTGTTACTTTTCTCCTCGATTTATTTGTTAAAATTTTAATTAGTTATATAATATTTCTGTAGTATAGAATAGTTGCCTTTATTGTGTCGGATTGGGTTAATTTCCAATGCGACAACCAAATTATCGTTTAGATTCATATTTTGTGGATTTTTTTTTTTTTTTTTTTTGGAATGTGAAACTGCTAGGGGTTTCTGGCAAGCTCCGATGGGCAGTCAAGGAACGATGGGAGGAGAGAAAGGTGATCACATTTAGAGAATTCTAAGGAAGATATGAAGACTAGGATGGGGAGTTTGAAGAAGAATGTAATCAAGAAGTTGAGCAATTCCAGGCATTCGCTAAAGAAGAAAAGCAAGAAAAATGGGCTTAACCACGGGGAGGAAAGAGACACTTGCTACTCTGCCACAAGTATTTTGGACGGATGACTCACTCTAACTACAACATCCCAATCGACAGCGAAGTATAACTGTCGATCGGGTGTAGCATAGGGCAAGCAAGCAATAAAGATTTATCGTACCACGGGGATCTAGGCTTACTCTACTTCAGGTTTAGAGTTTGTTATCTAGCCAACCTAAGATAGTGATTGATATAATTAAACTAACTAACCTAGACAACCCACTAACCTAGATATTTACAAGGTTGGGAGTTCTCTTGGGTTGAATCGTCCTAGGTCCGTACTTTGGATCGATATTGGGTATCCTCCTAGCTCGATCGACTCAAATACACTATCGTTTGGAGATGGACTCCCTCGGGAATGACCCAGAATGGCGAATCGACGGATGGGTAGTGCTCTATTCAACCTAGGGTTTCGTAGAATGCTAGGAGATCGGTCGAATCAACTTCCTCGGGGACTACCTGGACAATATACGATAGGAGTGACCCGAAGACGCCAAAAGGGGATCTAAGGGGATTATCTCCCTCCTAGGTCAAAAGCTCAATCATGAAAATGGAAACCCAACTCATGCCATTCATGAAAACATACATCAATTAAGTAAAATCATCAATCAATCATGGAGTTCATCACATACATCAACATTAAACCCAAAGCTAGACCTAGGGTTCTTAAACCCAAGAGAAGAGGGTGAGTTTCTAGAGAAAGAGATGAGAGTTTACAAAGAAACCTCTAGATCTTCATCTTCTTCTTCTAGGGTTGATTCCTAGCTTCCAAGCTTGATCAATGCCTTCAATTAAACTCCAAAATCACTATCTCTCTCTCTCTCTCTCTCTCTCTCTCTCTCTCTCTCTCTCTCACACACACACACTAGAACTCCCATTTGGTGTTTTGGGTTGTAACCCTAGAGAAAGAAAGTGTTCCTTCTCCAAAAACCAGCTCCCCCTTCTTCTTCCTTCTAATGCTGTTTTTATACCCAGGTCGAGCCCAGTTCACGGCCTCTGTTCACGGCCGTGAACACCTTAGCGCGTCCATGAACTCAGTGTCGTCTCCAAAATGCACTGCTTCACTCTCCAGGGTTCACGGTTTGCACTCAAAGTTCACGGTCTTAGAGACCGTGAACTACCTGGTCGTCAGTAACCTCTGGAACCTTGCTGGACACCTCGTTGTTCACGATTTGTGGTTCCATTTTACGGTCTTGGGAGACCGTGAACTCCAATGCCAGCCGTGAACTGCGGCTGCTTCCTGAACGCCCGCGCTTCACTGTTACGGGGCAATTGTCACGGTTGGACTTTTTTTCGTTTGTTTTTGCACTTTTTGACCTCCAATTATCCCAAAACTCATCCTCGACCCTTCCACACGTGCTAGAGCCTGAAATGTATCAAAACAAGCACAACCTAGCGTGAAATATGTCGAGGAACGATGAAATGTAAAGTCAAACTATCAATAAATGAGGGGCAAAATGTGTACAATTGGACTCGAATCAACGGACCACCCTCTTTCCGTCACAATAGAAACTCAGAGGAGAATGTCAAGGATGTTGAAGGAAGAGGATAAAATACATTGGGTACCACTAAAGTATGAGAGTTGGATGACATATACCACTAAAGTTCAATTAACCGTCTTGTACCACTTAAGTTAAATATTAGTATATCCACTCAAAATTTTGTTAAGTTGACTAACGATAGAAATAAAAAGTTATTTTTGACGGAGAGATGTTTAATCAATAAAAATTTTAAACCGACCTTATTAACACCAAATCCTAACAAATGAAACAACAACCCGCCCAAACCCAACCCATCTCTCTGGCTATTTCGTTGTTCCTTTGTCTGCTACTTCATTGTCTCTAAATAAAATAAAAAAACAATGGCATTCCAAATCAAAGATATACGACAAATCTCAGGTAGAAGCCAAATGCGGTTGCACTTTGGATAACCAGGAGATTATTGTCCTTGCTAGCACATCATTCACAAAAGAAGTGGTCAACTGTCAGTGTTGTCGATCCGTGCATCAATCAGGCGCCAACGCCACATTTAGCAAGCTAATTGAAGCTCTCGGACCGTTGACACCATTTCTGTCTCACGCTCCAACAACGCAGGTTAACCCCTCGTTGATATATCTGAGGGAACTAGGAAAAGGGATCACCATCTTTTTACCAAATCTCATGTAGAAGGAACACCATACTTGCGTTCATCGGAGAGGAGAAAGGGACAAATGAGATTGGATTAGTGAAGCGAGAAATAGGTTTGATTTGGGTCGACTGTAATATGATTATTAATAAGGTAGGTTTCAAATTTTATTGAATCAAAAGCTCTTAGTCTATGTGGTAACGGTAATGTGGCAAAAAAAAATTGTTTTTGTTTTTTCGAATAACTGGCATGTATTCAAAAATCACTCAACTTTAGGGTCATTCTACAGTCATTCTAGAGTCATTCTACATTTCTAACCAAAGTTGTAGAAAGTACTCCCAAGAAGGATTGCATTGAGATAGGACAATTTGTACCTAATTTATCTACGCATCAACTATTCCATGACAAGTGGCACATTACAAAAAGACTAAAGTGCAGATAGAGGTTTGGCAACTTGTCTGCTTAGTTCTTGCAGACTAGCTCTATGTTGTACAATACAATAGGGGGAATCACGGAGACCAACGACGCGCTTCAACCCTAGCCCGATTCAGTCGACATACTCTTTCATCCTTGTCGAGACTGTTCGCTTCCGATTCCGGCGCCTTGGTCGAGGTCCCCGGCGAGGCCGCAATTGTCACACAAATCCCCTAACACAACGTCGTAGAAGGGTAAGCTACCGGCTTAGCCTTGCTCCGTGATTATGATTGATTTTTCCAAATTAGTATGTAGAATGCACGATTGAACGAATTGCATTTCTCACATTGGCTCCATCTCGAGCGGTATTCCTTCCGCCATTTATGTTGACTGCAATTGGTTTCTTGAGCAGAGCCCCGGAGCTTCCCCCATTTTGTGTTCTTACCATCTTTTCTTGTAAATTTTCGCAAGTCCCTTTCACCGCCAATCATCAAGTGTCTTTGATCGCTCACTGGAGGCTCGCCGGATTCCATCCTCTGTCCCGGTAACCGCCAACTCCTGCAAAACTCATTTAATACAATAATTATTGGGTTTAGTAACCTTTTTTTTTCTCAAATCGGTTACAAAGCTTTATGCTCATTTAATACAATAATTATTGGATTTGGTAACCACTTTTTCTCAAGTCGGTTACAAGGCTTTATGGCCAGGAACGGCTAGCGCCGGAAAGCCTTAATTGTGCTTTTAAATCATCTCCTTAATGACGAGCTAGAGTGTTTTAAAACTCTAATAAAGAGAGCCTTTCAAGGTTGCTGCTTTCGCCAGCATAATGGGGCGTATTCAAAGGGCTTCCACAAATAAATATGCTCTCAATGCCCTAATTAATGCAATCATCCAACAATTTGATACTAGAACAGATTGGCCATCAATGGATTGCTCGAAATTCCCATTTGGAAAAAGACTTGGAATATCCAAGTCCCGCCTAAGCTCAAATTTTTCATATGGCAATGCCTCAAAGTCATACTTCCCATAGTAGTTTCCCTTCAAACTCGTGGAGTCAACTGTCTCAACCGATGCCCTATCTGCTGGAGACATCGAGAAAGCATTGAACATTTATTCTTCAGATGCCCCCTAGCCACCAGATTGTGGACTTTAGTGGGATTGAGCAACTTTATTGAGACCTCCCAGACTGTTAACTTTAGTCTATGGTGGCGACATGTCATGGTCTCCGAGACCTCCCCATTCCACATTCTCCAATGTGTCTGTTTACTTTGGAGAATCTGGAAGTCTAGAAATAAAGTGACCTCCGAATTTATCCAACCTCTGTCCGTTCCCTAGCCAGACATTTCTACAACCAGGTCCTCGAATTTTCCAATCTTCTCCTTCCTCCTCCGCCCCGCAGCTCTCTTATCCCAAATCATCCTGCCACCACTTGGGTCCTTCCACCAGAAGACTTTTTGAAGATCAACGTCGACGCAGCTGTTTGTGCCACCAGTTGTTTGTTGGGCTTGTTATTCGTGGGTCAGACGGGCATGTGGTGCTGGCGCTCCGACTGCAGCATCAAGGAATAATCGATCCTTATCTGGCAGAGCTTCTAGCTTCTGGAGACGCTATCTCCATCGTAGCCTCAAGATCCTTGACCCACGTGATAGTCGAAGGTGATTCCGAAGTGGTGGTCAACCAAATCCGTCAAGGCGTCATTGAAGACTCGATTGGAGGTCTGGTGCTACGAGAGTGTCTTCAGATCATTAGCTCTTTGTCTGTTTGTATAGAGTTTAGGGCGGTACCTAGATCCACCAACAGTGCTGCCCATAGAGTGGCGCGTAAAGCACTGCTTTTGTCTCATGTAGAGCTAGAATCTTTTGATTTTTTTGGGTGGCTTCTTTAGATTCTGTTAGGTTTCCTGGATAGAATTTTAAGTTTGACTATTTTCTTCCATTGATATCACTCAGAAATAAAATAAAAAAACTTTAGGGGTTACAGAGCCATCAACTAAAAGTTGAGGTATTAGAAAAATTAGGGTACGTGATAGCCAAATTTTCTGTCTCCTCTGATCGACATCACACTCTTGTTATATTGTGAGCACTTTTATATCCTTTGCGGCTCCAAAATCTCCACCTCACATTTTCTTCTGCCTTCGCCAGATCCCAATTTCATTGAATCCCAGCCACCTCCCAATTTGTTGCCTCACTCTTATCGAATTTCTGAACTACTGATTGGCAATCAACTTCCATCAAAAGCGATAGAAAATGGTGTGCTTTTGGTAGCTTCAAACCCTAGAGTAAGGATAAAGCTTCCACCATCTCAACCAACCATTTCGTACTCATCCGGTGAACTGCAGCCATATAGGAATTTCCTTTAACCATCCCGATGACAAGGCCAAACCCAGTCCCTCCTTCGCCCAAGATTGCAACATCGGTGTTCATCTTGAAAGATCCCGGTGATGGTGGTTCCCAAGAGAACTGGGTTTTGATAGTAGTGTCATTATCCCCTTTGGTTTGTTGTTGTTGGTACTCTTCCAGGTAATTTTGTGCCCTCACCACTATTTTCCATGCCTCTAGTGTCAGATTGTTGAACAAGTGGTTATTTCTCTCTTTTCACAAAACCATAGGGTGATTAGGACTATAGCCAGTTCTTCTTTGTTCGTTCATTCACTTAGGTTGCATAGCCACTCTTCACAGTTCTAACCCTCCTCTATCACGAAATACTTCGCCAGATTGCTAGATCTCTAAACCCTTTCTGGCCATTCACACTCACGAGTGATGTGTTCTTGAGTCTCAACCAAACCAAAGAACGGGCATTCGTCCATATGCTTCCGAAATTCGTCAGCTTAGATTAGCCCCTATAGGTAAAATGTTGCTCCCCCACCGCCATACGAAGATCCTAACTTTAGGAGGCAGCTGAAGCATCCATAGATGTTTCCAATCTATAGGCACACATTTTTCTTCCTGATTGAGTGCTTGCTTCTTCCTCCATTCCTTATAACCCGATCGAACTGAGTATCTCCCTAATTTATCCCTTCCCCAGATTCTTATATCCGGTCTCTATTGAAAATGTAGTGGGATTTATTTGATTCGGTCCCGATCATTTGGTTTGAAATTGGCTTGCAATAGATTGCTTTTCCTTGATCTGGTGTCCCTATCAATCCTCTAGATGGCTTAATGATCTCAGTTTGATGTCCATTTATCAAAGTTGAGTAGCTGACAGTAGATACACATTGCATTATCATTTGAACCCGATCTTTGTGAACACCAAGCTTTAACATGATTCCCTCTAAAAAATTTCATTCAACCCTGTCATATGCTTTTGTTATATAAAGTTTGGCAGCAACATAGCCCTTCTTCCCCTGTTTTCTATTTTTCATAACATGAAAGCATTCAAAGCCCACCATGATATTATATGTGATGTTTCTCCCAAGCACAAAAGCGCTTTGTGTCTCAGTAATCACCATATCCAGAATTCTCTTAAGCCTATTGGAAAGTACTTTAGGGGTCATTTGTAAGTTGCGATTGTTTTGGGGAGATCGTTACTATACATGTATTATTTAGAATGTATTGTTTTTTTAATTTTTTAGCAGAAACAATACATGGATTATTTATGTGATGTGACAGAAACTATCACTCAAAATGAGTGATTGTTATATCTCAGCTTTTAGCTAGGATTGTTGAGATTGTTGAGTTTAGATTGTTTTGTCTCAGCTTTTAGTTGATGTGACATACACAATCACACATACCAAACATTGTATTTTACAATACATCAAATTTGACAATACATGTATAATATTATGCATGTATTCACAACAATACATCTATTTAACAATCGCAACTTCCAAATGACCCCTTAGATAGAATTCTGTATAGTCCCTTGCAAAGGGCAATAGGTCAAAACTCTTTTGGGGTGCTTGGCTTCCTCATCTTAGGTATCAAGGCCAGAAAAGTATGATTCAAAGTAGGAGGAATCTTGCCTGTGAACAAGATTCTTTGTAGTTTTAGGCAAACAGATTCCCTTACCACTGCGCTATTCGTTTGGAAAAATAGGACAGGCATTCCATCCGAGCTCGCAGATTTGGGTGAAGCATCCCATCACCACTTCTTAAGTCTTGAAATATGTGCCATCTTCTCCTATTAGTGTCTTTATCGTATTCCTTCTTTGTGTATTAAAAGACTTGTGGTGGAAGAAACATATGCTTTTGTCACCTTCTCTTAGCCAATCAGTTCGTGCCCTTTGTTTCCACTTCAATTCCTCTTGATTCAAGACTTCATTTAGCTCCTGTTCCAGAGCTCGACTTTGGAGAAGCACAACTTTATTCTTTCTTTGATTTTCATTTTTCGCAAAAGCCCTCTTAATATTCTTCTTTCTAATTTAAGGTTACCAAAGGTTTTCTTGCTCCATTCTAATAGAATCTTCTCATAGCCTTTTATTCGATCTTCTAAGGGTTTCTCTAGATCTTTCATCCATTATGCTTCTATGAGAGATGAATAATCCTCATGATTATGCCAGAAGGATTAAAATTTAAAGTGACAACCCCATCACACTCTTTCTTCTTGTAAGTTGAGATCTATCTTAATAGGCAGATGGTCTGAGACTCAAGCCTCAGGAAACCACTCTTTCCATTCCAAATTTTGCTACTGCCCTATCCAACCTCTACTCCAAGAAGGTTTCATCCACCCTCACATTGTCCCAAGTAAACATATTTTCATAATATCCCAGGTCTTCCAGATGACATTCGTCCAAAGTGGTCTGGAACTCCTCCATGTTTCGAATGTCAGGTGGGTTGACTCCATTATTTTCCTCATAGCTCAAAATGTTGAAATCCCCACACAACATACATGGCATATTGTTCTTCCCATTCAGTCTTCTAATCAATTCTCATGTTTGTGGTTTGATTTCTTGTTCTAGCCACCCATGAATGCCAGTCAGTCACCACTTATTTTCTTCTGAACCTTCAGTGATCCAGGCATCAATGTAATTTATGGTTAATGACTTAATTACAACATTCATCTCCTTCTTCCAAAGCATTAACATGCCACCTGCTCTATCCCTCGAACCCACACCTTTGCCCTTCGCCCTGCCTAGTTCCTTTATGGTTTCCTCACGTTCATGCTCTTGTTTTAGCTTCCATAAGGAACACAATGTTGGAGTCTTGTTCCTTGAGTATCTCAGCTAATCTTGAAACTGTCATGACTTTCCACAGTCCACAACAGTTGTAACTGATGATGCTTATTGGGTTTGGCGCCCTTTTGCTTTTTTTTGCTTTTTCTTTTTCTGTTTACTTTTTTTTTTTTTTTTTGCTAAACCATAGATGACCTTTTCTTCGATCTAAGGATCATAATTGAATTTCAACAGGCATATTTTACAACGGCTATATTTTCCAACAACCATAAACGACCATATTTTTTCCAACTATATAAATAACTGACACGCTACGACACAACACCTAACAATGGCCAAGTGTAACCAATGAAAGCGACTGCAGTATAGTGGTGCAAGTAATAAATATCGAATCCTCGGGTCTCTAGATGTACTATTACTCAGCTTCATTTCATTATCAAGCAAATTAGATTAAAGATTGATTAACTAAACTACTCTACTAACTAAACTAAGTAAAACTACTAATTACAGTTTGGGAAATCACTTAGGTATGATTCCCCATAGCTCCTCAAAATATGTCCAAGTTGTAATTCCTTTTGGTTGTTTTACTGATTAAACTGCGGAAGATCCTAAATTAGCTTGGAATCTCTTAAGCTGACCAAGCCCTCTTAGACAGAATACCCGGCAGGCGACTAGCCTTCACCGGGATAGACTGCTAAGGCGATTCACACAGATATCCACTACTGGAATGAATTCCAGTACAAAGCAGTGAATTGACTGACTCTCGCACAACCAATTCACTACTATCAATCAAGGAAGCTCTCTTAACCTAATCAGATTCTATCTATCAAAGGTTAAAGCAGAAATCAAGAGAATTTGATCAGGATTCAATTGACTCAATAAATCATGCCTCAATCAATTATAATCACACAATATAACATCCAAAACTTCATACAAGAAAGATCCTAACACATGGAACTAGGGTTCCTCAAAGCCTAAGTGAAGGGAAGTTACTCCATAGAGAAGAGAGAGATTGCAGTATAACTTTCCAGATCTTCAATCTTCATGTCTAGACTTGTTCCTTGAGCTTCAATGGTGAAGAATCCTTCAATATAGCTCCAAGAATGGCTCTAGATCGCCCTCTCTCTCTTTAGTTCGTCCCTTGGGTATTTGGGATCCAAAACCCAGCTCTCCCTCTCCAAAAATCGCAAAACAGCTTTTATACTCGCTAAAACTTGCACCCCCTACTTGCAAGGCCGTGCAAATTGAGGTTTTTGCCGTGCAAACCCCCTGGAAAACTCACACGGCCGTGCACAATTTCCATCATGCACTCCTAAGCTTCGTTGATCTCGTTTGAGCTCGTTTGACCTCCGATTTAGGTGCCGTTTGATCCCAAATGCTCGTAGTCTCGTCCTCTTTGTTTTAATGACAAGATTTCATGATTATTTGTCAATAAAATGAGGTATAAATCCATTCTTTCTCAAGTCATTCCCGAGTTTCTCACCCCGAGTCACCAATTGATCTCCTATTGACTTGAAACTTGCGCCTAGGCTTCACTTTACATGCTAGGACCTGAAATGTGACAAAGGAACACAACCTAGCATAAAATAGTCCAATAAATAAAAAATTCAAGCCAAAATGATCAAGAAACGAGGGTGCAAACATGTGCAAATACGACGTTATCAATAACATTCATACTTCACATTCTTCTCCCACCTTTCAAATTTCTTTTCATACTATCCTGACAAAAAATCCTCTCATTCCCAAACTCTCTAAAATAGTGATCAAGGTTGCTTCCAACTCCGCTAATCCAAATTACACCAAGCCTGAAACCTACGCTTGTGCGAGGCTTGGATAGAAGTTTCTCAAGATCCAATCGTCGGTTATCGTCAAGTCTCGACGATTTTTTGGCAAAGAGTGGGAATTTTATATTGTGTGAAAGGCTTTCTTGTGCCTCGCACTGATGACGGCTTAAAAACTCAATGGAAGACGATCAACTATGCATGTGGGAAGTGAAATGCGACATGGACGAGTGCAATTGCTAACCCCTTAAGCAGATCCAATCAAGTCGACGTGATTAGTTAACCTTGTGTTTCATTTTTTAATTGTGCATGCGTTTTTAAATTTAGTCACAAATTTCATTATTAGTAGTTTAAATTTTTAATTTTTAATTTTTTGGTAGTGTATATTATTTTCTTTATTAATTGCCTTGATGGAGACTCCAAGAGTGTTCTAGTCGTTGTTTTACCCAACATTTCAGAAGAAGACATGCCAAATCCACCTATTGTATGACGCTACAGCTTCGAGGACAATGATTGGTTTCCCCTTGTATCAGTATATTGGCCTTGCCACGCCATTGGACAATTTTCCCACTACCAATGCTCGCAGTCGATTGAGCCGATCATACCCGGGAAGTCACCCCTTTCACTTTGATAAAAAGGCGGCGAATATCCTCCACATTTGGAGCTCGTAACTCGTAAGTACTCAGGACCATAGATGCAGATGATGGCATTACAAAATTTCCACATGCAATGCCGTACGGTCTTCTCGGCCCATATCAAATGTCTATCTAGGGAGTTGACTGAGCATCTATTTGCAAGCATCCGGAGGGAAGTAGTAATCTTTTGTTTAGGGAAGATGGAGAGGCGACCCGCAAAATCTCGGCCTTGTTGGAAATAGGAGTCGTGTTGAATGATCTATGTCTTGACTCGGTTGAACATGGAGAGGGGCATTCGAAATCCGAAGATGAAATATTGTTGCATCAAGTGTGGTGGGCTTCTACCCTTTTATGAAACACTGATTTGTGGGTTTATGAACGATGACGAGATGAGGATGATTGTTGTTGAAATTAGAATGCTCCTGCCGTCACCATCATTTGTTGACGTTCATGATCAAGCTGGCACTTGTTGGTTGAATTGAGTGCGAGATTCACCTCTGAATTTCTTCAATCCTTTCTTATTTAGCTGGGAACAACCCAGGACAAAACCAATTCTGAAACCCTTAAAGTTTAAAGTAAATATCCCCAAATCGCTAGTTTGGAAATAAGAATGATTGAATCAATAACTCTTTAATCAGTTTCTTTTATTAATGGGCTCAACCCGAAGTGAAGCCCAATACAAAACTCAAAACCCAAACTTAAGTCCAAACAAGAGAAGACTAGTCGTTAGTCTTTTACTTAAACGCTAAGTTTAGAGAGTGTGCTTTCTTCTTCTTCATCTTCAACCTAACTGTCCAACAGCCTCTGTTTCTTGCACAACACGAACACAATAGAAAAACAGAGCAAGACAGTTGAATCTAAATAAAAGCACTCCACACAAGAACACTCAGTATTTTTACATGGTATCCGGTACGCAATTTGCAATACCGACTAATCCACGATAAGAAGTTCACTCTCTTGTGACTTCGGATGATTCACTATATGAGTTTATGTATCCTTGAAGCTTCTACAGAGATCACTCTATTCAAATTAGTTTACCCAACCCAGCTATCCAGCTACTAGGGCTGATAATCGGTTGACGGTTAATCAGTTGAACCAAAAACCGAACCAAAAATTGCGGTTATCAACCTAACCGAAAACCGATATATTTACCTCGATGTCGGCATCGGTGGGCTGATTCTGGGCTTTAGGCTAACCGTCGGTTGCCGGTTTCTAACCGAGATCAAACTCGATGCACCACTGCAACCGACAAACCTCTCATCTCCCTCTCCTCACCCTGCATCGGCCCTCTCTCCATCTCCATCTCCAGCCTCCCACCAGGCCACCACCACCGCCCTCTACATTTCCAATTTCCCCGCCCAACTTTGCTGACCCTTCTCTTTGAAACTGGCCGAATGTGGAAGCCTCCCTCATCGTCGCATCCCCCACCTACCCCCTCATCCTCGAAGTCCCTCGACGGCGTCGATTGCCAACCCTCGTTGGCGTTGATTGCCATCCATCATCGACGTCGCCGCCGATTGTCGAACTTCGTCGTCGTCGTCGCCACAGAGTGAGAAATCCGGCCAGATCCAACACCTATTCCTAGCAAGTTCATCGCTGGTAGCCGTGCATGTCACTCCGATGAAATTTATGTTGATTTTTCGTGTTGATTTTGTGAGGGGAAAAGGTAGCAGAGAGGTAGAGAAGGAGATTTGGTGAGGGGAGAGGAGAGGGAGGGTAGCAGAGAGCCAGAGAGGCGGAGAGGGATAGAGTAGAGAGAGTTGTTCTTTGGAGATAGGGACGGTGGGAAGGATCCAGAACCGTGTGGGGAAAATATCTATTTTTTTATTCCCTTTTATTTCGGCCAAAGTCTAACCGACTAAACCGAACCGAGGCTTTTGGTTGGCGGTTTCGGCTAACCGATTGCTCAATCGGCTGCTATTGCGGTTGCCTATTTCAGCTCTTTATTTATGTCGGTTAACCGAAACCGAACCGACTAACAGCCCTACCAGTTACTGTGTTTCCCCAACACTTTCCTCTTTGATTCAGATTCTCCCTGAATTTGTCAAGCCCTCTTTTCTTATCGAATTACTCTAGCAAGGTTCCTTAAGCTCTCTCGGTAATTTTGATTTCCAGAAAAGTGCCACACTATACTACCCAATCCCTTTCTTATAATTGAACCCTTTTTGCCCGTTGGTACTTTGATTTGTTTGATCTTGATTCCTTAATATGCTTTTCTTTCCTTTCTTGATTCCCAGATTCAAGAGTCAAGACACTAGTTCTTTCCTAGTTTGTTCTCTTCTGTAGAGCCATTGACTAGCTTCTTCCAACATCACTGTACTCCCATTGCATATCATCAACTTCCTTCTGACTCTCCTCAGCTTCTCTATTAGGGGAGCTCATGATGCATAAAGAGATTTTGGTGTGAAGAGAGAAGTATGAATTTGTGAAATTGAAGAAAGTTGAATGGTGTGGATGAATAGAATCACAAAGTTTAGCCTTCATTTATAGAAACACGAAAAGTTTCCTTCAGCAACAATATGATTGAAGTTGGATAAACAGTTGATGGCACCACCCAATATGATTAAAACTGGATGAACAGTTGATTCGGGTCTAATTGCACATGTTTTGCCCCCGTTTTACTTAGGTGTTTGTGCCAAATTCACTCCTTAAAGGTTGGTTTTACGCTAGGTTCTTCGTGTTTGAGTGTGTTTCAGGATTTAAGAGGTGAAACCATCCTCGGAGTCGAAAGATTTGCGAAAAGGATCGAAAACCGGGAGAAGAGATGAAAAGAGCAGGTTCACTGCTAACCAAGGGAGTTCACGGTCTTGCATCACCTTGAAGAAGAGGAGTTGACCGTGAATCGCGAGGCGTCCAGAGCCAAAGTGAAGGTTACTGACGCCAGGTGAGCTCACGGTTACTAAGACCATGAACAAAGGCAGTGGACCGTGAACTGCTCAACGCGTCCTTGAACTAAGACCGTGAACTGCTCAACGCCGCAATGCGTCCTTGAACTCAATTCTAAGACCTTGAACTAAGCCTGATTTGGGTATAAAAGGAGAGGGGAGCTGAAGGAGAAGGGGAGAGCTGGTTTTTGGAGAAGAAACACTTTCTTTATCTAGGGTTTCAACCTAAACACCATAGGGGAGTTCTAGTGTGTGTGTGTGTGTGTGTGTGTGTGTGTGTGTGAGAGAGAGAGAGAGAGAGAGAGAGAGAGAGATAGAGAGTGCTGATAACAATCTAAGTGATTAAAGTAGGGTACATGGACCATCCCGGGTTGACAATTTAAATACTTGCTCTATACTGCACCCGGCTAGAGTTTAAAAACTTGGGCTCTAGTCTGGATTAATTTGTGGTGTAGTTTCGTACGAGTCAAATTTTTGGCGCCGTTGCCGGGGAACCGCGGCCCATTATTTTGAAAAGGTCGCTTAGTGTTAATCTAGCATGTTCTATCTTGCCTTTTTGTTTATGTTTTTTGTTTCGTGTTGAGTTTTGTTTACCCACTCTTTGTCTTGAAAGGTGGTTTGTGTTTATTTGATTTTATTTTTGTGTTTTTGTTTAAGTAGATTGAATCATGGATCCCAATGGCTTCTACAACATGTGGGGGTATCCACAACCACCCGAATGGGGGTACCCCGGAGCTTGATGGAGTAACCAAGAAGGTGGAAGCCAAGGAACCGGGTTCTATGAACAACCTCCCTTCCAAGAAGAATAAGCATACCATTGGGAATTTCAAGAAGCTCCCCCATATGAAGAAAACTTCCCTCCTCAAGTCGAGGAGAAATCCAAGTTGGAGTTGGCCATGGAGGCCTTCATGGGACAATCATCAAGACCATGTGTCACTCCACAACCAGAGCCAAAGAGAAACTGGGAGCTCATGGTGGAGAAATTTGCTCGGGGTACCGACGAGGGATGCTCCAACTTGGACCTTCCCATCACCGACCCTATCGACTCAACCTTTCTTCGGGAATCGGAGGAGCTCCGTCGACGCACAGAGAGGCTAGGAGGGCTTGTAGAGCAAGCATGTGCACAACTTGCTCACAATCACCTCCTATCATTGGAAGAAAGAGAGGAAGTTGAAGAGGCGAGCCATGAGACCTTTGGAAGAATGAGCTCCGACATGGATTTCCAGCCCCTCCCTCCTCCCGGTTTGACACTAGAAGAGAAAGTGGCACGAGCTTGTGAAAGCAATCGCCTCTCATTATTGGAGGAGAAAGAGGAGGTTGAAGGGGCAAGCAATGACAACTGAAAAGAGTTACCAAAATTACTAACGATAATAAACGAATGACTAATATTTTGATTAGGGATGGCAATGGGTCGGGTCGGGGACGGATAGTGCATATCCGTTACCCTACCCAAAGTAGTTCGGGTTTTACCCATGCCCATACCCACATAAGAAACGAGTAGAAAATCCAAACCATGCCCATACCCGTTCGGGTTTCGGGTATCCACGGTTATCCATGGATAATAGTTTTTCTTTATAACTCCAACCAATATGTTAATATTTACACGTATTCTCACGTTACATAAGAAAAAATGTACGACAATAATTCACTAGAATGAAGAAAATTAACTAAAACAACACAATTTCATAAAAAATGATATTTATATGCTAAATATAAAGTATGTTAGAGAAAAATATTGATTATTTATAGACAAAAGTACGACAATAATTCACTAGAATGAAGAAAATTAACTAAAACAACACAATTTCATAAAAAATGATATTTATATGCTAAATATAAAGTATGTTAAAGAAAAATATTGATTATTTCTAGACAAAATACATATGCATGTGTATAATCGGGCGGGTTCTTGTTGGATAGTGAGAAAATCATGCGCACCCATTACCTGCAATATTCGGGTTCGGGTTTTACCTGTACCTAGGGCTGGGAATTTAGACCAAACTGTATGACAAACCGCGGTTTAGACCGTACCGTACGGTTTGGTCCGGACCGTTAGACCATGAATACAATTTGGTCTGGTCCATGGTTTGCCTCTTTCACTTGTGGTCTGGAACGGTTTGGTCTGGTCTAGACCGTGGTTAACCGTCCAGACCGTGACAAAATTAACTATGGGCTGAGCCCGACTAGGCAGCCCCAGCCCTCCACATTTCAATGGGCCAAAGCCCAGTTTCATTCTCCCACAGCCCACCACAGCCCTAGCTGCGTGCCTGCTTCCCCATCCTCCAGTATTTCGGCTGCTGCGTGCGCCGTGCTTCCCCATCCTGCAGCCCCGTCGCAACTCGCTCGAAGTGAGAAGGGAGAAGGAAAACTCGCTGCCCTGCTACGATTGAAAACTCGACCACCATCAGAATCCTCCATTAACAACAAATCCTTCTACTTCTTCCCAGAACAACAAATCCTTCTACTTCTTCGAAGAACAACAAAACCTTCTCGTTGAATCGCTGCAATACGTCACTGCTGCTTGCGGCTCTCATGGCTTCGTGCCTCGCCGACTTTGGCGGATTCAGAGGTCGATGACCAGACACTGTAAATTAAACTGAAGCGACATAAAAGTCTGAGATTGCAATTGATTGACGAGACAACTCACCTAAAATTGGATACAGAGTGCGACGGCCGACTTTGCAGCCCCAACCCCAATCGTCGCCTCGCCTCCCCGTCTCCGATTATCCATAATCCGCCCCACCGTTGTTTGTCTCCATCGCCTTCCACCATAGCCATCGACCTCCACCATCCTTCTCTTCTCAGGCTGCTCCATCACCATCGACCTTTAACATTGGATAATACAGGTTTTGTTGAACATGGTCTACTCGGTCCAGACCGTACCGGACCGCACCGCACAGGCGTGGTCTGGTCTGGACCGTATAGGTTATGGTCTGGTCTATGGTCTCTGTTCTACCCTCACGGTCTGGACCGCAGACCGTGTATATGGTCTGGTCTGGACCAGACCGCACCGTTTCCCAGCCCTACCTGTACCCACTAAAAGTCCTTCGGGTTCGGGTTTTACCCTACCCTATTAGGTCGGATTCGGGCGGATATCCACGGTTACGGATATTTTTGCCATCCCTAATTTTGATGCGGAACAAAAAAATTGACTAATATTTAAAAAAAAAGTACAATAAATTTGAAAATTTTAAAAAATTTGACTAATAAATTGTATGTACTCAAATATTAAAGTTTTTAGATTTTAGAGTAAAGTTTTTAGTTTTTCTTTTTCATCGTACAAAAATAAAAATTCCTTTTCAACTTTTCTTCTTCCAATAGTCTTTTCTCACTGTTCAACTTTTCCTCGTCTTTGCTCTATGCTCAAACAAACGGAGTCCAGGTGATAGCTACCGGGAGCAGGAGCCAAGACTTGACAAGAGAGACCGTTGCCACTGCTCGTTGCTTCTGATCGCTCGATCCACTCCACAATCGAGTGAGCAATTCCATTTCTCCGATCTGTTCAACTCCAAGCCTCCATTTTTGCTCCCAGGTTCGATCTTTGTTTTCCCCCCTTGCCGCTCTCTCGTTGAAATTACTGCTGCTACTTCTCATTTCTGGCATCCCCCAGTTATCTTTAGTTCTCCAGAAATTTAGAGAGGGAAATGCTTTTTGGGGAACTTCTTAAGTTGTGGCTTCTATCATCCCCACTAAATTTATGTTCATGTATATACTTGTTGGTTTTGTGTGTTGGGAATGTGATGGACTAACTGAAGGGCTGCATTGTTACTGGTGACGGGGTTTCTTCCCCCCCCCCCCCCCCCCCCCCCCCCCCCCTGATTTCAATTTAGAGCCTGAAATTCTGTAAGAATTGTTAATCTGGTATTTTGAGAGTGGCTTTCCTTTTACGGGTACTTCCTTTCGGCTATGTACTGGAGGA
This sequence comes from Linum tenue, assembly GCA_946122785.1. Classification (NCBI taxonomy): domain Eukaryota; kingdom Viridiplantae; phylum Streptophyta; class Magnoliopsida; order Malpighiales; family Linaceae; genus Linum; species Linum tenue. The sequence goes on from CAMGYJ010000003.1 coordinate 35,276,565, forward strand.
ATCAGATCTGGCAGAGTCAATAACTCAGTTTGGTGCTTGGTGATCGCCTGTGTTGTATTCTGCATTTGCGGCGCGAGTTAGTGTGATGATCATACCTTTCCGAGTGAAGTTTAGCTTGTAGTGTATGGGCGGCGGTATTTCATTTTGAGATTGGGATGGTTTTCAATGGCAATTTTGTTGGGTGGTTCAGTTAGGGTTTGAGTGCATTTTATCACACAGGGTCCTTTCTTTGTGGTGGCTGACTAGTCTATGGTATTCTTTCTTGCAGCCCTAAAGGGTATGGTTCGGCTAAGGCATAACATGTTTGGTGAATAGGGGTGACTCTACTCGTAGCAGTAAAGAAGATTTGTATTGGGTGCTGGGTTAGAGATGGGGCGGCTAAAGATGCAACCTGGGATCAAGTCAATTGAGGAAGAGCCTGAAGACTTGGATGCAGCCTATTCTAACAAAACTACTTTATCTTGCATGATTAATGCCGAAGTAGGTGCTGTTTTGTCCGTCATGCGGAGGAATGTGAGATGGGGTGGTCGATATATGTCAGGTGATGATCAACTAGAACACTCTCTCATACAGTCTTTGAAGGCATTGAGGAAGCAGATCTTCTCATGGCAGCACCCGTGGCACACCATTAATCCAGCTATGTATCTCCAACCATTCTTGGAAGTGATTCGGTCAGATGAAACTGGCGCCCCAATTACAGGGGTTGCTCTATCATCTGTATACAAGATCCTGACACTTGATGTGATTGATCAAAATACTGTGAACGTCGAAGATGCTATGCATTTGGTTGTTGATGCAGTGACTTGTTGCCGGTTTGAGTTGACAGATCCCGCATCAGAGGAAGTTGTTCTGATGAAAATTCTTCAGGTTCTTTTAGCTTGCATGAAGAGCAAAGCTTCAATTATGTTGAGCAATCAGCATGTTTGTACTATCGTGAATACTTGTTTCCGGATAGTTCATCAAGCTGGAAACAAAGGCGAGCTGTTGCAGCGGATGGCTCGACACACAATGAATGAACTTATTAGATGCATTTTTTCGCACCTTCCTAATGTTGACAATACCGAGCGTGCATTGGTGAATGGAATTAGTACTGCCATGTCAGAGGTATGATTTATTGTTTCAATTTCTTTATATTTTTAATGTTTATTGGTACGAGAGGCAAATCCTGTAGATTCTGGGAATTTCAAAATTGTCTAAGCCACTTGTCTCCTGCTTTATTAAGAACAACATCATGATTCTTCTTTAGTTTCATCCTTCATGACCTCAAATAATGAACACCAACACCTAAGAGATACTTAAAGACTTGCTGGTTCTTGTCTCATTTGTTAAGCTGTGCAACTTGTTGTAGTTTACTATTGTGCGAGAATGCCCGTTTTGACAATCTCTTAGTGCTTTTTGGCTTATGTTATGGATAATAAGAGAATTTATTTATCATAGATCCTAGAGGAGTAGTTCACGTATTTTCTGTCCGACATGCATGTTCCAGGCTTTGTCTTGTTATCTTGATCATTCTTCCTACAAATGTCCATATGAATCTTTTGTTTCTCTTCAACAGATTGGTGGGCCAGATAACAATCCTGCTTTTGGAAGCAACCAAATGGAAAATGGCAACAGAAGCTCTGAAGTTGATGGTCAGTCAACTTCTGTGAGCCTAAGTACCAATTCCACAGCCATCGTGTCAAGTTCCATGGAAGAGACCTCAATTGGTGCAAGTAGTGGTGGAAAGGATGCCTTTTCTTATGATCTGCACCTTATGACAGAGCCATATGGAGTCCCTTGCATGGTGGAAATATTTCATTTCTTGTGTTCATTGCTAAATGCTGTTGAGCATATGGGAACAGGTCCCAGACCAAATACCATCGCATTTGATGAAGATGTACCCTTTTTCTCCTTGGGTCTAATTAATTCAGCCGTAGAATTGGCTGGACCTTCTATACGGCATCACCCCAGGTTACTGACTTTAGTTCAGGATGAACTATTCCGTAATCTTCTGCAGTATGGCTTGTCGATGAGCCCACTTATTCTCTCAATGGTGTGTAGCATAGTTCTGAACCTGTACAATCACTTGCGTTCCGAGATTAAACTACAACTCGAGGCCTTCTTCTCTTGTGTGGTTTTGAGACTGGCACAGAGCAGATATGGTGCATCATATCCTCAGCAAGAGGTTGCTATGGAAGCTCTTGTAGATTTCTGCAGACAGAAGACTTTCATGGTTGAGATGTATGCTAACTTGGATTGTGACATAACATGCAGCAACGTGTTTGAAGAACTCGCCCATCTGTTGTCAAAAAGTGCATTCCCTGTTAACTGTCCTTTGTCTGCAATGCACATTCTTGCTTTGGATGGTCTGATTGCCGTTATTCAGGGGATGGCTGAGAGGATAGGAAATGGAACTGGTAATCCTGAACAAGCTCCTGTGCACCTTGAGGAGTATACACCATTCTGGATGGTGAAATGTGACAACTACAATGATCCTAATCATTGGGTTCCTTTTGCCCGTAGGAGAAAGTACATAAAGAGAAGACTTATGATTGGAGCTGACCATTTCAATCGTGATCCAAAGAAAGGCCTGGAATTTCTTCAAGGAACACATCTCTTGCCTGAAAAGCTCGATCCGCAAAGTGTGGCTTGCTTCTTCAGATACACAGCGGGACTGGACAAAAACCTTGTTGGAGACTTCCTTGGAAATCATGATGAGTTTTGTGTTCAGGTTCTTCATGAATTTGCCTGGACTTTTGATTTTCAAGATATGAATCTGGATACAGCTCTCAGGTTGTTCTTAGAAACTTTTAGGCTGCCAGGTGAATCACAGAAAATTCAAAGGGTTCTTGAGGCATTTTCCGAGAGATACTATGAGCAATCACCACAGATTTTAGCTAACAAGGATGCAGCCCTTTTGCTGTCCTACTCACTCATAATGCTCAATACTGATCAGCATAATGTACAAGTGAAGAAAAAGATGACCGAAGAGGATTTCATCCGGAACAATCGGCATATCAATGGAGGCCAGGACTTGCCTCGCGAATTCCTCTCTGAGCTTTATCTCTCGATTTGCAAGAACGAGATCCGAACGATCCCGGAACAAGGTGCTGGTTTTGCTGAAATGACACCAAGCCGTTGGATTGACCTGATGCACAAGTCCAAAAAATCCCCACCTTACATTGCTTCTGATTCTACAGCGTACCTTGATCATGATATGTTTGCAATAATGTCGGGTCCAACAATAGCTGCCATCTCTGTTGTGTTTGACCATGCAGAACATGAAGAAGTTTACCAGACGTGCATTGATGGCTTTCTAGCCATCGCCAAAATCTCAGCTTGCCATCATCTGGAAGATGTACTGGATGACCTAGTTGTCTCTCTCTGCAAGTTCACTACTCTTCTGAACCAATCATCATCAATGGTCGAGGAACCCGTGCTAGCATTTGGTGATGATGCCAAGGCAAGGATGGCAACTGTGACGGTTTTCACCATTGCAAACAGGTACGGTGACTATATTCGTACTGGATGGAGAAATATTCTTGACTGCATTCTGAGATTGCACAAACTCGGTCTCCTGCCTGCCCGTGTGGCTACTGATGCTGCAACTGATGAATCAGAAACTTCTGCTGCAGAACCTAAGCCCTTTACAAACTCCGTGTTGTCTTCCGTTCAAATGCAAACAATCGGAACTCCCAGGAGATCATCTGGATTAATGGGTAGATTCAGTCAACTCTTATCTCTTGACACCGAGGAGCCAAGATCACAACCCACTGAGCAACAACTTGCTGCTCATCAAAGGACACTTCAAACCATTCAAAAGTGTCATGTTGATAGTATATTCACTGAGAGCAAATTCTTGCAAGCTGAATCTTTACTCCAGCTTGCACGAGCATTAATCTGGGCAGCAGGTCGCCCACAAAAGGGTAATAGTTCACCAGAAGATGAAGACACAGCAGTATTCTGCCTCGAGCTGCTCATTGCAATAACTCTGAATAACCGAGACAGAATCGCTCTTTTATGGCAAGGTGTGTATGACCACATTTCCAATATTGTCCAATCAACTGTAATGCCTTGTGCTCTGGTCGAGAAGGCTGTGTTTGGCCTCCTACGGATATGCCAGCGGCTGCTCCCTTACAAAGAAAACCTCGCCGATGAACTCCTGCGGTCACTTAACCTAGTCTTGAAGCTCGATGCACGTGTTGCTGATGCGTACTGTGAGCAAATCACACAGGAAGTCAGCCGCCTGGTTAAAGCTAATGCCACTCACATCAAATCTGGATCAGGATGGCGGACAATCACGTCCCTTCTCTCGATCACAGCTCGTCATCCGGAAGCTTCCGAGGCAGGATTCGATGCTCTACTATTCATCATGAGTAATGGGGGTGCGCACCTGTCACCAGCTAATTACATACTCTGTATCGATGCATCGAGACAGTTTGCAGAGTCTCGAGTGGGTCAAGCTGAAAGGTCGTTGAAAGCGCTAGATCTAATGTCAGGATCTGTCAATTGCTTAACTCGGTGGTCTAGTGAAGAAATAGGTGAGATGTGGTTGAGATTGGTGCAAGGGTTGAGGAAAGTTTGTTTGGATCAAAGAGAAGAAGTTAGAAACCATGCTATCCTATCGTTGCAAAAATGTCTGACTGGAGTTGAGGGTACTATCAACCTTCAACATGGTTTGTGGTTGCAGTGCTTTGACATGGTGATTTTCACAATGTTGGATGACTTGCTTGAAATTGCTGGAGGGAACTCACAGAAGGACTATAGAAACATGGAAGGGACACTTGTCATCGCCTTGAAGCTTCTGGGGATAGTGTTTCTGCAGCTTCTAGAAGAACTAGCACAGACGACGACATTCTGCAAGCTGTGGCTGGGAGTGATGAGCAGGATGGAGAAGTACGTAAAGGTGAAGATAAGAGGGAAGAAGAGTGAGAAGCTTCAGGAGGCAGTGGTGGATCTTCTCAAGAATGTTTTAGTCATGATGAAGACGAAAGGAGTGCTGGTTCAAAGGAGTGCTCTTGGTGGAGATAGCTTGTGGGAGCTTACTTGGCTGCATGTGAACAACATTGTTCCATCGTTGCAATCCGAGGTTTTCCCTGATCAGGAACAGGAGTTTAAGTCCAGTGCGACTTACACGGATTTAGTCTCGGAGGAAACTGGTTCTTCTACTCCCTCGAGTGGAACAATGGGGTCTGACATTGCTTGCTCTGGAGGAGGTTGAATTGGTGCTTGTTAATAATGCAATGTCGTTACTTGTAGACCCAGAAAGGAAGCAGATAGAGTTAAGAGTTATATGTACACTTTATCGAAGAATCTCTTTTCTCTGGATTGACACTGTTGAAGGAAATTGCAGAGATGGAGGAAGCCTGTGTTATTTTTTTTTATCACAGCCACTTAGTTTTGGGCCCTCTAGAAAGCAGGGTAGTCGATCTACTTTTGTGTGTTTTATGCATAAGATCGGTCTTCGGCGAGTATATTATGGATTTATGTCATGTTCTTTTGTCAAAGTTCCAGCGAGGGAAGATTTTTGCTTCAATGTCCATGGAAATCTCGTCCTTCCCTTTCTAGAGGGAGGAAACTTTTGCCACCGAGTTTTGAATGCAAGGTTGTGAAATGGATTTATATCATTACTAGCACCGGGCCCGGCCCCTTGGCCGGGAAAGTCTAGACAAAAAATATGTTCATATAACATGCTTACAATATAATATGAAGATACGACATATCACTGAAAAAAGAAATATAATTGTTCAAAGAAGAAAAGAAAAACATACAAAATAATAGGTTTTCAATACTTAAAAATGGCAAATAGTTCAAGATTAGAGTTGTTTTTCCTAAAACATACATAATGAACCCTCAGGAGGAAAGAAAAAGATTGGTCTCTAACAGATTTTAGGAATGAGATCATTTGTAACCCTAATTAATGTCTAACAGTACACCCATATTATTTCTCTTCATAGAAAGTAGAATAAGGATCAGCTGGTTTGGAAGCATGCTAGTTCGTAGTCCCCGAAGATGCCTAGAAAATAGTCGGGGTTCTCAAGAGAGCTTCAAACTTAAGGCTGAGTGCAACTAATTTTGAATTATATATGTTTGTCTTTGTCAGTGTTGCTGATACTTTCACTGACTACTTTGATTGGTAAGTTGACCGTAAATAATAGGGATATACCTTATTTTGGCCTTGAAGTTTGTCGTAAAAGCCAAACTTGACATGAACTTGCAAATAAGACAGTTTTTTCAAAATTTTGAAAGAAATGGACAAATTTGGACTAAAATTCATGTTGTTCGTTAATATTAAAAGTTAAAAATTTCTTCATCCATTCAACATACAATGCTCAGGTGGTTGCGATTGCGATGTGGCTTCCATGTCATAGGGATAATACCTTATTTTGGCATGAACTTGATGTAAAAGACAATTTTGGCTCGAACTTTCAAATAAGATAGGTTTGCTTGCACTTTGAAAGAAATGAACAAATTTGGTCCGAAATTTGGGTTGACCTTTAATATTGACAGTTGTGATAGAGAGGTTTCGGTTGCGATGTGGCTTCCAAGTCATTTATTTATAAAGTCTAAAAAAGTGAAATTTTCAGAAGAAAAAAAGACCACAAAATAGGACCCTTAGTATATCCTAATATTTTCATATTTACTTGCATAAATCATATTAAAAGGAAAAAGAAATTGATTCAGGCCCCCAAAAATCCCAAAGCACGAAACTATCTCTCTTTGTACCCCTCCCATCAATATTAACGGCAACCTAAATTTTGGGTCAAAGTTATCCATTTCTTTGAAAATTCGTACAAAACTGTCTTATTTGAAAGTGTAGGGCAAAATAGCATGTTATACCTATGACGTGAAAGTCACACCACAGTCACCTTAACATTGTATGTTGAGTCATATAAAAAAGAAATGTTTGACCCTCAATATTAATAACCGACCCAAATTTCGGGTCAAATTTGTTAATTTCTTTCAAATTCGGACAAAACTATCTTATTTGAATGTTCATGCCAAAATTGTTATTTACATAAAAGTTCAACACAAAATAGGATATTATCCCTAAATAATATAGGAGTACTAAAAATATTGGACTAATGAAGTTCAAAATGTTTCAAACAACATACAACCCTAATAAAACTGCAGTCCAACCAACTAACATTTAGAACAAATGACCTTCCAGCAGGATAACACAACTATAAGTATGGGTGGTTCTATCATATTTTGAGTAATAAAATGACATAAGGAAATGATATATAGACCTTGAATGATATACTCTGAGTATGAAAATGATGTCTAGTGGCTGGAGCTAGGGACATGGTACTATACCTTAAGCCCTTATAGATTAAAATCTAGGTCTTAATTCTATGAAGCTCATATACTAAGATCAATTTTATTAGAAACAATAATCGAAGGTCGTGTTTCATCAAAATACATCAAAAAAATTATGTGCATAATCTTAGTGTTTAGGGCAAGGATTGAAAACCCTTAACGTACCGGGGGTTCGACTAAACCAGTAGGCACTATGTAGTGTTGTGAAACGACTGAATCACGGTTAACCACAGTTTTCGCATAAAATACCCTCCTGCCGACTTTTTCGGTACAACCTCTGATGAGGTTTTATAATCCTTGGTTTAGGGTCTATGATTTAAATAGTTAAGACCTAGAGTTCACTCGTCAAGGGTTAGAACTTAGAATATAGTGTCTCGTCTCGAAATCAGGTTAATTCAAAGTCTAGATTGCCATTTCTTACCAAGGGTATGAGTTACCTTTTGATTTTACTCAAAATATGATAGAAAACACTACACACACATACTGGTATACTCCAGGAGTATAGTATACTGGTATACTCCAAGAGTATAGTATACTCCACATGATCTAGACATTAGATGTACTTTGTTGAGCTCCAATCAATCTCAATGGTCAATTATAATTTTCCATTAAATTAAACTTTGGGTTTGAGTTTAGAGAATCGGGGCCTGGGGTTTATCCATTAGAGGTTAGGGTAGAGTATCATACCCCAAACTCGGTTAAAAATCATGGTCTAGATAGAGATATCTCACGAAGAGTACCTGAAGTATAGTATACTCCAGAAGTACACCAGTCTGACCCATATATATGTGGTTGTGTGTGCACATATATATTTAATATTGTAATTTGATATGCAATATTCGAATAAATGATATTTGGATTGCGATTTTAAGATTATCCTCCATTTATAAGATAGACTACCATTATTATTGAAGTCAAAATAAAATAATAATAATAAATGATAATCAAAGATCCAACACTAAAAATGCTTACGAAAGACTTAGTGGGGTAGCTACTGTGCTGGAAAAGTCATTTGATTTTCAGAATTTTGCCTCTTGTATGTTCTCTTTATAAATAAATGCAACAAATTTGTTTAGTCTTATTGGTTATGACTCTTGTACTTGTTAGAAGAGACTCGGGTTCAAATCTTGACACTGATATTTTTTTCAAATAAAAAATAAACAATTGCAATGACGAAAGTACCCTTCCTACTTTCACTCTCGTTGCAGAAAATTTGAAATGGAAGAAAGTTGAGTCATGAATCTCCATCATATATCTTATAGATGCCGGTTTAGCAACTGACTACCATGAAAATCTCGTCCTTGTAATTCATTTATCTTATTAACTATTTGATGCTCCTAACTTACTAACAATTCCGATCAAATGCCAAGTGCCTCTAACCGGGTGTAGTATAGAGTAAGTATTTCAGTTATCAACCGTGAGGTTTATCTGTCCCTACTTCAATGAACTACACGTTATTTAGCGATCTGATTAGTGTTTCAATAACTAAAACTAAGCAAGCACGAAAATAAATGAGATTCAATTCAATTGAGGAAAGCTTCATCCGGATTTGCTCTCCCCAGGCTATAGCCTATGTTATATCGACGTTGTGACACCCTAATTTGATTCACAATAGCATATACAGTGGGTGAGCTCTAATCTAGATAGGACTCGCTCTTCGGGTATCCAATCATGCTCAATTACACTTCTTGGAGAGGTGTACCTACAATCGACCTAGATGATTGAGGCAACCACAACTACTCCCACAATTGGATAAAACCCGATATCACATAAATAATCTAATCACACTCATTCATAGACCACAAGTATTGAATTGACCTCTTCATCAACCCTAGGTAGATATTCTCTCACCTATGTCAATTATCCCAAAATTGAGGGAAGTGATCAATAACCATCAGTTTTCATGAATTATACTCAACTCGATATATAATCACGATGCAAATCAAGTATAGAGTTCACAAACAATCAATTACAACATACTAACTAGGGTTTCACAACACACAAGTGAATTGGAGAACTACTCCATAGCTATAGTGAAAAAATCAACCAAAATGAAGAAGACAATCATCATAGGAAGAAAATCTTGCTCCATGGCTGCTCTTGGTGGTGAAACCAAGCCTCCAATGGTGATGGGAAGCTCAAAATCTCATCCAAACTCTCTAGGTTCGTCACTCTCTCTGTAGGATGGAAGAAGAACGCTCACTCTCTCTAAAAACCAACTCCACTTGCTCCAATGGTTGAAAATCCGTGAAATACCCCGCAGTGTGCAAAGTCACAACCGTGAGAATTAACGTCTGGTTGTGAGTCTAACCAAGAGTCTGTCGTTTCTGCTTTATCTCACAACCTCTTCAGCGCGTCTCACGACCATGTTATGACTTTCACCATTTATTGTGCTCTTTTGTCCATTTTCACCCCAACTAGTCCAACATTTGTCCCTTCGTCGTATTTACAAGTACGTATTTTTATATTGAATTAGGACAAATATGTAAAATAAAGATATCATAAAAATACTTACGATATACTTAGTATCAAGTACAAATAAAGATACATACTTGAATTAGGACAAATATGTAAAATAATAAATGAGTATCAAGTACCACTAAAAATGGTTAAAATAGAACCTAATCGACCATCATAACAAATAAAGATAAATAAAACACTATCATAATGAATTAAACATATTCCAATAATTGAAAATTTTAGAACTAAAAACAGACAGAAAGTAACAAAGTAATATGTAAACTTTAAAAGCTACAAGATTCAGGCCATGGGTCTAGCTTAAACTGGGAGCCTTCGATTGACTCAGCAACAAGTCGATATAAGGTAAATCACTAGCTATTGGAGATGGGAGTTTACCTAATCAACCATCTCCAATAATAGTTGGACAACAACAAATTTGCGCTCTTCAAATAAATTTGTTGCGCATCTATGCATATCTAAATTGAAACTAATTGTGCATGCCCATGTGCAAAGATGTAAAACAGGTGGTAGGGGAGAAAAGACTCGTAAATGGAGATTTTGGTACGGAATACTAGAGGATTTAAGGCCTTTAAGAAAATAAAGTTGTTCAAAAGTATTGAATAAAAAAAATAATTTCAATATTAGAGCCTAGGATACAAGATATAGAATCTGGTGAACTAATTTATGAACATTTTCCTGATTGTGATTCAAAAATTTCAAGTAAATCTAATGGTTTGGGGAATATTTGGTTGGTTTGGAGGAAGGATGTATGCCTTAGGGTATTGCATCGATCTGATCAATTCATTCAGGTAATGATAGAGACAGAAATACCTAAATTTGTCAAATTTTTGTATGCATCCAACTCTTATGCAAAGAGAAGGCAAATGTATGAAGAGATAGGAACGGTCATAGAAAGTGTTGCTCCCTAGATTATGGTGGTAGATTTCAATGAAATTGATTTCCCTGCTCAATCTGCAAATTATCCAGCAGTGACTTGAGTATGTTGGACTTTACATAATTGTTGGTTGACTAAGAAGTAGAGGAATAGAAAGCAGAGGGTCCATGGTTTACCTAGTTGAATAAGTAAGCTGTTAGTCTTATCGTCATAAGGCTATATTGAGAATTTGTCAATCTTGAATGGTTGGATCAATGTCATTAGAGTTGTGTGCAACTATTATGTCTAGGTGATTCTGTCTTGATTGATACATATAGGACTAGCATGTCACTTCCTAAACCCTTAAGTTTTAAAGTCCTAAATTCACCATCCATAGTTTTTTTATTTGGTAAAGAAGTATGGGTTTTAGAGGTTACTAGTTCATTGATTAGAGTGTGCAAGAAACTCAAGATACTTGAGAGATTCTTAACATAGTTGAATAAATAATGTTACTCTAACATTGGGGCTTGAGTTAACGCTAAGGCTGAAGAGTTGGTAGTTGTTCACAAAGTTGCTCAAAATGCACATTCAAGTGAGATATTTGAGAAGGAAAGCAAGTAGGTGAAAGAATTAATTGAGCTGGAAAATGCACACGAGTCATTTTTTTAAGCAGAAGTCCAGTGGAAATTTGGTTGAGGAATGATGATTGAAATTCAGCTTATTTTGACCATTCATGCAAGGTACAATAAAAAAGGAACACCATTCATTCTCTTTTGGATAGCAATGCAGGAGTAACCAACATTGTTAAATATGCGGGGTGTCTGTTACCTTTTTATCAAAAGTTGTTGGATAGGTTGATTTTTTTTTTTTTTGAAAAGGAAGTCACCATTCTTTCATTCAAATCCCAAAATAGGGGAATCATAGAGATACAACAGTGGGGATAATATATTGGAAATTACAATCCATTCTACAAGCAACAAATTCATCCGAGCATTACGTGCCCAATCAACCAAAGTGTTAAGTCGTTGTGGAAATAAACTCCACTGATCCATGGAGCTAATTGGAGGCTTGAAATGATAAGAGCCATTGTTGCTCGATACTGCCAGGGCCAGGTTGATGATACACTTTTCTCTATGTATGTTGCATGCTATGAAAATTTGCTGACTAATAATCTTTCTCATGAACAAGTGTAGTATCTATGTTGACCAACTACAAATGAGAAAGTAAACAAAGTTATGTTTGTATTGGGGTTGCCTTTGATTGCCCATAAACTTACAATAAGTGCTTGTATATCCTTGACTTATAAGTTGACAACAAACAGGGCCGTCCCATGATATTTGGAGGCCCTGTTCGAGAATTTAAAATGTGGTCCAAATATTTTTTCCCACAAATTTATTAAAAATAAAAATTATTAAATAATAATAAAAATTATATAAGTTCAAAAAATTATTATTAAAGTAATAATATTATCTATCTTTGTTCATAAAGTAACAATCGTCTAACATTATTTGAAATAAAATCCTGATTAGCCATCCATCTTCTCTATATCTTTTGAAAAACGAAATCAATCCATCTATTTCTAAAATAGCATCATCAATAAGCATATCTTTAGATTGTAAATGTTTACTAACATAATTCGTTTTAGTGCAATATTTCATACAAATAACTAATGAAACAATAAACTCAAAATCATGAAATTCATTTTGTGCCAAAGATTTAGCTTCACTTCTAATTTTCAAATCGCCATCAAGATCGGCTACTAGTATCCATCTGGGCTCCACAATTCTCTGTTTTCTTTTAGGCTTAGAACTACCTTTTTGGAATTGTTGGGTTGGCATAATTAAAAGTTATAACCAAAGCTTAATGATTCCAAATTTTCAATCAATATTAAGTTGCTTGTAAAAGAAAAGAAAAAAATGTTAGAATTTAAACAAGGAGTGTGGATAATTGGGATGAACTTTGATTATGAGTTAATTAGAATTGAGGGAGAATAATTAATATTTAGCCCTTGAATGGTTATGGAAAGTTGGGGAAAATTGGGGATTGAGAAGAAGAAAGGCTTTAAATTGTATTACTGTTAGCCTTAACTCATCACAATAACTCCTATCTCAGTTGTTAAATCCCTCTCTAATGATATAGAGGTCCACGGTTCGATTCTCTACTCCGTTAATTGTTGTCATTATTATTTATGCATGTGGTTTTTGCGTGGGTCATGGACTCATGGTGGGCCTCGCTGACTCTGCCTACGGACCAAAGAGTCATGGTGGGCCTCGCCAGCCCAAGCGGCCCATGGTTGGCTTGGCTCTCCATCAGGACTTATACTCTGCCTACAGACCAATGAGTCGTGGTGGGCCTCGCCAGCCCATGCGGCCCATGCTTGGCTCTCCATCAGGACTTATGGACTATATATGAGGCCCCAAAAAGTTGAGGCCCTGTGCTGTGGGTCTGACCAGCACAGGGCCTGGGCCGGGCCTGACAACAAAGGCTCAAGGGTGGAGGGCTCGGGTGCTGAGTTATGCAGGCTATTTAGAACAAATTATGTCTATTCTATATAGCCTTACACAATTTTGGATGGCTGTGTTTATTCTGTCAAAGGAAGTGATAAAGAAAATTGAGAAGTTTGTAGATACTTCCAATGGAGGCATGGGGTTGGGGAAGGGAAAAGAAAGAAGGATGTTGTTGCTTGGAAATTTCTCACTTAGCCAAAGGTTAGGGGCGGTTAGGACTGCGAGATCTTTGCTATTTGAATATTGCCTGCATTGTAAGAGATATATGGTATATATTTCTTGAGTAGAGTTCACTAAGGGTGGCTTGGATAAAAAAATATTGACTGAAGAATAAGAGCTACTGGACTTATGAGGATAAATCTGGATCTTTGTTGTGGCCCGAGGTTGAATGCCAACTACGGTGCTGACAACACTTGAAGCTAGGCTTGCACCCTCGATTCTTCTTCCCTTCTTCAATGGGTTGGTTTGCCTTCTCATCCAGCTTGACATTGACTAGTTGGCTTTTGCTTTGTTTATTCACTCAAAATATTGAAACTGACGGTTCGTATTCGCAATTTCACCACTTTTTCAGGAGGTGCTACTCAGTGAAACTCAATATCAATGCTTCATCTCTCTATTAAATGTGTCTGGAGGAAGTGAGGCCGAATAATTCAATGGCTAGCTGGAGGAAACTCGTTTGGAAAGGTTAAGGTATTCTTAGAAACTAGTTATTAACTTAGATGGTGGTTCAAAATCACATTTTAACTGGTGATAGAATGATGCAATGGGGTTATATAGGCTATGTTGCATGTGACTTATGTGGGGAAGGGGTGGAGACAAGATCACATCTTTTTTCCTCTTACTGCTATTATAGACCATTGTTTCGCAAGGTTGTTCCACAACTATACCAACAAAAATTAAGGTAGCACTTGAGATGTGGAACTGAAAAGGGCAGTTTATCACTTCTCAAAGAAAACTTATGTGGCAATTACAGGTATAATTATCTGGTCTTCCCTTGTTAGTGGAATGTGGATGAAACGTTGATGTAAAAAACTTGTAAGGAAAGTACTATCTGCAAATATACTATTGAGTAAGATAAAAGAATAAATGAGAGTTAGAGCTAGTGAAGATGAGACTATCCATTTTTGGGGGTAATGAAGGATGATAAATGCGAGTCATTTGCAGTATTCTTGGGCTCTAGTATGACAATAGTTAAAACTTTAATAGTTGTAGCTAGATGAAGAAAAAATTTGATAGGTCTTGATTTGACATTGTATATGCACAACTAGAGAGTGTTGCTAGTATTTGCTTTTCTATGATATAATATAATAACAATTCATAAAAAAAGTCAGTGCTAAAATATTTTGTGCGAAAATTGTGCTCCAACTGGCTCATACTTCTAAGACTACCTACCGATTTGAGTTTTAGTAGATGGTTTTTCTAATCGGAACGTTAATACGATACAAACAATATAATTTTGAAAACGCGGAATAATCTTAATGTGATATATAGTGACCAACAATGATACTAAACCGACCACCATTGAACTGGGTGAAATCAAGGTTGTGAAACGAGTTCAAGTCATTGAGCCGGTCAAATAATTGATTTAAAATTTGAGGTTTAATGGTATGATCTGTGTCCAACCTATTTGGGTCATTTTATACATTTATATATATATACGGAATAAGATAATAATTTAAAATTTTCATAACTAAAATCATTTAGTAATTTACATTTAAGTATATTTGTCACCCATTAAAACTCTAGCTCATTGCAATCAGTAATATCATAACAATATGACACATTTTCTTGTCGAGCAAAAAAAAAAGTGATCTGATTTCCAATTCGATCGACTAACTCTCAAAAAACTTGTTGGAACTCGTTTTCATAACCGATTTCAATCGGACCTAATCCAACCGACCATTCAGATAGTATTTCGACAGCCAAAACATAAACCGATCAATTACGAGATTACAAATTTACAATTACAATTAGGGGCGGACATCGGCCTGGCCGGATCGGATCAAATTCAGGAGGATCACGGTCCAATAGTGAAAGAAATATTAGGACCAAACACCAGACCAATAATGCATTCGGTCCGGTCTAAATGTCAATTCGGTCCATTTTTTTAGGGTAAATGCCACATTTGGTCACTGGGATTACTAAATCGTGTCATGTTTAGTCACTAAAGAAATTTAATATCAATTTTGGTCACTTGAATTACTAGAACAGGTCACATTTAGTCACTCTCCCGTTAGTTTCCGTCTAACTTCATTAATGGAGTTGGACGAAAGCTAACGAGAGAGTGACTAAATGTGACATGTTTCAGTAATTCGAGTGACTGGAGTTGGACGGAGGTTAACGGAAGAGTGACTAAATGTGACATGTTTCAGTAATTCTAGTGACAAAAATAGATATTAAATTTTTCTAGTGACTAAACATGACACGATTTTGTAATCTTAGTGACCAAATGTGGCATCTACCCATTTTTTCAATATCTAAAAATTTCATAGCACTTGTTGATTCCATCTGTTGCTATTTATCATGGAAAGAATAGTGATTGCAGTTATGGAGAGGAGAATGGCTGGCAGTGTAAATAGAAGTCCTCGCATCTTCCTCAGCTGTATGGAGATGGTGGCGAAGCCGGAGAGGGAGAGGAGATAAAAGAGTAATGAGTTGGGTTGGGTTGGGTTGGGTTGGATTTGATTGGATTGGATTGGATTGGGGTGATGGGTTGGTTAGGGTTTACTTGATTTTTTATTTTATTAATTATTTTGATGATGTGGATGCTGACTGGACGGCTGATTGGACCAAACTAACAGAATTTTGGATGGAGATAGACAGAATCATCTTTTCGTTATTAGTTCAAACATTTATTACTGAAACGTGCAAAATTAAAGGTTTGTGACCGTTTTGTACAAAATGAATAGTTTTGTGACCATTTATGATAACTACCTCTAAATTATATTATATTCGATTCGAAGTAGTCTGGTTCAAACATCAATTTGATCTGACGTGGTGGTCCGATATGAACCAACCCGTTGGTCACCCCTAATTACAATGGGATGACCTTAATGTTTGGCATGTTCATTTTACTCCTTCCCTCCCTCTTCTCTTTCCCCACTCATAGTCATCTTCATCCCAAATTTCGCAATCCACATTTCCTCGGAAGCCAAACAGAAAATCTTCGGCATAAACCTTTTGCACGTGAACTCCCATACTCCAAAGCTAACGAAGCTATACAGACGTCGATAACAAAGTAGAAACGAGAGGCGAGCAGCCAAATCGAATAATCTCTTACCTTTCCCCCGTTCCGATCCGATCTAGTTTCCATCTCTCTCTCTCTCTCCCTCCCTCCGATGAGCTCCGGTTCTTCCTCAACCGGCGGCGCTTCGCCGGCCGACTCAGTCGACAAGCAGAAGGAGAAGGCGAGAGTGAGCCGGACGTCCATGATACTGTGGCACGCTCACCAGAACGACGTCGCCGCCGTACGGAAGCTCCTGGAGGAAGATTCGTCCCTCGTCAAGGCTAGGGATTACGACAACCGGACTCCGCTTCACGTTGCCTCTCTCCATGGATGGATCGATGTCGCCAAGTGCTTGATTGAGTTCGGCGCCGATGTCAACGCTCAGGATCGATGGAAGAACACTGTAATTCTCTTCTACTTCTTGATCTTCTTCTACTCCCACCGTTGATTCGGTTTCTGCGTGCGATTTCCAATCGAATTTTCTTGTGGTGGTGGCAGCCATTAGCTGACGCCGAAGGAGCTAAAAAGCATAACATGATTGAGCTTTTGAAGTCGTATGGTGGTTTGTCCTATGTGAGTCCACTCTCTCTAACTTCCAATTCGTTTATTGTGGCTTTGTTCTGAAGTCTCAACCGAGTGCTACTATGCTAATTTACAGTGAGATTTACTGCTCTATCGTGTTCTTATTCAAGTAATTGACGCCTGTAAATACAGTTTCGAATGCCATTTGCACTTTCTTTTCTATTGTGTGTTTGCAAATGTAATGTTCGTTTGCTTCTATGGAGTTGGTAAAGTGCAAATGCATGCACTAGCTTTCGACTCTCAAGTTTGGATTTACTCTTTACTACAGGGACAAAATGGTAGCCACTTTGAACCGAGGCCTGTTCCGCCACCACTACCGAACAAATGTGATTGGGAAATTGACCCGTCTGAGCTGGACTTCTCGAACTCTTCTATGATTGGGAAGGTTTGTTTTTCTGCTGGTATTTAGTGTTCTAGTCATATTACCATGGTTTTTTTTTTGTTAGTTGTCTAGGTATAGTGTGTGCCTGCATTTGCTAATATTCCTTGCAATGGCAGGGATCATTTGGTGAGATTTTGAAAGCATGTTGGCGTGGAACACCTGTAGCTGTGAAACGTATTCTTCCATCCCTTTCAGATGATAGACTAGTGATGTAAGTTTGTAATTGATGGCTATGTTTGACTGATCTATGTTATAGGCAGTTTGGCTGGTATACATTGTGATATGAACTGTGACAGTTTTGATCTCTGAACTTGAAGTTAAGTTTTCTAAGAGCATTTATTATGAATGCTGTGACCTCTTTTATGATTGCTTCTTTTAATTATATGTAAGCTGAATGATACAAATATTTCTCCAGACCAGGGTTTAAGATTGAACCAACACTGTTTAAACTTAAAGAACATAATGCCCCTACTTCCATATTACCTAGCAGGGCTACTTTTAAAAAAAAAAAAAATATTACCTAGCAGGGTCAAGTAAATGATACTTTAATGTACTGAAAATGCTATTTCAGGCATTTGGTTGTCTATCTCCTATCTCTCCGACCTCCTAAAAATTCCTATCTTCACTTGTCCTATACAGTCAAGACTTCAGGCATGAAGTTAATTTGCTAGTGAAGCTTCGTCACCCAAACATAGTCCAATTTCTTGGGGCTGTCACCGAGAAGAAGCCCCTCATGTTAATCACAGAGTACCTGAGAGGGGTATGTGTTTCTTCAATATTTTGCTGTCTCTCTGAAACAGCCATAATCAGTTATCTGAAAAGTTAACTTTCTTGATCGTTGTTGCCTGACCATATTAGTATTTACTCCCACGTTTATAGGGCGACCTTCATCAGTATCTCAAGGAAAAGGGTGCCCTTAGTCCTTCAACAGCGATTAACTTCGCAATGGACATAGCCAGGTATTTCACTGCCTCTCATCGTCTATGATTAATTGGTCAATATGTGTGATTTCTTTGTTTCGACTTTGAGAGATATAAACATGTTACCAAAACAATTCTGATATTTTTTTTTTTTTTGGTTCTGATAATTTTTTTAGATGAAAGTTTGCGGGAGCGCACTCTCCCTTAGTTAAGCTATAATAGTACTCTCTGCATTTAATGTTTTGGCAAATGAAAAGCCAATGAACTTGTGCGTCTTGAAAACCATAATATTCAATTTTCTAGGGTTCTTTCTACTCATGTGAGTTCTGCCTTAGCAGATTCAATACTAATCTATGTTGTAAATCCTGCACAACAGAGGCATGGCATATATGCACAATGAGCCAAATGTCATCGTTCACAGAGACCTGAAACCAAGGTGCGCTATTTAGTCATGTCCTACATTCAGTAGGACGAGATTTTTCCTTTATTTCAGGCAACCTGTGGTCTACTTACAAATTGACCGGAAAAAACTGCAGGAATGTTCTTTTAGTCAACTCCAGTGCAGACCACTTGAAAGTTGGAGATTTCGGATTGAGCAAGCTCATCAAGGTTCAGAACTCTCATGATGTGTACAAAATGACTGGCGAGACTGGAAGCTGTAAGTGCCTTTTATTGCTTATTGTTGTCATGCCCTATTATAACTATCTTTTTTATTAATTTCTTGTGATATATTTTTTAACAAATAAAAAAACAATAGATCGGTACATGGCTCCAGAGGTTTTCAAGCACCGGAAATATGATAAGAAGGTTGATGTATTCTCCTTCGCAATGATACTCTACGAGGTAAAATTCCAATTCCTGCAAAGATGGAAAAGGAAAGGGCGGGCTGTCAATTGCAGTTGGTTTAAATCATTGCATATCTTGATTTTTGGTGACAGATGCTGGAAGGGGAGCCACCACTTGCTAGTTATGAGCCCTATGAAGCAGCCAAGTACGTAGCTGAAGGACACAGGCCAATATTCCGTTCTAAAGGGTTCATCCCTGAGCTGCGAGAGTAAGTGGATTGTCCATTGTCCTTGCTTCCTATGTTGAAGAGGTTTCCCTTTTTGACGATTGATTATGTCGTGCAGTTTGACAGACCAATGCTGGGCAGCTGACATGAATAGAAGACCTTCGTTCTTGGAAATCCTCAAGAGGCTGGAGAAGATTAAGGAAGTTTTACCGTCAGATCATCACTGGCACATATTCAATTCATGAGCAAAGCGAGAAGCAGTCCAGCAAAAAGTTTTATGACCAACAGTGTTGTTTGCTTCTCGCCAGGATTTAGTTTCCTGGTGCACCATGATTGTTCGAACCCTGCAAATACTGGATGTCAATAGTGTGGTAAAAGCATTTGTTCCCATGGGCAAGCCAATTTTTGGATCTGGTTGCTGTTCATACATAAGAGAGGGAGATCTCTTCTATTTGGATGAATCTCTGCACTGCAAAATATATTTTTCTCCCGAAGTTATAGCTGTGCCTTGTAGCAGAACCTTGAATAGAGATTGTGTTCTCTAGCATGTGTCCTTGGCCCAGTTGCAGTCTATATCTTCTTTCATTCCCTGGACTTTTGTACCATAAACTGTCCAAGTGTACAAAAGGCTAGTTTAGAGTTTCTCTTCTCAATCCATCATGGAACAATTCAGTGGTGGAGTCCAGCCTCTTATCAAGTATCAATGGGATAGCAATTTTGCCCATACCATTGAATATTTTACTACACAATCTAATTGGATTGAGTTTGAAATTCAAATAGATGGATATGAATAGAGTTTGATGTGTTTGTAATCCATACACATCTATTTGGGTTGGGTTGATTTGAGTTTGTACCCATGGTCAAATGTAAATTACAGTTGGATGCCTAAACTTAAGAGATACGCAAATTTAGTACCCAAATTTAAATTTTAGCACACAAGTCCTCAAAATATCAATAGAAAATTATATTTTAGTACCTAATATTTTTGGCTTACATTTTGGTACCTAAACTTTTCAAGTTTTTACAAATAGGTCTAATTTTTGTATGTGTAGTTAAAAAACCCCCAAATAAATGGATATCCATATCCAACCCATACTCATTTTGATTATGAAAGCAATATCCATACATTACCCAAACTCATCTACAAACGTCACTCCATCCATACCCAACCCATTATCAATGCGTCTACTTGGGTTTGGGTATAATTGCCTATGGGTGGGTAATTGTCATTCCTAATGATGTTAAAATTGGTCTACATGTCTCAAGCCAGATGGAAATTCGGCAATCCCCCAATAAAACGATCATCCTTACATACTTCACAAGTAACCAAGTAGGGCTGGACAATGGGTGGGTTAGGTGGGGTTCGCTTTTAAACTAACTCACCAGTTTACCAACGAGTTGGTACATTTGTGACCCATAACTAGAGGTGGCAAATGGATTGGATTGGTGGACTGATAGATCAAGTGGATTGGATCAAATTGATAGGTGGATTGCTGGATTGGATCAAGTGGATTGGTGGATTGATACATGAATCCAAACATCCAAGCCTTGTACCATTATGTAAATTTTTAAAAGTTTAGAATCCAAATGTTATATTGAAAAATTTTAGGTACCAAAATGTAATTTACAATCATATCTTTATTCCAAAAAAAATTTAAGTACCAAAATATAAAATGTATAGATACTAAATCATAATTTGCCATTTGGATCCATGGATCAATCCAAGAATTCACCAATCCAATTGGATCTGAATCAAATGGATTATATTTAAATTGGTTGGATTAGGTGGATATTTTAGTGGATGGATTGGATTGGATTCATGGATATGAATCCTAATTTCCACCTCTACCATAATCTACCCACACACTTCTTCGAGTTGGATTGGGTTGAGTGGGCGATAGATGGTTGCGGTTGGATTGTGGGTTAACCTGCAAAACAATTCTATAAATGCCTAACTGGTAATTAGGCAAGTTGACTAGCATTTATAATAAATTCCCACAAATTTATAAGATTACATCAATTTAGACACCTCTCATTTGTCTTCTATGGAGATGTTTAGTACTTGTATAAATTCTTTCATTACTTCATCAACCAATTATGTACAAAAAGTTTCTTTTTTTCCAACTTAGATACAATTGATAGTTTATAATTTGCATATGCACATTACATAAAATATTGGTCCACCAAATGAACAATACGTAAAATAGTGACCAATAGTAATAGCCAAAAATATTCTATATTTATTTCAGCTTTGGAAATTGATAGTCAGTGTATATTGTTGGTCAAGAAATATATTTGGTAGTATAAACAAGAAACAATTGTTTCCTAAGTTAATGGGGCGCAGATCATTCAGATGACCCGCAACCCACCCATTATCCACCTGATAAGTACGAGTAGGAGATTTATCGATTCACAATCCACTCATATCAATCACCCATCCACCAGAATTTGAGCTATTTGTGGGTGAATCAATGCAAAACCGCATATTATCCACCCACGTGCCGAATGCTATTCACAACTCACAAGGTATATCGTCAATGCGGAATGCATCAGCTTGTTCATTCCAAATGTAATGACTAAGAATCAGGCAAAGGAAGGAAGAAAAGGAACACCGCTGTGGCACCTAAAATTTGCTACTTCTCTGATGATGAACTTCTGAAATTATTCCTGAGTACTACAACACTTGTGTATCATTTTACAGTTCAAGTAAAAGGAAAAGGGAAACTGAAGAAAGGAGGGGGAAAAATAGGATGTCTACCTTGGCCATAAAGAAAGAAGCAAATAGAGTTAGAGAGAAGTTAAATGATCTTCTTCTTCTCGAAAAATGTCTTGAGGTGCCAAAACTGGAAGCCGGCAACTGATAAAGACATCAGCAGGGAGAAAATGCCGAGCCACCCCATAGTCGAATTGGTCGACCTATTCAGTTCTTGCATCTCTTGTTCCCTGCAACACCAACAACAACCCAATACACCAACTTATTTTCGGAAGGCCCCCTTTAGCAACCTCATGTTAAAGGAGAGAAATGGGAAAGTGTCGCTACCTCTGACGCAGGTAGAGAATTTCGTCTTGTATGGCTATAGTAGTGTCATACAATTTCTTCACCTCCAGTTCCATTGCCTGATAAAAGTAATCCAAAGATCAGAAATTGTAAAGCTAACCTCCATTTTGTTAAGGCAGGACAAAGCCTTTGAGCTCAACTATAGAACTTAGTTCAATGAACACAGAATTATTATGATAATAGCAGAAGAAAGAAACAAAGCAAGTGTGAGCGTTTATATCGTCATTACAACCAAATGATAAGGATGATCAATGTAAATTTATCCTATCAATTATTAGCAACATGAAGAAAGAATGTCATGGTCCCATCAGTACATGGGAATCCGACGAATCCATCTTCAACTCCAAAATTATGCAACCTTTTATAATCGCACGTGATCAATGACACTCAAGTCTTGTCGACCAACATTGATGGAGATTTCATGTCACTCAAAGCCAATATCTATTCCATGTAGTTCCTTATCTCCCAAAGAGAAAAAGGACAGTTTTTTGGATTCCACTTAGTAACCTAAGGTCAAAGTAGATATCAACTCCATGTAGTAGATAAGAAACATTACAGAATTCTTCAGTGTTCTTTCTTATCCATAAACGAAAGGTTTAATTGAAATTCATCTCAGGCCCAGGTCCAAGTTGCTCATACAAGTGCGAGCCAAACAAACAACAGCTATAAAATCTGAAATTGAAGATCATGCAGTGCTTTGTCACACAACACAACAGTTAACTCAAGGACTAATGTTTCACATCACATGTTCAGTAACTCAAATAACAAGGAGACTACAAGGACTGTGGGGAATCTCTTCTGAACATTCAACGAGCGTAGACGCCAGGACAACCAATATCCTTATGTCGATAAAATTCAACCACAGACCAACTCCAAAACATCAGCACTTCAGACGGCATTCAGCAAGGCTCAAGTGACGAGTGAGACTACTGAAGCTCAGCCAACAAAGGCTGCCGTCTAGGGAAACCAATCAAGGAATCTCTTCCACGCAGTCAGTTACAAATGATCCTCAGAGATCCAACTATCTAAACCTCTCAATACTATTCACCTATATCGATAGAAATCCTACCATTAAGTTTGACCAAATGAGAAAGCTCGAAATTTGAGATGCAAGTGAAGAAGTTAAAGAAACAGTACCTCCACGGATCCTTTCTTTGCAATGCTACTCCAGTCCTTAGCAGCTACACCAGTCCTCCACTCGAAATCCACCGTCAAAGTGATAGCAGGATTGTGATCCGCCGCATAAAAGCACGCCATGTAATCCCCAGCCTCAGCAGCGGTGAACGCAAATTGTCCTGATTCCACATGATCCGCCGTGTGATAACTGTTCCCGTAGCTCGAAGTCACCTAAACAGTGAGAAACACAAAATCCACAACTTTAACCCATCAACCTCGGAAAAAGAAACCCCCAAAACTGCTCTCTCTCTATATAACTTTACCCTGACGGTGAGTTTGTGGGAATCAGGCAAGGCCTGGCCTTCGTTAGGGTTAACGACGCTGTACTTGCCCACGGTCATGGAATTGCTCTTGATATCTTCGGCTATGCACTTGGTATGAGACGATTGAATGTCGAAGCGGAGCGACTCCGATGCGGATGCCAGAACCCCTAAAATTGTAAGGATCACGAAATACCCAGCCGGAGCATCCATGGCGGAGATATTTCGCCTTCTACTGCTGCCCTAATCTGTGTCTCGGCTGACCCGAAAGAAAAGTTTCAATCTTTGTGGGAATTCTCCGATTCCAGAGCAACAATGGCGAATCGGGGAGGTTCGGAACTGAGGGCGCGTGGGGAAAGGAAATGAAGAAAACTAAAAACTTGTGGCGTTCTTTCTTCCTTTTGCTAATTGTTTTTTTGTTTTTTGTAGGTGGGGGTTAGGGAATTGCTTGGACAGGTGGAGCTGTGTAATTGGGACAGACACGTAGGAGACAAAGTACAGTATCTATCCGTCATTACTTTTTTACTGTTACTGTATCTCTTCATTCTCTTGCTTTTGACTTCTGTATACTTGTCTCCCCGAGAAGCATGATTGGATATGGGCTGACCGTTGAGGAATATCGTTGGGCCTGGTATCGGTTTGAAATAGAGCAAGGAGGCCCAAAGTCCGAAGTTGTATAAAGTTTTTGACTTTGTTACGGTGAGTTACAAGTCATCGTGACGTGGAGAAAACTGTTGCGGTTACTTAAATCGTGTTAGTATTGGGCCTTGTTGGGTCTCGTCTGATTCGTTGGATTAGGGTTTTAACCCTAAGTCTTTCTCTATAAAAGTTTAGCTACGAACCTGTCGTATGCAAGCCATCAAGATGTAATCCTAATAAGAAATCAGTCGCGAGCTCTTATGAGCTCACCGTGGATTAGTCTCGATCAATCAATCGATCGAGGATACCACGTAAAACTCGTTATCCCATGTTATTTCACTTCCGCATCATCAAATTCTACATGGTATCAGATCGAACCTCGATCTACCAGGGTTTTGCAATCTTCCGCAGTGTCTTTCCGAGATCAACCTTGTCATCAATCGCCGTCCTTATCACAGCCAATGTCCACTCCGGCTTCGACTCCGTATCGTGGCCATCGCTTACATGACGAGATCTCTAGATCTGCCATAAAATCCGGCCGATGCACCAAGTCACCTACCGATTTCAGTCATTAGTCACCGAAGGTCAGGTGGCCATCGTTGTCGTCGTCTTCAACCTCATCGTAATTGTAGTTCGACGGTGAAGTCCTTCACGCCGGTCACGGCCACTGTCACAGCCGCCGTCGTCATTGTCAGCTCGTACCCAAGTGTCGTCTCTGCCTCTGTCTCCAGTCGCAGCCGTTGTTGGTACTTCTTCGTCGCTCGGTGCCGTCGTCGCCTGCACCAAATTCATCACTCTGCTGTCGTCCATTGTCGTCCATGGCGATACAAGTCGCAAAGCTGTTCGGTTGTCCCTCTTCATCATCACATCGGAGCTGTCCACTTCCCATGCCCAGTTCGTCGAGGGCAACAAGGCATCGTCACGGTCGATGTTGAGTTCATCATCTCCGTCAACACCTACAAAGTGCAATCAAGGTTATGAATTTGGGATTCAAGCATCGTCTACGCTGCTGAGTTTTGTCTTGAGTTGCTTCATCATGCCCGAAGAAGAATCAAGCTCAACAACCTGCCGCCATCGTTCAAGCGTCTAAATCAGAGGCCCCAGGAAGCCATCGTGGCGTCGTCGCTGTCACTCACGCCAATCTCAAGTTCCTTATCGGAAATCAATGGTTGGTTCGGTGGGTTTTGTGTTCAGCTTCCGATACATCATTGGGGACAAAAGGCTCTTCTCTAATGGGCGCACTAATACATGGTTTGAGAGGAAAGTATCCACTTCAAGAATATGTCTATCCTTGTTGGTCTCATCTTGTAGTGTGCTATTCCATTATGCTTCCCAGAAGTTTTTTGTTTCCAAGCTTCCATCCTCACCTCAATCTGCTCGGTTGTTAGTCTCAGTCATCATCACCAACCAAGTTTTGTTGAAGGCAGCAGGTGGTTGTTCACTTCAGGTGGTATTATTGGTCTCAAACTCAAGGAAGAAGAAATCATGTTCCTTCCGTCACGTCAGTGAGTTCGTTGGGGAGTTTGGGACCAGCTTGGTGGGAGTTCGTTACGGCAAAGGAATCATATTATCATGTCAAAGTTGTGTCCGCAGCTGCCATATCATTGGGTTTCACTCCCAGCTGCCACTTGCGCACTTCGATTGGTTTCCACCATCCGGGTAACGAGGCATTCACAATCCATTTAATGATCGTCCCCTGGCGTTCAAAAGGTAGTACGATCAGAGAAGTCATCGTCCCTTCATCGTCCAGCTGGCATTCACGATCTAAGAAATGGTCGTCCCCTCTTCCGGTTCAGTATTGGGCACATATAAACCATTCATCGCTTTTCAAGCTGGGCATTCACGATGTTAATGCTCCAGCTTGAGGGAGAGAATAGGAGGGCAACATACGTTGGTCGACTAACTCAGTCATCAGGTCAACCGCGATGTACCAGGTGTGTTCAAGTTCAAGAGACGCAGTCAATCGTCTCCATTATCAGGTTGTTAAGAGAGAGTCAGTCGTCTCCAATCAACCTCGTCCGAGATGTTATTCATCTCGAGTTTTGTGGTTCAAGTCATCATGCTTGTTCTTCATATTTACTTCTTCAAGCTCGACATTCTTGTCATTCATGTCTTCGCTTGAGGGGGAGTGTTGCGGTTACTTAAACCGTGTTAGTATTGGGCCTTGTTGGGCCTCGTTTGATTCGTTGGATTATGGTTTTAACCCTAAGTCTTTCTCTATAAAAGCTTAGCTACGAACCTGTCGTATGCAAGCCATCAAGATGTAATCCTAATAAGAAATCAGTCGTGAGCTCTTATGAGCTCACCGTGGATTAGTCTCGATCAATCAATCGATCGAGGATACCACGTAAAACTCGTTATCCTGTGTTATTTCACTTCCGCATCATCAAATTCTACATGGTATCAGAGCAAACCTCGATCTACCAGGGTTTTGCAATCTTCCGCAGTGTCTTTCCAAGATCAACCTTGTCATCAATCGCCGTCCTTATCATTGACGGTCGACCTCTTCATTGATTTGTTCGACCTCTTTGAACAAAATGGTAAACCTGTTTACTGGAATGATCAACCATATGTACTATTTTTTGAAACACCCTAACCCGGCCGGGTACTACTTTTACTAAAATTCCCTTGATAAATAAAATACTCAAACCTTAAATTTCAGCGGGAAAAATTTTCATAAATAAAATACTGAAAACACACACTTGTAGTTCAAAGCAAAGCCCTAACACGTGGGCAAATTAAACTCAAACTTTAAAATCTCAACCTGATCTCAAAATAATCTCCAGTCTGTACTCATAATCATAAAACATAATAGCTAACTAGTCTCAAGTGTTGCTGCTTGTATGAAAAGCTCTGACTAGACATCCTCTGTGACGCTCGTACCGTCCTCCTCTAGCTAGCTTCACTCGAACTCGCTGCTCTCTAACTCCTCTTAGTCCTCTTCAAACTGGTGAGTGAGATGGGGTCAGTCTACGCCCTTACGTTTTAATAATTCTAATACTTGAGTACTTTACTTAAACACCTAACTTGACTAGTGGAAGTTGTTTGTACTTCCGATCTTAAAATCTTAACTCTTAAACTTTGAGGGAGTTGAAGTTACTCTCCTCTCTTAAACTCAAATCTCGACTTAAATACTTGACTGACGCTGGGATCCCTCACTAGCTAGTCCGGTTGCCAACTCATACGTATGAGAAGCCATCCAGGCTTTCCTTAAACTTAAACTTAGTTAGGGAAGTCGTAACGATTCATCCCCCTAACATCTTAAACTTATCGTGGTGGCTCTTCACCACGATTCTCAAGGGCATACTGCTGCCCATCTTAAAAATCTCAAGAGCATAACTGCTGCTCTATCTCAAACTGTCTCAAAAGGCAACGGACTGGCGCTAGTGACTAAAAACACTTAAAACGACTTCACCTTCTTGAAGGTGAGTTACTTCTTAAAAAGACCTTGTTTCTTACTCTTTAATAATAACTTATACTCGTAAAAATTTCAAAGTAATTAATAAACATTCACTTCAAGCACAGCTCAAACAAAATCACCTCAAATAACACAAAATCATCTCAAACCGTAACTCAAGCAAAGCACAACTAATCAATCATACACATAACCAAGCAACGATAACCAATTCGCTAAAATACTTAAAATCATAAAACATAAAAGAATACGTAAGGCGTAGAATTTACCCCCTTTACACTCACCTTACTTTCGTCGGATTTAGCTCTGATTTTGCTCCACTCGTTTCCAACTTATTACACTTGCTTGAAAAAAATGGAGAAGCTTACTTGGAATCAAATGGACCAGCTTGTTTGCTTGCTTTGGTCATTATCGGTGGTTGAATTAAATGGACCAGGCTGGTTCTCCTGTGGAATCAACTTCACCAGACAAGGAAGGCTCGTCCACTTCAGTTTAGCGAACCGACAAACTCCTAACGGGCACCAAGTCCACTTCCATTGGAACCTCATTACCTACAACGGACTTGTTATTGAACATGTCCACCTCCTTTTCCATCCTTCTTCATCTTTTTTGGTACTCTTTTGGCGCAATCTATTCTCTTGCACCTTACCCTCCTCTGAAGAACTCTCACGCGCAAGCTCTTTCCAACTACTAACATCCAAACCCTTCTTCTCCTTCCCAATCTGTCCGAGATCACACCCCACACACCTCCGACACTTTTACTCCTCGCGTAATTGTTCATCCCGATCAACTTAAACGTCCTCAGCCTGTGGAGCCTTCGAATCGACCTGCGCACCAAGCTGAACTCATTCTTGTACACATACAAACCCTTCAAGGAATCGTCAACTTGATGGAATAAATCAAGCTCCAAGCTTCTGCCCGAAACGTCATGAATCAGCTCCTCGTCGTCACCACGTACAGCTACGAAATCCCAAAAGCTTTGTCGTTTGGTCCCGTGACTCAGGCCCAGTCATGATCGGCTCCGTCCCGTCGATCTCAAGGGCCGGCAGATAACAAGACAGGGGCGGTGGAGGGTTGGCTGACTGCTACTGGCTGGTGCGTCTGATCCGGCCGCGGAGCAGAGAGGCTCGCTGAGGTGATTTGGACGGCCCCTCTCTCCCTCTCTCCCACTCGCTTAGGTTCCCTTTTAGATTTAGATTCCTAAGAGGAGTTACTAGGGAAAAGGAGTAACCGAAACCACAATACAAATGGGCCGGTTCCTTACAATTAATTTGTAGCCTAAATCCCAATTTAATTATACTAATGAAATGATAGCTACCACAATCATTGGAGGACAATTTGGGAATTTTAGGATAAATTTTTGGATACGGGTCTGACCCAATCAATCCGACTAACTTAGTTATTACTGGTTGGACCTGAACCCAAATGTCGGGGCGTTACATTTTTCATTATACAATGTTCCACAAACGGCTAACCTCTTCCACTAAAATGTCTGTCATTTTACAAGAAAATTGTCTACCACTTACATCAAGTAGTCTACTACTTCCACAATAAGGTCCAACGCTTTCAACAAGCGGTCAACAACAATTGTTAGTGATTTCATCATTCATAATTAGAGTTTGATAATAATAGATATGTTTGCTAGTAAGAGAGTTAAAATTAGTACAAAAGCTAGAGTATAGATGCAAGTTTCTTGAGTGATTATTCTCCCATAGATTTGAAAAATAATCTGCATATGTATTTCTTATATTTGACTTATTCTATAGTAACTTTCATCTTTCCTTCCGGTTCTGAGTTCACTTGTTTTTATTATGTAGTTATCTTCCTATGGATCAACTTTGTTGCTATTGTTGTTATGAAGATGCTCAAAAAGTAGAGTATAATTGTCATACAATTGTGTCATCTTCAAAGTCCATAAATCTTATATCATCTTGCTCTTGTGGATTTTTACTCTAAAAGTGTTAAAAGTGAGGTGTTGTTTCTTTTGTCTTGGCCTATAATCTGCGTAGGAATTTTGTTGCCCACAAGCGATAGGATGCTGCAATAATACAAACAATTTTGTATTGTAGGTTTCCTATTGTCCATTATTTTTATAATGTAAGTATAAGATAACTTTGCCTTTGGGTGAGTTCGCAAAAGTGGAGATTGTTCGCCATAAAAGGTACGTACCATTTTGCGGAAACGATATACTGTTTTGGTGGAAGCGGTATACCTCCTTGCAAGTCACCATAGGCATACCCTAAGTTTTTAGAAATTCATTTTAAAATGAAAATTTACATTTAAAATATAATGGAATTCATTTTCAATTTTGAATTTTGAATTTCACGGAATTTAGACTAGTTAAGAAACTACGAAAAATTGAGGTGAAATTTTTAAATGAATTCCACAAGTATTTTACTAATTATTATAAAATGACATACATATCCTCAATTATTAAGTAAATTACCTCTATACTTACAATTTGGCACCAACACTCCATATTTGCGTGCCCAACCTTCATCGCTCAACCACTACTTAACCTAATATATAATTGTCATTTGACTACTATGTCCTATTTTGAGTGTTTTATGACAGACTCTCCCAATTTCATTCTTCTACTAAACTGCAAAGCTGCTATTAATTATTCCTCATTTTGTTCTTGGTAGAATTGGCTGGATATAACTTTGACACTTGAATTTTTATAAGATAGATTTTCAATCAGTAATTGCAATGTTGTTTCTGTTGCAAATTAATAAGGGTATATACTTGCAAATTTTTAATTCAATTCAATTCTAAGTACTCCAAACGCAATTTAGGAATTCAATTTATTTCTAAAGATTTGAATATAACATCCAAATATAGGAATTCATTTGACAATTAATTCTACAAAGTAATTAATTTTCAAATGAAATGAATTCCAAATATATTTTATTCCAAACGGGGTGTTATTGACAATTTAATAGGGTATTTTATGCTGAAATTGTGGTTCAACAACTTTATACCGCTAAAACCCGGTTATTCTCTGTAGAAGGTGTTTCCGGTAGGACTGCTAGTATGGTACGGTTTCATAAACATTGATATTTAGAGGTGACAAATACATTGGATTCATGGTTTGGATTACATAGGTTGGATATGTGGATTCATAGATCTATTCGATGATAGTTTACATTAAATTTGAATATAATGTATCGGCTTGTACAAAACAAAAATATAGGTCCTATACAGAAAATAATAAATGAATTCAATCTGTGATATATACCAATCCATCTTTTAGTAGATGGATTGGATTCAAATTATCACATCTACCCATATTATATGTTCTTGGCTACTTTATAATGGCAAATGATGCAATGTGATTTTTTTCCACTCCTAAAAATATTTACAAGAATATTGTTTTTTATATAAATATTATGTTACTTCATTAATGGGTAGTTGAAACAATACTGTCAAATAAAAGTTGGAAACTAGAAAAATGGGGGTGTGCTGACCCACAACTCTTCCTTTTTTCAAGGTGTGTGGGTAAGCATACGAGTACTCCATTGCAAGCATACACGAGATGGACTAATGAAGCATAAAGGTCCAAAGAAAAGCAAACACTTGGTACATACATGCATCTACTAGGCTTCAGACTAAAGATATTAGGGAAGAAGAAGGGGTGTTGAATGCCAGTCGAGAAACGGTGTGAGCGAGAGCCATATGATGGCAATGGGGCATGCAAACAAAGGTAACAGAGAAGTGGCATGTATTGGTCGACATAGGGAAGCACACAAACAAGCATACATGGTCAAGGATAGTTGGAGCGGAAGGAGATGAAAGATGGAAGCAAAGAACCATAATCCTAGGATAAGGTCCAATTGACAAAGAATGGCGGCACCAATGCCTTTCTTGCCGTTGTTTGGGATGGTTGGGTGGGTTTGTTCTTTAACTAGTTACTTCTAATCCTAGGGCAAACCAAGCTTCCATTCTATTAAGCATAAGAGATCTAGAGATAACAAGAGCTTAGGAATACCTTTCAGATTGCATAAGTAACTTGTGATGTCATCCTTTCATAATTCCACAATTCTTGAAGTTTAGGTGCATTCCATAAAACTAGGATCAACCAAATTTATTCGAGATAGGGCACTTCCCGTGCTATGCCTAAGAATTGAAGAACGAATCTGAGCTATCTCTAGGCATTACTTTTCTTTATTGTCTTTAAGTTAGACACCAAACATGGGTTGCCTACCAAGAAGCGCCCTCTCTTTAAAGCCTTTAAGCTAGACGAGGCCATAACATTCTAGTTGTAAGACCAATGAGGCTCGGCTGACCAATCATTTCCTCAATTGTCCAGGGAAGTTAACTCGGGAGATGGATCCTAATAAGTGTTAAGAACCAGAGGTGGTTCATAGACATGCAAGTGTAAGGTATGCACCATCTCCTTGAATTATCTTTCGTTGTTAGGCGATAGTGAGCACCCCTCGATAAATTCCCTAAAGCAGAATTCTAAATCATGTTCAGTGTCAATTGGAAGGGTCGAGTCGACGCCTTCCCCATCGTCGGGTATAGGAGTTTCCAATTAGCCACAAATCGAACCCATCATTATATGACTCAATTGCGTTTCAAATTCCTCTCTTGGTCTCCTTCAATTTCACTTGTATGATATGCTCCACATGATCGATTCTCATCAAAAGTTGATGTTTAGGAATGTCGATCAATGCACCGAAAGTGGCCAAGAAAGGCCTCCCAAAGAGGATAGAGTATTCATTTTCCCCTTCCATCTATAGTATGACGAAGTCAAGAGCGAACACCAAAGGTTCCTATCTCAACTCTCATGACCCTTGCATGCCCATTGGTTGAAAAACCGTGCTTTCGGCCAAGGATACATCCATGGTTGTGTCCTCGAGGCGTTTGATACCAAACGTCTTAAAGACATTGAATGGCATAACATAATGCTAGCTCCTAAGTCTATAAGCGCATCCATTATGTGAAGCTGATTGATGACACAAGGGATGACAAGGTGGCTTGGATCGGGAAACTTTCATCACACGAAAAGTTGGATATGGGAAGGTATGTTCCCCATAGTGAGCTTTCAACATCGCTCACACTCTTGCTTAAGAAGTTGTCGTATTGCTTTCACGGGATCAGGCATCCCTACGACATATTTCAACATTGGTATATTAGGTTCTTTTCCTTCTATGCATAATCTATTATGATTCCCTATCCCTTGCACTAAGGCCATCCTACTCGAGCTTTCGCCACATGTAATAAGAACTTGGCTTGCTAATGCTTATTTTCGCTTCATGCCATCACCTAATCAATAAAGAACAAGGAAGTTAGGATAGCATATGCTTACTTGTGGGCCTCTTGATCCATAAATCATAGTCTATAGCATCGATGATCTAATTAACAATCAAGCATTGATGCTACACAATGCATGGATGGGTAGCTACTCCTCCCATCACGTGTAGAACCAATGGGATATTACAATAAGGTAATTTCTTAATTATCTATTAATATTAATTAAGCACAATGAATATAATAACACATAAAAGAATCATAAGCATCCATTAACTAAAGCATAAAAAGACTAAAGCTTCGAATAACATAAGCAATAGTTGATACAAGCAAATATTGACTTAAGCATCGATGGTAAAGATCATTGGACATAATAGGCATCTCATTAAATCATACAATGTAATAAATAAAGCATCACAGAGTCACATCCCTAAGAAATTTCGACTAGTGACACAAAGGAGAGTAGGAAGACATCTCCAATGATGAAGAACATGGTTGTGAGTCATCCACGTCGAACTCCAGCTGGTAAAAGGTGTAATGAAAGCTCAATCATAGTCTCCTATTTATGCTAGTTACAATGAAGAGTTTTCTAGTCTTTTTCCTCTAAAAGTCGACCAGAACCTTCCTTGTACGACTTGAACTTGGATTCCTTCGACTTGTGGAGTAAGCTGGTTGTAGAAGCTTCTAGAGAGCTTCCCTCGAAGTGGCAGTTGAGCGACGATTTGGGCCGACCCAATTTTCTTTTGGGCTTGGTGTTTAACCCTCAAAAAATCCTTCTCTGAATTTGGGTGTGTTTCGACTTGTAGAAATTTGGTTGGACCTAGGTCAAAATTAGGTCCATTGGCGAATAATATTCGTCTTGAGTGCATCATATCCTTGAAAAGCACAAAACAACACCAAAAGGCGTAAAATAGTACAAAAACACACTCAAAGTCTATCATAAGCACATTATTCAAAAAGTTACGAACTTCATAAGAAATATAATAAAAAAATAATAAAGATGTATTGATAGAAGTGTAAAATATATCAAATATGAGAGTGATAAACACTACAAATAGAGTATCATTAGAGATACCGTACACTATAACTTTGCTTGTCCCCAAACAAACACTAGTCACAATCATTCAACTCAATGAATACTAGAAAGCATCACTCAATCATGATCTTAGGTAATAGATCATAAGTGAACTTAAAAGGTCAACAATAGCACGAGATATTTCTAACCACATGAACATGCAAAAGCATCATTGAATCCAATCTAAGCATAATCGACTAACCATGCATTAGAGTCTTAGAACAAATAGGGTGAAGCTTTTGATAAACATTTTCAAGCTTTGAATGCTTCTGCCATCGCTTTACATACGCTTTAAGCAATTTTGCCTTCTTCAAACACATACTCTTTCACTCTTTTTATTTTATTTTTCTTCTCTAGCAACATTAATTTTTGTTCTTTTATTAGAATTTTCTTGTTTGCAGAGCTCTCTTGACTCGTCACGAATACCACAATAAAACTCCCAGTTAAGGCCCAAGTATAAACCTCAACTGGGTGCAGTATAGGGAAAGTATGTTTAAATATCGACCCGGTCTGATTCATGTACCCCTACTTCGATTGTCTGTAACATTATCTAGCGAATGGTTTTTTTGGTGAAAACAACGATCTATAGCTAAAATGTTTGGAAAAGTAAATGGATTTGACACTAATTAAGAAGGCTTCACCCGGGTGTTGCTCCCCCTAGCTAACAATTATGACTTGTTGGATCAAATGGTCGTGTGTGGTAAGGTGGTTGTAAACCATAGGGAAGTGCAACAAGTAGCCAAGCTCCAATCTCTCGGTCTCTAGGTCGAGGGAAGGGAATTCGATTCAAGCCACCAATGTGACTCTCTCGACCTATTGACTAAGGGTTGCCAAGACTTCACCCTCGAATCGGAGTTCGAACGACCACCCACAGCCAACCCTAGGTGCTAATTAATACGAAATAAGAGGCTTGCCCTGCATTAACCTAGATAGGAGACAATGAATCGCCTAAGAAAACCCAGCATTCAAGCCTCTTTCAAAGAGAGGAAGGGGGTTTCTCTCTTTCTAGGTTAGAATGACAATTAGATTGATAGGCTTTCACACAACACAATCATTCATGAAAATACCTCCACATTCACATTAAACACAGCCACACACAAATCATTCAATCCATACAAACATTCACATAATTGTAGCTAGGGTTTACAAACACCAAAGTGAAATAAGGGACTACTCCATGCTAGGAGAAGCGAAAACACAATAGAGAAGAAGGGAAACCATCAATGAGATGCTAGCATTGTTCCTTATGTTTAAGAGATCCTCCTTTGGGGGAGGAATTCTCAAATCCTTGCTTGAAGATGAAACCCTAGCTTCTCCTCTTCATTGGTTTGTCACTTTCTCACTCTAGAAATCTGAAGAAGAAGAAGTTTCTCACAATAGATCTCTCCCTCTTTTCCCTTTAGCTCAACCTCCTTTATATACACAGATCAGGCTCATATCAAGGTCCCAGTTCACGAGCGTGAACTGAAAGCCTGGACCGTGATATCAAGTCGAAACGCTCTGCATCACTAAGTCCTGTTCACGGTCTTACGACCGTGAATTGACTTGAGTCCAGTGAAAGTCTTTTAAGCTCTTGATGCCTGGCTGTTCATGCCTAGCGCCTCCAGTTCACGGTCTTAGTGACCGTGAACACACAGCCCAAACCATGATCTACTGATGCTTCCACCCTTTGACTTGATTTTTCGCCCTTTCGTCCAACTTTCGACTTCGGGGTTGGTTCCACCTGCCATAGTGTGAAAAACACCAAAACGAGGCAAAACCCGGCGTCAAACCAAACCTCCCGGAGTAAAAATGCTTCAAACGACTAGGCAAACCAGGGGTAAAATGTGTACAAATGAGTCTGAATCACTCACCCACACTTAGACATTTGCTTGTCCCCAAGCAAACCATTTTCAACCTAGGTGATATTTCAACCTAACAAAATAACTTGGGGACAAATCAAAAGGCACAAAGCGGTGAATCTCAATTACTATTGGGCATCAACACATGAACTGCCTCAACAACACCGACATCCACCACAAACGACATTCGATTGCATCAAGAACGGGCAAATGCAAAGTTCTCACCCTATTCACAAATCAACGCAAGTCTTGACCTGACTACTCACCAACCACAACTAATCATGCATAGAACTCAAGTCCAAGGAACAAACAACGGGGCCACATAGGTCCTCACCGCGGTAAGATATGAACATGAAAAACAAGAATGAATCACTCACTCTCGACCAGTGGGGTCGGAACCTCTTTGGTGCAAAATATGTGCACAATCATCAACACTCAGCCCTATCGTCTCTCCACCACGGCGGCAATCTCTAAATGCTTGAGTTCATGGGATGGTTGTCATCACCAACTTGTGCGGAGGTCTTAGAAACGAGATCAAACGACTGGAAATTGTCTTGGGCATGGGGAAAAGGCTTTTTGGGTGGTGGAAAACTTGGCATGAGGTCCTACATCTTCAACCTAAACCCAAAGGTTCTATGGTTTCGACTAAGAAGCTTTCCTACAATCGAGGGCCACTAGCATCGGCCAAAAACCAAACTTCCCTTCTTCCAAACCACTACCAATCACGAACTACATTCAGGCACACTTCTTTGACCTATCTTGTTATTCACATTTCAAACCTAGTAGTGAAGGAGGTCATCAAACAATTTAGGTGTTTCAATGGCTTGAGTGCCAAGAAACCCTTCCTAGAGCATACACTTAGACTTTTGTGGCCATTCTCTAATTTTATTTACCTCGTTTTATTACCTCTTTTTCGTTTCTTTTCTTTCCTTTTCTCTTATTTTTTTTCGAGGGGGGTACTAGAGAACTAAACACATGCCACTTCTTTCATGTAACGAACAATGCTCTCCATTTAAGAACTTTCCTCCAACACTACCTTCTCATTTCTAGCAAGAACCATGCAAAATCCACCTATGTAGAACCTCAAAGGAGCTCAAAAGCGAGAACTTCGAGACACAAGGACACTAAGAAAGGATGGCGGGTCATTTTTTCGATCACCATTAAGCTCAACAAGTAAGAAGCTCTTAGCATTCGAACGGCCCCCAAAGTCACACGACTCAAAGGGGTTGATTAGGAGATAAAATGTTTCGGGACAATCAACTTTTGGGCGTGGACTAATCATATGCCTCCATCATACTCACTAGTGACAATGGTGAATGTTACACACCATGGCGAGAGGGATCTATCACATATGAAAAAGACGGTTGTCACAAATCTCACATGGCAACCTAGCCTCCCAATAATCTATTCCAGTTTTAAGAACTTCAATGCATGGCAATTGTAATCAAGAAGTAACCAAGTGAAGACATCCATTTCTTTAAGCACTCATGATAACTAAGCTTTTGCATAACCCTAATGCATTCTCGGTCATCATAATAGGATGCACTCGATTACATGCAACAATTCAAGATCGATATCAAATAAGCACGAGATTCACCCACCAACCAACCATTTTAATCGTGCATTGCTTGGAGCCCTCAAAATTTTCAAATTTGAGCATACATCAAGTCTCCAAGCATTCACTCACACACACAAGCATAATAGTAGACTAGCCCCCACACTTAAGCTCGACATTGCCCTCAATGGCGTAAAATAGGGGGTAGAACGATGTTATTGCATGGCTTGGCGAACGAAAGTTGAAGATTTTCCTTGGGTAAGATGTTTGAGCTTCAAAGGGAAAACAAAACAAAACAAAACACAAACACGCGCACATTCTCGCTCGAGGCGAGGTTATTACACATAACAAAGTTTCACAATACGAGTCAAACGAAAGAACTCACAAGGTACTAATTCACACACTAAATAAGGATAAAATAAAAATAAAAATAAAAATAAAATAGTTCAAAGTTTGCAAGTGGAGTAGTGGGTCGAAAGAAATTGGCTCTGCCACATGTATCCCTCGATGGCTACTTCTCGTGGGCCAAGATCACTCCTCGTCTTCCGAAAGGATGCCCTGGCGTAGAACAATTCTCTCTAGTAGGTTGGCGGATCTGTCGAGGCGAGCAGTGACTCCCACATACTATGCCTCGAGGCGATCAACTCACTCCTCGAGGTGGGGTCCGGCCTCGGATGATGATAATGTGGCTGATGATGGTGGTGGTGCAGTGTGCTGGTGGCAGCCTGGAGCTCTGGTGGGTGGCTGCTCCGGAG
This sequence comes from Linum tenue, assembly GCA_946122785.1. Classification (NCBI taxonomy): domain Eukaryota; kingdom Viridiplantae; phylum Streptophyta; class Magnoliopsida; order Malpighiales; family Linaceae; genus Linum; species Linum tenue. Next base: position 35,314,854 of record CAMGYJ010000003.1, read on the forward strand.
GAGGAATCTCTTGATCAGGCTGCAGGGTCGACATGGGGTCGTAGAGTTGCCAAGGGTTGAAGGCCCTCGAAGAATTCAATTCCTCTCTCCCCTTGAAGCACCAACTTCATGTTGTATAGACTCTCCCCAGAAATGGCTCGGTCCGCCGATGACAGAACACTAGGCCACATCAACCTTGAAGTATCGGGCCAGCCTGGTGATGATGCCCCCCAAGTGCATTGTATCCACTTGGTCCCGACCCTGTCATCGAGCAAAGGTGGTAATAACCACGACTCCCAGATAGAGCGGATCTGCCAGCCAGTTCAGGGAATGGAGGGCTATCAACCCTCTGTTCGTGATCATGTGCCCTGACACTAGACTAGGAATGATGGAGCTTGTTAGGAGGCTGTGCAGAATCCTCCATGGTGTCCAGAGCTTCACGACATTGGTGGTGGAGCCCTTAAACTCGTCCTCCTTATGCTTGGGGAGCCCGATGGCATGGAAGGATGCATGGTAGTGGAAGTCGGCATTTTACTGCCCCTTCGTCATCGTCATGTGGGTGGGGTGGAGCCCCATGGCCTGAGCAAAGCCATTGTATGTCAACACCCTCGGCTAACCTCCTAGCATGAATTCTACGTAGGGTCTACTCTTCTTACTGCCCAAAATGACGTGGGAGAAATTGGAGTAGAACTCCACGCAGAGCTCTCGGTCAATGAGCTCGTCCCTGCCAGCAGCTGCCTCCACTGGGGGAAAAAGAGGACCCCTAACATCGCTGCCTGGCATCTGAACATGTTGAACATGTCCATATTGAGCATCTAATGAGGGCCAGCCTCACTGTATCTCCACTGGCCAAACTTGGCCCCATTCCGCTCGTGGTTCACCTAGTAGCTGATGAACTCGTGCTCCGTATCGACCATCCTGCAAAGAATTCAAACACACACCATACGTGGAAATAATGTCAATTTCAAATCAAGGGGAGAAAATAATTCTCCCACACTTAGGCTTCCACTACGGTCCTATGCATTTGAAGGCTTTCCACAAGACCGGGGTTTGGACAATTAAGCTTAAATGCACAGAAAGCTCACCGAGGCATAGTTCTAGGTGGTTCACGGATTATCAACACACAAAATCAAACCTAAACCATGCCCCGATGGCTTCCAACCATCGATCAAAAATTAAGAATTCACATTCATTCACATTCTTGCACTTGGTGGGCAATTTTCACATTCAACCACAAATTGTATAAGATTCATGCCCACAAATTGACTCGATCTACTCAACCGTGCCCCTAATTCAATCACATCACATCCCAAAATACAAAACCATAGAGACTTTGCACGGTGGTACCCAAATCTAGTACTTGAACTCTTCACACAAACAAAAAGAGAGAAAAAAAGAAAAAGAAAACAAACCCTAGTTGGGTTGCGGATCTATCATGCTTGAGGGCATGAAGCTACTGAGAGTGGATCCGCCACGGTCTCGGGGCGAGGCTCGTCACCTCCTACCTTTAGCTCCATAGGGTGGCCCTCTTGGCCCGACACTTTTGCCTTAACCTCATCTTTTGGTTGGAAGGAGGCTCGGTGAAGCCTATCCCTCCACGCTCTCTTCTTCTTTCCTCCGGGCTTAGTACCCGCCTTAGTTTCCTGCACCTCTTCATCAAACGGAACACACACACTAGTGGGGTTTTCCTTGAGAGGCTCACCTCCACTTCCATTCATTCCACTTGTGTCCATTTCTTTCACAACATCATTCTTAACCTTAGGATCAATTGAAAGAGTGAGTTGATCCTCTCCATCTCTCAACACCAAAGTTCTCTCATTAACATCAATTAAGGCCTTGGCGGTTGCAAGGAAGGGGCGTCCTAGTATGAGTGGCATATCTGCATCTTTACTGATATCAAGGATAACAAAATCCGTCGGCTAATAGAAATTGCCAACTCTCACTAGGACGTCCTCCACAATTCCCCTAGGAATAATGACAGAGCGATCGGCCAATGTGACGCTAAGCCTAGTCGGCTTCAATTCACCCAAATGCAACTTCCTATAAAGCTTGTAAGGCATCACATTAATGCTTGCTCCTAAGTCCACCAAGGATTTTTCTATATGTATGATTTCCGATACAAAGAGGTATAGGGAAACTACCTGGATCCGGTTGCTTTTTAGGAAACTTGTTGAGGATAAAGGCGAAGCACTCCTCACCTAAGGTGACATTGGCGAGTTCTTCATATTTTGGCTTCTTGGAGAGAAGCCCCTTGAGGTATTTGGCATACCTCGGCATGTGAATCATGGCCTCCAAGAATGGAATGGTGATGTGGAGCTTCTTGAGCATATCCATGAATCCACCACATTCTGCTCCAACTGGTCCTTGTGGGGAAAGGAAGAGGAGGCTTGTGATCAGCCACTTGTGGTGGTGTCAACAATGCCTTCTTAGGTTCTTCTTTCGTTTCTCCCTCTTCTTCGTGACCATTGGCCGTTGGAGGGGTCATCTCTTCTTCATTCACTTCCTTAGGAACAAACTCCAGTATAACCTTCCCACTCATTAAAAGAATAGCATTGCACCTGACATTTTGTTCTTTGGGGGTGACAATGGTTTGAGAGGGTAGGGCTCCCCTTGGCCTCTTAGTGAGGATCCCGGAAAGATTGCCAATTTGCACCTCCAAGTTTTGAAGGCTTGCTTGATGACTCCTTAATCCCGCCTCAACCGAAGTAAACTTTGTTGTTGCTACATCTATAAATTGCTCAATCTTCTCAAACTTTTGAGTGCTCGTGCTCAAGAAGGTGGTCACTAGGTATTCGAGGTTTGCAAACTTATCGGGTTATTGGAACCCTTGACCTCCTTGAGCTTGAAATGGTTGTTGGAAGTTAGATCCTTGGAATTGCAGCCTTTGTTGAATGAAAGTAGGCCTTGGTTGATAATTTCCGTTGGTTCTTGGAAACCGGGGGGTCTTGGATTGGTAGGAGAAAACCACGATAAATTCGAATAATTTTGCCACCCTGGGTTGTAAGTGTTTCTATAGGGGTTGTTCCCCCTATCATTGGAAATGAAACTCACTTGCTTCTCAGGGGTGCTTGATTCCTTCATCATTCGAAAACCCGAAATCTCGTGGTTGGTACTTGAACACCAATCACATGCCATCACCGGCCTCTTCCCATGCTTCTTGTCCTCTAGGAGTGCCTCAATCAAACGATCAATCTTAGCTTCAAGCGGGGACTTACTCCTACAATTTGCACTCCCCTTGCGGTGCTTCTCTTTCCACTTCTTGTCAAACCCCAATCATACCTTTTACTCGCCATGTCTTCAAGCAACTAGGTCATTTGGGGTGGAGTCATGTTCATCAATTTCCCTTGACATTAGGAGTCAATGAGGATATTGTCGTCTTAGTGGAGACCCCCATAGAAGTTCTCAATCCAGAATTGCTCCACGAATCCATGATGTGGGCATTGGAGGAAGTAATCGGAGTACCTTTCCCAAGCATCACTCAATGTCTCATCTTCCTTTTGCTCAAAATGGGTGATCTTCTTGCACCACTCAGTCGTCTTTCAAGGTGGGCAATACCGAGTCATAAACTTGTTGAGCATATCGTCGCACGAGGTGATCGAGAGAGCCAACCTATTGTTGAGCCACTGAGACGCATTCCCCGCAAGAGAGTAGGGGAATATCCTCAACTTTAAAGTATCTTTGGGGACACAATTAATCTTCAAACTCCCCGCAAGTTCAATGAACTTCTGAACATGCTCCCTTGGAGACTCGTTGCTAAGCTCATGGAATAAGGCATTGTTTTGAATAATGGTGACAAGGGCGGGCTTGATCTCAAAATTGTTGGTGGCCACGTTCGGATGTCGAATGGCGGGTTGAATATCCGCCGGCCTTGGAGCCATGTAGTAGCCCATGGTCCTTAGTTGCTCCTCCGCGGCCACTCCACCTTGAGTGGGTTGATTAGCCGCCATCTCAGCTTCACTTCCTTCTTCTTCGAATCAACCCCTTCCTCAACTACAACTTCCTCTTCTATCCTTCTTCTTGCCTCCGCTAGTTCACTCTCACGAGCCAAGTATCGGAGAGTGCGGTTGAGATCCTCGTCTAGTGGCGCCAAAGGTGTCGGATTACTCTGGGTCATACACCTCGCTACACACACTCAAAAGAACCACAACACATCTAGCACAAGCAAGATTTGCAAATTCAAAAGATATAAGTAAAAGATAGATTAACATCAAACAATCTTTTTAAAATAATGAACCGTTGGCTCCCCGGCAACGGCGCCAAACACTTGACTCGTCCAGAATACCACAATAAAACTCCCAGTTAAGGCCCAAGTATAAACCTCACCTGAGTGCAGGATAGGGAAAGTATGTTTAAATATCGACCCGGGCCGGTTCATGTACTCCTATTTCGATTGTTTGTAACATTATCTAGCGAATGGTTTTTTTGTGAGAACAACGATCTATGGCTAAAATGTTTGGAAAAGTAAATAGATTTGACACTAATTGAGAAGGCTTCACCCGGGTGTGGCTCCATCTAGCTAACAATTATGACTTGTTGGATCGAATGGTTGGGTGTGGTAAGGTGGTTGTAAACCGTAGGGAAGTGCAACAAGTAGCCAAGCGCCACTCTCTCGGTCTCTAGGTCGAGGGAAGGGAATTCGATTCAAGCCACCAACGTGAATCTCTCGACCTATTGACTAAGGGTTTCCAAGACTTCACCCTTGAATCGGATTTCAGATGACCACCCACAACCAACCCTAGGTGCTAATACAAAATAAGAGGCTTGCCCTGCATTAACTTAGATAGGAGACAATAAATCGCCTAAGAAAATCCAGCATTCAAGCCTCTTTCAAAGAAAGGAAGGGGGTTTTTTCTCTACCTAGGTTAGAATTGCAATTAGATTGATAGGCTTTCACACAACACAATCATTCATGAAAATACCTCCATATTCACATTAAACACAACCACACACAAATCATTCAATACATACAAACATTCACATAATTGTAGCTAGGGTTTACAAACACCCAAGTGAAAGAAGAGACTACTCCATGCTAGGAGAAGGGAAAACACAAGAGAGCAGAAGGGAAACCATCAATGAGATGCTAGCCTTGCTCCATGTGTTGAAGAGATCCTCCTTTAGGTGAGGAATTCCCAAATCCTTGCTTGAAGATGAAACCCTAGCTTCTCCTCTTCTTTGGTTCGTCACTTTTTCACTCTAGAAATCTGAAAAAGAAGAAGTTTCTCACACTAGGTATCTCCCTCTTTTCCCTTCAGCTCAAACTCCTTTATATACCGAGATCGGGCTCGGATCACGGTCCTAGTTCACGGTTGTGAACTGAAAGCCCGGACCGTGATCTCAAGTCGAAACGCGCCGCATCACTAAGTCTTGTTCACGGTCTTACGATTGTGAACTGACTTGAGTCAAGTGAAAGTCTTTTAAGCTCATGATGCCTAGCTGTTCACGGGTAGCGCCTCTAGTTCACGGTCTTAGTGACCGTGAACACACAACCCAAACTGTGATCTGCTGCTACTTCCACCCTTTGACTTGATTATTCGCCCTTTCTTCCAACTTTCGACTCCGGGGTTGGTTTCACCTGTCATAGTCTGAAAAACATCAAAACGAGGCAAAACACGACGTAAAACCAAACCTCACGTAGTAAAAATGCTTCAAATGACTAAGCAAATCGGGGTAAAAAGTGTGCAAATGAGGCAGAATATCTCTATTTACTAGAGTATTAGACCTTGATTTTGTTACACCTCATCCTTTTCTTAACCCAAATTGACCCTTATAACCTTGGAATTTTTTTTCCAAATTTCACCGTATATTGATAAGGACTCAAAATGTGAACTCTTGGTTCAAACGGTCTTGAGTTTTGACAATAAATGAGAAAATTATATACGTTAGCTAAATTTCAGATGAAACCCACCCGATACCCAAATAATCATGAAATTCCAAAAATACCCGTGGACTAGTTAAAGCCTCCTGCCTCTCTACCTCTCGAGCTCTCTAACTTAATAAACCTAAGAAAAGCCAAAAGCCACAAGCGGGGATGAGGATAGTGATAGAATTGATTAGGACACAATGCTCTCTCGCGTCACCACGTAGCCTCCATGTCTGGCAGCGGCAAGGCTCATGCGTTGTTGAATCCGCCGTTAAAGTGAACCGATGCAAGAAGAGTTCCCCTTTTTCGACAACCGCGACGGGTCTGGAGGACAGGGATTGCAAACCGATCGACTTACGGGGATCATTACCTCGAGCGGCATCGGTTAAGGTATGCACGTTCCCTTGGGTTTCACAAGTAGCAGGGAGCTCATTATATTTCCCTTGCTCTACTCTTGTGAAGCTCACGGTTGCGACAGCTAAGAGCTAACTAATTGCATACTATGATGAGATAACGAATCTCCCAGGGAGAAGGGAAGGATTAACAAGTTCCTACACCTTGGGTATCCATATGTGTGTGCTCATAACCAATACCTCGGAAGGAAGCCAACAATAAATTTCGAGTACTATTTAAGGTCAACTCAAAGATCACAGGATATATCATGGATTTCCGAGGCACAATTTATGGCAAGCGAAATAAGGATCATCATGGGCGGTCTAATAACAAAGTACTAGTATAACGGGCTGAATAAGATTATATCATCAAGTAAATTTAAATTTTGAGGACGAATTTCAGAGTTCATGACCTTAAGCAACAACAGAGACACATAAATTAAGCTGTAGATGGAGATAGATAGGATAGAGAAGTTCTACTGAAGATTGTGACCAAGGCCAAGAAGGAGCTATGGGGAACTAGGTCAAACTACATCAGTTAAGATGATCATCAATGGATATGGGGAACTAGGTCGAGCGTAAAACTTGAAATGGAATAAGACAAGCATCAAGATAAGAGATGCAGAGCACATGGTTGGATTAATCATATTTTAAAGGAGGAATTTTACAATAATGGGTACTTTTGCTTTTACTTTTATGGTACAACTTGAATTTATACCTTTAACGTTATGGTACAACTTTAGGTTGTACATATTTTTTTTGTAAAATTCCTTTATGGTACAAACAAAAGTTGTACATTTAACTTATGGTACAACTTGAAGAGTTGAAGTTGTACCACAACATAAAGGTCAAATTCACTTTCTGGTACAATTCTAACTTGTACCTTTAACGTTATGGTACAACTTAAAGTTGTACTTTAAAGCACCAATACCTTAAAACATAGAAGTGCTCGTTTTAAAGTGATGTTAATAAGCGTAATAAGGAAGAGAAGGCATGAGGAGAAATAACGATTACACTAAGGAATGATGGTATAGATATTATATCAATGATGAAGTATAGCATCCTTGGGCCTCGTGGCCGAGTTGGGCTTAGTAATTAGGAACTAATTATAAGTAAATTGTTGGGTTATTATGGTTATTTGGAATATTCGTATTAGTTTATTGTGTCTTGTTGAGGAAGTTATTGTTGTCTTGTTGGGTTAGGATTAGTTTACCTTGTTTAATAGGAAAAGGGTTGTGAAAGTAGTCCTATAAATATGTACGTTGTTCATTAGTTTTCTAAGCAATTAATAAGAGTAAAGTAAATTAGAGTAATTTAGCTATCTTTATCGCGTTTCATTAGTTTCGTAGAAGAGTTCGAGTTCGACGATACGTGAGATTCCGCTATCACGCATCAATTGGTATCAGAGCCTGGTTAGGCGCTTGAATTCGCGATACCGATTTTCACGCAACATCCAGGTGAAGAGTCCTACTTGACGCCGCCGCCATGGACACGAAGCTATGAGGACATTCTTCCTCATCAAGCTATGCGTTTCACTAGCTATCCGTCTCCATTACGCCCTCTACCGCCGTCGCATCCATCGTCTTCACATCACCCGCCATGGTTGTACCAATCGTATTCTGCTCAAAACAGCCACCACCAAGACCTAGAGAGTTTGGCCGTCAAGGTTAGGGTTGCGGAAGCAATCAATGTTCCGGCTGACCGAAGCAGATTTCAAGATCCGTGCTCGTACCACCACTATCATGATTTTCGACCGCAGTCTCCGACGTGGCAGGAATATCCGAAATTTCTTGGTCAAGTCTCAACTCAACCGTCGTTGGGTTATCATTACTGTCCGGCCATCACCGTTGAAGAGGAAGACTCAGCAGTAGCAACATGCTACCCAGTAGTCCAAACATCACCATTCCCAGGGACACCCGTGAAGCCTGTGTTTCCTTGCGAAAATCAAAATACCACAGCCGGTGCCGAATTCATTTCCGGCGATGTTGATTTGATGTTTCGCGATGGAAACTCTTGCGGTGTCGTTTGATTGGATGCACCGCTAATTGATGAAATCGAGACAACTGTCAAATATCCACCACCTGGCGATGGGCGATGTTGATTTGATCGATGCACCTCTAAATGGTGAAATCAACGTGACCGTCAAATATCCACCGTCGGGCGGTGTTTATTTGATCGATGCACCTCTGACTTCTAACCAAGAACGACCGTTACTACGGTTCGCACCTCTCCAAACTACGTTCGAACGAGGGTGTTTGAGTTTTGAGGAATCTACGCTACCGCTACTCCTATGGAGATTCCTGTGGAGAGCTCCGCGACTAAGACTAAGACTACAACTATGGAGATCCTTCCTGGAAGGAGAGCTCCGCGAAGGAGTTACAGAGAAAAAGGTAAAGTTTGAAAGATGTGTTTCTATGTTGATTTGGTTGTCTTCTCTCTCCTTCCTCTGCAACTTTTATTCGAAAAGCATCTTCGTAGTCTTCACGCCCCATGAAACCGCTTCCTCAACTGCTCCGTTGTGAACTCCCACATGTCTCAACTGCCTTGATCTCTTGTCTTCACCCCGAATCTCACGTGCAAGAAAATAACTCCGTTATTTTCATGAGCCCACGAGGTCGTTTACGCCTCCACCAACAAGGTTTCCATAACGACATCGTTGAACCCCTTCACAGCATTGCTCACTTGCAACACTGTCAAACTCACGACATCGTTGAGCTCCGCGATGTTGTTTTGGCCTTGCGGCATCATTGAATTTCTCGGTATTGTCGAACTCGCAACACCGCTGAATTTGCGATGGCGACATCGATCTCCATTGCAATGTTTATTTAATATTTCGCGTACCGCAGCGTTGTTGGGCTTACTTCCGGTGTCGTTTTCTTCCTCAAACAGCTCCGTTTGCTTTTTCTCCGCAACATTGTTTTATATTAAACACTGTCGTTTTCTCTAGTACAACAGGACTGTTGGGCTTACTCGCGATATCGTTTTTAACTAAACAACACCGCTTGGTTCTACCCGCGACATTACTTGTCACTAAACGGTGTTGTTTTTTATCCTTCTCCGACAAGGAGTAAAAAGCACTCCTTTTCCAACCCCAACACCAACAATCAAAGCCGCTAACGACATTGTTTTCTACTAAAATAATGTCGTTTCAAGTACGCGGCATCGTCGGGCCTACTCGTGGTATCGTTTTCAAATCCGTTGTACCGTTTTAATTCTCCACGATGCCGCTTGTCTCCATACAGTATTGCTTCTCCCCTTCCGACAAGGAATAAAAATAATAATTAATTAAAAACTCCTTTTCCAACACCACTACTAAACGCGCGGCCCACATCTTATTTTCCGGTAAACAGTGTCGTTTTAACTCTCTGCGATGCCGCTCGACTCCAAGCGACACCGTTTTTTACCCGCGGTAACGAATTAAATGCCGAGACTAATTAATGCGGCATTTAATTTAGTCCAAAAATATTTTAGGTGTAAACAATGCCCCACAACTTAGTTTATAAGAATCAATTCTTATGAACTAAGTTGTTGACACAACTTATGCCACCCAAAATGATCATTAACTTGGCCTCAACCCGCCAAATGGGCGAGAAAATTACATGGCAAAATTTGGTAACCAAATCGCCAATTCTACCAAAATTATTTTGCCCATGCATGCATCATATGTAGAAAACCCGAATTGTCAATGGCCTGTTCACTTCCCATTTTGTTTTGTGTTTTTTGTTTAAAAAATGAAAATCAAGAAACAAATGCAAAAAAACGTGTTCACATGTTCATTTCATTTTCGTTGGAAAAATCCAATTGTCACAAATGAGAAAGCAGTGGGAAAACAATAAATAGACGTTTTGTGGAAACAGAGGGACGGGTTATTCCCCGTTTCCCAGTGGAGGATGATCACTATTCATAAATGAGGTTTCTTGTTCGATTTCCCTCGTCCGCTTTTTTTCTTCTTTTCTCCGCTGCTCCTAGACGCTGCCTTTTTGGCATTGGAAGTTCCCTCTAGACAACCAGCAGCCCCGACTCTCATCTTTATAATTTCTCTCCGAGAAGCTCCAGCCGGCGAAGAGAAGAAGCAGCAGCAACAACGAATCGTTCCCTCGTCCAGCCTCTCTCCCACCTCCAATCGGAGAACATCAAGCAACCGTCCTTTCCCCAGCTGCTACAACAGCCTCCTCTCCGGCGTGAAGCTCCCTCGAAACAAGCGAACTTCCGTCTCCCCAGCAGCCTCCTCTCCGGCGTGAAGTCAAATTATCACAATAGAAACAAACACGAGATTAATTACAATGAGAGTAGGTAGGGGAAGTGATTAATTAATCACATGTTAATTTTTCTGCTTTTTGGAGCAGACAGACTGCTGGTGGGTTGGCATGGGAAGACTCTCAATTGGGTTTAGAGTTGGGTTGCTGTCTTGCAGAGGAATGGGTTGCTTCTTGTTTATCATTTGGTAGACCTTTTGTTTGTTTGCAATTTATTTGCCCTTGGTTCTGCATACTTGTTGCTAGAATGATACATTGCCAATTGGTGAAGTGTTTGATATGATTTGTCGTTTCTTGTTTGTTCCTAATTTGTTGAGGGTCTCTTGTTTGAATGGTAGTTTGATAAGAAATGGTAAACAATGATGGTAAAAACAACAATGATTATGTAAGAAGGACTAGAAAGGGAAGTGTATAATTTCAGTTCAAGCCAAACTCGAGCAATGGGTTGTGATGCGATGGAATGACGAACAAGTTGTGGGATGACTTTCAAGCTGGACTTATTTGAATTTTTATGTTGTACTAGTACTTAATTAGTATAAGATGTTGTACTTGTATTGTGTTTATTTGTAGTTTAAAAACTATTTAATTCAAATTAAAAATTATAATCATGACTAGGGTTGTATGATAATCAAGAATCAGAAAACAGAATGAAGCAGCTAAACAGGTTTTCATTTTCAGAACTCAGCTTCCGAACTCACCAAAATTCTCAGCTAAACAAGGTTTTTTCAGGTTTTGTTTTCCAGGAAATGACAGCTTCATTTTCTTTTTAATTTTGTTTTCTGTTGTGGCAGCTAACAGAAATGGAATGGCAAGTAAACGGCCCATTAGCTTCGCTAACTTCCCAGTAGGCTTGCACTCCCGCAACACTGCTCATTCCTTCAACAAACATGGCTCCCAGGAGGAATTGGGGACTACTGACGTGTCCTTCCTATATTCCTCCTTCAATATTTTTTATTTTATTTGTTTTCCCAGCACCGTTGCGGCAAGGAAAATTAGGGCAGTAGTGCAAGTATAATAATAAAAAAACCACAAGACTGCTTTACCTTTAATAAAACGGAAGTAGAGAAAAAGTAGAAAAGAAAGAGAAAAAGTAGAAAAGAAAAAAAAAATGAGGAGAGCTCTCTCCTCTCTCTTCTCCCTCTGTTCGGCAATCCTGTTTGCGGCCGGCGAAGCCATCTTTTCCTGCATATCAGCGATCCTCTTCTTGTGGAGAAAGGAGTGCAAGCTGGGCAGACGCCCTTGCGCCGGAGGAGTTTGCGCGATGGGGCGGTGTCAAAAAGCTCATCTGGGCGGCGTTTGTTCGTGAGTTCCACCCGAAAGAGGCACCGGGAGCAGCGCCTTGCGATGGCGTGCGACACTGATGAAATGCTATCGAAAAGATTATGTCATCCGAAACGCGTAATGTGGCGTTTTGCCTTGCCGTGATCGGATAGTATAGAAGACGTTTTGCAGGATCCCTCTGATGGGTGTCTTCCCCGATCACATAGGGATCACAGCAAATCAGTGGATCCTATGGAGAAAATTTATCCCTGGGAACTTAGACCTCACGGTGAGGCGAGTTCGGATTTTAGACCTCAGTATGGGGCAGTTTCAATTAAGGTTGGTCTCAAGAATTCTACAGATGGGTTCAATCCTCGAGCACAGGGGGCTCGGAGCAACACAGGGGAACCTGTGAGTGGAATTTCCTACTGGGAACTTAGACTTCACGGTGAGGCGAGTTCGGTACATTGGCCTCTATATGGGGCACGTATTAATTCTGTTTGTCTAAGTATTCCCCTCCGGTCATGGACAATCCAAGGTCGTCCGAAGATAAATCTGGAGACTCTGCTTTTCTGCCGACCGGCTCCTTGCCGGAGTCGTTCCCCTAGCAAAAACCCAGTTACCACTCCAAAGCCGGCTGATTCGGCGAGCTTCTCGGCAAAGGGTAACTGTTTGGGAGATTTGCAGTTACAACGAATCGGTAGCAGATTGGGAATATCTTTTAGACGGTTTTTCAATTTCAAAAAACCAAGTCTCCCACCCCGATTAGAATCCTTGCAGAGGTGTAGGGCAGGGCCCGAGTTGGCCTATTTAATGACCCCAATTTCCTTCCTTGGCATCACCAGAGCTGTGGCAAGGAAAGCAGGGCACTTAGCAGGAGATCTCTCCCATCCAAGCAAGAGACATACTCGGGTACGTGGGTTCTCGGGAATGTGGAATTTCTTTTCGGGCTTAGGGTGAATGACTTGCCTGCCATGCAGTTCTTTATCCTGTTCTCTAATTTCCCATATCCTTGGTCTTCTGTGTATATCACCCTCGCCTTTGTGGCTGCTGATGACCTAAGTGCTCCATTCATGTTGCAGACGAGCATTATGGCACGCATCACAAGCGACCAGGTGGTAGAGTTCACCCTTGCTGAAGTCCAATCCGATAGGGTGCGCAGAACTAAGATGCTTCTCGGCCGTGTCTTCTCGGAGGAGAGGCTGACAACGAAAGAGGTGCAAGATGCGGTTAACAATCCGTGGCAGGGCCAGGGTAAAATCAAAGTGCGGGAGGTGGCTCATGATCTGTACGAGTTCACCCTCCCGAATGAAGCGGCGAAGAATTATGCGCTCCAGCGGACCCCGTGGGTAATCAAGGACAGGATTCTTCATCTCCGGGAGTGGACGCCGCAGATCACGGAACGTACGTTCGAGGAATTGGCTATTGCTCCGTTCCGAGTGCAATTGTGGGACGTGGTTGAAGATTGTTGTACTCACCAATTTGGGAGAAAAGTGGCGAGCTCGACTCTCGGCCGAGTTCTTGAAGCGGGTGTGTTTACCTGCACTGACACGGCGACTAATTTTATCAAAGTTAAGGTGCTTATTGATTTCTCCAAGCCACTTCGATCCCAAATTTTGGCTGCAAATGAGGAGATGGGATCATTCTGGATCCGTTTCAAATACGAGCACCTCCCTAGTTTTTGCTATAACTGTGGCCGGGTGGGGCATTATCGTCATAGCTGTACCCATGATCCTCCTACGAGGAAGGAGAGATTCGGCCCTCACATGATAACCAAACAGATGGGCAGGAAAGTCTTCGAGGAGATGGAGAAGGATCAACGGTTCCACGGTCAGACTAATTCGGTCTGGGTGAACACCAACCTAAGGAACTCGAACGGTGTGGAGGCCAAGGGAAATGGTGGTTCGGCTGCTATGCTGCTAAAGGAAACTACAGCGGATAAATATCCAGTGGTGGAGGAAAGCCCGAAGTGGATGGGGTCCTCAAATAACCCTTTCAGCACCACTGAACAGCAGGCCTCTGGTAAAAACCGGAGCCCAATCCGCATTTCGGTGGACAAAGCGCCCAAGGTCCTTGTGGGGAGACAGGCCCGTCGCGGCAGAAATCGGGCTTATCCCATATCCAGTCCTATGGATATCGATCGGGCCCGCATTCCGGCCCAGGTGTCGCGCCGACTGGGGCAAGATTCAAAGCAGGCGTGGGCCAAAACTGGTGATGCTGGGTCCAACGCTATGGAAGTGGATCGGGCCCAATTACCAGCCCAAACCTTGCGTCGGCCAGGGCGGAAAGCTCATCAGGAGCGGGCCAAAGGTGGGGATGCTACCGCGGAAGTGAGGAGACCCAGGGAGCCGACGGCGGTGCGACGCCAAGTGAAGGCTCCACCTCCGGTTTCTGTCCCTCAACCTGAGGAGGTGGAGGTGACGCGGCGTCGGAGGATCATTTTGGAGGAGGAATCGGAGGACGACTTTGTCCTCCAGGATGTCTCGCCCAGATGCCAGAAGGAAGCGCCTCGTGTGACTCCCAAGGCCGGCGGCATACAGCCTGTTATTCCGGCAGTGGCTTTATCCCATGGTGATCAGGAAGCATTGGGACCAGAAAACAGTGATGGGGAAATACCTCCCTCTGCTCCACAAGCAAAAAGAGGCACTGGCCTGGTGGGGGGTAAGCTCAAGGCATCAGCGAAGCCCTCGAAAGTTAAGACGTCCGGTCGTCAACACAAACTGTCAAAAACCTCAAAAGAAGGTGCTCCCGGACCAACCCGAGGGGTGAGACCGACTGTCGCTCTGGTGGTGGAGCCAGACTTGACCGGCGTGGCTGACGCGCATTATTTGCAATCCCCCCGCGAGCCTGTTGGCCATCCGGAGATTGACGAAGTCATCTCGGAGGGGGAGGCCCATGCTTTTGAGCTTAAACGCCGTTCCCCTGTGCTCAAAGGCAAACTCCGACGATTAGCCAATTCGTCCAAAGTGAGTCAAGTTGTGCGGGCTTTTGAGAAGGGTATGGCGATAGGAGATTATGTGGATGGCATGGGTCCTGGGAAAGCGCCGAATCAAGAAGAGGTGGCTGAGCAGATGCCTCGTGTGGACATTGTTCCCAGTTTAACTGTGGAGGAGTATGGAACCAATTTGCTGGATCTTGAATCAGGCACAAACAAGCGTCATTTTGAGGAGATTGGTGGGGGAGTGGAGGATAATCCAACCCCAAAGAGGCAGTTCATTGAGGAGAAAGATAGTCAGGATAAGGTGGAGGAAGCCAGCCTCGAGTGGCCCCGGTCCAATAAATGAGGCTGTTGGCCTGGAATGTGAGAGGAATTGGACCATCCCTCACATTCCAAACTGCTTTTGGTTTAGTGCATTCTAATAAACCGGATCTCGTGTTTTTCTCGGAAACGCGATCGAAACGGAAGGTAGTTGCCCGGCGGTTGCGGGGTTTAGGTTTTCTTCGTTCTTGTTGTTTTTTTGTTGATGCGGTTGATACATCAGGTGGCTTGGTTGTTGGTTGGTCCCCCAAAGTTGAGGCTTCGGTGTTTTTTCATTCGGATTTTTGTATTTGTGTTCAAATTAATGAAATGAACTTTTCGTATGTGGTGATCTTTGTCTATATTAGTTGTCATGCTGATTTAAGAGCCACCCAGCTAAATCAATTGCGTGGAATTTGTGGTGGTCTCTCGATTCCCCATACTATCATAGGAGACTTTAATACTACTCTTCATGAGAGTGAGAAGGATGGGGGTAATCAATGGAATGCTAGTCACTCTATCAGTCTCCGGGATTTTATCCTTGATATGGGCCTCATCGATCCAGGGTACCAGGGGGGTCCGTTTACCTGGACGAATAAACGGATGGGTGATGCGTGTATCCGTGAACGGTTAGACAGGGCCCTTTGCTCTCAGTCTTGGCTGGATCACTTTCCGGATACCCTGGTGAAGCACTTTACGGATCAAGGATCGGACCATCGGGCGCTCTTGCTGTCTGACAACCCTTATGTCCACAATAGTCGCCCTATGTTTAGATTTGATGCGCGATGGGCAGAGAATCCTGAAGTTCGAGCCATGGTGGCGTATGTTTGGAAAGAGGACATTCAGGGAACCCCCATGTTTAGATTGTGGGAGCGCCTCAAGAAGCTCCGTCACTTACTGTACGATTGGACCCGTGCAGGGACGACCAACTCGTTGAGAAATATAAAAACCCTGCAGGCTGAAATAGATCGGCTCAAACAGGAACATCCCATTAACTGGGTTGAGGTCCGTTCTCTTGAGATGGAGTTGAGTAGGCAGTGGGAGGCGGAGGAAGAATACTGGCAGCAAAAATCCAGGGTTCGTTGGCATAAGAAAGGGGATCAAAACTCATCGTACTTTCATACGGTGACAAGGACCCGTCGGAAAAGGAATTTTGTGAGCGGCCTTCGGGATGAGGATGGTACATGGGTTACGGATGAAAAAGGCAAGGCGAATATTGCTACTAATTTCTATAGTACCCTTTTCACCTCTGAAAATCGGGTACATGATATGTATAATCGAATCGATAACTTGCCTATTTCCCGAAGTGTCACACCAGATATGAATGAGAAGTTAACGGAGATTCGCAGGACTGTGTTTGCGATGGGCTCGAAGCAAGCCCCGGGGTCAGATGGTTTCACTGGGAAATTCTTCAAAGCCTTCTGGGATATTGTGGGTCCTTCAGTGATTGAAGCAGTCTGCTCTTTCTTTACCTCTGGCCGGCTGCTCCGTAGTTTTAATCATACTTGGCTCACGTTAATTCCTAAAGTGGATAATGTGGAGTCAATGAGGCAGCTGCGCCCTATAAGTTTATGTCAATTTGTTTATAAGATTATAACCAAGATTATGGCAGAGCGGTTGTCCGTTATCCTCCCTCGGGTGGTTTCGGAAGGGCAGAATGGTTTTATTAAAGATCGTCAGATAGTGGATAACATCTTACTCGGACATGAGCTCATGCATTACTTAAAAACCAAAACTCGGGCTAAGAAAGGGTTCATGGCTCTAAAGGTTGACATGGAAAAGGCATATGATAGAGTCGAATGGCCCTTTCTCCTTGTTGTTTTGGATAAAATGGGGTTTAATCCCACCTGGGTAGGATGGATCAAGGAATGCCTCAGTTTTGCTTCTTTTTCAGTTATGATGAATGGAACTCCGTCGGGTTTCTTTTCTCCTTCCAGGGGATTGTGCCAAGGGGATCCTTTGTCTCCCCTCCTTTTTGTGCTGTGCACTGAGGGGTTTGTGGCGCTTCTCCGCCAAGCAATATCTGAAAAAGGCTCGCAGGGATTAGAGTGGCTCTTCGGGCGCCCAGACTGACGCATTTATTCTTTGCTGATGATTCGTATTTATTCCTGCGAGGGAACCTGCAGGAGTGTGAGAACCTTATTGAGGTCCTTAATGATTATGAGGAGTTGAGTGGTCAGAGGGTGAATCTTGACAAATCGGCGGTTTGCTTCAGTAAGAATATCGTGCAGCAGGATCAAGAGTTCCTGGCGGTGGTCCTAGGGGTGGGGGCAGTGGGCGTTCATGATAAATATCTGGGTCTCCCGACTCTTATTGCTAGATCTAAGATGGAGACTTTTCGTTTTTTGGAAGCCAAATTGTTGGAACGGCTCCAGGGATGGAAGCAGAGAACGTTATCATGGGCCGCCAAAGAAACGCTCATCAAGTCTATTGCGTTGGCCTTGCCTTTGCATGTGATGTCCTGCTTCAAGCTCCCATTATCTTATTCCGATTGCTAGACAGACATGTTGCCCGTTTCTGGTGGGGTGAGAATGAAGGACACTCCAAAGTGCGGTGGATGTCATGGCGGGACATGTGTAGAAGTAAGCACGATGGGGGGATGGGCTTCCGCAGATTTGAACAGTTTAATCAGGCGCTGCTTGCCAAAATTGGCTGGCGTATCCTCAGTGAGCCCAATTCCTTGCTGGCCCAAGTCAATCGAGGCAAGTATTTTCCTAATGGCCATTTTTTATCAGCTAAAGCTCGATCTCGCCCATCTTGGGGTTGGCAGAGTATCTTGTTTGGCCGTCAGCTGTTGGAGATGGGTTTACGCTGGCAGATTGGGAATGGACGCTCGACATCTATGCTCCATTCTACCTGGGTCCCTGCTTTCTAGTTTGAGCCCATACGGTGTAATCCTTTGATTTTGCCAGAAGGGGGTGATCCGGTGGTGGCAGAATTAATTTGCCAAGGAGAAGGGCGGTTGTGTGAGCAGAAACTGAGTCAATGGTTCGACCCAGGGACGTGCCATTTTATTAAAGTTATTCCGCTCCCACGGGAGAATGTGGAGGATAAGCTCATTTGGTTTGATACGGCAGATGGGGAATTCTCAGTTAAATCGGCCTACCATCTGGCTGTGACTTTGGAGAAAAGGAGGGGACGGTGGAAGTCTATGGTGGACTGGATGGATAGGGCTAGTTGGATTCGGCTGTGGGAGGCTAGAATCCCGCCTAAGCTCAAGGTGTTTGTTTGGCAGGTTTTCAATCGGATTTTGCCAACCACCGAAGCTCTAATTAGTCGTCATGTTCCAGTCCAGCCTAGATGTCCGGTTTGTTGGGAAGGCCCTGAAACTATGGAGCATCTTTTTTTGGATTGCCCGGTTGCCCGAGCTCTATGGGGGGCGGCGGGGTTGGAGCATTTTTGGGTGGGGCTGCCACGACATAATTTTCCCCTTTTTCTTAAGAAGCTGCTGTCGTTAGTTTCCCAGCCTTCGCAGTGGATGGAAGTTATTGCTGTCCTGTGGCGAATTTGGAAATCCCGGAACTGGGTAGTGTTTGAAGGCAAACAATTTGGTCTCCCGGCTCTGATGCGTCAGTTTTCGCAACAGGTTGAGGAATGGGATAGGCTTCCAGTGGAGGGGGGCTCCCCATTTCTGGAGTTAGGGGATCATGGGCCTCGTTTAGTGGGAGCTTTCGAGTTTGTCTGTAGATGGGACGGGGCCACTAGGAGGGACTCCCATTCGGCAGGGGGAATGGTTCTTTTGACACCCTCAGAAGTCGTTCTCAGAGCTCATGGGGTCTCTTTCCCGGTAATGGATGATCCAGTGATTGCTGAGTTGTTGACGCTGCGTGCGGCTATTTTTTGGTGTTTAGAGCAAGGCGTGGCTTCGGTTCGGTTTGAAGGGGATGCTAAAGTCATTATTGATAAAATCAGCCGTGGGGATTCGCGGGATAGCAGGATGGGTGCTGTATTGGAAGAAGTGTTGAATTTGTTTGCCAGCTACCCTGGGTTCAGTATTCGTTTCGTAGGTCGGCGTCATAATAGGGTAGCCCATGTTGTGGCTAGAAAAGCCCTCTCCTTGTCCCCGACTATGAGTCGTGTTTTTAATTTTCAGGCCTGGCTGATCTCCAGGGTGTAACTATCTTTTTGATATCAATATAAGAGTATCTTTTGTCAAAAAAAAAAAATTAATAAAACGGAAGTAGAAGAAATAGAACCACAATGATGCAAGCCATCCAAACCAATCCATCCGAGTAAAAACCTGCAGCCTCGTTTGATCCACCGCAACTGTGTTATTCTTTTTTAAATATCGATCATGATTTGTCTTATTTATTTCCTGGCTTGCGATGTTGCGGCAAGCTTCACGGTGGCTTAGAATCCCACAACGCTGCAGCCTGTAGCAACCCACCATAAACTTTTTACCCAAACGGAAGCGTATTCCTTGTTACAACGCAGCTTTGTTTATTTTTTTCACAACGCTGCAGATTAGCGGCCTAAATTTTATTATTAATATCAAGCCCACAATCCTATGGCTTCTCACGCAAACGATCCATGTGGCTAGATTTATTTATTTAGCTTCCTTTTTCTTCAAAAATCCCATTAGCTCACGGCATTGTAATTTTGTCTCAGCAACGCTAACCATGGAATGTCTTCTTACTCGCACAACACTACCGTGACCCGACTCACTTTTTATTTTATTACCATGGCAACATTGTTTTTGGAGAACACAATTTCACCACTGCTTTGGCCCTCACGGCTACACTCCACCCCAATTCTTTTCTTCTTTCTCGCCATAATGCTGCTCTGGCGACAATTCATTTAATTAATTAATTTTTTTTTGTATTGCGGCCGGTTGTGCAACCTCGCAGTACTGTTTTTCGTCCCAAACAGCTCTGATTCCCCCCTTTTTAGCCACTGCCGATGTATCCTTCCATGTTGGGGAAAAAACTTTCTCAGCAGCGTAGCGTTGGTCAAAAGGACAAAACAAAACGACACCGCAACAACAATTTAGCAACACAGTTTCGACCAATGATACTGTTTGGCCAATTTTTTTTTTATTTTGTTCTACTTCTCCCTGGCCGAAAATATACTTTTTATTTTATTTCCACAGTGGTCTACCCAACAACATTATTGAGAAGAGGAGAAAAATAGAACGTTGCCGCCAGGCAGCAGCAACAATATAATAGGCAAACAACATCGTTCTTGGCCAATGGTTCTACTCGGCCTTGTTGTGGCACGACGTTGTGCGAGCTTGACAATGTCGCTTAAAATTTTTTATATTTAATATGACCAAAATGTCACCACCATACTTGAGAGAATAACCTTTGCTTTCATTAGCAATTTGGCCTTAACGTTGCTGCAAACTTCCTAAAACTCTTTTTTTTTAAGAAATATAAAATAAATAATTTATTTATCACGTGGCCTATACAAGCCACTTTTTATTTATTTTAATAAGAGCTAAATAAAAACATAGTTGACTTTGGCATTAACCATCATGCCAAAGGTCCAAACCCACTGCCTACTCCACATATCAAACCAAACAAGCCATCCATAAATTCCCTGGCTCGCTGGCTTCACACAAGTTGGTTTTGATGTTTTGAAATCAATGTTGGTTTGCAACTCCCCAGTTTGTTCAACTCGAACATCTTTGTTCGAAACTTTACGAGCCTGATTTGGCCTCATCTCAGCCTCGCAGAATGGAAAACCATAAGCGTTCTTGGCTTTAGGCAGAACACTCTCGTTTTTTGGCACCTTTGTCTGGCCAAATCGACCATGTGGCATCGCTTGCCCAGACTGGTCTGGTTTTGTCAGCTTCGCACTCTCACCACGCTTTTGGGAGTAGGAGCACTGTGGCTTATGAGCTCCACCAACACCAATGTGAGTATTGCAATCTTGATTTTTGCACCTATCACACAACTTTGCCGCACTTGAGCTCCTACTTGAGTTTGAAGTTTGTTGGACATCAGGCTTGCCCCCCAATCCACCATTCATGGCAGACTTCCTCTTAGCAAACATTGGTGTGGCAACTCCATGTCGTGCTCGATTGAGCTTGCCCCCCCAGTTCACTCAATGGAGTCGTTGGGGGCACTTTACGTGGAGGATTCTATTGATTAATGCCAACTTTGGTGGCATTATATTTTTTCACGTGGTCGCCACATCCACCTTGAGTAGTGTTCGTGGTGATCCTAGTTTGATTTTTCCTAGAATAGGGTGGACGTGACAAACTTATTTGCCACTTACGGTGATGTTTTTCTTTCAACCACCCATGCGGTGGGATCTCATGCCCCCCTAGCGACTTAGATTGAACACCATTGCGATGTTGCTTGGACAACCCGTCATACGCGAGATTGCTAAGCTCAACGTGATTGTAACCATGTTGTCCACCCTGATTCTTATTAGAAATAAGTTGATATTGACCTCTTTGTAGTGGCTTCTGCAAGCCACCTCCAACTTGTGTGTCCTTAAGAACAACGTTGTTCACCGAAAACGGTACGTTGGGTTTGCTCACTTCTGGCAACACTTTCGTAGCCATAATTGGCGATGGAGTTTGATTGACATTGGCTAGTCGACCCACCATCGTAGCATCACATGCAACATACACGGTTTCAGATTTAAACACATCAAAATCATACGTGGCTCTACGTATTGACATATTAAAATCAGAAACAGAGTCGTCCAACTTATCAAACCGTTGATCTATATTTTTTTCAAGATTATCCATTTTTTATCAAGAGAAGTTAAAATGAGATTTACCTGTTGGCTATCTCTGCTGAGTTCAACCACTACTTGGCGGAGTATATGCATCATCTCACCCTGATCGGAGATTCGTGCCAATGATTGCACCTCCGCTCCAGCGTTGTTGCTTGAATCGCCAACAACGTCGTCAATCTCGACGTTGATCATTTGAGCCTCAGTCATGGATCCTTGTCGAAGATCACAATCTTCTTTTCCTCGTCGCAGAGCCATGTCAAACACACGTGTCCCACTGGGCGTGCCAAATTGTTTCCTTGCGAAAATCAAATACCACAGCCGGTGCCGAATTCGTTTCCGGCGATGTTGATTTGATGTTTCGCGATAGAAAATCTTGCGGTGCCGTTTGATTGGATGCACCGCTAATTGATGAAATCGAGACAACCGCTCAAATATCCACCGCCTGGCGATGGGCGATGTTGATTTGATCGATGCACCTCTGAATGGTGAAATCAACGTGACCGTCAAATATCCACCGCCGGGCAGTGTTCATTTGATCGATGCACCTCTGACTTTTAACCAAAAACGACCGCTACTAAGGTTCACACCTCTCCAAACTACGTTCGAACGAGGGTGTTTGAGTTTTGAGGAATCTACGCTACCGCTACTCCTATGGAGATTCCTGTGGAGAGCTCCGCGACTACGACTAAGACTACAACTATGGAGATCCTTCCTGGAAGGAGAGCTCCGCGAAGGAGTTACAGAGAAAAAAGTAAAGTTTGAAAGATGTGTTTCTGTGTTGATTTGGTTGTCTTCTCTCTCCTTCCTCTGCAGCTTTTATTCAAAAAGCATCTTCGTAGTCTTCAATGCCCCATGAAACCGCTTCCTCAACTGCTCCGTTGTGAACTCCCACGTGTCTCAACTGCCTTGATCTCTTGTCTTCACCCCGAATCTTACGTGCAAGAAAATAACTCTGTTATTTTCATGAGCCCACGAGGTCGTTTACGCCTCCACCAACCAGGTTTCCATAACGACATCGTTGAACCCCTTCACAGCATTGCTCACTTGCAACACCGTCAAACTCACGACATCGTTGAGCTACGCAATGTTGTTTTGGCCTTGCGACATCATTGAATTTCTCGGTATTGTCAAACTCGCAACACCGCTGAATTTGCGACGGCGACATCGATCTCCATTTCAATGTTAATTTAATATTTCGCGTACGGCAGCGTTGTTGGGCTTACTTCCGGTGTCATTTTCTTCCTCAAACAGCTCCGTTTGCTCTTTCTCCGCGACATTGTTTTATATTAAACACTATCGTTTTCTCTAGTACAACAGGACCGTTGGGCTTACTCGCGATATCGTTTTTATCTAAACAACACCGCTTGGTTCTACCCGCGACATTGCTTGTCACTAAATGGTGTTGTTTTTTTATCCTTCTCCGACAAGGAGTAAAAAGCACTCCTTTTCCAACCCCAACACCAACAATCAAAGCCGCTAATGACATTGTTTTCTACTAAAATAATGTCGTTTCAAGTATCGCGGCATCGTTGGCCCTACTCGCGGTATCGTTTTCAAATCTGTTGTACCGTTTTAATTCTCCGCGATGCCGCTTGTCTCCATACAGTATTGCTTCTCCCCTTCCGACAAGGAATAAAAATAATAATTAATTAGAAACTCCTTTCCCAACACCACTACTAAACGCACGGCCCACATCTTATTTTCCGGTAAATAGTGTCGTTTCCAGTGTCGCGGTACCGCTGAGCTTCCTTGGGGTACCGTTTTTTGTTTCGCGGTATCGTTTTAACTCACCGCGATGCCGCGCGACTCCAAACGACACCGTTTTTTACCCGCGGTATCGAATTAAATGCCGAGACTAATTAATGCGGAATTTAATTTAGTCCAAAAATATTTTAGGTGTAAACAGCCTGCCACAATCGTTTCGTCGGAGCAAATTTCATTTGAAGAACGATGCAAGAACTGGAATCGAAAATTAGCAGAGCTCTCCGTCAGGTACATGGAGGTCGCTGTCGGCTGCAATGAACCAATCAACGCTGCCGTATCGTCATCGTAACCCCTGGAATCCGCACCATTTTTGTCTTCGCGGATGATTTCCACACCACTGTTAACCGACCTTGATAACAGGAGGGATTATGCAATTATGGGTTCTAGCTGCGGAATCGTGGGTACTCAAAGTTGACGCTGGAGGTTCCATCAAGGGAGGAGGGATTAACCGCCACACGCGAGTTCTCCATGCTCTTGACAGGAAACAACGAACAGCCCGGCGAGAAGATCACCAAGGTCGTAGCGACGAACGACGGATTGGAGAGCTCCCTAGTGAAGGAATCGTTCGATGTTGTCCGGGACGAATTCACCGCTAAGGGGGGAGGCCACTTGCCACAACACTTCATTGGCAAACTTACTGATACAGGGGAGGCGGAGTACGAGCTTGAGCGAGTGACGCTGGGAGTGTTAGAAACCGAACAATAAAAATTAGGGTTACCGATTTGGAGTTGAGTCGCGGACTACGTCGCTCTCTTTAAGACATTCGCAGCAGTGCCCTCGATGCGCAAGGCAGACTATCAACCGGTCGTCTCCAGGATAAAACAGCTCCTCTCTATACTCGCGGTTTTGTGCGAAAACCGGAGTTCTATGAACACTCTCTCTATTGTGTTTCTGCTCGTATTGTAGTGTGTTAAGAATATACCCTCTTACTTGGGGAATAAGTCGGATTAATTAAGGAAGATAATTACTTCCTTAATTAAAACCCGTCTGTAAGATAATTCCTGCGGGATTATCCTTCGAATATTCATTTTAATCGATTATCCTTCAAATATTCCTTAGGATAACCGATTAATAATTAATTATTAGATAATTAATTTCGTTCGGAATTTCTCCAAAAAATATATAGTCTCAAGTGAACCAACCAACCGGCCGGTTAGACGGCGCGCGTGTGTGGTGGTCCGTTAGGTCCTCCCTCTCCCACAAAAGTGGGTCACCCCAAGGGGCATGCCCTTAGGAGAGAGACTCCTATCTTTACTGAATTCCTATTTAATTCCCTAACTTTTTTAAATTTAACGCCTTAACCTTACCAAATAGGCAATATTACCCCATCACTAAAACAACAGCACCCTAATCCCTAATTTTCACCATCGCCCTGACTGTTCTGTCCGTGGAAGAAGAAAAGAAAGAAAGAACCCCCGCTGGCCAAATCCCCGCATACTGCTGCCGCCGGAAATCGAGGAAGAAGAAGGGAATCAACGCCACCCACCTCCTCCGTCGTCGCACTGCCGCCGCCGCGAACTCGATGGTGGAAAAAGGGATTCGACGACGCCCACCTCCTCTACCGCCGCTGCGAACTCGAGTTGGAGGAAGGGATTCGACGACATCCACCTCCTCTGCCGTCGCACTGCCGCCACCGTGAACTCGAGGTCGCCCGCCGCCGCGAACTCGAGGTGGAGGAAGGGATTCGACGAAGTCCACCTCCTATACCGTCGCTCTACTGGTGCCGTGAACTTGAGGTCGCCCACCTCACTGTCAAGAACCAGTTGATCCCAATAACTCGAGTTGTTGGGAGAAGGTTCTGCTGGATCTTATACCACTCTCTAACACGCCCCCTCAAACGAAAGCCAACCCATGGGCTTGAAGTTTGCACAGGCCCACCATACCATGTGCTTGAAAGACAACGGTTAATATTGGGGGTCGTGGAGATTCGAACACATGACCTTTCGGTTCTAGGCTCTGATACCATGTCAAGAACCAGTTGCTCCCAATAACTCGAGTTATTGGGAGAAGGTTCTGCTGGATCTTATACCACTCTCTAACACTCACTACTTTGATCGATTTGTTGTATCTTTAGGAAAGATACTATTCCAAGTAAGATGTTATTGTTTCTCTTTTTTCATATGTTTTTTTGTTTATGCTTGGTGGCGTGTATTGGTTCAATGTTTGGTTGGAGGAAAGTATTTGCTGGGAGGAATGGAATACCTATATTCTTCTCATTTGGAGAAGTCTGCCTACCTTATCTGTTTTGCCATATCATAGTTCTGGCATTACAAATCACATTGATTTATACAAATAAGCATATGATTGCAAAAGGGTTGCTTGGGACTGAGAAGTCTACAACTGTTTGTTTAAATTTTGTGGTTTTTACCTCATACATGCATCATTGTAGCGCTCCATTTAAGTTTCTATTGCCAAATATTGCTATTATAGAAGTAGTGTGCATGTAGTCAACATTACAATTCCACCCAAAATGTTTCAAATGCTTTGTATAGTTGAATGCCAAAATGTATTCTTTCAATATATTGACACTGTTAGTTTTAGGACTCCGACTTTACAATGTACCAATAGCAACTAAAACTAATCTACCCAATCTCACCCTATTCAGTCTTCCCGCCCTTGCATGGTTCATATACGTATGGCATGGAATGCAAGAATTGTGATTTATGATGTTGATAAAAAGGGCTAAATTACATATTTAATCACTCAAATTACATAAGTATTCACGTTTGCCACCCAAATTACTGTTCTTTCTTATTGGCCACTAACTTTATGAATCGTTTCACCATTAGTCACCGGCCGTTAGTCAACGTCAAATTCTATTAGATCCGTAAGTTTTTTGATGACGTGGCAAACCGAATTGCTAACTGGACCATTAATTTAATGACATATCAATTTAAAAAATAAAAAATAATTAATCAACGCCGGATCGGAGTGGCCACCGCAGCACCCACCGTGAACTTCCTTTTCATTGCAAAATCCAACTACTCGGAGCAAATCCCCCGTCTCCCCCCAAAACAGCAACAATGGTGCCGGTCAAGTTCCTATGCAGCTATGTCGGTCGGATCCTCCCATCCCATAACAGAGACACTAACACGTAGTTCCAGATCTGATCAGGAGAGTAGAGAGATTGAAATTGGAGACCTTGAGATTCCCATTATCGTCCAATATCAGATTCTCCTGCTTGAGATCCCCATGAGAGACTCCCCAGCTGTGGCAATAGTCGATTGCGCTGATCAATTGCTAAAAGTGCCGGTTGGTGAGGTCCTCGTTGAGTTTCTCCTTTTCGACCTTGGCGAATAGATCGTCGCCTTTGACAAATTCCACGATGAAGAAGAATTTAGACTTGGTGGCCATCATTTCCTTCAATTCAACGACGTTTAGGTTCCTTCCCAAGACCATCACCACTTTGATCAAATGACCAATCTCTCTATGCTCGGGCAGTGGCCTCCTCATCCTTGACGGCACAAATTCAAGAAACACACCCAACTCTGTAATGTCAGTAGAGGTAGAAAAGGTGGACGTGATAGGAGAATTCTTATGTTCGGTGACCAACCCATTTCATGTGCCGCATCGATCTGTCGGCCTACGGATCTCTGGTGCTCGAATGGCTGAGAAACCGGTGCTCTAGTGATTGATGAGAAAATAATATGAGTTCAAAGCTATCACTACTTTCTTCTTTTGATGGAATGATGCGACGAGACGGCGGCGACGTATTTGGATTGGTCGATAAGAAGAGGGGTGGAAATTCCGACAGTGGGATGGGAAAAAGAATTTGGTTGCAAGGGAGACTCTCGTCTCTTTTTATTTATTTTTTTCATTATTTTTAAATTGATATATCATTAAGTTAGGGGTCCAGTCAAAAGTTCTGTTTGCCACGTCAATAAAAAACTTATGGATTTAACGGAGTCTAACGGTGAAATGATTAGTAAAGTTAGTGGCCAATAAGAAAGAAAAGTAAATCGGGTGGCAAATGTGAAAAATTTATATAATTTGAGTGACCAAGAATGATGGTGAGAAATACCTACAGCCGCTGACGAGTCACTCGAGAATCCGCTTGTTTCACTTGAATGTTTCATCTTTCTATGATTGCTTCTGCATTTAGTTTTTTTTTTATTTTTTTGCCCCTTATCAAACTAATTCTCAAATGTCATAATTGATTGCCATGTAGGATGAATTTAACAGAATTGGAAAGTTAGTAACCTATGATGAAATGAAGTTAAAATGAGTGACTTATAAGGAAGGAAAACTTTTTGAATGAAAAACATGAGAAAAGGCCGAGTAACCAACCATATAATTTAGCCATATAAAGCTTCTCGTCTTATGTCATTTTTGAAAATCTTTCTTTAGATTCCATGTCTTTGATAAATATCGTTATTTTTATCTCTATGACATTAGGATTACATAGCAACAACATTCATCCCACCAACCCTAGTTTTGGAAGGGTAGATCCAAGCCAATTGTCTTATCTTGCTCTGTAATCACCAAATGTTCCTCATATTCTTCCTCGATTATTATCTGCTCTAGCTTAAGTTCAAACTCTTTTGTCACCGAGTTTCTAGTCGGCATAGAGTTTCTGTATTCTGATGTAGTATTCAAGATATAAATTCCTAGAGGTGTCCAGGTTGTATTCCACAAGGTCTTTCAATAGTAACTACTCAAACCTAAACAACTGACTTCGATTATGCAATGCAAGAGAAAGTAAACTAGTTGGGTTGATGTGCTCTCTACTCGTATACTACACTACTAATGCAAGAAACAAACAAGAATTCAAGCAAGAAAGTAATGTTTAGGTAGCTCTTTCTGGATGGTCATGCATACCATCTCCTCAATAAGATGCACATATGAATCTTCTATTATGATGCTCTATCCGTTCCTCTAAGGCCACTCTCTACCCAAGCACCCACCTCTTGCGATAGAGATTTGACTAACTAATGCGTGTTTTGATTCTTGCCATCACCTAATCATATAGAGATCCTTATCGATTCTTTGTCTCTATTGTTAGCTCTGTATCCTCATTCTCATCAACAAACCCCACTACTCTTGGATTATGACTGAAGAAGGTGTAGGAAGTGTTCAAGTCCTTCAAGTTATGTGAATCCTTCAACCTCTTCCCAGAAATCCAAAAAGGTTTCGACTAGTGTAAGTTCTTTAATATTGGATCCTTGTTCTTCCATTGCTACTCCTATGGGTTGTATCTCATCCTCTGCATCTTCGGAAGTTGTAAGATCATAATCTTTATCATATTATTCGTTGGTCTCCTCATGGTCATCTTCTTTTTGAGATTCTTTGATAGGTTGATCATCCTTCTCTTCTTGGATAGGTTGAAGATGATAGATAATGGTTTCTATGGTTAGTAAGATGCTTTCATCAAGATATGAGTAGCTTTCTTTGTCGAGTGCATCTTCTTGAGAGGGTATCTTATCTTCTTTTTCTTCTTCTTCTTCTTCTTAAAATTTAGTTAGACACTCATCTTCTTCTTCTTCTTTGAATTCTTTGGCCTCATGTTGATCCTCCTCTCTATGCTCCACGATCTCTTCATCTTCTTATTTGTTAGCATTCATATGATCTTTCTTTCTTCATGCTCTACAAAAATTTGATGCTCCATAAGCCATTCTTGCACCTTTATCTCTTCAAAACATTCACGTACTTCATTGGAACTTCCTTTATTGTCATGTGGAGGCTTATCGATGATATGAACATCTTCTACAAGTTGCTTGATCCCTTATTCTTTTATGCTAGCATCGGTGCTCCTAGTAGGTCTTAACTTGATTTGGCATCTTGATTAGAGGAAAGAATAAGCTTGCTCCCATTCCTCTACAATTACGTAGTCTCCATATGTTTCCCTCACTAGCTTTAGGTTTTCTAGATCCACACCATCATCATCCCACACGAACACGATATTGATCTTATTTTGAGAGTGTCATATTGGAAGAGGATCTGTGTCGCTTGCTTTATTCTAAGATCCTCTTAGGCCCATCTTGCTTCCTCGGGTATGATTCCTGCAAACAAAACCAACTAGAGCATAATGTTTTTCTTTTATGAATGAAAATCAGACACAATAGGTTAGTTTCTTTTAGTTAGTATAAGAAATCCTCGACAACCTCACCAAAAACTTGATGTAGTATTTAAGAGATAAATTTTTAGAGGTGTCTAGGGTCGAATTCTATAGGGTCTTTTAATAGTAACTACGCAAACCTAACCAATTGAGTTCGATTATGCAATGTAAGAGAAAGTAAAATAGTTGGGTTGAGGTGCCATCTACTCGTGTACTATAGTACTAATACAAGAAACAAACAAGAATCCAAGCAATAAAGTAATGTTTAGGTAACTCCTTCTAGATGGTCATGCATACCATCTCCTCAATAAGATGCACATATGAATTTTCTATTATGATTCCCTATTTGTTCCTCTAAGGCCACTCTCTACCCGAGCACCCGCCTCTTATGATAGAGATTTGAATAACTAATGCTTGTTTTCGCTTCATGCCATCACCTAATCTTACAGACATCCTAATCGATTCTTTATCTCTATCGTTGGCTTTGTCTTTTCATTCTCCTCAAAGCCATCATCTTCAATGGGCTGCTTTGACTCCTCATTTTCTTCAACAAACCCCACTACTCTATGCATCATATATCATACTTATAGTGTGATTTCTCTCTTTGCTGCATTGATCATGGCACCGGAAGTGGCCTGAAATGGTCTTCCAAAGATTAGGGAATATGGTGTCTTTATCTTCATCTCGATCACCATACAGTCTAGAAAGAAGATGAATGGCCCACTTTGGGTACTCAATCCTCGAACTATTCAACAATATTGACATGAGGTTTTATCTGCCATTTTGATCTCCATTTCAATCTCCTCCATGTCAGCTAGACCCATATGTTGATAAAGAGAAAGTGGTAGGATCTTGATGCTAGAACCAAGATCCACCAAACCTTGCTCTACATAATGGTCGTTTAGGAGACAATTGATTGTGTAATTAACAAGATACTCCTTCTTTTCATATAGGCGAATGAGTTCTTTGTCCATAAGGAGTTGAGTTGATGTTGGCCTTCTCAATCTTTTCCTGCTCCAGAAGTTGCTCAATTAGGTTCTCCATAACAACAATGCTCTCCACACGTGACATAACACTCTTCTAATCCTAAAGCATCTATCAATTTTTGCGTCATTAAGGTATGTTGACAGGCTTCTTCATTGATGCTATGTCCTCCAAGTTTGTAGCATCGTCTTTGTGATCCTTCTTGGCTTGAGATGTCTCCATCACATGGGCTTGAGCAAGCTCCATTGAGTTCTTCCTCATCTTCTTATCTCCTTGAATGGCTTCCTCCCTCTTGCTTTTTTGCTTTGATGCTCCTTATCCTTCCTCCATCATCTTACAAAGATGGATCTTTACAACTCCTCCTTCCTTGAAAAATCTCTTAGAATTGATCTCCCTATAGTTGCTTCACCGATTTTTGGATATGGATGCTTTGAATCATCGTGAGTTGATGTGAGGAAAAAGAAGAGGGGGCTCCTTCTCTTTTATAGGTGAGCAACGGGTGGACATCGGTGGGCATCGCTGTCATTTTCCATCTTGGAATAGATTTATTTTCAGTTCTTATGCGCTAAAGAAAAGGAATCGTAATAGCAAGTGGTGGCGCCGATTCGGGCTGCCACCCATTTTCTTCTCGGAAACGGATTATTTTGAATCATTCTTCATGTAGGAAAACTAAAATTAGCATCGGCTAGGTAGGTTGCCTGCGGTGAGTAGGCATCGGCTGGAACCTTTGCTCCTTTTCATTCTCCATTTTTGCATTTGTTTTTTTAGGGGATTCATCAATATCAGCGTCTTTGATATCCTACTTAATATAAAATTGAAAATAATATGAACTTAGAAATTCAGGTTGTCTCCATGGTAACTCTTTTATTTTACATCCTTAAGTTGGATGTTAGGCATGAATTGCCTCTCATGAAGCACTCTTTCTTTTACGCCTTTGAGATAAGCATATCTCCTCATCCTTCAAAGTCCCCAACTTAAGGCTTCTTCGAAGTCCATAATTTTGATTTCAGGCTCCAACTGTGTAACACCCTAACCCGGTTGGGTACTAGTTTTACTAAATTTCCCTTGAAAAATAAAATACTCAAATCTTAAATTCCAGCGGGAAAATTTTGCATAGATAAAATACTGAAAACGCACATTTGTAGTTCAAAGCAACGTATTAACACGTGGGCAAATTAAACTCAAAATTTAAAATCTTAACCCCATCTCCAGTCTATACTCATAATCATACAACGTAATAACTAACAAGTCTCAACTACTGTTGCTGCTCCTAGGAAACTCTGACTGGACATCCTCCAAAACGCTCGTATCGTTCTCCTCTAGCTGGCTTCCCTCGAACTATTTCTCTCGATCTCGCTGCTCTCTAACTGCCCCTCCCCTTCCTCTTCAAACTGGTGAGTGAGTTGGGGTCAGTCTACGCCCTTAAGATTTAAACTTCCTACTGCTTAGCACTTTACTTAAAACACTTACTTAAATTGGTGGAAGTTGTTTGTACTTCCACTCTTAAGAACTCTTAACTCTTAGACTGTGCGGGAGCTAAATTTACTCTCCCTTCTTAAAGCTCAAATCTTGACTTAAACTTTTGACTGACACGTGGATCCCTCACTAGCTAGTCCAGTTTCCCAACTCATACGTATGAGAAGCCATACAGGCTTTCCTTAAACTTAAACTTAGTTAGGAAAGTCGTAACGATTCATCCCCCTAACATCTTAAACTTATCGTGGTGGCTCTTCACCATGATTGTAACACCCTACCCTATACGTATTACCTAATCATATTGTTCATACAATTGCAGCGGAAATAATCTCGGGTGTTACATTAATTATCAAAATTTACCCAAATAAATTTTCGACATGAATTACTCGCATAATGAGCTAACAGTTCTTCCATATGATCCTGCAAAATAATTCATCTAAATCCATGCATTCACAGACAAACATATACACTCACTGCCATATGCATTGGCTTTTCATAGCCATAGTCACAGTTTCATACTCCACAACTGCATACCTTACTAATACATATCATAGTCGTCATAACTTACACAACCACATAAATATACACATATCATCAACTTTCCACACCTGTGGATATCTCACACTACATCAGAAGCTAGTATGCACATGAAAAACGTTCTCAAAACATTTTACAAAAAGGTGTGGATCACTGGCCAAAATCCCGAGTAGTAGTCCAAGCACAAAATAGTTGAAGACAATACCTCATCCTGCCTTCAACTCCTCGCTCTGCCCACCCCTAAGTACTTGCTACTGCTACTGCTGATGATCTGCTTACACATAGCATAAGCAGAGGAAAAGGATAAAAGAGGGTCAGCTCATAGCTGAGTGAGATAATCATAGCATCGTGAGTTCATAACAGAGCATACCTCTACCATACATCTAGCAAATAAGCCAAAGCACTAGGATCAGACCTCAGCCATCCGACATCCCAATAGGCAAAAGACTCAACCATCTTGACTTATGCATATGCATCTTATCATGTTTTACTTATATATGCCTGGCTACTCCCATGCTAATAACTCTCCCGGGAAACATACCCCACATCCCGTCGGATGTAGTCATACATACCCCAACATCCCGTCGGATGTGGTCATACATACCCCACACCACTATAGGTGTAGTCATACCCCGACACCGCTCTGGGTGTGGTCATATCTCATAAGAATTCTTCAGTCACCACCACAAGAGAGGTGTGACTATCATACATATCATAATAGAGTAATAGCATAGGGAGCCCTAATTACTATGTAGTTGACCGTGAGACCACAACACTCATATTTGGTATCCTTATACATGATTCATATCTCATCTTGCTTAATCATAATTCATTACTTGCACATGTACTTGACCTGGCCATAATTGGCTCAACATAGGTAAATCTGGAGTCGTATAATTGCACTTCCTCGGGATAAACCCTCGTGCAAGTCATCCTCCTTAAACATCATAATATCACCAGGGAATATATATTTTCCCACTTGTGCGTTCAAATACAACAATCATGAAAAATAATACCTAATCACCTTCTCGAACCATCATAAAGCATATTAACAGTCAAGCCCACAATTTGCAACATACAGACAATCATCAGCATAAACAAGGTCCATATCGATTAGGGCAAGTCAATAATATCATACAACAATCCATGGTTCATCATATAGCACAAAAGTCCATACAACCCTAATCATGCCATTCTAATTCACCTAGGTAAATTCTAAGCATCAATATAATTATCGTGATACGACAAACCCGGTATGCCGTGCTAATCCCTCACCAGTTCTGGTCGTTCAAACACAGGTTCTAGCCTCCCGTACTAAAACGTCAATTTCACGAACGAACCCCGAATTAAAATCCGAGACTGTCCTAATATCCCCTGCAGTATCCCCGTCAATATTAGTTCTAGGCTCCGGGTCAAATTCTTGATAAAAGCACATCAAACCCTGGCCGGAGCTAAATTCAGCGATTAGGACCTCGACCTAAATAATTGCCGAAATTCAGGGATTAAAACTAGAAGATTAATTACCTCGCTGCAAGAAGCTCGTATATAAAATTTGGGCTCAATCCAGCTTCCGAATACTCCAAAACCCTAATTTGGCTTATCGGCAATTCTAGAAATTTCTGAACCAAAAACTCGTTTTAAAGCTCTAAACTGATAAATTACGATGAATAGATGAATTAGGCATTACTTACGGGATTTTTAGATCACTAGGGCTCAAGAATTTGAGCTTTGAAAATTCTCCCCGAGCTCCCCTGAGCGTCCTCTGTTCGCTCTGCTCTCGGTCCAAATAAATGGAACTGAAGAAGATGATGATTGAAATAAAAGGGACGGGTAAGGGTAAGGTTTATATATATATATATATATATGCGGCCGGCATTAATTATAATTATAATTATAATTATATAATATATATATATCCCATATATATGGTGAATACTGGTGTACGTCAGGCGTATATATATATATATATATATATATATATGGTTCAGGCTAGCGTACACCTGGCGTACGACATACACCTCCGTACACACCTATTAATTATTATTATGAATTATAAGTAAATCAATAATTAATAATAATTACAATTACAATTATATCTATTAATTTATTTTTAATACTATTTAGTACCACATGATTTTTTACCGCTTGAATCAATCATGTTAGTTTTCAAGTTAACAATTATAGTACCGTCTTGCTTCTTATCATCATCTATAACACCTAAATTTATTATAAAAATAAAGAACTACAATTGTTATTTTAAATTAATTCGTTGTATAATTTGATGCAGATAAGAGTACTCTCCCAAGAAAGAAGAAACTATGAGGCCATACTCTCCCGTCTCCAACCCCAAACAGTCTCTTCAAATACAACCTCTCGTTCCTCTCTCTCCTACAAACCTTTAATCCTCTTCTACCCTAAACAAATCAATCGCGACCAAGGAAGCTATTTGCAAACAAGGTGGCTCATGAGCTCAAATCTCTGACGGGATGGAACAACCTCACGATGGCTATCGGCCCTAATCTCTGGCGGAGAACCAGAGTCTGAATGACCCTGGGTTTCCAAAACGAGGTTGATTTAGTATTCATATCTGGTGGGACTTGGGAGACGAACCAATCGGCGGAAGATGAGACGGAGACCTCCAATCCTCATCAGAAGTGAGAGACGGTTAGTCTCCTTTCTCCTTCTCGTTCATCCTTTACCTTATCTCCCCCGATTCCGAATGACGCACCAACGTTTCTTTATGATCCGCATTCTCCACATCCCCTTCTTAGCGTCAGCCCCACACCCCGAGCAGGTAAGGTAATTCTCAATCTCTTTCTTCCATACCACTCTTCTTCCTCCGTTCTAGGCATTTTCCCGATTCCGCCATTGCTGCTTTGGTCTTGAGCAATTGAACTGCCTTGTAGAGAGCGAAACTTGGGTTATTATGGGATTGCAACATTACTATTGGTTTGTTTTATTTTCTTGAGATTCAATTTCGTCCCCTGGGTTAGTTTCTTTTGTTGCATGTTGGTATATCTCTTTTCGGTGATTGATTTGATTCATTTATGGAGATGGTTCGCTGGGTAGGTGGGAGAATTGGGGGAGGATTTGAATTCAGCGGATGAACCAGGAAGAGGCCTATCCCGTGTGATATTATATCCAATGAATATCATAGATCAGATGCAGGGGGGAAAAAGGCGAAGAAGATGATGGTAATTATTAATTTTGATAATTTTCTCATTCAATTTCAGGACGCTCAACATCACTGCACAGGCTTCTTCCCTGTTCTCAGAAACCCAGAAAATATAGCTATTCTTCCCCAAAAATCAGAAATCGAACAGGCATCAGAATAAATTCTCCTTCCTACAATTGCATCGGCAAGTCGGCGGCGATTAGGAGAGGTTTTCGTGTAGAAGATATGCAGGGGAAGAATCGCGCCGATAAAGAGAACTAGTGGAAGAGGGAAGAGCGGAACTCGATGAAATCGTCTTCTGATCTCCGGCACGGCTGGATTCTTGCTACCAGTCGACGACCTTGGAGCTTTCGAAGCGGAGTTTCGACTTCACTGGCAGCGGCCCCAATCCGAGAGGCCCTGCTGCTTCTTGACCGGAGCTGGAGTCGTAGATTGGACAAAGATTCTTCATATTAGATGTCGGAACGGCAAAGCGGCGAGTGTTGTGGCGTGTTTTAAAAGAAATCCGGCCGGTAAGAGTTGCAGCGAGAGATTGGTCAGGACGGAGATTCTTCATCACACACCACCGGCGTCGATCAGTTGAGGGAAGGAGAAGGAAGACAAAACGACAAAACAGGAATTATAGAGTTTGGCGTGTTAAAAAAAAAAAAATTTGAAGTTGTATATGATTATAAAGTTTGGGTGTTTTAAATTTATAATTTGAAAAAAAGGTACTATTATATATATGATTGTTATTTAAGGTACTAATATGAGCACAATGTTTGATAAATTTTATATGGGACTAAAACGTGAACAACAGCTAATGAATGGTTATAATTGCAATTGTATTTATTATTAATAATTACCTTAATTATAATTAAATTAAAAATTATTAATTAATATGTGTGAACACAGGCGTACAACGTACACCTAGTGTACGCTAGCCTTTGCCATATATATATATATATATATATATATATATTAATACGTATACTTATCCGATCGATCGATAATCCGATTTTCGCAGAAATACTATCAAAACGCTCGATTTTAAATCGCGAACTTTCTAGCGATCGAAATATGGGTTTAGCCGAAACGGGA
This sequence comes from Linum tenue, assembly GCA_946122785.1. Taxonomy (NCBI): domain Eukaryota; kingdom Viridiplantae; phylum Streptophyta; class Magnoliopsida; order Malpighiales; family Linaceae; genus Linum; species Linum tenue. The sequence goes on from CAMGYJ010000003.1 coordinate 35,351,603, forward strand.
TGTTACAATTCTCCCCTCCTTAAAAGATTTCGTCCCCGAAATCTAACCTTGAGTTGTACCCTTAGTCCGCTTACTTACTCTTAACATGGTCTATCGTAGACCTGAATTACATAACTAAACACATAACACCTCAAGTTCCCAATATAAGGTTTCAAAAACCTATATCGGGTTATCACAACAAAAGCACATCAACAAGTTCAAAACAGAACTTACTAAGCTAGATTGTTAACCTACAAAGTAGGTTGCCACTAACACAAGGTTATATCAACCTACAAAATGTTTACCACAACATCATCAAGATTCATATCTCTATTTAAATATCTACCACAACAACTCGTCATGTTAGCATAGTCGAAGATCAACTGCATTGCATAGCTAGCCACCATGTTCCTCGATCGGTTAGTAGTAACACTAAACGTACTTCTGTGCAAACTACAAGGAAACATTGGCCTTAGTTTGATCCACACACCATTTGTGTCTAACCAAGTTACTCACTTGGTTGAAACAAAAGTTTCTTCAAAATCATTACTTGGACAACAAGATAAAAACTCCACATATTTTCAAAAATCTCTTAAACCATAAAATTTTCAAGATTCCTTCAAATACTCAAAATTATGTTTGACCATAAGCAAATGACTATGCAACACATCATCACCTTTGGTCTCAATCCTGGAAAGTTTAGCGCAAGTACAGGTATGGAGTACTCCCTGCCCTTTTAAGGGTGATCAGTCCTCAAGAGCGAAAGTAACATACCCATAACGCAGAAAACAAACCGGCTCTGATACCAAACTGTAACACCCTACCCTATACGTATTACCTAATCATATTGTTCATACAATTGCAGCGGAAATAATCTCGGGTGTTACAGTAATTATCAAAATTTACCGAAATAAAATTTCGACATGAATTACTCGCATAATGAGCTAACAGTTCTTCCATATGATCCTGCAAAATAATTCATCTAAATCCATGCATTCATAGACAAACATATACACTCACTGCCATATGCATTGGCTTTTCATAGCCATAGTCACAGTTTCATACTCCACAACTGCATACCTTACTAATACATATCATAGTCGTCATAACTTACACAACCACATAAATATACACATATCATCAACTTTCCACACCTGTGGATATCTCACACTACATCAGAAGCTAGTATGCACATGAAAAACGTTCTCAAAACATTTTACAAAAAGGTGTGGATCACTGGCCAAAATCCCGAGTAGTAGTCCAAGCACAAAATAGTTGAAGACAATACCTCATCCTGCCTTCAACTCCTCGCTCTGCCCACCCCTAATTACTTGCTACTGCTACTGCTACTGCTGATGATCTGCTTACACATAGCATAAGCAGAGGAAAAGGATAAAAGAGGGTCAGCTCATAGCTGAGTGAGATAATCATAGCATCGTGAGTTCATAACAGAGCATACCTCTACCATACATCTAGCAAATAAGCCAAAGCACTAGGATCAGACCTCAGCCATCCGACATCCCAATAGGCAAAAGACTCAACCATCTTGACTTATGCATATGCATCTTATCATGTTTTACTTATAGGTGCCTGGCTACTCCCATGCTAATAACTCTCCCGGGAAACATACCCCACATCCCGTCGGATGTAGTCATACATACCCCAACATCCCGTCGGATGTGGTCATACATACCCCACACCACTATAGGTGTAGTCATACCCCGACACCGCTCTGGGTGTGGTCATATCTCATAAGAATTCTTCAGTCACCACCACAAGAGAGGTGTGACTATCATACATATCATAATAGAGTAATAGCATAGGGAGCCCTAATTACTATGTAGTTGACCGTGAGACCACAACACTCATATTTGGTATCCTTATACATGATTCATATCTCATCTTGCTTAATCATAATTCATTACTTGCACATGTACTTGACCTGGCCATAATTGGCTCAACATAGGTAAATCAGGAGTCGTATAATTGCACTTCCTCGGGATAAACCCTCGTGCAAGTCATCCTCCTTAAACATCATAATATCACCAGGGAATATATATTTTCCCACTTGTGCGTTCAAATACAACAATCATGAAAAATAATACCTAATCACCTTCTCGAACCATCATAAAGCATATTAACAGTCAAGCCCACAATTTGCAACATAAAGACAATCATCAGCATAAACAAGGTCCATAACGATTAGGGCAAGTCAATAATATCATACAACAATCCATGGTTCATCATATAGCACAAAAGTCCATACACCCCTAATCATGCCATTCTAATTCACCTAGGTAAATTCTAAGCATCAATATAATTATCGTGATACGACAAACCCGGTATGCCGTGCTAATCCCTCACCAGTTCTGGTCGTTCAAACACCGGTTCTAGCCTCTCGTACTAAAACGTCAATTTCACGAACGAACCCCGAATTAAAATCCGAGATTGTCCTAATATCCCCTGCAGTATCCCCGTCAATATTAGTTCTAGGCTCCGGGTCAAATTCTTGATAAAAGCACATCAAACCCTGGCCGGAGCTAAATTCAGCGATTAGGACCCCGACCTAAATAATTGCCGAAATTCAGGGATTAAAACTAGAAGATTAATTACCTCGCTGCAGGAAGCTCGTATATGAAATTTGGGCTCAATCCAGCTTCCGGATACTCCGAAACCCTAATTTGGCTTATCGGGAATTCAAGAAATTTCTGAACCAAAAACTCGTTTTAAAGCTCTAAACTGATAAATTACGATGAATAGATGAATTAGGCATTACTTACGGGATTTTTAGATCACTAGGGCCCAAGAATTTGAGCTTTGAAAATTCTCCCCGAGCTCCCCTGAGCGTCCTCTGTTCGCTCTGCTCTCGGTCCAAATAAATGGAACCGAAGAAGATGATGATTGAAATAAAAGGGACGGGTAAGGGTAAGATTTATATATATATATATATATATGCGGCCGGCATTAATTATAATTATAATTAATATATATATATATATACGTATACTTATCCGATCGATCGATAATTCGATTTTCGCAGAAATACTATCAAAACGCTCGATTTTAAATCGCGAACTTTCTAGCGATCGAAATATGGGTTTAGCCGAAACGGGATGTTACAATGATTCTCAAGAGCATAACTGCTGCTCTATCTCAAAATCTCAAATGGAAAAGGTCTGACGCTAATGACTAATAACTCTTAAAACGATTACACCTTCATTGAGGGTGAAGTACTACTTAAACGAAACTTGTTTCTTAAACTTGAAATTACTTGTAAGTAAAGCATGTAATAACATAGAACTGACAGCATATTCACACAAACTCACATGGCATTATAGAAACACAGAAAGGCAAGTATGGCACATAGCAATCAATGTCAAAAACTCAAATACCGTAAGGGGTACAATTTACCCCATTTACACTCACCTCTTTAGTTGCGTCAACGTATGCTTTCTCACGCTCAAGCTCCGGATGTTTTTCCTCCTTTGATCCTCCTCTATCGGTTCCTCTTCTTCCTCTTCGACGATGCTCACAGTTGGAGCTTCGCCGCCATTCTCTTTGAGGTCCCTCCTCCGGGCACAATTCAGCGGCCAACTTCGAACTGCCGACACCCCGTGTCGTCTAAGAGGATAGGGTCGGGGTCTCTCCATCGCTTGACCACCAACAGTCGCGATTGTCATCGCCGAGTTCACATCCTTTCTCCCGCCTCCGCCAGTCACGACTCTTCCTCTCCTACTCACAGGTGTGAACATCTTCATCACGCGGGACTACGAAGCTTGATCGACGGCTAACTTTCTCACCTTTCTTTCCCTCCTTATCCAGATTATCTCGGTGAACCTCTAGAACATGCCTAGGACTAGATTGTATGACCCGGGACGTTGATCTCCTCTTTGATCGATGTTCGAACCGTCAAACCTCGCCGCAAATGCGATAATACAAAAATACGAGTTTTGGAATAAATTATTGATGTATCGAGTTTGGAATTGAAAAAGGATTTGCGATTCTTACCTAAGGGCATGAGAGAGATGGAGCGCTGACCGAGGGATCGGATGGGGGGATTCGGGGACAGGGTCGGGGTCTTCTTCCCATTTTCTTTTTGAGTTTGGAATTGCAAAAGGATTTGCGGTTCTTACCTAAGGGCACGAGAGAGATGGGGCGCTGACTGAGAGATCGGATTGGGGGAGTCGGGGACAGGGTCAGGGTCTTCTTCGCATTTTCTTTTTGTCGGCAATGCTAGCTTTCTTTTTATCCTGGGAACTTGAGGGGGAGAAAGGGTTAATGGGATTTGGGGGGGGGGGGGACAAGATGGGGAGGGATAATAATTGGGGCTGAGCGGCCCCTTTGGCCATTACCTTTTGTTCTTATATAATAATAGTTATTATTATTATTATTCGTAATCCGCGATTGCAACCCTTCGTACGTAACCGTTAATCCAACCATTCACGTATTTTGGTCGAACCTGGACCCAAAAGTCGGGGTGTTACAAACTGTGCATCATCCTTCTTTTTCTTTTGGCTTTATAGTAGATCAAGAAGCAATAGCCACCTTAGTCTCCACCTTTCACCTTTTACCCTAGACTTCAAATTTTCGGCAAGGGTAATGATAGAAGAAGTGACTCATGTACTCCCCTCTTTAGGTTCAATATGACGCTAAGGTCTCATGGCTCTCTAGAAATGTTTCAAAGGGATCTTCATCAAGTAGTCTATATTGAGATCTGGCTTGACTCCTTCATGCATCTCCACCAATATTTCGAATTTGTCTTCATGGTCTCCAACTTCAGGACTATCATCCTCCATCTTTTTACCAAGGGTGACCTTGTGAATGGTGAACTCTTATTGCTCGACCCTTACTTCTTCAAGGTTCTCGTTTTCCAAGAATTGTATAGATCCTTGAGAAGGTGAATGAGTTCATCCTATCCAAAGCTTGGTTCTTCTATGCATTATGCTTCATTTCTTGGGTTAGATGGGATGGCTACTCCTTGCTCTTCTTCCTTTTGTTGTAGAGGGTGATGTAGAGGTTTCTTCTTTTCCAAGATCGAAGTGGTAGTCTTTGTCAGTTTTCGAGTGAAATTCTTGATGGGCGCTGCTTGAAGTTTCCCCCATTGAGATATATGATATATCTTCATCGATGAAATCCTCTATGATCTTTTGGATAGTAGGAGCATCTTACTCTTCATGTAGGTTGGAATCCATGTTGGTCTGGTCATCAACATTTTCTTATAGGTGGCCCCTCTTGAAGCTCTTCCTTTGGTTAGATAGGTTGAGATGGTTGCTCCCCTAGTGGCTCCTCTCCTACTTTATCCTTGTGAGGTTGATCACCCTTATTTGAATTCTCCTCCACAATCTATTCTTCAATGTTTAGTTCCAAGGGTTTTGTTGAACTTTGAATCAGAGGTGCAAGGGGGTCATCATAATCAAAATCTTCCTCTTGTATGTTTCCGATGGTGGATGCCTTGGTAGGTGGAGTACTTGATATGATCCCAAACCCCTTGAATTACAAACCTCAAAGGATCGATCAAGAAGCTGGATCAATACGGGTAAGAAGAGGAAATTTTGGCAAGTCCCTTTTGTGTTGCAGGACACCATCTTTGGAAGCTTTTTACTCCCAAATGGTTCAAAGGAAATGCAAGGAAAGTGCATGGAACTGAACTATAGATGTTTCTCTACACGATGGAAGCTTTGGATAAGCTAGGAGAAGCCGTTATGATGATTTCCCAAACCCTCCAAGTTGCTAGCCAGAAACTGGAATTTTGTCTAAAAAAGGGCAAGTCTAGAATTGTGTTGGAGATGGCTACTTTAGGGCTACATGTCAGACAGATGGGGAAGAACCAAGGCCAGAGACGAGTACCCCAGGTCACTACATTTCACAATCTACAACGTAAAGGCATTGGCTGAAGAATTGGAGTTCGTTTGACCCATGAACAAGACGTCTAAAGTTGCTATGTTGAGCTGTGTATTTCCTTATAATGTGAGACTTGGAATCCTTGTGCCACAAGGATTAGTAGTAGTTACTTTTCTAGGTGAATTAAGAGTAGTTTTAATCCAATTTAGCGTAGGTTGATGATTGTTAATTGCCTATAAAAGGCTTGATGCGTGTATGAGTTAAGACGGAATATGATTAAGTGAATTTTTACCCCAATTCCCGAGCTTGAGAGTTTGTGAATTTGTTTGGTTTTGGTTGCGATCAAAACTTGCTGAATCTTGCTTATTGAACGAGCAAACACACTCGTTCACATTGAAAGCTTCATTAAACGATTGTGCATCCTTCCCGGTGTAAGGATTCCCTTTCGTTCCATCCAATTTTGAGTTCAATTCCGCTTAATTCGAGTGGGTTTGAGTTATGTTCTTACCGAGATCAAGTACATTACTTGATCTAGCTTCCTTGACAACTTTGAAACCTTTGAGACCCGAGATTGTGCTCATCAAGTGGTATCAGAGTCTGGTTCTACACAGAGGACGACGGCAACGAAGGAAAGCAGCACCAGAGCAAGTAATTGGACTCCGTCCAAGGGCCCAGTTTCTGGTGACCCTACTATTCTACTCTCGGAACAAAAGAAGAAGAAGAAGAAGAAGAAGAAGAAGAAGAAGAAGAAGAAGAAGAAGAAGAAGAAGAAGAAGAAGAAGAAGAAGCAGGTGGAAGCAGTGAGCAAGGCGATCGACGTTGGCACGTAGCCTACTAACGATCGGGCAAAAAACGCAATAAGTGATAGCCAACCCGTCACCATGGCAGGATTGCAACAATTTTTTCAGGAACAAGTTGTTGCCCTGCTTCAAAATCAGCTGGATAAGTAGGACGAGAAATTTACAGCTCTCACGGCCAAATTCGACAACTTGTCTCGACAAGTCTCGACTATCAGCCAACAGGATGGACCAATAGTGGCGACGCCACTTGAAACTCAGGCCGCCGACGCAACTGGTGGTCACCTACTGGGAAATCGGGGTACCCCTGCGAGGCTGAGAAATACAGAGCATGAGGAAGCTCTGGCCGAGAGAGCACAAGAACTAGAAAGACATCTCATGACCACCGAAATCAATAGGTGGGATCAGCAAACTCCCAATCGCTAGCGTAGGGAAACGACACAGAATGAAATAGGAACAGAAGAAGTCTCTATGGCTGAGTTACGAGGAATCAAACTCTCGATTCCAACTTTTCAGGGCACCAACAACGCTTCGGCCTACTTAGATTGGGAAAGGAAAATCTTATTGTTTTTCCAGTGCGGTAATTATACGAATTCGCAGAAGGTACTCTTGGCTACCTACGAATTCCAAGACTACGCGGCGACACGGTGGGAACAAGTTCAGCTATCGACGCGAATTGCGCGAGTCGATGATAGACCAATAATTACACATGTTTATACCCCTATTCTTGAGCCGTTGGAGAAGAGATTCTCGTGTTTTAAGAAGATTTCACGCTAGGTTGTGTGTTTATGTCATATTTCAGGGCTTGGCGTTGATGTTAAGGCGAGGAAACAAGTTTCGGGTCAAAAAGACGACGTTTGAGTTGAAGGGGGTTGGAGGAGCAAAATACCCGGCCGGGTAAATCGCTAAGAGAGGCAGGGGAAAATCGATTTTGGACGTCTAGAAACAGAAGGGGTCCCGGCCAGAGAGAAAAAATACCCGATCGGGTATTCTTGACCTCGATCGGGTATTATTCCCTGTACCGTTGCGCTGCATTTCGAAATCCCCCGCCGGGCACCCGAAATACCCGACCGGGGATTATGACCGGGAATCGCAAACGCAAGCTGTTAAAAGCCTGGTTTGTGCGTTTTTAGAGGGGGGGAGTTGGGTTTTGGATCCCAAACACCCAAGTGACGAACCAAAGAGAGAGAGGTCAATTTGAGGGCATTCTTGGAGTGGAATTGGAGGATTTATTCGCCTTGGAAGCTCGAGGAACAAGCCCGGACTTGAAGACTGATCATCTGAAGATTCTTACTGCAGTCTCTCTCTTCTCTATAGAGTAACTTCCCTTCACTTATGTTTTGAGGAACCCTAGCTGTGTTTGTTTGATTGGATGAGTACTCTTACTTGATAATCTTGAGTTCATATTCAATCTATGCATGTTTTCATGATTCAATTCTACTTTAGTCGAGATTTTTGATTCTGCTTTGATCCTATGAGAGCGAATACCTGATTAGATCAATAGAGCACCATAGATTGATAGTATTGAATCGATTGCTTTAGTCGAGGGTTGATTCAATGCTTTGTATCGATTGAGAACCTCATTCGATAGAGGGAATCTAGTTCAGAACGCCTTAATCGGTTGTTCTAGAGAAGGATACGTCCCTCTAGGCAATTGACTCAAGAGGGCCTTGATCCTTTAGTCGAGATTCAAGGTTTAGTCAAGGATTCTCCGCATTGTGAATGAAAGTGAAACAAGTTAGAGATCATCAATCATTAATCTGGCTAGTGGCTAGGGGGAATCATACCTAAGTGAGTTCCCAACCTATAATTAGATTAACTTTAAATGTAGTTTGCTAGAGTAGTTTTAGTTCTTCCATCTTCATCTGGTTTGCTAGATAATGAACTGAAGAAGAGTAATAGTAACTCTAGAGACCCGTGGATTCGATATTTATTACTTGGGCCACTATACTACACTCCCTTTCATTGGTTACACTTGGCCATTGTTAGGAGTTGTGTCATAGCGAGTCAAGTTTTTGGTGCCATTGCCGGGGACTTTCTAGAGTATTAGGAAAGGCAGAAGTTTGTTATTTTAGCTTTTTTCTTTTCCTTTCCACCCTTGCTTTTCACTTGGGTGTTTTTGTTTTTGTTGGTGCAGATCTGAATCATGGATCCTCATGGCTTCTCCAACCATTGGGGGTATCCACCACCGTCCGAATGGTATTACCCCGAGACTCCCTGGAGCAATCAAGGAGGAGAAGATTCCAGTACCAACCCCCTTACTACGGAGAACAATCAGACCCCTGGGCATATCAAGAACAACCTCCTTATCAAGAAGAATTTCTCCCACAACTAGAAGGGCCATCGGAGCTGGAGTTAGCCATGACGGCCTTCACATGCCATTCTGCAGAGCCATGCTACACTCCACAACCAGATCCAAACTATGAATTGAGGCTTCTCATGGAGCAGTTTGCTCGAGACGCTGAGAGATCATGCTCCAAGATGGATCTTTGTACCCAGGCCTATCGTGAAACAAAGGAGATCCTCCTGAGCATTAAGAAGAGCCTCGATGATCTTGAGAAATCTTATGCACAGCCTGCTCAAGATCACCCTTCTGCTACTATACTAGAAGAGGAGGAGGAAGATGAAGGCTACAAAGACATTGTGGAGCAGACAGAAGTTGTCACGGAGAGCTCCCGTGATGATCATGATCAGGAATGTCCTGTCGTAGCCGACCACACCTTCCCACATCCCGCAATGAGCTTTGAAGAGGCGCGCATGAGTGAGGAGATGCAAGATGATCTCATCAAAGAAATTTCTTGGCGACTTGCCCTCCAATCTGTTTTGGAAGGAGAAGAGAAAGAAAGGGTGCAGAAAGAAGTTGTGGAGGATGAAGAAAGTGAAGCAGAAGGAGTTGTTGATCTTTTCCCAGGGGTGATACTACATTTTGAAGAAGGAATAGGGGTTGAAGAGGCAATTGGCATCTAGGCCGAGGACGAAGTTGAGGTGGAAGAGGCTTGCACCGGCCATGAGTTACATGTGATATTTCCACCAAACTTTGAGGAACTGCTTAGCAAGGACCCATTTGCAGTGTCTCTTTGCCAGACCAAGGCCACATCGACATCGGTCCCTCTTGGTGGACGCGATGGTGGTCAATCGATGTTGTCATATCTGGGTTGGGGCAACGAGACGAGAGAAGAGAAGAAGAGGTCTCGAGGGTGGAGACTTCATCCGCATCAAGTGCACGAGCTTCCCTCACCTGTCATACCACATGCTCGTGACTTGAGACTCCACCTCATTGACGAGAACCTCAACTTCAAGGAGGTTTTGGGGTGGACCGAAACTTAGGAGCCATCGTCTGGCTCACGACGTGAAAGAAGCGCTTGTTGGGAGGCAACCCAACCAGTCGGTTTGCATTTCTTTCTCTATTTCTCCTCGGTTGAGTCAGTTTTGTTCTTTGATTTTAGAGTCAATAACTCAAACATTGTGAGATTTTGTGTGGTGTTTGTGTTCCGACTACTCTCTCCTCCTGGAATGCACCGCCTGCCCTGTCCACCATCATTCACCCTTGATCTGGTAACTTCGTTCTACCCTCCTTATCTTTCCTCCATTGAGGACAATGTCGTGCTTAAGTGTGGGGGGATGTTCGATTATGTATGCGTGTGAATGTTTGGCTGTTTTTGTGCTTGGAGCATAGTCCACTGTCCAAATTTTGATTTGAGGGCTCCAAGGACGTGTTTCCTTGCACATTGCCTGCTTAGTATGCTTTGAATTGACAGTCTCTATAGTATTATGCAACCTAGGGAGGTAGTGTAGCACTATGGAGGATGTTGAAGTATAATATTTTTCCTATCTAGCTCTCTACTGTGCCGGTTGATTTTGTAAATTAGTGGAGCTAAGACCGTTGAATTCATGTGGTAATGGTGACTCTGATTGGATTGTGTTATGGACTCGTGTATCGAACAGGGTGCTCATGTGGGAAGTGAATAACAGTTGGTCCTCCATTTTGAAATCATTGAAATCTTAAACATGGGGTAAGCCCAACGTGTGTGGCACCTTTCAATGCACAAAATCGGGTTTTGGAAGAGATTTTAGTGATCCTTAGTGGGGTACTCCTACAAGGTGAAGCTAAGCTGTCTCTAGTACGAGTAAAAGTTTCACCCGTTGAACGGTTTGCCTACTCGAGGATGTGTTTTTAAGGGCACAGATAGAGCTTCCGACCCCCCTTAATTTCATTGACACTCCACACGAGTTGAGGAAAACGAGTTAAAAGAAGTACTCTGGCGAGCGCCAGATGTACAAAAATTGCTCTTGCTTGACTAATAAGGATCGACCGTGCAAAAGACTGCAGTTGGAACCCCCGCCAAGTGAATGAAAAGAAACAAAAAAGAAAAGTAAAATGAAAGTGAAAAATGGGTTCCAACGGTGAAATGAAGTGAAAGAGCACCCTGGTACAATGAGTCCTTGGTTGTGAATGGTGTGAGTCCCTTTATCCACGAACTGTCTTACTTCCATTTCTTCTCATGATCCTGGTTTGAGTCTAGTACTCGCATTGAGAGAGATAGGGGACGTCTTAGAAGACCATTTGACCTCGTAAGCTACTATATGATCTAGGAAATCCTCTACTGACGATCGTGGTTGTGTGTTGCTATAGAGGTCTGGAGAGCTACATTGGTTTGAGTTAGGTTTGCTTGGGGACAAACAAACGGTTAAGTGTGGCGGAATTTCATAGACCAATAATTACACATGTTTATACCCCTATTCTTGAGCCGTTGGAGAAGAGATTCTCGTGTTTTTACTGCAGTCTCTCTTCTCTATGGAATAACTTCCCTTCACTTATGTTTTGAGGAACCCTAGCTATGTTTGTTTGATTGGATGATTGTATGAGTCCCTTACTTGATAATCTTGAGTTCATATTCACTCTATGCATGTTTTCATGATTCAATTCTGCTTTAGTCGAGATTATTGATTCTGCTTTGATCCTACGAGAGCGAATACCTGATTTGGTCAATAGAGCACCATAGATTGATAGTATTGAATCGATTTCTTTAGTCGAGTGTTGATTCAATGCTTTGTATCGAATGAGAACCTCATTCGATAGAGGGAATCTAGTTCAGAACGCCTTGATCGGTTGTTCTAGAGAAGGATACGTCCCTCTAGGCAATTGACTCAAGAGGGCCTTGATCCTTTAGTCGAGATTCAAGGTTTAGTCAAGGATTCTCCGCATTGTGAATGAAAGTGAAAAAAGTTAGAGATCATCAATCATTAATCTGACTAGTGGCTAGGGGGAATCATACCTAAGTGAGTTCCCAACATGTAATTAGATTAACTTTCATTGTAGTTTGCTAGAGTAGTTTTAGTTCTTCCATCTTAATCTGGTTTGCTAGATAATGAACTGAAGTTGAGTAATAGTAACTCTAGAGACCAGTGGATTCGATATTTATTACTTGGGCCACTATACTGCAGTCCCTTTCATTGGTTACACTTGGCCATTGTTAGGAGTTGTGTCATAGCAAGTCAATCGATTTCAAGCACTGAATTGACGCGAGAAGGAGATGAGAAGAAATCCCCAATTTCGGAGTCTTCACCGGAAAAATTGTCGTCGCCTGAAACTGCAAATTTTTGGTTGACTCTTTTGTGTGAGCCACCTTTTTCTGATCCAGTTTGGGATCAATTTTGTGAGGCCTTCGACGAGAAGAAGGCCCAAGCTTTGAGGGCAAAGCTTTTTCAATGGGGAGGGGGGCTTCATATGATCCCAAACCCCTTGAATTACAAACCTCAAAGGATCGATCAAGAAGCTGGATCAATCACGGGTAAGAAGAGGGAATTTTGGCTAAGTCCCTTTTGTGTTGCATGATACCATCTTTGGAAGCTTGTTACTCCCAAATGGTTTAAAGGAAATGCAAGGAAAGGGCATGGAACTGAAATAGAGATGTTTATCTATACGATGGAAGCTTTGGATAAGCCAAGAGAAGCCGTTATGATGATTTCTCAAGTCTCCAAGTTGCTAGCCAGAAACTGGAATTTTGTCTAAAAACGGCTAAGTCTGGAACTGTGTTGGAAATGGCTACTTTAGGGCTTCATGTCAGATAGATGGGGAAGAACCAAGGCCAGAGACGAGTACCGCAGGAAACTACATTTCATAATCTACAACGTAAAGGCATTGGCTGAAGAATTGGACCCATGAACAAGACGTCCAAAGTTGCTATGTTAAGCTGTTTATTTCCTTGTAATGTGTGACTTGGAATCCTTGTGCCACAAGGATTAGTAGTAGTTACTTTTCTAGTTGAATTAGGAGTAGTTTTAATCCATTTTAGTGTAGGTTGATGATTGTTAATTGCCTATAAAAGGCTTGATGCGTGTATTAGTTAAGGCGGAATATGATTTAGTGAATTTTTACCCCAATTCCCGAGCTTGAGAGTTTGTGAATTTGTTTGGTTTTGGTTGCGATCAAAACTTGCTGAATCTTGCTTATTAAATGAGCAAACACACTCGTTCACATCGAAAGCTTCATTACACAATTGTGCATCCTTCCAGGTGTAAGGATTCCGTTTCATTCCATCCAATTTCGAGTTCAATTCCGCTTAATTCGAGTGGGTTTGAGTTCTGTTCTTACAGAGATCATGTACATTGCTTGATCTAGCTTCCTCCGCAACTTTGAAACCTTTGGGACCCGAGATTGGGCTCATCGGTACTCTTAGATTATGACTGAAGAAGTTGTAGGAAGTGTTCAAGTCCTTCAAGTGTTGTGAAGCCTTCAACCTCTTCCCACGAATCCAAAAAGGTTTCGACTAGTGTAAGCTCTTCAATATTGCATCCTTCTTCTTCCATTGCTACTCCTAGGGGTTGTATCTCATTCGTTCCTCTCCATCTTCGAAAGTTGTAAGATCATTATTTTTCATCATATAATTTGTTGGTCTCCTCATGATCATCTTCTTCTTGAGGTTCTTTGATAGGTTGAAGATGATCGATAATGGTTTCCATGGTTTGTAAGATGCTTTCATCAAGATGTGAGTAAATTTCTTTGTCCATGGCATCGTCTTGAGAGGGTATCTTATCTTCTTTTTCTTCTTCTTCTAAAAATTTAGTTAGACACTCATCTTCTTCTTCTTCTTTGGCCTCTTGTTGATCCTCCTCTCTATGCTCCACGATCTCTTCATCTTCTTATTTGTTAGCATTGAGATGATCTTCCTTTCCTTCATGCTCCACAAAAATGTGATGCTCCATAAGCCATTCTTGCACCTTTATCTCTTCAAAACCTTCACGCAATTCATTGGAACTTCCTTTATCGTCATGTGGAGGCTCCTAGATGATATGAACATCTTCTAGAAGTTGCTTGATCCCTTATTATTTACTGCTAGCATCGATTCTCCTAGTAGGTCTTGACTTGATTTGGCGTATTGATTAGTGGAAAGCATAAGCTTGCTCCCATTCCTCTACAAGTACGTAGTCTCCATATATTTCCCTCACTAGCTTTAGGTTTTCTAGATCCACACCATCATCATCCCACACAAACACGATCTTGATCTTATTTTGATAGTGTCATATTGGAAGAGGATCTGTGTCACTTGCTTCATTCTTCAATCATCTTTAGCCCATCTTGCTTCATCGAGTACGATTCCTGCAAAACAAAACCAACTAGAGCTTAATTTTTTTCTTTTATGAAATGAAAATTAGACACAATACATTAGTTTCTTTTAGTTACTATAAAAAATCCTCCGCAGCGGCGCCAAAAACTTGATGTAGTATTCAAGAGATAAATTTTAAGAGGTGTCTAGGGTCATATTCCACAGGGTCTTTCAATAGTAACTACGTAAATCTAACCAATTGAGTTTGATTATGCAATGTAAGAAAAAGTAAAATAGTTGGGTTGAGTTGCCATCTACTCGTGTACTATAGCACTAATGCAAGAAACAAACAAGAATGCAAGCAACAAAGAATTGCTTGGGTAGCTCCTTCTATATGGTCATGCATACTATCTCCTAAATAATCAAAGAATCAAGCATCATCCTTAGTCATGCATAGAAGGGTAGCTAATCCTCATATACACGAGTAAGAAGGCTGCCTACTATACGAGATTAATTTCCTCATTTCCCATAATAGTAGTAGTATAAACACGATACTAAGATAACATCATCATAGACTCACACACATATATGAATCAAAACATCATACCTAAAGAGCATTGATGGTCATAAGCAACAGATGATTAAAGCATGCATTCGATAAAGCACCTAAAGCAACAAGCATTGATGACCAAATTGAAGAACAAATTGAGCATCTTATTAAAAACAAAGAAAGTAATACACAATCATCATAAAATCACATCCCTAAATAGATAGACTAGCAACACAAAGAAGAGTGGAAAGAAACACCATTGATACAAGCATCTCTGATGAATTCTTTCTAGTCCAACTCCAACAAAGCTTCGCCTCCTCTTTTACTGAATGCTACTCTTGTCCAATGGGGCAGATTGTTGGTAAAATGCATCTCAAAAGTCTAGAATTATGCCTCTATTTATAATACTTACAAAATGGGGGGGGGGGGGGTTAGTCTTTTCCCTTCAACTTGTGGAAAAAAAGTTACTTCTGAAGTCTTCTTGACGAATTAAGGTGCGGTGGGTACCGATGTTGGGCCGCCATCATCCTTTCACTTGGGTTGGGTTGCTTCTGTCCTATTAAATTCTCCTCCAATTTGTAGATTGATGGTTACTTAAAAAATATCTCATGGGACTTGGTCCAAGTCCAGTCTACTGCACTACTAGATCTGCTTGTTTTGGTCATAAAGTGAGTAGTTGATGTCCAAATCCATCTCTGTTTGGGCCCATGTGTTTGCATCTTATAACTCATTGAAAGTAATGCACAATCATCATAAAATTCACATCCTTAAATAGATAGACTAGCAACACAAAGAAGAGCGGAAAGAAATCACCATTGATACAGGCATTGACACGTCCCGAATATCACAATTAATTCCCTCCTAAGGTCCAAGTATAAACCTTAGTAGGGTGCAATACAGGACAAGTATGTTTAAATATAGACTCGAGCCGGTCCGTGTACCCCTACTTCAATTGTTTGAAACATTATCTAGCGAATCGTATTTGGTTTAAAAGTTTGCTAATTAAAGTAAAGCAAGGCAAAAGTAAATGGTTTTGAAAGCTCTATGTGAGAAGGATCACTCGGATGTCACTTCCCCCTAACTACTACCAAGGCACGAGGAATTGAATTAATATTACGGGCAAGGTGACCACGAACCGCTAGGAAACACAACTATGGTCGTAGACCACACTCTCGTTTGCCAAATTAAAGAATACATAATGGATACTCAAGTAGCCCTCTTGGTTAAGGCAATCGATGGTTCACTTACTCTCTCACTCAACCCAATGGTTGGTCGGCTTAATCGCGCTTAACCAAATTGCTTAATTTAACATAAAGGTTTGCCCTACAATAACCTAGATAGGTGCCTTAAAAAGCCCTTAGGAATCCCAACTCAATTGAGCCTCCCTTGAAAGGGGGTTTTCCCTGTAATCTAGGTTAGAATGGCCAATTGGATTGCTAAGCACAAACATGCACAATCAACATGAAAAACACCTCAATCTTTGAATTAAACAACACCCATAAACAATCGTTCAATTCACACAACAACTACATGGCAAATAGTTAGAATTTCACAACACCCAAGTGAAAAAGGAAGCTACTCCATGCTAGAAAGGGGAAGAACACAAGAGGAAGAGGTAGAAACCATCAGGGTGATGCCTCCAATCTCCTTTGAGCTTGTGTTAATCTTCTCTTGGGGAGAATCTTCTCAATCCACCACTTGGAGCAAACCCTAGCCTTCTTTCTTCCTTGGTTCATTCTTTCTCTCTCTAAAATCTGAAGAAGAAGACACTTTCTCACTCTTGGGCTCTCACTCTCTCTTCCTTTTAACTCACATTATATACCAGGATCAAGCTAAGTTCACAGGCCCAGTTCACGCTCGTGAACTCTTCAACACGTCTGTGAACACACAGCGATGTCAAAGTGCACCGCTTTGCCATCAAGAGTTCACAGTTTGGCCTCAATCTTCACGTTCTTGTTGACCGTGAACTCGACTTGCGGTAGTAACTGCGGATTTCTCCCTGAACGCATCGCGGTTCACAGTTTTGGGCTCCAGTTCACGGCCATAGTGAACCGTGAACTACAATGTTAACCCGTGAACTCCGCCTGGATCACCCTCTTTGCCTGGTCTTCGCCTCTTTTCGTCCAATTTTCGACTCTGGGGCTAGTTTAACCTATTGAATCCTGAAACACACTAAAACGCACAAAACCTAGCGTAAAACCACCCTCTTAGGAGTCCAAATGCTATAAACGCCCAAGGAAAATGGGGATAAAATGTGTGCAATTAGGCACGAATCAGGCATCAATGATTAATTCTTTCTAGTTGAGCTCCAGCAGGTATCAATGGGGATTTTTTTCTAGTTGAGCTCCAGTAGGGCTTCGCCTCCTCTTTTACTGATTGATACTCGTGTCTAATGGGGCAGATTGCTGGTAAAAGGTGTCTCAAAAGTCTAAGTCTGTGCCTCTATTTATACTAGTTACATAAGGGGGTTTTTAGTCTTTTCCTTTCAACCTGTGGGCAAAGTAACTTCTTCAGGAAGTCTTCTTGACGAATTAGGGCTAGCGGTGGTGAGTATCGATGTTGGGCCGCCGCCATCCTTTCACTTGAGTTGGGTTGCTCCTGGCCTAATTAACTTATCCTCCAATTTGTAGAGCGGTGGTTAGTTAAAAAATATCTCATGAGCCCTGGTCCAAGTTTGGTCTACTGATTCAACAAAAAAAAGTTTGGTTTACTGTACTACTAAATCTACTTGTTTTGGGCATAAAGTGAGTATCCGATATCCAAATCCATCTTTGTTTGGGCCCATGAGTTTGTATTCCCCTCATGGAAAGCAACAAAACAACACCCAAAAGACATCAAATAGTACAAAACACACTCAAAATCTATCATAAGCACATTTATCAAATAACTATGATTTTCATAAGAATAACATCAAAACTATTAAATATTCATTGATAAAAAAGAAAAATGTATCTAAATAAGTTGAGTGTCATCATAGTCAAACTCTTTTCACCGATGTGACATTACATTGTGGTTAGGTATCCTTTAGTCAGTTTCGAATTTTCTGGCGGTCCTTGGTTAGCTGGATGGATAAGCCGAGTTGGATTAGAGTTTGGGAGGCGAAGATCCCTCTGAAGTTGAAAGTTTTTGTTTGGCAAATTCTTAATCGAGCTCTTCCAACTACTGAGGCACTTATTGAGAAAAAGGTTCAGGTGCTACCTCGGTGTCCAGTCTGTTGGGATGGCCCAAAGACGATGGAGCATTTGTTCCTTTCTTGTCCGGTGGCACGGGCTCTATGGGATTATTCAGGGCTGGATACTTGGGGGAGGGTTTGCCTCGACACACTTTTCCTTTGTTTCTCAAGCGTCTGTTGGCTCTGATTCATCAGCGTCAATGATTATGGTTGTTATTGCCATCCTTTGGAGGATCTGGCGATCCCGGAATTGGGTAGTCTTTGAAGGAAAGCAATTTGGGATTTCGGCTCTCATGCGCCAGTTTAACCAACAGTATGAGGAGTGGGTGGGTCTTCCTGCGGACCAAGATTCTAGGGAGCTGAATTCGGTGTTGCCATCTCCAGTGCAAATGGGTGATTCCCAGATTGTTTGCATGTGGGACGGGGCTACGAAGGGTGGGTCGCATTCGGCTGGTGGGATGGTCCTTTTGGACCCAGCGCGGACACTCATTCAGGCTAGAGGGGTTCAGTTTTCTCAAATGGATGATCCTATGGTGGTGGAGTTGCTCGTGCTTAGGGAAGCTATTATTTGGTGTAGGGAGCTAGGATTGGTGGAGGTCCGTTTTGAAGGCGATGCAAAGGTGATCATTGATAAAATTAATCAAGCCGATGTGAGAGATTGCAGGTTGGGTGCTATTCTGGAAGAGATTGGCCATCATTTGCGTGCTCAGCCTGGTTTTAGTGTGCGTTTTGTAGGTCGAGAGAACAATAGGGTAGCACATATGGTTGCTAGGAAAGCCCTTTCTTTGTATCCGACTATGAGTCGCTTTTTTGATTTCTAGTCCTGGCTGATATTCAGGGTGTAACTGCCTATATTTTGATCAATCTATGATACCTTTTGAGATTAAAAAAATCTAATCATTGCCTTTTCTCTTGTAATATGTAAAAAAATTATTGATGTTTTTGACATGCTACTCAAAAGGAGCCGGAAGAGTGAAAGGGCATTCCATTTCCACCAAATATTGATTCCCAAATCCCAAGTAAAACTTTTTCCTCCCATCACTATACCGTACTCATATATCAAGGAAAATATAATGCATACTTTATATATTTTTCTATACCTACTTGATTGTTTATTCAATAAGAAACCTGAAAAAATAAGTAACCTACAGAAAACAACAAATCACAAATGTCAACAGATTTGGACAAATAATCCGCAGGTTTCCGACTAAGCCTGATTTTCTCTGGTCGTAAATCTCCATGTACTACTACTCTACTATCCTTATGCGCGGGAAAAAAACACTCAATTTAGTAAATCAGGTGTGGGGGAAATCAAGTAATTAATCATTTAATTAATTCCCCTCGGATTATCTTAATGTTAGCAATTCAATCAAAGCCGTCGATTCTCTGAGCTTTAGCTTCTCGGAGTTCACATTGCATTGATATGACCGAGATGATATATATATATATATATATATATAAAATAACCCAATGGGCAATGACTCTATTTTTTCTACAGTTATTTTCGATTAAATTTTTTCCTTACCTTCTCCAACCGAACCGATACAGAGAGTAAAGACGAGAGAATTTTACCGGAAAAAGAAACTTCTTAATTTTCTGTTTGGCTCCTGAGTATTGCGATTCATTCTCTTCCCTTCCCCCTCTCTTCTTCTCCCCCTTTTTATTTTTCTCTCACTTTTCTCTTGAGTAACTCTCTCGCGCGGCTGCTCGCCATTCCAATCCCGTGATCAAATTCAAAGTTTTGATCCTTTAATTGCTTCGGTTCACATTTCTGGGTTCGGCTCCCAGCAACGGAGGAGCTGCTCTCTCGTCTCGGTTCGTGATTTCCGCTGAAAAAATGGAATCTCTGTGGTTTGGTGGGGCAATTTGGGCAATGCCATTGCTTTGTTAGGGATTTCGCTCTCGAGAGAATTGAACTGGTTCGAATCGAGAGCCCCTTTTTTACCCCCAAAAGAAAGAAAAAAACTCAATTTTTTCTTCGATGAAGCGGCGATGAGGAGAAGAAGAGAGGAATGGAGATTAGATCTGAGAGCGTCGGGTTGAGGTCGGAGAAGCTTGGTGGGTTGAGTCCAGTGATCCCTAGGAAAAGGTTGCAGGTGTGGTTCATAAGGGTTTGCTCCAGTATTCTCGTATGGACTTGCTTGGTTCAGTTGGTGGCAGTTGGGGAGCTCTGGCACCCACGTTTCATCACTAATTTAACTACTAGATTCTCTCAGATCGCCGGGCCTCTTCACGTTCAAGTCGCCGTTCAGCCACCGCCTCCTCTTCCTCCACCCAGTGAGTCTGCTTCCTTCCTTTCCTTTTCCACTAATTCTTTCCTTCATTTGTAATTGTTGGAATGGTGTGGGAATTCTGGTGATTTTATTTGGGTAGATGACGTGCTGCTGCAAGTTTGAATATTTATTATTCATGGCTTCAGATATTTAAAAGAAAATTTTGGTCGCAGTTGGAGTTGACTGAGACTATATAAACTAGTGTAGGTTGGAATCTTGCTTGTGATCTCTCATCCAATGCAACTCTTTCTTTCTTTCTGTCTGTCTGTCTGTCTCTCTTCCTTGTACTAAAGTCCTCCCTCAGAGCGTAGCATTTACTTCTCAGTGTCCATTGGCAGCTCCTGGGGTTCTCAGCTGCTTACATTTGGATTCCTTTAATTCAAAGCTGCCTTTCAAACTGTCTTCTAAATCACTGCTCTTACGTGCTGCTTTTGCTAGTTCCTGTTATGTGGCTTCTGGTTGAAGGATTCCAGAGTTGGTGGTGCTATTACTTTCTGATTAGTAGCTTTACTTGTGTATGAATGGCCAGGAATATAGATTGATTACTGGGAGGATGAATAAATGGATATATCACGTTAATAATGCTGCATCAATCACTTGGGAGTGTCGAATTCTCAGCGTATCAATCACATAGTCCTGTTTTTCAATTACCCCATGCAAATCTGTTTATACTTTTCCCAGATTGTGTTCAACATCCAGTGAAGATAATATTGATGTTAAGTCACTTACAAAATGTTGCAGGAAATTATACCAGTAATGGTTTCCTTAAGGTGTCCTGCAATGGGGGTTTGAATCAAATGCGCTCAGCGGTCTGTAATCTTACCTCTTCTGTCATTTACATGCTCCATATCTCTCCAGATTATTAACCCTAGAAGGATGCCATTTTTCTAGATTTGTGACATGGTGGCTGTTGCTCGGCTATTGAACCTTACTTTGGTTGTTCCAGAGCTTGATAAAACGTCTTTTTGGGCTGACCCCAGGTAACTTTGCTTTCCTCTATAAGCTCTGATGTGGGTTCTTCTCTTATGTTCTCCTAAATGATTCGACTTTCATCTTCTCCTCTACAGTGATTTTGAAGACATCTTTGATGTGAGACATTTCATTGACTCGCTGAGAGACGAAGTTCGAATTGTTAGAAGACTGCCAAAGAGGATTAGTAAGAAGTATCGACATGGAGTATTGGAGATGCCACCTGTTAGCTGGTCAAATGAAAATTACTACTTACAGCAGGTGTGATCAATTCTTCCTAGCTTTTATTTCTGGCTGCTGATGGTACTATTAGCTGAACATTTTGGCCATGTAATTTTCCCGAGTTTCCATTTTCCCTTACCGTTGCACTTTCCTTGGATTCTTGCACCACAGATTTTGCCACTTTTCAACAAGTCAAAGGTGTTGCACTTTAATCGTACAGATGCACGCTTGGCTAATAACATGATTCCACTTGAACTTCAGAAGCTCCGGTGCCGTGTTAATTTTCAGGCACTAAAATTCACTCCTCAAATTGAGAGTTTGGGCCACAAATTGGTACACATTCTTCATCAAAGGGGACCTTTTATGGCTTTGCATCTAAGATATGAGATGGACATGTTGGCCTTCTCTGGTTGTACCCATGGTTGTAAACAGGAAGAAGCCGAAGAGCTCAAACGGTTAAGGTATGTAGTTTTTTGCAATCAAATACATAGCTGTTGTGATCATATTGCATCCAAACCTTTAGAAGAAAATACTAGACTGTACTGAATATCTGCTGTGAGTTTGTGGAGAGGAAAGCTTAAACAATAACCAGAGTAGTCTTGCATGAGTGACATGAAACAATCTCGAAACAACGTTTTCTCTTTCTTTTCCTCTTTCGGTCACCTGGTTGATGTCATAACTTGATATGTAGTCTTGAGAAAGGGACCCCTGCTAATCAATTGTTAAGTTGATTTTTGTTCAGCATGTAAGATTTGGGAGCAATCACCTCTACTCAAAATATTTCCGTGCCTGGGTTGAGGTTGATATGGTCGCATTTCTCTGTTGCAAATGGATGATGGTCTTAAGGTTATTCACCAAGTTGAACTTCTGAATCAGGTATGCATATCCTTGGTGGAGAGAAAAGGAGATAAACTCTGTGGAGAGAAGATCCCAAGGTTTATGCCCTCTAACGCCAGAAGAAGCAGCATTAGTTTTACAAGCATTAGGGGTTGACAAGGAAACTCAGATATATGTAGCAGCGGGTGAAATATATGGCAGTGAGCGAAGGCTTGCAGCATTAAGAGCTGCTTTCCCTCGTATTGTGAGTTTCTTACTGCTTGACTTCTTAAATATCCATTGTTTTATTCACGAAATCTTGGCCTCACAAATATCTTCAGGTGAGGAAGGAAACACTATTAGATCCATTGGAGCTGCAGCAGTTCCAGAACCATTCATCTCAAATGGCTGCCCTGGATTTTATGGTCTCAGTAGCTAGCAATACTTTTGTTCCTACATACGATGGAAACATGGCTAAAGTGGTTGAAGGTCATCGCAGGTACATAGTCATTGTCTATGCTTCATTATTCTAGTTGCTAAAGGGTACATATTCTTTCACCAGGGTTGTGTTTGTTTGAACTTCGCTCAAAATAAGTAATCTTTTTGAAGTTCTAGTAGAAAGAAGAGATTCCAAGGAGCAAATTTGGAAATGAAACTTTATCAGGAGGTGACTTTTACATTTGAAAGACTTGGGATTTAGGGTAAAAAGTTAGATTAGAGTGTAAAGTTTGTTGTAGCTTACAAGTTAACTATTTTTTGCTGAAATAAAATACCCCAGATATGGTTTCTGACTATAGAGCTTGGTGTAGGTATCTTGGATTCAAAAAGACTATCCTGCTTGATCGAAGAAAACTCGTAGAGCTGCTGAATTTGCATCAGAATGGTACACTCCCATGGAATGAATTCACAGTCGCTGTCAGGGAGGCACATGAGAAAAGGATGGGGCAGCCAATTCGCCGCAGGGTTATCCCAGATAAGCCAAAGGAGGAGGATTACTTCTACTCAAACCCTCAAGAGTGTCTTTGTGAGGCAAACAATTGCGATGACCTACTTGGCAGGGGTAACTCCAACTCCAGTTCTGTCCCCTGATGATGATGGCATGGCATAAGTGTTGTAGCTCATGACACATCCAGGAGGGAAGCTCGCAAAGGAGGCGAGGTGTCCCCCTCTCAATGTTATGCACAGGCATTTGGTGGCTTTAATGGCTGCAATGAGACTCAGAAGTTTATACACACAAGTTCAGGCTCTTTGTAAGAAACAGCAAGGAAAAGGTGATGCCCCATTTAGTTCCTTTTTTGTTTTTTACCTTTGTCGATAGTTTTTTATTCTTTTTGTTTTCCCCCACATTTCCTTATGGCGAAAATCACCGAGTGTTAGATAATATCACGGTTCCATAGTTGCAAGTGTAGCATTCTCATTTTCCTGCTCAAGAACATTTGGTTGTAAGCCTCTTGTAGTCACACTGCCCACATCAAAGGAAAAAGAATTTCCTCTAGCAATACATACATCGACTTTGGCTCTCACATGTTAAGGTTCTCTCATCTCTGATTAATCAGAAGTTATGCTGACAAGTAGTGCCCTGAAGATGATACCACCTTGGTTCCCGACCAGGCTAAGATCCTTGAGCCTTATTTCTTGGTAGTATTCGATCTTGTCCAGCTCTTTCTCACGTTGCTTGAAAAATTCATCAGTGTTCTGCAAAACCTTCTTCTCTCCGGCTCTTACTCCCACTGCAATACCTAGTCTTGCACGCAAACCTCCCACTTCCATCAGCTTATCATCCTGTTATCAGTTTCCCCTCCCAATCAGGTTACTGGTACCTGAAAAATGCTAAAGATTCTAAAGGCGTGTAAGAGAGCTCTCACCTCTACTATGGTGGTGTGATTCCCAGAAAGAGCAGTTCTGCAGCTATTTCGAGCCACCTGGCATATGAGCTCCAAGCAAGCGCAATGAGGCGCAAGTATGGAAGCAGTGTAGGTGGTAGAGGATAGCCTAGGATTATGTCACTCTCTGCCTCTCTCCGGAGCCATTTGTCTCGGCTATATCTGAGCTTTTCTCGGATGAACTGATATGTTTCGGAGATCTGAAGGGTCACTGTATACACATTCCGGTTGAGTTTTGACTGTATGAGTCCTTAGTCTAGAGCTAGTTCTGCGTTGCTCCAGTTTAGATCGTACTGAATCAGAACCTGTTGAATTAAAACCCCCGCAAAGCTCAAGTGAACACAAAGTTTCAGGCAACCTAACAATTTATGGCGTTCTACATTTCATCAAGTGTTTAGCGTTAGAAGATGTGAGCTGATTTGGCCTCGCAAACGGCTAAGAATATGGTAAATTGAAATTGTACAAGCAAGGAGAAAAAGATACATGTGAATTCATCACCAGCCTTCACTGGGACTGGGGATTTCAAAGAAAACGAGATCTCTGGAGAGAAAAAACCGGCAACTTTAATCTCATAAGCATAATCTTCAGTCGTTATATCAGGGTTGTGATTCACCTAAGGATATTCCAGAAAGCATATCACAGAAAGCAACCATTAGCTACTTGTTCTGGGAAAAGGGGTTCAATTCTCAATAGTAGACTTATTTTTAACCCTCTTAGGAAAAAAGAACAGGCTGACCAAGTCTGCTAGAGGGATGAGAACAAGATTTTTGCCATAAAGACGCGAGATTACTCTTGATTCTGGGACTCCCATTGCCCAAGTGAAATCTTCCAGTGTCAATTGTCCCAAAAAAAAAAAAAAAAAAAAAATCTTCCAGTGTCAGGGGGAAGGAAACAGGCAAACAGATGTGGCTTAGGCTCTAAAATCTCTTCTTCAACTCTCTTCAACTCCCGCCCAAGTATTGCTTTACTGCTATAGTTGTGCTCAGCAGTTGAATTTCGAAAGGCATTAGGGAGAGAGACAGATACTATCAACGCAAAATATAGTAAAGCATGGAAATTTTCTTGGACAATCTGAGAAAGCACAAAATTGGCGACCAAACTTGAAGTTCGCCAAGCTCCGCTTCTGACAAACAAACGAGTTCATCAGCCCACAAATGTCAATCAATCACATAAAGCCGGGCGGGAGAGAGATCACCAGAATATAGTGGAATCAATCACTATCAGTGGTCTCCGGAAGGCAGCACATCCAAAGTAAGCCTTCAAATCGGAGCCTTCCTTCTTGGCTTCAATCTAGAGCTTCTTGGGCATTTCCATTACGGCTTTCGTTTCTTCCAATGTCCCTTCGCCCTACCAGGCCCAGATCACGCCTCGCTCTCTCGCTCAGACATTTCCAGAACCGTCGATTAGAGAACTGAGTCGAGTGGAGAAGGAAAGAAAGCCGCCATTTTTTGGGGCTTCAGAAGGTTTTCCAGTGAGAAACTGTCCGGAAATGGGAAAGCTGTCTATCCGGAATAGAAGGGATTTCGTTCCATTACCGTTAAGAAGGTTTGATTTCAGATACTTCCGTTTTAGCATGGGATAATATTTAGGCTTAATATACATGCATATTCATAACTATTCACGTTTTGACAAACATAGCCAAAATTTAAAAAATACATAAATATAACCATACTTTTAAAACTAATTTGTCAAATTTAGCCATTTACGCTAAATACTTTAACACCGTTAATTGCTCCATCAGTTAAGTGAAAATTAAGCTTACGTGGATGCCACCTGTACAATACATCATCTCCAACTAAGCCATATCATGACACATGTCTGCCACTTGTGTTTCGTAAATAAACTCCAAAAATTTAATTTTTAAGAGTACGATGTCCAGCGGGGTGACATCGGCGGCAGAGGTAGCAGCGACATTCGTCTCGGAGGAGAGAGTGGCGTCTAAGATCTGATCCCAATTTCGAAAGCTGGAAATTCCTAGAACAACCACCGCCACCAATTGGATACTAGGTTCATCGATTCCGGAACAAAACTCACCGGGAGATGAGAGGAGGCTAGTTGAAGGGTGGGAGATGTATCAGTGGAGAGAGGGAGAGCGTTCTGAGAATCGTCGACCCGCTCCTCCTCCTTAGAATTCACTCCGCCACGAACTCCTTATACCTCTGTCCCTCCCTTCCCCGAGTTGTCACACAGTCGCCAGAATCCCATTTTCCAGCACCACTCAATACACAATCCCCAACATCTCGATTTCCCTCGATCTGCCTCCTCACCACGGAGATGACGACGAGGACGGTGTTGAAGGTCAGAGGAAGGACGGGTGATGGCGAGTTGGATCTGTATCCAAACGGGGGAAATTTTTGAATTGGGGAAGTTTTGTTTGATTGGGTTTGTATATTGGGGATTTTCGAAGAAGAGTAGATTTTGAGGCTAGTATCAGAGAATATGAGAAAGAGATTCTGAGGCTAGCCGCAGCTCTCGATTCACTCGCTAGAAGTCATGAATAACTGATGGGAAGGGATGAGATGGTGGGGAAGGTCAAGCGGTGATGATAGATATTAAATATGAGTTTATTTATCTTTTTATTATTTTTAAATTTTTGGTTTCTTTTTTCCCAGTTAGTATTACAATAAAAATAAGTAATTTCCAATTTGGCAAAAAGTCGCCACATCATCAAATGATCTTAGTCTAGTCTGCATATATCATTATGTCGTTAAACTTATGGTTAGAATGATTATTTTAATGTAATTTTTAAAATTTGGCTATGTTTGTCAAAACGTGGATAGTTATGGCTATGCAGGTGTATTAAACTTAATATATAGGGATTATTATTGGAAATACCACTAAATAAATAAAAATTCCAAAAATACCACCCATTTTCAAAAAAATCTAAAAATACAACCATTTTTCGAAAACCGCTTGGGAAGGACGAAGTTTTTGCTGATAACAGCATCTGGGCGGGGCGGTCCGACAAACCGCACCATGAAGCAACGGTTTATGTGCAAACCGCCCCCCCTAAGCTGGGGTTTGTAAGTATTTTTTTTTCTTCGATCGACGCCTCACCTAAGTCGAATTTTGGACGGTCATAACTTTGTGCTTCGCACTCCGAACGTCATGAATTATTTTTTTTCATTTAGCATAACTTTATAAGGACCACAACTTTTAGTAGGAAGAAATTTCCAAAACAGGAATCATTTTTTTATATATGGGATTTTGGCAATAACATTAGCTTTACTTTTCAGAAATCCGTGTGTTGATGTCGGGGTTTTCGGTGACGTCAGATTTCTTGCTACAGGCACCGATAGAGGCTTCAAATCACCTTACACCGCAATCCTTGTTCGTGACGCCGACTCCCACCACATCCTGTAAAAGGTCCGCCGACCGAACTCGGTGAGGACACCCTCCGACGCTCAAGTCAGTATCAAGTGATAAATTGAGGGGAAGAATGAAGTTAAGACGTAGAGAAGGAGAGGAGGGCCTGGGCGAGTGATAGCTCCTTTTTCATACCTTTGGTGAAAAACGAGAGTTACCTTTTATAGTGGACGTCTGGGGGACAACGGAGGACACGCGGCGGCGGCGATTGTATTGGGTCAACACGTCAGAGGCGGAGGTGTCATCACCTCATGCGTTAGCTCGCCATGGCAGGTGATGGCCCAATAAGGGTGTCACGTAAAGGAGAAGACCGGCATGAGCGGCGAAGGTGGTGAGCGTCGTATACAACGAGACCGGTGAGCGCCATCTGCGATGAACACCGAGGCAGTGAGACCGGTGAGAGTCGTGGGCGGCGAGACCAGTAAGCGTTGCAGGCGGCAAGAGCCGTCGACGATGAGTGCCGAGGGTGGTAAGCACCGTCGACGACGAGACTGGTGAGCGTTGATGGCGATAAGCGTCGAGGGGGTGAGAGCGGTGAGCGCAACGGGCGACGAGACCGGTGAGAGCCATCGGCGATAAGCGCCATGGGTGGCGGGATGGGTGATCGCCGTCAGCAAGACCGGTGAGCGCCATGGGCGACGAGCGCCATGAACGATAGGCGCCTTCAGCGACGAGACTGGTGAGCATCGCCGGCGATGAGCGCCGAGTGGGTGAGACCGGTGAGTATCATGGGCGACGAGACCGATGAGAGTCGTCGCCGATGAGCGCCGTGGGTGGCGAGAACGGTGATCGCCGTCGTCGAGATCGGTGAGCCCCGTATGCGGCGAGCGCCATCATCGATGAGCGCCGAGGGAGGTAACCGTCATCGATGACGAGACTGGTGAGCATCGTCGGCGATGAGCGCCAAGGGGGTGAGACCGGTGAGCACCGTGGGCGACGAGACCAGTGAGAGTCGTCGGCGATGAGCGTCGTGGGTGGCGAGACCAGTGATCGTCGCCGGCGAGACCGGTTAGCGCCGTGGGCGACGAGTGCTGAGGGCGGTGAGCACCGTCGGCGAGGAGACCAGTGAGTGTCGTCGACGATGAGCATCATGGGCAGTGAACTCATGACGTGATACAAATATTTTTACATGGGGTCAACCACCACGTACATTCCAAAATTATGGCTATGATAAAAGTTGTAGTCCTTGAATATTTAGGCGAAATAAAAAAAAATTCAAGGCGTTCGGAGTGCGGAGCACATAGTTATGGCTGTTCATAGTTGGCGAAATTGGAAAAAAGCTCATTCGGGGTAGCAAATGAAGTTTTTTCGGGACGAAGGCGGAACCAAATTGCATACGGCATTTGTGACTTGCAAGATCTCGAAAAGTTATGCGGAATAAATTTTTTTTGTTAGGATCGGATTCTAGAGCACAAAGTTACGCTCGTTTAGTTTTTTACTTAGGTTAGGCATCGATCGAAACCGCCCCGACCTCATGCGGTCAAGTAAAAAGCCCCTGCCCGATGCGATTTTCGAAATATGATGGTATTTTTGGAATTTTTCAGACATGGGTGGTATTTTTGGATTTTTTTTTAATTTGTGGTATTTCTGGAAAAAATCCAATATTTTGCTCCAACTCCGGTTGGAGGAGTTGCCTACAACCCACTCACATGGCTGATAGGGATTGGCAAAAAATACCTTTCCATTTGTAAATTGTAGACGGAAATCAAACGACAATTTTTTTTTAATGCAACCTATTCCTTTTATTGAGAAAACGCAAACAAATAATTTACAAGAACAAAGTAATTCATCGGTTTTTTTTTTGTTTAGGTTATTTGACTCGGCCCGAATATCACAACAAATTTCCACTTAAGGCCCAAGTATAAACCTTAGATTAGATGGGTGCAATACAGGGCAAATATGTTTAAATATCAACCCGGGCATGTCCATGTACCCCTACTTCCATTGTTTGAAACATTATCTAGCGGATTGATTTTTGGTTGACAACTACGAGGTTTTAATCAAAACAAAGCAAAGGTAAATGGTTTGAAAGCTCTAGATGAGAAGGATCACTCGATTGTCGCTTCCCCCTAATTACTACCATAGCACGTGGACTCGAATGAGACATTATGGGTAAGGCAATCGTGAACCGCTAGGAGGTGAAACTATGGTCGAAGACCACACTCTCAATTGCCAAACCAAGGGATACATTAGAGGCTACTAGAGTAGCCCTCTTGGTTAAGGCAATTGAGGGTTGACTTACCTTCTCCCTCAAACCGATGGTTGGACGACTTAATCTCGATTAACCTAGTCGATTAATTCAAGATAGAGGTTTGCCCTACATTAACCTAGGTAGGTGGCTTGAAAAGCCAAAGGAATCCCAACTCAATTGAGCCTATTTTGGAATGGGGGGTTTCCCCTCTAACCTAGGTTAGAATGGCCAATTAGATTGCTAAGAACAAACATGCACAATCATCATAAAAAATACCTCAATCATAAAATTAAACAATACCCATAAACAATAATTCAATTCACACTACAACTACAAGACAAATAATTAGGGTTTCACAATACCCAAGTGAAAAAGGTAACTACTCCATGCTAGAAAGGGGAAGACCACAAAAGAAAGAAGTAGAAACCATCATGGTGATGCCTCCACTCTCCTTTGATCTTGTGTTGATCTTCTCTTGAGGAGATGCTTCCCAATTCACCACTTGGAGCAAACCTTACCCTCCTTCCTCCTTTGGTTCGTCCTTTCTCTCTCTAAAATCTGAAGAAGAAGTTGTTTTCTCACTCTTGGGCTCTCCCTCTCTTCCTTTCAGCTCACGTTTTATAATGGGATTGTGCTTAGTTCATGGCCTCAGTTCACGGCCGTGAACTCTTCAACGCATTCGTGAACTCGGAGTGCTGTGTCAAAACTCACCGCTTCACTCACTTGAGTTCACGGTTTGCACTCAAAGTTCACGGTCTCAGTGACCGTGAACTCACTCGGCGTCAGTAACTTCAGAATTCGCCCTGGATGCTTCACGGTTCATGGTTCACGGTTATGGCTTTATTTCACGGCCATAGGAGACCGTAAACTCCAATGGGAAACCGTGAACATGGCCTGAATCACCCTATTTGCCCGATCTTTGCTCCTTTTTTTCCAACTTTTAACTTCGGGGCTGATTTCACCTGTTAGATCCTGAAACACACTGAAACATACAAAACCTAGCGTAAAACCACCCTTTTAGGAGTTCAAATGCCAAAAACGCCCAAGGGAAACGGGGATAAAATGTGTCCAAGTAGTCCCGAACCACTCCCCCACACTTTCAAGAAATCAAAATTCTTTGGGGACAAATCAAAGGGGACAAAGTGGCGAATCTCAAATGGCTATTGGCAATTAACACAAGGACCGTTGCAAGCAATACCGACATCCACCACAAACGACATTCGAGGCTACTAGAAATGGGCAAATGAAAAGTTCTCACCTTGTTCATGAATCAATGCAAGTTTCAACAAGATCACTTACCAACCAAAACTAACAATGCATAGAGTTCAGGTCGAAGGAATCAACGGATGGGCAACAAAGGTCCTCACCGGGGTATGATATGACATGCAAAACAAGAATCAATCACTTACTCTCTTGACTAATGGGGTCGGGATCTTTTGGTAAAAATAATGTGCACAATCATCAACACTCGGCCCTATCGTCTCAACACCACGGAGGCAACTTCTAAATGGTAGAGTTCACGGAATGGTTGTCATCCCTAGCTTGTCCGGAGGTCTTAGACATGGGTTTAAATGACTAGCGATTGCCTTGGACATGGGGAAAGGTTTTTTGGGTGGTGGCAAACACATCATGAGGTCCTACATATTCATCGTAAGACCGAAGGTTCTATGGTTTCAACTAATAACCTTCCATACAAACAACGATCACTAGCATTGGCCAAAAACCTTGCTTCTCCCTTCCAAACTATCACCCATCATGAACTTCCCTTAAGCGCTCTTCGTCGGTCTACTCTTGCTATCACATTTTGATTTGGTAGTGAAGGAGTTCTAAGACCATGTGGAGGTCTCAATGGCTTGTGTGTCAAGAAACCTCCCCTGGAGCATATTCTTTGATCCTTTGTGGCACTATCTACTTTATTTACCCCATTTATTAACTCTTTTTCGTTTCTCTTTATTTTTCTTTTCTTTTTGAGGGGGTACTAGAAAGCTAAACATTTGCCACACTAGTTTTAACAATCAATGCTCTCTTTTTAAGAACTCACTCCAACAGTACTCTTCCTTTCACTTTCGTTCCTATGTAGAACCTCAATGGAACTCAAAAGCGAGAGCTCCGGGACACAAGGACGACACACGTATAGACACAAAGAAAGGATGTGAGTCGTTCTATCAACACCATTTAGCTCACAAGCAAAAAGCTCCTAACATGAGAACGACCCCCAAAGTCACAAGGCTCAAAGGGGTTGACTAGTGGATAAATCATTTCGGAACAATCAACATTTGGGCGTGGACTAATCATATGCCTCCATCATACTCACTAGTGACAACTGTGATGTTACTCGCCATAGTAAGAGGGATCTAAGCACACAAGAAGAAAACGATCGGCTTAAAGCTCACATGGCTACCTAGTCACCCAACCATCCATTCCAATTCACAAAGCAACATGCATGGCAATTGTAATCAACAAGTAATCGAGTCAAAACATCCATTCATTTTTGCACACATGAGAACTAAACCTTTGCACTATCCTAATGCACCTCACATTCATCATCATAGGACATACTCGATCACATGCAAAAATTCAAGGTCAATGCCAATAACCACAAGATTCTCCTACAAACCGGCCACTTTGATCATGCATACATTACTTGGAGCCCTAAAAATGTTCAAATTTTGGCATATATCAAGGCTCCAAGGCGTCAATCACACTCACACAAGCATAATAATAGATTACCCCCCCCCCCCAACATACACACACTTAAGCTCGACATTGCCCTCAATGGCGTAAGATAAGGGTAGAACGATATTACCGCTTTGCTTGGTGAGTGAAAGTTGGAATTGTTTCCGGGGTAAGAGATTTGGAGCTTCAAGGAGAAGACAAAACACACATACAATACGACTCGCTCAAGGCGAGTTTATTACACAACACAATACGATAGTAGTAGTAGTTTATAGTCACAATCACATAAACGAAAGAAAAATAAAACAAAAGAGTTCAGAGTTCCAAGTGGAGTAGTGGGACGAAAGGAATCGGCTCTGCCACATATCTCCCCCGTCGGCTACCTCTCACTAGGTCAAAGGCCTCGGCTCATCATCGGGAATGAGACCCTAGCGTCGAGCCATCTTCTCAAGGAGGTCGGTATGCCGATCGAGGCGAGAAGTCACTCCACCAAACTGAGTCTAAAGGCGATCCATCATCTGTACGAGTGGATCACCAGCTAGTCTCGATGATGAAGATGTTGCTGGTGGTGGTATAGGGCACTGGAGCGCGTGACGCCGGCGACGACTGGGTGCTCGAGCAGGTGGCTACTCTGGCGGTGGAACCCCTGCATCTGGCTCCACTAGAGGCGGGTCAACTGCTGGGTGCATGGATCCCGATGGTCGGAGCCCGTCGAGGTACTCGATGCCCCTCTCGTGAAGTACCAGTTGATGGTTATAAAGCGTAGCCACTGGGAAGGGCTCGATCCTCCCGATGATGGAGCATCGCTGCACATCCACTCCAAAGTGGTGGGCAATCCTCGTGATGATGCCCCCAATGTGCATGGTGTCCACCCTGTTCTCCCTAGACACCGGGCGAAATAGGTGGCTACCAGTGATCCTAAATGGATCGGCTCCACAGGATGCCTCATGGAGAAGAGAGCCAGAAGCCCTCTGTTCGTCGTCAGAAGTCTCGACTGCAGGCTGGGGATGATCCAATAAGCGACAGAGGGATCGAAATACGGCCTGTTAATGAAATCGATGGTGTACTGCCGCTCCGTCATGGTCATGTGAGTCGGGTCGAGTCCCATGGCCTGGGAGAAAGCGTCATAGGCCAGCACTCGAGGCTGACCTCCCAACATGAAATCCACGTACGACCGGCTCCTCTTGCCGGTCGGGACCACATGGGCGAACATGGAGTAGAAATCCACGCATAGCTCGGGGTAGATGTGCTCATCCATGGTGAGAAACAGGACCCACTGGGCTATCCCTCTGATAGGGAAATTTATCCAAGTCCAGCCATTGAGGCTTGGCACCTGAACATGTTAAACATGTCCAAGTCCAGCCGCCAGTGCAGCCCGACCGGGCTATCCCTCTGATAGGGAAATTTATCACCAAACCTCGCATAGTTCACTAGGTAACTGATGAACTCGTGCTCCACATTAAGCATCCTGCAAAATTTGGCAAACAAACACCATACGTGGAAACATTTGGTAAGCACAACTCATTGGGAGGAAAAAGAAATTCCCTCCACACTTATCTCCACTATGGATTTCAAACATTTAAGCTCAACACATTGTGGCATAGTTGTGGGTAATTCACAGTTCATTTACACAAAATATTTGAAACCCAACCCATGCTACGGTGGCTACCAACCATCATTCAAGCATAACAATGCATATTCATTCAAAAATTAGCACTTGGTGAGCAAATCTACAAATGCAAGCAATTTGAATCAACAAATGCCCACCAAGGCTCACTAGGCGCATGCAAAGTCAATCATCCATTCAATCATCCTAATTCACCTAATTCCTTGCCCTAATTCTAAATTCAATATTCAAGGCACTAAAATTCTCCTCACTTCACTACCTAATTCGATTCTCCAAAAATAAATAAGGTAGAGCTGGAAAACCAACCCGGAGACACACGTAGGACGTAGGAGGAAGTGAGGCGAGGGCGAGGAAGGAGAAAAACAACATTAAAACAATTCGGAGAAGGGTCACCGGAGCTTCATTGGACGCTCGCCGGACTCTCGTCGGAGGCTCACCAGCGGCGAATTCACCAGAACTTGTTTTCCCTAAATCTCCCCAAAATCCAGGTGAAGGTCGCCCTTGATGAGGGAAGAATGGGTCTGAGGTTTGTTTTGGGTTTTGCTCGCCGGAAGGGGGTTAAATTTCCTGAAAACCATCAGAGAATCGCGGTTCTCCGGCGAGATTTGAATTTTCTGGCGAGTTTTTGGCTCGTGAAGTGAAGGGTCAACGTTCACACTCCTTTTCTAGACGACGCTGGCAGTTCACGAACGCGTTTGCCAGTTCACGATCGTTACGACCGTGAACACATCAATGCGGCCGTGAACTGTGGCTGGTCGACAACTGGCAAGCTCGTGGAAGTGCCATGTTCACGGACATGTTTGCCTGTTCACGGTCTTATAAGACCGTGAACTGGGCAATCTGTCCGTGAACCTCAGCTAAAACATGGTGCTTCTGGAAAAAAAATTGACTCGACCTAATCGACCATGCCTTCTATCGATCACGAGACAACCTCAAAACGCAAAACCACAAAACGTGGCACGGGGATACCACTCAATCACTAGAACTCTTCACTCGACACACAAAAACGAAAATAAGGAAAAGAAAACAAACCTACGTTGGGTTGCCTCCCAACAAGCGCTAAGTTAACATCACTAGCTTGACATTGCAGATCTATCATGCTTTGGAACATAATGCCACCGAGAGTGGATCTGCCACATTCTATGGGTGAGGCATGTAGCCTCCCAACTTAAGCTCCATGGGGTGGCCTTCTTGGTCGACGACCTTAGCTTTGCCTTTCTCCTTCCTTCGGGCCAAAACTTGCTTCATCTTTTCCCTCCAAGCTCTCTTCTTACTTTCTTTGGCCATAGTACCCTTCTTAAATTCCTGCTTAACATCATCACAAGCAACACAAGTAATAGTGGGGTTCGCCTTGAGTGGCTCTCCTCCACTCACATTCAAGTCATCCGACACCAACTCCTTCACATCCTCACTTCTAGCCTTAGGTTCAATTTCAAGAGTGATCATCTCCTCACCATCCCTTAGAATCAAGGTCCTCTCATTAACATCAATTAATGCCTTGGTGGTGGCAAGGAAGAGACGTCCTAGTATGATTGGCATATCTGAGTCCTCACTTATATCAAGGATCACAAAATCCGTCGGATAGCAATACCTGCCCACTCGTACTAACATGTCATCGATGATCCCCCAGGATCAATGACCGAGCAGTCGGCTAATGTGACACTAAGCTTAGTGGTCTTGAGTTCACATAGGTTTAGCCTTTTGAAAAGCTTATAAGGCATCACATTGACACTTGCTCCTAAATCCGCCAAGGCATTTTCTATGTGATGGTTACCAATATTAAGAGGGATAGTGAAGCTACCTGGATCGAGTCGCTTCTTGGGTAACCGGTTAAGGATGAAGGTCGAGCACTCCTCGCCTAGAGTCACGTTGGCGAGGTCTTCGAACTTCAGTTTCTTGGTGAGGAATCCTTTGAGGTACTTTGCATACCTTGGCATGTGAGCCATAGCTTAAAGGAAGGGGATGTTGAGATGGATATTTCGGATCATCTCCAAGAAGCCTCCACATTCCGCTTCCAACCTCTCCTTGTACACCCTCGTGGGGAAAGGAAGAGGTGGCTTGTACTCAACCACCGGAGATGGTGTCGGCGATGCCTTCTTTGCCACTTCTTTCTCTCCCTTCGAGGGCTCTTCATCTCAGTCTTCCTTTTCAATCACTTCCTTAGCAACAACTCTCGTAGTAACCTTCCCGCTCCTCAAGTAAATCGCATTGCACCCGACTTGATCTTTGGGGTGGGCAATGGTTTGAGAGGGTAGGGCACCCTTTGGTCTCTTGGTGAGGATCCCGGCAAGATTGCCGATTTGCACCTCCAAATTTTGAAGGCTTGCTTGATGGCTTCGGAGTCCCGCCTCAACCGAGGTAAACTTGGTAGTTGCCACATCCATAAATTGCTCAATCTTCTCGAACTTCTGAGCACTTGTGCTCACAAAGGTATACATGAGGTCTTCAAGTTTGGACAGCTTGTCGGGTTGTTGTTGTTGTTGTTGGATTCCTTAACCACCTTGTACTTGGTAAGCTTGTTGGAAGTTCGAGCTTTG
This sequence comes from Linum tenue, assembly GCA_946122785.1. Taxonomy (NCBI): domain Eukaryota; kingdom Viridiplantae; phylum Streptophyta; class Magnoliopsida; order Malpighiales; family Linaceae; genus Linum; species Linum tenue. The sequence goes on from CAMGYJ010000003.1 coordinate 35,388,049, forward strand.
GAATTGAGGCCTTTGTTGGATGAAAGTTGGCCAAGGTTGATAATTTCCCGTAGGGCCTTGGAAACCGGGGGGTCTCGGATTAGTCGGGGACGACCAAGCAAAGTTAGGATGATTTCTCCACCCTGGGTTGTAGGTATTGCTATACGGGTTGTTCCCCCTAGCATTGGCAACGAAATTGACTTGTTCCTCCGGGGTACTCGACTCCTTCATTGCTTGGCAATCCGCAATTTCGTGATTGGTGCTCGAACACCAACCGCACGACATCACCGCTCTCTTCCCTTTCTTATTATCCTCAAGAATTACCTCGATCAGCTTTTCAAACTTTGCTTCAAGTGGAGCACTTGCTCCCACACTTCTTACTCCTCTTTCATTGCTTCTCTTCCCACTACTCGTCAAGCCCCAATCGTATCCTTTAAGAGACATATCTTCGAGCAACTGGGTCACTTGAGGTGGGGTCATGTTCATCAACCTCCCTTGGCACAGAGAATCAATGAGGATCTTGTCTTCATGTATAAGCCCACCGTAGAAAGATTCTATCCGAAATTGCTCCTCGAACCCATGGTGAGGGCATTGAAGAAAATAGTCGGAGAATCTCTCCCAAGCATCTCTCAAGGTCTCATCTTCATCTTGCTCGAAATGGGTGATCTTCTTTCTCCACTCGGCCTTCTTCGAAGGTGGGCAATAGCGGGTCATGAATTTGTTGAGAAGATTATCCCACGAGGTAATTGAACGAGGCGGCCGGTTATTGAGCCATCGAAGTGCCTTCCCCGAAAGTGAGTAGGGGAAAAGCCTTAATTGCAAAGCTTATGTCGGCACGCCATTTATCTTCAAACTCCCCCTGAGCTCAAGAAATCTTTGCACATGCTCCCTCGGTGATTAGCTTGTGTGCCCGTAGAACAAAGCATTGTTCTAAATCATTATCACGAGGGCCTGCTTTATTTCGAAGTTGTTGGCCGCCAAGTGTGGGTGTAGGATAGGCGATTGAATGTCCGCCGGTTATGGGGCCATATAATAACCCATTGTCCTTGGGGCTTCTTCCTCTGCCGCCTCATCATTGTGGTTGTGAACTTCGGCGGCTCCCTCTCTTTGTTGGTTCTCCGCAATCTCAACTCCAATATCAACTTCTCCTTCAACTTATACTCCACTAACTCTGGGACACAATGGATGTCCCCTTTCTTCACTTCTCCTCCTTGCTTCCGCTAACTCCCTCTCCCTCTCCCGAGGTAGGAGTCAGAGAGTCCTGTTGATGTTCTCGTCAAGCGGTACTAAAGGCGTCGGATTGGTCCGGGTCATGCACCTCCCTGCACACACTTAGAGAACAACACCACGTCTAGCACAAGCAACACACTCACACAATCAAAGCTAAAAAATGAAAGCTAGATTAACACCAAACAACTTTTTCAGGATAACGGACCGAAGCTCCCCTACAACGACGCCAAAAACTTGACTCATCCCGAATATCACAAAAAATTCCCACTTAAGGCCCAAGTATAAAACCCTAGCCTCCTTCCTCATTTGGTTCATCCTTTCTCTCTCTAAAATCTGAAGAAGAATGTGCTTTCTCACTCTTGGGCTCCCCCTCTCTCTTCCTTTCAACTCACGTTTTATACTGGGATCGGGCTCAGTTCACGACCATGAACTCTTCAACGCGTCTGTGAACTCGGAGTGCTGTAGCAAAATGCACCGCCTCACTCACTTGAGGTCGCTGTTTGCACTCAAAGTTCACGGTCTTAGTGACCGTGAACTCACTTGGCGTCAGTAACTTCAGAATTCGCCCTAGGCGCTTCGTGGTTCACTGTTTATGGCTTTAGTTCACGGCGATAGGAGACCGTGAACTCCAATGGGAAATCGTGAACATGGCCTGAATCACCCTCTTTATCCGATCTTTGCTCCTTTTCTTCCAACTTTCGACTGTGGGGCTGGTTTCACCTGTTAAATCCTGAAACACACTGAAACATACAAAACCTAGCGTAAAACCACCCTTTTAGGAGTTCAAATGCCACAAACGCCCAAGGGAAACAGGGATAAAATGTGCGCAATTCGGAACGAATCATTATCCTATAAATAGTGAATTCGGTGTAATTAACGAAACCCGTATAGCACGTTTATTATTCATATTTAAAGAATTAAATCGTTAACTTAACTATTATTTATATGTTAATTTTTTAAAAATAATTTCTTTAGTATATATTATAAGTATTGAGGTACTGTTAAACGTACCATTAGTTTAAATACAAAGTAAAATACATGTCCATATGTTATACACAACTTACCCATACTGTATTTAACTAAGAGTGCACTACATTTAGAACTGCAAATGAGCATAGTCGAGTCGAGTTATTGCTTAGCTTGAGTTCAGCTCCTTTATAAATTTTTTAGCTCGAACTCGGCTTGAACTCGAATTTTGATAATCCAGCTCGAGCTCGAGCGCAGTTTGAATAAAAATAGTCTAGCTCGAGCTCAACTCGGTAGAGCCCAGTAAATGGTCATTAGCACAGCTTGTCAAATTGAATACAAGCTCGACTCAAGATGAGCTTGATTTGTAATCATTTTTGCTGAAAAATGTGTAAACATAAGAATTTAAACGAGAAAAAGAATACTAGAAACTAAAAATAACGCCTTACTTCCATAGACATGCATATTAACAAGGTAATATTCATGTTCAGAAGAGTAATTAATCCTTCCACAAGGTCTAAACGAGCGAGAGTGCGAGCTTAGCTCAACAAGCTACTGAGTCAAGCTAACTCACGAGCTTATCAAGCTGAGCATGGTCTAGCTCAAGCTTGGCTCGTTTACTATCGAGTTGGCTCGCGAGTCAACTTGTTAAATAACAACCGAGTGGCGAACGAGTTTTTTCAATTCGAACGCCGAGTTACTCGCGAGCGGATTGACTCATTTGCAGCCCTAACTATATTTCACTAGCTTTTCGTGCACATCTAGCTAGCACACGTATACAATATGATTATTGAATGAACTTGAATTTACTTCAACGACTCAATTAAATTTTTTTTGGGTCATAGATAGATCGTAATAGATAGGGTATTACAGTGCGGTGAAAATTAAAGAGCGATAGTCAACCAAAATGGTTGCTACCGATGCAAGGGCCGTTTGTGCCACGCGATGGGCAGCCCTGTTAGTACTACTAAGAGCAAAAACAAAAGAAACAAATGCAAAAGAGGTCTTCAAGCATTGCTCCACCTCGATCATGATTAGCATCATTCTCCATTGCTCATCGTATGACCAATTATACAGCAAAGTAGCCACGATTAGCGTTCCATAACATTTTTTGCTGACCATTAAAAATAAGAAAATAAATAAAGAAATACAAGATTTGGAAATTGAAAACGTGCCTGCCAAGAGTTGTAACTGCACCAAAAAGAAACCGCAACGCAGTAACAAAGTCGGAAAGACTCGCCGTCCATTGGTGGGAGTCGTCGTAGGAGCCCGGACCGCCACTCGTTAAAAAACCCCAACAAAAGATAAGATCATCGGGAAATATTTCAAGGATAGAGTCAAATCCATGATTGACGGACGATGGCGTGGCGCTGGAATCTGCTGGATCGGACGACGGCGAGAAAGAGGGAGAAACATATCCAGAGGGTAGCAGAGCAGGTTGCTTTCCCGCTGCTTCCTTTCCCTCTCATGCATAATCAAAACCCCAAGTAACCGCCACTGCCCCGGAGTTGTAATCGGCGGTGCTTTTGAAGGTTGCAACCGTAACCGATAGATTCACCCGTCACATCTCATTCCCCTGTAGCATTCTGTACTCTATAGGCCTCCATCTTACCCGAGTTCTTCTTTCCCTCAATCTATTCTCTGAAATCGCGCCAAACCAGAAGGTCGTAGGCCTCAATTAATTATTGATATAAGTAAACTAATTTAGGTTTCTAGTTTAGATAACTAGAATTTAGGATTCATAAAATTAGAGTATTGTACTATACTCTAATTTCTTAGTTATTTCATTATCTAAATAATATTACTTTTTCTACCTTGTACATGGTATACAGTAAATTCACTAGCCATAACCATATTTTGAATCCAAAACATACATTGTTTATTTTGTTCTCCTTAATATATTGTTGGGGCTTGTTTCCCAAATAAAAAAATGGAATAGGAATTGCCATTTATTTTCTGTATACAAGTTATAAATGGAAAGCATGTTAATGAATTTTGTTCCAATCCCTATCAGCCAAGTGGGTTGTAGGCAGCTACTCCAATCAGGGTTAGAGCTAAATATTGTCCGTTAGTATGGTCAATGGTGCATATTTTTTACGGTTAATATAATTTTATATTGCAAGTTAAGAAACATGCTTCTCTGCTATTATTTTACACTTTTGTACCTTTGTACTACCGTAACGTAACAAACGTGCACTTCTGTTAATATTTCTCCTAGAGGGGTGTTAAAGGTTTATAAAATGACAATATTGCCCCTCTATCTATACTTATTCTAAAATTATTAAAAAAACTTATTATTATTATTATTCCTCCAATCCTATCGACTACCCCACCCCTCCATCACATTGCTAACCCTAATCAACAAATCCTACACCTCCACGGCATCAAAACCCTCCAATCCATCCACGACACTTTACGGAAACGTACATCTCTGCTCTTTTGTTCCCCTAGATTGCCTTCTCGGGCGGATAATTGGGACTAGGTGGAGAGAGCAGTGTCGAATTCAGCGGTGGTGAAGAATGATTTGGCTAAGAGCTAGGACTGGGGAGAGTTTTTGCAGACTGTGGATTACTGGATTTGGCTCCAGCAAAGAATGGAGGGAATTCGAATTGGAAGAAAGAAATTACTTCACCGGGATGGCTAGATTCGTCAGCATAGCGAGGCGGCTAGTGGCCCTCGGGAAGTTAGTGGCGATGTCACCTCCGGACATGTCTTTGGCAAATTACGGCGATAATCGCAGTAAAGAGGAAATAATCATTGGTAAATAGTTAGAAATCAAGTTTAGCGGTTTGGGGAAATTCTTATTGCGTTAATTAGAGATAGAGGGGATGAAGAGAATTTCGTGAGTGTATAATATAAATAGGGAGATGGAACGATATTTTGGAGACAGAGCATTTAGTAGAGGGATTTTAGATTTTGAGAAAAATGGAAAAGGAATCATAATAGTAAAGGAGGGGTAAATTGGGCATTTTTCTGCCTCGTGATTATGATCTAACGGAAAACTTGACAGAATAGTAAATTTGATATAATTGTATAGTAGAAGTAGGCTTGGCAGGCCGGGTCCCGTTAGCGGTTACCCGCCCGAAGCCCGCCCGATTAGGGCCCAAGCAGTCTCGTCTTCAAGGCCCGTCAACGGGTGGCGGGGAACCCGGGACCCGTCAACACTGGGTTTGGGGTGGTGCTGGGTTGTAAACTATCCACCCAGCGACTCGCCCGAAGGATTACCCGTCTACCAAAACGACGTTGTATTGAGTAACCATATTTATATTACATTTACCCTTCAGAAGAAACCCTAGTAGCCGCCTCCATCCTCATTCTTCACTTCCCCAAATCGAAAATCCGAAACCCTAGTTTCCTTCTTTCTCTCTGCCTCCTCTCTGGCGATTAGCGATCAGATCGCGAGGATATCGCGAATCTGGCCGATTTTTTGCGTTTCCCCTCATCAAAATCGCTAAATGTCGCCTAGTTTCCTTAGGATTTGTCTCAAATTTGTCCATTCGACCAATTGCATGGCTGGAATTGCAACCACCCGACGACGATTTCGTCGAGCACAGTCCAGAAATGACTCATTTGGAGTTCAAATCGCCGAATCCTCGATTACAAATAAGTTCATTAGGATTTCTTTTCTTTTCTAACGATAATCTTCCTTGTATCCCCAAAATCTGTACTGACTCTCGACTCTTGTACAGCTATATATAGGGGTTTGATTCGGAGCTCGTTTCTCACCATCTCCCCATCTTCTAAAATCCAGAATAGAACAACCTAAACTACAGAGAGCAGAGACAGAGGGATTGTGTCGATCCTACAGACAGAGACACAAAGTCCAGTCCATTGAGGGTAAGAAGCTTAAACTCGTGTCAACTTTTCTAGGTTAGTGATGTCTATACAGACATGCATGCATGAAATCGAACTCTAACTGGATTTGGTTTTCATTGCTCACTCTTTTTTTGGCCAAGTTGGACTCGTTTGAATTGCTATTCGAGGGCTGGATCGCAACAGACAGAGTGAGTGAGCACTGAGTAGTGAGCTGTGAGCATCAGTCCACTGTCATTGGTTACTCGACAGTGCACAGAAAACTCAAAGCCGAGAAGAAGGTAATCCTTGTTCTTGAGCATCAGTCTATTGTCATTTGTTAGTGAGCTTTTTGTTCATTGTTGTGCAACTTGTTGTGAAAACTGAAAATATACGACTTCATAATGCTAAATAGTAATAAGAATTAAACTGTAAATCTGTAATCTTGTTTTTGCTGCAAGCCTACAAATGATGTCTTGTTTGCCAGTTTAGTCTTGTTTTTTTTTTGTGAATGTAAATAAATTAAATTAAGGAATAATCAAATTAGTAACACATAAATTGATTATTGTCAGATGGAAGGTGCTATGAATGTTGACCCTGCTCCTACTGCCAATGTTCCTGAAAATGTTGTCCAACCTCAACCTGAACAACCTGCTCCTGATGCAATTAATCTGGTTAATTGTAATGATGAGGAGCTAGAAGCTCAACGTAAGTTAACCTCTAATGTGTGGCCTCACTTCAACCGTGTTAGGATTAATGGGGTTATGAAGGCTAGGTGTAAGTACGGTCGTGAAAACCTTGGTGGGGAAACCAGTAATGGAACTTCACACCTGAGAAACCATATCAAAACATGTATCCAGAAGAGGATACATGATGGTTCTCAAAAAATACTTGGCCCCAACTATCAACCTTCTGGAAATCCTCAACTCTCTGCTTCTCAATACAATTATGAGGTTTCGAGAAAGGAAATTTATTACATGATTCTGGTCCATGAGTACCCCCTTAGTCTTGTTGATCATGTGGGTTTCAAACGATTTTGCTATTCTCTGCAACCTCAATTCGCTGTTCCTAGTAGAAACACTGACAAAAAGGACATTTTGAGTTTATATGGTGTTGAAAGGGGGAAATATCATACCATTATTGATGGTAACCTGGGGAGGGTTTCAATTACAACTGATTTATGGACTGTCAGAAATAAGAAAAGGGGTTATATGGCAGTAACTGGTCACTTCATTGATAACTCTTGGAAGCCCCGTAACATAATGATGAGATTTATGTATGTTCCAGCCCCTCACACTAGTGAAAGGCTTGTTGTAGGTTGTTTGATTGTCTTTTGGATTGGAACATTGATGGTAAGTTGTCCTCAATCACATTGGACAACTGTACCACCAATGATTCCATGATTTTTCACATGAGAAATAAGCTTCTGAGCAGTGACTTGTTGCTTGATGGGAAATTGGTTCATATGAGGTGTTCTGCTCATATTCTCAATTTGATTGTAAGAGATGGTTTGGATGCAATCAAGGATGCTATAAATTTGATTAGGGAGAGTGTAGTTTACTAGAATTCTACACCTAAGAGGGTTCAAACCTTCTTCGAAGTTGCTAAGCAACTTAAGCTTTTTGTTGAGAAAAAATTAGTCCTTGATTGTCCAACTAGGTGGAATTCCACCTATCACGTGCTCTCTGTTGCTATTCCCTACAAGGATGTTTTCTTTCATTTGAGTTTGAGAGACAATCATTACACATCAGTTCCTTCTAGTGAACAATGGGAATTTGCTTCTACTGTGATTGGGAAGCTGGAAATCTTTTCTGAGATTACTGAGTTGTTCTTTGGTTCCAAATATCCAACTGCCAATCTGTTCTTCCCCAAGATTTGTGATCTCAGACTTTAACTGAATGAGTGGGGTCTTGATCCCAATCCTGTGATTTTTGGAATGGCTAGTCAAATGTCATTGAAGTTTGATAAGTATTGGGATGATATCCATCTTGTGCTTGTTGTATCGGTTGTTTTGGATCCTAGATATAAACTCCATGTGATTGAATACTATGCTGGAAATTTTGGGAATACAGAAAATGGTTTGGTTGCTAAGAATATCAAGCAAATGATATGTGGTTTGATTCGTGATTATCAAACCAAAGCTGAGAAGAAATCTGGTTCTGAAACTGGAACTTCTTCTTCTGGTTCTGGATCTGCCTCTGCCACTGAACTTGACTTTGAACTCTTTGTAAGTCAAAGGAAAAAGAGTAAAACTTCCTTGATTACAACTGAGTTGGATATGTATCTTGCTGAGGATATCATTCCTTGCACGGCAGAGTTTGATCTGCTCTTGTGGTGGAAATTGAATGGTCTGAAGTATCCGACCTTGCAATCAATTGCAAGGGACATTCTGGCAATCCCTATTACTTTTGTGCCTTCTGAGATTGCATTTAGTTCTGGTGGGAGGTTGTTAGACCCTCACCGGAGCAGGCTGCATTATTCGACTGTGGAGGCAATGATGTGTACTAGGAGTTGGATAATGGAGGAAATGCAACGAGGTAACATGCAACTAAAACTCTAAAGTTTATTGGTTTAAGTTTTAACAATAGTATCAACTCATTCAACTGGTTTTGTGCAGATTCGGAGGCTGCTGTGGAGGCATTGGAGGGACTTTTCTAAGCAATGACAGTCAAAGATACAACTGTGGAAGAGGCAGAACCTGGTGGTAAGATCAATAGATCATTTTTCCATAGTGTGTTCTATTAGTTCTTTGTATTATTTCATTGAGGAATACTTACATTTGCATTGTTTCGCTATTTCAGGTCCAGAACTCACCTTAATGAGATCACCATTTGCCCATGAAGACTGATTGGTAATCTGCAGTGGGACCAAGGTAAATGTCTTCTTTATTTGTTGTTGTTGATGCAGACGTTTTATTCATTTGGTCTTTACTAACTTATTCATTCCTCTTGTGTGTTCTTTACACAGTTTCAATTGATGTTTACTGGTCTGCTGGTTTACATCGATTGGAATGAGGGTCAGGGGTGGTCGGGTGGATGATTGCTCAATGATTTGATGTTGCTGGAACCTGGATGGAATGTTGTTGCGCTGCTGTTGCTTGCACCTATTTCATTCTACTATTTTTGGATAAGAATTAGATATTTAGAATTTAGAGTCGGCTGATACTTTTTGGTTGTTGGTTCATTTGATCATTTCTATCACAAACACGGAACACATGTTGTTTTTGGTGTTGTTGTTGCTGAGTTGTTGGCGTAGTGGCGTTAATTGCAGCTTGGCAAGCTTTCCATTGTTTATTTCAAGTCTTTTTGACAGAACAGTCAGTATGAATAAAGTGTCCAGTTTTCCAGATTTTTTTTTGTCATTTTCAATTTTATTTTTCATGTTTTTTAGCAGGTATAATGGACCCGCAGGCACCCGATTACCCATTGGGGACATGGATGGTTATCCAGCCAAGCCCGCAAGTCCGTTTGGGCCGGGGACGGGGAAACCCGAGGCCCATGGTGGGTGGGCAACGGATCCAAGGTACCCGGCCCCGATCTTCCCCGTTGCCACCCCTAAGTAGAAGGCATAAAAGTGCAATATATAAATAGAGAGGTACGTTTGTTAATTTGCAATAGTACAAGGGTATAAAATGCTAATAACATATTTTTTATGAGGAATTTTATAATGTTCTAAAGCATTGGTGCTTTAGTTTTATAACTTAAGATTGTACCTTTAATGTTATGTACAACTTGAGATTGTACCATAACATAAAGTTTCAAATTTTTCTTATGGTACAACTTCAATTTGTCTCAAACGACGCGTATCGTGCGAGAGACTTCGCGATATGTGGCAAATCCAGTCACGCTAACGAGGAAGGCCAGATCGAGTTTGCCTCCCAATTACCATATGGGTGGCTCGCCAGGAAAGAAAGGAGCAGAAGCGACGAAGAACTTCCGAATCGACCGATCAGTGCTTCTGAGAGAGGAATCGTAATCAGGGTGCCAGGTTTTGACGCCGAGGATAGGATAGGAATGATAGGAACCTTGCTGAGAATCTAAATATTGCTCCAAATTTTTTAAATATGTAAGGGTTCCAAGTAAGCCCCAATTCTAATTCTGTGATTTCATGCATTGAATTTTTGAACCTAACTTCTTCTCGACCTTAAGGAGGCCATCTCAAGGCTGAATAAGGGCAACATGGATACGTATTTTTCCATAGTAGTCCATATAGAATGACTAATTCCGATCTCTTGTTATGTTTGAGGGTGATGAGTCTAGAACCCATGTCAGAGTCGTTTAAAAGTTTGACATAGTGGCCCCTCCACGGTTGTGATATAGGTAGGGAAAAAGAAAGAAAAAATGCATATGACCCCCTACTTGTCCTGTCTGAAACAAAAAAAAATTAAAGCTTTAAAAGTTGCTACAACCTCAAGAAAAACCTCAAAGAGGAATGGAAGGTTGTCTGGAAGGTGTGAAAGAGAACTGTGAAGAGCAATTATCCTTCTTACCTACATAGAGAGTCTTAAGTTTTTTCCCTATCTCCTGTTACATGAAAACATTCAAAGTAGGATTCCCTAGTAAGTCAAGCATGAACATGTAATATCGAGATGACTCTAGTCCCTTCCGATCTGCCTACGATGATTCACATCGAGGAGAGAGGCTACGGGCTTTGAGTTTTACATTTTAAGCACATGTTTGCTTGGGGATAAGCAAACGCCTAAGTGCGATGGGATTTGATAACACCAAAATAGGTGTTATCTATTCCTAATCTTGGTGTTCTCATGTCATATTTGTGAGTGAATGTTAGAAACCCAATTATTGTGTGATTTCGGCATTTGGACTTGCCGTTTTATTTATGTTTGGGAAATATTGATTATTAATTCAGGGGTTTTCGGGTGCATTTGAGGATTATTCAGATTATTTGGGTTAAGGATAATAATTGGGGTAGTTATCGGGAATTATTCGAGTTATATATTCTGTAATTAGTGGGTGATTTACGGATTAACCAAATAATAACAGAATTCCCCAAAACCCTAAATCCCTCTTCCTTCTCCCTCATTCGGCCGACTCCCTCCGCTCACTCCCCTCACCCTGGCCGCCGACTCCCTTCCCCCTCTCTTTCCCTACTCTCATCCCTACCCCCAATCACCCCTTCTCAATTCCCCTAAATCCCCACTCTCTATCGATTCCTGATCCTAATACCCTAGACGCAAGACACCTAGATCCTCGGGTTTCTTACAGTGGTATCAGAGCCTGTTCAGCGTCTGGGTCAGGAGAAAGATGAGCTCTTCAGATCAATCCCCGGAGAGGAGGCTGCAGGATACCTTGACTGTGGAAGACATCATGCATGAAGAAAATATCAAGAGGCTGCTGAGGACAATGGCAGATCACTAGATCAGCCTCCATGTTCGTATGGGAGCGGTGAACGAAACTCTCCAGGAGATGGTCAGGAGGATTAGTGATGATCTGAGGTCACTGATGAGGGCAACCATAGCGCCGCAAGGGCTGCCCACACCACCACAGAAGGCGGGGGAGGCGGCGACTGGAGAAAGGAGGCCTCCACCATGGCGGTCTCGATGGCGGTGCTGGAGACCACGCCGGTCGCGTAGACTAGGGCGGCGGCGATCTCCGAGGAGGCGCCGGAGCCGAGGGCGCGCGGAGGGCGGCGATCGTGGGGGCGGCCACGTCTGCGCATACCCGGCGGGGGACGCGACACGGCGCATGGGTGAGGGTTCTGCCCAGTCCAATCACGGCCCGGGCCTGCTACCGACTCTGACGGCCCAAGAAATCGCGGCAAGGCCAAGATGCCGGGCTACGATTCGACGGGCGGAGAGATGAGCTTCGGGCCCATGGGCCCGGAAGCGGGTCGAGTTCGGGTCCAGGGCAACCGAAGTGCACAGGAGATGAGCTTTATGGACCAGACCAGAGAATGGGCCAAGTTTGACCCGCAAGGGAGGCCATTGGGCGGCGAATACCACCCTAACCGGCTGGGTTTGGGCGCTGGCTAGACGGATCGAGATGGGCGGACCAAGATCGGACGGGGTCAATAAAAACGAACCGACCCGAGACTACTCAAACTGAACCGGTTCAGACTAGGTCGAACCAAACCCAGTCGAACCCAACTGGTCGTGTTGGGATGGAAATAGGTCGAACCGAACCCGGGCAACAGCCGACAGTGGGGGCGAAATGGGTCGGTTTGGATTCTGGAAAGGGATGGGAGGAGGATCGAATGCGGTATACCCTCCCATGAGGACACCCAAGGGCCGATCGGCGTCGACAGGACAAGTGTTGGGAGGTGGGTCAAGGATCTGGAGTTAAGGATGACCGCTGGAGCGAGGAGGAGGAAGGATAGGGCTTTGACACTCAGGCGTGGCGGAAACCGGAGCGTGGGAACTACCGGGATCCTCGACATGGTTTCCATGGAATAGGCAGGTATGGTGGTTACAACTCTGTATATGAAGGAGATGATGGGCTGGTGTTTAGAGCTAAACCTCCGACCATTGAGTTCCCAAAATTCAACGGTCAGGAGGATGCAGGGTTGTGGATTTATGCTGCAGAAAGGTGGTTCAAGAACCACCCGACCCAAGAGGAGAGAAAGGCGTAGCTGGCGTCTTTCTACTTGGAGGGTGATGCCCTCCAGTGGTGGGAATGGATGGAGAGATCCTATGGAGAGGCCGAAATGCTGATTATTTGGTCGCGATTTAAGGAAGAGTTGCAATACAAGTTTAACAAGTCAGAAAGTTGGGTTGAGGAGGAGCTAGCAAAGCTGCGCCAGACAGGCACGGTGGCCGAGTTCCGCTCGGAGTTTCTGCGGTTGGGAAATATGTGCAAGGGGATGACGGAGGAGACACTGGTTGGTTTATGTGTTGCAAGATTGAAGCCAGAGTTAGCTGTTGCTGTGAATGTGTTCGAACCAGGGCCATTGAGGGTGGCGTTCCGGTTAGCAAGGCGCAAAGAGGAAGAGCTAGCCAGTTGGAAGGTGGTCCGCAGTCAGAAGGGCCTTGGGGGCTACTCAGCGGCGAGCGGAGTACAGGGAGGAGCAGCTGCCCCTCCGGTCGGAGCCGCACCAATGACGCCACAGGCGGCGCCAACTGGAGGGCGGGCGGGACCGAGTTTACGCCCGCGAGGATTTGTGAAGCTCACCCCTGCTAAAATGGAGTAGAAGCGCAGGGATGGTCGTTGTTTTAACTGCGACGAGAGGTACACCGTGGGGCACCAGTGCGCCAAGGGTCACTTGATGCTGTTGGTGGGCAACTTGGATGATGAAGCAGAGGAGCTAGCCGTCGAAGAGGCCAAGGAAAATCAAGGCGCTCGGGAACAACATTGAGGGAAAGGTTGGTCTAAAGAGGGGTGGATTGTTAGAAACCCAATTATTGGGTGATTTCGGCATTTGGACTTGTTTTTCGTTTTATTTATGTTTGGGAAAATATTGGGTATTAATCAGGGATTTTCGGGTGCATTTGAGGATTATTCGGATTATTTGGGTTAAGGGTAATAATTGGGGTAGTTAGCGGGAATTATTTGGGTTATATATTCTGTAATTAGTGAGTGATTACGGTTTAAGCAAATAATAACTGAATTCCCCAAAACCCTAAATCCCTCTTCCTTCCCCCTCATTCGGCCGACTCCGTCCTCTCACTCCCCTCACCCCTTCGCCAGCCACCCTGGCCGCCGACTCCCTTCCCCCTCTCTTTCCCAACTCTCGTCCCTACCCCCAATCACCCCTTCTCAATTCCCCTAAATACCCACTCTCTATCGATTCCTGCTCCTAATAACCTAGACGCAAGACGCCTAGATCCTCGGGTTTCTTACAGTGAATGAGCACTATACCTCACATTTTACCCTATATTTGGCTCCTAGTGCATTTGATCGTATTCAGGTTAAGATGTACAAGTTTAAGTCAGCTAAGGGTGAAATATGTTGTCATGTGTAGAAGGAGGAAAAATTCGCAGGCGCAATTGAGAAGGTCATAGCTGGGAATAGTAGTTTGTGATCTCGAGTTCATGGGACAAGCAAATGTTCATGATCGGGATCATTATTCCTTGTGCCGTGAACTTCGACAACCGAGTGTCAAAAAGACAAGGAGGTTCTGCGATGACTCGCATGACTTCATCCGAGATCGTGAGTCACAAGTCACGACCTCAAAATAGATGAAAGCTGGGAACTTTCGGGCATGGTCTCTAAGAAAAGTTGGTTAAAAATGTGATCACATCAAGTTCACGGGATGTGTCCAGTGTTCATGGACGTGAACTTCCCTGAGAAGTGCATGAACTTGTCCGGATTTTTCAAATCCTATAAATATGGGCAGACTGCAAGAGAGAAACGAGCGCGAATTTTTACAACAAAAATGAGAGTAGAGAGAAATTTGTTTGTTTCTAGAGAATAAGAGAGCTCGAAGAAGAAGAGAAACGCAGAAAGAAGAGAAATTGGAGCTAATTTCATATTCAAGAAGAATCTTTGGTTGTTCCACCTTCTTTGTTTCTTTGTCTCCCTTCCCATTTACATGTTAGTACTTATCTTGTAACGAATTGGATGTTTGAATTATAGTATTTATCTTGTTCAATTGATATCTTTAATGCTTTGTTGTAGATTTAATTGCATGTAATAATGATTTAGATGTTCAACCTAGAATATAAGGGCATTTACCTAGGTTAAATAGGGACTATACTCAATTGATGCATCTTCGGTGATTGCATGATCATTGAGTCATTTGGAGTGTCTGCTTACTGGTTAAACCCTTTTAAAGAGGATATGTCTTATCCCTTGTTAGAGAAGTCAATTACATGACAATTGAGTTGATGGAAGTAGTTAAGAGGGAATTGTGTGACATGACCATTGCATCGGTTTTCATATTAGCATTCATCGCGCCTCGATACATTATCTTTTGATGCTCTTTATCCATTACATTAAATCTCCTAACATGTTAATGGAAGGAACCAGACCCTAAATACTTTCTTTCTTTCTTTCTTTCTATTGTGTGTTAATTCAGTTTGTATTGATTATGACATTTACAACCTAAACAAGTAGACTAAATAAAAACCAATCCTTTGAGTAGCAGTAGACTTCCGAGCCCGGAGATAGGACTACGTTCAAATGCTTTACTGCACTACCTAACAAGGTTATACTTGGCTAGGCTAGGTGTGGTAGCAGAATAGTTAAAACATAGATTTAAGACTCACCGTGTCGCAAATAATACAAGTTTTGGGTTTGGGCTGGAGCAGCTCTGGGTTATTCGCAATGGTCATGGTTGGGTTATGACCCGACTTAACTGGGTTTGACCTGAATTGACTTTGATTTATATTTGAAATTTGAGTTGGCATAATTTTCTTTTGTTGTGGAACTTTGTAATTAATTAGTCTAATGTAATAGTAATTTCGAAATTTTATAGCATTTATCAGTAAGTATTTGTAATTATAACTATTTAGCAAAGCTTGTTATTTAGAAATGTATTGTAATTTTTATTTAATAATATAATTATTACTTATTGTGATTGTACAAGAATCTTAACAAAATATGTTATTTCTCTATTGGTTTTCTTTGATCATTCCAAAACTCGAGGCTCAACCTCACAAAACCAAACTTTCAAAGAAAACAATTCACGATCGCGATCTTAACCGACTTAAAGGTAATAAAATTAAGCATTTGCCTAATGTGGTCAACCAAAATAAAATTAACATCTTTAGATTTGCTAACACTGATCTTATCGATCCAAAACAAAACCCTCATCTTAAGCGCCTCGAGTATTTCTTTGTTTATAAAGAAATTCAAGACTCGGAATTCCAACCTTGAACGAACTAAAGTTTATCTGTTAACCTCATTTTCAACTCGGACAGAATATGATAGCTAAAATGATATAACATATGATCACAACTAATCCATTCAATTTGAACCTTAACCATAAACCTTCCATTATGAATCGTAACTCAAAATTTTAACCCTAGTCCTAAACCTTATCATAGTAAAAATCAAATGATTCTTTTGCGAATTCATGCATTTTCTTATCCAGCATATCACAAGTAATGATTAACATCATTTTGACATTAATCGCATGCTCAAAATGACAATTATGAGACATGTGCATAGCATGCACAGGGTCGAAGGTACGATTTGGTGATTGGGGCCGAAAGTTTTTAACATATGACCGTAAAAAACAAACAAAATTTCATAATCACAAAAGATGCTGATTTTCAATATAAATTAGTAAAACAAACATATCATTCATTATTTTTGTAAGTAAAATATGAATTTTTGACAAATTAGTATTTGGCAAGAAATTCATTATATCCAATAAAAAAAATCTAAGAAAATATGGATTTGTAACTTGAAGAGCTACATTGATCTTATCAATGACTTTTGTGTATGAATTGCACACTTCTACATTTTTCTCATGTTTATATTTTCGTTTATACATAATTTTCAAAATTCATATGACATTTATACATGATTCTCAGGGCATGGATGTGGAATCAAAGCCCACCAAGGGGTAAGGTAGGTCTGCGCCCTAAGTATGAATAAAAAAAGTTAGTGCACCTAAAAAATATATATAAGTGGTTTTTTCGGTGCACTTACCAAAATGAGTACATACTATGCACCCATTTACAAAATTAATCATAAAAAATTAAATTTTGAATTTTAATCGATAGCATAAGTAAACTTGATGATATGACATAGGATCACAACTAATTAGTGTGTTACCTTTAATGCTAAAGCTTCAATTGTAACTATAATCCTAATCTCCAAATTGTAAACACTAAACCCTGAAATCAAAATCCTTCAAACTAAAGTAAATGGTATAATTTTGTTGCAAATTTAGGTGTTTTGTTATCTGTCATATCAAACGTAACGATTAACATCGTTTTGACATAAATCGCCTACTCATAATGACAATTATGAGGCGAGTGGATAAAACCCACCCAAAAAAGTGAGTGCACCGAAGACAATACTATATATATGGTGCCTTCTATCATCCCTAGGTAAATCTAGGGCACCACATACTCTTGGTGAGAAAATTCTATTTAGGTCTCGAATTAACTGAATTTTGGGCATGACATTATACACTAACCCTTGATGAGTGAACTAAATGTCTTAATTATTTAAATCATAGACCCTAAATATTAAGATGATTCATATAGTTTGTTGGATGTGTATTTTGTCCAATCGTGTCTGTCAATATTATTTTTAATTAAATTGAAATTTGTGTATGAGATTTATAATTAAGATCTAGATTTTAATATTTATGGGTTAGGGTATATTAGTCTCAAACTCGGAACCGTTCAATTTTTTTGCCCCAACATACGAAGCCCACGATGATGAAAAAACTGCAGTAATTCCATTGTGGGATTAAATGCTTGCCTGCTAAACGGCATTCAAAATCTAAATATAATTTTCTTACTTATGTATCCAGGACAGGCCACAAATCGTAGTAGAAGAACTAGAAAGAAGGAACCCAGAAGCTGTTTGGAAATCAGAATACGGTGGGAACTGTTGTGTATTATTACTGAAATCATATGGGTTTATATAGAGTACAGAGACTGACTTCTATAATAACCCTAACACTAATACGGAAATAACCTAACTTCTACGACTCTAATAAGGAATATAACTCTACCCAATTACATACTAGTACTCGTAGTATAACACAATACTACTCGTACTACACATACTCTAATACCCTCCCCCAAATTGATGGTAATTACTTACCAACAATTTGAAAACCGAAACAAAAACTAACACAAAACGAAGAAGAAAAAAATCTATAACTAAGACACTGATAACCACTACTGCTCCCAAACTTTACGCCAATGTCGAAGATAACCACGCCCCGCAAAAACGTTGATGGTGATTAATGGATGTAACGAGATCTCTTGCCAAAACTGCCTTGTCGTTCCAAACGCTTGTCCTCGAAAGAAGCTTCAGAAACTGATTATCACGTAAACTAACCAAAGATGCTCCGAACAGCATCTTCGAACCAATACAAAACCATGTATACTCTGAACAGCAACACAGCTATCAAGATGATCCGAACAGCATCATCGAAACGGAAACAGAACCACGTGCTCCGAACAGCAACATGGCGATCAGGATACTCCATATAGCATCATCGAAACGAAGAAACATACCAAAAATGCTCCATACAGCATTTATCAAACAGAGATGTTCCGAACAACATCTTTAATCAAGGTGTTCCGAACAACACCATAAAACAGAACGAAATCAAGCATCTGGATTTTTGAAGGACAAGTCAACATGGGTTACCCTCCTGCTTGGCAACGTGGATGACCTAGTGCTTCCAAAGAGCTTCTCGTCCCGGACACGGGCAATAGTGAACATGGGGATTTCGGGGCGGTGGAACAACCTTCTCATGCAAAACGAGCAAACATAGTCTGAAACAACCTTTGTATCAATTGCAAATAATCAAGCTGGATCCAACTAGTGGGACAGAGGCATGGGCGCATGGCTATTTGAATCGGCACGGATGATAAAGCTGGAAACAAGGGTTTGACAAAGGGTGGGGGACGAATAAGACGAAATTAAGCTTTTAATGAAGAACAACAATTTATTTTGGCTTAAGAAATCAGCATTGGAATGAAGAACCAGGCTCTGATACCATGTTGGGAAATCAGAATACGGTGGGAACTGTTGTGTATTATTACTGAAACCATATGGGTTTATATAGAGTACAGAGACTGACTTCTATAATCAGGCCCGGCCCAGGCCCTGTACTGGTCAGACCCACAGCACAGGGCCTCAAATATTTGGGGCCTCATAATCACGCCCATTATATTAAACGAGATTGGATTGGCTGTGCTCTGCAGCGGGCCACGGTAAAATTGGGATTCTTTATTAATCCTCAAGCCCGCTATTACCAAACTTTCCGGAGAAGGTCAGCGGTCAGCTCACCACCCACACGTTGGAAAAAGTAACCCGATTAAACAAATTAATTCTATTTAATTCAATTATACAGTGCTGATGTAAAGTGTAAACATTACAAATTTTCGTGATTTATCTTACCATCCATATTTTACAAATGCAAGAGTACAATATGTACCTGCTAGTTCTTTTCTTTATGTTTCGTTCTTAACTTCTAACCTCTATTATTCTTTTTATTTTTTGGCAGGGAACTTAATTTTGATCGAAACTTTGGAATCATTCATCTTTGATTATAAGTTTTAGTTATGTCAACTAGAAAATTTGAGTCATGTTGTTCCAAGCAAAAAAATGGAGCAATCGTGATATTTACTTATTTTTATTTCAAATAATATGAGAGGCATGTTATTTTTAAACAATAATAGATGAAATTATTGCTTTTGTAATAATTTTATGAACTTACGTCTTTTGATTATTATTTACTAATTTTAATTTTTATAAATTTACGAAAAAAATTAGGGCCACATTTTTAATTTTTGAACAGGGCCTCCAAATATAATGGGCCGGCCCTGTCTATAATAACCCTAACACTAATACGGAAATAACCTAACTTCTACGACTCTAATAAGGAATATAACTCTACCCAATTACATACTAGCACTTGTAGTATAACACAATACTACTCGTACTACACATACTTAGGCCCTGTTCACTTTCATTTTCGTTTCCTGTTTTCTGTTTTCATGTCATAAATTTGACAACCGAAACGAGAAAACTTGTTTATTTTTCATTCTGTTTTCTATTCGTTTCCAACCATGAAAACAGAAAGTGGCAACTTCCTGCTGTTTTCGGAAACGACAAAATGTTGTTTTCACCTGTTTTCACCATCTGTTTTCTCAAAAACAGGAAACAGAAATGATAGTAAACAGGCCCTAATAGAAGCAGGAGCAGAATTGCTTTAGAACAGAGACATATACCATATTATTAGTTTATTACAATTTACCAACGTCCCTATCAATATGGCGATTGTCAGTTAGTTGTATGCATTAAGTCGAGCATCTAGAACAGCTTCGCGCGTTATGAGCTGTCCCATGCACAAAACTAAACCCAAGGTTGCTTTATCCCTCCCATTTAATTTGTTCCATTTTTGGACGACACCATGTAGTTTGTCGCTTATTGCCCTTAGTTACGTTCTACAGCTAGCTGCTAGCAGGGCCAAACGAATGAGAGAGAAACGAAAACCAATTCAGGAGAGCCAAAATGCATGGGTTATGAAACTTTTTAAGTAAATGTAATAAGAAAAAAATTTCAGATTTTTCAAATCTTTAGTTAAACCTTTGGAAATACAAATTATCAGTCAAATATTTTGTAACACTCAAATGTTAGTCATTTGCCTAGTATCGTTAATAATCTTTTTAAACACTTTTCATACTTAAAATACTACAATTTTGGAATGTGGAATGTCACGGGTCGCTTCCAACTCAACTTCATGTTATCAAATCTACATTACTTAAAAAACTACTAACGAGGAGTTACCGTTTGGCTAATACTTTCTATTTGAAAAGTTTGGTTAATAATTTAGAGAATATAAAAGGTATGTCCAATAAATTGTATTTACTCAATAATTTTCATTATATTTTGTTTCTTATGTGTTTAACTGTCCTTCTGAACCATCTTGGTCCACTTGATGTCTTTTAGAGTGTTTTTGGGTAATTTCCCAGTTAACGGTGTCGTAGACGACAAATGCACGAGCACGTAGAAGCAGTGGTGGACCGGAACATCACTAAAATTGTGGGGGAAGATCAACAATTCTCGATAGTATTTTGAGTTTGCGGGAGAATAAAATATATTAGGTGATAGTTTCGATGATTCACATTCGGGATGCTGCAACCTGCAGTTATGAAAGAACATATTCATTACATGGGTCCACCACTGCATAGAACCATGCAAAAGCAAATTCAGTGTATAAGAAAGAGCCATATGTTTTGACACTCTGTCATTATCGACAGTGCTGATTGGCAAACTTGAGGGGTAACTGACGAACAATTCTTGAAGATAGAGGGAGAAACTTTTGTTCCCATGAAGGAAACAGGCCAGGCCAATGTAGTCAAAATCGAGCTTTAAGACTTAAAAACTTACGATTTTACGTTTGTCACTAAAAGGCTTCTACACAAAATCTCAGCTTTTACAATTTATGTAGTTAAAAACTCCGCTTTAAAACTTACAATTTTACGCTTCTATATCACTAAAATGTTTCTACGTAGAAACTCGCTTTTGACTACATTGTCCAGGCACAACTTAAGAATGGTGAAGGCTCACAATGCTGTAGGGTTGGACAAAAGGATGTAATGATGGATCTTGAGAGCAATGACCTCGTCCAATTTGTCTGTTGGTGAATGGCGAAGTTGCAGGGTTTTTTAGTATGGAAAGAAGATTCAAGCAAGAAAAGGGGAGGTTACTCACCTCTTATACGCTAACAATGTCATAATCTTTTATGATGCGAATGACGATGAGCTCATGAACCTTACAACTGCGTTGTTTTGCTTCAAAACCATAACGGGGATGAAGATTAATATGGTGAAGAGCAGAATTTTTCCCGTTGGAAAAGTGGATAAGGTTGAAAGGTTGACTGAAATTGTTGGGTGTGACTAGAAGTTCCTCCCTACAATATACCTCATTATACCGCTGGGAATGCCGCTGACAAAAAGCTCTATTTGGGATCAACGGATTTCTAGGATGCAAAAGAAAATGGAAGGGTGGAAAGGGGAGTACCTTTCTATGGGATGCATGATCATTTTAAGTAATGTGTGTCTGGAAAGTCAACCTCTTTACCTGGCCTCCCTCTTTAGAGCTCCAAGGACTGCTATTGAGCGGATTGATAAGCTTCAAATAGACTTCATCTAGTCTAGATCGAGAGAACAGAAGAAGATCCCCCTTGTCGCTTGTCACAAATGTAATGCACCAAAGGAGTTGGGGGCCTCGGCATTCCTGACTTTGAGCAAAGAAACCCTGCTCAGCTCAGTAAATGGTTATGGAGGTACACTAATAATAAGAATGCTTGGTGGTGTAGCTGATTGAAATCAAGTTTCCCAATTCGAGATTAGTTTGGAGGTCAGGCGACATCAATGGTGGTAGAGGTTGGAGTCCATGAGTTGAGATAGCTAAACTGGAATTTTTTTTTTTTGGAATTATGCATATATTGAAGCGGGTTATGCTTAAACTCCTTTTAGTATGACGGATGGGCTTCAGGTGTGTTGCTAGCTGAATCCTTCCCTTGGGTCGTTGTTGCCGCCGTGTTCCCAAATAGTCATGTCTCTGATAATTTTCATGTTCAGCAAGAGAGAACCATTTGGTACATTAAACTTTAATTTTTCTTGAGAGAGGGGGGGACTGAGAGAGAGAGAGAGAGAGAGAGAGATAATATGATGAACTTACTTGAGATTTTTTCGCATAACGTGTTGATTGCAGGTCCTCCAAAATTGATCTAGCTTTCCCATCATTCATGGGAGTTCTTAGTTAAGTCCATGTACGCTACAAGGATAAAGGAGCAGCTCCAGGACGTTGCTGCCTTCTCGCACAAGAAGGAGGTGTCGTTGAAAGTCTGTTTCTTCATTTGGATGACTTACTTAAGAAGAATTCTGACTCATGATGCCCTCAAAAGGCGCGGATGGATGCTCCCCAACAGATGTGCGCTTTGCAGAGCTGCCGAGGAGGACTAAGTGAAAGTTTGTGAAAATAATTTGGAAGATCATCGGGAGATTCGTCCAGATTGAGTGCTCACTACAGGAAAACCTTTCGCATTTGATCGCTGGTTGGGCAAGATCGATGTCCCAGAACCCTTCTCAGTGGTGCACTTGTATTTTATTTCATGCTCTTTGTTGGAACGTCTAGAAAGATAGAAACTCTAGAGTTTTGTTAGGAGAAATCAATCACCCCTCAAGTTGTCTGCTATCGAATTGGCTGTCAAATTGCAAGACGGCTTGTTAGTGCCAGAAAAAAAAAAATCGATTGTGATATTGCATAAGGTTGGTTCAAAATTCTCAAAGTGCAACTTGTTCCGAGAAGAGATTTGTTGGTGGAGACTGATATCGCAAGGGGCTTATTGGTAGTTTTTTGTTTGGCTACAACGTGTCACTGCTCGTGTCGTTGTTTGGTTTCTCCAAGTGGCTCTGTCGGTGCCTGCTTGTTGCTCATGATAGCTGATTCTCTGTTGCTGCCCTCTGCTACTTATTTTTTATTATTCGTCCATCTTGGTCTATTTGGATTGTCCTTTTGGCCTGTTTGGATGTTTCCCTTCCCTTGTTCTTCCTTTTCCCTTCCTATTTAATGTTAGTAATATATGTCATCGTTATAAGAAAAAACCACTGGTGCTCTACCATCACCTTTCAGGGTTCGAACTAGCAAAGCAAACTGATGGCCTTGGGAGGCAAAATGGCAGGCTTAGCTGCCAATTTATCTTTAGAAGAACCGAGTCTGGATTTCTACAAAGGAAATCGGCACGTCGGATCCGATAGTTATAAAGGGGAGACGACCAATCCAATTTTAAACATATAAATACAAAATTTGATTCCAGACTTCAGGAGGATGACTAATAGAAGTAAATAACATGGATATCATCCAATTCATAAGTGGATGGTGTCATCCTATCTCATGGTTTTCGTCCAATTTACTAACTATATGGTATCATCCATATTGAATATAGTGACCATCTAATCATATTGTTACCATCCAATCTAACATGATGATTTGATGTATGGTTATTATGACATGATGTCGTGTCCAAGGACTTCCCTAGTGACGCCCACCTCGATATAAGCTATGTTAAATGAAAATTATCTCGGGCACATGATGGTTGGTTACTAAGTAACTTACTCGCATAGATGATAAGCTGGAACTACTTTTTGGGAAGAGGCAAGAGAGGAAAAGTTGGACAACTATCTACCAAAAAATATTAAGCATGTTACTAGAGAAGGGAGATAATCCAACAGACAAACAACTTGTCTCAGTTATAACTTTTTCTTTTTTCTCTGTAATCGTAGTTGTGGAGCATTCCGCCATAAATTATCCACCATAGTCGCAGTTGCGGAGCTCTAAAATAATCTCTATAGGAGTAGTGGAATATAGCGCAGGTTCCGCATACATGAAATACCTTTGTTTAAACCGTGTGTGAATATGTGTGAACAATAAAAATCTTCATCTTCACAAAATTCTGGGCGCATCCTATCCACAGCTGTTTTCCATCATAACAATTTGGCACACTCGATGGATTTTGTATGTTTGGTATAGCTTCGTAACGTAGACAATAGGAAGAAGATCTTCCGTAAGGTTCAGAGGAGGGTTGGTTTGTAAATGTTGAAGTTTACCAAGTAGGAGAGACTTAAGTGGATGACACCATTCATGGATACCATTTAACCAGTAGGTGGATGGTACCATCCCATTCTATATGGATATCATCCAAAGTGGATGGTGTCATTCACTAACATGTATATCATCCATTTCATAAGTGGATGGTTTCATCCTATCTTAGGGTCATCGTTCATAATACTAACTAGATGGTATCATCATGTTGAATATGCTGACCATCCAGTCTTATTGTGATCATCCAATCTAACATGACGACATCATGGATGGATATTAATCTTCGCTCGTGATGTCTACTCCAATATCATTTCCTTGCGAAAGGAGCCTTCGACAGATCTCGACTGTGGCACCCTCAAACACTTAAGTTCAAAAATCAATCGAAGGAATGGAAAGGAATAAAAGGGATGAAGAGGAAATAAATCCAAACTAGGAGTAATGGTCTCCGCTCAACGTAGCCAAAGCTATTGGAGTTGGTCCAAATAAATTTTGCTTACCTTTGTCAAAGAATCTTGACTCCTTTTATAGGTGTTGTTCTGAGGACAATGGAGGACACGTGCTAGCAATAGAGGAGCTAGAGGAACCCGAGACTAGGTTCTAGAATCTAAGATACTGAACACCTAACCCTTTGGAAAAGTAAGACAACCCCAAAAAAATTAGGACTTTGCTACGGTGACATGCATGTCACGGTGACATGCACTTTTCGGTCGACCTCATATAGGATAAGGTCGACCTAATCTGTTGTTTCAGTGTAAAAATAGTTTCATGGTGCCTACTTTGGAGATTCATATCTTACAATTGGCTAGATGGAAATTGGAGATTAAAGGCTTGTTTTGAAGCTGTAGTGTCTTTCTACACATTAAAGTACTTGGGAGCTCAATAGAAAGTCCAGAAGACCATTTTTGAACCTGACCAAAAGGCTATTCCAAAACTGGGAAACTGCCTGAAAATGGCTAAGTCTTGCAACGTGTTTGTCAAGCCTACTTTGGAGCTCAATTTGAGAAGTATGGATGCGAGGAAGTCCAGGGCCTCTACCACGTTAAATTACGTATTTTTTATATAAAGGCAAGGCATTGGATGAAAGATTGAATATCTTTAAGGCTTCAAACAAAAGGCTCGAAGTTGCTACGAAGGCTGTTTTTCTGGCTGCTTGCTTGTGCTCGAAGTCTGCCAGGAAAACAGCCTTCGTAGCAACTTCGACCATTTTGTTTGAAGCCTTACAGATATCCAATCTTTCATCCAATGCCTTGAATTTGTATGGAAACATACCTAATTTAACGTGGTAGAGGCTCCTGGACTCGAATCACATTCATGCTTCTCGAATTGAGCTCCAAAATAGGCTTTACAAACACGTTTCCAGACTTAGCCATTTCCAGGCAGTTTCCCTGTTTTGGCATAGCCTTTTGATGAGGTTAAAAAATGGTCTTCTGAACTTCCTATCGAGCTCTCAATCACTTCAATATGTAGAGGGACACTCCAGCTTCAAAACAAGTCATTAGTCTTCAATTTCCATCTAGCCAATTGTATGATATGAATATCCAAAGTAGGCACGATGAACTGTTTTTACACTGAAACAACAGATTAGGTCGACCTTATCCTATATGAGGTCGACCGAATCCTAAATGAGGTCGACCAAATTCTATATGAGGTCGACCGAATTCTAAATGTGGTCGACCTAATCCTAACTGAGGTCGACCGGAAAGTGCAAGTCATCGTGACATGCATGTCACCGTAGGCACACCCAAAAAATTAAGGTTTCTATTTATTGCCTCTCCCACTCCCAATAAAAAATCATGACACAACCTAAACTACTATGTTAGTGAACAAACACATACATCCAGAATTGAGTTAAACTATATAAAAGAAACAAGATTTAATTCATGTTATCCAGCGTAGCTGAGGACCTTGAAACTTAGCAATGAGCTTATTAATTCTAGTTCACATGCCTTAACAGAGAGTTTCATAGATAATAACGAGGCACCCAAACATTTTATCGACAACTTAACCAGTCTATAACCAACTCCAGGGACTAGTCTCTTTTTCATATCATCAAACATCACACCACAAAAATTATCACTTTCTAGAGTTTGAACAAAGACCAGACAACATTTTGAACTTATGCAGAACTCATTGAACACATTAAATGAAAAATTTTAAGCCATTTTAAAAAATTGACAAATCATCAACAAAACATAGATGATTCACCACCCTTCCTACAGGAAAAAATTAGTTCTAGTTGCTTCATCTAACAAACAAGTCTGTACATGGAAAAAAAAACATAGTAGGAGACATATGATCTACTTTTATGATTTTTTTTTGTTGTTGTTGAAAAATACCCGACTAATCCACCATTAAAGGCAACACTCAACATATTTGTGGTAACACACATACCAATCTAGTCAATGAAAAGTTGAGAAAATCTTATGAAAGTGAGAAGTTAAAAGTAAATCTCCAACCTACAAATTTTAAGGTTTTCATCAAGTCTATATTTAAAGTACATCTTTCTAAAATATTTTTCCTTTACACTAATTCATGAGCCATGAATATGTTTCATTGCTCAATTTTTCTTTTACAAATGTCATTTGGTTCTTACTGACAACCATGGAGAGAAACTCACTTAATTTAATAGCTAAAATATTTGCTTCACACTTATAGATCGTGTTATACAAAAGATAGGTTGAAAATTCTTCGTATCTTTAAATTTTGGAATTTTGGAATTTTAGGTAGAATTGTAAAATTTGCCTCTCCTAGTAAGGAACGCTCAATAAAGCAAAGATATTCTCCTTCCACGGTAACATTTTGTATGATGTAGTTGTTTAACACATTATTGTCAGTATTTGTAACATGATTACCTTGATCACTAAGCAACGACCAAAGGGTATTCATTTTTTTTTATTATAATTGATTAAACTAGACTATATTTGTATCACCATTCCTCAATCAAATCTCCCATTATTTTTTCAAAGAAATCACCATATTAAAGAACATAAAGCTCATGAGATAACTTCAGTTCTTCCTAAAAACTAATGTTGGAAAGGACATCTAAGGCTTGTTGAAGTGCTAAAAGAACTAAACTTTCCGTTTCTTTGACCCTTTCTCTTATATAAGAGTATGCTTCAAGATTCAGCTGCTACAATAGACCTTAAAGTATCCAAAAATTTCACAGACCCTCACTAGAAGTGAGTCTATTCATCCATGTTGTTCTAACCAACTCATCAAACTCAGGTTGCACCGTCCATAATTTGGAAAAAAAAATTAAGGACTTTGAACTTAATGGACATATGTGTGGTAAGCGAGACCAGACATGATATGTGATTAAACGAAAAATATGTTATTTTAGACCCTTGTATTATGACAAAAAAATGCATTCATTTCTCATATTCATCATCATAATACCATGAATTTGCTATGTGAATGCTCAAAGTGTGTTTGAGAACTGTTTTTTTACTATGATACGCATTTGGTAGCGTTTTGTGCATTTCCATGTTAACGCAAGATAGAAAACCACTTGGGAGCACCAAAGGACATAGAGACTTGACTATTGGAAGAAAGACTCGAAGAGAAGACCAAGACCCAACCAAATTGGCAACCCATGATCTAAAATGACGTCGTGGATGCCGTTGGAGGAGAGTCCAAACTTTATCAAAAAGGCATCCAGACTTATCTTAAAGTAGTAGTTGCACCGAGGGATTCTTCTGATTGGCTATAATGATGCATCAAGGTCGAGTTCTTCTTGCCAGAAACCCTAGTCCAAGGACTATAAATAGGTCCCCTAGGGTTTACAACTTGCTAGCCAGTGATAAGAGGCATTAGAGGGTTGTTACTCTATCGACAAAGTAACTCACCCGACATAGAGCGAAACCAGTTATGACGAAGACAATGACAACATAATCGGCGACCAAGCCCTGATTTCTCTATTCCGGCTGCCATTTTAAGAGGTATTCTGGGACCTTTGTTTTGATTGATGAACTTGATTTCCTCTACGTTGTATAGTTTTCAAACCATAGAGGTTCTAGACGTGTAAACTTGATTTCCTCTATGTTGTTGATTCGAATGAATGTCTAGTCGAACTTGCATCTCTTCATGGTGCAAGTATCAAAACCCTAGATGCCTACAAAAAGACCAAACATGGCAACACATGCAACTTTGGTAGATCATGCCTTGGGGTGCGCAGTAAGCAGATTTTACTGACCACAGAAGGACATAATCTGGATCATAGCAAGACTACGTGTCTAGGAACACATGGGGGAGCTTGCATGTGCAACGCCTTCATATCCTGTCTACCTTTCCATTAGCTAAAGATTTCCTTTTTCTCCAATTATCTGTACTTTTACTTTTAACTTTGTAAAATTGAAGAACCTCAACCTCCTACATACGTTTTAAACCATATAACTCATCCCTCACCACTTGAGTACGTGGTTATGAAAGACCATAGGAAATACGATCCTGGCCTTTGGTCCTTGTAAATTTGGATCCTCGTACTAAAGAAAATCAATATTATATTATAGGTTCTGAAAACCTTACCTCACTATCTGCACTAATTTCCAACCACTTAAGATTAATGAACATTCTGTCAAGTCTTCTAGCAATAGGATACATTACTTGCCTGTTAATCCATGTGAACCATGGACTAAAAAATGTGTGCCACTTCTCTTCTAGGTCTATGTGATTCGAGCCCAAATGTACACATTTTACCCCTCATTTCTTATTCGTTTAGCTTAGTATTTCATCGTTCCTCGACATATTTCATGCTAGGTTGTGCTTGTTTTGATACATTTCAGGTCCTAGCATGTGTGGAAGGGTCGAGGACGAGTTTTGGGATATTTGGAGGTCAAAAAGCGCAAAAACTAAAGAAAAGTCCGAAGTCACCGTGACAATTGCCCCGTAACAGTGAAGTGAAAGCGTCTAGGAAACAGCCGTAGTTCACGGTCGGACTAGGCATTTCACGGTCTTCTAAGACCGTGAAGAGGAGGCATGGGCCGTGAACATCAAGGCGTCAAGGGCCAAATCCGAAGTTACTGACGCCAGGCGAGTTCACGATCTCTAAGACCGTGAAATGGGGCCATTGGCCGTGAACCCAGGAGAGTGAAGCGGTGCGTTTTGGATGACACTGAGTTCACGGACGCGTTTAGGTGTCCACGGCCGTGAACTAGCCAACGCGTCCGTGAACTAGTCACTTTCGGGAAAATATGAAGATAGCAGCGGGGAGAGAGAAGGGAGAGTTGGTTTTTTGGAGAGAAATTCAATTCCCTCTCTAGGGTTTGCCCAAAAACACCAAAGGGGAGTTCTAGTGAGCGAGGGAGTAATCTTGGAGCTTAATTGAAGGCATTGACCAAGCTTGGAAGCTAGGAATCAAGCCTAGAAGAAGAAGAAGATCTAGAGGTTTCTTTGTAATCTCCCCTCTCTCTCTCTCTATCTCTCTCTCTAGAAACTCACTCTTTTCTCTTGGGTGTTGTAGATCCCTACTAATACTTTGTAATTACTTGTTTAGATTGCATGATTTCGTATGGGTTTGCATCAATTTGAGTATTAGAGGTGTTTTCATGGTGATTGTGCTTAGTTGTGCTTTCCAAATCTTGTGTGCTTGCCTAACCTAGATTAGAGGAAAACCAAAACTTTTTAGGTAGGCTTGACTTGACAAGTTTGGTTTTCCTGGGCACTTAGTGCCTACTATCTAGGTTAGAGATGAGCATCCTCCTTGACTCAAGTTTGCATCTAGGTTGGTTGTGATTAAGCCGCTCAAACTCCGGTTTGAGGGAGAGACCTAGGCAACCAATAGAGACTGAGTGAGAGCATCGATCCCGTGACAAATCGATCTCTAGTGAGTCCATCTCGTGACAAATGGATCACTAATTGCTCCTCCTAGCGGTTCCCCTAGACTTGGTGAATGGGTTGATCCCGTGACAAATCGATCGCTAATGAATTGATTCCGTGACAAATCGATCACTAGTTGTTCACCCTCGTGGTTCACAACCACCTCCACCGCACGGCTCCATTCAATCCAACGAGCCATAGCTAGTTAGGGGGAAGCAACTCCAGGGTGAAGTTCCCTTAGTTAGAATTTTCCTTTATTTACTTTTCCTTGTTTTCATTTGTAGTTTTCATAGTTTTAAACCCAAAACCGTTTTGGTAGATAACAACCTAAATGATTGAAGTAGGGGTACATGGATCGGCCCAGGTTGACAGTTAAAATGCTTGCTCTATACTGCACCCGACTAGAGTTTAAAAACTTGGGCTCTAGTCGAGATTAGTTTATGGTATAGTTTCAAGCGAGTCACTATGAAACACTAGAGAAACAACATCATACTACTCAAATACTCAGAGAATTTTAAAGCTTTTACTAGGTTAGCTATGAAATTGAAATATCCTAAAATGACCAAGGATAGGAGGCCACTTTAATCTTTATTATTTCAATATATATCTCACAACAAAAACTTAGTGTTGGATCCATAAAAAAAATGCACAATGAAGCAGGGTATCCATCACATATGAACACTTGCATTAACTAATCCAACCAGTATATTACTCCTAGTTTTACTTCATTTTTCCATATCAACCAAAATTAGCAATGGTATTAATGGTATCAGCTAATCGTATCCAAAGCTATTGGAGTTGGTCCACAAGATTTTTGCTTTCTTTTGTCAGGGAATCATGACACCTTTTATAGGTGTTGTTCGGAGGACAATAGAGGACACATGTTATCGTCAGAGGAGCTAGAGGAACATGAGGTCATGTGGTCGACACAACAAGTAGGTGATGTTGATGCATGATTTTAACGGTCGATTAGTCAGAATTAGTTGGGACACATGTCAATAGGGTGGCTGAGAAGAGGCTAAAGGTCCATGCTTTGTCTCTTTTTTTTTTTTTTTTGAATAAACATTCATTTCATTCATACCCAATAAGACGAGGCTTACAACATGGGAGATACAATATTTAGCACAGTAATCCAATCCGGAGGAAGAAGATTAAGGCGAGCATTTCTAGCTACCCAATCCGCTTTCTTGTTACATTCTCGGTTAACAAAGGACACATGGATCCATTCTGAAGATTGAAGGATACGAGCCACAGACGAGAGTGTAGCATAGCATCTCCATGGCCAAGACTCGGGGGGAAGTTTCAGGGCTTCCACCAAAGTCTTGCAATCAGAAAGAATCTCTGTCGAAGAATGATCAGATGTCGCTGCTAAACAAGCCTCCAAAAGAGCACTAGCCTCAGCCTCAATGGGAGATGAACAAATGACCCTACCTGCCCGACCATCACAAATTTGTCCATAAGAATTAGTAATAACTATCCCGAAAGACGCCTTCTAGGAGTCTTGATCGAAAGACCCATCACAGTGAATCATCCTAAGAGGATGTCGTGGCGGTGAAGAAAGATGTGACGATCCTACACAAGACAGGTTCACGGGCGAAAGATTAGGAATAATGGGTATAGGTTCAGCAGCCTCATGATAAACATTGATGGAGGTAGCCATTCGTGAAATTGTTGTTCCTCTGAAGATGAAATCGTTACGAGCCTTCCAAATATTCTAGAGACAGAACAACTTTTGACGAAGTACCATAGGTGACTGCAAGTCCCTCAATGCGAAAAACTATTGACTGAAGTTTGCCGGTGGGGAAACCGACGACATGAATCTATTCCAAGTCTCCCGAGCAGGACACCGAAAGAGGCAATGGATTGTATCCTCCACAGGATCATCACACAGTTGACAAGAGGAGGCGGTGGCACAATTCCGGTGGTGAAGGTTAGCCTTTGTCGCCAGCGCTTTTCGCAAACATCTCCAGATGAAAAAGCGTAACTTTGGAGGAAGATCGAGAGACCACAACCATTTCCAACAATCATCTGCCGAGGGAAGATTAAGATCATGGATGTGTTGGGATTGATGATGGCACTTAAAAGCGCATGTCTCATGATAGGCCGATCGAACCGTGAACTCCCCATTTGGGTTCAATTTCCAAGCCCAAATATCCTTCGCATCAGCTGGGCCAATATGCACCCGAGAGATTTGTGAAAAGTTCGGTACATACAAATATATTAAGCCTCTTGTTGTTTTCTTTCCGGAAAAAAGAAGATAACCAATTCAGGGGGCGTTTGGTTTTGGTGATTGTTTGGTTGAGATAGTTACAATACATGTATTGTTCACAATGCATCGTTTTTCTGAATTTTCTGCACAAATAATACATGAATTGTTTGCTTGATGTGACACAAACTATCGCTCAAAATGAGTGATAGTTAAATCTCATGTTTTTTGTGAGATTGTTTGGATGTTTGATTGAGATTGTTGTCTGTTTTTTTCTTCCAACTTTGTCCCAAAAGAAAGGTAAAAATGACATTTCACCCAAAAAGTAAGATAAATTATTTAAATAACCCAATAACTATCACATAAACCAAACAATGCAAACTAAAATACACCGATTTTCTTATATACATGTATATTATTATGCATGCAATGATGACAATACATCTATTTAACTATCACCAAAACCAAACCAACTCAATGGAAGAAGAAAAGAAGAAGGAACCAACTAGGCCCGTCCCACACAAAGTACAGACAGAGACATTCCATACCCGCGTGAGAAAGCTGAAAAAAGCAACCATGTTTTGGCAAATGGTCTCCGTGATAACTGGCAATGATCGAGTTTTTGATTTTTCCCTCGTGGTCCATACCCATAATCCGCATCAGAGAGAGAGCCAAGAGATGGATCATGAAGATGCATGCCTAGCTGCGCTAAAACAGGGGTCAGGTCGTCACTGCCTGTCTGCCTCTTTCTTTATTTATTTATTTTTGATAAGTTTGCTTATATATCTATTTTCCATTACAACGCTTTATTATGGTTCATTTTGAAACCATGGAATTAAAAAGGAAACACGGTCTACAATGTGTAGATTATTATTAGTAAATATATAATCATCACGATTGGGATTCACGTCCTTTTAAAGAAAAGAAGAGAAAGCTCAACCCACCCACCCTAACCACCCCATTATCGATAAAGGCAAATTAATATCAGTCAGCCGCGACTGCTTCAACTTTCCCATCTATGCAAATCTCTTTTCCTTTTATCAATTCCTCTCTCCATTTCCATTATTATCAATATATATAAAGTATAAACACTAAACTCCGAGGCGGCCAGACCCAAAAGGAAAAACCCAGGAGCCTACCATTGTCCTCTTTCAATGTCTGATCTGAAATCACAACTTTCTGAAAGAGAAAAAGATTCAACCCCCAGCAAAAAAACATGCCCCTTGACTCCAATCTCTCTCCCTCTCTTCAAATTCCAACCATCTAGTTGTTGTTGGCCTATATAAAAAAGTAAAACCACCACCTCTCCTCTCCACCTCACCATTGTCACCATCTCCAAAATCCCTACAAAACCAAACCCACCCTCCAAAATCTCTCCAAGACCTTCCTTTCCCCCACAGTGCCTGCAGAATCACAAGGGGCAAAGAAGATAATGAAGTTTGGGAAGGAATTCGCGGCGCAAATGGTGCCCGAATGGGAAGGAGCATACATGGACTACAATCTCCTCAAAACCCGTTTGAAAGAAATATTAAGGTTCAGGCAACGAACCAGGCCACCTACAGCTACTGCAGCAACCCGAGGTGGCTTGAAAAGGAAGCTAACTCTCTACAGAGCCTTCAGCGGCTTAACGCAAAGAAACCACACCAGCTACAACCCGATGTCGAAACCTAACGACGACGAGGACGATGATGACATTGAGAGCCAGACCATTCTGGTCACTGCTGTGAAGAATCAGAGGGGAGAAGAAGACGAAGGGTCTCAGAGTTACCAGACAACCTTCTTGATGGCCTCCGACGAAGGAGGAGAGTACGAGCTGGTCTACTTTCGGCGGCTGGATGATGAGTTCAATAAGGTGAACAGGTTCTACAAGTGCAAAGTGGAAGAGGTGTTGAAAGAAGCTGATTCCTTGACAAAGCAAATGGATGCTTTGATTGCGTTTCGGATCAAGGTTGAGAACCCTACTGGGTGGTCTCATGATGACAGGAAAGCGCAGATGACCCGATTGGCCTCCGATGTTGCAGCTTCTGCTGCTGCATTGTCGGCTACCACACCTTCAGAAGCCAGAGCAAGCAGTAAGTACTTCCAACCAATCAATTTGATGGTAAACAACTAAGCATATATAGATGTTGGTGTTGACTGTCGGAGTTTTCATGGCAGGAAAAGTTCATTTCATGGAAGCCATTGAGGAAGGATCAATGAGTCACGAGCAATCGTCGTCATCGGATGGCTCGTCGAGCCACGATGAGGATGATGCAGAGAAAGAGGAAGAGAAAACCAAGAACCAATCAAACAACACAAATGGCAATGTGGTGAGACTATCTCTGCTGGAGGTTTTGGACCACGTGAAGATGAACAACACCTCTGAGACACCACGATCCACCATTAAAGGGTTCCTCAAAGTTCCTCGCCACACTGAGTTGAAATTTACAAGGGAGAATCTAAGGAAGGTAGAGGAACGGCTCAAGCGTGCTTTTGTGGAGTTCTACCAGAAGCTTCGCCTTCTCAAGAGCTACAGCTTCTTGAACACGCTTGCGTTTTCAAAAATCATGAAGAAGTATGATAAGATTACTTCGAGAAGTGCATCAGCAGCTTACATGCGAATGGTGGATAACTCGTACCTGGGAAGTTCGGATGATGTTACCAGGCTAATGGAGAGAGTTGAAGCTACATTCATCAAGCATTTTTCGAATGCGAACCGCAGTAAAGGAATGAGCATCTTGAGGCCAAAAGCTAAAAGAGAGAGGCATAGGACAACATTTACCATGGGTAAAAATCGCATTAACTTTCACACAACATCATCGTTCAACCTCTTAGAAGCTCTATGTAATTTGGTAATCCTCTAACTCTTTTAAGGTTTGGGAAATTTTCAACAGGGTTCTTCTCTGGCTGCGCAGCAGCACTTTTCATAGCCCTAATCCTGATCATCAGAGCTCGCAATATCATGGACAAGGCAGGGAGGCAACAGTACATGGTGACCATGTTTCCACTTTACAGGTACAAATTACCTAGAATTCATTCAGACTTTTGCTGTAACTTTTGTTTTATACCCTTTTTCTTGAAGAGCTTACCAAGCAATGCCTATCTGTTTGCAGTTTTTTCGGCTTCATTGTTCTGCACATTGTCATGTATGCTGCAAACATCTACTTCTGGAGGCGATACAGGGTCAACTATTCCTTCATTTTCGGGTTCAAGCCAGGGACTGAATTAGGGTACCGGCAAGTCCTGCTGGTAGCTTTTGGTATTGCAGTCCTAGCACTTTGCAGTGTACTCTCAAATCTCGACATGGAAATGGATCCCGTGACAAAGGATTATCAAGCATTTACTGAAGTCATCCCTCTGGGCCTGCTCATTGTAAGATGCTTAAATATGAGACACTTTCCCAGCAGCAAACCGAAACTTCCAAAACTTCATGAACTCACCATTTTGCCTATGGCTCTCTGCAGCTGCTTCTGGTCATGTTGTTTCTGCCATTCAACATCCTGTATCGTTCTTCTCGCTTCTTCTTGCTCACATGTATCTTCCACTGCATCGCTGCTCCACTCTACAAGGTATTAATTTTTTATTTTTTAGTTTGACTTGTGTCAGATGCATAATGAAGCTGGAGGGTGGTTTGTTTTGGCTCATCTGGTAAAATTTTATTTCCTTTGCTGCAGGTCACACTACCAGATTTCTTCTTGGGAGATCAACTAACCAGCCAGGTAAGCAATTGAAGACCCTTTCACCATTAAACCAAACTTGAATTCCTCAAAGGGAAGCCACTAATAATAGTTCTCAACATGTATCTACTTCAGGTGCAAGCAATCAGAAGTCTGGAGTTCTACGTCTGCTACTATGGCTGGGGTGACTTCAGACGCAGAGAGAACACTTGCAGTAGTAGTGGGCTATTCAACACTTTCAATTTCATTGTCGCTGTGATTCCATTTGTCGCACGGCTTCTTCAGTGCCTTCGCCGCTTGTTTGAAGAGAAAGATCCCATGCAAGGCCTCAATGGGTTGAAGTACTTTGTGACCATAGTGGCAGTCACCATGAGAACAGCCTACGTCTTGGACAAAGGTTTTACCTGGCTTGTACTAGCCTGGGTATTCTCAGCCATAGCAGCCATTGGCTCGACTTACTGGGACCTCGTCTTTGATTGGGGGCTTCTTCAGCGCCATTCCAAGAACTGGTGGCTCAGAGACAAACTCCTAGTCCCCAGCAAAAGGGTATATTACTTGGCAATGGTGAGTCCAGAAAGATTCAAGCTTTTCAGGTTTTATCATCAATGTGGCAGCTACTAAACCTTGGTAGCTAACTTTTTGGGCCTTGTCAACCTTTTGCAGGCATTGAATGTGCTGCTGAGATTTGCTTGGCTGCAGACGGTCCTCGGCTATAACCTAGTTCCCCTGCATAAGCAAACTACGGTTGCCATTGTTGCAAGCTTGGAGATCATTCGTAGAGGCATCTGGAACTTCTTCAGGTAACTAACGTTTTTTCATTTCTCTCAAACATGGAAGATGAGACCTCAGGTGCACTTATCAGATAACTCCATCTGTAACAACTGTGGGCCATTTAATTGCAGGTTAGAGAATGAACATCTTAACAATGTAGGAAAATACCGAGCATTCAAATCAGTACCTTTGCCT
The DNA here is from genome assembly GCA_946122785.1 of Linum tenue. Taxonomy (NCBI): domain Eukaryota; kingdom Viridiplantae; phylum Streptophyta; class Magnoliopsida; order Malpighiales; family Linaceae; genus Linum; species Linum tenue. Next base: position 35,424,864 of record CAMGYJ010000003.1, read on the forward strand.
TTCAACTATGATGAAGACGGTGACAAAGATGAGTAGCTTTGTGTTAACTCAGGCTGTAGGTGGAAAACATTGTATTATTCTGTGAATGAATTTTGATCTGGTGTAAAGTTCGTTTATTTATTCATATTCAAAGTTTCTTGAAGGGTTCAAGGTTTGTAGAAACAGGGAGTCATCAGCTTAGCTTCCTAGAAGAATCCGTTGGTTTCAGATACTAATAATATGGTCAAACATTTTGTCCAACATAAATTAGCTCCATCTCTTCATAATTTTTACTGCACTTAATCACTAAATAACAAACTAAATGCGAGCCACGGCAGTGTTAAAGATGAATCCATGCCATGTTACTGAGAATCCAAAGGGAAACGTCAAGAATGTTCTGACGCCCAGAATGTGGAAACCGAAAACCACATTGCAAGAAGGAATTCGTTGTTGTTGCCAACTCATCACAAACCCTGCAGATGTGAAAGACAAGTGATGGAGCACGATATCAAAGCAAAAACCAGTACCAACCATCACAACATGTCGCTGTGAAAATGAGATTAAACTGCGACAGCGTCACCGCAAAAAGATCCCAAGGAAAACAAGCTGTGATATGCTTGGGGTTTAATAGAATAGATGGCCATGAAATATGAAGGACAGCGTGCTGTTGAGAAATAGTTGCTGGAAACATCAGAAATCACTAGTTTTTTGGCCCGCGCTCTGCCGCGGAAGAAACTAATAATTTAGTTTAAATCAAATAATTTACAAAATTATTTAAATAAGATAAATATGTAAGTTTCACGTGATGTTTTAATCATTACGAAGAGCATACTTCATTCGTTTGGTTAAGGGATACATTGTAAATAACTATTTCTACATAAAGTTAAGTAGTGTTTAATTATTATAGAAAACTTATATTTTTATAATATGTGGTCTAATAGTATAATCAAGTTATAGTAAGTAACATCGACGAATTTTAAATTTAAGTAACTATTATTGAATTTTTTTACATCAATATTTCATAATATGTGGTCTAATAATAATTGCTTAAGAATTTTAGACATATCGTTGAAGTGGTTGTAGAGAATAAAACTCATATAATTGCTTATGAATTTTAGACTTATCGTATAAGTGGTTGTAGCGAATAAAAATCATATAAATAATATTGCAATAAAGGAGGAAAAATGGCATATGGTAAAATTGGGTATATGGATAGAACCCTATTGTGAACAGTACTCATGGAGAGAAAATAGCCTATTTTTTCTTAATGAACAGTGAAAAGTGCTTGTGCTTTTAATTATAATATAATTAGAAAGTAGGGTTTACGGTGCAACCTCGTGAGCTCGTTTGAGATTCCACTTAAAAAGGATTTCAGAATCCACTCAAAGAAAACAAGTCAACACTTTAATGATGACACCCTAGGGGGTGTTTTTGATATGATTGCACAGCCTCTCAACGGACAAAAAATGATCCGAATTGTTTTGTTCAAGAGCACAGAAAACAGAGTTTCAACCAAGCTCGGGTAAACTTGTTTGAGACGGAATTTGATGGAAACGAAAGGGAAATCTCACACCTGGGAGATTACATGATCGCTATAGTGATGCCTTCGATATAATTGAGTGTGTTTCTCAATCAATAGGTTAAGATTTCAGCAAGTTTTGATCGCAACCAAAACCAAAACAAACTCACAACTCACACATTGGGATTTTGGGGTTTTTACTCAAAATCAATTCTGAATTGTACAATACACGAATGAGACCTTTTATAGGCTTAAAAAACTCAAACAAAACTAAACACTACTTGAAATAAACCTAATTCGACAAGGAAATTAAATTATACATGTAATTCGAATGGAACTCGGAATGCTTATAGGATTCGGATTGCAGCCGGTTTGAGATAGCTTCTTAGGGACGTCTCAAACATGGTCTTCCAAGCCGAGTCGATCTCATCCAATTCCTGCCTTTGGTTTAGAAAATATTCTAACTTCCATTCCAACTCGAACCAGCATCTGGATGTGTCCCAAACTCCATATATTAAGCTCCAAAATAAGCACCTTGAACTCGTCATTTGCCTTGGCAAAAAACAGCCACATTCTTGGTTTCGACAAGGCAACTTTGAGAGCTTCAATCATGGCCCTCCAGACTTCATCTTGAACCTCTAGGCCATTCACATTGTAGAGGGATACTCCACCTTCAAAAACAAGTCATTAAATTTAAATTTCCATCGAGTGAATTGAAAGAACCGAGCCTCCAAAATTGGTACCCTGAAACATCAAAAAGACTTGGACAAATTTTAGGTTCAATAAAGCTTGTTGACTTGCCCTCTTTGACGATCAAATCCTGGATGGAAATGGATTGATTCCGGGAATGTATCATTTAATAACTTCACTCAATCTGGTCCATGAAATCTTTAGAAATATCCTCCTTGTAGAGGTACAAGCTTTATGTGCAACAAAGCTAATTCTATTTTTAACAAAAGTACTTAAGTGCTACTTTTTCTGGAAGACCTAAACATACATGAAGAAACTATTAGAAACCTCAAATCAGGAATAGACAGAAAAACGTAAAACTACAGCAGAATCGGCATCCATCAAGTTGTATGCCACAAGCAATGCTACAGTTCCAGAAGGCATTTATCAGTCATTGGTGTAAGAAATATATGAAATACATGTAACTGAAAAACAGATGTACAATGGCAGCATGTAGATCCCTAGAAATAGAATTTGTTTTCAAGAGCATCATAAACAAAAATGGGCAATCAATCCCTGATAATAAATTGGGTAAATAATAGAAGGTTCTCTTTGAATGATTATGGTAATGTCATAACTTCTAAAGGCTACAAATGAAGCCATAGCCCTGTTACTCTGATCACAGTCCTTGTCAACCACCCCTTACCCTGATTGGCAAAACATAGCAGTCGCACAGCAGTTCAAGCTATCATCAATCAATCCAACTGGAAATAGATTCCAAAGCAAAGAACCAAACCCTATCAGACAGATGAACGATTCTCGCAATTCATTCATCCTCAAGCAGGCAAATGGGTGCATCACATCTTTGTTTGTCACATAAGTTAGTCCTGTTAACTTCAAGAAGACTTGTCTGGATTTCATGGCAAGCATTGAGCTTTAAACTCAAGATCGGAACAAAGCAAGAGGTATGGGGAGAGTTTATCAACCGGACAATGTAGTAGTCATTACAATCGTTTTATTCTACAGAAGGAAGAAACACTTGAGCTAAAACACCCATTAGCTGAAGTTACCATCTGAATTCAGAGTTCATAGGTAAATATCTATGTATAGGGCTCAAACCCCACAAAAATCTCATAAATTCTCTACAGCAAAGGGGGGCAAAAGATGAATGACATTCTAACCAGAGCGAGCTCATTGAATGGCTGAAGAAGCCTCCTCCTCGACAGCAATGACTTCAGATCTCGAAGCCGCCTTATCTCCTTCCTTCTCAGCGGACGCCGCGGCAGCCGCCTTCCTCTGCTCCTCTTCCTCACGAATCTCCTTCATCGCCTGCTCCTCGGCAGTCTTCTCTGCCCTCAAGATCGGCTCGTAGTATTCTGGGTTCGCGTCAAGACACACCTTCAATAACCTAGTTACCTCGGAACACTTCTCCACTATATCCTCTTTCTCATTCTCCGCCTCCTTCACGCAATCCTCCCAAGCTATGAAGGCATCTTTACACTCGCCGCCTTTCATGAACAAACAGAACCCGCATTCTCCTTCTTCCTCTTCCTCTCCCTCTTTCTTCTCTATTGCCGGCTTCGACTGGTCTGATTCCTCCGCCGTAGTTTGTTGCTCCTCTATAGGGTTTCGATCGGAAGACGACATGTCAGCAGGTTCAGTCGACACGAGGGACGAGATTGGGTTGTGCGAATCGCCAGGAACCGGTGAAACTGTAAGCGGCGGCGTGGACTTCTCCGAGTGGGTAGGGTTTGTGGAAGGTTCTGTGCTGGTTGAAGAAAGTAGGCCTCCCATGGCTGGGAACTTGGGTAAAAACCTCCCCAAAACCCACCGCCAGAAAAAAAAAATGCAAAAAGAAAATCGTACGTGTCAGTGTTTCCACTGTTTCCAGCGATCGGGCTCCTATTTTATGCAGAGGAATCTGACTTGTGTTTCACGGCTTGTTCCTCTTGGGCCTAGGCCTGCATTGGCGGAGTCAAGAGCACGCTGATTGTTTGCCACGTTTCTTGCATTTCAGCCCAATTTAAACTCTTTCCTTTGTCGAGCTAAGCTACAAAGTGGGCTGGCTGTAGCCCACTTTATGTTTATTTATTGCATATACGAATTTTTTATACATACGGATTGAAAAGATGAGAATTATATAGGCGACTTAACAAAGGAATGCATTGTGATGTATATGTTTACGATGAATGTTTTGGTATTTCATGTAGGATAACATGAGAGTTAGTAGTGTAGTTAGAATTTCATTTAATGTGGGTCCACGTGAAAATAGAAATATGAGATAAATGTTATTAATATTTAAATAACCTACGATGCATTTTTATAGTTTGTTGACTTAAAGGTGGAGAATTCGACACTAAAGTATAAATTAGAAAGCTAAGAATATATCATTAAAGATGCATTTCTATGTAAAATTCTAGAGTTATTTACATAATATATAAGGTTAATATGTGCTATAAAGTTCTCTACAGTATGTTGGTAGAGAAGTAGTGAGTATGAGGTGTTTGATTTGAGTATTGCGGGTTTCGTATAAATACTCTTATTGTTGTGTGTTTGCAGCGGTGAATTCCTTCGAATCTTCCCCTAGCTCCACGTCGATGTCGTGAGAACACGGACACTATTTTGCCGGAGAAAAACAGGGACAGTCGAGCTTCTGTCGTTGCTGCAGCTCCTGGACACCTTCAACAACGTCAATGGAAGACTTAGAAGCCTCCTCTGCGTGTGTTTCTCGAAAAGAAGATCGATCCCGAGCTGAATTTTCTGGAAGTAGAACCTTCAAAGCATAGCTACGCTCTCGAGTGTAGATTCGAGCTTTAGAGCCTACTCCTGTTATTGCAACTTGGCGTTCGTCTGTCCAAGGTTGCCCTAACACCATATGGACGATTTGTAGAGGCAAAACATCACAAAAAATCGAATTTGTAAGCGAACCAATGAAAACTTGTAAACATATTTGCTTCGTTACCAAGTAAGGGAGTTCTTCTTGTGGATTTCGCCACCAATAAGGAGATGGATGTCTCCCTGTGCTCAGCCCTAGCTTGGACACAACATAAGCACTCACGAGGTTGGGTTTGCTGTCCTCGTTAATCACCGTCAGCAGCAGTTTCTCCTTGACTTTACAGTGACAATAGATAAGGCCCGGTTTTTCCATGGCTTCATTCGGCAATCAAGCAATTGGATTGCTTGCTCTTCTTCTTCTTCCCTATGTTGAACGGGGCTCTGATACCACTTAATACGAGCCTAAGGGTTGTATCTATCAAAGTTACGCAGTAAAGATAAAGCCAAAGCTTGATTGAATTTGAACAAGAACAAGGCAGGTCGTTTTTTTGGGGTTTTTGTGTCTAGATACGGAACTTTTGTGCAATGTTTCACCTGGAAGAAGGATCGATAATTATAGGTCGATGCTTGGCCAAGAGCAGTGGGACTAACTGAACAATACAATATACAATCAACCCTAGAATCCAATAGGATGATCTCTCAATTCAATAAGCAAGAAGCCTACGACCAAAACTCACGTTTGTATTGAATAATCGATAATCTAAGTTTTACAATGAAAGTAGAAGGCTATTTATAGCCAAGAAAACCTAATACAAACCTAAATGAACAAGGAAACAAATAAGTTAAAAGTCTACTCTAAAAAGGTTACAAATTCGGACTCAAACTCTCTTTCTTCACGCACAAGTAAGCTGCCAGCAAAATAACTTTCGTACTAACTTCGTGCCATTTGTTCGAGGTCTTCCAGATCTCCAATCATGCATCCAATTCCTTCCCTCGGTAGAAAAACATACCTATTTTAATGTTGTGGAAGCCTTTGGACTCGAATCAGATCCATGCTCCTCGAATTGAGCTCCAAAGTAGGTTCACAAACACGTTTCCAGACTTAACCATTTTCTGGCAGTTTTCCTATTTTGAGGTAGCAACTTTGAAACTTTAGAAAACAACCTTGATGACATCTTCTGGATCCACAAATCATGCTATATTGTAGAGGGAAACTTTATCTTCAAAACAAGCTCTTAATCTCCAACTTTTAATGAGTCAATTGTGAGAACGGAGCCTCTATAGTAGGCTACCTGAAGTTGTTCCAACAAATTCTGCCTCTTTTCTTTCCAACCTTGATAGCTTCTTTGGCAAGTAATTGTGACTTGTATATTGATCCAATTGGCATCATAACAGATGTGATACCATAGTGGTAATTATTGGTATATGCTGAGTTGTGATACTATAATGCTGTGGAATTAATTTTTAACATATCATACCATGGTGGTAATTACTGGTACTATGGTTGTAATTATTGTTATATGCTGAGATGTGATACTATTGTGGTGTTAAATTAATTTTACCATATTATATCATGGTGGTAATTACTGGTACCATGGTTGTAATTATTGGTATATGCTGAGATGTGATATTATTGTGGTGTGGAATTAATTTTTCCATATCATACCATGGTGGTAATTACTGGTATTATGTCATATTAGTATAGTTTTGTTTTTCCAGAAATAGTTTGTTGTTATGATTGGTGTAAAATAGTATACCACGTTGGTTTTTGTGAATGGAATAAACTTTACCTTATTATACCATGGCGGTATTATAGTTGTACATATTTAATTTGTTGCTTTCTAATGTTTGTAGGTTTTCATGGTATATATCCTACTGTTCGTGATTCTTGGAAGGACTTACAGTTCAATACACAAGAAGATGCATATAAATTCTATGTGGATTATGGGAATCATGAAGGTTTTGGTGTGAGGATTTATAACCAGCCAGCATGTTTGAAACTCAATGGAGGTTCTTCAGCTGTTTATTATATCAAGTATTGTTGCAATAAGGAAGGTTGGAGAAATGGTAGCGAGAACAACCCTGCTAATGTAGGTCGTATTGATACGAAGGTTCGTGTTCGTAATGTTCAAGAAATCAGGGGTGGATGTAATGGTGCTTATATACGACTGATGTGGTTTATAGAGTTGAAATGCTACAAGATCTATCGTTGGTATAATGTGCACAACCATGACATGATTCCTGAGTCTATGCGTCACGATGTGAGATCCAACAGACAAATGGTTCCCGCGTATAAGATGTTGGCAGATGTGAATGATGGTGTTGGTATTGGTGTGACTTCTTAATATAATACAATTAATAGAACTGGTGGTGGTCAGAAGTTTGTTGGGTTCACAAAGAATGATTTGAAGAACCATTTGCGAACTGTGAGGACGTCATCAATGGAGTATGGTGATGCGACTGCATTGCTTGCATACTTTAGACGGCAAGGATAGTTGGATCCTGGGTTCTTTCATGAGGTGGAGGTTGATGTTGAAGAGAATATTGCTAGTATTTTTTGGGCAGATGGGAAGATGCAGATGAATTATCATTATTTTGATGATTCAATCAGTTTTGATACTACTTACCGAACCAACAAAGAGTATCGACCACTAGGCATGTTTTCTAGTTTTATTATTATTGTCTTTGTGAGTTTGTATGATTATTTTTACCATTATGCATCATGATGATATGAGGTGGTGTTGCGTTGTTAGAAGTCTGTACCATATGGTATGAGTTGGTATTGATTGTTTTTTTGTTGTTAGAAGTCGTTACCATATGGTACGAGGTGGTATTGTTGTTATTTGTACTTTCTACCACGTGATATGTGTTGGTAGAATTGTTTTTTACTCATTTTTTCATGTTTTTGCAGCTTTGTTTGTTGGTTTCAACCATCATCACCAGCTCACTATCTTTGCTGCTGCTCTTCTATATGATGAAACAACAACACCATTTGAATGGTTGTTCAATAAGTTTTTGAAATGCATGGGAGGTGTGAGACCCTCATCAATGTTTACTGATCAGGCTGCTACAATTGTTGTTGGTATAAGGTCTGTTTTCCCCTATTGTTTTCGTGGGCTGTGTACATGGCATATTGCTCAGATTGTAGTTGTTAATATGGAAAGTTAGTGCGACTCTGATTTCCTTCACACGCTTAGTTATTTGATGTATAATGCGATGATGAGGATGATTTTGAGTATAATTGGAAGAAGATGATTGAAAAGTGTTTTCCTAGGAAGGGACCTTTGGGACACACTTGGTTACAGGGCATTTACAAAGTCAAGAACAGTGGTCTTCAGCCTGGGTGAATTGTTATTTTGGTGTAGGAATGAAGAGCACCCAACTAAGTGAGTGATGCAATAGTAATCTTCGACATTACTTGTAGTCAGAGTTTAGCGTTATTAGATTCTTTGTCCACTTTAAGAGGATGTTTGATTATAAGAGGAATGCTGAAGAACAAGAAGAGTACTATGCGTTATCTAGGTTGCCTGATTCTCGGTTTTCTACTAGTCCTATTGTGAAGCAAGTTGCTAATATGTATACGCCAAAGATATTAAAATTTTTCCTCGATCAGTACGAGAAATCTCTTTCGTATAATATTTTTTTTGAAATAGGGAGATAGAACCAGAAGGACATGTAGGAATGTTTGATGTCTTCATATTGGAAGATGACCTTACAAGGTTAGATAGTAGGTTGTTGAAGGTTGATTTTGATAATGGTGAAATCAAGTGTTCTTATTGTAAGTGGGAGTCAAGTGGTTTGATCTATAAGCATCAAATGAAGGGATATGGTATGTTGTGGTCTACAACATGCAATATGAAATTTCAACACCTTCCTAGTAGTTTAAATTTGAAGTGGTGGACAAGAGCAGCAAAAACTAGAGGGAACTTTGGTTTTGAAGTGCCGTCTATTGATAGTCCATCGAAGTACCTGTCTCGTCTGTTTAATCTGTCAGCTGTTTCTGCATCAATGATCAGTAGGATTTTGCTGAATGATATAATTTATATAAATTATCCATGGCCTTCATGGCTGATTTGATCAAAAAGTGTGAAGCCCTACCAATTATCGAACTTGCTGGAACGAGCACGTCTTCTAACTATAACAGTAAGTATCTTATTGGTTAGAGTTTTGTGTTTGATATATGCATTGTTTAAGGAGGATAATTTTTTTGGTTATATATCTATCATCGATTGTAGTTTCATTTTGTTATCTTGGTATGGATGATGTACCGATCCGAAAAGTGAAAGGGTTTAAGCCTAAAACGGATTCATTCAAGTCTTCGAATCGACCAATTCCAGTTGTGGAGACTGCAAGGGCTGTAAGTAAGAAGAAGAGAAAAACTAGCAGGCTTGATGAGGAGAATTTGAAGGCTGTTGAAGAAATTTTGAGGTTGAAGCTATGATAGTTGTTTAATTTATTGAAGCACAGTTTTCATAGAGGATTATGTGAATGAACCGTTGAAGCTGGTTGACTTGTTGAACTTACTTTTTTCTTTCAGATTCGTATTTGTTTTGTTGGATATTTTTCTTGACTTGTTGAACTTATTTTACCTTGTCATACCATGTGGTATAATGTGGTAATTTTATGTTACCATGCGATACCATGTGGTATAGTGTGGTTTTTTGGAAGTGCCATGTGGGGTTGTGTGTGATAAGTGATTTGTCATATCATACCATGTGGTATAGTGTGGTAATTTTATGTTACCATGCGATACCATGTGGTATATTGTATTTTTTTGGAAGTACCATTTGGGGTTGTGTGTGGTAAGCGATCTTACCATGCCATACCATGTGGTATTGTGTGGTAATTTGATGTTGCCATGCCATGTGGTATAGTGTGGTAGTTTTATGTTACCATGTGATACCATGTGGTATATTGTGGTTTTTTGGAAGTGCCATGTGGGGTTCTGTGTGCTAAGTGATCTTACCATGACATACCATGTGGTATAGTACGGTAATTTGAACCATAATCTGCCCCTTCGTCCCAAGAAATTTTGGGAGGTACAACTTCCCTTTTCCCCATTGACAGACCATATACTCCATGAAAATCGATTGTTGATATTTTCATCAAGGTCCCGTCAGGTAGTTTTAACTATTCTGTGTTTGGGTTCTATTTGTTCATTGCGAACAATGTAAAATTTGGGTTTATCTTTGTCTGCTGGATTGATGTTAAGCCTGCTAGGCCTAATTCGTCAAGCTTTTCTTTCTGTTCAACTGTCAATGTCCTTACAATCGAAGCAACCCTGGTTGGGTTGCACCTTTTGCGAAAACTGTTTCTTTGTTTCAACATAGCGTACATGAATGTAGAAAACAAGAATAGTCTATTATTAAGCTTTTTACCATAATATACCATATGGTACCATAATGGAAGTTACATTGAATTGATCTGGTGGTTTACGTACATCAATACTGTGAGTTATACCATGTTGTATACTACAATACCAAATCATACCATATGGTAATAAACCACATCACAACAGGATGTATGGTTTACTCCATTTTGTAACATCAAACCATAACTTACTACATTGTATCATATGGTATTAAACCAAAACACAACAGGACTTAAGGTTCCATCCATTTTATAACATCAAAGCATAAATTATCACATCTTACCATATGGTAACAAACCAAAACACAACAGGACTTATAGTTTACTCCATTTTATAACATCAAACCATAGCTTACTACACCGTACCATATGATAACAGTAAAGAAGCGCTTGTGGGGAGGCAACCCTATCACGGTTTGACTTTCTTTCTTGTGTTTCGAGTCGGTTTGCGATTTGGTTTGGTTTTGGTTTGTTTCCTTTGTTCTGGATGATGTTTAATTGGGCTGACATCGGACCTAACATATTCTGGTTGAGCTCTTCTGTTTCCCTTGAGCTGTGCTGTGTTCCCGACTGGTCCATTTCCAGTCTCCTGCAGTCCGTGCATACCGGTAACATCGTTCCCCTTTCCTTCCCTCTTCTCCATTGAGGGCAATGTCGATCTTAAGTGTGGGGGGGATGTTTATCTTTTGACTGCATTAGATCTGTTTGTGTGCTTGGAGCCTAGTCCACTGTCCAAATTTTTAAATTTGAGGGCTCCAAGTACGTGTTCCTTGCAATTACCTGCTCAGTATGCTTTGAATTGACAGTCTCTGTAGTGATTTGCAACCTAGCGAGGTAGTGTAGCACTATGGAGGATGTTGATGCATTTAAGGAGTCTCATTTCTTCTTCATAGTGTGTTGGTTGATTGAGTGAATTAGTGATCTTAGGACCCTTGAATTGTGTGGTGTTGTGGACTCTCTGCCTGTCATGGACTCTTGTATCATGTTTTGAAAGTAACAGGTGCTCGAAATGTGCTTTGAAATAACGTCTCCCGTGCGAATAGGGCGAAAGTGTGTAAGGGGAGACGGGAATCCGTTCCCAATTTCCACCTACTACCTCCAGCCCCCTTACATGTCTTTCCCCCGCACGAGGCTCGAGACAACTGCTCCTGGCATGGCCGGTAAGAGCCAGGCTCCCGCAAAACCTTTGCTAGGTGGGAGCCCTCGTTTTCTGCAAAAACAGGTTGGAACCCTTGAAAAAAAAAGAAAAACAGAAAAACAAGCAAAAAGAAGAAAGAAAAGGGGTTCCAACCATCTCCAAAAAGAAAATCGAGCACCTTGAAAAATGTGAGTCCATGATCTTTTGTTTTTAAGAGTCTCTTCATCCACGATTCATTTGTCCTCTGTTCACTGTTTGCCATGATGCTGACTCGAGACTAGTGCTCTCGCCGAAGAAGCTATGAGATGACTTGTGCGTCGGTTGACCTCGTAAGTTGCTAAATGATCTAGGAAGTCCTCTACCTACGATCGAGGTTGTTTGTTGCTACAGAGGTCTGGAGAGTTGCATTGGTTTGAGATAGGTTTGCTTGGGGACAAGCAAACGGTTAAGTGTGGGGGAGTTTGATAGACCGTTATTTACACATGTTTTCACCCCTGTTCTTACACCGTTTGATGTATTGATTCTCGTGTTTTAGGCCGATTTCACGCTAGGTTGTGCTTGGTTGTGATATTTCAGGTCCTAAGACGTGAATGAAGGCTTAGGAGCGAGTCTGGGGTCGATTGGACGAAGGTCGGACGCATGGCGAGGTTCCAAGGAGGCTGCACGGCCAGACCAGGGAGTCGCACGGCCGTGCAATGGAGCAAGTTGGCCGTGCGCTTTTTGCCGAGGCCACGCACGGGCAAGCCATGGAAGTCGCACGGCCGTGCAACATACAATTGTGGCCGTGCGACATTATGCGAGCACGCACGGGCAGAGCAGGAAACCCGCACGGCCGTGCAAGTGACCCGTTTGGCCGTGCGGGTTGGTGCGAGAGCTTGCACGGGCACAAGCGAAATCCGCACGGCCGTGCAAGGTGCAATCCTGGCCGTGCGAGATGGCTGAGGTTCGACTTAATGGTACGCCGCGTTTTGAGTCGCACGGCCAGAATGGTGATGTGCACGGCCGTGCACCCTGGCCGTGCGAGTCGGGAAAGTCTGGTTTTTAAGCGGATTCCGAGCCAAACAGAAGGGGGATTCGAGTTTTTGAGAGACAGAGCGGTTCCTAGAGAGAGAAAGTGACGAACAAGAGCCTCCAAGTGCCCTAGATCGATCTTCAACACCATTGGAGCTTGGTTTGAGCTTGGAGAAGTGCCGATTCAACGTCCAGGAGCAGAAATCCATCTTCACAGTATGATTTCCGCGTCTGATTCTGCTTTTGCTTCTCTCTCCATGGAGTAGTTCTCCCATTCATCTGGGTATGGGAAACCCTAGTTCTGTATGTTAGGTTTGATTGTATGAACCCAAGTACTGTTTCTATGATTTGATTATATTCGATTGAGGTTTGAATGATTGAATGGCATGAATCCTGATCAAATTCCTGTTGTTTCTGCTTTAACCTAGAATGATAATATCTGCCTAGGTTGATAGAGTATCCTTAATCGAAGGTGGTGAATTGGTGACTTTAGTCCAGGAGCCAGTTCACTATTCTGTACCGAATTCCATTCGGTAGTGGAGGTTTTGTTCATAGGGCCTCAATCTGTTTACTCCGGTGTAGGTTAGTCGCCATCTAGAGACTCAGATTGAGAGGGTCTGAAGACCTTTAGTCGAGACTTCAGACTGTTTGAGAACCTTCCGCAGTATAACTTTCATAGAAATTGAACTTGGTAATTACAACCCGGCTTAATTGCAGTCTAGGGGGAACCATATCCGGGTGATCTCTCTTAACCTGAATACAACCGTTTAGTTGCTTTGCTTGCTTGTTAGTTTAGAACTTCACTAAAGTTTCATTGCTAGATAATACGAATTCACTGAGTAGTCATCACATCTAGGACCCGGGTTGACATTAAAACCCAAACCCGCTATACTACGCTTTAGGAAGTGGTTACAACTTACACTTGGCCATTTTCTAGAGTGACAGTAGGAGTGAGTAAAGTTTTTGGCGCCGTTGCCGGGGACGGCTAGGTTGTTGAAGAAAAGTGATTTCTGTTACTTTAGCATTTTCATTTTTTTTTTTGCATTGAGTTTTTGTTTTTCCCACTTGTGCCTTCACGGGTTTGCATTGCTTGATTGTGTGCAGCTAGTGCATGACCCGTAGCCAGTCGGGAGGTTTACTGCCGTTGAATCCTGAGATTGAGCGCACCTGCAAACAACTTCGGAGACAACAGCAAGCTAGACTGGCTACGGTGGAGCGCCGAGACGGCCAATTGACCAGCGACTCCGAGGACGAGTACGAGATGGAAGGCGATCAGAACCCACCTCCTCAGAACCAGATCTTGGGGAACGACCAACACCCCCAGGGAGCTAGGCACCATCATCATCCACCACCACCAGGTCCCACCCTGGAGTACTACTATACTCCACGGATTGCTGACATCCGCCCGGTCATCCTCTATCCGCCCATTCCTGCAAACAACTTCGAGATCAAGCCATGCTGGATTCAGCTCATCACATCCTCTATCCAGTTCCATGGCTTGAAGGATGAGGAAGCCCGGGCACACCTTTCCCGTTTTCTGCAGCTGACGAACGGGTTCAAGCTGAATGGTGTTCCGGATGATGCAATCCGCCTTCACCTCTTCCCCCATTCTCTGGCGGGGAATGCTAAAAGGTGGTTGGAGACCCAGCCCCCACTGTCCATCACCTCTTGGGACGATCTGGCTGACAAGTTTGTGCACCGGTATTATCCGGCATCGAAGACCACGGAGATTCAGCGGGAGATCACTCACTTCCGCCAAGAGCCAGATGAGTCCCTTCGCGATGCATGGGAGCGGTACATGGGATACTTCTGGCAGTGTCCCCATCATGGCTTCAGCGATGCTTTCACAGTGGGGAACTTCTACAGTGCCCTCACCCCAGACAGCCAGAGGGTGATCGAGTCTCTATGCCCAGGAGGGGATATCCTTACTAAGACTCCACCCGAGCTGAACCAGATGATCAGTACTTTGGCTGCCCGCGATCATTCTTGGGGGCAGAGCAGCAGAGGCAGACATTCCCGGGACCGTGGTGTGCATGCTATGGAGGCCAGATCCGGGTTAGAGCAGCAGGTGGCTGAGTTGGGGCAAACATTGAAGCAGCCTAACGGTCTCCTTCCGGGCCGAGGTGCAGCTACGCCTCCAGTAGCTCAGTGTCAGTGGTGTGAGAGTCCAAACCATCTGGTGGAGGACGGCCAGGCTATGCGGGAGTCCTCTACTCCCCAAGAACAGTTGGCTTTCATCGCCAATGCTCGGCGCCTGGACCCATACAGCAGCACCTACAATGAGGTATGGCGCCAGCATCCCAACTTTGCCTGGAACAGCAACACCAACAAACCACCTGGTTTCCCAGCACCAGCAGGTGGTTTTCAGCAGAGGCAGCCCTTCCAGGCTAGGCAGGGGCCACCACCACAGCAGCAGCCCCAGCGCCAGTTTGCTTCGCCTCCAGCAGCCGAAGCTCCAGATAATCAGATGACCGAGCTGAAGAACATTTTGGCAGCATTCATGACCACCAGCCAGGCAAGTATCACGAGGATGGATCAGACCATAGCTTCACTGGAGGCAGGCCAGAGAAACCAGGGTGCCATTCTGCAAGATTTGCAGAACCAGGTTGGCGCCATAGCTCGCCAGATTACTACTCGGGCCCCGGGGACTCTACCTGCCACCACCATCCCCAATCCACGGGACCCGCACGAGCAGCTGGGTGCCGTTTTCACCAGGAGCGGCAGGCCTACATCAGCTGATCCTGCCCCGACCAGGCAGGAGGAACCACTACCTGCTTCAGCACTTCCAGCCGGTGATGCAGAAGTGCGGGTGGAGAAGGAAGCCCCTGCTCCCAAGCCACAACCAGTGGTGAAGGAGCACGTACCCCAGCTTCCCTTCCCCACTCGCCTTCACAAAGACAAGCTGGAGACTGAGTTTGCCAATTTTATGGCAATGTTGAAGCAGCTCAACATCAGCGTACCATTTGTGGAGGCACTGTCGAAGATGCCCAAGTATGCTAAGTTCATGAAAGATCTCTGCACCAACAAGAAGAAACTTGGGGATCTCTCGACAGTGCTGCTGAGCGAGGAATGTTCTGCCATCCTGCAGAACAAGCTGCCCGAAAAGCGCAAGGATCCAGGGAGTTTTACTATCCCTCTTATTATTGGCAGCATGCATGTAGGAAAGTCCTTGGCGGACCGAGGAGCTAGCATTAATGTCATGCCATATAAATTGTTCAAAAAGCTAGACCTAGGTGAACTTAACCCTACTAGGATGAGCATTCAGCTAGCTGATCGTTCCGTGGTGCATCCTAGGGGTATCATAGAAGATTTGCTTGTTAATGTGGGTGCATTCACATATCCTGTTGATTTTGTAATTCTGGATATAAATGATGATGTGGATGTGCCTTTGATTCTAGGTAGACCATTTCTTGCCACCGCCAAGGCACTGATTGATGTGCATGATGGTAAACTGATCTTGCGTGCTGGAAATGAACAGGCTACTTTTCCTGTGACTGAGTTTGATCATTGTGCTATGATTTCTGTATCGCCTGTGCATGCTATTTCTGATCAGGTACACGAGCCGGTCGTGTATCCTTCTGCACCTCTCATTTTGCAGGACCCTCCTATCATTCCTTCGCCGCCACTCAGTCCAGCCTCGCCTCCGAACAAAAAGCTCAAGGAGGAGTGGCGGCCGAAGCAGCAGGTTGCTAAGCCTGCACGGAAGAAGGGTGGGGACCACTACGAGCTGGTTCCACCCCCTGCACCACGACCACCCTGGCCATCCGAGTACTCACTCGCCTGCATCTTGCCGGATGGCCAGGTCGAGCTGACCACTGCTGGTGGTTGCAACCGTCGGGTGCATGGTCACCACCTGAAGCTGTACCTCAAGAGCGACGTGGATCCGCTCTTGGAGGCACCTGTTCCTGCACCTCCCTGAGTATCCACCATGGGCGTCCAGCTAAAAGACGGTAAAGAAGCGCTTGTGGGGAGGCAACCCTATCACGGTTTGACTTTCTTTCTTGTGTTTCGAGTCGGTTTGCGATTTGGTTTGGTTTTGGTTTGTTTCCTTTGTTCTGGATGATGTTTAATTGGGCTGACATCGGACCTAACATATTCTGGTTGAGCTCTTCTGTTTCCCTTGAGCTGTGCTGTGTTCCCGACTGGTCCATTTCCAGTCTCCTGCAGTCCGTGCATACCGGTAACATCGTTCCCCTTTCCTTCCCTCTTCTCCATTCAGGGCAATGTCGATCTTAAGTGTGGGGGGGGGGGATGTTTATCTTTTGACTGCATTAGATCTGTTTGTGTGCTTGGAGCCTAGTCCACTGTCCAAATTTTTAAATTTGAGGGCTCCAAATACGTGTTCCTTGCAATTACCTGCTCAGTATGCTTTGAATTGACAGTCTCTGTAGTGATTTGCAACCTAGCGAGGTAGTGTAGCACTATGGAGGATGTTGATGCATTTAAGGAGTCTCATTTCTTCTTCATAGTGTGTTGGTTGATTGAGTGAATTAGTGATCTTAGGACCCTTGAATTGTGTGGTGTTGTGGACTCTCTGCCTGTCATGGACTCTTGTATCATGTTTTGAAAGTAACAGGTGCTCGAAATGTGCTTTGAAATAACGTCTCCCGTGCGAATAGGGCGAAAGTGTGTAAGGGGAGACGGGAATCCGTTCCCAATTTCCACCTACTACCTCCAGCCCCCTTACATGTCTTTCCCCCGCACGAGGCTCGAGACAACTGCTCCTGGCATGGCCGGTAAGAGCCGGGCTCCCGCAAAACCTTTGCTAGGTGGGAGCCCTCGTTTTCTGCAAAAACAGGTTGGAACCCTTGAAAAAAAAAGAAAAACAGAAAAACAAGCAAAAAGAAGAAAGAAAAGGGTTTCCAACCATCTCCAAAAAGAAAATCGAGCACCTTGAAAAATGTGAGTCCATGATCTTTTGTTTTTAAGAGTCTCTTCATCCACGATTCATTTGTCCTCTGTTCACTGTTTGCCATGATGCTGACTCGAGACTAGTGCTCTCGCCGAAGAAGCTATGAGATGACTTGTGCGTCGGTTGACCTCGTAAGTTGCTAAATGATCTAGGAAGTCCTCTACCTACGATCGAGGTTGTTTGTTGCTACAGAGGTCTGGAGAGTTGCATTGGTTTGAGATAGGTTTGCTTGGGGACAAGCAAACGGTTAAGTGTGGGGGAGTTTGATAGACCGTTATTTACACATGTTTTCACCCCTGTTCTTACACCGTTTGATGTATTGATTCTCGTGTTTTAGGCCGATTTCACGCTAGGTTGTGCTTGGTTGTGATATTTCAGGTCCTAAGACGTGAATGAAGGCTTAGGAGCGAGTCTGGGGTCGATTGGACGAAGGTCGGACGCATGGCGAGGTTCCAAGGAGGCTGCACGGCCAGACCAGGGAGTCGCACGGCCGTGCAATGGAGCAAGTTGGCCGTGCGCTTTTTGCCGAGGCCACGCACGGGCAAGCCATGGAAGTCGCACGGCCGTGCAACATACAATTGTGGCCGTGCGACATTATGCGAGCACGCACGGGCAGAGCAGGAAACCCGCACGGCCGTGCAAGTGACCCGTTTGGCCGTGCGGGTTGGTGCGAGAGCTTGCACGGGCACAAGCGAAATCCGCACGGCCGTGCAAGGTGCAATCCTGGCCGTGCGAGATGGCTGAGGTTCGACTTAATGGTACGCCGCGTTTTGAGTCGCACGGCCAGAATGGTGATGTGCACGGCCGTGCACCCTGGCCGTGCGAGTCGGGAAAGTCTGGTTTTTAAGCGGATTCCGAGCCAAACAGAAGGGGGATTCGAGTTTTTGAGAGACAGAGCGGTTCCTAGAGAGAGAAAGTGACGAACAAGAGCCTCCAAGTGCCCTAGATCGATCTTCAACACCATTGGAGCTTGGTTTGAGCTTGGAGAAGTGCCGATTCAACGTCCAGGAGCAGAAATCCATCTTCACAGTATGATTTCCGCGTCTGATTCTGCTTTTGCTTCTCTCTCCATGGAGTAGTTCTCCCATTCATCTGGGTATGGGAAACCCTAGTTCTGTATGTTAGGTTTGATTGTATGAACCCAAGTACTGTTTCTATGATTTGATTATATTCGATTGAGGTTTGAATGATTGAATGGCATGAATCCTGATCAAATTCCTGTTGTTTCTGCTTTAACCTAGAATGATAATATCTGCCTAGGTTGATAGAGTATCCTTAATCGAAGGTGGTGAATTGGTGACTTTAGTCGAGGAGCCAGTTCACTATTCTGTACCGAATTCCATTCGGTAGTGGAGGTTTTGTTCATAGGGCCTCAATCTGTTTACTCCGGTGTAGGTTAGTCGCCATCTAGAGACTCAGATTGAGAGGGTCTGAAGACCTTTAGTCGAGACTTCAGACTGTTTGAGAACCTTCCGCAGTATAACTTTCATAGAAATTGAACTTGGTAATTACAACCCGGCTTAATTGCAGTCTAGGGGGAACCATATCCGGGTGACCTCTCTTAACCTGAATACAACCGTTTAGTTGCTTTGCTTGCTTGTTAGTTTAGAACTTCACTAAAGTTTCATTGCTAGATAATACGAATTCACTGAGTAGTCATCACATCTAGGACCCGGGTTGACATTAAAACCCAAACCCGCTATACTACGCTTTAGGAAGTGGTTACACTTGGCCATTTTCTAGAGTGACAGTAGGAGTGAGTAAAGTTTTTGGCGCCGTTGCCGGGGACGGCTAGGTTGTTGAAGAAAAGTGATTTCTGTTACTTTAGCATTTTCATTTTTTTTTGCATTGAGTTTTTGTTTTTCCCACTTGTGCCTTCACGGGTTTGCATTGCTTGATTGTGTGCAGCTAGTGCATGACCCGTAGCCAGTCGGGAGGTTTACTGCCGTTGAATCCTGAGATTGAGCGCACCTGCAAACAACTTCGGAGACAACAGCAAGCTAGACTGGCTACGGTGGAGCGCCGAGACGGCCAATTGACCACCGACTCCGAGGACGAGTACGAGATGGAAGGCGATCAGAACCCACCTCCTCAGAACCAGATCTTGGGGAACGACCAACACCCCCAGGGAGCTGGGCACCATCATCATCCACCACCACCGGGTCCCACCCTGGAGTACTACTATACTCCACGGATTGCTGACATCCGCCCGGTCATTCTCTATCCGCACATTCCTGCAAACAACTTCGAGATCAAGCCATGCTGGATTCAGCTCATCACATCCTCTATCCAGTTCCATGGCTTGAAGGATGAGGAAGCCCGGGCACACCTTTCCCGTTTTCTGCAGCTGACGAACGGGTTCAAGCTGAATGGTGTTCCGGATGATGCAATCCGCCTTCACCTCTTCCCCCATTCTCTGGCGGGGAATGCTAAGAGGTGGTTGGAGACCCAGCCCCCACTGTCCATCACCTCTTGGGACGATCTGGCTGACAAGTTTGTGCACCGGTATTATCCGGCATCGAAGACCACGGAGATTCAGCGGGAGATCACTCACTTCCGCCAAGAGCCAGATGAGTCCCTTCGCGATGCATGGGAGCGGTACATGGGATACTTCTGGCAGTGTCCCCATCATGGCTTCAGCGATGCTTTCACAGTTGGGAACTTCTACAGTGCCCTCACCCCAGACAGCCAGAGGGTGATCGAGTCTCTATGCCCAGGAGGGGATATCCTTACTAAGACTCCACCCGAGCTGAACCAGATGATCAGTACTTTGGCTGCCCGCGATCATTCTTGGGGGCAGAGCAGCAGAGGCAGACATTCCCGGGACCGTGGTGTGCATGCTATGGAAGTCAGATCCGGGTTAGAGCAGCAGGTGGCTGAGTTGGGGCAAACATTGAAGCAGCCTCACGGTCTCCTTCCGGGCCGAGGTGCAGCTACGCCTCCAGTAGCTCAGTGTCAGTGGTGTGAGAGTCCAAACCATCTGGTGGAGGACTGCCAGGCTATGCGGGAGTCCTCTACTCCCCAAGAACAGTTGGCTTTCATCGCCAATGCTCGGCGCCTGGACCCATACAGCAGCACCTACAATGAGGTATGGCGCCAGCATCCCAACTTTGCCTGGAACAGCAACACCAACAAACCACCTGGTTTCCCAGCACCAGCAGGTGGTTTTCAGCAGAGGCAGCCCTTCCAGGCTAGGCAGGGGCCACCACCACAGCAGCAGCCCCAGCGCCAGTTTGCTTCGCCTCCAGCAGCCGAAGCTCCAGATAATCAGATGACCGAGCTGAAGAACATTTTGGCAGCATTCATGACCACCAGCCAGGCAAGTATCACGAGGATGGATCAGACCATAGCTTCACTGGAGGCAGGCCAAACAAACCAGGGTGCCATTCTGCAAGATTTGCAGAACCAGGTTGGCGCCATAGCTCGCCAGATTACTACTCGGGCCCCGGGGACTCTACCTGCCACCACCATCCCCAATCCACGGGACCCGCACGAGCAGCTGGGTGCCGTTTTCACCAGGAGCGGCAGGCCTACATCAGCTGATCCTGCCCCGACCAGGCAGGAGGAACCACTACCTGCTTCAGCACTTCCAGCCGGTGATGCAGAAGTGCGGGTGGAGAAGGAAGCCCCTGCTCCCAAGCCACAACCAGTGGTGAAGGAGCACGTACCCCAGCTTCCCTTCCCCACTCGCCTTCACAAAGACAAGCTGGAGACTGAGTTTGCCAATTTTATGGCAATGTTGAAGCAGCTCAACATCAGCGTACCATTTGTGGAGGCACTGTCGAAGATGCCCAAGTATGCTAAGTTCATGAAAGATCTCTGCACCAACAAGAAGAAACTTGGGGATCTCTCGAAAGTGCTGCTGAGCGAGGAATGTTCTGCCATCCTGCAGAACAAGCTGCCCGAAAAGCGCAAGGATCCAGGGAGTTTTACTATCCCTCTTACTATTGGCAGCATGCATGTAGGAAAGTCCTTGGCGGACCGAGGAGCTAGCATTAATGTCATGCCATATAAATTGTTCAAAAAGCTAGACCTAGGTGAACTTAGCCCTACTAGGATGAGCATTCAGCTAGCTGATCGTTCCGTGGTGCATCCTAGGGGTATCATAGAAGATTTGCTTGTTAATGTGGGTGCATTCACATATCCTGTTGATTTTGTAATTCTGAATATAAATGATGATGTGGATGTGCCTTTGATTCTAGGTAGACCATTTCTTGCCACCGCCAAGGCACTGATTGATGTGCATGATGGTAAACTGATCTTGCGTGCTGGAAATGAACAGGCTACTTTTCCTGTGACTGAGTTTGATCATTGTGCTATGATTTCTGTATCGCCTGTGCATGCTATTTCTGATCAGGTACACGAGCCGGTCGTGTATCCTTCTGCACCTCTCATTTTGCAGGACCCTCCTATCATTCCTTCGCCGCCACTCAGTCCAGCCTCGCCTCCGAACAAAAAGCTCAAGGAGGAGTGGCGGCCGAAGCAGCAGGTTGCTAAGCCTGCACGGAAGAAGGGTGGGGACCACTACGAGCTGGTTCCACCCCCTGCACCACGACCACCCTGGCCATCCGAGTACTCACTCGCCTGCATCTTGCCGGATGGCCAGGTCGAGCTGACCACTGCTGGTGGTTGCAACCGTCGGGTGCATGGTCACCACCTGAAGCTGTACCTCAAGAGCGATGTGGATCCGCTCTTGGAGGCACCTGTTCCTGCACCTCCCTGAGTATCCACCATGGGCGTCCAGCTAAAAGACGGTAAAGAAGCGCTTGTGGGGAGGCAACCCTATCACGGTTTGACTTTCTTTCTTGTGTTTCGAGTCGGTTTGCGATTTGGTTTGGTTTTGGTTTGTTTCCTTTGTTCTGGATGATGTTTAATTGGGCTGACATCGGACCTAAACATATTCTGGTTGAGCTCTTCTGTTTCCCTTGAGCTGTGCTGTGTTCCCGACTGGTCCATTTCCAGTCTCCTGCAGTCCGTGCATACCGGTAACATCGTTCCCCTTTCCTTCCCTCTTCTCCATTCAGGGCAATGTCGATCTTAAGTGTGGGGGGGATGTTTATCTTTTGACTGCATTAGATCTGTTTGTGTGCTTGGAGCCTAGTCCACTGTCCAAATTTTTAAATTTGAGGGCTCCAAATACGTGTTCCTTGCAATTACCTGCTCAGTATGCTTTGAATTGACAGTCTCTGTAGTGATTTGCAACCTAGCGAGGTAGTGTAGCACTATGGAGGATGTTGATGCATTTAAGGAGTCTCATTTCTTCTTCATAGTGTGTTGGTTGATTGAGTGAATTAGTGATCTTAGGACCCTTGAATTGTGTGGTGTTGTGGACTCTCTGCCTGTCATGGACTCTTGTATCATGTTTTGAAAGTAACAGGTGCTCGAAATGTGCTTTGAAATAACGTCTCCCGTGCGAATAGGGCGAAAGTGTGTAAGGGGAGACGGGAATCCGTTCCCAATTTCCACCTACTACCTCCAGCCCCCTTACATGTCTTTCCCCCGCACGAGGCTCGAGACAACTGCTCCTGGCATGGCCGGTAAGAGCCGGGCTCCCGCAAAACCTTTGCTAGGTGGGAGCCCTCGTTTTCTGCAAAAACAGGTTGGAACCCTTGAAAAAAAAAGAAAAACAGAAAAACAAGCAAAAAGAAGAAAGAAAAGGGGTTCCAACCATCTCCAAAAGAAAATCGAGCACCTTGAAAAATGTGAGTCCCATGATCTTTTGTTTTTAGAGTCTCTTCATCCACGATTCATTTGTCCTCTGTTCACTGTTTGCCATGATGCTGACTCGAGACTAGTGCTCTCGCCGAAGAAGCTATGAGATGACTTGTGCGTCGGTTGACCTCGTAAGTTGCTAAAAGATCTAGGAAGTCCTCTACCTACGATCGAGGTTGTTTGTTGCTACAGAGGTCTGGAGAGTTGCATTGGTTTGAGATAGGTTTGCTTGGGGACAAGCAACGGTTAAGTGTGGGGGAGTTTGATAGACCGTTATTTACACATGTTTTCACCCTGTTCTTACACCGTTTGATTAGTATTGATTCTCGTGTGTTTTAGGCCGATTCACGCTAGGTTGTGCTTGGTTGTGATATTTCAGGTCCTAAGTCGTGAATGAAGGCTTAGGAGCGAGTCTGGGGTCGATTGGACGAAGGTCGGACGCATGGCGAGGTTCCAAGGAGGCTGCACGGCCAGACCAGGGAGTCGCTACGGTCGTGCAATGGAGCAAGTTGGCCGTGCGCTTTTTGCCGAGGCCACGCACGGCAAGCCATGGAAGTCGCCACGGCCGTGCAACATACAATTGTGGCCGTGCGACATTATGCGAGCACGCACGGGCAGAGCAGGAAACCCGCACGGCCCGTGCAAGTGACCCGTTTGGGCCGTGCGGGTTGGTGCGAGAGCTTGCACGGGCACAAGCGAAATCCGCACGGGCCGTGCAAGGTGCAATCCTGGCCGTGCGAGATGCTGAGGTTCGACTTAATGGTACGCCGCGTTTTGAGTCGCACGGCCAGAATGGTGATGTGCACGGCCGTGCACCCTGGCCGTGCGAGTCGGGAAAGTCTGGTTTTAAGCGGATTTCGAGCCAAACAGAAGGGGGATTCGAGTTTTTGAGAGACAGAGCGGTTCCTAGAGAGAGAAAGTGACGAACAAGAGCCTCCAAGTGCCCTAGATCGATCTTCAACACCATTGGAGCTTGGTTTGAGCTTGGAGAAGTGCCGATTCAACGTCAGGAGCAGAATCCATCTTCACAGTATGATTTCCGCGTCTGATTCTGCTTTTGCTTCTCTCTCCATGGAGTAGTTCCCATTCATCCGGGTATGGGAAACCCTAGTTCTGTATGTTAGGTTTGATTGTATGAACCCAAGTACTGTTTCTATGATTTGATTATATTCGATTGAGGTTTGAATGATTGAATGGCATGAATCCTGATCAAATTCCCTTGTTGTTCTGCTTTAACTAGAATGATATATCTGCCTAGGTTGATAGAGTATCCTTAATCGAAGGTGGTGAATTGGTGACTTTAGTCGAGAGCCAGTTCACTATTCTGTACCGAATTCCATTCGGTAGTGGAGTTTTGTTCATAGGGCCTCAATCTGTTTACTCCGGTGTAGGTTAGTCGCCAGCTAGAGACTCAGATTGAGAGGGTCTGAAGACCTTTAGTCGAGACTTCAGACTGTTTGAGAACCTTCCGCAGTATAACTTTCATAGAAATTGAACTTGGTAATTACAACCCGGCTTAATTGCAGTCTAGGGGGAACCATATCCGGGTGACCTCTCTTAACCTGAATACAACCGTTTAGTTGCTTTGCTTGCTTGTTAGTTTAGAACTTCACTAAAGTTTCATTGCTAGATAATACGAATTCACTGAGTAGTCATCACATCTAGGACCCGGGTTGACATTAAAACCCAAACCCGCTATACTACGCTTTAGGAAGTGGTTACACTTGGCCATTTTCTAGAGTGATAGTAGGAGTGAGTCACCTAATTGTACACTTTTTATCCCCCATTCTCTTTGATGTATGTTGCAATTGAACTCCAAAAAGGTTGGTTTTACGCGAGGTTGCTTGTGTTTTAGAGTGTTTCAGATCCTAACAGGTAAAACCAAACCCGGAGTTGGAAGTTTGACGAAAATGAGCAAAGACCGGGCAAAGAGACGGAGACAACCGCAGTTCACGGTCTTACTGGATCCACGACCCGTGAAGCGAGGAGCAAACAGAGGGGGGTTTCAAGTTACTGGTTCCCAGGAATGTGAACAGGGGGCATTGACTTTGAACCCAAGCAAATGAAGCGGTGCGTTTTGGTCGCGACACTGAGTTCACGAACGCTTTTCAATGTTCACGACCGTGAATTCAGGCCGTGAACTCAGCGCGATCTCCCACTTAAAAGGAAAGCTGAAAGGAAGAAGAGGGGATAGACCTAGAGTGAGAAAAACTTCTCCTTCTTCGGATTTAGAGTGAGAAAGTGACGAACCAAAGAAGAGGAAAAGCTAGGGTTGCTTCTCCAAGCAAGGTTTTGGGAATTTCTTCCCCAAAGGATGATTTCTTCAGCACAAGGAGGAATGAGTGCATCTTCTTGATGGTTTCCCTTTCCTTCTCTTGTGTTTTCCCCTCTCCTAGCATGGAGTAGTTGTGAAATCAGAGTGTGAAACAAGAAATGTATTTTGTGGATACAATCACACTCGATAGAAACAGCCCTTTAGAAAAGGATACTATTATTTATTTTAGAAAATCTGAACACACATGAACAACAAGAGCCAAGCCAACGAATTGGCTCTTTGAACAAAAACCCAAACTTCCCAAGAACAAAACACCCAGTTCTACAACACTGTGCTTTGCTCTACTGAAGTAGACAACGGACCCAAAGCAACAGAGACACTTCACTATGTTTCTATTGCAAACTGCCAAGTTTCAACGAAGGAAAAGAGCTAACTATTTATACAAGGGAAGAAGTTAACCGTTAGCTAGAGATGATGATTACGACTGAGATCATCATTAGTCTTGTAGAGGCGGTGATGAACTATGTGAGAGATGCGAGCTTCGAGAGAGATGTCTTCGTCTTCCAGAGCATAGCGAGGGAGAAAAAGGAGATCGAGAGGCGAGCAGATCTGGATGATGGTCGGTTTGTGGGAGAGAAGCGTTGTTCCACGAACAAAACGACTGTGTTTTGTATTTGTGAAGGCTTTGAAGGACGACGTCGTAAGTGACCAAGGAAGTGGCGTCGTTTTATCTACTTGAGCAGCACGCCATATATCAACAATTTCCCCCTTCGTCCGAGAAGAGCCTGAAACAAAGACAGACAAACCACAACAGCAATCCTCCAAAAACAGAAATCTGAAATTTTCATTAACTTAGGATGCAATGGGGGTACAGTCAAAATAAGTCCTGAATCGATTCAAGACAATTTGAGCAAACAGAAACAGAAATAGATAAAGCTACCTAGTTCCCCCTAAATATCTGCCGTGAAGACAGTACTACCTACCTATTCCCCCTAAACATTAAAGCAAAAGATTGCATCCTGTCCCAAAAGTTAAAAGAAAACTAAAGACGTTCCCCCTGACAGCAAGGACCCTTAAGAGGGGGGAGCAGAAGCAGCAGAGTCATCCGAGGACGACTCTTCTTCAGTCACAGTGAACACCAAGTTTCCACCCTTGCTCGATTCGCCAGCAGACTTGGCCTTTTTGGCAGAGGGCAGCTTTGGACGAGGTCCAAGAATGGAAGCAGAAGGGAGAGGAGGAGGAGAGATGTCGGTAGGAAGGTCGAGAACCATGAGCACATTGAGTGCGCTCACATACATGGTAGAGGAAATGCTGCGGAAATCAGACAGGTCAACACCGAGGTTGATGAGCATTCGAGTAATCAGGGACCCGAAGGGCAGCATTCCTTGATAATGTTCATCTCCCACTGGCAGGAGATTGGAGAAAAGAAGGGAGCAGAAATCCAGTTTTCGCCCAGCAGTTGCACTTGAGATGATCCAGAGATCCATGGGCAGAACTCGATCAAGGTTGAAAGAGCGAGGGAAGAAAACATGGGTGAGGAAATGATGGAAAACTCGCAGTCTGGGAGGCAGCCACTCAACTGGAATAGGCACATCGGAGCCACCTGTGGGCTCGGTTGAGAAGTTCCCATACTCAATAGGAAGCTTGAACTCCTGTTTCCAGAATTCGGAGGGATGAGCTATGTCACTCCCTTGAGAGGGAAAACCCAAAATCCCACTCAGAGCAGCTACAGGAATGGTCAGTAAGTGACCATAGACCACAGTTGAAAAGCATCTAGTGCTTACACCTTGGCTTCGAAGATTTGAATAAAAGTACTTCACAGCCCCAGGACATGCAGGATGCAGAGGCTGTCGAAGCAGGAAATCCCAACCCAGACTTTCGATAAGAGACACAATATCGAGTTTGTAGAGATTAAACTCGTAAGGATCGAGCTGAGTAATGTGGTGGAGTCTCCTATTCTCGAAGTATTGAAGGTGGCGATGGTGGTTGATGACAACTGGCTCATGGAACATGTAGCCAGGATAGGTGTGCACCAAACCATCAAAGCGAAAGGGTCGGGGAAGAGAGTCACTCATGTTTGAAGGAGTTTTGTTTGCTTTGCTTTGCTTGCAGAGTGAAGAGAAACGAAGAGGAGAGGGACTTTAAATAGGAAAGAGCAGAGTTAGGAGAGGGGGAGACGAAGAGTTTGTTTGTATAAAGCTGAAGTAATGATGCAGATTTTTTTAAAAAGTAAACACGCATGAGCCGTAAAATACTGGCCTCTTAACAATTTACTAAGCACAAAACACCTAGAGTTAATAAGTACCCGATAGCGTTGTCAGCTTTTAGAGATTTTTAATTTCTTCAAAAGATTTTAGCCCAATCTCAGTACACAACTGTAAAAAGCGGTCTCCAGAGAGGGGTTTTGTAAAGAGATCAGCTAGTTGAAGCTCGGTAGACACAAAATGCAGACAAATATGTCCAGCTTGAACTAAATCTCGTATAAAATGATACTTTATTTCTATATGCTTAGTTCTGGAATGTTGAACAGGATTTTTTGTCATGCAAATTGTACTAGTGTTATCACAACAAATTGGAATATTTTTAAAATTGAAGCCATAGTCTGAAAGCTGAGCTTTCATCCACATAAGTTGTGTACAACAACTTCCAGCCGCCATGTATTCTGCCTCAGCAGTGGATAAGGCAACAGCAGCTTGTTTCTTGCTAAACCAAGATACAAGTGCTGGACCAAGAAATTGAATACCCCCTGATGTACTCTTCCTATCAGTAAGACTCCCCCCAAAGTCTGAGTCACTATATCCTAGAAGTTCAAATGAGTCTGTTATGGGATACCATAATCCTATTTGACAAGTGCCCTTGAGATATCTGAAAATTCGTTTTACTGCTTTAAAATGACTTTCTTTAGGATTTGCTTGAAATCTTGCGCATAAGCCAACACTATACTGAATGTCTGGGCGACTAGCAGTTAGGTAGAGAAGGGATCCAATCATCCCTCTATACTTCTTTTCACAGAAAGAAATTCCAGATTCATCCTTATCTAGTTTAAGATTAGTTGCCATGGGAGTAGGACTAGCATTTATCGAATTCAAACCATATTTTCTAAGCATTGTCTCAATATATTTTGTTTGACTTATAAACATACCTGATTTGGTTTGCTTGATTTGTAGACCAAGGAAATGAGAAAGCTCACCCATCATACTCATTTCGAATTCTGATTTCATAGATTCACAGAAACTTGAACACATTGTGGGATTAGTAGATCCAAACACAATATCATCAACATATATTTGTACTATTAATGTGTCTGTTTTTTCCCTTTTTATGAATAATGTTTTGTCAACATTTCCTTGTACAAACCCCTTGCTAATTAAGAAAGCAGATAGCTTATCAAACCAAGCTCTAGGAGCTTGTTTTAATCCATATAGTGCCTTAGATAGCTTGTAAACATGGTCTGGAAATTCATGATTAACAAAGCCTGGTGGTTGACTTACATACACTTCTTCTTTGATTTCACCGTTTAAAAATGCGCTTTTAACATCCATTTGAAATAGGGGTATCTTCATATAGCATGCATATGCGCATAAAAGCCTAATAGATTCAATTCTTGCTACAGGGGCGAAAGATTCTTCAAAATCAATCCCTTCTTCCTGGCTAAAGCCTTGTGCAACAAGTCTTGCCTTATTCTTTGTTATATATCCTTCTTCATCAGTTTTATTTCTAAAGACCCATCTTGTTCCTATTATTAATTTGTCTATAGGTCTTGGAACTAGTTCCCAAACTCTTAACCTAGCAAACTGTAATAGTTCTTCTTGCATAGCATTTACCCATTCATCATCAGTTAAAGCTTCTTTGTAGTTTCTAGGTTCAAGTAAAGAAATAAACGCATACTGACCTGGATGATATTTACCTCTAGTGTGTATTCCATCGTTGAGATCGCCGATGATCTGGGATGGTGGATGTCTTTTCTGTATGTGTACAGGAGCATTTCTCTTGTTTTCTTCGTCCAATTCATCTTCTGATCCTTCTTTGTGAGGATCCTGTTCCTTTCTTGAATGATCATCTTCTTGCTTAAGTTCACTTTCCTTGTTTGCTATTGGAAATAAAAGATCTATATTTTCTGCAGCAACTTTGTTAGCGCACATAGATTCATCAAACTTAACAAACACTGATTCTTCAACTCGTTTTGTTCTCAGATTGTATACTCTGTAGGCTTGGCCTTTTGTTGAATATCCAAGAAAAATAGCAACATCTGATTTTGCATCAAACTTGTACAAGTGATCCTTTGTGTTCAAGATATAGCATTTGCAGCCAAACGGATGAAAATACCCTAGGTTAGGAGTTTTTTGTTTTAAAATCTCATAGGGAGTCTTTTCTATGGTTTTTCTGATTAGTACCCTATTGATAACATATACTGCAGTCATTACAGCTTCCCCCCAGAGAAATTTTGGTGAATTATACTCTAAGAGCATAGTCCTTGCCATCTCAATAATAGTTCTATTCTTTCTTTCTACGACTCCGTTTTGCTGGGGAGTTCTAGGTGCAGAAAATGTGTGATTTATTCCTTTATCATTGCAAAGATCACTAAACTGATCAGATATAAATTCTCCACCGTTGTCACTCCTAATGGATCTTATTCCATTTTTAGATTCATTCAGTACAGAGTGCACAAATACCTTGAATTTTGTAAAAGCTTCATCTTTTGAAGCAAGCAGATATACCCATGTAAACCTAGAAAAATCATCAACTAACACAAATGCATATGATTTTCCTCCAAGACTTTCCACATTTGTAGGTCCAAATAGGTCCATGTGTATTAGTTCATATGCCTGAGTGGTGGTAACATCCCTTTTCGACTTAAAACTCTTTTTAGCTAGCTTTCCACTAACACATGCATCACAAAAGAATTTAGAGTTGTCTTTTAGTCTAGGTATACCTCTGGAAGATTTAGTTTTAGAGAGCTTTGATAATTTTGAAAGACAAACATGTCCTAACTTTCTATGCCACAACATTTCTAGGTCAAGAGAAACAGCCTGAAAACAGGTTTCATTGAAGGCTTCCAAACACTTCATGTTTACCACATACATGTTGTTTTTCTTAGTTCCACTGAACAAAACTTTGTTATCGTTAATCCTAATAATTTCACAGGAGTCAGCTTCAAATATTACTCTATTTTCAGCACAACACAGTTGACTAATGGAGAGAAGGTTATGCTTCAGACCTTTAACAAACAACACATTGTTCACAACAGGAAATGGACTCTTACCAATGGTACCAGTTCCCATGATTATTCCTACTCTATCATCACCAAACACTACTTTACCTCCTTTCTTATAAGTAATAGAAGAGAATAAGTCTTGTCTACCTGTCATGTGGTGGGAGCAACCACTATCCAAAAACCAAATGTTCTCATTTTCTCCCTGTTTCTGCAGTCAATTAAACATTAGTGCATTTTGGTACCCAAAATGATTTATACACAGGAGGTTTCCTTAAATCATAGCAGTAATTGGCTAAATGACCTTGTCTTTTACAATAAGAACAGGTATATATGGTGGGGTACTTTCTGACTGTTCTAGTCTCAAAGTGCTTTCTTTGGGATTTAAATTCCCTTTTGAAGTCAGTTTTGATACTTTTCTCATTGTTTCTTACACTATACCTATCAGTTGTTTTCTTGGATAATGTACTGAGTTTTTGATTTTTATCAGTTAGGTCAAAAATCTGCTTATTAAGCTTAGCCTGACACTCATCTTGAAACTTAATCGTTCTCTTGAGATTATTTATCTCCTGCTTCATTGCCTGATTTTCTGTCATAAGCATACAATATCTACTTTTAAGCCTGTTGCATTCTTCTTGTAAGTTTTTTAAAGCATGCAGAAATTCAACTTTTGACATGGAATGACTACTTCTTTCAGAGTCACTATCATTTATTACCTGATAGCTTGTTGGAAAAGATTGATCACAGCTGGAAGAGTCTGAATCAGCTTCTCCTTTTGAGGCAAATGCCATATAGGCCAAGTTTTTTACTTCCTCCTCTTCTTCCGAACTGTAGTCACTCCATGATGCTGCGAGCGCCTTCTCCTTTGCTTTGTTTAGTGGGCATCTAGATCGCATATGACCTGTCTTACCACACTTGTAGCAGATTGTTAGTTCTTTATCAACAGGAGACCTCTGGTCTCCTTTATACCTTTCCCTTCCTTCTGAATTTTTGTCGGCAAACACTTGATTGTGCCTTTCAGATATATTCTTATTCATAAGCCCTTTATCAGTATGTTTAGAAACAGGTTTTTCTTCCCTATCTCGTCTATAATCTGAGTGTCTGTTTTCTGTGTTTCGAAAGTCATTATAAGCTCTATTAGCTTGGAACTCCCTTTTTAGTCTCAACATCCTGTGAAATTTTCTACTAACCAATGCAAATTCTCTTTCAAATTCTTCACTAATATCATATTCAAAATCACTTTCATATTCCTGAGCTTTAAAAGCAATCACTTTTTTCTTCTTGTTATCTTCTTTATTCATCTGAGTGATTACTTCTTCATGGCTTAGCAGGGATCCTACCAGCCTCTCAATAGACAGAGTATTTAGATCTTTTGCTTCTTCTATAGCTGTTCTTTTAGGAAGCCATTCTCTAGGAAGGCTTCTTAGAATTTTTCTAACTAGGTCTTTTGTAGCAAAAGTCTTTCCTAGCCCTTTCAACCTATTTATCAGATCATTGAACCTTTTATACATACTAGAGATAGATTCTCCTGAATTCATTTCAAAGGATTCATATTCATTTAATAAAACATCAATTCGACTTTCCTTTACCTCAGATGTACCTTCATGAGTTGTTTGTAATGACTCCCAAATTTCTTTGGCAGTTTCACATTGTGCAACCTGATTTCTTTCTTCAGGTGATAATGCTGAGAAAAGCAGATGCATCGCCCTTGAGTCGAGCTGGGAGGAAATCTTCTGCTCATCTTCCCACTTTTCTTCATCATCATCATCCATAGGAATAGGCCCCTTTCGAACGATGCTCCATAGGTTACCATCAACTCCCCTTAAGTAAATCTTCATCCTCTTTTTCCACACTGAGTAATCAGTTCCATCAAACCATGGAGGGTTTGTGTTTGCTGAATAAGATGCAGGTGCTGATGAGGAACCAGTCATCTTACTGATCTTCTTTGGCGATGGTTAATCCAACAAAGAACCTGCTCTGATACCAATTGTGAAATCAGAGTGTGAAACAAGAAATGTATTTTGTGGATACAATCACACTCGATAGAAACAGCCCTTTAGAAAAGGATACTATTATTTATTTTAGAAAATCTGAACACACATGAACAACAAGAGCCAAGCCAACGAATTGGCTCTTTGAACAAAAACCCAAACTTCCCAAGAACAAAACACCCAGTTCTACAACACTGTGCTTTGCTCTACTGAAGTAGACTACGGACCCAAAGCAACAGAGACACTTCACTATGTTTCTATTGCAAACTGCCAAGATTCAACGAAGGAAAAGAGCTAACTATTTATACAAGGGAAGAAGTTAACCGTTAGCTAGAGATGATGATTACGACTGTGATCATCATTAGTCTTGTAGAGGCGGTGATGAACTATGTGAGAGATGCGAGCTTCGAGAGAGATGTCTTCGTCTTCCAGAGCATAGCGAGGGAGAAAAAAGGAGATCGAGAGGCGAGCAGATCTGGATGATGGTCGGTTTGTGGGAGAGAAGCGTTGTTCCACGAACAAAACGACTGTGTTTTGTATTTGTGAAGGCTTTGAAGGACGACGTCGTAAGTGACCAAGGAAGTGGCGTCGTTTTATCTACTTGAGCAGCACGCCATATATCAACAAGTAAAACCCACCATCTTCACCAGCGACGATGTATCAAGGTGCTGGAGGTAAGCCCTTGATGTTCCAAATCATTATTAGTAGTCTAAAGTTCCTTTTATGTGTTAATAGCAGATCAAATCATTTATGTGTTAACAGCGTATAAAAAGGACACCTTTTAGTAATCATTACCTCCCTCTTCCAATTTGTTGCCGGGTTTAGGATTGCGTGGTCCTCTGCAACCGGCAACCGCCGTTGGTTTCGTCGCGGAAACCTTTTCTCCTTCCCAACCAGTCCTCTTCTTCCAAG
The DNA here is from genome assembly GCA_946122785.1 of Linum tenue. NCBI lineage: Eukaryota > Viridiplantae > Streptophyta > Magnoliopsida > Malpighiales > Linaceae > Linum > Linum tenue. Next base: position 35,458,339 of record CAMGYJ010000003.1, read on the forward strand.
CAGTGCGTAGCGGTGGTGTTTTAAAATGTTGCTTCTCCACCATGATTTTCCTCTCGTTTCACTCGGAAGCCAGGATCCACCGGAAGTTGTAGCAGACGGTTGTTGGAGGGCATCCCGGTTGTCCACGCCGGTCAAATATGTTGTCTACTCGGGATTGTTTCGGAAGAGGAGCGGGCCGAGCGGCCAGTATTCCTTTCAATACCAAATGCCAAGTAAGTCGCCCTTACATTCGGCTGCTTCGTGTTATTATGTTCGTGCATAACCTATAACTAAAAGTGGGTATACCCATGGATTGTTGAGGAGTGGGCTGGTAAAGACAAGTTTTTAATATGAATTGGGGTGAGCTTGAGTGGTTTGGTGATAAAAGGCTATTAGGAGTAGGATTAGGCGGAATAGGTAAAGATTGTCAATTGGGAAAAGGGTTAATTGCATGGTTGGTCACTGAGATTACAAAAAACGTTCATGTTTGGTCACTCAAAATATTTAAATCCAATCTTGGTCACTCAAATTAGTTAAATGGTTCAAGTTTGGTCACTCTCCGTCCAACTCCGTTAAATATGTCTGATGTGGCAGTCAACTCTCAAAGTTGACCGTTAACTCGGTGACGTGGCAATTAAAAAATAATAAACAAAATAAATTTTAATCTTCTACCATTTCCAACTCATTTTCACAATAAAGTAAAATAAAAAAATAAATAAATTATTATAAATGACTTCTACCGTTTGGTCACACGCCCTCACCGCCTTCCTTCTCGCCTCCAATCCGGCTTCAGCCTCCTCCTCCGCCACCGACGACGACGACGAGGACCTCACCTTCCTCGAAGACGACTCCATAAAGGCTCGGGGTCGAGCATTCACTGCCACCACCACCGTCACATTCAAAGCCCTACACACCCAGATCAGTACCTCCTCTCCATAAAACCCAACTCCTTCCCACCCTCCCAACCAATTCGCTGCCGACGCGCGCTTCCGTCGCTACCTCCGCCGCCTATCAATTCTCCTCCACCCGCCCCAACCATCACCTCCTCTTCTCCCGTCTCGCTTTGCCGGGGAAGCAGAGCAAGAATAGAAACAAGGGAGATTCGAGAACCTTCTATCCAATTTCTGTTTCTTCTGCTGCTACCGAGCATCGACGCCATTGTTGCTGCCGTCTCGGTTCCGCAATGACGGCTGCGAGGATGGAAGGCGGCGCGATTTTTTTGGGGGCTCTGCTCGCATCTCTGCTCGGGATGATTCTCCTGTATCGCTTGTTCGGTAAATCAAGGAAGCGAGCGGTAAACTATTCCCCCAATCTCCGAACCCTAGGCAACCACTGCGGAATCATGGCTGCGGAATCTCCCAAGCGGTCGAATCCGACGAAAGACCTTCCATCTCCTGCTTCTTCCGAAGAAGATGATGATACTTCCTCCGCCTATGAAGCCTCTGAGCTGCCGTCGCAGGATAGAACGTCCCATTCACAAGGTCAACCGAAGAAGCAAGCTGTTCAGAGCTCCGATTCCGACTCCGAGCACGTCTCCGACACGGATTCCGACTCTGATCCGCGGCCGAAGAGCTCTGGCGTTCTGCACAACGTGAAGCCCATCGCTTCCCAGCCCCAGCCTAAAGCTCAAGTGCATGCGGTTCCTGCCTCTTCCTCAAAATCTACGCCGGAGAGAAAAAGGGCGAGTGAAACTGAAAGGGAAGCAAAGGACGCCAAGAGGCAGAAAGAGGTGGCGGAACGCGACGCGGACAGCGACGGTAAGAACAAACATACGCCGAGAGTGCTCTTCCAGCGACTATGGGGTGAGAACGATGAAATCGTGGTGTTGAATGGGCTGATCGAGTTCGCTGAGAAGAAAGGAGCTGATCCCTTGAAGGACATAGCGGCTTTCTATGATTTCATCAAAAAGTCTGTGGCTGTGGATGTGTTGCCTTCTCAGTTGAAGGAGAAAGTTAGAAAATTGAGGGCGAAATTCAAGAAACACGCCAAAGGGGAGAATGGTTTGGATAAGACCTTTAGCAAAGCTCATGACCAGAGAACTTTCGACTTGTCGAAGAAGATCTGGGATGAGGAGGAGGAGGAGGAGTCTTCGAGGAAGGTGAGGTCCTCGTCGTCGTCGTCGGTGGCGGAGGAGGAGGCTGAAGCCGGATTGGAGGCGAGAAGGAAGGCGGTGAGGGCGTGTGACCAAACGGTAGAAGCCATTTATAATAAATTTTTTATTTTTTTTATTTTACTTTATTGTAAAAATGAGTTGGAAATGGTAGAAGATTAAAATTTATTTTATTTATTATTTTTTAATTGCCACGTCACCGAGTTAACGGTCAACTTTGAGAGTTGACTGCCACATCAGACATATTTAACGGAGTTGGACGGAGAGTGACCAAACTTGAACCATTTAACTAATTTGAGTGACCAAGATTGGATTTAAATATTTTCAGTGACCAAACATGAACGTTTTTTATAATCTCAGTGACCAACCATGCAATTAACCCATTGGGAAAAGGATAGGGTAATGGGTCTTTTGGAGGAATTGAATTCTCATTGGATTATTGTGGGGGAATGGAGTCGGTGTGGCAGGGTTATCAGTTATGGCTGTGAGGGTTTCGTTAATGTGGGATGGAGCATGATGTTGGGGATTTTATCGACGATGGCGGTTATCTGTGATCGTTTCTCGCAATCGCACGGAGTCGTAGGCGGCGACGTCCTAGGCGGCGACTCTTGAATCAAGGAAATTGGATAGTGGTCTTCACCGAATCTAAGATCAATTTCATCAGTAGGTGAGTTGAACCTTACTATTTTGATTCGATTAAGTTCAGCAACCCAGGAGGCATAGTCAATTTCTATGACTTCTCTGCACAATTCTTTGATTATGGGGAAAACAGCCAAGCTTATGAAGTAAAGAGGTATGTAAGAGATTTGTAACAGAGGTAATTTGTGCGTCCAACAGTGGGGGTCCTTAATAATAATAAAAGTTCAACTTCAGATGCCACATCAGTGTTGATTAGACATTCTGTTAAAAATTAACGGTCAATGTCGGTTAACTCTAACAAAAAATATTCAACGAAAAAAAAAAACTCTAACAGAAAAATAGTTTAGGACACAAATGTCATATTGAATACTTTAGGACACAAATGACACATTGTTGATAGTTCAGATTTCCTAGAGGTATTAACCCTACCCTTTAACTTTTGATTAACTAGCTCCTGACCAGCTATCTTTATTATACTCGCAATCACAAGTAGTACTCAGTGAACATAGTATAGTATAGATACACCGTTACAATATCTAACGTATATTTAATTTTAGAGATAGCTATACAATGAATTGCGATTTCTATTTTATTTCCACTATGATTTTTCACAGTGACTATTTGCTAGTCGTGTAGTGTTTAGGAGGTTATCAGAGGTAACTGGCCTGGGAAGTATTTGACGAATCCTAGTTCTATCGAGCAACCATTTCCTTTCCTAAGTCGACTAGAAGTCCCGCTGGGGTAATAAAAATCGTGGTAGGTAGGCTACAAATTCATCTGTTTTCCGATCCCATGGTATAAACAAAATCCCCTGAAAGAAAACCCCCCGGCCCCCATCAGTTCGTTCAATCGACGACGGCAATGGCGGCTTCCGGCAAGCGCAAACCCTCATCCTTCGCCGCCGCAGTGCTCTTCCCCATCATCCTCTACTGTATCCCACTGTCGATCTTCCTCCTCCATCCCTCCTCCGACGAAACCGCCACCACCGTCGCCAACGTCAGGGCGGCCCTACTCTCCCGGGGCAACTACTCCGCCATGATCCCCGACCTCGTATCCAAGCTCCTCCATCACTACCCCGTGGGGGCGGAGGAGGCCATCACCGTCTTCGTCCCGTCGGACGACGCAGAGTACGAATGGTGCGAAACGGAGCGCCCGGAGGTCCGCGTACTGACGGGCCGGTTCGATCGGGAGTCGTTCGGGCCGGGCGGGCTGTCCCACGGCTCGGTCCTGCGGGCCCGAGATGGCGGCGGCAGCCCGATTCGGGTCAGGGATTGGGGTAGGTACGATGACACCCGCCGCCTGTTCGTGGATTGGGGTTTGTACGATGACGGCCGCCGCCTGGTCGTGCACGGATTGCGCGGCCGGTTGGTCCGTCCGCACATATGGGCGCGGATCGGGCCGGGGTGGTTGGTCATCAAGGGTCTGATTGAGGAGAAGAGAGGACCGCCGGACCCTCGTTGCCCCGACCCTGACCTGGATTTGGATATGATGCCGAAAGGCAAGGAGGAGGAGTATGTGCGGCGGGTGGATGGCGGCCCACGGCATAACCGACCCACTCCTACGATTCCATTGCGACCGTAAAAATTGCTACTAGAGGGAGGGATGGGGAAGGTGGAATTAGATTCGAATTTGAAGGCCCCTGACTGAATATCAGCGGTACAATCACTCGATTATGATTGCGTTCGTACTTTCTTTGGTTTTTTGGGTTCCATTTATGTCGGATTATTTGATGAGTTACTGCAGCAGAATAGTGGTTCTATTTCACTCATAATTGTCTGGCTCTTTGATTTGGTTTGGTTTGGTTTGGTTTGACTCATAATCTGGCTGGAGTAACACACTTTTCACTTTAATCATCATATGATTTCTTTAAGGCTAGACAATGAAAGAAATAGTAGGTTAATAGTTGGGATTGGTAGATGTGTGTTTGAATTATCCGGATAATTATAATGTTGATGATTAATTGCGGCAATTCTGTGGTGCAGTAACGTCACCGGTGCCGTCGCATTATTCTGTCCGGTTCAATTAATGTAGTTGTGGCTGGGAATGGTTGAAACAAGACCGTTGGGTTACGATTTTAGTGTGGATCTGTTTTTAGTAGAGCGAAGGTTCAACCAAATATAATAGGACATAGGTTCAACCTGTTTTGATTAAAGGGTGGTTATTGATCAATGGTCCTCATTAAATACCATAAATCCTACGGCGGAAAACCTGGCGGTACTAATGCAGTCCCGGCACCATAGAATCCGCCGATTAATTGAAGCATGAACCACATTACAACTTCAAGTTTAGTGAACAAACTTATGTGGTGATCAGCAATGTCACTGAGAAAACGTTATCCAATTTGTTTTTTTGACCTCTCTCCAAAAAAACTTAGTGAAAATAATTTATTTGTCTTGGAATCGGATTAAAACTTTAAAAAATGAAAGGGTTAGATCGCATTGAGTTTTGAGTAGGGTGAGCGCATACTGCATTGGTCGTTACATGTGGTTTTATGGTGTTCGGACAGGTGTGAATTATAAAACAAGTGATCGATATCATTGAGTGGGTCAGAAGATTTTGAATCAAAAATTCTATCGGAGTCATAACTTATCCCTTCATTCCTGATTTTGAATAATTATTATTATTATTATTATTATTATTATTATTATTATCATCATCATAGGGGGTGCAAATCCGAGGGGGTGCAATTTGAGGGTCAAATTGCAGGAGGGTGCAAATTGGTGGAGGGTGTAAGTGGATGGATAAATTGTTGTTTGGATGAAAAAGTAGAAGGCTGCAAATATAGTGAAAAGTAATAAAATTATATTATTATTATTATTATTATAAAAATGATGTATTAAAATTATAAAAGATGATCACAAATAATAAAATAAAAAATTATATATATAATAATCATAAATATTAACAAATATAATTTAATAAAAATAATTATTAAGACAATAATGCTTTAATAGTCATTTATGGTAATAATCATTGATCGAGCAATCTCAAAGCACGAAGCCCAACCTATGGCCAAGACATATAACTAGCAACTAGCTCATGCCTCACACTCGAGCGTTGGTTGTCGACATGCTGATCTCGATTTGGCTAGATGAACCTTAGGACCAATGATCTCCCAGGAACACAGTGGGTTGGTGAATGAGCGCCATCAACCTTTTGAGTAAAAGTGGGAAGGTGTGGCGAGGCAATCCTTGCCCAAGATACTCCATTCCCGAAGAGTCCCAAAGCGCTCTCGCCACTGGACAATCAAGGAACAAATGTTCCATAGTTTCATCCTCAGCCCAACATACTGGACAACTGAGGATTATAGGGACCTTCTTCCCAACCAGAGCCTCTGTGGTAGGCAGAATACAGTTGAAAATTTGCCAGACAAAGACTTTTAACTTGGGCGGGAACGCCACATACCCTTCTGCTTGTCCAAAAGGACTGTAAGGTGATAGGTTGATTTAACCGTGATTATCCCGTCTGGCGTGGCATGCCAAATCAACTTATCCTCAATATTCCGCTGGGGAAGGGGGATAGTTTTTATCGCCTGACAAGTGGGCTGATCAAACCACTGACTCAGCTTAACGTCACACCACCGCCCCTCCCCTTGACAAAGAACCTCTACCACCTTCGGGTTACTCAACATTAAACATTAAATTAGTTAATTAGTTAATTATGCCTTGTTGTGTAGGGTTTTTGGGGTTAAGTGGCCAAACTCCCTCTCCCATACAAAGGTGGCCGACCAGTCTCCCTAGCCTCCATGCTCACCGGCCTCCTCCCCTTTTGTATGAAATATGATCTAAAAAAAACTAAGTCTAGAAACAAGAAAGGCTTGGTAACTAGCCAAGTGAGTACCAGACCCACAAGGCAAACTTGGTGTTGAAAAATGAAATTTAGCCCCAATATGGAGCCCCAAAAGTGAAGACGTTTAGAGTATCTTGGTAGCAAGTAACAAGCCGACCAGATGATACCATGTCAAGCCTTCCAAGACTAAGTATGGAGTCTTGTTGATCCGTAAAGGGGTTAAGCTCTCATCCAATCAAGACATGATCAAGGTAACACGATGGAGGGTGATACCAAGATGATGAGCGCAACATGGAGACCCAGTGGTTATAAATAAAAGAATTGAAAATGGGAAAAGGATTCCACAACCAAACACTTGACACCCAATATCAAAATTTGTTCTAAGAAATCTCACTCTCAAGCTTAAGGATATCCAGAACTCTTGGAGTTTCAAAATTCAAAAGCAACCGCCACCCTTGGAAATTCATCAGCTAGGCATTGACCATTAGTATATCAACGTCTACTAACAATTAGCGGGTACCAAAACCGAAATCACTTATTATAAATGACTTCTTATTATAAAATGTGTTCAGGAGCAGTTGAACCCTACATTTCTCATTAAATGACACTTTAATACTATATTATAAATTTATTGGTCTCGATAACTCAAACTGTTACAAAGTAAAAGTTAAAAATGTATCTTATATCATTCCATTACAAAACCTTTTATTACAATTCCACCTGGTAAAATCACTCTCCAGACGAGAAATCCATGCACTTATATATGTTATGGTCGCATCCATTGAGCTTTGAGAAAGACCGGACGATCCTCGGGCGTCCCATAAAGTCCATCGTCACAAACAACCCATCTCCCGAAACCTTCATAATATTCTTTGTACGCCACGAAAGAAATACGCTTATTTTCGACCGCGAGTTTGCACCAGAAAAGTGTCCCGCCAAATAAATTCGGCCCGAAGCTCCAGTTGAAGCTAGCCCCAACGGCTACCGCATGGCCTCCGAGGTCGTCGTCTTTGGATTGACAATGCACAATCAATATTTTTTCACTTAATTGATTGGTAATGTAAACCCATTTTGGCATCGAAACCGATGGACGTGCCATAATGATCATTACGGTCGCCAATATTACCGCCGGTAGCAATGCTTTGTTGATAACCATAGCAATGCTACCGCCGGTATTTTCGTGATCGATCGATGCCCAATTGCTCTTTATAGTTTATATATAGTGGTTGATCTGATGAAGAGTAGAGAAGATTAATCGAAGCATTCGAAAGGGCGGTGCTGTTTTTGCTTGTTATTCTGTGACGGAAGATGTTGTCATTTTCCAAAGAGTTATCGGTACAGGAAATTAAACTCTTATATACTGACTTTTACCCTTTTCAATTTTGCCGGCGATGCCAAATCATTCCAAACCGGACGGCCGGGCTGGTCCAACTCAGAAGAGATCCGCGGGATCAGAACTTCAGAAGTGATTACGTACGTAAATAGTGGATAACTAAACTTAACTATACATATGTGTAGATTAATTATATATCACGTGAAAGAAATCAATAAGCAGAATAAGAAACAATCACTCATTTCACTGTTGATGTGGTTTTCTCATTCGATGTGAATTAGACAACTCCACAAAATAGCTAGAGCTCTCGGCCAATATTAATCGTGTTATATTCTATTGATTATTTTCACGCACTAATCTACACAATAAATAAAAGCCAAATAAGAAAATTTGAAGCTCCATTTCAAATTTCCTCCATCCAGAGTGAAAGTAGGAAGGACATTTTGGTCTTCACAATTACTTTTTTTATTCATTAAAAAGACACTTACTAGGATTCGAACCATGACCACTTTAAAGAAAAGCAAAAATCATAACCAATCACACTAAGTACACTTGTTGTATCTTCTTAAATTTAAAACATATAATCGCAAAGAGGAGAAAACTCTTTTTCAAATTCCCTGCTCCAGGAGCGTTTGTAGGAAGGGTAGAATAGAGAGTGTCAATTTTTTTTCTTTTTCCTTTGTGGAACGGGCCAACTTACCATACACATGCGGATTTAAACGGGTCCAGGAGTGTCAATTTTTTTCTTTAAGTCCTTTATTTCTCCGTGGTGGTAAAATATATATGAAAAGGCAAAAACAATACTACTTTTTATTGCTAAAAAGAAAAAAATTAACAATAAACTAATGCATGGATTCTAATGGGCTAACCGCTAATCATAAAATAAAAGAGTTGAATGGGCCTGACCTACACGGGATTTGCTCATCAAGTAAAACAAATGAACATCATGGGTTTTTCAATTCTAAAACAAGCTATTTTCTCTAGCATAATATATATTATGCTATTATTTTATATCTTAGTAGCTAAAATATAATGTATTTTGAAGTTATTCAATGGTTCAACCTCGAACAACCCAATTAGATAGTCCAATTTTTATCATTTCAAATATATATTATGTAATTATTTCATATCATAATGATTAAATTATAGTGTATATTATAGGGAATCGTTTGGTATTTGTTAGTAAAAAACTAAACAGAAAGATCTATTTGGTTGTTTTTAACATTAAAACGATCCTAAACATTTTCAGTTTCCTTTCGAAATTCTATAGTTTTATTCCCGAATCAATGATGTGCAAATAGGGAATTGCAGTCATCTCTTTTCTTTCATTGTTTTTTTATTTTCAAATAGAAAGTTTAAAGGTAAAGAATAATTAGAGTTTGGCATGGGGTCGGTCAAACATGCTGAATTTCAAGTTTTGGCCCGTTTTGATCAAGTCTAATTTATAATCACATGGTTCCCTGATACCCGATAAAAATCTCAATCCAAACCAATTTGGCAGGTGAGTCCGTGTTTACCACCATTTTCTAGGGATACAGGAACGGTGGTTCCTATCCCAAATCGTGTTGTTCATTCTTGATTTCTTTCGATTTTATCATGGCTTGGCAAAAAACCAGAAAGTACAATAATGACAAGATGAAAGTTTTATAAAGCAAATTAATCGGCCAACGGGCCGAGTAAAAGCTAGCAACGATTGTGAGATGCTCATTTCCCGAAAACCGGCGGGATAGGCGATTTTTTATTCAATTTTCTGGAATTCGGTTTCTATAAAACTTACTCCACCTCATCATATTACCAGAAACAATATTGTTTCACAAGGTAATAGGTACTTGATTTTGGTTCATAAGGCTGATTTTTTATTCGTTGCATCATTCGTGTCTCTTTCTTACGAAAATTCACTATTTTTATCACGTGTTTCTAAAAAAAAAAAACTATACAACAATAAGCTATACACCCTCTTACATTATCAAATTTCATACCTCACTTTTCTCAGGCCAAATGGCCGGGGTCCCACTAGTATGTCTTAAATACCCCGAGACCTTTCACAAGTAACTAGGGCTCTGGTTTTTAATCAATCACAAAATGAAAACAGCTCCTAAAACCGAATAAAGAAAACCTTGCGTTTTATTCACAGGTCTCATTGCACGGCTGGGAATTTGGCCGTGAGATTAACTGCTTTTAAAATTAGGTAGCTCCATTAGTATGATATTATTCGTTTTGGACTAAGTCCGCACGGTTTAAATTTTGGGTATTCTCCTCAAAAGGTCTCGTACTAATGAGCTTGGTGGACACTTATATACTAGGGCTGGCTATTTGGTTCGGGATTGTTTGGTTTTACCCGAAACCGGACCGTATAACCCGGACCGGGACCGGACTGGGACCGGATAGCAAACAATCCAATCTCATATTCGGGCTTAGATTTGAGGTAAAAAACCGGATAAAGACCGGATAAGAGACCCCCAACACCAAAAATCAAGATCAAATTAGGACCGGACCGGATCAAGACCGGATTGTATCCAATCCAATCTTTGGTCCTTATATTCCCGAAAAGACCGGACTGGGACCGGATCAATTTGGTCCAATTTAACCGGACCGGACCGTATAGCCACCCCTATTATATACAATGGTCACTTCCCTTGTATTACTGATGGTATTTGGATTATCCCATAACCATCCTCCCATCAAGACAAGAACCACCGACTTCGTGTCCTCCCCTCAGCAATGATCTTGATCCGCCAAACCAAATGTAGATCACCTTTGATCTACTAGACAGACGCGGACCTTCCTTGATCCGCCCCAACAGATATGGATCTCTCCTGGGTCCACCAAACATACGTAGATCTCAAATCCTGAGGTCACCGAATGAGGAACCAAACTGACCTCCACCGCCCCTTATCGAAAAGCCATGCTCTTATACTACTTACTGAAATCGGGCAGCTCCATTAGTACGATATTGTCCACTTTGGGCCAAGCCGACACGATTCTACTTTTGGGTATCCTCCCCTAAAGGTCTCGTACTAATAAGCTTGGTGACACTTATATACCGATGTGGTAATTAAATTATCCCATAACAATCCTTCTCTCAAGACAAGGACCACGAACTTCATGTCCTCTCATAAGCGATTATCTTGATCCGCTAAACCATATGTAGATCACCTTTGATCTACCAGACAAACACGGACCTCCCTTGATCCACCAATAATACGCAGATCTCAAATCTCGAAATCACCGAATGAGGGTCCTCCGAAGTGACATACACCGGCCCAAATCCAATGAACCAGGCTCTAATACCACTTGTTGAAATCAGGCAGCTTCATTAGTAACGATATTATCCGCTTTGGGACAAGCCCGCACAATTTTACTTTTGGGTATTTTCCCAAAATGCCTCTGACTAATGAGCTTGGTGGATTCAAATATATAAGGGTCACTACCCTTGTATATATTAGTGATGGTACTTGGAATGTCCCATAACAACTACTATTCTAGACGCCTGCTCACTATAGTGAGTTATGGTCATGAGAAGTCTGCAGTCCACAACATCCCGACACATATAATCTCGTTAATCTCTACTCATGCCCATCATTTTATATGTGGATTTTTTGAATACCTACCCTCGTATCCAGTCTATGTAGGGATTTCTCTCGTCCATTGAATCAGGTACCCATAGTGGTGGCAAAGCATTTGAACAAAACATTCTCTGTAAATAAGAGTTCGATACTATATTATGAATTTATTGGTAACTGTTATCGGTGCAGGAAACTCTTTCTGACTTTTAACCTTTAAATTTTGCCGGCGATGCTAAATGTTTCCGAACCGGACGGCGGGGCTGGTCCAACTCAGAAGAGATCAACGGAAGGTGGAGAGAAACCGGGGAGCTCATAGTTCATTGTCTCATCTAGGGCTGGAAAATAGACCAGACCGTTAGAAAAACCGTGGTCTAAACCGTACCGTACAGTTTGGTCTGGACCGTAGACCGTGAAGTATGGTCTGTATTATTTTATGATTTGATTTCTTGGTCTGGTCTGGTCTAGACCGCGGTTTATCGGACCAAACCGTGGATCCAACTGACTTGTCAATACGTGTTAACAGCCCATTCGACCACTCTCCAAACTCCCACAACGACACCCAAGTCTCAACTTTAATTTTGTGAATCTCTTCCCCGCTTCATTCACAACCACATTTAATTAATCTGAGAGTAGAGATAATAGTGTCTCCATATGACGTTATGTTAATGTTTATGACGTTATGGTGCAAGCTGGGATGTTTTTACTTTGTATCTTTGTTATGTACTAAGATTTAGAGTATCAAAATTATTCATGGATGTTAGGATTAATGTTTTAAGGCAAATAACAATTATTTTTCTTGGTTATTGGTTCAATTTTTTGTGTGATTGACTAAAAAAATTATTCATTTTTCGTTGAGTGTGGTCTATCTGGACCAGACCAGACCGAACCAGACCGCACAGGCGTGGTCTGGACCGGACCGTATAGTCTGTGGTCTGGTCTGTGATCTATACTTTAGCCTCTCGGTCAGGACCATAGACCGTATATATGGTATGGTCTGGACCAGACCGCACCGTTTCCCAGCCCTAGTCTCATCTTAGTTCCGATCCTTTAGTTACAAAGATGAAAAGAGTATAGCAAACGAATAACCCGTTTTCCAATAGCTCGAGTTGTTAGGAGAAATAACATGTGGTTAATAAAACAGATGTGGTCATTGTGATTCGAACAAAAACTTCTCATGCAATCACAAAAACCTATAATATCATATCACAAATCTGTTGGTCCCAATAATTTAAATTGTATGAATAAGTTCAATTATGTATCATATAGCAACGGATAACAATCTATGCCTGAACCCTATAAATCGGTGGAGTACTCTCGCCACTCCCAATTAAATAGATTCTCAAAACATCTCAATACTAGGAATGTGGATGCTTAGTGGATTCCTCAGATGACATCTTTTGAATAGATGAGAACACCACGCTACTAGAGTTCCTGAGAAAATTATGTTCGCCCGTTATCGATATTTATGGTTCTTAATAACTATGGGCACCAATTGTTGAAGACCTTTGCAGCCTTCTTGATCGCGTATTGCTCAACATGGCTTTTCGGATTTTTTTTATTTATTCAATTAGCTACAGGGAAAAATCATGTGAACACTGAACAGACCAATATATTGGATACAAGAAGAAATTAAACATTGCTCTTGAAGTCGTAGACTGGTAGTGTCATACGACACATAGTCATTTATGAGTTTAAGTGATAAGATGTATATAACTATATATGATAATATTATTACTTGATTGATACTTTGATAGAATGGTCATCAAACGAGACATATATAAAATATAAATTATTGTAGTCTTCCTTGACAATCTGTATATATATGGCATGAAAACTTTAGTTATATATGGGCAAAGCATAAGGGTGTATAGGACATTACTGTGAGACGAAAGTTCAGCTCTCCACCATACAAAACGACATCGCTGCTGACAAAGATCAATCTCTTCACCAAACGACGCCGCTGGACGCATCATGAGCAGACTCAATACGACGACGGTAGAAGATAAGGTTCCAATCTCTCAAGACTGCCTGGAGCTGTCTTCGTGGTCAGCCTTATCCTCCAGAATCGTCTTCCTCCTCCAACCTCAAAAGACACAGAACCACCTTTCACCAAGCACAAGCTCTCCTATGTTCTTGTGCTTGTCAAAAGCAGACCTACAACCACAACGGTCCTGATCCTCAAACCCCTTTTTAAAAGACCTCAGGAGATCAAGAGAAGCTCAACGGTTGCAGCTTGAATAGCGAATTCATTGGGTTGTCAAGGGTTCGGGTTTTTGTTCATCTTCAGTCTTCTTATCTATAGAGAATGATTCTGGGTAGATAGGAAGTGGGAAGATTGTTCAGACTCTTTGTTCATCGACCATACTTCTGGTCGAGTTTCTTTTCTTTTCTTTCTTTCTTTCTTTCGATCTTTGTTTCCAAAATCGCAGACATAATGGCTGCAGAATGACTCTTGTTTCTTAATCAATCTTCGTATTATTCAGTCATTCTTTGTCTCAATCTCCAAAAAACCTAAACACAAAAACGTTTCCTCTCCCAGCCTGAAATCTCAATTGGTATCAGAGCCGGTTCCTTGTAACTGGATTAACGTCCTCAAGGTTCTCAATGGCTGGATCTTCTTCCTCTGCTGGATACTCTGGCAACACGAATCCTCCCTGGTTCGATGGGTCAGACTTCACGGTCTGGAAGAAAAGGATGCGTTTGTATCTTCGGGGTGTCGACAGCGACCTCTGGAAAATTGTTCGAGAGGGGCCAATTGAAATGGATGAAGATGATGAGGGAAGCTGGAATGATGATCAAAAAATTTCGGCACAGCTCGACTCAAGAGCCATGCACATCCTCTTCTCAGCTCTCAGCCCAGACGAACGAAGCCAAGTCGCCAGATGCGAATCAGCAAAAGAAATCTGGGAAGCCCTCCAAACCACTTACGAAGGTACGTCTGAGGTAAGGGAAACTCGAATTGATGTTCTCCTAAATGAATATGAAGGGTTTGAAATGTTTTCTGGTGAACCTATTTCTGAAATGTATAAGCGTTTTAATGACCTTATCAATAGATTGAAATGATTAGGAAGACAGTTTTCAAGTAAAGAACTTGTTAGAAAAATACTCAGATCCTTACCTCGTGAATGGATGCCTAAACGAACTGCAATAGAAGAAGCTCGTGATCTGACAACTCTTTCTGTTGAAAAGCTTATTGGGTCATTGTTAAGTCATGAAGAAGTTATTAATCAGATGAACAAAGATGATAACAGAAGACGAAAAAACATTGCTTTTAAATCTAAAGCTCAAGAATATTACTTTGACTCTGAGGATGAATTAGATGATGACTTTGAGAATGAATTAGCACTTCTTGGAAAACGTTTTCACAAAATGATGAAATTTAAGAGAGATCACAATTAAAAAGAGCAAATTATGGAACTTCAAACAACTTTTCAAATAAAAGAGACATTGACAACAAGGCTCCAAGTGAAAAATTTTCTGGTACATCTAAAAAACAATCCTTCCTTGAAAAATTTAATCAAGAAAACAAGGAAGAAAAATCTGTCAATGAATCAACAATTTGTTATAAATGTGGAAAAACTGGACATATAAGATCTAAGTGTCCTTTTAAGTCTAGAGAAAAGGCCCTTGCAGCTTCTTGGAGTGATCTGAGTTCAGATGACTCAGATTCAAATGGGAATCTTGCATATATGGCATTCACATCAAACCATTCCAATTCTGATCGTGAGGAAACCAGCTTTGGTCATCAGGTAATCTCTGACTCTGATTCTGAATTGAATGATGAACCTAGATCCAACTCTGAATTTCTACATGCTTTATCCAATCTACAAAAAGAATGCAGTCTTTTGAAAAGCAAGTATTGTCTGATAATGTCTGAACTGCAACTGAAAAATAAAGAGATAGATAAATTAAACTACTCGATTACTTGTCAAAATGAGTTGCATACCTCACTAAATAGCAGGATTATGACACTTACGGATGAAAATGAACTCTTGAAGTCAAAACTTGCATCTCACTCATACAATCAAAAACCTGCATTCCTCAATTCTCGCCATTTTATGCCTATGATTGACAAAATGCCTAAGA
Organism: Linum tenue; assembly: GCA_946122785.1. Lineage (NCBI taxonomy): Eukaryota > Viridiplantae > Streptophyta > Magnoliopsida > Malpighiales > Linaceae > Linum > Linum tenue. The sequence continues at coordinate 35,473,841 of CAMGYJ010000003.1, forward strand.
AATACCCTGTAATATACAGATGCCACTTCTGTAAGAAAACAGGACATTTGGAATATTATTGTTTCAAGAAACAAAAACTTAAAAAATCAGTACCCAAAAGCTACTGGGTACCTAAATGTTCTAATCTTTGAAAATTGCAGAACAAGGGAGCTTCTGAAAATATATGGTACCTTGACAGTGGTTGCTCCCACCACATGACAGGTAATGAGAATCTGTTTTCCTCTCTAATCTATAAAAAGGGAGGTAAAGTTACTTTTGGTGATGATAGAAATGGAAGAGTCTTTGGTAAAGGTGTCATTGGCAATTCTCCTTTTCCAACTATAGATGATGTGCTACTTGTTAATGGACTGAAACACAATTTACTCTCTATCAGTCAGCTTTGCAAATCTGGAAATAGAGTCATCTTTGAAGCATCCTTATGCAAAATTGAAAGAATTAGTGATGGAAAATTACTTTTCTTTGGTACTCAAAAGGAAAACATCTATGTTGTTGACCTAAATAACCTTGACTCATTTAATGAAACCTGTTTTCAAGCTTTGTCTCAGGATGTGGAATCTCTGTGGCATAGGAAATTGGGACATATCTGTCTGTCTAAACTATCTAAACTATCCAAATCTAAGTCTGCCAGAGGAATTCCAAACATTAAGGAAAAACAAAACTTCTTCTGTGATGCATGTATAGCTGGAAAACATGCTAAGAAACACTTTAAACGTAAAAAGGATATAACTACTACTGCTTGCTATGAACTAGTCCACATGGATCATTTTGGTCCTTGTAATGTTACAAGTCTTGGAGGAAAATCTTATGTGTTTGTAATCGTTGATGACTACTCAAGATTCTCTTGGGTATATTTTTTAGCTACCAAAGATGAAACATTTGAAAAATTCAAAATCTTTGTTGCTCAAGTTTTAAATGATTCCTCTGCATGTTTAAAATCCATCAGAAGTGATAACGGAGGAGAATTTATAAATGAAAACTTTGAGACCTTGTGCAATGAAAAAGGGATTGCTCACTCTTTTTCTGCCCCTAGAACACCTCAACAAAACGGTGTTGTAGAAAGAAAAAATCGTACAATCATTGAAACTGCCCGAACTATGCTTCTAGAGTATAATTCACCAAAAAATTTATGGGCTGAAGCAGTTAACACTGCATGTTACACTATAAATCGAGTTCTCATTCGAAAGCACCTAAATAAAACTCCATATGAGATTCTTAAGAATAAGTCTCCAAATCTTAGCTACTTTCATCCTTTCGGATGTAAGTGCTACTCCTTGAATACAAAAGATCATAGAGGAAAATTTGACTCCAAATCTGATCCTTGCATTTTTGTGGGATATTCCATGAAAGGACAAGCATTTCGTGTCTTTAACAAGATAACTAGACGTGTTGAAGAGTCTGTTTTTGTGAAATTTGATGATTCAATGTCATCTATCTCTATTGATCCCTGTAATTCTGTTTTTCCATCACTTGAGTTTGATCATCCCTCTAAGTCTATAGATGCAGAAAACACATTAAATGTCACTCAAGATGCAGGGGAAGAAACAAGCCAAGGAAATGATCTATCCTCTCAACCCAAATCTGCTCCTGCTCACATCAGAAGAAGACATCCTGAAACTCTCATCCTTGGAAATCTGGATGACAAAATAAAAACTCGAGGTAAGTATACCCCTGGACAGTATGCCTTTGTATCTCAACTTGAACCTAAGAATTATAAAGAGGCACTAGATGATGAAGAATGGACAAATGCCATGCAAGAAGAATTATTACAATTCATTAGGTTAAAAGTGTGGGAATTGGTTCCTTTGCCTCTAGATAAAACCGTGATAGGAACTAAATGGGTATTTCGAAATAAATCTGATGAATTAGGGATAATAATAAAAAACAAAGCCAGATTAGTTGCTCAGGGATATAATCAAGAAGAAGGAATTGACTTCGATGAGACTTTTGCACCAGTAGCTAGAATTGAATCCATAAGAATGATGTGTGCCTTTGCTTGTTTCATGAAAATTCCTCTTTTCCAAATGGATGTCAAGAGTGCATTTCTAAATGGAGTTATTAAGGAAGAAGTTTATGTTACTCAGCCTCCTGGCTTCATTGATCCTGAGTTTCCAAACCATGTATACAAACTGTCTAAAGCATTATATGGTTTAAAGCAAGCCCCTCGAGCTTGGTTTGATAGGCTAACTGAATTTCTTATTGAACAAAATTTTGAACAAGGAGGGGTTGATAAAACTCTATTTATTAAAAGAAAAGGTTCCAACATTCTGATTGTCCAAATATATGTTGATGACATTGTATTTGGATCAACCAATCCTGAGATGTGCTCAGAATTCTGTGATTCCATGAAAAATGTCTTTGAAATAAGCATGATGGGAGAACTCTCCTACTTTCTCGGACTTCAAATTAAACAACTCAGCTCTGGAATTTTCATTTCTCAATCTAAATACATTGATTCAATGCTTAAGAAATTTGATCTTCAAAACATAAATCCATGCAATACACCTATGGCTGCAAACTCAAAACTGGATAAAGATGAAGCTGGAAACCCTGTTTGTGAAAAGAAATATCGTGGCATGATTGGTTCTCTTCTTTATCTGACTGCCAGTCGACCTGACATTCAGTTCTCAGTTGGTTTATGTGCAAGATTTCAATCCTGTCCAAAAGAATCTCATCTGACTGCAGTAAAACGAATCTTTAAGTATATAAAAGGAACCTCTGATTTAGGCCTTTGGTATCCAAAATGTGATTACTTTGATTTGGTTGGCTTTAGTGATTCTGATTTTGCTGGTAGTATTACTGATAGGAAAAGCACCTCAGGATCGAGTTACTTTCTTGGTCCCTGTCTTGTATCTTGGTTCAGTAAGAAACAAGGGGCTGTGGCACTCTCAACAGCTGAAGCTGAATACATGGCTGCTGGGAGTTGTTGCACTCAATTAATGTGGATGAAATCCCAATTATCTGATTATGGTCTTGAATTTTCAAAAATCCCTATCTGCTGTGATAATACAAGCACCATTTGCATGTCAAAAAATCCTGTCCAACACAGCAGGACTAAACATATAGAAATAAAACATCATTTCATTCGTGATTTAGTTCAACTTGGCAAAATTGAGCTTCAATTTGTTCCCACAGAAAATCAGCTTGCTGATTTATTTACTAAACCACTGCCCACTGACAGGTTTGTTGCTCTATGTACTGAAATCGGCCTAAAATCTTTTCATCAGATTTGCACTCTTTCCCCATAATGATTTGTATTGGATATGCATTTAATTCCTCTTCTTTCTGTCCACTTTATTTTGTTGCAACCAGATTGGTCTTTTTTCTGCATCTCTTGAGCATGCTTCTTAGAGTTACGAAGCATTTTTGCATGCCTGCATTTACTTCATGCTTCTTTCAAAACTTTACTTTCATGCGTAGGTAAACTTGGTTCTCTCTTTAAATACCAGGTCATTTTTTCACTCACTCCACACTTAATCCATCTTGATCCAACTCCTCCCAGAAACCATGTCTGATCACCTCCGTTCTCTTGGCTTTGTTCATACCTATATCTCATCCATCCATAGAGAACCTGCCATCATAAATCATCACCGCTACCTTGAATCCTTTGATCAACGGCCTCTTGCCTTCCAAATCCGCATTGATCCTCATGAGTTTATTCCTTTTGGGATGGACATCATGCCTCTGATTAATGCTCTTGGCTGGGATTTCCTCATAAATATTCCTGCCCAACCAGCATGTCCTGAGCTTGTTAAACATTTTTACAGCAACCTGCGTTGTCTTGGGATTCATACCAAAAGGTTCTCCACCCTTGTCTATGGACATCTGCTTTCCATTCCTATGAGAGCTCTGAGCATTATTCTTGGATATCCATCCTCTGGTCTTGCTCTTTCCCACACATCTGAAATGTGGAAGTTTGATTTCAATCTTGATATTGAGGGATCTAAGTTCTCTGGTCAACCAGCCACTACCACCTTTGAAGCTTTTCCAGCTTCTCGCCTGTGTCCAAAACTTAGAATCTTTCATTACTTCCTCACTCGAGTGTTGTTGCCTCGTGGGTTCTCAAGAGATCAAGTCCTTCCTCTTGATATCTGGGTTCTTTCTCATGCCACTGCTGGTCAGAAACTTGACTTTTGCTCACTGCTGTTTGGAGCCATGATCTCCCCTGGTGATGGATCTCTGCCTTTTGGAGGGATTATCACTACCCTCCTGGCCAATATAAATATCAACATCTCTGGCTTTCGATCAGAAACTCCTACTATTCACCTCAGTGCTAGAAATGTGCTGGCTTGCTTGGGTTTTCAAGTTCCCACATCTCCTGCTCGGTCACCATTAAGAGCACCTGCCAACCTTGGCCTTATATTTGCTCTTGATGACTCATCATCAGTTGAATCTGATGAAGATCTTAATGATGACCCCAGCTCTCCGGTGCCAGGTCCTTCGCAGTAATGATTGCCTATCTCAGGGGGAACTTTTGCGGCCTGTTCCCAGGGGGAATGTCTGTTGGAATTGTTCTATGTTTTATTTTGCACTGCAAACTTTGCAAAGTTGCTAAACTCATGTCATGGTTGACTATTTTGCAATCCGTGGGTGATTGCTGAACTTATGTTTTATTTCCAATCCATAAGGGATTGCTAGACGTTATCTATTTATGTTATTTTGATATGTTTTTTCTTTGCAACCCATGGGGGTTTGCTGGATATCTTTTATTGCTACCTGTTATGTTTGGAAATGGTGTCTGCTTGTGTGTTTCATTTTCAGGAAATGGAGGATCGGCTGAAGGGGGAAATTGTGAGACGAAAGTTCAGCTCTCCACCATACAAAACGACATCGCTGCTGACAAAGATCAATCTCTTCACCAAACGACGCCGCTGGACGCATCATGAGCAGACTCAATACGACGACGGTAGAAGATAAGGTTCCAATCTCTCAAGACTGCCTGGAGCTGTCTTCGTGGTCAGCCTTATCCTCCAGAATCGTCTTCCTCCTCCAACCTCAAAAGACACAGAACCACCTTTCGCCAAGCACAAGCTCTCCTATGTTCTTGTGCTTGTCAAAAGCAGACCTACAACCACAACGGTCCTGATCCTCAAACCCCTTTTTAAAAGACCTCAGGAGATCAAGAGAAGCTCAACGGTTGCAGCTTAAATAGCGAATTCATTGGGCTGTCAAGGGTTCGGGTTTTTGTTCATCTTCAGTCTTCTTATCTATAGAGAATGATTCTGGGTAGATAGGAAGTGGGAAGATTGTTCAGACTCTTTGTTCATCGACCATACTTCTGGTCGAGTTTCTTTTCTTTTCTTTCTTTCTTTCTTTCGATCTTTGTTTCCAAAATCGCAGACATAATGGCTGCAGAATGACTCTTGTTTCTTAATCAATCTTCGTATTATTCAGTCATTCTTTGTCTCAATCTCCAAAAAACCTAAACACAAAAACGTTTCCTCTCCCAGCCTGAAATCTCAATTACAAGGATTAGGCCATTTGGGGATATGGCTTTTAGATAAAATGGTATTTAGAAAAGAGCATTTGAACACCACATTTCTCGGTAAATAATATTTCGATACTATATTATAAATTTATTGGTTCCTATAACTCAAAGTGTTATAAAAAAAAAGGTGTTATAAAATAAACACCAAAAAATGCATCTTATATCATTCTATTACAAGACCTCTCGATACAATTCCACTTTGTAAAAGCACTCTCCTCACGTGAAATTCATGTGCTTATATTATGGTCGCATCCATTGAGCCTTCAGAAAGATCGGTCGATCCTTGGGAGTCCCATAAAGTCCATCGTCACAAACAAGCCATCTCCCGAAAACATCGTAGTATTCCTTGTACGCCACGAAAGAAATACGCCTATTTTCGACCGCGAGTTTGCACCAGAAGAGCGTCCCGCCAAAGAAATTCGTCCCGAAGCTCCAGTGGAAGCTAGCCCCAACGTCTATCGCATGGGCTCCGAGGTCGGTGTCTTTGGATTGACAATGCACAATCAGTATTCTTTCACTTAACTTATTGGTAATGTTAACCGTCGACGGGATCGAAACCGAAGGACGTGCCATAATGATCATTATGGTCGCCAATGCTGCCGCCGGTAGCAATGCTCTGTTAATAACCATAGCAAATCTGATTCTGAGTGTGTATTTTCATGATCGATCAATGCCGATTCCTTTTTATAGCTGTTGATCTGATGAAGAGTTGAAGATTAATAGAAGCATACGAAAGGGCGGTGCTGTTTTTGCTTGTTATTCTGTGACGGGAGATGTTGTCGTTTTCGGAATACGCTGATGATGCCGTTTTCCAAGAGTTACCGGTGCAGGAAACTCTTTTCCGACTATTACCCTTTTAATTTTTGCCGGCGATGCGAAATCATTCCAAACCGGACGGCCGGGCTGGTCCAACTCAAAGACAAAGAGATCAGCGGGAGGTGGGGAGAAACGGGGGAGCTCATGCTTCATCTTAATTATTAGAATATATTGTCTCGTTTTATGTGTAGTTGGGTTGTTGGATTTTGGTCATGACCGAATTTTAAATTTGATGGATGTAACACAAGTCTGTTGTTTGTTGATGGAAGTCAAATTCGTGACATTCACGGATTTGGTTTTTATTTTGGATACAAATCCATGAATTATAAGGGACTTGTAAATCGGCTCAAGTTAGGGTGCATAACCCATGGTTATGCACCCATCAATAACCAAATCTGGAACCTTCATTTAGAAAATCAAGATCTAAGGGATTGAGAATTAAAGATAATTTTTGTTTTCACTAGTTTTCTTAATTGACTCATATCTTTTTCGTTTTAACTCAGATTTTAAATTTTTTTGCACAGATGGAACGAGTTCATCATGCTCTACAAAATGAGATCAATTTTCAATATTTTTTTAGGGAAAAAAAATTCTGGCCTCTCGGTACCAACTGCATACCATATGGTATCTTCTTCGTTTTTAATTCGTTTTTAAAAACGTTTGCACAACAGGGACGAGTTCATCATGATCTATTGGATCTACAAATTTCTGGGTGAACAAATTACAAGACAAAAAAATACCACACAATACCACCTTGGTACGGGGTGGTATCTTATGGTATCTTATGGTATACAATGTTAAAAATCATAAATGACAATTAATATACTTCTACTATCATGTATTCAACCATCCTACAGTTTTGGTTTGTGTCATACCACCATGGTATGCTTTTCAAACCATAGGTATGCTCTTATTTCAATACCAGTCAATACCATATGGTATAGACTGGTATAAAATGACTCAATTATTTTTGTTCGAAAAATATATCAAAGTGGATATCATTTTGAAGAGCACAATTAATCTGATCTAACTGTGCAGAAAAAAATTCGACTTAAAACGAGTGAGAAATCGTCCGTCAAAGATCAAGGAAGGGAAAATTAAAGGTTTTTCAGGAGAGAGAGGATGTTGATGTTATGTTGATGTGGGCGGGTTACTCATAGTTACTCACCATAAGGTTACTGACTTGATCCGTTCCCTTGTAAATCCAACACAATGTAAAAAATAGTAAGTATCAATAACTTGAGTTCATCGCTAAAACTAGCACGGTGTGGCTAATGATTTGGGAGTTAATATTTATCGCCCTAGATTTCAAAAAAATTCGCCCTAAATTTCAAAAGTTGACGTATCTACCCCTATCCACAGCACAACTAATTATCGCCCTAAAATTATAACCTAAATTGTCAACAATCCCTCCCCACCAATCCCGACCATCTGTTCTAACTTCTAACAATATTACCCATAGGGATGTCAATCCAACCCGTAACCATGGGTACCCTACCCGATCGTAACCGGTCAACGAGGGTAATTACCCGCTTTGACGGGTTAAGGGGCGGGTACGGATAATACCCGGTTTCAAAATAAAGGGAAGGGTACGGGTATGGTAATCGATAATACCCGCTCCGTTATACCCGCCCCGCTAACCAAAGGGTCAATTTCCCTTGGGAAATTTAGATTAGCTTGAGAATTGAGTTTAGCTACCATTATTGATGATGAAGATGTAGACGATTACTATGTTTATGTGGATTGTAGAAGTAAAAACAATTATGATGTGTTTGCTATTTTTATTTGTGTGGATTGTTGAAGCTAGAACAGTTACAAGTATTGAGAATTTTTAATGGACAACACAACAGTATGTACGTGCATATATGTGTATAAGTTCACAGTTTAGGATTCGTACCCATGGTTACCCGAATGCCCGTGGTTACCCGGTGAGTAGGGTATGGTTATATAATTTTCATACCCGGTGGTTATTTGGTCGGGTATTTTAGAAGGCTCTACCCGGCGGGTTAGGAGTTGGTATAGGGTAAACCCGCACCCGACCCTACCCATTGCCATCCCTAATTACCCATCGCTGCTGCTCCCCGCCGATAGCCAGATGGAAGAAGAAGTTGGCTAATCCGTCGACGCTCTATGAAAAGAGGCAGCCCGCCGCCGCAGGCGGATTCTCTTCCCGCTTCCCCCTGGCAACAGACGTACACCCTTCCCATTCCCAGCGGCAGCGAGACGGGTTGAAAACCCATCGCCGACGGGATCTAGATACGTCGGCGACCTGTCTCGAACTCACAGGCGACGGGTTTTCAACCGGTCTCGTTGCCGTGACATGAATAAAAAAATTTCCCTTTATCGCCCTTCTTCCTTGACCGTATGTGCTTCCTCCTCTAGCGACGACGATGAGCGACGAAAAATATGGGCTTCTTTCTTCTCGCCGGAGGGCTGCGCAGAGGTCGGAGCTCTAATTCGGATAAAAATAGGGGAAGGCAGCGGGCAAGCGACGGGGGTTCCTTCGACTTCCTTCTACTGCTTCCTCCTCCACCGATTGCAACGAGTTCGGCAAAGTGAAGGCAGGGCAGGCGGCGTGTGCTTTTGCTGGGTTTCAGTGGAAGGAGGCGGGTTGTCGGGGAAGAAAGACAGGGGAATGGGGTTAGGGGCAAAATCGGCACTACAATGTAATTAGAAATTCAGAATGATTTTTGATGGACTATAGTAACCGGCTGCCAATGTATCGATCATTCTTTCTGTTTTTGGGTGGCTTTGATTAGGGATTGTTGTTTATGGTTAATCAATGAGATTATAGATGGGTCCTTCTTAAAAAGTAGGGTCGATGAAATTGGTCTTGGGCACGTACGTACGACTCTTTTATCTTAAACTAATTTGAATAATAACCGCATGAAATAAATAATGTTAATTAATTAATCACCTGCTTGGCGCTAGGGATGACAATTTGGACCCGCCCTGCCTGGTATTACTCGATTTGACCCGCGATGGGGCGGATATTACCCGACCCATAGTAGCGTGGGGTGGGGCATGAGTATCAACTTCCTACCCGCCCTGCCTCGGCCCGGCCCATTCTTGGCCCGTTCTAAGTCAATTTTTTATGTCACCCATTCATACATATCATATTTTGGTTATTCTTCAAATAGTTCGATTTGATCTTTCAACTAGATAGACTCAATTACCTATTATATTATCACTATTATTCATTTATGAAGTCTTTTTCCCTTGATTTTATCGTAAAAAGTAAACTTTTGTGTGTATTTTTTCGAATAGCATGTAAGAGTGGGTCGACCCGCCCGGTCCCGTATTCGCGCGGGTATTATCCGCCCCAACCCGTAATAACATGGGACGGGACATGGGTATTGAGGTACCCGCCCCGCCCCGACCCGACCCATTGCCATCACTACTTGGTGTTTGCTTTTATATTTTATTCATTAATTATAGTCCAAATCTACTGGCGATTTTGTCAATACGAAACAGTTAAATCATAAAAGATTCGACCTCATGAATTCACTTAGATATACACATAATTTATTTTTTCACTTAATTTCATCTACAAACCAATCAATTCTTCACTCGCCCTCGTGAATTCAATTGATCAATCATATCATACTGTTAACTAGGAGTGGCTATATGGTCCGGTCCGGTTAATTTGGCCAGAATTGATTCGGTCCCAGTTCGGTCATTTTGGAAATATAAGGACTAAAGATTGGATTGGATACATTCCGGTCTTGATCCAGTCTGGTTTTGATCCGGTCCGGTCCAAATTCGGTCTTGATTTTAGATTGAGATTGTGGAGATTTTAGTGAAGTTTTGGGTGTTGGGCTCTCTTATCCGGTCTTTATCCGGTTTTGTTCTGGTCCCGAGCGGTTTTTTTATCTCAAATCTAAATCCAAATATGAGATTGGATTGTTTGCTATCTGGTCCCGGTCCGGTCTCGGTCCAAGTTATACGGTCTGGTTCTAGGTAAAACCAAAAAGTCCATACCAAATAGCCAGCCCTACTGTTAACCACTTATTATCGCGATGGATTCAACCAGAAAAACAATTCTAATAGCATAACAAAAAAGTAAGATGATTTTTCCCAAGAGGTTTGCTTAGCGATAATGTGGGGAGTGTTAGAGAGTGGTATAAGATCCAACATAATCTTCTCGCAATAACTCGAGTTATTGGGATTGAATGGTGTATTACATGGTATCAAATCTGGTTTGGTCAAGTGGTCGTGTGTTCGAATCTCCACGACTCCCAATATAACATTTGATTAAAAGCACAAGATATAGTGGGTGTACAAATTTTTTAGTTGACTTTCGTTTGAGAAGACGTGTTAAAAAGTGGGATAAGATACAACTTGTTGGGTGAAAATTTTTCAAAAAAGAATTGTGTCGTTTTTATTCTCTTCACAAGCTAGAAATGACAGAGTAACTTTCCCAAACTCTATATACACACGATTATCCACATGCCATAATGTGTAGACTGCAAAAGAGAATAAGGAATTTATTTATTTATGCAACGAGGTTTGTCTCTTATTTCCCGTACCCCTCGAACAACCTTTGACACATAAATCTAAAGGAGTTTTACAATACTTTATAGTTTGGTTGGTTTACAAATTTGTTTTGGTACAAATTTTACTTGTATTTTTAAAATTCTGGAATAAATTTATTTTGTATCGTTTTTCTATAAATTAATTTATGATACAAAATAAACTTGTATTTTATATTTTTAACGTTATTATATAAGTTCAGTTTTTACTTGATATCATTTTGTAAAATTTCTTTGTGGTACAAATTCCTTTAGAGCTATAGAGCATAGTAGAAAGGCTCTAAAGCTGACCATCAATTTAATTAGAGATAATAATGGACAGTTTATCGAAATACCTTTTACATACTACACCGTTTTAGACTTTCAGACTTAGATCATTAGAATTTAGAGTTTACTCGTTAACGTTTAAGATATAATACTATTTCCCAAAACTCTATTTAGTTCAAACTCTAAATATTATATTTTTACGGTAACCCCGAATTCACTGGAAGGTATGCGCTAATCAACAAATAAAAAGCACATTTATCCTGCGCTACATAAATAACGAGTAAAATTAGTAAATACAACAATAATGTCCAAGTAATTAGTTCAAGACATTTAAGAGTTGTACGTAACGTGCTGAAAAACAAAGCGGGAGATCCATCGAGATTCGAGGCCACATCACTAGTGACGTAGGCAAGTTTTTGTTTAATGTGAGTCTGATATATACACACACGTTAGTTTTAATTATTTTTTATAATACAATTTGTTTTCGTAATTTAATACATTTATCATCCAAACTATAAACCGTGTGTTGAAAATTCATTCTAGCTTCATTACTCATTTGATATTGAAATGCGCCCGTGACATATACTTCGTTGTGGAAAAATACCCTTTCAAAACCTCCTATTGATTGATAGTAACAATACTAGTTTCATAAGTCGATACGCGAATTAAAAAAACGTAAATAAATCTAAACAAGTAACAAAGTATATCAGAATACCAACTATTATTCATTGATACATACGTTTCCTGATAGTATAAGAAAATATTTGAACTCGAATTATACTCGCAACACCTAAATCCGTCGTTTTTTATATTGTCGCCGGCTGGAGCCAAACACCCACCTTAACTCTTGGCTCCGCCACTAATCCTACCTCTAGTATTTAAGAATGACCCATCTCATCTCTTCTCAACTCATCTCATCTCAGCTTTCATCACAAACAACAAACCCTAATTAATAGCCACCGCGGTATTTAATTTTTAGCGACCAGCAACAGCCGGCGGAATTACTTACTATGATCCAGCAAAAATTACTAGCCACCGTGGTAGCTTTAGCGACCGTAGTTATCATTGTCCACGGAAAAGAGACCGTCACCATTGTCAACATGCTTCCCAAGACGGTAACAGTGCACTGCCGATCCAAAAACAACGACCTGGGCTCCCGCGACCTCAACACTTGGGACGAGTACAGCTGGAGCTTCGGCAACAACGCTTTCGGCGGGACGCTGTTTTGGTGCGACCTCAGGATTGCGAAAGCCAATCAGTGTCTTCATTTCGATGCATATGATCAAGACGAAAATAAGCATGTTTACCGGTGGGAGGTCCATGGTGCTGAAGGGATCACCGGCACGAATCAGGACGGCGCTCCGGTGGGCGAAGTGGCTGAATGGAGGCAGTGTTAGATTGATTTCATCATCCCACCGTGCGAGCGAGTTATTGGGAATCGACTGGCTCTTAATTGACGTGTTGTTCTGTTCGTGAATCTCGGATATCTGGGATGTGGGTTACGTTGGCCTTCTTGATAGAAGTGTGATGACTTGATCTTCGATCGTACGTTTTGCGTGTTGCTCTTTTTTTCGTTGGTGTGTTTTGTTTTCTGCCTTGAATTTCTTCTCCATGGATGCATGGAGAAGAAGTCTTTTTTTATCCCTTTTGTTTTGGTGTCCACTACTACGGACTGAATTAGGAAGGAAGCCTGGTGTGTGGAGCTCCTTTTGATTTCCTTCTCCTTATTTCCTCTTCGATTATTAAATAAAAGAGTGGCCATGAAGAAATTATATAAGATTGCTTTTGTGTTTCTTTCAATGTTTCGATTTATTGAGTTCTACTGATTTTTGAAGAGTTGATATGGGAATACATCATGAGTTCTTAGCTGAAATCTTTTTAGGAATGCCATACACCTATTATCAATGAAAAGGATGGAAGAAAGGAGAAAAATTGTAGATCGGGCGCAACTCGATCGAATCACCTTAGGATATCATTCACTTGATTAAAATGAGTTGAAGAGTAGATTTGAGAATTGAGAAACTTGTTACAATAGCAAGGCAAAAATGCGATGAAAAAAATGCAAATAGACATGTTTGAGAACTTTGCAAATCAGAGTGAACCATAGTTAGTATAAAATATGTACACGTATTTTACTTCTTCTCTAACCTAATGTTATGTTTGATAGTATGTTAATTATCATGAATATATAAAATTAATGATTTTAAAAATAAATAAAATAAATAATAGTAAAGTTACCAATTTAATTCATTAGATACGGATATTAAACGTATTACGCGGATTTTATATGTGTTTAGTACGGGGGTCATCAAATGAATGGGGGGAAATGAAACGGCTTGATAGTAATACGAATACGATACGAAAGTTTTAAATGGATAAAATACGTACGGGTTCATATACTTGTATTAAATGGTGTATTTACTTACTATGGAGTGAACTATCAAAGTTTTTCTGACGGCTATTGCAACATTGTGCATGGGGTCCAATAACTCGAGTTGTTGAGAGAAGGTTATGTTGGATCTTATATAGACTCATGTATGGTACTTAACTACTTCCTTACAGGGTATAAGAGCAAGGTAAGACCAATGAGATTGATGAGGTTTGGGTTTGGGAAACACAAGAGTTTTTATGTGAGAATTACCTGTGGTTGACGAGTGAAACACAAGAGGTTGAGCGAAGAAATCCAACCCACACATCACACATGTGTGTGCGTATGAAAGTTGTGATGACAGATTTAATTTGAGTTCAACTATATGCATTACAAAGTTCTATGAATACTATGATTACCGTAGGTTTTCTAACAGTGATGAATAATGCATCTGAAATTTTGTGTTTCGAATCACTTGTTGTCATAACTGAACCTATCATTTGTGACAATGGTAGATATATATGAGATGACATAGCCTTCACTCTTTCGTAGCATATGCACAATATCATTTCTCTCAACAATTGGTCCGACCCAGCTTAATTATAGTTGAAACCACTTATCAGCCCAATCCACCCACCAACCTCATGTTAGCCCAACAAGCTATTGGACCCTGTTAAATCTTATAGCAAGGGTTATGGTTAACATTTGGCACTTGCCTTTATTTTGTGTAAATCTGATTATGTGTAGATTTTGTTACTTCACTTACATAATTTGTCCAATATTTTTACATATTTTAAAAATTAATTAAGAGGAACATTTTACGGTAAAAGTGTATATATAATTTTCACTAAGTATGACATAATCAATGATAAAAAAAATACCACGAACCTCACAAAAATAGTGTTACTCCTAGTTATTTTTGGCTGTCAAACTATGAATTTCTTTTTTGTTTGGCTTTGATTCACTAAAGTAAAAACGTATATTTCTTCCAAAAAAAAACTATCCGGGGAAAAGTAAACAAATTTAACTTATTAAATGGACGCCTTTCAAATAATGTGTTAAATCCGGTGCCTGATCAATTAAATTAGCAACAATTTGTGTTAGGATAAGATGATTTACTTTGATATTCTTTCTCGCATTGTATTTATGTTTTCTTCATCAATCTGGATTTTTTACAAAGATCGAAGTTGCAAGGGTGAGATTCAAAGGGATTCGATGAGGAGTTGGGGCTTGGGGATAAATTGGGAGAGAGATTTTGGTGGAAGTTGTTGCAGAAGGTTCTGATGAAGTGAAGCAAGCAACAAAGGTTGTTGCACCATCGAGGAAGGTTCTGGAGGCATTTCATAGATTCGCCAGCTTAATTATGTATGTGAACCCTTGCTATAAGATTTAACTAAATCACAAATTTATTCCATTTCTCCCTCTGCAAACTAAAAATCCCTATTTTTCCTTGTACGATTTTCTTGTTTTCTTTTCGGCTCCTGTTTGATGATTTCGCTGCTCGCTCGCGAGAGGTCAGAAGAGAAATCCCTAATTCTACGGAGCAAGAGAGAGGTCGAAGAGAAATCTCCCTGATTCCGCCGGAGCGAGAGATTGCAAAATCCGACAGAGCGAGATAGGTCGAAGAATCACTAGACAAGTGACCTGGATCTCCTTCTTTTCTTTTCATCGATTGCTTATTTTGTCGGAGTTTTTGTTATTCCGCTGGCGTGCGAGAGAGGCCGGAAGAGAGCTCCGGCTGAAGTCGATTGCAGTCTCCTTCACTCACTCCGACTCGATTCTCCGATCCTCCGGCGTAAAGGTCTGATTCCTTGTCTCCCTCACTCTCACTCCATCGCTTTCCCTCCATCGCGTTGTCTCTCTTTCTTTTTCGGGGAAGGGGCGGGCTCTTTTTTTAGTGTAGGAATTAGGTTATAGTTCCGTCGGCGACTCGATTCTCCGATTCACCTATGCTTTTGTTCCTTGGTCGCCGCCGTCGTTTGATTTTCACCGGATTCATGGTTTAGGCAGTCTCGGTTCATCCTTTTGCTGTGTGTTCGGTTGATTAATTAATGCTAGCTGTTCTCTTGCTGAACAAATTAAGGGACCAGCAGGCTATCGATTACCCTAGCTTTAAGTCCGTGTTCGTCCGCAATGGCGGTACATTTTCGTCGGTTGTATCACATACATCGCCTTTTCATATAATCCTGATCTCGTTTCTTTCTTCTTCGATTTTGTCTTACATTTGTTCGTGGGTTAACTAGCTTGTTTCAACTCCGTTGTGCTATGGTTTAACTATTGTTGTGGCTGTGGATTTCCTTACAGTGTTGGTGTGCTATATTCTTGCTTAGATATTTGATACTTACATTGAATTTGGTTGTTTTAACTTGCCTAGATTTCTATCATTCTGCAGCAACGATTAGTGTGGCGGACTGGCGATTCATCCACTTGATTTCTTCACTAACTGTGGAAAGTTCCGGTTCTATTGCTGGGACACTACTGGCCAAGAGAAACTCAATGGCTTCAGAGATGGATCCTAGTAAGTCTAATCGGTTATTATTTTCTTCATGCTGCAACTGCCTCTGCCTGTCACATAGTCATGTGACTCATGTCCTTATCCAAGTTCGATGAGTTTTCTTTACTGGATTGGTATCCCATTAAGTGTGTATATGTTTGATGAGTTAGACTGGCATTATCTTGTTCTTGGTTCCAAATATTTTCGCTAGTGTTTACGATTGTGTCCCAGAATGTTAAGAGTAATAGTTCCTCGCCGACTCGATTCTCTGATTCTTTCATGAAATTATATGATGATCTGTAAACTGAAATAAAAACTTATGGGTATGGATGATATGAGTGAAGATATATCAAGTTTTCTTATGCTTTCTTATGGCATTGGCTAGTGCACTGAATTTGTCTTCCTGCTGCTATTTTCATTATTGCAGATCGTTTCAAGTTCAAGGAATTTAAGAAATTTGAGAATCGTGACTGAATTCGAAGTGCAAGAATGTTTTCAACAAGGACAACCATCCTTTCAACATGAGGAAGGGTCTGCAGACAGTATAGGTACATTGTCAGTTTTGCCAACAATGGTCCATTGGTCTCAATTAATAATTCGAGTATCGGTCCCCCAGCCAAGGAGGTAATGGCTAACATTTTTCTGTTTCACAGCCGAGGGAGAAGCTTGTTTGGTGATAACATGTGAACTTACTTCCACATATTACTAACTTATGCCAAAGGCACTCCAATCAAACAGAATAACAAAGACAAATAAAACTCCCTGTAGCCGGTAGGAGTACATTATTTTATATGAGCACTTTTAAATACCACTCTTATGTTTATTTCTTTTATCAGGTGTCTTATGGGTCTAATTTAAGCAGTCACGGCCCAACCTTTAGCATGGACTTATCTGATTTCCACGAAGATGGGCAGCCAGTGATTCTTGAGAAGGCAAAAAAATACTTGTTCAAGATCCCTCACAAAAGTGGGTTGCTCTTTTGTATCTTTGGTGATGCTTGTTTATGATTATACAACTTACTCATTATCTTCCATTTCAGGTGGGCAGCATATGTTGCTGGGACCATTTTGGTTTTGATGGAAGAATTAGCTGTGCGATTTGAAGATAGCATCAGCATGCTGGCTCACCAACTATTTATGGCTTTCTGTGCTGAATCATGAAAGAGTTTTTTACGTATCCACCTTCTCCTGTTTTGACAGCAAATCTGCCCAGAGATTTAAAACTGGAAAGCACGCTTCTTGATGGAAGCCCTGCACCTCGCTTGAAGATTTGTGATTTTTGATATTCTAAGGTTTCATATTCTTGATCTTCACCCCTTGTCTTACTTGAGCAGTAACAAGATCTTCAAATATTTTATTGGTGCATTTGTTATGTGATTATTGATTCCGCGGTTTGGTGGTACATAATATGCAGTCATCTTTGCTGCACTCAAGGCCCAAATCGACGGTGGGAACTCCAGCATACATATCGCCAGAGGTTCTAGTTGATCATATGCAGTTATCTTTGCTGCACTCAGGTAAGGTAATGTCTCATCGGTCTTTTTCTAGTTAATTATTTCTTAGCTTTTAGTAGTGTTTAGAGAACTAGATTATAGGAGAAATTTAACATGAGGACAGAATTGAGTTAATTATACTAGCTAGGTGGCATATCTACCCCTAGGTTAAGCGATAAGCATGTTCTTTTTCATAGACTACTGTTGTACAGTAATTAAAAATTAATATAAACTACTGGACTTGTTTAGTTAGCGTACCCTAAATTCCATTCTTTATAAGCAGCAGCTACATAACCCCGCAGTGAAAGATTGCTCTGTTTCTCGATGTTCTTGTATTGTTATTTGTGTAATTGAATTAGTGTTGGCTTGTATGACTAAGTAATTTTTTAATATGTAAATCTTGACAATTCTTTTCTATTATGAACAGGGTGCCACTAGTGATCAAGCTCCGTTTTTTAGTTCTCCAGCTTCTTGATAAGATGGGTCGTGAATTTCTTATATGAAGGATTCAGATCATGATCTACTCATGTAGCTTTGAATAGGGTTCTTTTGAGTACTTGGAATATCACGAATGCGCTATTATTATTTCGGTTATGTTTGAATGTTTATGGTGATTAGTATTTAGCCATGTAAACACCATTTTGGATGATGATTCGTATCATGTTATGATTCATGATATGGAAGGTATATGTTAAGAATTTTATTAACAAACTTGGTTCTGCATTTGTATATAGTGACGAGAGTATTGGCAACCAAGCTATAACCACTAATCCTATGTTATTGTTTAGTAACAAAACTTTTAGTGAGGATTTGGGTTTCGACACAAATATTATCATGCTTTAGTCACAAATTCTGCAAGGGTTTAGACCTTTGCAAGCAACATCTCATAGCTGATAGCTGTTATAATACAGTGTAGCAAGGGTTTTGACCCTTGCTAATTTAAGCAACAAATTTGGCAAGGGTTACAACCCATGTTACTAAAGCCTTTTACATAATTTTACACATATAAGTAGCAAGGGTTTGTACCCTTGCTAGCCGTAGGAACGAATTTTTCAAGGGTTTGAAATTAAACCCTTGCTACTAGAATCTATGGCTTAAAGTTTATAGACGTGTAGCAAGGGGTTAAACCCCTGCTATAACCGTTGCAGGGGACATGCACCAAGGGTCGCATATAACCCTTGCTATATGTAGCAGGGGCGGCTTTGCCAAGGGTCCATCCAAGGGTTGCTTAAACCCTTGCTACGTTCTATAGCAAAGGTTAAAACCCTTGCTACATATGAAAATAACCCTTGTCATAGGTCTTCTTTTTTGTAATGCCAGCAACCCAATAGCTAGGGCCAAAAAATTTCAAGAACTTTCAGAAGAAAGAAAGAAGAAAATAAAAACATGTTGGGCTTTTCCTACTGAGATGGAGGCCTATCCATTATCAATAATCGGGTGCATTTTGGGCTTTATTTAGTTGTTGAGGTCATATTTATGATTAGGGATATGTAACAGGTTTTGGAGGGGTCGATTTTTCTAAATATCATCGACGAACCATGGTTTTAATATTGTGTTCGTCCAAAGAATCAAAATATAGGCGTGAATGTAAAATGATATTCCAAAATCTACCCAGTGTTGTATAGAAAAACTGATCTGCAGAATCACTTTGGTGGTGATTCTGTTCTCTACAAACAAAATGTCTTGGCTCTTACAGGTTTTCAAGAAGGTAAACTTCCTATCCGTTACTTGGGATTACCACTTCTTTCTGGCAAGTTCTCTTATGTTGAAATGGATAGTCTGGTAGAAAAGATTACAAAGCGCATCAGATCTTGGAGAGCCAAAAAACTCACCTATGCAGGGAGGTTGCAGCTTCTTAATTCTGTCATTCTGGGGATGGTGCAATTCTGGATGCAGATGTTTGTTCTCCCGAAGCAAGCTCTCAGGAAAATACAAAAAATTTGTTCTCAATTTCTCTGGCATGGGCACGATGAAGGCAAAGCAAAAGTGGGTTGGGACCAGGTTGCTCTCCCCAAACGTGAAGGGGGACAAAGGATCTACTTGCCTGGAATCAAGCTTGTACAGGTAGAATGATCTGGTTATTTCTGATGAACTCAGGGGCTTTATGGGTGGCATGGATAAAAGAATACAAGTGCATGAATTGTGATTTCTGGGCGCTAAGGGTGCAGTATAGTAGTTCCTGGGATTCCGAAAGATTCTAAAGCTTAGGGCAGTAGTTCTTCCATGGATTCTTGTTCAGAATGATAAAGTATACTGGGATTCAAAAGAGATGGACACTTATTCCATCCGTCGGGTTTGGGAAACCTTACGACAGAGGGCTCCTAGAGTTGAATGGTATAAATTGGTTTGGGGTAGTAACTGTCCTCCTCGTTTCTGCTTACTTGTTTGGATGATCTTGAAGAATGCTATTACCACTAGAGACAAGTTGCTGAAATGGGGGAAAATCAGCACAGCCGAATGCCCGCTGTGCTTTTGCAAAAGACCTTGCTGCAGAGTTGGGATGTAGGCTGTTACAGTTTCCTGACTGGAATGCTATGATTTATTCTCATTCTCGGGCAGGAACGGCTCCACTTGGGGAATGGTAGGCCCTTGTGTGGTGCCTACTAATTGCATTCATTTGGAAGGAGAGGTGTGGAGTGGTTTTTGGAGCTTCGATTCGCACTCCAAGGCAGGTTGCTGAGCTCATCAAACAGGAAATGGTGTTTCTAACGTATGGGAATAGAGGAGCTCGTGATACTTTAGTGAGGCTGGGTTCCTTTAGATTTTTTGGGTGGTTTATTTTTGCTTTGTAGGTGATAGTATACATATAGGTTGTTTGAGTTTGACAGGTTGTTGGAGACTTTCGGGATGACTATTCCCCTCTTCGTTGTATTGGTTACTTGGTAATAAAAGACAACTGATTCAACGGAAAAAAAACTGATCTGCACCTTTCTCGGATAATCATGTATAAACTTCTTGATATAAAATATAAAAAAATTTCTTAGAGTGTCAATATTACTTTTAAGTTCTGTTAAAACATTCTTCATAAAAGAAAAGGAAATAGATTTTTATCTAAGAGATAATTATCTAAGGAACTAAATCGTCATACTCACTTTAAAAAAGTTCAATTATGAACCTTATATTATTTAATAAAACGCCCCGTCATACAAAAGCCAACACATATGAATTTGAAGTTTGCACATGTCTGAGTACTACATGCTTAACAAATGGAGACATCGTAGAAATTTAAATAGAATACCTCTGAATCAACAAACGCTTTGGTACCATATAAAAAATCAAGTAGTCTCTACAACTCAAATTATTGAAAGAGATTCAGCTATAGATTTTATACCATTCATTAACCTATCATATATTGAAGACATGCTCTCTACTTGTAAAGAGAGCACCTTTTGAGAACTAGAAATAGATAACACATAGTTTCATAGAGGTTTTGTTGGGGTAAGAGGCCAAGTCGTCGCGCGTCAAAAGCTCGCTCCCAAAGAAACCCGGACGCGCGTAAAATGTCGAGACAACGATGTCGCCCGACAACACGTCCCATCATGCGCACAACTCACCTACTTCCACAGTGGTATAAATACCGCATTTACTACGGAGAGAAGGGGATCGACCAAAGGGACTAGACCATTCTCTCTCTAACTTTCTCTCTCTACAATCTCTCTCTGTAATCTATTCACTCCCACATCTTAATAACATAGCTCCTTTTTGGCGCGTGCTTACCTTGCATTACTCAAACTCCTTTATACTTAGTGTCTCTCTCCTATCACACCAGCGAGGCATAAACAATTGGCGCCCACCGTGGAAATTGAGTATGTCTAGGAAGCAAGCGATGAGGACGGCGGAGGAAGACCGGAACCCGACAGCGGAAGAGACGACTCCACTACAGAGCGTGACGGATAGGCGGGTTTTTGAATCCACCAGCGACTTCAACACGGTACTGATCGAGGAGGAAGAGCCGGAGATGTCGGCGAAAGAAATGCGCGCGCAGATGGCGCATAATAACCGAGCGGTGACGGAAATGCAGGGACAAATGAACTAGATATTAGCCCTCATAACCGGAAGGCACGCACCGAAGACTAGTGACGCACCTGACCCCACTCCGGCGAGGAGAGAAGCTGAACGTGCCGCTCCCTTGAACCAGGAGCCTAGGCCGAGGGCCGACCTAGACTTCCTCGAGCAGCACCTCTCACCCCTGTATCGCGCGCCCGATGACGCGCGCCGGCCGCGGAAACCTGTGATAAGACAACCCCTCTGCGAGGACATCATGATGGTGCAGATTAGCGGAGTACTCCCCACCCTCCCGACGTACAACGGAACGACGGATCCAGAAGACCACGTCAGCGCGTTCTGCCTCAGAATGCAGTTGCAAAATTGGTCCAATGCGGCGATGTGCCGCACTTTCCCGTCCACCTTTTCGGGCCAGTGCCTCGATTGGTACAACCGGTTGCCAAGCGGCATCATCGAGACATTCGAGGAATTCATTCGCCTATTCACCACCAAATTCGCGTCACAGAAGAGGCGGCCGCTCCACCCCAAAGCGCTCGTAGACCTCAAGCAGAAGGAAGGTGAATGCTTGAGAGCGTTTTACACGCGATGGTCGAGGGTGGCCATGGTAGTGCGCGACCTCACGCCGGAAACCGCCGCACAGCACCTCATGGATGTGACGACCAACAGCGAATTGAGGCGCGCCCTGGCAAAGAGGCCCGTGATCTCAACATCGGAGCTAGAATCCAAAGTGGAGAAGGCAATTACACTGGAAGAGACGTTAGGAGCAGGGTCCGTGCAGAGATTCGAGCCTTGTGGCGCCCCAAGAGAAGATCAAATACGGCGCAACCCACCCCCAGCGACGTACCACAGTGGTGGAGCAACGCAGCAGAGGGGCGCACAACAAGACCGCATACCGCGGCGCCGATCCCCCGATCGGCGACAGATGAACACGTTCACTCCTCTGAACGACACAGTCAAAAACGTGTTCCATGTAATCCGAGAGAAAGGATATAGGGTCAACTGGCCCGCGCCACAGAAAGTACCTGAAAACAGGCGGAACCACAAAAAATATTGCGATTTCCATCGCGAAACGGGGCACATGACAGAGGATTGCTACCAGCTAAAGGTGGAAATCGAGGCACTCATAAGAAGGGGGCATCTGGCCCACTGCATCGCTGGGGCGGAGAACGACGAGAAAAAAAGAAAAAACCCCCCTCCACCTCCTAACGCGGGATACGAAGATGATGGTCGGTACGAAGTGCGCAAAGAGATCGGTGTTGTCACAGTCGAAAGCTCGCCAAGGAAGAAGACCAAAAGAGAACGCGCCACTGAGTGCGCGTCGACCAGTCACACTGGCGGGCGACTCGAGTTCCCCGAATATCCAAGGGGAAAGCCGTCTGAAGAACCGCTCACCATCACGGCCTTAATCGCCTCATGCAAGACACACCGCTTGCTGGTGGACGGGGGCAGCGCGACAGACATCCTGTTCAAAAGCACGCTCGATAAGATGGACATCGATCCAAAAATGATCAAGCATTCAAGGGGAAGTCTAGTCGGCTTTTCAGGCGAAAGCGTGCCCGTGATAGGGACTGTCTCCTTGCGCGTCATTATAGGCGATCATGAGCACGTGAACATAAAGCGGTGGAGTTCACCATCGTTGATTGCCCTTCGCCACACAACGGGATCCTCGGGCGCCCTTTCATGTCCACATTCTGCGCGGTGGCATCTACTTGTCATCAGAAGGTGAAGTTTCCGACAACGTCAGGTGTAGGATGCGCGTGGGGATCGGTATGGAACAAGGCAAACGAAGTTGGCGAGAACAACGCCAACCTGGTTGACGCGCGCATTGAGGAAGAGCCAAGAGCAGAGTCCGTTGACTCTGACTTCGAGGTGGCAATCGACCCTGCGCAACCTGAGCGAAAGGTGCGCGTCTCCACGCACATACCAAATGAGGCGCTTGAACCATTGATTAAGTTGTTGCAAGAGTTCAAGGAATTGTTCGCCTGGTCGACTAAAGACATGCCGGGAGTGCCGAGGGAGATCGCAGAACACCGCCTCGCCGTACCAAAAGAAGCCAAACCACGCCAACAAGGGAGGCGGACATTTACGGGCGACAAGCTTAAGGCAATAGAGGAGGAGTTGTGGAAGCTCCTAGCCGCTGGCCTGATTAGGGAGGTGCGCTACCCAAAGTGGCTCGCCAATGTGGTGCTGGTAAAGAAGGCGTCAGGAGCATGGCGCATGTGCGTAGACTATACCACCATCAACAAAGTCTGCCCGGGAGACCCATACCCGCTGCCGCGCATCGATCAGCTAATCGACGCCACATCAAACCACGAGGACTTGTCGTTCCTTGACATGTTCTCCGGTTATCACCAGATACCAATGAGCCGCGAGGACAAAGAGAAGACGGCATTCATGACACCATTCGACAACTTCTGCTTCACTGGCATGCCCTTTGGCCTAAAGAATGTCGGGGCAACGTACCAGCGCCTATCAACACTGTATTTGCAAAACAAATTGGGCAAAATGTGGAGGCTTACGTCGACGACCTCATCGTCAAGACCAAGAGCGGTGGTTTCCACATAGAGGACTTGCGCGAAACGTTCCAAGCTATGAGGGCCAACAACTTGAGACTCAACCCATTGAAGTGCGTGTTCAACGCAGAGGCGGGCAAGTTCCTCGGGTTCATGATCACTAAACGCGGCATAGAGGAGGACCCCAAGCAAGTAGAAGCGATCCAACAATTAAAGTCGCCAAGAAATGCCACAGAAATACAAACCCTGGCGGGAAAAATGAACGCGCTGGGGCGGTTCATAACGAGATCGGCCGACAAATGCGCCCCCTTCTTTCAAACACTGAAGAAGGGAACCAGGTTCAAATGGACGCCAAGTTGCAAAGCGGCATTCACATAGCTAAAGAAACACCTTGCATCCCCTCCTGTAATGACTGCGCCTATTATCAATGAAAAACTCTTTTTGTACCTTGCTGTATCGCATCAGGCAGTGAGCGCAGTCCTAGTATCACAAAGAGAAAGTATCGAGAAGCCAGTGTACTACACGTCGCGCACTCTAAATAAGGCCGAGAGGAAGTACCCCGCGATAGAAAAGGCTGCTCTGGCGCTGGTCAGCGCCTCCCAAAAACTTAGGCCATACTTCCAGGAGCATGAAATTGTAGTACTCACTAACCTTCCCCTCAAACGCATACTGAGTACGATGGATGTTGCGGGCAGACTCGTCAAGTGGGCGGTAGCATTGTCGGAGTTCGACGTCAATTATGCCCCGCGCCCGTCCATCAAAGCACAGGTACTCGCCGATTTCTTGGCAGAAGGGGTAGGATCAGATGCTACAGAAGATGGAACTTGGGAAGTCAGCGTCGACGGCGCCGCGAGCAAGCATGGAGCGGGCGCGGGGGTTGTTATTCGGACGCCCCTGGGCGTAGTCCACGAAATCGCCATACGATTCCGGACGCTGAAAACAAACAACGCGTCAGAATATGAGGCCGTGCTTGCAGGCCTCAAAACGGCCAAGGAATTGGGCGCTCAAACAGTTAAAATCATCTCCAATTCGGCGTTAGTGGTCAACCAACTCAATGGAGTTTTCGACGCCAAAGAAGACACATTGACGCAGTACATGCGCCAAGTGGCAGAGGCCGCGTCCGCTTTCAAGGCCGTCATGTACACGCACGTACCCCACGAAGAAAACATGCACGCGGATGCACTCTCCAAGCTCGCCACCGCGCTCGCCACCGCGACAGACTTTGAAGAGACGTGCATGGTATGTGTACAAAAGGAGAGCCCAACGCAAGGGGAGGGGCGTATAAACGAGACACAACAAGCTATCGCGGATTGGCGCACTCCCATCATTGATTACTTGATGAGCGGAGCGGTACCAGAGGATCCGAAAGAAGCATGGGGATTAAGGCAAAGAGCGGCCAGAAGCACAATGGTGGACAACGAATTATATAAAAAAGCGCACTCAGGTGTCTACCTGAAGTGCATAGGCCAAGATGACGCCCGCCGCATCGTTGCTGACCTACATGAAGGGATGTGCGGAATGCATATGGGAGCGCGTAGCCTAGAAAGAAATATACTGCTCAGCGGGTACTACTGGCCGCGCATTAAAAAGGACGCCAAAGAATTCGTGGACACATGCCACAAATGCCAACTCCACGCGCGCCTTCACCACGTGTCGTCAGTGGAACTCCAAGCAAACATAAGCCCGTGGCCGTTCGCGCAATGGGGTCTAGACTTGCTAGGTCCCTTCCCCATAGCAAAAGGAAAGCGCAAGTACCTAATCGTCGCAGTTGACTACTTCACGAAGTGGGTGGAGGCCGAACCACTCGCGCTAATCACGGCTCAACAAGTACTGCGCTTCATAAAAAACAACCTACTAGCGCATTTCGGCGTCCCGCAGTCGCTAGTGTTTGATCATGGCAATCAGTTCGACTGCGCGGAAGTCATAGATTTTTGCGACCAGCTGAACATCATAGCGCGCTTCGCATCAGTCGCTTACCAGCAGGCAAACGGCCAGGCCGAAGCCACGAACAAGTCCATCTTGCACAGACTCCATACGCGCTTAGGCGAAGCTAAAGCAAGCTGAGCAGAAGAGCTTCACATCGTCCTATGGGCGCATCGGACCACGTACAAGACATCAACGGGCGAGTCACCCTTCGCCCTAACATATGGCACGGAGGCAGTGATACCCATCGAAACACAGATACCATCTTTCAGATTGACGCATTACGACGAGTCCGAGAATTCTGCAGCGCGTATAACAGACCTCGACCTCGCCCAGGAACGGCGCGACATTGCCGCCGTGCGCCTAGCCGCGGGCAAGGCACAAGTGGCGCGCCACTACAACAAAAAACTGCGCCCCCACAACTTGAGCGAAAACGAGCTCGTGCTAAGGCGAAACTTTCGTCCAAACCAAAAGCACGGGAAACTCGCACCCAACTGGGAAGGGCCGTACCGTGTACGAGAAGTGGTGGGGGCAAACACGTTCAAACTCGAAGAAATCAGCGGCCAAAAATTCCAAGAACGTGGAACGCGCAGAACCTACGCCGATACCGGCCAGCGGCGCCCGACGAAACGTTGTAACCGTGTGTTCTGGATAAAACACATGTGTACTTTCGGGCATCTTGATGCGCGGTAACCCCGTAATGTAACCGTGTTTCGTGATTGAACACATTCGCAATTTTGGGCATCTTGATGCGCGGTAACCCCGTAATGTAACCGTGTTCCGTGATTGAACACATTTGTAATTTTGGGCATCTTGATGCGCGGTAACCCCGTAATGTAACCGTGTTCCGTGATTGAACACATTTGTAATTTTGGGCATCTTGATGCGCGGTAACCCCGTAATGTAACCGTGTTCCGTGATTGAACACATTTGTAATTTTGGGCATCAGTAATACGCGATAACCCCGTAACATAACCGTACTCAAAATACGAGTAATTACCAAGGGCGACACGCGTTAATGCGCGGATTCTCTATCACACGCTCAAACAACAAAGAAGCAATATAAACAACAAAGGAGACACACGACGGCGGCACCCCCGCCATCAATATTAAATCTAACCAAAGAGCACACAAGTCAAACACCAAAGTCTTGGTTCATGAAAGGAAAAACACACAAAATCATCGCGCAACAACATAAGAGAAATAGGCCATCAAAAGCGAATCACACGACGATAACATCGTCCTGGCTGGTCCCCGCCTCCCCCTCCGGAGCGTCCTCAGTTTCACTTTCACTGTCATCAGAAAAGGACCGCTTGTCATGGAAAAACTGCTTCACATGACGCAGCATTGCAGGGGTATTCCACCGCACCCTAGGATTCTCGGGCCGCGCCTTCTTACGCACGGCTATCACAGTCTTAGACATGCAGTCCGCGAGAGTCTTGTTGAAAGACTCAGACGAACGATACATCTTCACAACATCCTTCGTAGCAGCGACCACGGTCGCATTCTTCTCCGCACTTAACTCAGCACGAAGCTTGTTGAGCACCGCTTCGTGTTCCAAAGCCAGCTTTTCCTTCTCTTTCTTGAATTGCTTATTAGCCTCCTCCCACGCCTCCCTACGCACCTCATCCCGAGCGGCCCGCCGTTCTGCTTCAAGATTGGACTCCAACCGCGACTCCAACTCGCCCACCTTCAATAAGGCATCGTCGCACTTCTGCACCACTTCCGCGTACTGGCGTTCAGACACCGCGGCCTTCTCCTCGAACTGTTTTGCGCGCCCAGCCTCGGTGGTTAGCTGAACATTCAAATTGTCCCTCTGCTTTTGAGCGAGGAACGTTGCCAACAAACCCTACAACATAAGCAGCACAGAGAGATACTTAGGAAACAAAGTATACATAATGCATAACGCGATACTTAGAAAAACAAGTAGAAAAAGAATGAGAACTCACCGCGAACAAAGCTTGGGACAAGTCGCCAAGCGGATCACCTCTATCCATCCTGGAAGGGATAGTCAGCGAGGGACCTATGGCCTTAAGGGCGCTCTTTGCCGCGGCAACTGACTGGGCAGCACCAGAATGCACACGAATATCGCGCATCGAGTTAGGTACCAAGTCACCAAACCCTGTCATCGCGGGAATAGTCTGTTGCACCGTACGGGCGGCAGAACCACTTCCACTGGCGCGAGCAGCGCCCTTATCAGGTCGAGGCGGCTTCATCTTCCCACCATCAGCACCTTCATCTTCAACTCGCGCTTTCTTCTTCACGTTAACTTCGTCTACCGCCGCTTGTCGCTTTCGGTCAGCACGCGACGCTCTCTTCGCCTTGGGCTCATCCTCCGTGGTCATCATACTCGCAACAGTTGAGTAGTCCACTCCTGCAACAAGCACGCGTAAGAATTACATTAATAAGGGCGCGTAAAGCACACAATAGAGACAACTAACCATCACGATATAACTCCGCCAGCAAGGGTGCGCGGACTTCTTTGTCATAAAGATTGATCTTCACGTCCATGAGCGACTCATAGTGATCGTTCAAACCGTCGTACGCGCCTACCTCCGACTCCATCCGCCTTATATCACCAGCGGACCAAGGAGACATAATGGGCGCGTACTCGCTCGACCACTCCTCTGGGACAGGCTTCATGTAGAAAAACCTATTGAACCACGGCTTATCCAGCTTCGGCGAACCGTACACATAACCGCTATTTCGACGATCACGCCTTTTCACACAAATGCCAGTAGCCTTCTCCGGCACCCTCATTTTATAACACTTACGAAAAAGACCATAGGAAGACGGGACATTGCGCCGCTTACAGGCCAAACGAAACATACAAGTGTGCAAAATAACCGAAGGAGAAAAGCGTGCAAGAGAGCACTTTATCACGCGCAACAGCACACACAGCAATGGTTCAAGAGGAAACTTCAACCCCATGCGCCAATATTCAGTATACACGCTAATCCACCCCTGCGGACAGTTCCCAATGCGACTACGCGCACTGGGTACCGCATACTGCCAATGGGGTGGAAGACCCAACCCGCGCACTAGCCTCTCCACGTCACCCCTCCCAAGCTCCGACACTTGATCTGGCCCGCGCACCAAATTGTCGCTGGGCACGGCCCCGGCCTCAAACATCTCCTCCCACTCAATGATATTGTATTGCGCGCCAATCCCAGCCACGCAAGGCGACTAATTGCCTCGGACACACGAACTCGAGGCGCGGCTTGCTCCAATTCCCGAGGCCGATCCGACTCGGTCTCCGAAATCTCGAGCAAATTAGACCGCCCCGGAGAATCACCCGCCTCACGGCGGACCACCAAAACCCCACGGCGGGCATCCACCATCCGAGAAGTACCCTCCCCGGAGGGCTCTCGCGGCTGATCACCCCCACTATGCGACAGAGCAGCAGCGCCGCCGGAGTCGAATGGAGGAGTAAGGGGCAACTCACCACCGAACAATTGACCATCCAAACCAGACAAATCGAAAGACGCGTCAGATAAATTGAGCATGTTACCTTCTTCGTCGAAGTCGACCACAACCTCGGACGCCTTCCTCTCCTCAGCCATCGTACGCAATGCAAGAAAGAAGGAACCGAGAGGAAAGAGGTCGAAGAAGAAGGAGAAGCAACACGGTCGTTGGAAGAAAGGAAAGAATAAACAAGGCTATCGAAATGACCACACTTATATACTAACGGAAGAGGGAAAAACCAGCCGTCGGATGGGGCATCGAGAAACGGGAGATGTGTCGAATCGCAATCTCGAATATGATTGCGACCGCCTCGGCTACAGCAATCCCGCCACAACAATTTTTGAAATTCAAACCCACCACACACACGGACCAGTAAGCAAGAGACACGTGGCAGTTAAGTGGAGGCGTATTGTCAGACGACCCTTCATATCCCAAACTCAGTAGAAGCTACCCCTAGGACCTATCTCCTCTAGGGGGGCATAAACCGTTATAACGCGTCACTACAGATCATAACGCGTACGCACATACCCGCGCTTCAAACCGTAACGGTTGACGCGCGCTGGGTCATTCGCACGCCCAACGAAGTCGCTACTAGCCGAAATAAGTCCGAGGACTACCTCCTGCTGGGGGGCAATTGTTGGGGTAAGAGGCCAAGTCGTCGCGCGTCCAAAGCTCGCTCCCAAAGAAACTCGGACGCGCGTAAACCGTCGAGACAACGACGCCGCCCGACAACACGTCCCATCATGCGCACAACTCACCTACTTCCACAGTGGTATAAATACCGCATTTACTACGGAGAGAAGGGGATCGACCAAAGGGACTAGACCATTCTCTCTCTAACTTTCTCTCTCTACAATCTCTCTCTGTAATCTATTCACTCCCACATCTTAATAACATAGCTCCTTTGGCACGTGCTTACCTTGCATTACTCAAACTCCTTTATACTTAGTGTCTCTCTCCTATCACACCAGCGAGGCATAAACAGGTTTCTTCTGAGCAAATATACACATACATACTCCTAAGCATGTATTGTTTAAGTAATAACTAATCAAGGAGAGGAAAAAAGTAAGCATTTGATTAAGGAACATCACTTCCTATATCCTAAGTCAAGGGGGAAAAAATGAAAAATGGCTTTTCCCATAGTATAAGACAAGGAAACCTACCTACAATGTTACCCTTTATTGACCTCTAATTTGCTTCATAATGGCTAATTATGTATGCTCTACCAAATTGTGTAAAGCTAGATGCGTGGCCATTGATCTTATAAACATCTTGCCAAGTTGGCTAGCCAGTAGTCACGGATAGTTGATCAAAGCTACTTTTCAATCTAAGAGTTTGGGGGGAAAAATGGATCGTTTTGATGACCGGACTTTACGATAAGATGTGACATCTTCTTTTATCGATTAATGTATTATTATTACAATTGATTTTTCGATTTTTGGATCATTAGTTGTTCCAGGTATGCAATGTGATGTTATCGATTGTTAAATTTGGTAGTGGTTAGAGTGAGAATTTCATGAATATATGAGAGTGTTGATCGAGTATGCTTATAATAAGAATAATCACAACTAGTTTGAAAAACACAACAAAAATATAAAACATTTTTGGAAACTAGGAGTCACTTCTAACCAACCAATCAATTAACCAATTAAGCAATTAGCAATAAATCTAATATATTATATGCTTTGCAATTAGCCTTAATGCTTTGTATAACCACTTAAGAGTCAAGTGTTCTTTCCTTGAGGGATCATAAAAAAACTTAATACAAAATTTGTTCTTGTAGAGTATAGACAACAACATATGAGCACCTAACTTCTTATACATTATACTAGTTGAAAACCTGAAAGAGAAGTGATTTTCCGGTCTATGGTAATTGCTAAGAGACTAAAGCAACTCACACAAATATACTCAATTCATTAATCTCATACTATTAACATATATTTTGGTTAGATGGCTATTTCTAATGACTATAAGATAGTTGCAATAAGTCTTTGAATGTATTTATGTCAAAGGTTATTGTTGGGGGTGTTACTAAATACTCCACACGCGGACTAAGTAAGGGCGCGCTCAATCGGTAACGTGCTCCGCTCGAACGCCGCTACGAGTATATAAAGGCATGAAACTCTCCATTGAGTGGGACTTCTTCTCTCTCCTCACTTTCCACTTTCCACTATCTCTCTACACTTTATCTCTCTACCTTGTTCTCTCAACTTTCGCCTTAAACATGAACTAACTTGGTCGTCGGAGCTTAATCCGGGGGGCATCCCCGACTCTTTCACAGGTTTCTTCCCTCCCAACGAGATCAGACGAACGGATCGTGAGTCAACCCCACACCAACAAATATCATTGTTCATACCTCGAGCTAGATGGTACAAACAATTGACGCCCACCGTGGGTGAATCTACAAATAAGACTCGACTGAAGCACACAAATAAGGCTTCAATAAGAGCATTGGTGAATCTACAAATAAGACTCGACTGATGCACACAAATAAGACTTCAATAAGAGCATTGGTGAATTAATCTACAAATAAGACTTGACTGAAGCACACAAATAAGACTTCAATAAGAGCATTGGTGAATCTACAAATAAGACTCGACTGAAGCACACAAATAACACTTCAATAAGAGCATTGGTGAATCTACAAATAAGACTCGACTAAAGCACACAAATAAGACTTCAATAAGAGCATTGGTGAATCAACAAATAAGACTCGACTGAAGCACACAAATAAGACTTCGATAAGAGCATTGGTAAATCTACAACATGAGAGTGTTCAACTACCTCTATCTCCAATAAAGGGCACTAAACGTGCGCGGTAACCCCGTAAAGTAATCGTGCAGCTATCACAAGCGCACCAATAAAAGAGTACACACTTGTGTGTGTGTGAAGAACTCCAATAGGAGAGTGCTCAATACCTTGGAAAATTTTCAACAAGCAATTGCTCAACGCCTTGGAGATTCCAATAGACGAGCGCTCAACGCCTTAATGAAATACGCCAACTAGGGGGCAGGATGCAAGAAGCTGGCACCGCGTCAGCCAAATGCGCCACCAGCTGGGGGGCAACTAAGGGTACATAGTGCTTCATCCAAAATTATCGGCAAATTAAGATTTAAAAAATAAATAAATAATAATAAGCTAACGATGAGTTAAAACTCACCACCAGCTTGGGGGGCAATTGTTGGGGGTGTTACTAAATACTCCACGCTCGGACTAAGTAAGGATGCACTCAATCGGTAACGTGCTCCGCTGGAACGCCGCTACGAGTATATAAAGGCATGAAACTCTCCATTGAGGAGGGCTTCTTTTCTCTCCTCACTTTTCACTTTCCACTATCTCTCTACACTTTATCTCTCTACCTTGTTCTCTCAACTTTCGCCTTAAACATGAACTAACTTGATCGTCGGAGCTTAATTAATCCGGGGGGCATCCCCGACTCTTTCACATGTTTCTTACCTCCCGACGAGATCAGACGAACGAATCGTGATTCAACCCCACACCAACAAATATCATTGGTCATACCTCGAGCTAGATGGTACAACCAGTTATCTATGTGTTGGTTGTTATATTTTATTCATTATATAAATTATGAATTAATGCATTAAATGGAGATGTTTTTTGTACCTTACGTGATGACAATATTATTTTATATTGGTTATCTTGATAACCAATTAACCAAACTGACTAAACTTTAACAAAACTAGCTCAAAAGTAATCTTTGTAGCCTTCTTTCCATGGTAGCCCTTTATTTGATAACCAAAGAGGAAACAAGGAGAAAGAAAACCAAAGATAATACTTTCTCATCTGGAAGAGAGTAGGTAATATAGAGCGGATCGATGCAGTGGAGAAGCTAGATTAAAGTCATGAATAAGGGCTATAGCGCATCGACCTCACTCAAATTTGAAATAGAGTAGTCGGTAAGACCTTTATTATCAAAGTTTCAAATCACTAGTCCTCTCGCGCATTCGAAATTCCTAACTTCGTCACAAAATCTCGATCGACGGATCGATCAACACGGGTGCCAATAGGCCACGTCGCGCACCGGAACCCCGTTCTCGGTTTTGCCCGTAACCCCATCGGCACCCTCGACCTCCCACCGCAAAACGTGGTTGCCGCTGTGTTGGTTCTGACGGTATGCGTCGAAGACAAGACACTGATCGGTTTCCGCAATATAAAGGCGGCACCAGAACAGCGTCCCGCCCAAGGCGTTGGGATGAAAGCTCCAACTGTACTCGTGGAAGACGCCGAGATCGTGGAAGCCGAGGTCATCGTCTTTGGATTGGCAGTGCACCGTTACTGTGCGCGCCTCCGGACGTACCATGTTGGCGATGGTGATGGTCACTTCCTGGCTCCCGCGGGCAGCTGTGGTCGTCGCTAAAAGTACTACTGCGGTGGTGGCTAGTAATCTTTGATGGATCATTGTAGTTAGGGCTTAGTTGCTTTTGTGATTAAGGCTGAGATGAGATGAGATGAGATGAAATGAGATGAGATGAGAAGAGAAGGGTTTGGTTCTTCTTAAATACGGAAGGTGATGCCGTGATGGGATGATGATGAATTGCCTCGATGGATCTCCCGCTTAATTTATGTCTTGAATTAACCGCCCGACAGGCAGACCATAATCTTGTGTTTGTGGTGAATGTAATAACTCGAGTTGTTGGGGCGATTCATTTTTCTTACACGTCTCATCAGATGAAATTAATTAATTCATGGACTTGAAGTTTGCACAGCCTCGTCATGTCATGTGTTTGAAAGATAACGGTTATTATTAGGAGTCGTGAGGACTTGAGCACGCGAGATCTGAATACCGAACCAGCACTCTGATATCACGTCATAAATCAACTGGTCTCAATAACTCGAGTTGTTGGGAGATGTTCGTGTATGGTACTTAATTAACCACTTCCTTACACACATCTTTCAAACGAAAGCCAACTCATAGGCTTGAAGTTTGCACATACCCGTCATACCATGTATGTTGTTTAAAGAAAATGGCTAATATTGGGACTCTTGAGGACTTGAACACGTTACCTCAAGGACAACCCAACCTCTTATATCATCTCATAAACCAAATGATCTCGATAACTCGAATTGTTGGAAAAGATCCAGTAATGGATATTAAACCACATACTAATACACACATCAAACGAAAGTCACTCATATAGGGTTGAAGTTTGCACATCCATCAGACGCCCTATGTTTACCAATATGGGTAACAGGGATTCGAACAAAAGAGCTCTCAATTGCAGAAGACTCTGATACCATGTCAAAACCCAAATTTTCTATAATTCGAGTTATTAAAAAAATCTCATATATAATATTTAACCACTTCTTTACCGCCACGACTTATCCTCTCGTTTTGCACTTCCACCCGTTTAGTTGCGTTACGTACGGCTCTTAGAGTACTCTTGTATTTCTTTCAAGTCTTTCGAAGGGTATGGAAATAAAGAGACAGAAACCTCCTAGTCGTTATAGCATACACATTGTGGATGTCGTATATAGAGTTGACTTCACTCCCTTATTAGCAACCATGTTTTGGCTTTTGGACTCTGTTGATTATAACAGACAAAAAGGATACTTGCATAAACATATATTCTTTTAACTCGTTTCTAACCATTTGCAAGAAGGATTATGATGCATCACAGAAGTTTTTGTATAAACATATATTATATAACGTATACGAGATAGACTATGAAATTGTCGGGATCATTCTAAAAATTTAAACAACAATATCTTGCATTTTTGTTTTTCAATTCGAATCCACCTCAACTAAAATCCCGACGCGGCTACTGATAGTATTTTTGTGATACGTTGACCTAATTAGGTTGTCAAAGTGGCCGATCATGGTGTCATGGCGTGGCCACTACTCGGTTAGAACTTGGGTTTGTACTTGTCGGGTTGCATTTTTTCAACTACAAGAGTCGTCTGTAGGCTGAAAATTTTTCTGTCCCGTCCCTGTCCCTGTCTGACCCGTTCCTAAAGGGTCAAGATGTATAACCGTTCCGTCCCGTTTCGTTCTCCTTATTGACCCTGTCTGACCCTCAAAGGTTGGGACGGGACGAGCCGGGTCAGTGGGTCGACCCAATTCAACACACTACTTTTTTTACAAATTACGTTTTGGTACCCAAAGTTATTTTTTCTTACAATTTAGTACCTAAGAATTATTTTTTTTACAAATAAGTCCATAAATTTTGATGGTAAAATTACGTTTTGGTACCCAAATTTTTATATTTTTACAAATTAGTACCTAAACTTTTAAAAATTTACAAAAATGTCCAATGAAGTATGAGATATTTGTTGTTGCTAAGGGTCACCGGGTCAAAACGTGACCCGTCCCTAAGTTGTCCCGACCCGTCCCGACCCTTACAAGGTCAACAAATGACTCGTCCCTAATCTGTCCCTGTAGACAAACTGACCCGTCCCGATCCATGGGACGGGACGGGTCGGGACGGGTCAGTGGGTCTTCCGGACAAGCTTTCACCCCTAGAGTCGTGTTGGGCGAGATCAGAGCCAGCAATTGGCCAGATAAGGAAGGAATTATATTCTGGGAAACTAAATCAATTCTGCAGCAACGGATACTTCTTCTCAACGGCTAGGAGAGGTGGCTATATATTGTCGACTCTTCTTTTGCAGAAAAGCAACTTTTACATCCGAGACAAGAGTGGTAAAGGGCTTTGTTTTTTAGTAAAAGGGATTCTGAGAGAGTGGCTGAAAGGTGCAGAGTTTGAGTGAAAACTCTGGCTGATTGTTCATGTTTTTATCTTTCAATTTCCTTTGTATTGAGTTTACTACATCAGAAAATCAATGGTGTCTCTCGACAGTGGTGTGGACTGTTGTCGGGACGAGGAAGTGACCATTGTTGAGTAAACCTCGTTAAAATTGGACTGTTTTTTGTATTATTGTTATCGGATTTCTCTTTTTGACCATCGGTACTCTTAATTTTTTTTGTTGCAAGAGGTATCCCAAAGCTGAATACTTAACCATATTTTCTATGGGCTATGATTAAGGCAACTTTATTATTAATATTTTTATTACTATATTATTATAGTTTATATAGGGATAGTGGTTTTATGAAATTGTTTTGAGGGAAAGGAGGGACAGCGCCGCCTGTAGTTTATTGATTAGGCCAAATGGCATTATCCAAGTACAGATCGTTCAAAATGAACGAAGGGAAAATACATAACCAACTATTACAATGATTTATTTGTGAAATTATGGGAGCGTGAGGCGTGTGCCTTTAGGTCGAGGTATATTTTATTTGTGATTTAGGTCAAGTGTAATATTATTTTTCTTCGTATTTTTATTTTAGAGAAGTAACTCGCTAGGCCAAGCAAATAGAATTATCACCAAATGCTGAAACCAAATTTCAAGAGTCCGTTTATAACGCTTCATGATTTAAGATTTTTGTACATTTTTATTACATTTTTTGAATGTTTCTAAGTCATGATTAATTTACTATGTTGTTTAGGGCTATCAAGTATTTGTTCAAATATATCAACAAAGCTAAAGACAGAATCTGTTCTGACTTTGACATTTTAATCAGGTGGTAATGGAAAACAACATCAAAACCAAGAAAAATCTTCAGCAACTTGCGTTTTTATAAATGAGATTTATGCATTATTAGATGTCGTTACATCACATAAGGTGAAGAATGTTGGAGACTTATTAAGTTTTTTGTTAGCTTTATTCACCTTTTGTGTTGTGTATAAGCAAAGGTTCGAGGAGAATGGCCAAGAGTTAAGTGTCTTGGTTGAGAGAAGTCAGCAAATGATCTAGAATGGCCTTTATCAATGTCTAAAAATATTGGAATAAGGAATAAGCCTAGCTGGTGGTTAAGGATACTTGGGGAGTTTGTTAGTTTAGAGTTGAGTAAGTTTGACAAATATGAAAAAAAATGTAGTGAAGGATTATGTACTTTAACAATTTGGCTAAAACAGATTCACAATTGTCTTTGATTAAACAATTAAGAAAGCTTAACCAAATTTAGACCCGAGGTAGATAAATATTAGAGTTATAGGTATAATATGCTTCTCTACTATGCAGTTTTATCAAACATGTCTCTCTACTATTTCTTACATCAAACATGCCCCTATACTTTGAAAAATTATCAAACATGCCCTATATTAAAATTTTCATTAAAAAATGGTCAACCACGGTTGAACCAAAAAATTATCAAGCATGCCTCTTTTAAATGTATTTGATCATTTTTACAGAGTATAGGGACATGCTTGTATGTAAGAATATTAGAGGGGCATGTTTGATAAAACATTGTAAAGGAACACATTATGCTTATATATAACCCTAAATATTACCAAAGAGAGAATTTTTCTTTGTTGGGCAACTCGAACTAACAACCTCGGGCGAACACTAATTAGTGTGTAAGGCCTATGATAAACACGTATCTCGCATATTAATTACGACTGTTGTTTATGAAATTGACGAAATGCATCCAGCCAACTGGTCGGGTCTGTGACTAGTAGGAAGTTAAGGATGTTATCTTTTCATCCTCCTCCTCCTCCAATCAATATATGGAGGTTCTGGCTAGCACCACACTTCATTCCCCTTTTCCTGCCCTATGCGCAGAGTAAGGAAGGGTGCCTGAGTCTTTTCACCATTATTTTGAAGAGACGAACAAAAAATAATAATAAGAGTAAGAACAAATCACCTGTAATAAACGGGAGAAGATAGGGTGCTAACTC
Organism: Linum tenue; assembly: GCA_946122785.1. NCBI lineage: Eukaryota > Viridiplantae > Streptophyta > Magnoliopsida > Malpighiales > Linaceae > Linum > Linum tenue. Next base: position 35,511,894 of record CAMGYJ010000003.1, read on the forward strand.
TATAGTAGGTTAGCATCATACTAACTGGGGTATAATTGGAAAATAACAGAAAAAATAAATATGGCAAAATTAGTGATGATTTATGGAAATATGGAAAAGCAGATTTAATGGGCTTTTAGTAGGGACAATTATTATTTTGGGGAATTTCAATTTCTTTGAAAAGATTCAATTTACTCCATCTCTCTCTACGTCTCTCCCTATGATTGATAGATATGTAACAATAGTATTTACTGCTTTTGACTATAAGTTTTAGTAGTTATTGTTTTTGTTTTATAGGAATAGTTACTGTTCTAGGTAGTAGTGTTTTATGACAGTAGTAGTGTTCACATTTTACAACCAATGGTAGTGTTTTGCAATGGTCGTTGTTTATGTCAGTCATTTCATTTCTTAGTTGATGGCTTGTAGTAGCAATTTCAGAGAGATTGTTACTCATGAGAATAGCAGTGTTTTATGATGGTAGTGATTTTACATGGAAAAATGGCCAACATAATCTTATTATTGTCCATAAAGGAGATTGTTACAACCACTACTATGCAACAAAAACACTACAACATCGAGTAGAAAGTAAAAAAAATACACTACAACACTGTAATAAGGCTACTACTTAACAAACGAAATCACTATAATCAAACCACTACTACATAATAAATAAAAGCTATTCAGTAATAGCTAATACAAAAAGATAAAAACAACTATAACAACAGGGTGAAAATACTAAACTGCTACATTAAAATACTCAAGGAAATACAATTGAGTGAGAGTTTTTTATTGTAAAAAAAAGGAGTGAGACAGTGTTAATTAGGAAAAATAAGGAGGAGATATATTAGAGGTTGAAGAAAAGGAAAATAGAGGAATAGAAGGGCTGAAACTCTTCAGATCCCCAAAATACACCCGTCTCTCACTCTCTGCTTCCTCAAACTACGCTTATATTATAAAACCATTAAATATTAGAATACCCAAAACAACCCCAATTTAAAAGTACCATCAGTTTAAGGGGTCGTTTGCTTGATGGATTTGGGTCATGGATTTGGGACTCAAATCTCAAGCATGATGGATTTTAGCCAAGTCCATTGTTTGTTGTTAGGTGTTAAATCCGTGGGGTCCACGGATTTGTTCCCCGTTTTTGGATCCAAATCCGTGGACCCCACGGACTTGTAAATCCCACATATTGGGGTGGGATTTGTAAATCCTTGATGGCTAGTTATATTTATAGCAAATCCATCATAATTATATCATCAAATCTATCATGCAAACAATAGACTCTTCAAATCCATGATGATACAAATCCCTCATAAATCCAAAAGTATTTTTGAGCCAAAACCCTCATTTTTCAAATCCAACAAGCAAACGACCCCTAAATGAAAAGGCTGTGGACGGAGCTGATAGGGGTTGGCACGGTGCTAACCCCTCCACGGATTAGCATCCCATCTCATTCCGTAATAAACTGCCACGAAAAACAGCTTGAAGTGAAGGGACTGCATAGTTAATCTAATTGTGCCAAAATAATTATATTCAAGGGTGGGATATTGTTTTCATAAATACAATTTATTCATTAAACCTTTTAATTTTTTTAACTATTAGTTAACTAAAATTTTAAAATGTTGATCTTCGCGTGTTTCTTTCAAGTCAGTATCATATTGTCAATCAATATTATTTTCGTAAATACAATTTGAATACATTGTGAATACAAATGTCTAATTACTCATTAGTGAAGATGAAGTCGCATGGAAAAGATAATAATTTTGATGAGAATAAAAATCCAAAAGAAAATTTAAAGTAAATTCTTACATAGAGGAGTAAATTGAAGTGCATTGATGACTATTTTCTAGGAATCGATTTTCATTTTTACTTTTGATAAGACTTATATTCATGAATGATCAAGATGTAAGAAAAGTTGTGTTTAGACATTTACTAATCTGTTTATACTATTGAAGTTATTCAACCGGCCAACGGGCTGAGTCTGGATCTAGTAGGAAGTTAAAAGGATGTTATGATTAGGGTCTAGGGATAGGTAAAGGGCTTTGGAGGGATTGGTTTTCCTAAATATCATCGATGTGTGGTACTGGAAAATTCATCCGCATCAATTACCGAATAATCATGTATAAATTTCTTGATATAAAATTACATTTTTCTTATAATGTTGATATTACTTTTATTTATTTATGAGATAATCATAATACTTGAGGAAGAAATGTTGAAGCGAGCAAGATTTTATCTAATTGATAATTATCTTAGGAACTCAATCGCCCTATCTGCTACTCACTATATTTAGCATCTCATCATTGTGCCAAATGAACCGACCTAATGTCAAGAACAAACTGGTCCCAATATCTCGATTTATTGAAAGAGCTTTTATTATGAAACTTATATCATTTACTAACGCGCCCCCTCAAACGAAAGTCAACTCATATTAGTTTGAAGTTTGCACAGGTCTGAATACCACATGCTTAACCAATGGGATCGTTCAAATTCAAACAGAAGACCTCTCAATCAACGAAGACTTTAATGTCATATAAAAAATTAATTGGTCTCAACGACTCGAGTTACTGAAAAAGATTCAACTATGGAATTTATACCATTTACTAACATCTAATGTATTGAAAACATGCTCTATACTTCTAAAGATATCACCTTTTGAGAAATAAACACATAGGTTTCATAGAGATTTCTTCTGAGCAAAGATACATGTACACACTCCTAATTCCTAAAGCATGTATTGATTAAGTATTAACTAATCAAGGAGCGGAAAGAAGAAAGCACTTGATTAAGGAACATCACTTCCTATGTCCTAAGACAAGTAGAGTAGGTGTCTTTGTAATTGGTAGTATATATAACGTAGGTGGTGTTGATATATAGGTTGAGTTGTAAAGGAGGAGAGGAGAGCCCTATCTCTTAGGGCCAAAAAAAAATGAAGAAGTGGCTTTTCCCATACTAGAAGAGAAGGACACATACCTACAATTTTAGCCTTTATTGACCTTGAATCTGCTTCTCAATGGCTAATTATGTATGCCCTGCCAAATTTTAAAGCTAGAAGCGTGGTCATTGTTCTTATAAACATCTTGCCAAGTTGGATAGCCAGTCACGGTCTCACGGATATTCGATCAAAGCCACTTTTTAACCAAACTGACTAAACTTTAACAAAACTAGCTCAAAAGTATTCTTTGTACCATTCTTTCCATGGTGGCCCTTTTATTAATTCATAACCAAAAGAGGAAACAAGCAGAAGAAAACCAAAGGTGCAGAATACTAGTACGTAATATATAGAGTGGATCGATGCAGTGGAGAAGCTAGCTAGGTTAAAAGTCAGGAATAAGGGCTATAGTACGTCGACCTCACTCAAATTTAAAATACATGTAAAAATTCGTAACAAACGATAGGAACTAGAGTAGTCTGTAAGACCTTTATTATCAAAGTTTCAAATCACTAGTCCTCTCGCGCATTCGAAATTCCTAACTTCGTCACAAAATCTCGATCGACGGATCGATCAACACGGGTGCCAATAGGCCAAGTCGCGCACCGGAACCCCGTTCTCGGTTTTGCCCGTAACCCCATCGGCGCCCTCGACTTCCCACCGCAAAACGTGGTTGCCGCTGTGTTGGTTCTGACGGTATGCGTCGAAGACAAGACACTGATTGGTTTCCGCAATGTAAAGGCGGCACCAGAACAGCGTCCCGCCGAAAGCGTTCGGATGAAAGCTCCAACTGTACTCCCCGGAAGAGCCGAGGTCGTGGAAGCCGAGGTCGTCGTCTTTGGATTGGCAGTGCACCGTTACTGTGCGCGCCTTTGGATTTACCACGTTGACGATGGTGATGGTCACTTCCTGGCTCCCGCGGGCAGCTGGGAGCGGTGCGATGGCGACGAATGTGGTCGTCGCTAAAAGTACTGCTGCGGTGGTGGTGGCTAGTAGTCTTTGATGGATCATTGTAGTTAGGGCTTTGTTGCTTTTGTGATTTAAGGCTGAGATGAGAAGAGAAGGGTTTGGTTCTTCTTAAATACGAAAGGTGATGGGGATGATGATGAATTGCCTCGATGGATCTCCCTGCTTAATTTATGTCTTGAATTAACCGCCCGACAGGCAGACCATAAATCTTGTGTTTGTGGTCAATCAATTGGTTCTAATAACTCGAGTTGCTGGGGACGGTTCATTTTTCTTACATGCCTCATCAAATGAAACCAATTAACTCATGGACGTGAAGTTTGCACAGCCCCGTCATATCATGTGTTTGAAAGACAACGGTTATTATTAGGAGTCGTGAGAACTTGAGAACGCGAGATCTGAATACCAAACCAGCTCTCTGATATCAAGTCATGTCAGTTGTTGGGAGTTGTACGTGTATGATACTTAATTAACCACTTCCTTACACACATCTTTCAAACGAAAGCCAACTCATAGGCTTGAAGTTTGCACATACCCGTCATACCACGCATGTGGTTTAAAGAAAATGGCTAATATTGGGACTCTTGAGGACTTGTACACGTTACCTCAAGGACAGCCCGAACTCTTATATCATGTCATATATAAACCAAATGGTCTCGGTAACTCAAATTGTTGGAAGATGGTCCAGTAATGGATATTAAACCACATACTAATACACACATCAAACGAAAGTTACTCATATAGGGTTGAAGTTTGCACATGCATCAGACGCCCTGTGTTTACCAACAATATGGGTAGCAGAGATTCGAACAAAAGAGCTCTCAATTACAGAATACTCTGATACCATGTCAAAAACCAATTTTTCAATAACTCGAATGATTAGAAATAATCAATATATAATATTTAACCACTTTCTTACCGCCTCGACTTATCCTCTCTCGTTTTGCACTTCCACACGTTTAGTTGCGTTACGTACGGCTCTTGAGTACTCTTTTATGTCTTTCAAGTCTTAATCGTGTTCCTGCATGAGATGATGAGGGACTTGGATTCATGTGTCGCAGTGGTTCGAAGGGTATGGAAATAAAGAGACAGAAACCTCGTAGTCGTTCTAGCATACACATTGTGGATGTCGTATATAGAGTTGACTTCACTCCCTTATTAGCAACCATGTTTTGGCTTTTGGACTCTGTTAGTTGTAACAGACAAAAAGGATACTTGCATAAACATATATTCTGGTAACTCTTTGCTAACCATTTGCAATAAGGATTAGGATGCATCACAGACGTTTTTGTATAAACATATATTATATATAATGTATACGATACACACTATGAAATTGTCGGGATCATTCTAAAAATTTAAACAACAATATATTGCAATAAAAAATGTCAATTCGATTCCACCTCAATTAAAATCCTGTCGTTGACCTAATTAGGTTGTCAAAGTGGCCGATCAATGGTGTCATGGTGTGGCCACTACTCGGTTAGAACTTGGGAATGGGATTGTACTTGTCGGTACGTCTCCAAGAGCAAAAGTGATAGAGCCCATTATCCCATCTTCATAAAATGGATGATTACCAATCATTACCACAAGGTTGTGAACCTATTGGTTGACCCATTATGAACCTAACCGATGAGAAAAACGAGTCACACACTTATTGGTCGGCCTGCTGCAAGATTATTAGATTGGAGGTTACATCACGTCTTTCTATCATTTGCTTTGAGAAATGTGTCTCTTTTCTGGTTTTCCTCTAACTATATTTTTAGAATTCTAAGTAGAACATTTGAATATTGATGTAATATAAGTGTGTATGAATTTTCAGTATATATCAGCGGTGGATCCAGGACACAGTAGAGCATTGGGACGCATTTCATTAGAAAATTAGATACCGTAAGAAAATCACAATTTTTTTTACAATATCAATTGTACACGTCGATCTTTTAAAATTTAATATAGTGAATTTATCAATAATAGAGTTTACATCCACACCAATAGCATACTCTCTTTAATTAAGATAAAATAGTTAACCAATTGACGAGAAATTCATCGCTCATTTTGTTGCGCAAATAATTTTTCGTCTATTTCAATGTTGAAAAGGTTCTCTCCATAGTAGTTGTTGAAACGAGCAATGTCAACATTGGACAAATCAATCGAATATATTGTGTATCAATTCTTATTTTCACCAGCTGCTCTAGTAATTTCTTAAGGGAATAAACCTCATATTTTTTTAGTCTTTTACGTTTTAGAATTTTAGGTTTCATTGTTTGTTTTTCTTTAGATGAGAATCATTAGAGCTAGAATTTTCAGGCTAAATTTAAAGTTGTGATTTGAATATGTTCATCTTATCCATTTTTCTAATTACACGCAATTTTGTTATAAAATAACACTGGGCTGAATGGCTAAAATCGATAAACTTATAAAGGCTATACTAGCTCTGGATCCAAGGGAGGGTTGTGTCGTGGCTCGAGGTGGCCATCCCTGGATCCGCCACTGGTATATATATGTTGGATCCAAGTATTATATGTTATTTTGGTATAATGTTATGTGTTATTATTCATAGATATAATTTATTAATGTACATGACATCTTTTTTTATTTATCTCGTTTAAGTCTAACAAACCATTAACTCTCAATTCACTTGCTCAATCATGCCAATGAACTAGTTGACAACCTTGTTACACCACCACCATGTCTCATGTAAGCCCAACAAGCTATTGGACTAGACATATGATGAAATTTTAAGAACATTGCCAGCAACCCACCAACTAAGGTCCGAATTTTCAGGGGGGAAAAGAACATATTGGGCTCTCTCCTACTGACATGGAGGCCTATCCATTATGCATTTTGGGCTTTATGGTATAGTAATCACCCTGATTACTAAGGAAAAATTGAGTATAACAAAAAATTATTAATTATTTTTTTTAATAAATTAAATTTTGGTAGTTATCAAAATATACTAATTATAATTTTTTCTCTTTCTCTCACTTTCTCCAGTCAGATCTCTCTTTCTTTCTTTTTTTTTCTCAATTTTTTCATTCTCCGTTCAATCGAAAATAATAACATTGCAAAAATAAATAAAAAATCAATATCAATCTGTTAGACATTCACTACCATTTCGGAAAACACCAATACAAATAAATCAATACCAATCCGTTAAAAAATCACTACCATTTCACTAAACATCAATATCATTTCAGATTTAATCAATACCAATACATGCATATCAATACCATTACATGATAATTAACACCAATACGGAAAAAACAAGACAAATGCGGAAAAAAACTACCACTATGAAAAATCACTACCATTTCACAAATCATAGCTCAATTTATTACAGCAGGAGCAAAATCATAAGAAAAAATTGAGACAGAGACCTGAGTTTGCACTCCACGTCGAGGGTGGACTCAAGGGTGTTTGGGGGTGTCCCAAGACACCCCTAAATTTTAGGAAAATGATATTCCAAACCCCGGTAGTAATTTACGTATGGACAAAAAATTATAATTGATATTGGAAGACACCCCTGAAATTTGAATAAATAATTATCCTACTATCTTTTTTAAATTTGTGTATGTGAATATAAGATATATAATTTTGGGTAATTCAAACCTAGAACACTACTATTAATAATAAAGATCATTTCTATTAGCTACAACTCATTTGTTGTTCAATTTTAAACACTGTGTAATAGTAAAATGTCATTTTCGATCTCTAGTTATTTCAAATCTAATAATTAAACTAATTTCAAGCTACCCTTAATTTGCATTGATTTTATGGTTGTAGGACAAGTGTTGAAAGAGTATTTTTCAACTTTGGTTTACATCAAAAACAAGTTTAGAAATTGAATATAATGATTGTCTAGTAGAACATACATAGACAATCTTTTTGAGCAGTATAGACACCAAATGTATTCTACAATTATTTCGAAATATGAACACACCGTGAACTTTTAGGTATTTTCTTATTTAATAATTGATTGTTTATTATAAATATCATTTATTTTTTAAAAGAGGACACCCCCCTATGGATAGAAAGTAAAGCCAAGTATGGAACCCCAATAAATTCTCTCGTTTAGCGAGAGTTGCGGAGCGGCGGAGCTAGGGTTTTCCTAGGTTTCCGAGGCGAAGAAGGTTTTTTTATTACTGATCGAACAAGGATCTCTATTCCTTCTAGGAATAGAGGTGCCTCGGAAAGAGTTTTTCTACCTACTTGGTACTTGTGTCATACATCCATATAAAGGAATCCCGAAGGAGCTGTTGAAGCAACAGAAACGCAAGGAAAGCAAACCCTAAAGTTTCAAGTTTTCTCAACTACTGAAACCATCTGGCCTGCTGTTTGAGTGCTAAGCGAAACAATGGAGGAGCTACAGCCTGCTGGAAACGGGAAGGAGGATCCCAACGTGGAACCTGAAGAACTGCGAAGCATTGCTGAAAGTCTAGAAATAGATCTGGACAAGATAACCCTAGAGGATGAGGATGATACACCATTGGATGTCGAAGATGGTGATGTAGATGTTCTTCGAATGGAAGCTGTCAGACAACTGGGCCTGATTGGCCGCCTGCTACCTGATAAACAGGCAAACATCAGATCGCTGAAAATAGCCTTGGCTAAGGCTTGGAATCTAAAGAAAGGATTCCAGATTACTGACCTGAGAGATATGCTGTTTGCATTCCAGTTCTTGGATTAGGATGACAGGAACAAGGTCTGCTTTGGAGGCCCCTGGCATTATGAAAACAATATCATGGTTTTTATATCTAGCTTGCTTATCAAGAAACCAACTCCGGAGGCTCTGCATATGATCGATATTTGGATTCAAATCAAAGAGTTCCTTGCTGAGCTGAGAACTCAGAACATGGCGGAGAAGATTGCAAACAGATTTGGATCTCTAGTATGGTTCGATGATAGTTCTGGAACCATGTGGGATACATATATGCGTATGCGAGTCAATATATCCATCAACAACCCTCTGAAGAAAAAAATTAAACTTAATATAGGAGGGAAACTGGTGGATTGCCTGGTGAAGTATGAGAAACTTCCAATGTTTTGCTACTCCTGTGGGCGAATAGGCCATCCAAAGCTAAGGTGCCCTAAACCGTCAGGCCTGGTACCTGACCCCTATGGAATGGACCTCCAAACAAGCCCTCCTGGACCTCGAAATTGGCTATAACACTCATCAAAGAGGGAGGATACTGAGCTGTGGGCGTCCCTGAGGAAAAAATTCGACATGGAAAGTGTAAGTTCTAATTCTGGTGGTGAAAGAGCACCTTCTAAAGAGATGGCAGAACCTGAAACTATATCAAAGACTAAACAGAGATCGCTAGAGGGCAAGGAACCAGGGAATAAAGTGGAAGAGGAGCCTGGAAAGGATGGTAAGCATGAGAAAATGTGCTCTCCGCTGGTTCTGGGAGAGAACTTGGGGGAACCACAAACCCCACAAGAGAATGTTCAAAGGATGACAGGTACTGAGATGAAACTACAGAAGCAAGGAATTGTGGGAACTACTTACGTTCCTACCTCAGCAAAAATAGGTCAGGGTGGGGCATTGCAACAGTTTGTACTAGGCACAAACAACACTTGGCCACCAAAAATGAGTATGAACAAGGTGTGGAGAAGGCAAGAGCAGTCTGTGCCAAGATTCCAAGCTAAAATGCAGATCACGCCACAAAAAAGGGCAAAAAAGGAATGCACAGAGATGGATTTAGGAGAGGGAGATGAAGCACTCAAGACCAAAAGAGCAAAATTTCTTACCTTTGAGAAGGAAGAAGCTATACCTGACACTGTGGGGAAACCAATGAATATGGATGGCGAAGTGGCGGACCCTGCTAAAGAGCAGGGCCGCCCAGCTCAATGAACATCATCAGTTACAACTGTCGTGGGCTGGGGAAAACCACGACAGTTGCTAGAGTAGCTGAGCTACTTAAGGATCAAGACCCCAGCATTGTGTTTCTCATGGAAACTAAGAGGAAAGAACACGAATGGGAGGCAACGATACAGAAATTGGGCTGGACATGAGGACAAGGTGTGGGATCGAGAAACAGAACAAGTGGATTGATAATGATGTGGAAGGAGGAGCTTCAAATTGAAGTTAAGGCATCTACTCAAAATCACATTGATATCTGGGTTACGGAGGGTACAGAAGGGAAGAAATGGAGGCTGACAGGGATTTATGGTTGGCCAGAACAGGAGAATAAGCCTCAAACTTGGGATATGATAAAGCGACTTCATGGTCAATCTGACCTACCATGGATGTTATGTGGAGACTTTAACCAGGTGTTAAGCTACAAAGAGAAGAATGGCAGAAACCCACCTGATATTCAGAATATGGAGGATTTCCAAGCAACATTAGATGAGTGTCACCTGGAGGATTTGGGGTACCACGGGAACATGTTCACATGGGATAATGGCAAAATTGATGAAGATTTCCTTTAACAACGACTTGATCGAGCAGTTGCTAATGCAGAATGGAGGACTGAGTTCCCAGAAGCTCGGGTTTATCACCTGGATAGATGGGTGTCTGATCACACACCTATTAAAATAGAGCTAAATCTACAGGAGGAACAAGTGAAATGGGGGTGGCACTTCAAGTTTGAAGCCTTTTGGCAGAAGCATGAAGACTGTGCCTCTATCATTGAGGCTGAATGGCAGAGGGACCCAGACCTACCCTTAGAAGATAGAATTAAAAATTGCGAGAAAGTTCTCTTAGAGTGGGAACGAAGAACCTTTGGGAGCCTGAAGGTTAGGAGAAAGAAAATTGAGAGAGCTCTGGCCAAACTCTCAAAATCAAAAAAAAAAACCAAGGCTGTGCTCATCCAACGTAGAGCACTGGAGAGGGAACTTAATGAAGTACTGGACTTGGAAGAAATAAGATGGAAGCAAAGGTCGAGATCATATTGGCTGAAGGAGGGGGATAAGAACACTGGCTTTTTCCATCAGAAGGCTTCGAAAAGAAAACGTAGAAATACGATTAAGGAACTACAGGGAGAAGATGGAACTATCTACAGGGGGCAGGAGGAAGTTATGGGTTGTTTTACTAGTCATCTACAGCAGCTCTTCACAGCTGAGCAAACTCCTAGTATCTATGAGGTCCTTGATGCGGTGGAACCTAAGGTTAAAGACCAAATGAATCAAGAACTGATGAAACCTTTCTCTAGAGAGGAAATCTATGATGCTCTCTCTAAAATGGCACCCACCAAAGCTCCTGGCTCTGATGGAATGCCAGCCCTCTTTTTTCAAAAGAATTGGGCCACTGTTGGGGATACTGTCTGCCTAGAGCTGCATAGAATCCTGCTGACAAGTGAGGTACCTCCCTCCCTAAATCTTACTCTTTTAGCAATGATACCAAAGACAAAGAAGCCAGTCACTCCGAAGGAATTCCGACCAATTGCCCTATGCAGAGTGCTTTATAATATATTGTCAAAGGTTCTGGCCAATCGACTAAAATCAGTGCTTGATGAAATCATCACTGATACTCAAAGTACATTTGTGTCTGGCAGAAACATCACAGACAACATAATGATTGGTTTCGAATGTTTTCATGCTATGAAAAACAGGAAGACTGGGAAGAAGGGTTTTGTAGCAGCAAAACTCGACATAGCCAAAGCATATGATCGAGTAGAATGGAAGTTTCATGAAGGCATAATGTTGAGATTGGGATTTCATGAAGATTGGGTACGAATGGTGATGAATTGTGTTACTAGTGTGAGTTATGCTGCTCTGATCAATGGGCATCAAACCCAGATTTTTAAACCAACAAGGGGGCTGAGGCAGGGGGACCTTATTTCCCCCTATCTCTTCCTACTATGTGCAGAAGGGCTATCAGCCCTCACAAAAAGAGCAGTTGAGGAAGGAAAAATTCGAGGGATTAAAGCGAGTAGTAATGGTCCAATGATTACTCACTTATTCTTTGCGGATGACAGTATTTTTTTCTTTGAGAAAAGAAAGAACAAGGAGAAGCACTAAGGGATTTGCTACGCATCTATGAGCTAGCCTCAGGACAACAAGTAAGCCTAGCCAAATCAGAGCTTTCATTCAGTACTAATGTTCTTGAAGAAGACAGAAGATTAATGGGAGACATCCTAGGAATGAAAAGGGTCATGTACCATGATAAATATTTAGGACTCCCAATAGTGATTGGCCGAGCTAAAAAGGCTGTTTTTGCACAGCTAATTGATCAAGTTAGAGACAAAATCAAGATGTGGAAAGGGAAACTATTGTCTATGGCAGCAAAGGAGGTACTTATCAAGGCAGTGGCACAAGCTCAAACTTTATATGTCATGTCAGTTTTCAAGGTACCTCAAGGTGTTACACAAGAAATTCAAAGAATGATTGCAAGTTTCTGGTGGGGAAGGAAAAGGGAGGAAAGGAGAATACATTGGATGAGCTGGGAGAAGTTATGTCGCCCTAAATATGAGGGTGGAATGGGTTTTCGAGGTCTGCAAGGGTTTAATGTAGCACTACTTGGTAGGCAGATTTGGAATCTCCTAAAGAAACCTGAGTCACTAGTGGCAAGAGTCCTAAAAGCCCGCTACTACCCACACTGTGGTGTTCTGGAGGCGTCAGTGGGATCAAATCCCAGCTACATCTGGAGAAGTCTCATGTAGGCTCAGTCCGTGGTGAGAGAAGGTACGCGATGGAGGGTGGGAAATGGAGAAGACATTCGAATTTGGTGGGATCGCTGGATTCCAGAGGCACAAAACTACAAAATTCAATCACAAGCAACAGGGCTGGGGATCACAGAGAGGGTATCAAGTCTGATCGATTGGGAAACAAGGTCATGGAAAAGCAACCTACTTTAATCATATTTCCAACCAAATGACATGTTTCGAATTGAGCAGATCCCAATACCCTCCCCCCCCCCCAACCTAGACCTGATGTACAGATTTGGGGAAGAGAAAAGACTGGCAAATACTCAGTCAGATCAGGATATAAGGAGTGGATGAAGGCACAAGCTACAAACCAAGTTGAGACCTACGTGCCTATGGATGCTTGAGCTGCCACCAAAGGTTTGCATTTTTGTTTGGAGATGGGGGAGCAACATCCTACCAACAGGGGTCAACCTAAGTCGATGAATTAAGGATGCATTCGATGAATGCCCTTTCTGTGGACTATTGGAAACCCAGGAGCATATCACAAAGGAATGCGATTGGGCAGGAAGGGTATGGAGACCTAGTAATCTGGCAAAAAAATTTCAGATGGGGGAAGGGAAAAACTATGAGACTTGGTTATGTGATCTGCTCGAGGAAGCAAATAGGGAAGAGCTAAGTAAAGTGCTAATTACACTCTGGTTCCTCTGGAAAGAGCGTAACAACCATTTCTTCAATAACCCTAAGCTAGAAGAGTGGGAGATAGTGGGGAGAGCCCAGAATTACCTGGAAGAATACGCGGAGCAACAAGCAAAGGGCAACCCAGGACTTCCAGTGCCACAAACTCGATCTAGGGCGAATTGGGAGCCTCCACCTGCGGGGGTTCTTAAACTGAATACAGACGCGGCGATCCTGGGTGAAGAAGGAACATGTTATGGGATGGTCTTAAGAGATTGGAATGGCAATTTTATCATGGGAGCTACTCACCGAACGAGGGTGCGATGGCCGGTTGAATTGGCGGAGGCGAAGGCGATGCTGTGGGGACTGCAATTAGCACAAGCTCACCAACCCCAAACGCTGCTACTAGAATCGGACTGCCAAACCCTAATCCAAAAGCTTAATCGGCGGGAGACCACAGATATGGAGGTGCGATGATTTGTGACAAAATTCGTGAAGTAGCAGAAGAGAATGGCAATGTTGGGTGGAGATTCTGGAAAAGGGAAGGAAATGAATGTGCCCATGCGATGGCACGATTGAGAGGAAGAGCTGAAGAAACCGAAATGTGGCTGGACAGGCCACCTGTCTTTTTGGTCACTTTACTTTCTAGAGAGAGCAATGTAGTCACCGAACTTTGATTTCAGAATACAGATGAATTATCAAAAAAAAAAAAAAAAAGGACACCCCTATATAAAATTTATGGGTCCGCCACTACTCCATGTCACAGAAAATGCCAGCACGCTATCTCCAATCCGATTGCTTTGAGACGGGAGGGTCGCAGATAGAGGGAGGGGGAAGGATGGCCGGCGGGCTATCTCCAATCCGATTGCTCTAGATCTGAAATATTGCTCCTCTTCCTCCTCCCCGTTGTTCGGTGGAGCGGAAGGTTTTGGATACGACCTGGTCGAGGCGGCGAGGTGGGATCTCTGCTCGGTTTTGGGGGAGCTTCTGCCGATACTGATCAGTTCCCACTTACAGTGTGGTTAATATTAAATTTATCATGTCAAGTAATATATTGTTGTGGGTCTTTTCTACCGGGTTGAAGATGTTGTTGTTAAGTAGTTACACCGAAAGCCTGCTGCAGCAAGCGAAGCTCCTCGAAGTGTTTAGTTCTAATGAAATGGTCCATCAGCTAACTTAACCTAGCATGTGAAGTTTGGATTAGTATCTTTTGTCAACTACTGTTAAAACTGCTTGTTGGTTTAAGACAAAATCATCCATATAGCTTAGTGAAGGTATGGTGGATACCATGGTGTTGCTGCTTGTAATCAGACAAAAAAGAGAGAGTTAAGAGACACCACATCGTCAAACTACTACTTCATGAGAGAGTGTAGGTGATCTCTGCTTTTCGTTTAAACTTTAAACAAATGAGAGAGTGAGAAGCTTGTAAGGACCCCTGATATGAAAGGTTTGGTTTAAACCTATTAATGAAGAACACAAACACTATAAAAAAATCATAAAATGTATCCTAGAAACCTCCTAATGTATACCATAAATCGCTTAAAACGTACCAAAAATCCCACAAAGCAAATCATAAATATTTTATATGCACACCGGAAATCGCCTTATACAAACCACAAACACGTGAAAACAAACCACAAAAAACATACCAGAAACCTCCCAATGCATGCCACAAGTCTCCTAAAACAAACCAAAAATCTCACAAAGCAAACCACAAATATTTTGAAAAGCACATCGGAAATCCCCTAATGCAAACCACAACCACAGTAAATCAAACCACAAAAAAGCAAACCATAAACGTCCTAATGCAGACCACAAATATATTCAAACAAATCAGAAACCCCTCAATGCAAACCACAAAATTTTTGAAAGCAAACCAGAAACTTCTCAATGCAAACCACAAACACGATAAAGCAAACCAGAAACTTCTTAATGCAAATCACAAACACGATAAAGCAAACCACAAAAGGCATACAAAAATATGAAAAACCAAACCATAAATCTCACAATGCAGACCATAACATCCGGTGGTCGTTGGTCGTTGACCGGTCAACAAAGACCGTTGACCGGTCAATGAAGTTCGTTGACCAAACTCCGATGACCGTCAGTGAGTAGATTTCGGAGCCGATAGGCATATTCCGACGCCGATTACTAGATTCCGACGCCGGTAAGCATATTCCGACCACGGTGAGCATATTCCGGCGACGGTGAGCATATTACGATGACAAAATAGCATATTCCGGCAAAAAAAGCATATTCCGGTGACCGGCGACCGGTGGCCAAATTCCGACGACCAAAATTTTGGTCCGAAAATAAAAAAATATTTTTTATTTTTTTATTTTATTTTTATTATTATTTAAACATATTTTTCATAATGACAATTATACCCCTGCTTCAATTTTACACTAGGTCAACTCATCTAATAAAAAGTCATCACAACCTTAGCTTCCAATTGGTTGGAGACTAGTGTTGTTACAATAACAACACAAGGGGTGTTGTCATAGTAACCCGTCCCTTGCTTTGAGGCAGGACAGGAGGGTCACAGAGTGTGGTAGGGAGAGGGATGGTCGGGACCGCCGATTGTGCGGAGGGATAGAGTGAGGATGAAGGCAACGGTGATGGAGCACCGGTGAACATAGAGCCACCATACGTCTACAGAAAGGGGAGAGAGGATGACGACAGTAGTGAGTAGGCGGCAAGGGAAGGAGAGGGCAGGAGGGAAAGATAGAGAGGAGAGAAGGTTTGCTTTTAGGGTTGTGGAGAGAGATATATATGGTAAATTATTTTTAAAATAATAATAATAATCACATGTAACATCTTTTTCGTTTTCAAAATTACTCATATTAATCTTGATCGTTAATTTAGAAAATAAGATAAGAGTGGAAAATAGACGGTGGAGATGTTGGTTGCCACGGCGATTACTAAAAAAAATAGTAATCACCTTAACCCATTTCGTTATCGAGGTCATATTTAGGTGTTTCGTCGAGTTGTACGTTAAAGATGTTTCTTTCCTTTCATCTGAAGTTAAGGATCTTATGATTAGAAATTGGTAACGGATTTTGGAAGGATTGATTTTTCTAAATATCATTGTTGAATCATGATTTTATAATCGTGTCCGTCCACGAAATCAAAATTAATTGTGTGAATGTAAAATGATATAAAATCTATCCATGTGTAGTACGGGAAAATTCATCGGCATCATTCCCAGGTAATCGTGTGCAAAGTTCTAGATATAAAATTAATTAAATTTTTCTTAGAATGTAGATATTACTTTTAAGTTTTGTTAAGAAATTCTTTATAAAAGTGAGAGAAATGAGCAAGATTTTTATTTAAGAGATAATTATAATACTTGAGGAAGAAATGTTGAAGCGAGCAAGATTTTTATCTAAGTGGTCATTATCTTAGGAACTCAAACTCCCTCCTCACTATAATTAGCATCTCATCATTGTGATAAATGAACAATGTAATGTCAAGAACCAATTGGTTCCAATAACTCGGTTTATTGAAAAAGGTTCAATTATGAAGCTAACATTATTTAGTAAACCAATTGGTCCCAATAACTCGGTTTATTGAAAAAGGTTCAATTATGAAGCCAACATCATTTACTAACACTCCCCCATTGAATTTTGCAACGTCCCAATAACACATGCTTAACAAATAGGGTTCCAATAACTTGGTTTATTGAAAGAGATTCAATTATGATTTTATACCATTTATACTAGCATGTAATGTCTTCAAAACATGCTCTATACTGCTAAAGAGATCACCATTTGAGAACTAGCAATAGATAAACACATAAGTTTCATAGAGACTTATTCTTAGCAAAGACATACATACACACTCCTAACGCATGTATTGATGGGAGTATTTTTACTAATTAATCAAAGGAGGGGAAAGAAAAAGCACTAGATTGAGGAACATGAACATCACTTCCTATATCCTAAGACAAGTAGGTGTCTTGTAATTGGTAGTATATATATATAGATGGTTATATCGTACACCAGGCAAAACTTGGTGTATGTCGTACACTAGGCAATCTCCACCGTCTGCGTCCATCTCAACGGTAAGCATAAATGAGGTAATTATTTTTTAATCCCACAATATATATTTTAGGTAGGGGCATTAATGAACCAAGCCGCTCATGAACGACTTGGCGTCCGATTCGAGAAAAACTCATTCGAGACTCGATTCGTCCTAATCGAGCTGGCTCGCGAACAAGCTCGTTAACTAAACGAGCCGAACTCGAGCCATACCATGTTCAGCTCGAAAGCTCGCGAACAAACTCATCTAACGTCTTGGCATCAGAAAGGATTGGAATTCATGGATTTTATGTATTGAAATTGGGCAAATATTGTGTTTTATTTTGTTAGAATTTGCTACAGGTTTGAATATAATTTTGTGCTCAACTCTAGCTCAATCTTGAGCTATAATGAACATTTTATGTGTTGAACTCAATTTTGGGCTCGTTAACCTTATTTAGCGAGCCAAACTCAAACTTGTATATTAAAACTCGTAACGAACACGAACGGAACTCGATCCTGAAAATATATTAATGAGCCGAGTCCGAACTATGAAAAATTTCGACTCGACGCGAATCATTAATAGTCCTAATTGTAGGTGGTGTTGATAGGTTGAGTTGTAAAGAAAGAGAGCCTTATCTCTTTAGGCCCAAAAAAATGGTTTTTCCCATAGTATAAGACAAGGACACCTACTTTCAATTCTAGCCTTTATTGGCCTCTAATCTTTTTTTTTTTTTTTGACAACATATTGACCTCTAATCTGCTTCTAAGTGGCTAAACATCTTGTAGGTGGTGTTGATAGGTTGAATTTGTAAAGCTAGATGCGTGGTCATTGTTCTTATAAACATCTTGCCAAGTTGGCTAGCCAGTCACACGGATAGTTGATCAAAGCCACTTTTTTAATCAAGAGTTTGGAAACATTAATGGGGTTGTTTTGATAGACAGGACTTTGCGATAAGATGTGACATATTCTTTATCGAGGAATGTATTGTTATATTTGCTTTTGTCGATTGTTTGGATGATTAGTTGTTCGATCGGGGTATGGAATGTGATGTGGTGGATTGTTAAATTTGTTAGTGGTTAGAATGAAAATTTCATGAACATATGAGAGTGTGGGTTGATTGCCGGAACCCTTAAATAATTTATCTCTAGTCCTCATTCTTTTCATTCAGTTCGATTCTAGACCGAGACATGCTCATCCCTAGACTTTCATTTATGAGTTATATACAGACCAGTTGGGGAGCAAAGAAAACCTAATTCGAACCATTCCAAGCCCCAAGGAGAGACATGGAATTAATTGAAGCATTCGAAAGGCCGGTGCTGCTTTTGCTTGTCATTCTGTGACGGGAGATGTTGTCGTTTTCGGCATATGCTTATGCCGTTTTACAAGAGGAAAGAGTTACCGGTGTGCAGGAAACTCTTTCTGACTTTTAACCTTTAAATTTTGCCGGCCATGCGAAATCATTCCAAACCGGACGGCCCGGGCTGGTCCAACTCAGAAGAGATCAGCGGGAGGTGGAGAGAAAGGGGAGCTCATGCTTCATCTTACAATATTGTCTTTTTATATAAGAGATTGCTTTTAGTACTTAGGTATTAATTAAGGGGTTAATTGTATGGTTGGTCACTGAGATTACAAAAAAACGTTCATATTTGGTCACTAGAAATATTTAAATCCAATCATGGTCACTCAAATTACTTAAACATTCCAAGTTTGGTCACTCTCCGTCCAACTCCGTTAACTTTTGCTTATGTGGCAGTCAACTCTTAAAATTGACCGTTAAATATGTGACGTGGCAATTAAAAAATAATAAAATAAATTTAATTTATTTTTTTAATTTTTCACCTCATTATTACAAATATTAAATAATAGAAAAATAAAATAAATTCTTTTAATTGTCACCGATGAAAGTAGAGTGGGGGATCTGTGTTTCTGTGAATTGATGGGAGGAGTTGAATACCAAAGAAGCCCATCTTTTCTTCTTCCAGGAGAATCGCCGGTGGGGACTAGGCAAGGGAGAATGAACAGGAACTTTGTCATTTGCCTCCTCCGCCGTCTATTGCTGAGCAAACCAATAACTTAATTTCTGCAGCTTTCAACGGCGGCGTAACCAAATGGCGAGGAAGGTTGAGCGAAGATGGTCAATGTTTGGCGTAGCAGCTCCTGGTGAGTCCGGATCGGTCGAGAGTGCTAGGGAGAGGATGTCAGGCGTTCGGGGAAGAAGAAATTGTGTGGCTGTTGGTTCCCTGTTTTGCAGTGGTGGTCGATTTCATCACAACAACTTCCTTCACTCATGCATCTCTTCGAATTGGAGGAAACAAGAAATTAGATCGATTGGGTTGATATACAGACTATCGGTGACGGCGAAGAGAAGTAGAGTGGTGGTGTCTAGCCCGACGACGAAGGCTCTGGTGGACGAGAGGATGCAGTGCCGCCGCTGTTTGCTTCCTCCTTCGCTTCCTCCGAGACCTCCTGGATGGTCATGGACCGTATCTTGTCCCACTCGGTGAGCTTCTTTTCCCCTTTCTGCTCTTCTTCGTAACGTACAGTAGAGAAGAATAAGAAGAAGAAAAACAGAGTACCTATGCCACACATTTCAGTTGCCATTTATTTATTAAATTAATAAATTATTCCATTAAATCAATCCTTCCGACTAATGTCCATTGCTCTGTTTTGTTCTTGATAAATTGTTTTTCCGACACCCGCAAGAGGTGTCTCCGAGAACTTCCAGCAGGCATTCACACAGCAGAGACCCACTCAACGGTTCAATCACCGACAGCCCACCCGTTTCACCGTCAGAGATCGAGGACGTTAAGGTAAATTTATTGTTAGTATTAACTCTAGGGTCTTTGCCGGAGACGTTGTATGTTTCCTCCCTGCTTGCTCCGGTGAATGGATTTGAGATCGGTGAGCCATTTCTCGGCGGTCAATTCCACCGTCGTGGCAACGAACCCAGATCCCCACGCTGCTGAAGCACGTCCAGCGTCGGTGACGGTGGCCACAACTAAAAGATTTTTTTATAATAGTGTAATAATGACGTGTCAATTTTAAATAATTAAATTTTATTTATTTTATTATTTTTTAATTGCCATGTCACACATTTAACGGTCAACTGTAATAGTTGACTGCCATGTAAGCAAAAGTTAACGGAGTTGGACGGAGAGTGACCAAACTTGAACCATTTAACTAATTTGAGTGACCAAGATTGGATTTAAATATTTCCAATGACCAAATATGAACGTTTTTTATAATCTCAGTGACCAACCATGCAATTAACCCATTAATTAAGAGATTGGAATTTGAGATATATCTAGGCTGAAGATTAGTGATATTGTCACTAGATCAAGTCATTGTTAGTAGTTTCGGATCCAGGGGGTGGCCACCCCGGGCCACGGCCCAGTCCTTCTTTGGATCCGGAGCTAGTATATCCTATATGAGTTTATCGATTTTAGTCATTCGGCTCAGTGTTATTTTATAATATGATTGTGTGTAATTAGAAAAATGGGTCAGATGAACATATTCAAATCACAACTCTAAATTTAGCCTGAAAATTTTAGCTCCAATGGTTTACGTCTAAAGAAAAACAAACAATGAAATCTAAAAGTCTAAAACGTAAAAAACTAAAAGAAATATATATTGATTAGTCGATTGATTTGTCTAGTGTTGGCATTGCTCGTTTCAACAACTACGATGGAGAAAAACTTTTCAACAATGAAATAGGTAAAATCCTAAAAGTCTAAAACGTAAAAGACTAAAAGAAATATATTTGATTAGTCGATTGATTTGTGTAGAGTTGACATTGCTCGTTTCAACAACTAATATGGAGAAAACCTTTTCAACAATGAAATAGGTGAAAAATTATTTGTGCAACAAAATGAGCGATGAATTTCTCGCCAATTGGTTAACTATTTTATCTTAAAGAGAGTATGATATTGGTATGGATGTACACTCCATTATTGATGAATTCACTATATTAAAATTTAAAAGATCGACGTGTAAAATTGATATTGTAAAAAAAACTATAATTCTTTTACGGTATCTAATTTTCTAATGAACTGCGGTCCAGTATTCTACTGTGTCTTGGATCCGCCGCTGAGCCGTGGTTACGATAACTCTACAGTCCGCAACATCCCGAAGGTAGACATCGGTTGTAATTGGATCGGGTTATACAATGTGATTTTCGATTTGACCTAAAAATTGAAAATGGTTTCCCACTCCTAGCTATTAGCTGAGGGTGTTCCAGTGCATCTAGCTCAGTTTTCCCCTCTACCTCAAATAAAACATATCTCAGTAAATAAAACTATGATACTATATTATGACTTTAGTAAATAAAAGCTAAAAAATATATCTTATAGCATTCCATTACAAGATCTCTGGATACAGATCCATGCATGCGCTTTATGGCCGCGTCCATGCAGCCTTCAGGAAGACCTTAGTATGAGTACCGTAAACCCCATCGTCATGAACAAACCAGATTCCGCGGTTTTCAACGCCTTGCTCGTACGCCACGAAAGAGATACGCCTGTCTTGGACCGCGAGTTTGCACCAGAAAAGTGTCCCGCCGAATAAATTCGGCCCGAAGCTCCAGTGGATGGTTGCCCCAACGTCTACCGCATGGGCTCCAAGGTCGTTGTCTTTGGATCGACAATGCACAATCAATACTTTTTGGGTTAAGTGATTGGTAATGGTAACTGATCCCTGGACCGAACAAGGACGTTCCATAATGATCATCATTATCACATTATGGTCGCCAATAATACCACCGCCGCTCGCGATGCTTTGTTGATCACCATGGTTTTTACAGCAACGCTTTTCGTGATCGATCAAATGCCATTCTTTTTTTTATAGTGCTTGCTTGATGATATGACGAGATCAGGACGGTGCTGCGTTTGCTTGTTATTCTGTGACGGGAGATGTTGTCGTTTTTTTCGGCATGCGATTGATTCCGTTTTCCAAGAGTTACCGTTGCCGGCGATGCCAAATCATTCCAAACAGGACGGCGGGGCTGGTCCAACTCAGAAAGAGATCAGGGGGAGGTGGAGAGAAAACGGGAGAGCTCATGCTTCGTCTTAATTAGAATATTGCCTCATCTAATTAATTATGTAGATTAAGTACGTAGATAGTGGGTAATTAAATTTGATGATACATATGTGTATATGTGTAGATTAATTACGTAAATTAGTGTACAATTGGAATTACGTCTAAATTTGTGTAGATGTATATAGACTAAGTACTTAGATTAGTGGATGATTAATTTTAAGTATGTAAATTAGTGAAGTATTCACTTTAATTCTAAATTAGTGTAAATAGGTAGAATAGTTACGTAAATTAGTGGATATCTAAGTATAATACTTTGTATATATGTGTAGATAATTAGAGATGGTTGTGGAAGGAAAGAACTTGTTGTATACTATAGGTTTAATACAGAGATGTGGATCAAAGAGGAGGAAACAAAAGCAGCACCAAAAGGGCACAGTGATCAAAACCATGGTCAGTAGGCCGGGTGTATAAACGGAGTGGTTATCATGGTAATTATTTTAGCGGTTAGTATTCGAAAAATTTGATTTGTGGAATTTGGATAATTTGGTTTGGTTAAATTTTTTAGTTTGTTTGGTTCTGATGATTTGTT
Organism: Linum tenue; assembly: GCA_946122785.1. Lineage (NCBI taxonomy): Eukaryota > Viridiplantae > Streptophyta > Magnoliopsida > Malpighiales > Linaceae > Linum > Linum tenue. The sequence goes on from CAMGYJ010000003.1 coordinate 35,534,677, forward strand.
TTCAAACACTTCCAATTTAGCAATTAACCATAAATCTAATATATTATACTTAATACTTTGCATAACCCACAACCTTTTTTAATTAGGGCTTTTGTTGCTTGTGATTAACGCTGAGATGAGATGAATTGAGATGAGAACTGAGAAGGGTCCTTAAAAAATATTTGTGATCGATGATATCCTGCTGCTGCCTTATTTGAGCTAGCCCACCCCTTATTTAAGCCCAACCCACCCACCAATATCATGTAAGCCCAACAAGCTATTGGACTAGACAGATGATGACATTTTCAAAACTGTACCATCAACCCTACTAAGGTCAGAATTTTCAGGGAAAAAACAACATATTGCCCTATTGGGCTCTTTCCTGCTGACATGGAGGCCTACCTATGTCCTATTATCAATAATCGGCTGCAGTTTGGCGTTTATTTAGTTGTCGAGGTCATATTTAGGTGTTTCCTCGAGTTATACGTTAAGGATGTTTGTTCTTTTCATGGGAAGTTAAAGGATGAGGGATTGGTTCTTCTAAAGATTATCGTCGAATCATGGTTTTAAAATCGTGTTGGTCCATAAAATCAAAAGTAATTGTGTGAATGTAAAATGATATGCCAAAATCTATTCATGTGCGGTATGGGAAAATTCATTTCCACCCTTCCTAGATAATTATGTATAAATTTCTTGATATAAAATTATTTTTTCTTAGAATTTCGATATTACTTTTTTCTTAAGAAATTCATCATAAATGTGAGAAAAATTATCAAGATTTTTATTTAAGAGATAGTTATAATACTTAAGGAAGAAATGTTGAAGCGAGCTAGATTTTTATCTAAGTGATAATTATCTTAGGAAGTCAATCGCCTACTCACTATAATTAGCATCTCATCATTGTGTCAAATGAACCAATCTAATGTTAAGAACCAACTGGTTCCAATAACTCGGTTTACTAAAGAAATTAAATTATGAATCTTATATTATTTACTAATACGCCTCTTCAAAAGAAAGACAACTCATATTAATTTGAAGTTAGCAAAGGTCTGAATACCGCATGCTTAACAAATGGGATCGTCGAAATTCATTCAGAAAACCTCTCGATCAACGAAAAAATTTATACCATAATCAAAATTAATTTTTCTCAATAACTCGAGTTATTGAAGAAAATTCAATTACGGAGTTTATAGCATTTAGTAACATCTAATGTATTGAAAAGATGCTCTAAACTTTTAAAGAGATCACCTTTTGAGAAATAGCAATAGATAAAATGATAAATACATAGGTTTCATAGAGGTTTCTTCTGAGCAAAGATACACATACACACTCCTAAAGCATGTAATGATCGATTATTATAACTAATTAATCATAGGAGGGGAAAGAAGAAAAAGCACTTGATTGAGGAACATCGCTTCCTATATCCTAAGAAGACAAGTAGGTGTCTTTGTAATTGGTAGTATATACATTGTTGGTGGTGTTGATAGGTTAAGTTGTAAAGGAGGAGAGGAGAGCCCTATCTCTTAAGACAAAAAAGAATGGCTTTTCCCAAAGTATAAGACAAGGACACCTACCTACAATTTTTAGCCTTTTTTTACTTCTAATCTGCTTCTGAATGGCTAATTATATATGTATGCCCTGCCAAATTGCAAAGCTAGATGCGTGATCATTGTTCTTATAAACATCTTCCAAGTTGGCTAGCCAGTCACGGATAGTGATCAAAGCCACTTTTTAATCAAGTGTTTGGAAAATTTAATGGGTCGTTTTGATGACCGGACTTTACAATAAGATGTGACATATTTTTTATTGTGTAAATACATTGTTACATTTGATTTTGTCGATTGTTTGGATAATTAGTTGTTCGAGATATGGAATGTGACGTGATGGATTGTTAAATTTGGTAGTGGTTAGAATGAGAACTTGATGAGCATATGAGAGTGTGGGTCAAGTATGTGTATGAGAATAATCCCAAGTAGTTTTAAAAAACACAACAAAAATATAAAGTATTTGTGGAAACTAGGATGAATGGCGATGTATATGTATTGATAGATTTATGAAAGTGGAAGTAAGGAGATGAGAATTGTATTCTTTTCAAATTTTGGTGGAGGATGATGGAGAATGGGATAAGATGACATGTAATTGGTTTTATGTAGTATTAGGATTGACCATTGAGTGTGGAACGAGTATTTGTATGAGAATGGAGGCACCTAAACTCATATCACCACTAATGCATGGATTTTCCTAATTGACTGAGTCGGAGAGGGATGAATATTCATGAATACGAATAGAATTATCATCCTTATTTAGAGAGTTCATTCACTTCTTTATTAGCAACCATATAAACTACTATCTCCGTCGCTAAAGACTGTATACTATGCGTCTTTCGGACTTATTAGAAAGCGAACAAGGGTTTCTCTTGAAAATTTCACGTCGCCTGGTGCCTGGTGGGGCATTTTCCTCTAGTAAGATGATACCCACACGTGCATGGTGGCTAGCTTGTGGTCTTGTTTAAACTTGAAGAGAGGAGTGTTTGAAGTTTGCACAGGCTCGTATATCATGTGCTTCACACAACGATTTAGTCTGTTGTTTCTTTTAACATTCAGAAGGATTAGAACTAGACGCACGCGTTCCGATTTGGTCTCGGCCGAACATCGATTCAATCCGTTGTTTCTTTATCATTTAGATTAATATTCAAGGGACTTGATTAATTAGGACCAGACCTCATTATATTTTGTTCGGTTTGGGTAAGTCCAAATGTTCATTTTTTATCAAGTGCGGACTAGAGAAACGGTTGTTGACCCTTATATACATACAAAATACATCAATTTCAACAATCGTAAGCTATCAGACGATTCGACCCCAAAATCATTTCTTGAATTCTCGAGAGATTGATGTTCAAATATCATTCTTGTATATCATTCATTTATCCCATTAGTATCGAATGCATGCCAATTCATTTCAATAATTAGAGTTGTTCGAAAAGACTCGATTTGAATTCCATTGCCTCCGGACCCCTTAAATAATTTATATTTAGTCCTCATTCTTTTCATCCAGGTCGATTCTAGACCGAGCCATGCTCATCCCTAGACTTTCATTTATGAGTTATATACAGACCAGTTGGGGGGCAAAGAAAACCTAATTCGAACCATTCCAAGCCCCCGAGGAGAGACATGGAAACAGACGACATTCCATTGTTGGTTGGTGGGTGAATAAGCCGGCCGGCGATTATTCTTGGTGTATGAGTTGGATATACAATAAACAAGCATTAAATTTTATTATCCCGAATATACCAAAAGGGGATTTGTAGGAAAATTCTCACATTCGATCCTTTTAATTCATCATATTAATGTGTTAGGTTGTGACTGAGCTAATTTATAATTAATGATAAATTATTTTTCAACCTTTTCAATAACATTTTTTAGTGTGTTCAATAAGTGAATAATGGGGAAGATATATGATACACTGAACTTAGTTTTTGAAACATGTATAAGATGGGATGGAATCCACATTTGGCCATAACAATGTTAGGGGAAGTCTTTGACGGTACAATCTCCGATATGATTTTACAATTATTGTAACCAACACATCTTTGTACTAACACACCATAAATTATGTTTTCTTTTTAACTTGAAAGAATTATCCGACACATTCTAACGAGTGATTTCTAAAGTTAACTATTAGAAACTACTTTGAGGATAGGGTAGGTGTCCATTATATAGATTCATGTTGGCCAATGCACGAAGAATTTGTATTAAAATAAGAATTTACATAAGATATATACTTATGTCATTTTCAACAACTCAAATTATTGTGATTAATTAATGAAATCGGGATTTTAAATTGAAAAGTATCGTGTTTGAATATTTTTCGTGGTCTTCAATATCAATAGTTGATTAACCACAAGATATGGTAGGACTACAAAATTTTCAAGCTTGCCAGGCCGACTTTCTTTTGAGGGGACTTGTAAAGGAATGATACAGGATTCATACTTGTACATCTCTAAATAACTCAAATTAGGAGAACCAACTAGTTTTCCATGGATATTAAATATTTTTGCAATAGCAGAAACATAACATAATCATATAATATTAAACTTTGTTGAATCACATTAATGCATTGATGTATAACTAGCTAATTGATCATGGAATTTTTGTAATAATAAAAAAAGGCAAAGGACATGTCCACATGCATGTATATTCTATAAATATCCACATGCATATTTAAGTTGAGGAAAATATGAGATGATCAGAATTTTGATACGAATGCATTAAATTAAATTGAAGCTAATAAGCTTTGACTCCTAGAAGCATACACCAATTGCACATATGTATAAATTTATAATCCCATGCTTATCTATATAAATTATAATCCCATAGAAGGGGGAATCATTTCCACAGAATAATTGAGAAATTTTAAGCTCGAAGTTGGGTCTTATCTAACGTCTAACTTGTCTAGGCGTTGCCTAAGCGTGCTTGGACATTGGAGGAAAAAATAGGTGTTTGTACTAAATGATGAGTAAGTAATAACTTACTTAACACTTAACAATAATAAAATTAGTTCAAAAGTTCACAGAAACGTAACCCAATAGCTCGCAAAGTACTTGTGGATTTTTTTAATTAAAAATTAAGAGAAAAGATGGAGTTTGTAGATGATGTTACTTTTCTCAATTTAGTATTAACTGCCTAACTTCGTCCAACTACACTTAGACGACACCTAGGTGTTCTCGTACTCCGCTGATGTATTCTAAATTCCTCTCATTACGTTAGAATTAGACGATGTATTTTGACATTGCCTAGCAGCGTAAATTTAAGAGGCCTTTTTGAACCTTTGAGTCCAATTATCAATTATTCAACTTTAAACTGATTCAGTTTAATTAACAATTAGTAATATCTTACATAGAAAAGTAAATTAATTATTAATCTCTCCACTCTCCAGATTTAGTTGCAACAGAACGGATTACCCGCGTGGGAACCGCCCATTTTCCACAGGGTTAATTCGGACATTTACCCCAGCTCCCACCCTCCGATAAAAAAAAACATAATATTAGGAAAAACGAGAGGGAACTAGGAACTTGGCCGCCGGCCGCCCCTGAGTTTTAGCCGATTGATGATCCGCCGTCTGCCCTCCCTCTTCCTCCCCACTCTCTCCGGTGGCGCGTTCTGCTCACTTTTTCTCTTTCTATTTACGGCAAGAAGAGTATAATTAAGCCCCCAAACTTCTTCATTTTGGCCATTTGAGTCCTTGTCCTCCATTATGGGTCAATCAAGTTTCCAAACTAAGATTATTGGATCTATCAACTAAGAAATGACATATGATGCAAGAAGCAAGTACAACAATATTCATTGTGTAGTACATAAAAGTCACTCTTGTGATCCATGTCACGATCCGATTCATCATCCTACATCGAGTTATGTCTCGTTTTGTGCACAATTAATATGTACATGTGTTTTGCACCGATTTTCATAAAATGTGGCTACCATATATTTAATGGATAGACGTAAGCACTATGCATGCACCTCATACCAATTATCCGATTGGCAATTGAATGGTTGAGATGCACTCTAAAAGTAAGGATACATTTTAAGTTATGGTAACACGTCATATCGTTGTTACATCAGATCATGAATCTGAAATGAATAAAACATCCCAAGTAATCCGTCGCTTAGGCTGAATCGAATTGGAATTTTCAAAGAAAAACACTTGACTAGAGAGTGAGACCGACTCGAGGGAATGGAGGGTGAACAATTGGGCCATAGATGAGGAAAAATAACATTAAAAACCCTAGTGAAAGAAGGAATTGGGGAAACACAATTATAAAAAGGCAGAGGACAACAAATGAAGAAATCGAAAGAAGCTCCACTTTTGCTATTTATTAAACTGCTTTCTCTCCCTATCTCTCTATCTCTCTCTAACCACAAACACAAAGAAAAATGCAACCTTGCAGCAGAGAAATGGCCGCCGGCGGCCTCAACTCCCCGACGACGACAACTCCCTCCCACCAATTCCAACTCCACGACCTCCACCAGATCCACGGCGGCCACCACACCCACCACTTCGACCCTTCCTCCGCCTCCGCCGACGACTTCCTCGACCAGATCCTCTCCTCCGCCGCCTCCTCCCCCTGGTCCTCCGCCGCCGCCGCCGACCTCATCAAGTCCCCCTGGGCCGACCTCGCCGCCGGAGACTCCACCCACGACGACAACAACAATGGGTTCTTCAACGACGACCCCGCCGCCATCAACCTCGCCTCCAAGTTCCGCCACCACCAGATCAACGGCGGCGATACCAACAACAATCACAACAACGACAACAAGATGATGCTTCAGCAGCAGCTCCTCATGGCTTCCGCCGCCGCCGCCGCTGGCGACGGAGCTCCCCTTTCGCTGTTTAACGGGTTCGGATCCGGATCTATCCAGCCCCAGCAGCATTTCCACCATCCTGCTACTCAGGCACGTATTTAATCTTTTTGTAACGTTCAGCAGCGACGAAGTCAGAAATCTGAACTAGAAAAACTATTTTGAATTGTGGTAATTAGAAAAGAGAGCTAAAACATTATGATTCAAACAAAATTTAAATATAATTTTATCTGTATTTCAAAATTGAGACGGACTATAATCCCTCCTACCTTCAGCCTAGCTTCATCACTTCATCACTGATTACAATCGATTGATTGCGTTAGTAATATAGAGATTAGATATGTGATTATAAAAAAAAAGTAATTTTGGTTTACCGTTTTGATTAAAAATTGTTTGAGTCATTGATTATATATGCAGGGGGCCGGGGGAGGAGCTATGCAACCTGGACAGAGCTTCGGCGCAGGAGGAGGACAGTCCGGCGCCGCTGCTTCGCCGGGGAAATCTCAGCCGCAGGCGAGCGGGTCAACGGGAGGGGCGGCGACGGCGTCGCAGGGGAAGCCGAGGGTCAGGGCTAGGAGAGGCCAAGCTACCGATCCCCACAGTATAGCTGAAAGGGTAAGTTTTTTTCCTTCTTCTTCCATTTCCTCTGTTTTCTTGGGAAACAAACAGAGGTGGAAGTTTAACTTAATTAATCAATATTAATCATATAAAATGATAATTATGTGTACAGTTAAGAAGGGAAAGAATCGCAGAGAGAATGAAGTCGCTGCAGGAGCTGGTTCCCAATGCCAACAAGGTAAAAATTCACCGAACTATATCGTCGATTTTGATCTAATTATGTCTGTGAAATTGTATCGAAATGCTCATTGATCATTTCAAATCGATTATCTTAAATTATCGGTCTCCCTAATTTCGTATTGAGTTAGAATGATATTAGATCTTAAATCATTAGTTGCATAAAATGACTCTCTAGAATAATGATGGACAAGTGTCAAGTGGGTAAGAAGGCGGGAGGGATTTAGGTTTTTTTGTGTGTGTTTAGTTCTTAATTACGGGATGGGAGTTGATAGGTGGGTCCCATCAGAACAGAAAATTGAGATCAGGGGGCCGCAATGCGCGGCGGATTGGTCGGGGGAGAGAGAATTATCAGTGGGAAATTAATCAAATGATGATTTAGTTATATTTTTATATATATATTTCAGTGGATTAGTTTGACAATTAAGGATTAATTAAGAGATTAATAACGATTCTGATCTGGTTTTGTGGGGGAATGGGGGAATGACAGACGGACAAGGCCTCAATGCTGGACGAGATCATCGACTATGTCAAGTTCCTCCAGCTCCAAGTCAAGGTAATTAACTTTAAAATTTAATTTCTCCCATCCTCTTTTAAGTTTTAATTACCCAACAATTAACTAATTATAACTTTATTATTCTTCTATTTTCCCTCTTTTTATAGGTACTTAGCATGAGTCGTCTCGGTGGTGCCGGCGCCATCGCTCCTCTCGTCACCAACGACATGTCCTCCGAGGTAATCCCCTACTTCGTCACTTCCAACGAAAATCTCGTTTTATTTTATCTCGTTGCTACGACCTAGCAGTATGTCCGTGTAACGATGTCAAAATAACATAAATATCGTACTAAAAATAAAATATATGGTTACAAATTGATTCCAATTACCTGTTTTTTTTCATATTTATATATTATGTTTTTTAGTTTACCCGACATTCGCCTTTTTCTCTGTTTTTGCACTCAAATCAGAAAAGAAAAAAAAAACAGTCCTTGTGTTCATATCGTCAGCCGGAAAACGACAAAAGGAAAAGCAGCACGCGTGCCCCCTCCATTTCCCTCTTTTTCAGATTCCTCTTCTTCCGCTTTTTAATTATTTTCGCCGGCGTTCTGTCTTTTCCCCTTTTGGCAGGGAGGCGGCGGAGACTGCATTCAGGCCAACGGAGGAAGCAACCCGGCGAACGGCGGCGGGTCCGAGAGCAGCATGACGATGACGGAGCAGCAGGTGGCGAAGCTGATGGAGGAGGACATGGGTTCGGCGATGCAGTACCTACAAGGGAAAGGGCTCTGCCTCATGCCGATCTCCCTCGCCACCGCCATCTCCACCGCCACGTGTCGCAACCAGCCCTCGTCGCCCAACTTGTCGGTCCTCACCGGCGGGGACGTCGCGGTCAAGGACTCCACGTCAGCTACCAAGCCGTGATCGTCACGCCGTTTACTCTTGACTTCGAGGGGACTTTTATCCGGTAAATAAAAAAAAGAAAAAAAAGGAGGGAAGGAGACGGACGGAGACGGGAAGTGGTGATGACGTGTGCGACTGCGAAAGACTAGTGTAGTCTGACGTGGATGGATGGACGGAACGGGTTTTTCTGATTTCTGCAAACGGAACGTTGACGAAGTCTACGGAAATAAGGGGTCGAATTGACTGACGGAGAATGAGTGGGATGCACGACGTCGTATTTGCTTAGACTTTGTTTTCTACATTTTAATTATTAATTAGTATAGAGCTTTAGCTAACCGCTTTTTTAAATTTTATTATTCTGTATTTTATGTTGTATTTTGCTTTTTGCTCTAATTTCAACAAGACCACTACGGTTACCAAAAAAAGACAAGATTCGACCAGATCCCGAGAAGGAGAAGAAGGGATTTTCTTTTGTTTTTTTAGGGAGGAAAAGAGGTTTACTACATCATGATTAATTAATTAAACTAATTATCGTGTATGTACTTAAAAATCAATTTTATAGCGAGTTGGATTAATAATAAAATTGTTGTTTCCGGCCTCGTTTGTTGAAGGATTCCAAATAACTCGTTTGTGCTAATTAAGTATAGTGACATTAGTTGATGAAGGTACAATGAATTATTGGTTTAGTGGTCTTAAAAGCTAAGGCGGGGCAGTACTGATTTTGTCCTGGTTGGTTCAAGTCCTATTGATTTTTTTTACCTATTATTCTTGTTTAATTTTTTACTTAGTATTAGTATATGTTTGTCTATCTAAGAATTGATTTTATGATTCAAGACCTATTGATTTTCGATTTTTTCTTCCTGCTCGTTCTTTTGTGCAGCTGTAGTGTAGATGCATCTATTAGAAAGCGAGAAAGATTAGTTGTGGAATGTGTGTTGGTTAGGAACCTAGGATTGCATTAGGTCAAAATTGATTTCGATTTGGCAGGGTTTTAATTTTTGTATAAGTTCACGTGTCTATCATTGGATCCGAGACATAGAAGTTGTGTTTATCACGCGAAATCAATTGAATTATAAGGACCGTTGTTGTTTAGTCATGGTTTCCATGAAATCATATGTGTTTATTGAACCAGGATCACATGAAATAATATGTGTTTTGAATAAACAACAGTTCATAAACAAACCTAAACAACAATTAGTTAGCAATAACAACAGTATACGATGTGACTGATTGAATAAAGTTTGAACGATAGCAAAGAACTAGAAACAACAGACAAGGTGGTCTACACTCAATGAGCTTGACTCCATCAAAGACCATGGGTGATAATTCTATGTATAGGAGATTAGATTTGATTAATGAGTACTCTTTGGCTTGTTTTGGTTGAAACTTTGGAGGAAAGGAAGAAAGATAAATAACCCTAAAAAAACCAAAAGAATCGTGTCCCATGTGGATTACATTTTAAGTCAACGGCGTGTCACTTTTGAAGCCTTTTCTTCTTAATTTCTTCTTCTTGTTGTTTTGTTTTCTTATGTTGATTAAGTTAGTAAGGGAATCTAATAAAGACTACAAAAGAAAGAGATTAGAGGGTTAGCTCATACTTTATTGAATGTATGTATTTGGTTTTGTATTTAAGTTTGTGGGTTTGTTACACTTCAAACAAAGAGTGGTTAGTGGGTCTGCCGCCGAACTATAGTACTTAATTGGGGATTAATCACACCATAGAGTTAATTCACTAATTAATTAACCAATTAGTATATGGCATACTCCCCTTACCACCTACCTAATGTCGTCCACTAGTTGTTTGATGAATTGTTGTTATTGAGCCTACTCATTCGGATTGTTCACGAGAAGTCTTTTCGTATGATTTTTTTTTAAAAAGGGCATGTCGATTGTATTACTTTCAATTTTTAGAGCATGTTGTGGATATAACTTTATTATCGTCAGTTCGATCATCCAATTATCTCGACACTGTCTCAAATTTCAAATTCTGTAACTATAAACAATCAAATGTGAGAATTTACGGGAGAAAATCATTGACTATTTACTAGTACTTCTACTTATTTTGAACTTGTTTTGTATTTGTAAGTGGTTAAGTAGCATACATGGATCTCTCCCAACATCTCGAGTTATTGGGACCAGTTCATTTATAACATGGTATCATAGCTAATTTATACTTGAGGTCACATGTTCAAGTCCTCACACACCCCCTCCCCCATATTAACCGTTGTCTTTAAAGCACATGGTATGAGGAGACATGTGTAAACTTCAAGTCTAGAGTCCCTTTCGTTTAAGGGGGCGTGAAAGGAAGTGGTAAACTATTATAGATTGTTGATATGACTTGAATCGGACTATCAGCCGCTACGACTGGTAATCGGGGGTGTCAGATTGGTTTAGGTTTAGACCCACATGGAGAAGTACTATAAATACTTCTCATACTCCTCTGTAATCTGTAATCTCCTTGATATAGTGAAATCGGCTCTCTCTCGCCTGTGGACGTAGCTAACACACATCGTGTTAGTGAACCACGTAAATCGTGTGTCGTGTTTTCGATTCTCGCTTTCGTATTCTTGCTTTGTCGATCCCGGCGATTTCCCGATCCGTAGCAGCGCGTCTATAACATAGATGGACCTCTCACAAAACTAGAGTTATAGGGACCATTTGGTTTATGACACTATTAATTCATAAATTTATATTATAAAAACAAATCTACAAGAAAATATAAGTGTGTTAGTTGTTATTATGCCCTGTTTCATCATATTTAACAAACACCCAAAACAATTTGTGTATCATAACACATCCTCATTTTTTTATGAAGTCCGGTAATTCAATAAGTTGCTAGAAGGGAAGTTCTGTAGCCATATATTACTTGGCTCGAATTAAAGTGATGACAATCATACTTACCTACTTTGAGATGATTTATCCCATTGATACAATTCAACCCACCAAAGGGGAAAAGGTCCCTATCTCTATCTAATTTCTAATCTCTATTATTAGGCATGGTAATTAAAAAGAGTAAACAATCTGCTGTAAGAGACCTGAAGGTTGGAGTTCCGTTTTACCAATGCATTTCTCCAAAGAGAAGCTAAGTGCTGAAGTAAAATAAGATATCATGGTTAGAAGTAATTAGTAATTACCATTATAGGGTGGTTCAGGATGACAAGGCATAGGGATCACAATCCATAATTATAAGAAAAAATTTATGGTGGCTTTCTATAAAATTGATATTATCTTTTATCGGATATTCATGATGATCTGTATTGTCCTAAACCAGTTGCTCTCCATAACTCGAATTATTAGAATTTAGGATCAATTGGTTCTTAACATGATATCAGAGCTGATTTGATCAAGTGGTCATGTGTTCGAATCTCCACGACCTACAATATTAATCATTGTATTCAAGCATATAGTATGGCGGGCTGTGCAAACTTCAAGCCCATAGATTGGCTTTTGTTTGAGGGGGCGTGTTAGAGAATGGTATAAGATCCAACATAACCTTCTCCCAACTCGAGTTATTGGGAGCAACCGGTTCTTCACAGGTTTAATCTCGAACGTATGCTTAAGCCGATATCTAGTTAGTTTAATGTTTTGAGTTTTGACCCCCCCACTCCACACCCACCCCACCCCAACTAATCACAATTAATTAACCACAAGTAGCCACTGATTATAAACAAACTAGGTGGTTAAGACAACAGATTCACTCGATCAGAAACCTTGCTCTGTCCTACCTGTCACTCTCCCCCCTCCCATATCCCCACGTGGCAAGCTGTTCAAAGAAGAAGAAGAAAGTCATTTGGATAAGCCCTTCAGCCAGCCGAATGAATCTGGCAGAATGTGATGAAGTTTTGGTGTATCAGAATTGGAACCATTTGTTTAAGAATTGCAGCAGATCTTAAGGTTCAGAAATGAGAATTAACACTGCAGAAAGGCACATGGGAGAATTAAGTGACTTGCTCCCCACAACGTTTTCAGCATATGGGGGATTAAACAAAAGGCTTTATAGTAGTAAGCCCATGCCATTTCCTCGCAAGGCAAAGTGAATCAGATCAAGATCAGAGCTCAATCAGTGCAGCAGATGGAATCAAAACAAGCTGTTAGGTTCAGGCTGGTATTATTATCACCAAATCCCCATTATAATAAAGCCTCCTTGAAAGGAAAAGTTGACAAATTTACTCTCAAGACTTTCTAACATCCATCTGGGGGTTGAGGAGAATTCATGGAGGGAAAGGTTGCAGCATTCCCTCAATCTCTTGAGATTCAAGCAATTTCAAGAGGGTAGTTTCATGAAAACCCTACAGAATTGAAGCAGCACCTACCCAGACTTTTGTGGGGATATATACCTGTAGACAAGTTTCACTGCTCATAAGTTCAAACTCAGGTTCTACTTTGAAGTTCAGAACTGGAAATGGTAGTTTCTAAAGTTCCTTCCTGTTTGTAAAGACTACTCTAGTAAGCATTGAGAAGTAATTAGACCAGAAACAAGTGTGAACCACAGACTATAGACAGTAAATCGATTAAGAACAACAGTCGACAGCTACATGCTTCAGTTTTTAGTTCCACTACATCACCACAAGAACAATAGTGCATTGTTCTAAGTTTGAGTGAGACGGTTAATATAATCAGATCACAATCACAAAGCGAGCGAGCGAGCAAGCAGTGAACTCCTTTAATTGGCCCAGAACTCAACCTGAATACCAAACCTTGACCATAGCGATGATCCTGAACCAAGCTCTATACCCCTGCCAAAAATGAGTAAACTTGAGCTAATGAAGGCACCATTAAACATCCCCTAAGGGATCCATACATTTATCTTCCAACTAAAAGAATCTTATTCAATCATCCTCTTTCTGGTATCCAGCATATTCGTGCAAAACGTGCTGATCCCAACACAAGAACCCATGTCAAAGTTGGAAACTTCATAACAAGATCTCATCTTTATGCATTGAGCTATGTACAGCTATGAAACAATGCACAGAAACAGCATTTGGAGACAACCCACATAGCCAAAAACCCTAAAACCCCTAATCGTAAAAGTGGTAAGAAGATTCAGTTCTGAAGTAGCAAAGAACTAACTCATTAACCTTTCTGTGGAAGTACCAACGGACCTCCCCTGGTTTCCTTGTCATCCAATAGCCTCTGCACCCTCTTCTCCTTACAATACAGCCGATCGAAATGCTTCACCTAATCAAACCAAACATCAAACAAAACAAACCCCAATTTCCCAATTCAAATTTCTTTTTATGGAGAAAAATGAATTTCAACTATCCCTGGCGTTTAGATTCAGTTCAGATCATTTTTACCCAAGAAGGCCGGCAGCTGTTCTCGTACGCAAGCCTCGATTTCTTGCACTCGGCCGGATATAGGAGCCCGACGCAGCCGAGTTCCGTCGGTTTCTTGTCCGATTGCTTCTGCAAACAATCGTAGAAAGCATCGCGAGCCTGTAGAACACTGTAAATTGCAATCTGACGAGTCTTTTATTGAATGAAAGCCAAATACTTATACTTGTCAGTGCAAACCACAAGATTGGTTGCTCCCAACGTTCACTAACCGAGAATCAAGCTAAACACAAACCAGCTAACAACCTTACTCGCAGAAGACTCTCAACAGACTAACAACTCTTGACTGGACTAAAAAATAACAAAACACAAAGTAAAGGACCAGCATGGTAATAAAGCAAACGACGCAGTATTGCTCAAACTTGCAGCAGTAGTAATTTGAACAGCTTCCTTTGGCGCGCTTCCTAATCCTTGTGAGACAAGGATTCCTTCTTCAACATATCCTCCCCTGAACTGAACCCTTCCAATTCACGCTTCAGTTCACTTACCATCTCCAATCTTCACTGGTCTTCGAATTCAGAGAGATCACACATACCAAGCTCTGCTCTCAGCCTGTGAAAGGCTTCTTGAGATAAAGCCTTGGTCATAATATCAGCCACTTGCTCCCTTGTCCCACACTGCTGCAACTCCACAACTTCATCTCGAACCAACTCCCTCAGGAAATGAAACCTTACATCTATATGTTTGCTCCTTCCATGAAGAACTGGATTTCTGGACAGCTTTATAGTCGAGCTGTTGTCACATCTGATCTCAGTGGCCTTCTTCACACTTGATTCCCATCCAATCTCAGTTAGAACTCTTCTCAACCACACTGCCTGTGCTGCACAGTAGGCAGCAGCCACGAACTCAGCCTCAGTAGTTGATAGGGTCACCACAGGTTGCTTTTTGGAGGCCCAGGAAACAGCTCCACCTGCAAGGAAGAAAATGTATCCACTGGTACTCTTCCTGTCATCATAATCATCTGCATAGTCTGAGTCTGTATATCCTAACAGACTTCCTTCTCCATTCTCCCTTCTGTACCATATACCACTGGTGAGTGTGCCTTTTAAGAATCTGAGAACTCTTTTAGCTGCTAGTAGATGCTGCTTGGTGGGTGCTTCCATGTACCTGCTTAATAAGCATACAACAAACATCAAGTCTGGTCTGGTGGCTGTAATGTACAGCAGACTTCCAATGAGCTGCTTGTACTCAGTGGCATTTACCAAACCTCCATCTCCAGCTTTAGTTAGTTTTGCTCCAGGAACAAGTGGATTATGGACAAAATTGCAGTCAGCAAGATTGAATCTTGCTAATACCTCCTTTGCATACTTCTGCTGACATATGAATATGCCAGTTTCCTTCTGAATTACTTCCACCCCTAAAAAGTATTTCATTTTGCCCAAATCTGTCATCTCAAATTCTGCTTCCATCGATTTTTTGAACTCAGCAACCATAGCAGCATTAGTACCAGTGTAAAGTACATCATCCACATAAATGCTTACCAGTAGTACTCCCTCACCAGAGTGTTTGATGAACAATGTGGCCTCATATGGACATTTTTGGAACCCAGCAGCCAAGAAATGAGCTTCTATTCGACTGTACCAGGCCCTGGGAGCCTGCTTTAAGCCATACAGGGCTTTCTTGAGTTTGTATAATTTGGATTCCTCCCCAGCAACCACAAATCCTTGTGGTTGCTCAACATAGACATCCTCAGCAAGTTCTCCATGGAGGAATGCGCTTTTGACATCAAGTTGCCAGACTGGAACTCCATGTTGTGCAGCAAAAGCCAACAGGCACCTGATAGTATCCCATCTGGCTACTGGAGCAAAGACCTCATTGTAGTCTATTCCCAGCTTCTGAGCATATCCTTTGACAACCAACCGAGCTTTATGTTTATCCAGAGCTCCTGTTTCAGTAAACTTAGTCTTATAAATCCACTTGAGACCAATGGGAATTATACCTGCAGGCAGATCAGTTAATTCCCAGGTGTTGTTCCTGTCAATGGACTTCATTTCCTGCCTCATTGCTTCATTCCAGACTTCTTTTGTGGCAGCTTCTTCAAAGGATTGAGGATCTTCAGATACTGCAATCATAGCCAGCCATTCTGGTTGCTCACTTTCTATGCTGTTGCAGTCATATATAGCTAGGTGACTTGGTGGCTTTCTTGATCTGGGGCCAAGATCAGTGCTTCGAGGTAGGCCTAGCACATCAGTGGCCTCATTTCCAGCATCTTCATCTGCAGCTTCAGGTACAGTAGGAGGTGTAGGAGTTTTTGGACTTGGAGGTTCTTCAGATTCTTCTTCCTCCTCATTTGTTTCATCAGGAACTGCAGTAGCTGAAAGGTGTGGCCCTTCTTCTCCATCAGAATCTTCATAGATATCATCACTTCCTTCCCATAGCAAACTTGTTAGGACAGGTTGAACATCAGATTTCCACTTCCAGCCCTTACTTTCATCAAAAACCACATCCCTACTCACCAGAATTTTCTGTGTTTCTGGATTGTAAAGTCTGTAGGCCTTTGATTCTGTGGAAATCCCCAGGAAATGGCACTGGACACTCTTATCATCCAACTTCTTTCTGAACTTGTCAGGTATATGTGCATATGCCACACAACCAAACACCCTAAAGTGAGAGACTGATGGGGGAGCACCAGTCCACAGCTCCTGTGGTGTTTTTCCACCATTAGCAACAGTAGGGCTTCGATTTAAAACATGTGTTGTCCAAGTTACAGCTTCTGGCCAGAATTTTGCAGGTACTAGAGTGTCTTTGAGCATGCATCTCACCATGTTCATGGTAGTTCTGTTTTTCCTTTCTGCCACCCCGTTTTGTTGAGGAGTTAGAGCTGCTGTCAACTGTCTCTTGATTCCAGTTTCATCACAAAGAGCCTGGAATTCATTTAACAAGAACTCTCCTCCCCTGTCTGTTCTGAGACACATAATTGGTAAACCAGTCTCCTTTTCAACCTGTGCCTTGAACTTCTTAAACCAATCCAAAGCCTCAGACTTAGCTGCTAGGAAGTAAGCCCACAACTTCCTACTGAAATCATCAATTATGGTAAGAATATACCTTCTTCCCCCATTTGAAATGGGTGTGATGGGTCCACAGAGATCTGCATGGAGCAGCTGAAGTTTCTGTGTGGCCCTCCACTGGCTGTGCTTTGGAAAGGCCTGCCTGGTTTGCTTGCCCACTTGGCATGTAGAACAGACTCCAACCTTCCCCTTCAGCTGAGGTATGCCTGTGATGAACCCCTTCTGTGTCACTTGTAGTAGACCCTGAGGATTCAAATGACCAAACCTCCTGTGCCATAGGCTCAAGGAGGTCTTCGAGGTATCTTCAGTTTGAATCCAATGAGCTTCAGTCTTGCCTGACTCATCTTTCAAGACAAACATTCTGTTTGATCTCATTGTGGTTTCTAGCAGAAACCCTCTTTCTTCATGATAGATTCTGCAAGTGTTCCTCTTTACCATGAACTCCAGCCCCTTCTCCTGCAGTTGGCCCATACTCAGTAGATTGGTTTTTAATCCAGGTACATAGAACACATTATGTACAACAAGATTCACACTTCCCAGCTGCAACTTTACTTTGCCTTGCCCAGCAACATCCAATCTAGTATCATTTCCCAGCCTAATCTTTCCAGCTTGAGTAGCTTCAAGAGATTCAAACCATCTCTTGTCTCCAGACATATGATTACTACAACCAGAATCCAGAAACCAATAATTGTCCATTGCTTCTGCTAGAGGTTCTTCCAGGAAAGCCATTAGCAGAACATCATCAGGAAGAGCATTTCTGTCACTTTTGTCACTGGAATAGGCTTGAGAATAGTGAGCTTGCTGATTTGTGTACCAGTCAGGGCATTCACTGCGATAATGACCCATCTTGTGACATTTGAAGCATTCAACATGCTCTCTATTCCAGCCTCTTCCTCCTCGCCCTCTTCCCCTTCCTTGCCACACACCAGCTCTGCCTGCTCCTCTTCCACCTCTACCTCCACCTTCATATGCCATTTTCAGTGCCTGATCTTTCTCCAAAACAGACTTCCTATGAAACTTCTGCTCATGAACAAGTAAGGAACTCTGCAGGGCATCAACAGAAAGGGTCTCTATGTCCTTGGACTCCTCTATGGAGCATACAACATAGTTGAACCGTTCAGTCAATGTCCTCAAGATCTTCTCTACAATCTTAACATCAGGCATCTCCTCTCCACAATTCCTCATGTCATTAGCCACTACCATAACACGACTGAAGTAGGCAGAAATAGACTCACCCTCCTTCATTTCAAGAACTTCAAAAGTTCTCCTTAAAGCCTGCAACTGAGCCTTCTGGACACGAGCACTCCCTTGGTATTTTGTCTTCATAGCATCCCAGAGTTGTTTGGAGGTAGCTTTGTTTGTGATTGTCTTCAGGATGGACTTGTCGATGGAGCTGAACAAGTAATTTTTGGCCTTGAGATCTTTCAGCCTGAGTTCATCCAGGTTCTTTGATTCCACAGCAGACAGTTGAACCCCAGCAGGATGCTCAGGGATTCCCTCACTGACCACTGACCAATACTCCTTGGATCGTAGGAGATTTTCCATAAGCAGGCTCCAGTGATCGAAATCACCATCAAACTTTGGCAACCCCACTTGAGCAAAGCCATTGTTATCACTCATGTTTTACAGATCACACACAACTCACAGCACTCAGAAATCACACACCCTTAAAACACCTCACCAGAGAACTCTCGTGTTTCCCAAACCCAGATCTTGCACTTCACTCTCACTTTCCTTAATCAATCACTCAGAATCTTTGCTTGAAAGCAACAATGGTTACAGCTTGCTAATGCTCTGATACCAAATGTAGAACACTGTAAATTGCAATCTGACGAGTCTTTTATTGAATGAAAGCCAAATACTTATACTTGTCAGTGCAAACCACAAGATTGGTTGCTCCCAACGTTCACTAACCGAGAATCAAGCTAAACACAAACCAGCTAACAACCTTACTCGCAGAAGACTCTCAACAGACTAACAACTCTTGACTGGACTAAAAAATAACAAAACACAAAGTAAAGGACCAGCATGGTAATAAAGCAAACGACGCAGTATTGCTCAAACTTGCAGCAGTAGTAATTTGAACAGCTTCCTTTGGCGCGCTTCCTAATCCTTGTGAGACAAGGATTCCTTCTTCAACAGAGCCTGCAAATTTTTTACCAGATTCGTTACCAGAAAGGAACAATCTCTGTTCACTCGATGGAAGGGGAGAAAATGGGGACCTTGTAGCACGCTTGTCTGGCTTGAAAGAGGACGTCCGTGTGGACTTCATCAGTGCTTCTCGATGCGTAGGCTTCCGACGCCATTGATGTATTGATCTTGCAGCTCCAGATAAAAACGCGGCACCGACTCCCCAACCCGCCGCCGGCAAGTGAAGGTAGGAATTTCTGGAATCCGGGAGCTGAATGCAGAAACTGGGCTGGACTTCGCGGGATTCAACATGGGCTTGGGCCTCGCCGAAATTATAAAGAGGGTGGAGATTAGTTTACTAGGCTCGCTATAAATGGGCCTCGAGATTGTCATGGCGGGCTGGGTTGGGTTTATGTCACAAGCAATTTGGCATATCGTTTTAGTTCTTACGTTGCTTGATTGCTTGCTGGAATTTTGGCCGTGGTACTTTGGCAATTTACTTCCATTTTCGTTTTTTGTTTTCATGCCATAACTTTGGCAACCGAAACGAAAAAACTTGTTTGTTTTTCATTCTGTTTTCTATTCGTTTCCAACTGTGAAAACAAAAAGTGGCAACTTCCTGTTGTTTTCGAAAATGACAAAATGTTGTTTTCACATGTTTTCAACATATGTTTTCTCAAAAACAGAAAACAGAAATGAAAGTAAACAAGCCATAAGTGTTGAAATCACAATATTTTGGAAGTGAAGTGAAGAATATTGTTGTATAAGATATGCATAATTTTGGAGGATTGTTGTGTTGGTATCGTTGGTCATTTAGCAGTTTATGAAACATGATTGCCTATTTAGTTGTTCGTCATTTTATTTTTTGTCGTGTGAGTTTTGCTTTGTTTATTGATCTCTTTGTAGATAAAATGCTACTGCTTAGACTCTCGATCTTGTATTGTTCCTCTTAATCAAAGTCATTTAGCGGGGTCGTAATTTGCTAATTTATTCCACAGCATGAGATCCATTTTTTTAATGATTCGTATTTTTTAGGCAAAGAAAAAGTCTTTTTTTATTGTTATTGTGGAAGGTAAATAATTGTACCTTTCTATATTGACCTTTCTATATCTTATCTTCTAACTTCTAAGCTTGTAGCTTTTGAGATGGTGCAATAGTCGCCTATGGCCATTAGGGCTAAAGTCCACAGTTAGGCCAACTATCAAGAGGATTCACAAACAAACAAAGAAGTACTTGAAAACATCTATAACCAAAGCACAAGAAAATGGTTATTTCACATTTATTACAATCCTCAGAAATGGCAATTCTCTTGTGCCGACACTACTCAATTCACTAGTTAAAAACTTAAAATACATCCTTCCGAATTCGACTCTCATTCTTGTCATCTATCCCCAAACCCCAAGCTAGAATCATACTAGCTAGGTTTCAGGATTGGTTTGGCATTTGAGACATATTGATTTCGAATCCTAATATTAACGTTTCAGGGTTATAGCTATGGTAATATGCAAATGTTCGTAATACTTATAAATAAATTATCTTAATGTTTTCATTGTCAAGGAGTAGTTGAAGTGTAAAGATATGGAGTTGATATGATATGTTTATGAGTTCAATTTCCACAAACCAATTTATGAATTCAAATCATCGGCTTCCTTAAATATTCGACATTCATGAGAGAGAAGCAGTCTCTGTATGCACCACATTTTAGCTCGTGAAATATCTTTGCATATGCGCTAGTATGTTTTCATTGTCAAGGAGTAGTTGAAGTGTAACGATATGGGGTTGATATGATATGTTTATGAGTTCAATTTCCACAAACCAATTTATGAACTCAAATCACCGTCTTCCTTAAATATCCGACATTCATGAGAGAGAAGCAGCCTCTGTATGCACCACATTTTAGCTCGTGAAATATCTTTGCACATGCGCTAGTACGTACGATCGATCAATTGGATCAACCGAGTGATAAATTCTCATGATGTTTTCATTGTCAATGGGTAGCTCAAGTGTAACGATATGGAGTTGATATGATATGACAATGGGTTCGATTTCCACAAACAATACGTTAACTCAAATCCCGCGCTTCTTAAGTTTTTCGACATTCATGAGACAGAAGTAGCCTCAAACATAGGTGCGCCAACATTTTAGCTCGTGAAATATCTTTTTATAGGTGCTAGTACGATTCGATCCATTGGATCGATGGGTGAGATTATTGAGAAGGTACTAGATTTGGTGTTTGAGTGACCCACCACACATATTGTCTTTGAAATTCATATATATGGTACGTACTAGACAAGGAGGCGCCTGCTCCATTTATATCATAGGTCTCCATCTCGTCGTCCTTTGCCTCATTGCCTTGGCTAGTTGCAAGCATACTTCATTATCATCAATGGTGTACTCTCTCTCTTCCCCACTCACACTCATGCCATAAGGTTTTTGTAACTCTCTCATCCAACTTTATCCTTTTATGGCATTCAACTACCATTCCAAATGGAGAAAATTACCCATATCTTTTGGTTCTTGCTTTGAACCCTAAAACACATATGCACCCAACTCATGTTTCCACACATATGTGTTTTGTAAAACGTGTTTAGGTATATGAGTTGTTGGGATAGTGTGATTATTTGGAGTTTTTTTCCCTTTTCCAAGGACAAGAGCTTTGGCCTCTTCTCTTTTCTTGTTCTGTCAACCATTGAATAGAAGACCTAATTTTTACGTATATTACTGACAACTAGCTAGTCTCAGAGATGAAAGGTCAAAAGACGCGAATGAACATATAAATGAGTATGTTAAATGATGAAAGTACATCAAACCAAGTGCAATAGCTACGGGCTAGTGGTCCCTTCGGGGACATCTGATAAAATTGGAACGATACAGAGCTACGGGCTAGTGAATGGAATTGGAGGAAAAATGAAAGTCAAGAAGATGAACTACATATGACATGACATAGTATGAAAGTCAAAACCCCTTACGATATCTAGTTGTAATTCAGTTTAAACTCGAAAATTTGTATTGAGCACATTGTCAATTTATGCCACCTTATGTACCACAAAATATGGCCATCTATACACCATTATTTCGCATTGAAAATCTACAGCAATACACATTATACCCTGATCGGTTGGAGGATATTCGAGCAAGCCAAGGAAGGAAAATGGGTTAGGGGTCGAAAGATACCAAAGTACCAAAAAACAGCACCAAGTTCCATCCATATGTGAGAACGTC